>JAVIWC010009583.1:0-1494795 GCA_031894815.1 Creontiades dilutus
AAAAATCGACCGCTTCGAAATATGTTGAATATTAGGGATAATACCATGCACTTAACTTTGGAACCATACAGTTAAGGGACAGAACGTCATAAAAAAAATTTTCTTGGACGAATGGCTCTGGAATTTATTCTATTTTCGATATATGAGTATTTCCCTTACATAAAATGATTTTTAAAGGAAAGACAGCCATGAATGTTAAAAAAGTACTTTGGGCGGCATTTCCCACAGTGTGGGGTAATGCCGACCGCACTATGGGGTAATGACGTCCAACCCCTAGAACTGAATTATGTTCCCCTGTCAACCGTCATTCAACCCATTAATTTTTAAAATCCCTAAAAACCTCAAAAAAAGTAACAAACACAAGAGTTTTTTTTTCTTGTTTTGGTCGCAGTAACCTAGTGATGTAGTGAACCCGGATGCAAATGTTGGCACCATAAATCCATACATCGGGAATGGTTTGAGCTACGGACCTGGGGAGGGGCTCATTCGATTCCTCATGGAAAGTTCCTTTAAAAAAGTCCAAATTTAGGCTGCCTTGACTTTTTTTTTGAGGTTTTTAGGGATTTTACAAAACTTTGACAACCCTTAATGAATGTGGATACTGAAGTGAACTCTTAAAAGGGTTTATAGCCGATACACGGGTTGAAGCATTCTGATATGCATGCTCCGTCTTACAAAATTTAAAATTTTCAAATAGAACATTTTTCCATTGTAATCGCTCTTGAAAAAAAAAAAAAAAAACGGTGCAAATTCTTTCACTGGGGTTTATTATTAAATGATTCATGATTTGAATTTCTACTAAGCTTTGGAGTGTGCTTGTTTCACAGGCGATAGAGCGATTATTGAATTTCAGGAGATATGCATAGAGCATTTAAATCGGTTCTCAACCAATATACCTATTTGGATTGATCAGTTGATCATATTTGTGTGTCTCGTGAAATTCAATAATCGCTCTATCACCAGTGAAACACGCACACTCCAAAGCTTAGAAGAAATTCAAATCATGAACGCATGCCAATTGAATAATAAACCCCAGTGAAAGAATTCGCAGCGTTTTATAGCTGCACATTGTTTGATGTTAATGTACGTTCGGTTTCGATGAAATTTCCGAGATGTCAGAAGTAATAATCATAAACACGAAATATATTAATTCAAAGATAACAAATCATAAGTGTGTATAATTAATTACTTTCGCATGAAAAACAGTGTAAAAATGGATGGAGTTTTCTCACGTTATTGTTACACTATTTACTTATGTCATGTTCTGTCCAGATTTGTTGCAATATAAATTGTCAAATAGTAGATGATGGTGAATAGTAAAGTGTGGCACATGAATTTTCATTGTTTTTTAACCCTGATTCACGTGATGCTATCGGTTTCTTAATTCTTCTCAATTTTCGTTGAATAATGACCAAAATTTGTTTATTTCTCGTCCTTTTCGTATTTAGGCGCCTGTTTTCAGATTGTTACGTGGATTAATTTTCTAGATCTGGTTGAAAAATGTAAAAATATGATATTGAAACCTTCTTCAGTGATCAACCGAAAAATCATCTTAATCTGAGAGTCAAAAGCCGCCATCAATGATGACTTTTCACGCAAAATAAACAAATTCTGGTCATTATTCCGCTAAAATTGAGTCGAATCAAGAAACGGATAGCATCACGTGAATCAGCTTTAAAAAACAATGAAAATTCATGTGCCACATTTTACAGTTCACCATCATCTACTATTTGACAATTTTGGGGTAGCGCAACTTTGCGTGCTCGCTCAATCGGTTACGCGCAATTAGAAAAATTGGTTGAGGGGTCAAATTTTCATTAAATCTTGAGTAAAATCAGAATCTTCAATAAAAAATTCGGGTTCTCATCTAAAATAAGAAAGTTAGTGTCAATTGCGCATAGTTGCGCAGTTGCGCTGAGTGCGCAAATATGATACTTGAGATCCTTGGAAAGAAATATGAAGATTCAAAAAACAATTGTTTTGTTTGCTCCCATTTTGACGATTTTAGGAGGGGGAGGAACAACTCGTGGGATACCCTGTATATTGTCTAACAGATATGCGAATTATACCGGCGATTTTATTTAGCAATCACTGGAGAACTTACAATAATTCACCGTTCTCTGGGGGGGAGAAACCATGATCTCCTTCATGATTGGCTTACGTGTCGTCCCACGAACTTAAATCTTTCCGATTTAAATTTTTTCTTATCACGAAAATGGAAGTAGATTTCAGTGCATGGATTGAAATCAACATATCCACGATTGAATCAGCTGCATATTTCAAGAGACCCGAGAAGAGTAGCTGCCGTGCAGTTTGCACGAGGTTCCGGCTTGGTAACCAGCCTATTCATCATAGCTGGCTTCAGATGGGGTCGGCTCCAGATGAAAGCACGAGAGTTTCACTAACAACGAATATATATCAGACTCTCCACTTGGTATTTCATCGTGTCTTCATGGACCCACTCCACCATCCACCTTGTTACAACTAATAGTTTTTCTCAGAAACTCAGTTCTGGATGACTATCTGAATGATTTGAAATGATAATGTGAAACAATCAAGTGGGACCTCAAGAGACAAATGATCTCAACTTACATTGAATTACACAATTACTTGAAATTTGTTTTATACCATTTTATTAATCTATACAAACCACACTATTGAATAGCTAGGTAGAAGGAGTAAATTTCTCAGTACCGTTGATGTATGTAATGAACTTGAAACAATATTGTATAGCCGATATCGAGCGCTTTTACGGTTTCCATATCCTAATCTTGAATAATGCCAATGAAATAAAATTAATGGATTAGCAGTTCATGCGCTTATCAAATCGTTCGTACAAAAATATTCCAACTGCTTCGATTCAGTATTTCACGGTTATTCAAGAGTTCAGTACCTACCGTATTAGACCCATTAGAAACGATATACCAACACCTTTCGCAAGTTATTCACCTATTTTCTCCTTACTAACACCGGTTGTGTGATGTCTCATCCGACTATGTTTCGATTTTTCTTCATCCTGTAGGTAGTTAGCTAGTGCCTTCCTATGATATCGTGCTTCAAAATTCACTTCAGATTAAATAAGAGCTGTTGATTCGGAAACTATCATTTGATCAATTTTACCTGCCTGGAGTTTCAAGCTCTACTCACTTGGTCAATTCAATTCTTCGAAAAAAAGTCGCATAGTTACATGAAATTGAGGAAATTAATCGTTTTTTCGTTAATTTATCGTGTTGCCAAGCATCTAAAAACAATAATATACCTAATTCTGTTAAAAAAGGTTCTCCATTACCTACCACTCTAATTGGTCATTTTCACCTGCCCACTATGCAATCTTACAAATTTAAAGCACAGTAAAAGTGATTAAATGGCAATTGATAACATTTACATGCATCAGCGAGAGTAGGAAACTATAATTTATAATGTACATTTATAATGTATCTCGTGTTAGGTGGTTGGGTTCAGATGCCGTTTGGTCACATGAAACTCTTTGGGTCAGGCAGGTATAATTTATTTTTATGTATTTTTTACACATCAAGTTGAAGATAACGTTTTTTTTAGCAACAACACACAGTAGACAACGTTCCTTAGTACCGGAATGACAAAAAAAAGCTCATTTTGAAATAAATGTTTCATGGTCACTTTTACCCGGAACCCCACGATATTAAAAAATATGCTTGTTACATTTATATACCTACTTCAACTTCTTAAATTTATTTTAAAAGTTGAACACATCCATTAGAAATTGAAAAATTCAAATCATTTCCATCTCAACAACTATTATTGACTAGTCATAGCTATTCTTATTTACTAAATCAATCTTGCTATTTTTATGAACAAATCAAAATTATTGCTTCTATGTGAACAAATTGATTATAATATAATTCTCTGAATTTCAACGCTTTTATCGGATTTCAAGATCATTCGTATAAAGACATTGAAGCCAAAATGAGGCAAGCAATTAATAACCTCGACAAATAATGTTTCAACCATAACGAATATGCTCCAGCCTATTTGTCAAATGTGCCGGGCTGAAATGTGTGCTCTTTGCAAAGAAAAGATGCCGTCATGCAGATGTCCTTGTCCGAATTTTGTGATCTGCAGAATGTGTGAAGTTCAAGACAAAACCCTTCCTTTATGTGATGATGTTACCAATGGTATACCCCAACCGAAATCTAATGCTTCAATGAACCCGATAATGGCAATGATGATGATGTTAATGAACAAGAATAAGGGGAAAAGTTGTCGGTGTGATAAACGTCCTATGGTTCCTGTAAATGAAAAGCCTCGCAAGAGCAAATCCTATTCTTGTTGCTGTGAGAAGACCCCTAAAAGAGTGTGCTCTACTACCCCAGTGGTTTTGTGTGATTGCAGGGAAGCAAAAGCAACGTGCAATACAACAACATGCCCGCACGTCAAACCTCAGCGTGGGAAAGATTGTTTTTGTGACAGGCCCCGCGCACCTATTTACCAAAACAACCCAGGATTTAGCCAAGCCGAAAAATCTGGATACCACCCAAATCAGTACGGCGACGATATTGGACCGAACAAACCCCCTGGAAACGCTCAACAAGTCCAGTACGATGACGATCCTCAACACAAAAGTCCTCCTCCTAGGAAATCGGTTGATAATCCCCAACAAAACAAACCGCGGAAGAAATCAATCCTCTCGCGCAGAGACTCCAACCGAAAGAAACATCCACGATCGAACCAAGTTTCAAATTAATCTGGTAATGCAGTCACAAACCAGATATATCAAAAATATATGTAATTCTTTACTATTTCTAGTTAAACAGTACTGTAAACTAATTTTGGTTGATTATTCCCAAAATTGAACCTTAATTGATCAAGAAAAAACGTTGACTCCCTCTTGAAATTAGCTCTTTTACGTGTCAGATGAAAATAATTAGAAAATGCAATAAAAAAAAAAAAATGCTGTGAATGATCACATAGAGGTCGATTATTTCTAAAACGATAACCTCTGATCTTTTGTGCTACAGACAGTGCGTAGTACATTTTCCAGACTCATCCTTTCCACTCTAAGTGATTTAAAAAGATTCCCATTTATAAATCAGTATGCTATATCGATTAGGGACGAAATTAGCCTAAAGGTCTTCGGCTGACCAGTAATCTATACCATACCATGTAACTCAACTGTTAACGTTGACTTGAAAAACTCCATTGCAAAACAACTCTTGAAACAAATTTGAACCGTTCAGGAACGTTAGCATTCGAAATCGTGTTTACGTTCCTTTTTCAGTCAAAGCCCTAGTCCATAGGAAGAGCGAACGGATGAACATGTACAACTGGGTTCATCCGATTCTTTGAGTATCAACAACGAACATGAAAACACTAGTGTTGATTCGAAAGTTTTATTCATTCGGTTTTCGAAGTGTCAGCCCATCGATTGCAACCTTTATTATTGACTGAAGATCGGTGCTGGGAATTCAGTCTCAACTAGACGCCAAATGTGATTTTTCGCTCATAATTCATTAACATTCGTTCATTAGCTTCGAAGAAAAGCTCTAGACGACGGATGGATGCACAAATGGCCGATTGAGCGGGAAAACCCTCCAATCGCAAGGAAATGTTTATCAAATCAACCTATTTCTATGTTTTTTGGGTCGCTGAATCGATTGAACCGAAGTCATAACCGAAAAATCGCTATCAAAGGAGGAAATCAATATTGAAGTAAAAATTCTAAAATGAAATAAGAAATTATTTATCTACTGATAACTCATTAATTATTAAATAAAGTTTCATTTTAGTAAAATCTTTCTTTTTAGTAAAAGAGCACTTTAAATTGAGTGAGAGAGCTGGCTCAAGAATTGGGGCGTCGTCGGGCCAAGATGGATTTTTCCTGAAAATTTCAGATTTTTTGCTCCAGCCGTTTCGGAGATATCGTGCGTACATCTTACGGCGTACGGCGGACGGACGGAAAAATTTTTATTGCAGATTCGGATTCTACACCCTTTGAAACGTAAACCATGAAATTTTCAGGGGCGGGGGGGGGGGGGGGGTTAGAATTTTTTTTCCAGAGCGATTACAATGGTTTATTATTGAATAATAAACCAAAAACGTAAATGTTGGCACCATAAATCGGGCCATACATCAGGAATGGTTTGACCTACGGACCTGGGGAGGGGCTCATTCGATTCCTGACGGTATGTTCTTAAAATAAGTTTACATTCATGCCGCTTGGACTTGTTTTGAGGTTTTTAGGGATTTTACAAAACTTTGACAGCCCTTAAAGGGCATTTTAAATTGAGTGAGAGAGCTGGCTCAAGAATTGGGGCGTCGTCGGACCAAGATGGATTTTTCCTGAAAATTTCAGATTTTTTGATCCAGCCGTTTGGGGGAAATCGTGCGTACGGCGTACGGCGGATGGACGGAAAAATTTTTATTGCAGATTCGGATTCTACACCCTTTGAAACGTAAACCATGAAATTTTCAGGGGGGTTAGAATTTTTTTTTCCAGAGCGATTACAATGGTTTATTATTGAATAATAAACCAAAATTTTGTTCTGTTCTCAAAATGAACAGAGTAAAAAACTCACAGTCTGTAGGTTACTGCAGGATATCCAGTAAAAAGAGAGAAAATCATAAATTCATGTTCAGACAGATTCATGATCGCACAAAAATGTCCGAGTCTACTCAAAATGCACCTGTCAAGCTTCTTCATTGTTTTCTTCTACTTCAAACATAAACTGTGGTCAAACCTGGCCGAGCCAGGGTCGGTAATTTACACAGTGCCTACCCGTACAGTGATACCCGTACATTACTTTATCGCCAGACAGAGAAGCTATTTGAAGCAAGCAGATTTTAGAATGTTAAGGAAAGAAACACTTCTTTGTATTTTGACACACCATTCACTATTGTGGTTTTCATCTCCGAATCGTGATTAATCCATAGAACTGAACAAAATAATCTATTTCTTTCGTGTACAATTCTGCTCCAAATCATGGGGAATAGACTCAACCCACTTACGGTATTCTGCTATTGTGCTTACGCTGCCATAAAGTTTTGATGCCTCCTGGCCTGTAAGATTCTTGATCCGAGCGAATTGGATCTCATTTTACTTCTTCAAAGTGTCAGTTGCGGTTAAGTAGCTTTTTATTTCTTTCTTAAACATCTTGAAGTTCTCTGATAAATTTCCCGAGGTAAAGTTCAATGCGACAGGTTTGTTAAACTCCTTATTTAGGTAGGTGTGTTGCAGTGTTGCTATTATCATACTTGTAATCAGACCAACCTCACTCTAAGCCACACCATGGATATAATAATACCAGCCTTCCATTAGTAGATTGTATGGTCATTCTCATTTACTAGGGGCAGCAAACTATCATAGATGACAGTTATCCAAAGAGGAATAGTTATCCATTCGAAGGACAAGAGAGGCATCCCAATTGCTCAGCGTCCTCCCATTGGCGGAAGACAACTGAGACTTGTCGCAATCCCAATTCCGCGATGCACTGTCCATTCGATACGGCTGGGAGCCGAAAGGGTTGCCAGTGTGGTGCGACGGATGCGGGAGTCTCATGGACATGAATCATGCCCTTAACTGTATGAAGGGAGGCCTGATCAAACAGGGACATGGCCTCGTCCGAGTAGAATGTGCAAAAATGGCGAGCCCTGAATGGAACGGCGTGGTCACAGAACCAGTTTTACGTGACAGTGCTGATGGCAGCCCCAGTTTGGTAGCGGAAATGAAGGTCCATGGCGTGTGGGACCGTGAGAGACCTGCGTTTTTCGATAGCCGCGTTATAAACGCTGAAGCAGTCTCTTACTCCGCCATGGACTGGCATGCAGCCCAAGCCCAACACGTAAAATACGACAGAGTCGCTGAAGACCTGAGAGTGTCCTTCGCGCCACTCGTCATTTCATGCGATGGCGCATTACCTAAAGAATACGAAGCCTTCCTCAAGATCGTTTCCTTACGCCTGGCCATCGTGTTCCCGAACATAACTAGGTGTTGTAATGAATGAAGGACATCGATACTTTCTACATTTATTACAAACATTGACAATATTAGAATGACTCTCCATACTATTTATTCGCATGAACTCTACGGTTTTAAAATGCCTAGAACGTATTACTTTATAAATTTCTACTGCTACATTCACAGTAATAGTATGCACCAAATATGACATATTTTTATATTGTAAACTTGACGTGAGTAATCTTAGTACATATAATTGTGTACTCTGTTGAGATTGCCAGGAATTCTTAACAAAACTCAGTTGACCACGTTCTGTTGTTAGAGACTGGGGAGCGATTAATTATGGGAATTTATTCAATGTTCATCGTCAATTGGACTTGTTTTGACTAACGTCAAACGTTCGTCATTAATAAACGTTGGTTAACTTGAATCATCCTCAAAATAGTAACAATACTATTGTAAGTATACAAAACAATGTCTTTATTATTATTTACAAATGTCGATACATTTATATTGATTCGGGCTAATTTTTATTTGCGTCCAAGTCAATATTTTATGACAGCTATTCATCATCTCATCACACAGTTAATGTATGGGTGTGTGTGTTGAGATTAATACTGTAGGTAATCACTACAGATGATTCAGAGAAGATATATGCCCAAAATAAAAAAAGCAACTCTTTAAAATGTAAATAGTGAAACTTTGTTCATTATTTGCAAATTCAATTGGTAGGTTTTGGGGTTGAATCTTTCGATTTTTTTATAGGTCGAACTGTACCGTAGAAAAAATCATAACCGGGAGGAATTTTTGGTGGGTCGTCTGAAATAGAAGTACTTGCACTTGAACTAATGTTCGAAGAGTCAGAGGGTGAACTGCTTACACGTTGATATTCGACCGGTTCCTGGTAGGGAACCGGTGGATTGTTCATCGGAGGGGAGTAATCTGCCCTAATGTCGTAAAACTCGTTGTAATGATCGGTTGTAGGCTCACAACAGCATGGTATAACCTGCGAATTCATGTAACTGTCGCAACAGCAGAAAGTTTGGTTGACATCGCAATCTGATTCGTAGTCGAGCGCCTCATCAACAAAATGGCAATTCACGGGAACTGCATGTGATGTAGGTCCATGATCCATATTTGCGTTGAGATGAACAGCTGAAGACGCGCGGTCAACGCAAGGTCCATATTCAACTCGGGTGTTGTCTTCAGTATATCCGCACTTGCATGGTATATCTGAGGCGAGTCCCTTATTTTGAGTCAGTATGGTTCTAGAACAAATATCGGCACATCGAACTTTAGTAATACAATTTCCGTCACTATGTGATCGTTGATCTTCGGTAATCTGAATGAATCTTCGGGAACACTGGGATTCTTTAACATTATGATTTCCACGGAATCCATGACCGTTTCTATCTGCGTTGGCAGTTCGTCCAACCTCATTATCCGGCTTAGTATGGGAAAAATCAAAATCTCCAACTTTGCCGCACCTCAAAGTGACTAAATTCTGTCCGCATCTTTTAATGCGTACTGTTGCAGCGCATTTATTCATAATAGGAGATTCATCGCTTTTGTTGAAAGACAAATTGTCCACTTGCTTGTCAGTGTCACAGCAAGTCCTTGAAAACTTGTACTGAGGTTCATCAACTCTACCCACTGTGTTACAGCCCTTGCAATAATTATCACTTAAATTTCCAGCAGGAGACCTGTTCTGGTCCCCCAACATATAAGAAGGATTGAAAAATTTGCAAGGGTCCAATATGTTCTTAGAGGGTCCACTACTTTTTTCACATTCGCACACCATGCAGGTTGTTTCGGTATGACATTTGACGCAAATTTCTTCAGGCGAAGTATAATATTTGGAATTTGTCCTTCGTCCAGCCGCAGGACTACAATTTTGTAATGAAATTGATCCTGGTAACAGCTGCCCGCACTTACTGCAGTACCTATTGACAATTTACAAACGTCAGTAACCCGGGCATATGGAATATTACATTTAATGGCATATTATTATTAAACAAGAACGTTTGAAATTGACCAACTGAAGAATCCCATCTCCCTCCTCAAAAAATGGTTCATTTTCGTTTTCTGGTATGTAAATTTCAAAAATTGAAAACCAAAATCAGTCTACATTTCTCCAAAACTAAGGTACAACAGTTTTTGTGTGCAAAAAAAGCCATGCGCCTGATATGTTGCTGTGGTGTCGATATTATGCTCAATTAACTCCAATACGTGAAAAAGTAGTGACAATTTAAAATACATATTACCTCAGAAACAAGTTTGGATTATTATTTTCAGTAATTAACCTTTATCATCGACCAGGAAAACAAGTTTAACCGTCTCTAAAATGTTGGTTTTACGTTTCACTATGTGTAGAACCCAAAAATCGAATAAAGAAAAACCTGTGCATGTACAAATAATCTAAAATATCGTAGATGAAATTGGTGGTTTATGAAGACAGGTAGAAGAAGATTCACGATTGACAGATGGATTTGTTCAATTCCTGATTACGCCTCATTCTTACAATTATTGGTTGATCGATTTCATAGTAATTATGAGTTGTTTAACAATTTTCCAACAATTATTGTTTCTTATTTGCAGCGTTATCTAAAATTTAATTTTCGACATTGGGTGGATATAGCTTCGTTCCCACCTACATGTAAACGTCGCTTGATACATTAATCTAATATTTGAAAATTCCTGTTTACTTGGTCGTGGAAAAACTGCTATCTGAAAGGAAACCGCTCTTTCCAGTACTCCTGCGTTGGCTAGCATCACTGCAAGGGTTTGAACAACTCGATTTACTTCTTCTCTTCTTGGACTTCTTCATGCACTTTGTGATGCATACTATTTTCGTTACTTCACCATCTTTCGAGCATTTGCATCGTTTTTTCTTGCAGTGTCTGTGATGTTTCCGTTCATTTCTTGATTTCGTAGGTAACTTGGCATTGCAAATCTGTTCGTAGCAGGCTAGATTAACACTTTTACCTTGGTTGTTTAACATTTGCATTATCATACTTTCCATTAACTTATCCATCCCACTTGATTTTGTTGAAGATGCTAACATGATGTTCGGGGCAAAGAAAGAGGACCAAAGCGGTTTGAAAATTCACCCAAGCTTCGAATAATTACCATTGAAGAGTCGAGAAACGGAATATGATTCTCTAGATTGTGGAGTTTTGTAAAATTAGATACTTATGAAAAGTTGGTATAATTTTCATCATTAGCAATATCCACAATAATCAATTGTTTCTTTCTACCATACACTATTAGTATGGCAACAAGTATCTAATAGTAGAGTAGTTCCTCACATTTCAGTTAATTAACAATATTCTGGACTTGTATTATGACAGTTTTCTAAGAGTTTCTGTACTAAGGTTTATTAGAGTGTAGTAGAATTAGGGAACCTGCAGATAAGGAGTAGATCAACTCACTTCAAAATCACATATTCTAACCCCATCGTTTGGATGAGAGAGAATGATCCATAGAACCCAGTTAAACTCACACAACAAGGATTTATCGAGCGAGCTACTAGGCTTCCCGATATGTGAGACGGGCTTGGATAGCGAACAGAAGCGATAAAAACCTATAATTAAAAAAAGGAGGTTGGGTCGTAAATAAAGATATCGCTAGGGGTCGCAATTACTGTTCCTCTCCTGGCCTCAGCTCCTGGTATGATTTACTGTTATGGCGGATAATTAAAACAGGCCGTAAAAGGCTGGCGGGGCACCATAAAAAGTCGATAAAAAGAGCCCGAGGGGTGTGAGAGAGATAAGGATGTAAATGCGAGGGTATTACTCATAAGGAAGAGGTTGGAAAAGCATTGTATGGTAATGGAGAGATGGACCGAGCACTAAATCCTACAGATAGCATCTGTCCACCGGCCGTTGTGCTCGCGTTTATTAAGATTTGTCTGGTAGCTGCACTGAAGAAAGCAACTATGCACCGCCAATAGTGACTAGTTAATACAAAAAACTGCATTATTCTTGGAATTAGAGACAAAAATGAGTGTTTTGTTCTGCAAAATAGTTGGTTACTCCAGAGTGGAAATCGCTCAACCATGATCCAAACGTCTAATCTAATCTTTGAATGCATCCAATTTTAGAATACATATTTTTGGCTCTAGGAAGAACTCCCAAAGTGATTATAACACCAAAGCATCAATGCCGATTGAATTGAGAAACCAAGCATGACAGTGACCGTGCCATGCACTTAGATGTAGATGATATAACTTCGTTTAATTGGTAAAATTGATGTCATCTTCCATTAAGAAAAAATATAGCTTCAGGCTTTACCAACATTTGTACAGCTGTTGGGTTCACTGTTGGGGTTGGACTTGTATGGATTTCATGCTATCGGAAAATGTAGAAGATCATTTCATTTCACAACAATGCACAGTATAGCTGTCGCCCCTTGAAAACATGATTCTTAGCAGGCTACGAAAAAATCTACAAACAATTTTTTTTTTGGTTTATTATTCAATAATAAACCATTGTAATCGCTCTTGAAAAAAAATTACCCCCCTAACCCCCCCTGAAAATTTCATGGTTTACGTTTCAAAGGTGTACGCACGATTTACGCTCCCAAACGGCTGAAGCAAAAAAGCTGAAATTTTCATTAAAAATCCATGGTGGTCCGGCGACGCCCCAATTCTTGAGCCAGCTCTCTCACTTAATTTAAAGTGCCCTTTAAGGAGTTGTCAAAGTTTTGTAAAATCCCTAAAAACCTCTAAAATAGTCAAGGCGGCCTAAATTTGTACTCTTTTTGAAGAACATTCAACGAGGAATCGAATGAGCCCTTCTCCAGGTCCGTAGGTCAAACCATTCTCGATCTATGGCCCGATTTATGGTGGCAACATTCGCGTTATTTTGGTTTATTATTGTTTTTGTGTTGATATCAGTAACCTAGTGACGTAGTGATGTAGTAATGTGGATACTGGAGTGAACTCCTAAAAGGCTTTGTAGCCGATACACGGGTTGAAGCATTCTGATATAACCATTAAAAAAAAAAAAAAAAAAAAAAACCGCTGCAAATTCTTTCACGTAAAAGAAATCAGCGTTTGATTTGAATTTATACTAAGCTTTGGAGTGTGTGTTTCACAGGTGATAGAGCGATTATTGAATTTCAGGAGATATGCATAGAGCACGTAAATCTGTTCTCGACCAAAATACCTATTTGGATTGATCAGTTGATCATATTTGTGTGCCTCCTGAAATTCAATAATCGCTCTATCACCTGTGAAACATGCACACTCCAATGCTTAGGATAAATTGAAAGAATTTGCGGCGTTTTTACATCGAGTTTGCCTATGGCTATAGCGACGGAAACATATGGGGCAGAACTTGGATATCAGTAAAGGAGACATTTGATGAAGAAAAATGGGATCTCCGCACCAAGATCAGAGCAAAGGAAGAATCATAAATTTTATAGACATTGCTAGAAGAGGTTTAATGCGATTCAGATCTATTCAATCAAAAGCTGTTCGACGTGGGAGTTGGTTGCTTAACATTAAAATACCCTCATATTGAGTAAAAGGATGCCGCCCTATTAAAAATTAAGGATGGTATAGAAAAAGTAATAGCACCATTAAAATAGCGATCTGTTAAAAGGGCCCGGGGCATAAAGTTTTATTGTTTTGGTGGGACGGGAGTTCTTTCACGTACGTCCCATGAAATGACTCTTCGAGCGCTGTCGTCTTGAGATTGGCCAAGCAATTCTGTTCGTCCCTTTTGGCCTTCGAACCCCTCAAGAGTGATTGATGTATTAATTGAACCTTGTTTAATGGGAAATGTACGTGTCTTGAGGTTGAGAGATTGTCGGCACGCCTGAGCTGGTGATTACCTGCCTTTGACCGGAAGGAGAGTGGTGGAGCCGGGTCAAGAGTGTCCTGCCCGTCCCCTTGGCGGAGGCCAACAATCGATTGATGTGTTATGGAATCCATCTGATCGTAAGGAAGTAATTTACGATGTTCCCAACAGCAATCAACAGTATTTGGTATAATTCTACTCTCAAGGAAGTCACATGTAAATATGCATTCGACAAACTGCAGAATTCGAATTATTGGGACTCAGCAGTGCATTGGCGTTGAAAATATGATCCATTTGAACAAAGAGAATAAATAATTAAAAACATCGTTGTATATTTCTTTAAAAACATGATTTAATGATGTGTAAATAATGCAGTTTAGCAAGCTTTTGCTTCCGAGTCTACCAAGGTAGCGGAAGCATTGTTTTCACTTTCGGAATGTGAAATTTTTTGTCTCCAAAATCAAAAATTCCACTCGCATTTTGCGTTTTAGACCTTTCTGAACAATTTTGGTTCCGTGTCTGTCTGTGTGTCTGTCTGTCTGTCAGCAAATCCTTGTTACGGGTAAAACTACACGAAGTTATAGTCCGATTTTGATGAAATTTTCAGGGATTGTGCGGGTTGGGGTTTAGATGGTCCCCTATAGGTTTCATGACCCCCGGATCAATAGTAGCCTCTGCGCATGCGCAAACGTGAAATCCTTTCCACAAGCAAACTCTGCGAGTTCTTGACCGATTTCGATGTAATTTTCAGGGTATATTTTATAGTTTGTTCAATAGTTGAACATGCCTACCTTTATTTTTTCAAGTTATACTCCTGCATAACAATGTATATTTATCTAAAGTCAACAATAATTTAATGTCATGTTATGGATTAAATAATGGCAGACTTTTTTTAGTACATTATTGTAATGTTACTCATTGTCTGTCGTGCCGTCACTAGATCATGGACCTAGGTGTTCGCTTTTAGTTAAGCTTGAAATGAGAGGGTTTCAGCGGGGAAGCTTCCTAATGATGTTGAAGACAATACTCATTCTATACATCTTGAAGGGAAGAATGAAAAATATAATTCATAATGGAGCATCAGCAGTGTTGAAACATGTATATGCATAATGTAAGCGTTAAGTTTCATTAACAGAAATTAAGATTTTTAATTTCGAGGTAACCAAGCCATAAAGAATTATTTTGTAAGGTTACTGGTCGCAGGAGCAGGGAGTTGCAGGCACAGTAGACATCACACGAATCCTTAAAGGAAAAATACAAAGTCCTTAAAGCTTAATGGTACCATGGTTGGATTTCAGGAGCGACGAGCTTCCTAGTTGAGAAACTGTGAATGATGTTTGACCTAGGGTTTTTAAGGACTCGTGGACCAGGTCTGGCGAAGTTGTAACACATTACCGAAGTATCTGAAGGACTGCCAAGCCGCGTTGCAGAAGCGTTGAAGCGTAGCCTCACTAGGAACTTTCTTGAAAAAAACTGATTTCAAATGAATTTGTGCCCCGAACTCTCAGGAGTCAGCTTTTCGACTCTCAGGGACGATTTTCATAGCTTGTGATTTATAATCAATCAATCAATCATGTCCTGTGGCTCCGTCAGGAGCATATTGCCTCAATGAATGCACACCATCCCTCTCTATTCAGTGCCAGGGCTTCAACCTACCGCCATGCCTTGGAAACCATCCGTATTTCCTCTTCCACTGTCCTCCTCCATGTTCTACGAGGTCTACCTCTTCATCGACAACCCTGAGGATTCCAATTCAGCGCCTGACGCTCTATCGCCCCCCCATCTTTCCTCAGTGTGTGACCGATCCATTTCCATGTGATTTATAAGCATGAGTGAAATTGTTTCGTTTGCTGTCTCAGCAACTCACTGTTACCCCCATCAATGTTGTTCCAGGTTGGAAGTTCAAATAGACTGCCCGAACTTCTGTTGATGGTCCAGCTCCAGGGTCAATTTGAAAGTTCCCATAGTTGGCAGAAACTTGTGAGTTATTGTGATTTTTTTTAAAATACAAATTTCAAATTTTGAAAACCGTCCACATAAAACTTATTATCAGAGTTTTTCCTTATTTACCGACTTGTCTATTTCGTAGTATCACTGCTGTCCTCGTCGTACTGTTGTTTTTTACTCTACGTTTAGGCAGAAGAAGCATTGTTTTTAAAATGTCACAGTAATCAATATGAATGTTCTTATCAGTCTGGGGCACTGAGTACATAATAAGATAGGAATGTTTAATTCACTTCGTGCATTCGATCGTTCAGTTACTGCCCAGTTAAGAAGAATTGTGTACACCCTTCCATTCCACAACTACATTCTTTAAAAACAATCTATGAATGATAGTCAGTGTAACATGATTCGCTCAAAAGTCTCTTCGATACTCTTCGATCGGTCCTGGGAGTGTTGGAAGTACTTCGGATCGGGTTTCTAGAAGCGCTATGACCATGAAGTGCAAAGCTTCCAGTCTTAGCGCTCAATTAGGTTGAAGCCATGCAGGCAACATCCTGGAGTAACTTCAACAAAACGTACACTTTTTAGAACTAAGGAAGTCCAGCTGGTTGGCGACCGTTTATAGGTAACCTGAGAAGAAGGAAATTCGTAATTGAAGAAGAGCTACCGTTTGTGTGATGCAAGTAATTGAATATTTTATCGTGAAGGGGAGGGTGAGAAGAAAAGATTCGAATCTAGTCAGGATGTGGTGTTAAAATGAAATGAACATGTTGAATGTAACAAAGCTCCAGATGCTATAACTAGGTATCTACCCAATTATTTTTTCCTGCTGCGCCGATAATTGATCATTATATTCTTTCCTGCACCTCATTGAAGCATGAGATTCTTTCGTGTGAATCACCATTACAACAGAATAAAGCAACTACAAGATCAACGACAATAGATTGTATCGTTTCATGATAAATTACACTGTATCTTTCAAGAAAGTGCAATGGGAATGACAACTGTCTGTTCATTTGTTTGGAGGTTTTGCTTCCGAGTCTACCAAGGTAGCGGAAGCATTGTTTTTGAGTTTGCTGTTGGAAGGTCAATCTGTATTTTATAATAAAAAACCGAATTGAAAATTGAGTGGACCTCAAATTCCACTCATTTATCTAGTCAATATAATTCAATTGTAGAAACGGTCCAGTTCAAACTTCAGCTTGCATTTTTAACCCTTATCTTGGCAGTGATCCACCGGTGGATCAACTCGTATATCTACAGATATATAAGTAAAACTAGGGTTTTTTCTCGGTTGGCAACCTGTACCGTGTTGTGGTAAACCTAATTGAACATCCAGGCGCAAATTATAACCTTGCTTGCAGTTTTAGTCGTGTTGACACATGTTTTCGTGACAGGAGAAGAGGTGGAGCAGTCTCACGAAGTTTGTCATTTTCACGTAAGTTTTTGACACATTTTTTATTGATTTTTTTTTTCTAGTTTCCTTCATTGTTTAACTTGAGAGAAAAGGTCTTATTTCAAGCAAAAATCTGGTTTCATAGGAAATACAAATGAAAAATGGAATGATCCACCCGTGGATCATTGCCAAGTTAGGGTAACAACTTAGACATTCAAAATTTCTAAAGCCTTCATTTCAATTTCACATTTAAATCAATAATTGTTTTCTTCTAACGTCAATTTTCCCTTTTTATTATTGGTTCTTATGTATAGAAACTTCAAACTCGAGGAGAAAGGATTCTACTTTTGTGCCCTCCTCCCAAATCACCAGATATCAGTGAAGGAAGAAGATTAGTATTGTTGGGACGTCCTCCAATAATTATTAGATATAGATTATAATCTATGATTCGTTATTCGTAACTGTAGTATTAGATTTTATATTTAAATGTTACCCAATTAATTAATTTCCTTACGATGGAAATATTTTTTATAACTCGTGAAACGATAAAGTGATGACTTTCAAAAAGTCTGAGATAGAAAAATCACTAAATATCTGTATGTAATAACCACTAATTCTATATAGTCATAATGTAATGAATGAATGTTAAAATGTTACTATGAAATGATGTTTGTTCCTTTTTTGACCTCTCCGTTCCATTGTTTACAATTAAGATATTCCAGTAGTTGAACTACAAAATCGATATGCACCTAACTTGGCAATGATCCACCGATTGATCATTCATTAAAATGGAGAT
The DNA here is from genome assembly GCA_031894815.1 of Creontiades dilutus. Classification (NCBI taxonomy): domain Eukaryota; kingdom Metazoa; phylum Arthropoda; class Insecta; order Hemiptera; family Miridae; genus Creontiades; species Creontiades dilutus. The sequence continues at coordinate 17,874 of JAVIWC010009583.1, forward strand.
TAATCGAAGGTAATCAACACACAATCAATTTTTCCCTTATTTTTCCCGTGTTCTAGAGATGTTTTCTAACATTAAGAAAAAATATTTCAATTGGTTTGAGATACTTTGTTTTTCTGCCAAGATAAGGCATTTTTAATAGAAAAGGAATATCTACAAAAAAAGTTTTTCTACCAAGTATAACGAACGATATTAGCGTTTTGTATCAATTTGCAGATCTTGGTGGCACGTTGCTTGTAGTTTTACATTGTTCCAAATCATGTTTCATTTTAGTTCTCTCAATAAAAAATCTGATTCATGAGTCACCAGCCGTAATATTGCTGTCGTGTGATACAAGAAAATTAATACTTGATAGTTCTTCCGATTGTATAATCCGAAATTTATATTAATTTTAATAAAATGCATAATATTGCTGTCCTTTCATATTTTAGATTACAACTAAAACACATAACTGATTAGTAGGCTGTTTAGTAATGAGTCACTATTTTTAGGAATGTAGGTACATACCGATATGTTTTCGAGATGCATGTGTCTATTGCCAGGGGTACGTGGCAACGAAAATGTTTACTATTCAAATGCAACGGTTTCACGTCATTTTACAATGATTTCTACTTACAACCAGTGCGTTACTCAGAAACTGTCTATAGCTACTTTTCATCGTACGAACGTCGTTCACCACTCGAAAAGCTGTCGATTCACAACACATGGACATATCCCTCGCTGACTAGCTCTAGGAAAAGCTGAGTTATGCGCGTTGCATTGTCATTATTGGTTCCTTACATAATACGTACACTGTCGGGATTGGCAACTGAACAGCAACATGATCGTGATGACCTGTCAAGTGTAATTTTCCATCTTTCCTGTGACTTATGAATTGAGAATTGAAGATACTTATGCATGCCAAGATGCTTTACCGAGTAAGCGGTAAAAATTCGCTCGTTCGGGAATTAGGGAGGTCTAGAGGTTCAGCCCTTATGATATCTGACTACGCTACACACGCAACGTTGATTGTCAAGTTTGACGGATGACTGCGACGAGCGGTAGTGTAGTTTTTGCAATACTGAGGATCGAAGGACACTAATACTCAATAGAATGTTGATTAATATTGCCTAACACCTAAAATCCTGGAAGTATTTATTACCATGTTAGTGTGGATTTTATTGATACATTCACCGATAAAACAGAAAGTAGAGTATTACTAAACTCATTCAATAGACTTCGAGATAGATGGGGGAGAGTTAAAGAGCAGCAAAAGGCAAAAAGAAAAAAAAACTGATGATAAATTCATTAAAGCTTAAAGAAAAGGACTATAGGGTGCCGTTGGGAAAGTGAGGATCATGGTAGCTAGAAGCAGTATCTCCACATTGCTAGGGCTCTCGGGAAAACTTGGCCGTAAGAAGACCAAGGCGAAAGGGAGAAAAAAAAAAGTATTGGCCGGAAAACCTACACTCCTCCTACTTGCCGTTTCCCCTAACCTCTTCTTCTCCGTTTTTCCGCCCAAGTTTTCCGGCAAGGCGGGAAAAGAAGGGACGAAGGAAACGAAGAAAAACACTCGCCTCTGGGGAGAAGTAGATTTGTCAGGGCTCAGTTCCCACTTAGGCTACAAGTTAGGGTGATATACTGAAGGACTTATCTCATTCTACCGCCTTTTCCTGGTTTCGGTCAGCTTTCTCAACCGGTTCCACATTTTCAAGTTCAAGGGTTTCACTTACAAATATCCAGAAAGGTCTCTTCAACGTATATACTCCCGTGTCCACTTTTAAGTAAGATTGTATACATCACGAGAAATAATAAACTACAAAAACCAGTAATGCGTGTTTCAGTTCTTCGGATTAATACGTCAACTAAATATTGAGAAATTATGAAGTAAACAACTTGATCACTGTTTGTTCAAAGGAAGATAAAACAATACGTGTGTTGATTGTCTTGAAAACCAAAATTAATGATTATAATTTATTTTCGATATGATTGATACATTTGTGATCCTTAAATTCACAAATTTCCCCAAATTGAGGTTTTCTTTATTATGATTTTTCCTAAATGTTTTACAGGTATACTAGATTAGACAATAAAGAATGGTCACCAGAATAACACATAGAAAAGAAGAAAGAAGAACTTAAAATCAAGTACAGAAGGATGTATTGGCTAATGGGAAGGAATTCCCATCTCTCTCTTCACAACAAACTGCTTATATATAAGCAGATCTTTCGCCCTATTTGGACCTACGGGATACAGATCTGGGGCTGTGCCAAGAAATCAAATATTAAGAAAATCCAAACCTTTCAGAATAAAATACTGAGAAGTATAGTTGGAGCCCCTTGGTACATGCTAAACGATGATATTCATCGAGATTTGAGGATGGAGACAGTCTATGAAATTATTGCAAAATACGCAAGGAAGCATTAACATCGCCTCCACAAACATGAGAACCCGGAGATGCTCTACGTTTTGGACAACGAAGGTGAAACCCGACGTCTCAAGCGAAACAAACCACTGGATTTAGTTGTGCTGAGTGAATAGAAGTGCAATCGAACTCAGTGCCAATTAATTGAGCTATATAATAAAGGGCTAGATTTTGCTGTAAACCTACCCTCTTGGAGTGTACCTTTAGTGATATGTAAAATTGCTAGATGAAATGTATTTGATTTTTCAGTTGCAATCAATAAATCAAGAAAAAGAAAAAAACAGAATATTAGAGATATTTACGAATATACTGTATATTTAAGTTCTGCATATTTTGATCTTGTGCATGGTATTCTTTGAAGTTGAATGCAATGATTTCCGTAGAAAAACAGTAACTTTCTTTCAGCAGCCACATATCTTACACCAGGCATAATCGGTGCAGACATGAAAGTCCCTCGGCTGTTAGAAGCTCAAAGTGTTGGGTCTCAGGACAGCCAGTGGTGTGACACAAGTGATATAGTTGGACGGCGCTGTGGAGGAGGGATAGGAGTGATATTCGTTGCCATAACTGCCCCCTTGAAAGAGAGGAAAACGGGGTTGGTTCAACCCTTCGTTGGATATGCTCGGGCTTCCCTGAGCCAGGACTGCCCTCCGCCAGCCTTCTATCCAAGTCATAAAAAAAGAAATATCGGAGCACGGCGTGCTTGTAGCACTGTGGGTAATGGTCGTCCCTCTATATCACGAGTAATGAAAACCGTGCGTCAACCCACCAAGCTTCTCGCTTTACTTTCCACAGCTCTTTCTCGCACTTGTTACCCGTTTTCGACTCCACTCTATCTGCTCCGAGTCAATTAAATGACAACAAGTAGGGTTTGTACTCATTATAGAAACACGGTGGAGGAATTATGGATGGCTTCTATGTATCTCCTATGCTCATTGAATATTTTCGTGCAGTTATTCAATGATATCGTTGTCAGTTGGGATGGATTTGGTTGGTAGGCCCTTCCTATTCTTAGAATCCGTCGCCTTGGGAGATGAATCAGACCTTTTCAAGCGTTTGGGTCATACTCTGAGCGTGGCGGAGCATTAAATCCGCATTCAGCTCAATGGAAGGGGCAACTATATCATTCCATCACCTCACACAGCCCATTCTTGTAAGACCCCTCTTCGGTATCCGGCTTGAACCGACCACCAATTCGCTCTTCTAAGAAATTAAAATCTTTTCAAATTATTATTCTAGTAGAACAAACGAACTCCGTAATCTCGTTCAATGAAGGAAACATAGGTCAAGCAATTTATGATGCTGGTAGGGTTAGTTTTTAATTCTAAATTATAATTGTGTAAAAATTCAATTTTTTCATTTTCTATTTTAATTTTCTTTCTACGTTTTTTCTGGATATTTATGATCTTGATTAGCTATGATTTTTCAAACTCTTCTCCTTTCAAGAAATTATTTCTCAATTTCTTCCGCGATAACAATTTAGAATTTAGGACTGTTTATCATTCAATTCCGCAATGAAGTACGATAAAAAAATAATTGTTGCAAGCTCAAGTCCATTACGATTATTGACTTCATTATTTCATGGAAAAAGTCAGGTTTTATCAGCTTGGAGCTTAAAGAAATTGGGAGATTTGCATTGGTGTCCGTGGGTTATGATGTCTTTGGCCGCAGTGAACACCATTTCTACGGATTTCTAAAATTTCAAAGCTATAAATATTCCGTAAATTGCCATAGCGAACACTCGCCTCTAACGGCTGTGAACAGTTAAGACAATTTAAAATGCTTAAACTCAGCTTAGCCAACGCTGGACCCCCGAAATTCCGACACAAGCATACATGGTAGCGATCCCTTATACTAGTATTTGATTTTCAAGCGTTGATTATTCTCAAATCCCCTTTTGTTTTCTATAAATAGTTCAGCGTGGCATGAATTCCAGCTTCCTTGGTGACGCAAAGAATAATAATTTATTACTAAGGTTGTGCGTATCTGATTAACAACAGAGACGAGCTCAAAGAGACAATATTTTGACGGACTGGTTTCGATGACTAATTTAGATAGAGTGATCGTATCGGAGGACATAATCTCATGTTGACATGCCTCCTACAGGGTAGAGGCCATTTGAATAAAGTTACAAGGTGTCGGGAAGAAGAAGAGGCGGGCGAGAAAACCTAATGGCTTTGTGAGTCTCGAGACTTTCAAACTAATTTACATTTGGAGGTGGCGAACGGCCGGATTGAAAAACAAGATGAGAAGCAGTCTTAATTGTTTGAGCTTGCGGTGAGAAACGGTAGAAAATCCCTAGCAAAGGAAGACCTCCCACCAGTTTTTCTTGGAGTTTGATGGGGCTTTCGATGCCCATGCTTGGAAGGCTTCGTTCGGATTTATTGCGACGTAAGGACCGGTGCAATATGTTTATTCAAATGAGGTCCCATAATGCACCGCGAACGTTGACAAGTTCAGTGGAGGTAGGTACGGGTCTCCCATTAGTGTCGATATAAATCCTTATAGTCCCTTGTTGCCGTATGTTAATGAAGCGGGAGTGTTGATACTGGGACAATTTAAAGGTCCGCCGGCTCCCCGAGCTTGGGGGCCTCTTGATAGACGGTTTGTCTACTTGATGAGGTGAACACGAACATTGTTCTTGTGAGCAAAGAAAAGGGACGTTATTTAAATCAGAAGGAAATAATAACATTTCTCTCTAGTCTCCGGAGTCAACACACCACAAAGGAGCTATTACGAAGCGGGGAGTGGGTGTTGTACGGAGCAGAGGTACGGCTCTATTCTTCGGTTTAACATGTTTATAATACCCAAGAAACACAATAATCGTAACCATTCAAGTAACAAAATACGACTTGAAACAGGCATACTACGATTCATGGTAACCACGCATGAGCAAGACTCGTAGTCTACACCCACCGAAGATGCAACACACAATGGAGAAGCAACCTAAACGATTTTTCCATTTTGAATATGTACGTTTAAGACTGCTCAATCACGTATATTGTGTTTTGAAACTCTTTCCAAGACATGCTCTCAGCATTCAAAGAAGTTTCGTAGGGCAGAGAAGCTGACAAACGGATTCCGCATTCCGCGCTATCATTTTCATCGGTTTCAACTATTTACACTTCAATTTGTTATACAGAAGTTTGTGAAACGTTCTAACTTCTTGCATTTGTTGCAACTATATAGCAATGGTGGGCATGATAAGTTCTGCGAAAACATCCACCATGTTGACCAGCGGCTTCCCTTGCTGTCCTGCTTCCATGATTGATTGTGAGCAAAGTCGAGATACTGGTAGCCCTCTCATTCTATTTAAGGTGGTCAAATTTAACTCTTTTTAGCCAAAATACCGTTGATATATTCTTCATCTAGGTCATAATTGTTTTAGAAAAATTTACACCTCTCAAAAACTAAACTGGTTTTGACTCTACAATGTTCGGAAAGTTTGTTCATGACAAAAACCTAGTCTCTCTTCTCATTTTCCAAAACTTACAACCATTCAGAAGTTCATTTGCTTCCTCAACTAAATCAAAGTAATTAATATTGTTGCCATGTTCGACTCCACTCGGTATCTTTCCTGTCTGCGGAGCCACATTTCCCAGTTAGGAATTTTCCAATGGAATTTTTCCGGAGGTGCCACCGAAGAAATACCGAAGAATGATGATCCTCTGTCGTACATCCACTTTTTGCGCCTCCGTTCCACCTGACGCCATGACCTGCCTCCGTCCTCTATCATTTCATCTGACTATGTAAATGGTTTGCAGAATTGAGTTGATACTTAGTAACTTTTATTCAAAACCTAAACTACGAGTTGCTAAGTAAACCAAGCGATGGAATAATAATGGTTCTTTGTAAATAACTAATTAAACATGATAAACATTGGATGGTGGCACACTTATTACACAAAATAAGATGGGCCCAATATTACTCAACTACCAATTTAATATTATCTTGGTAAATTGCCATAGCTACATACTTTCTGTCAAAGATACGAATCATTGATTGACAGAGCTAAACACGTTTTTCAGTTCTACTAAACAGCTGTAGGTTACTGCACAGTTTAGAGTCTATAATTTGATTTTGCGGCTAAAAAACGTCCTTCCGTAAACAAATTGATGCCCTACCTTCCAAATCACTTTGCCTACTACAGAAATACCATCTAACACCGGTGTATCCGTCACATCGGATACAAACCGAAGGAAGTGGCCGCATAAATAAATTCGCCCCCTGGATAAATGTATGAACCGATCCGGCCTTTTTTGACCCCATCACGCCAAAAATCAAGCGAGAGTGGGACTAGGACATTTTTCATTCATGCACCACCGTGTTTATTTTCTCAACCCTTCCCACCGCGGTGTAACATTACCCATCGACAACCCCTCAATTTCCTGTCCGCCGTGGCCCTTCAGCTTTTGTGAATCACGGCGTTTCCTCTTTCCCATCGGGTAAAAACGATATGATGAATTAATGTATCAAGTTTCCACAAGATTTATCTCCCTTTTCCAGTTATTGAATACTGTTGTATGGGAAATGATGTGGGTTCTAACAATGTTGGGCATTTGTCCCATTACGAATATTTTTGCTCGAAACACCACAACAGAATCGTTGTAAAGTGTTGACAAATAACAACTTTGTTTCTTTTTTTTTGCATTTTTAGCTATATTTTAAATTCAAATACACGTAGATATACAAACCACCTATTTATTTGAATCGAAAAGTCAAGAAAGAAGGCAAATCAAATTAAAAAAATGTTTATATGATATTCATTGTGTGCTAAGTGCTACTCATTGAAACGTTGTCCTTGGTTAGTTCCTGGCTCCTTACCAGGAAAATATTTGAAAAAGGTAATTGAAAATGAAGGAACTCAATTTAAACATTCCAGATTCTAAAATCTGGACCAAGCTCAACTCGAGCTGGAGAAGGGATGAGCCCTGGATGAAGGAATATTAATCTAAGACCAGTTTTCAGTTTGCTACAGAAAAAAACTTAATTTTATTAATAATAATGCATGGAAAATAACAAGCAATTTCAGAAATGAATAGTTCCTTGTGAGAGGTATAAAACCGCTAATTACAAAAATGATCTTCACTTCTATCTCTAGGTAGGTTAATTAGGTAGGTCATTACTGAATGTACAATAGTACTTCTCCTTCACCAAATCCCTACGAGTGGCCACCCTCACAAAATCAATCAAATAAATTCGTGTTGTACATAAGATCAAAATTAAAATTCCAAATTAACTTTCTCTGTACATCTTAATTTTTTAGTTTTTATATTTACGTAGTTATAGTTTGTATATAGTTCATATTTGATATTTAGTTCATAGTTTTGATTTAGTTTAAGAAGAGTTTTTCTGTGTTCGGATAGGATTCCCCTTAGTTTTAGGTAATAATCGGGCCGATCGGATTTTGAAGTTCCGGATGTGGACGGTTCCCTTCCAATTTCCTCTTATGGTGGTCCTCGGAGATTTCCGAAATGATTCCCAGGATCGTTCCAAGAGAATTTGCCTCCAAATCGTCAATGATGGGGCAGTGGCGAGTACTTCGGGAGGCTCGTAGTATACGACGAGGCGAGAAAAAGAAACAGCTTTTCCGCAGTGGCAATCCTCCAGATTAGGATGAAGTTCCTCGGAGATAGTGATGAAAATCACATGCATTCACAAATGGAAATTTAAACAGCTGAAGCAGTACTAGTTTTAGCTGAACAATCCGCACGTGGGGTAGCACAAATACTCAATGCCCTGATGGAAGGGAAAGGAGAGGAGGACCTCCAAGATTCACCTTTTGAACCCCTAATATAGCTATGATCCTAAAAGATTCACCTCTTGAACCAGTAATATCGCTACGAGTTCTGATTAGAATTGAAATTGCTTTAGGCTTGGACTAACTTCCTAAAAACCGTTATGCAGGAAGGTATCACTGGAGTGTCGCAAGGACCACCAAGGAAGGTGGCAGTGCAATGTCCCCCAAGAGCAAGGAGGCGACTGTACAAATACTACCGAATATTGAGAATGAATCTGAAACAGTACAAGAGAATATAATTTTTAATGATAGTCTCAGTGCACTCCAAAAAAATTAAAAACACACAACCGAATTCCAAGCTGAATCCCCTAGAATATGATATAATACTAGCCTCCGCACGACTCAAAAACATAGGGAAAAACCTCTGTTTTTTATGGGTAAGGGGCCACAGCAATATAAATGGAAATGAAAAGGCTGACGAAACAGCTAGAAAGGCTTTGAATTTGGAACAAATCGAAGAGGGACCTCACTATCCATATACAGATTTGTACGTCCATTTACGTCGAACGGCCAATCGGAAATGGCAAGAAGCTTATAGTGAGCACCCATTTGGCCAGAATTACATTGAAATGTTCCCAAACATCTCCGCAACACCATGGCACAAGAGAGAACCACTTAACACGCGTGCATATTACAGAACGATCAGTAGAATCCGTTCGAACCATTGCTTAACTCGGATCTATTTGAAGAAAATCGGCGTAATTATAAATGAAGAAGACGAGAAGTGCAGATTCTGTAATGCAACTGAGGAAACTTCGGAACACATCATCATGGAGTGCGGAGTGTTCAGCAGGGCGCGGCACACCTTATTTGAGAACATTCTCCCAGAATTACGACGACCATTTAACTTAAAGACAATTCTATGTGCTACTAGTACTACCGAGAGGGGTACTATAAAGTTTCTCAAGGCTACAAGTAGAACTCTTTTTAAGACATCCAAGGGGATAAACAGCCTTAATAAACAAAATAAACATGTTTCTGGCTGTATGCTCTTGGCGAAAGCATCCGTTGTTTCTGTTTGATTAATCCCAATATTTTGATGCAAATATTTTATTGGGGTGCGGAGTTAATTAAATCTATTTCACCGAATTTCATTACTTCTTGCAGAAATTCTCCTTGCAAATTATAAGGCAGGGTATGTAATAGGGTACGTTTTGATGGATTCAGGACATATCTTCTCTCGTTACTGGAGAAGGTACATTCTTCACTGCCAAAATAAAGGTGCACAGGGTTAAGAACAATGAGAGGTTCAAGTACTTTGACGGACGCTTCACTATTGCGCCCCCTCTCATTGTTCTTAGTAAGCCATAGTAAAAAGGGCTACAAGGTCCAAACGCCTAAAATACGATCGTGCAACAGACGACCTTCAAGAGCATTCACCCCACTGGTTCACTACGGATCAACCACACAGAGTTCAATGCGTTCCAGAAGCGTTCGGTAACTACACTGTCAGAAGAGTGGATCAACTCTTGTCCAACTCTGTCCAATGTTTTGGAGTGGGCGGGAGTAAAGATCCAGCTCGCAGTGATCTGGGCAGTTTTGAATCTACGCATTTTGAAACTTGAAGTGTCAAAGTGTAATTGGGGTCAACATTTTTTTACACGATTATAAAAGCTTATTATTGAATATAATGAACTAACCAAGATGAACATTCAGCTTTATCAAAAACATTTTCGCTCAGATTCAAATACTAAAGAAACCACACAAAAATAGGATATATCGACAGGGAAAGTAATTATTCCGTCAATCATAACTTGTTCGCATGCCTATTTCGGATTCAATTTGCGAAACATAGTTGTATGGTTGTCAGACGGTAGGGTTACAGCTGTCGGGGAATTCCTTTCTCAAATGCCTGATTTTTAGGAATATTCAACTGTAAGATACTTTGCACAATCCTGGTTATGATATGGACTGTCACATATTAAAATGTAACTTCACATGGATTCTACAAGACGAAATCGTTTTTATGGAATCTACATAACTGAGAGTTAATCACCAAAACATGATTTATTGGAATTTCCTGTTTCCCTGTTCGGAACAATGTGCAAAATGTGAATCCTTCATTCATTATCTTTTATGACAACTTTGAGTTGTTCCGTTGGACAAAGAAAATTATTGTACTATTTCTATCAAGGAAAAAAAGAGTTATTCCTGTTTGGTAAATCGATGCCGGGATTCCAGAGGCTAGATAGGTGTGAAGTATCTCCACTGCCAACAACGCCCTATAGTAAATCTCCGATATACTCAGCACAGGGGTGACGATGAGACGGGAGAGGGGAATCATATATCAGCGACTCCGAACCTCGGTGCCCTGTTATCGCCAACTCCACCGCTAATGGTTCTACTGATTCTTTATCTACCTTCTACCGCCTGCTTCACGACTGGTGATCAATGGCGACATAAATAGAGAGCCCTCCGCTCTCCACTGAAAACCTTTCCTGGGCCGGCCTATGGGAGAGGCACTAACTCAAAACCCTTGGTCCGGTGCCCGAGGTGTGGACTGGACTCTTGTTTCAGATCCTTACCGCTCTATATCATTAACCTTCTCTTTTTCCTCGCGACCGTTCACTGAGTTACACAATTGTGTGGCAACTTCCCCACAATTGTTATCTAACCAAGGGACACAACATTGAATGGTGCTCTACCCATATAATGAAACCATACCAGTGACCAATCGATGAAAACTACTATAATAGCTGATGATCAGCAGGTACACCTACTAATCATCGTTGGTATTATAATGAAATCATAATTTTAATTGTATGAAACCTATACAAAACATTCATTTCTTACCGTTTACTTTTCCCAAAACAATCCCAAAATAAAATTTAAAAATAAATTGTTAAAGGCAGTACAAAAAATGATAACTTAGGTTCCCTTATAAGTACTGCGAGATTTACAAAGGCTCCAGTAGGAAACCGCCCATTCTACCACACACAATCTCCAGAAGAAATATTTACAGTAGACCAGAAATGAGAATCATCTGTAGGCGATTCGACGGAGCATGTATTCATGGAGTATCCAGATTACCATCGAACGAGACAAAACATGCTAGATGTGATATGTCGTCAAATCAAAAACCCGGTTTATACGAGCAATGAGGATTCGAAAAAATTATGTACGGGTGTGCCACGGAACAACTCCCCGCTCCTAAAACCGTAATTTCTGGAGTGAAAACAGTTTTCTTTTGACATTTCATGTCTTTGCTATGGCACACAACCAAATTGTCGTTATGTCACGTTACGTTACGTAACGAAATATGCTCAATGATTATTATGATTTGTAGAAAGGTAGGTACCTATATGATTATAGCTGAAATTTGGTTATAATGATAACCAAATTAATTATATTATGATTATTATGATTTGGCTGGTAGCCTCCTTAGGACGTGAACAATAAGGTGCAGAGGGTTTTGATCAACTGATGAAGCTAATATCAACTGTGGAAAGCTGAAATTTGGCTGGTAGCCTCCTTAGGACATGAACAATAAGGTGTACAGGGTCTTGATCAGCAGAGTGGCTACTGAAACTAACTTCTTTCCTATCAACCGTAGGAAGCTGAAATTTGTCTCGTTAGGACATGAAAACAACAACGCTACTAGAGTAGGTGATGTAGTCTGGCTCGAATACACAGAAGAAAATGTCCCAATGTGTTGCAGACTTGTATGCAAGCATTTATGATTCTTAGAAGTGAGGTAGTTAGGTACCTATATGATTATAGCTGAAATTTGGCTGTCATGTAGAACATATAACATATAACATACCGTTCTTTTACTACCCACGACGATATATGTATGGATGTAAATAATAAATAAAAATATGAGTTTAATTTTTGTTTTCTTTATATTGAAAAAAATGTAATTCACAGAGGAAGACAAGATTGCTAGAAGATGGAAGGGAAGAAGGAGGGAGGGGAAACACATGAAATGTCCTAATGCGTTGCAGACTTGTATGCAAGAATTTTTGTAATTAGACCGAGAAAATAAAATTGGTGATTTCATATCAGCTGGTAAAGAGTTGTGGGCCATATAAATCAAGTAATGGGGACTTCTTATCGTTAGAGTTAAAGCGGGCCTTGGGTTTATGACTCTTAGTTTGTAAATAAACCTGGTCAGGTACTGCTGGGAGGTTGATGGAGGAATAATGTCCAGTTTGCTTTGGAAAAACAAGAGAAGATTTTTTTCATTAGAACTTAAAGTGCAATAATGCCGTAAGCAGCAGGAGAACATGTTAACTGTGTCTTGTTCGATAGGCGATAAATTAATAGAAGGAATTGCACGAATACCTGGAGTCAAAATCCAACTTTCATTTGACTTCATTTTTTTGTTCCATAACTATCTGAATGCATGACACATTGATACATTTCTGCACACAATTTGAAGGAATTGAGCCTTTCAAAGCGGGTTTTTGCAGTAAAACCATTCGGTACACAAGTTAAATATACGAAAATACATATGTATATGTATATTGTGTATACACAATGTAAATAAATAAAAACAAGAAACTGCAATTTTTTTTTAATCCGCTTATTTTTCGCCTAGGATCTCAAATATGACAAACTTGCGAATCAGTCACCTGCACAAATGTGCACAGCGCACAGCAACTTTGTCTTTCAAGCAAGAACCCTAATTTTTTAATGCAGATTTGGATTTCATGAAAATTTTACCCCTCATTTCTGTATGGCCTGTAAGCAATTCTATACCTTCTTATCTAGTTCAATTGAAATAAATAATCTAGTTTTTCAACAAAGAAAGAGTTGAACAGAAGTAATCATTTTCCAAGAGGCCTTTTGAAGCCAATTGCGTGTTTTCGGAAGCAAGAGTTCATTTTTAGCCATTAACGACTATTATTTTAAACAATAAAGAATTTTTTATGAAAAATGTGATTTTAAAATTGTATTCTGGTTCTTTTGTATTTACTGCAATGGAAAGTAGAGAAACCAGCAAGATAATCATTGAAAAATCAAGGGCGGTCGACAGACAGCTGCGCGAGCGCCGGTGTGACTCAGGTTGGCGCGAACGCGTGAAGGTTGATGGTTGTATCACATGTGAAGGCTGAACGGCTAAGGAAAATTCTTGGACTGAAGAAAAATCGAACACGCGGCACAATCGTTTTGCCGCAACAAAGCGTGATGCCGCGTTGTTACGTCTGACACATCTGTAGAGTTGTATTGTTTGATCGCACTGATAGATCGCGATGGGCGCCCGCTCGCCCCCGTCGATCGCGTTCGTTGTTCACTTAAGACACGGCGTCGAGGTATGGTATCCATGATGCGTCTGCGGCCGGCGTCTGCGGCTTGCGATTTCTTCATGTACCTACCGAAACAGGCGCCAGCTGCGCCGCGCTGCAGGAGATTTATCTCTCAAGAGGCGCGGCGCTGCAGGCGGCGTACCTATGTGCCAGCGTCAGTTTCAATCAATCATCAATCAATCATCATCATCATCATCAATCTATATACAGACGAAAATATCAGAGCGGGTAGGTATATCAGGGGGTGGTAACGTTGGGCGGGTGGAATTCTCCGCCACCCCCCCTCTCGACCGCGCCTGTGAAGGGGACCCCACCAATGAGGACCGTCTCCGAGGGCAACCGCTGGGTGGAATTCACCCCCCCCCCCCTCTCGACCGCGCCAGCGAAGGGGACCCCACCGAAGAGGAGCGTCTCCCAGGGCAACCTGCTCCCCTCCTCGGGGACTTGGAATATACGATTTTTGGTTTAGCAAGACAATGCTACGACCCCAATAATCACATTATACAATAATGATTATAGGTAGGTACCTATTTAGATGACATACATGAGTTACCTACTTTACTAAATTAATGAAAGAAATATAATTATAAAAGTAATTTCGAAAAAAAAAAAGAAAAAAGAACTCGAGGAATATTGTACAGAAAACGTAAATTGTAACTTTTCATAGCTGGGAAATATAATAGAATATTTGCTTTCTGTGAACGCAAGCCAATTAGATCATTGAATAAACCCCCGTGAAACAGATGCAGTCTTTTAAGGCAATTCATTGTTGGAAGAGCAGAGTATTCTGTTGATTAAGCCCTGGTACCATGTATTTTCTGAATTACCAGAACAGAACTCTCTATATGTGTAGATCAGAGCGATTTTTTTCGGCTATGATGTCAAGCAAATTTTCACCGGTTTCTTCAACAAAAAATTGCATTTTTGTGATCTCTTAAAAGGTCCAACCTGGATACAAATGAACCCCAGCTACGCCGTACACCATGAACGGCTTTGGATTGATCAGTTTCTTTGATTCGTTTTTTCAAATATATTCAGTATTTTCAATCAATGTTCATCCCAAGACAATGTTTGATCAACGTTTACTCACTAAATATATAAAAGGAACTTGAAAAATGTTACAGTTTATGCGTTTCTGGATTTGTGCATACTATTTGTTCCAACTTTAGGAATACTTGAAGGTTTATGGGACGCAAACTTGGTCTTGCAAAGTTCTCAGCCGCATTTTAACTCGTTCATAACACTGACGATTTCTTCAAACAAGGCATGAGTTGTGTCAAACTTCGTCCCAATTCTCACCCACCACCACCATTCTACTGTCATCCGCAATAGGAAATCTCTCGCCTTCAATTAGTTTTGAAAATGCAGTTTACATAGATCAGAATGGGACTTAAAACGGTGCCTTGGGGAGAAACCGTGGGAAGGAATTGTTTCACTAATTAAATCATTTGATCCATCGATTTTTTGGATGCACCTTCATTGACTGGGGTTTATTATTCAATTGGCTTGCGTTCATGATTTGAATTTCTACTAAGCTTTGGAGTGTGCGCGTTTCACAGGTGATAGAGCGATTATTGAATTTCAGGAGATACGCATGGAGCACGTAAATGTGTTCTCAACCAAAATACCTATTTGGATTGATCATTTGATCATATTTGTGTGCCTCCTGAAATTCAATAATCGCTCTAAAAAGCTTAGTAGAAATTCAAATCATGAACGCAAGCCAATTGAATAATAAACCCCAGTGAAACAATTTGCAGCGTTTTTGTAAGGAATTAATTAAACTCGGAATTAATTAAAAGTAATCGGTATTTCGATTACCATTACTTGTAATCGGAAAAAGTAATCGTTTTAACGATTACCATTACAGTAATTGGAATGGTAATTGCGATTACTTCTGGAGTAATTTCAACCCCAAAACTTCGGATTTTCAATCCGCTTTTTACTGAAATTGTTACTAGCCAAATATACGTCATTACAATGAAAGTAATCGGAAAATTATTCATTACTCAAAGTAATGATTACATCTCAACTCTGCTACCACTATTGTATACTAAGAATCATTCGAGGACGTCAATGTTTTCATCCAAGTCAATTCCTCACAGGTAATTCAACACGCCAAATGAGGATGACGTTCGCTAACGCACCAACATGTCACGACGCACCCCGTTTACGGTCCCCTTTACTTCTTCTTGTCAGTCGTTCTCAACCCTTAACGGGCGAATAACAGTCTTAACATGACGTCATTAGAACGCCAATTGGAAGGGTTCATCAAACAAGGCATGAGCCGATCGTGCCACGTAGACGGATCTGTTACGACAGATTCTGTCTCAGTATTTCCCCATTCTACTGGATTTATAGGAGATTCTCTCAATCTCATTCCTTCCTGAAAACAAATTTTCGGGTGAGAAACCAGAGCAGAATTGTAAATGTACATCAACACCGGCGTTTCAGATTGATTCCGTATCGATTTTGCTGAAGTTCATAAAAAATATCGACATTTTTATAAACCTTGAATTGTTTACAGTCCCCGGACCACAAGAATCGAATTTTTCGCCTTTACATACTACTTTTCAACCATTCTATGTATACATGGTCGTGTGATTATCAGACGGTCAATCCCACAACTCATTCCACAATTCTTGTTAAATCCAATCTCAGGCGAATTGTTCCCATAACGTATAGGTACATAGCATCCGTTTTCCTTCCTCTAGACATATGCATGTGTTTACACTCTGTAGTTCATTCGTTCGGAAATTCACCGCTCATGGTTCAGCTATCTAAATGTACAAACATAATTGAGGAGGAATGGGAGGAATAGGAATAGGAATAGGAGGAATAATTATCCTTTATATTGCAAAAGCTGTACCATTATTTTGTCTGTACGATTCAATCTGTTTGATGATTTTAAATTATTTATGATTGACTGTTGGGTATTCACGACATCATCGTAATTGAACAGTCAAACTGAGCTAAACTTGTCATCGAACATGCCGAGCTTTTAGAATTTATCTATTCTAGATTACCAAGCTATTCCACCTATTTTAAATCAGCTTTTAAGGGTTGGACATGATGAGTTTTTAGAAATCGGCACAATTTAGGGTATTGTGGAATACCGCTCGTACCACATGAGAATGTAGTGTTGAACATGATACTAGGGTTTTCTGTTTTTACCGGTAAGTTGATCACTCTTGGGAGTTAAACATCATTCAAAATCAAAGCTTTTAATAGCATTCGTAACACCTTAGACCCCCCGCACAACTACCGTTCAAATGTAGGGGTCTAGGCAATAACATCCTGATTGCATATCCTCAATATCTGTCTAATTTCGACGATATTGTCAAAGCTTCTGAATAGAAGGCCTGAAACGATTCTCCGTGGTTGCCAGTTGAACTGTAATCTTTGTAGGCGCAAGCGTACGAGTACAATGCTATATCATTGTACATGCATTTCATTGTTTCCGGAACAACCTTCCTTTCTGCGAATGAGTGGTGTTAAAATTGCTATACCTAGCAATCATGAAAATCCAATGCTCGCCTCAGATTTTCAGGTATTCCCAAAGATTTTAGAGAATTGTGTACGAATAAGTATTGTTCCGACGCAATCGGGTCAGTTATCGGAAGTCAGTTTTTTCTTTTACTCTCTTTTTTCGTCTCATCTCCGAAGTGTTTTGTACTTGATGTGAGCCGCAATGTCAGGGTCATTCAAGTAGGCAGCTCTACCGAATGATCTGAAGCCTGTAAAAACGAGGCTTGCTGAATCGCAGAAGGGAAGGGGTGATTCGCCTCAGCTTCGTCCACCCATCGTCGTCAGTCGTCCTTCAGATGTTGTCCACGTCATCTACCCGTCTTTTCTCCAACGTAACTTTGAGGTACCTTTCGTCGCCCTCCTCGTGGACAGGGAGTTTGTCTCCTGAAGGTTCGCTCCGATCATCAATTCGCCGATATACCGTCTACGTGAGTATATGATCGTGGATGCCGCCTTTTCATGGTTGCTGGGTACCTTCTTTTCATTTAATATCCCTGTTTTTCCATCATCTTGCAGGTCCTTCATTGGGCTACCCAAGCACAACCCAAATCGCCCCATCAGCACCGCTCTCAATCGACCAACCTCACTTCGCTTTCACGCCATCGTGAGCCGTCTTGTCCGAAGCCGAGTTGGGGATCGCAGCAAGAGTATACGTCGTCGTCTCCCGGTCTCAATTGCTTGGAACTACCGATCCCCTTCTCGTCAATTTCTGCCTAGTGTGCTCAGCCCTCGGAGTATGCCCAGAAGCCACGTAGTCCCCATCTTATATCCGGTCAGATCGTTTCCTTTCCATATAATCATGAAAATTCAATTATTTAAGTCGAATCTAGTGATTCAAATTTCATCCTTAAATGATCCGTAGCTCCCTAGGTACTGCCTATTTTGTACCTAGAAGGAACACTTTGATTTAAATAATAATTATAATTTTCGAAATACTAAGGTAACAGTACCGGTAGTGGCCACAGTTAAGAATTTTTTTCTTTAGTTTTGACAATTGTGGGCCAACAGTAGTACTGACTTTTTCAGGACTCATTTAGAATATAGCCCGACTCTTCCCTAACATATCCATTGCCTAAAACTATCAAAAGAACAATTTTTTCTATTTTTTATTAATTTTTTCTCACACCTTTATTTTGATCTAGTAGTGGCCACATCAAATTACGAAATTTCCAGTAGTGGCCACGTGCATGTCTCAGTAGTGGCCACTTGACATTTTGCCCTCCTTACGTGTTTAATATCATTAAATTCAATACAGATGAACAAAATTGATTCTATCCAGTAGAAGCTCTAGGATACAGCCCAACAAACGAGGAAACTAGGGACGGTCATATTGAGAAGTTTACCACAATTTCCAATGATGCTCTGCGCACTCCTAGTTCAACCTCTGACTACAAGATGACATGAGCTGTACCTCCTGCAAGTTTGAAGCCACTAGGAGACCGGGAATCCTTATTTCTCAAATATAAACTTTAAAATGGCCACTACTGGAGCAGTGGCCACTACCGGTGCCGTTACCTTACTATATTTTCGTTTGACTTTCAACGTCCCTACCTGGTTCAAACAAGTATCGTATGAATATAATTTTTACCAGACTATAGACAGCCTATGTCCTTGCGTAACCCCAATAACCACTCACCTAACGTACATTCAGCTACTAATTTTCGGCTTCACAATTTATGGTTCTATATTTTGTGCTTTTTTATGAACAGAATGATAGGACACTAACACTTGTGTAACTGACAGTAACTCGTGTGATGAATGTGGCTACTATCCAGATAGATGAGAAATTACATGTTATGTGAACAGATTGAAAACTCGTAATTAATTTCCAAGTTCACATCAATCATGTTATGTTATTAAAAATTTATTATTTGAAATGAATTGATAATTTGTTTTAAACGGAAATGTATAATGATTGTTGGTAAATTATTTTTAATCCAAAGGGACATGATTTTCTATTTTATTCTATTTTTTAATGTTTTCCAAAATGAGTCTATCCTCTCTATTCTTTTATGTCAGTAAATCAAATAAAAAGAGGCTGTTTAATTGGATGTTTCTAATAGTTAACTACTAGAGGAGATGCAGTCTGGAATGAAGGCAGTTTCAAGGGGAGTTGATGGAAACTGATCAATGCAAATGAACGAGGGGTATTCATGAGGCTGTGACGATAGGGCATTGACTTTGATGACAGGAGCGGAGACAGGAACCACTACGATATTAGTGAGCCTAGCAGATGATAAGAGGAGCGGGGCTGCTCCCGGCAATATCGACTGCTAGAATACGTATTCACAACCAGAAGGGAATGACGAGGAAGGGCGTTATTGACACATTCAAAGCGCCCAGATCTAATCTGCGCGCCTTGCGGAGCGAGCAAGCCAAAAGGGAGGGTTTTCGACCGAATCAATCACACCCCCTTAGGCACTAATGCCCGTCATCATGTTCGACGTTTCTACCTTGGAGAAGGATAAGCTACGAGGTGGAGGATAAGCCGAGCAGGAACAGGAAAGAGGCCCTCTCAACCCAGAGGCATAAATCCTCTCCAACACTCTGAAAACCCGCTTGAGGAAGATACGCTTCCCTGATTTATCACAACAGATTGGCCCGTCCATTACAGCGCCCCATTAATACCCCCACCACGCCGCCACCGGCTAATGAACCTTTATCAAGTATAGTTTTCACTCCCAACCCCATACTTCATGGCGGACTTATCTCAGGTCAGCCATCTCGCTTTCACAAAACAAATAATTAAAATCACATAGGCGTGTTATGGGCTGATAATTTATATTTCCCCGGATGCTCCTTCTAGAGAGGTACCTCCCCTTGTCGCTTCGAAATGAATAGTTGAGCCGTTTTGAAGATAATCTACAAAGAGAAGTCGTTTTTCATTTGTTCGCAGTGATTAATGTTCATTGCCATCCTCGATAACATCTCCACGCCCATTGATTAGGGACTATTGTCCATCTCCACAATAACGTTATCCCTGAGACCCTATTTTATATCTCCCTCAATACTAATGTTCCAAGCCCCAGATGTTGTGGCCTCGAGAGCGTTCCGTTTTACAATCGACGCTACACTCATTTAAAGATTTCAAATTATCAGAGTCCTCGGAGCGTGTAATTGGAATGCCAAGCTGAACAAATTTGTATAGCTTGACCATGTCTTTCTGTAGATAAACTAATTTCATTCGTAATTCAAGAAGCTCAGATAATAAATCCACACGACCGAATATTTGTAATAGATGAAGCAAGTCTAGATGTTGATAGATAGTTTATTTGTTTTGGCGCTTGTAATGTATAAAGTACACATGAAAAACGCTGTTTGTTCACTGATGGTTTTAGAAATTCCAAATTCTGATTATCTCCTATGGGTGAATTTATACGGATCAGAAACCTATCCTAGACGATTTTGCGTCCAAAATCGCTAGGCAATGACATTTCACTAGCCTATCTCAGCAAAAACCTCGAATAACTAAATGTTTGACAAGTTTTTGGCACACAGTAGCGATGAATGCAGTTAGAACCACTTAAATCCCAAGATCCTTATGTGAAAAAACGATTTCATTATTATTATTTTTTTTAACATCGATTTCAAGTCTTTTTGGTCTCTGATACGGTGGTGAAGATTGCAGATTTGGACTCTAGGCATCTTGAAACGTAAAAACAAGTGGGTTTACCACTACTTAATGGTCGTGTAATTGAGACGTTCAAGGATTTACTTCCAAGTTCGGAAATTGCGATTGTTTGCTAGGGGTGAATTGATACGGATCTAAAACCTCCTCAGTCGATTTTGCGTCCACAAATACTGACAGATGCCTATGGCAGTAAAAACGACGTTTTGTCGACATTTGTGACTTAAAGCTTCTATGCATAACTGGCGATCTAGATGGTTAGAAGTTAGGATCAACATCCCCCCAAGTGCCGACGGGCGGAAGAAAGGATTTTTAATTCAATTCTAGGCCTTCTATTCGCGTCGTATAGACGAACATTGCAGATTTGGAATCAACCCCTCTCAAAAGTTTGAGGGAGGGGGTTATGAAAAATATTTGCCATACAATTACGAAGGCTTATTATTGGAAATAGTAAACTAAAAAATAATATGACAAATAACTTCTTCTAAATCATATTTCGTACTTGAAAAAAAATTTTTTTTGGTTCTCAAGTAGATACGTATTTTAGTATGTGGTCAATAATATTTTGAATATCCGCATTCATATTCGATGAACTCTACTGAATAAGATTTAGCTTAAGAATCAGATAAATCGTCAATCTAAAGCTGCATTCGCTATTTTTAGCAATGTTTTGAGCATATTGCGTAAAAGTCTATTTATACTCTCTCGAAGCTTTGTTTTCGCTTTCGGGGAATGGTGCTTTTCTTTCTCAAAAATCTATATTTTCATTCCCACTTTTCCAGCATGGACAATTATTGTTTCAAGTCTATCTGTCTGTCGTGTGTTCGCAACTTTTAGAAACTAGGCCAATTGCTATACCCTTCATCCGATTTTGATGTCGTTTTCAGGGAATGTGCGAGTCTCACTGAAGATAATCAGCTGTGACTTTTATTGTTCAAGAATCAACAAGCCACTCTTCGCATGCGCAACTCCTTAAAGCGTAATTTTCTCTGTTTTTAATCTTCCGGCACTTCCCCAATTTGGATGGTAGGCAGTCAATACGATTGCACTTATAATTACAGTACATGATATACAATAAGGGCTGGGGACTCGAAATTCACCCACATGAAGGCGTTGATGTCTGTGAGAACAATATCCGTGACATTTCCGTACCGTGAATAGTTATAACAACCTTAAATTCACAATTTTATACCAAAAATAAGCTTTTTAGTTGAATTGCAAAAAATTTTAAACCCCTCCTCATAATTCGTCTTTTAATATTCCAAGATAAGTAGATTCAAAATTTGGAATGTACATCCGCTATGGAAGTGAATAGAAGGCTGTAGAATCGACATAAAAAAATCCGTTCTTTCGCTTCTAGTCAGCCCAATCGCCTAGTACGCATTGAAGCTATGGACCAAAAACTGGTTAAAAATTTGGCCAAAACGGGATCATTTGGTGTTTTTCACTGACATTGGCGAATGGGGTGTTATCCGCCGGCAGTTTTGGACAGAAAATTGACTGGGATAGGTTTCAGATCCGTAACTCAATTCCTGAACCTAAAATCGACCCAACGAACCTTACAATTAAATTAGTTCTAAATGATAGAGAACGTATTTTAAAAGGTAGTGAAGTGGTCAAGTTTTTTGTTTGATTTTACAGTTATTATTCATTTTTTACCCCCACAGGTGTTCTTCAAAACTGAAAAAGTGCTCGAATTGTCAATCATTTCCGTCGTTTCAGTTGAAAATACAGTCAAGTCATTGAAATGTTTGAACAAAAAATAGACCTATCATCAAAGAACCTAGGAGGTTACCTAGGACATTCAAGACATCAAATTGGAGCGTATAATATGTTTATTTTTTGGAAACGTTTCGTCCCGCTATGGGGACTTCTTCAGTCCTGCATACAGCATAAAACATACGTCAATATTCACTAGGGCCTATTTTTATCACATGTATCTCTATCATGATTGTCATTTTTAATAAAATTAAATATTTCTCACCTGTCCTTATATTAAAGTATGTGTATCCAACCAACATCATAGTAGCCAACACTCACGTGTTATTGTTGGAGTGATTTTCTCCTATAGGGAAAGAGTTAAGTTAGTTAATATAATGATAATACTCATAATTTATATTCAGTTTTATCTTTTGTTAGTTATGTAGCAGTTGTATTATTTACCTTTTGTATATAATCATTGAAAATCCAGGAGGGAGTAGAGAGTTTTTTTTTTGTAGCATAATTCATAAGAAAGTGCTACAGAAAGAGGAAGAACAATAACCCATGAGTGTTGACTATTATGATGTTGGTTGGATACACATACTTTAATATAATTACAGGTGAGAAATATTTAATTTTATTAAAAATGACAATCATGATCGTAGGTTTTATGCTGTATGCAGGACTGAAGAAGTCCCCATAGCGGGACGAAACGTTTCCAAAAAATAAACATATTATACGCTCCAATTTGATGTCTTGAATGAAAGTGGATGACATTTATTATTTTCAGTCAATGTCGCGACAATTAGTAACTAAGTGGAGTACACTAGATATTTATGTACACAAAAGTGAGCTGTCAAAGGAAAAAGCAGAGAGTGAAGGTAAAATGTTGCAGTTGGTGGCATTCTGCTCTTTTTTGTTTAAGTTCAACTTCATTTTTTTGTATCCACCCTGTGTACTCTCAATTTCTTGGGACCAGGGTAGACATTCAATGCGCTTCCCAGGAACCGTAAATACCACTCGAAGGTCTTGCTAACACTCAGTTTAAGCCCAACTGTTGCCATGAGGGGGGCCCCTAATGGTCTCTCTCCCTTCAACCAAAAGCAGAGAAACTAAGCTGTTTATTGACGACTAACAAAGATTTAATCCCAATGATTCTCGCTAGCTGCAAATCTGAGAGTAGAAGATAAAGCACGATCCTTAATCCGTACGACTCATTGGGGTAACATGTTCCTTATGGTGGGACTATCATCCGAATCTCCACTCTCCCTTTCGTCGTTGGGATACAAAGTATTGAAAACTATTACTCATCCGTTAGCTTTCGGGAAGATAGTTCTTTTTCTCTAATCCCATTTCCGCTTTGTTCAGTTGACTCACAAATGAATTGAACATGAACCGTCTATCCTTCATTGCGAGAAACTGATCGGGAGCTTATAAAATTTCTGAAGTTTGCTACATTGATGCGTAAAGCTCAAGAAAAACTTCAGTTGGTTGTATTTAATATAATGGTTACAAATTAAGTTTCTCGATTAAACTGCCCATTTTGGTGTACCCAGCTACGTTTGTAAGGACAAACCACGATCGCGGATGCCACGATCGCTTCCAAAGTTAGATACTTCGGAAGAAGGTATTCTAGAAGAAAAAGCTATTCTACCGAATACGTTCTAAAACGAAGATAAACCTTAGGCTAATACTCGTAATTTGCAGGGTTTTCATAAGTCAGGTTTGTTGAGAAAGGAATCTCAGACCAATTCCACACGGCATATATATGTGGCTTTTTCTGGGTTGTCAATGACGTAGTGACCGTTATCGGGTTCACAGTTATTTCCCGTAAATGGGAAATGGCCACCTTCACTTTGTAATATACACTGAGATCTGTCTTTTTCGAAGTTGAAAATTGGTAAAAAAAATTACATACCTAATTATGTATGAAAATGAGCTGTTGAAAATGTAGTCAGATAAAAAAACGCCATGATGTTCAAATTCGTTGGTAAAATTAGTGGATTTCAAAGAACGAAAAGCATAAAAATCGATCGCTTTCCGAGTCATTTTCCACTGTAGATATTTGGATAAAAATCTCATTAAATGGGCAAAGACGTTTCTAAAATGTCGGCATAAAGGAATAAAACTCTTAAATGAGCTGAAATGTTTAAATTACACAGATTTGATGGCTGAAAACTATCGAAATAGAATAAAACACCAGCCTATAATTCATGTTCAATTTATATAAAAAATGTATAGCAAATTTCAACTGATTCAATCTTTTTAGATTGTAAGATGAAATTGACCATATTCACGTCCGTTCTCACTAACGCTCACCTATGTTGATTATCTTGTTTTCAATAGATTTTAGGGAGAGCGAACAGCTAAACGCACAGCAATTAGGTTGGTTTCATTCGATTCTGTCTGGAGTTCCCGAATTTTGGATATTTCAGTAATTTAATTTCCCTGATCAGAGCTGTTCGCAAGGGATGTGGAGGATTCAGAAACAACTAAATCCCCATCTGTTGAACTAAATATTTGATTTTGGTTTGTTACTCAATAATAAACCATTGTAATCGCTCTTGAAAAAAAAAAAAAATTCTAACCACCTCTGAAAATTTCATGGTTTACGTTTCAAAGGTGTAGAATCCGAATCTTGCCTGTACCAATTTTTCCGTTCCGATATACCGTATGACGCAAAATTTGCGTTTTTTAAAATTTATTATTGTTTATGTTCTCCCAAACCCTGATACTGGAGAGCAAAAAATGACACGGGTTAAATTTGATACTCAGAACTATGAAAAGGTCCCATGGGGTTTCCGACGTTACGCTCCAATAATTGTTTTTGTTTTGATATCAGTAACCGGTGATGTAGTGATGTAGTTGTGGATACTGGAGTGAACTAATAAAAGGCATTGTAGCCGATACACGTGTTGAAGCATTCTGATAACCATAAAATAACGCTGCAAATTCTTTCACTGGGGTTTATTATTCAATTGGCTTGCGTTCATGATTTGAATTTCTACTAAGATTTGGAGGTGCGTAGTTTCACAGGTGATAGAGCGATTATTGAATTTCAGGAGATATGCATATGATCAAATGATCAATCCAAAATAGGTATTTGGATTGAAAACAGATCACGTTGCTCATATTTGTATCTCCTGAAATTCAATAATTCGTCTACCACCCGAGAAACACGCACACTCCAAGCTTAGTAGAAATTCAAATCATGAACGCAAGCCAATTGAATAATAAACCCATCAGTGGAAGAATTTGCAGCGTTTTTACAAACGATTTGTAAACCTTGACCCAGTAGTTTAGGTGGAAATCTCAGTGAAGAGTTATTGGACGGAATCATTTATGTTTGAGTTTAGATTTTACTGATCTTTGAAATTAAATTCAAATCGTTGAGGGGATGTTAATTGATATTCTACTGTTTTATTGAAATTCTTGCTGGGGAGGACTGAGAATAATTAAGCCTAAATGTATTCCTGAATCTGTAGGGAAGAACGAGATCTGGGTGGGAACAGATGCCTCCTCACCTGTCGAGCTCCTGGGAGAACCTGAACTCCTAATAGTCGGAGGTGTCGGGATGACTCGACAGGTGTGCGCACTGAACCCAGCCCTCCCAACGTGGAAAAAAATAGTGGGGAATATTAGTATACTCCCGTTCCGAATTGCCCTTTGAAAAATTGATGTACCTATAGATGAAATTAAATTGATAACGATATTACTCAAAATACCGCAAATAAATAGAACTCGAAACAACTTAAATAAACAAAGAAGCGGCAGAATAAAAAGCTTTCAGAATATCCCGTTCCACAAATATAATGTCCCAATGGTAGTTCATATTATTGAGATCGATGTTGTTTGAAAAGGCTTTTAGCTGTACTCCATTAGGTACTTGAAAAATATGGTGTACCTTCCTCTTAACAATAACTTCAAAAGCAGTAAATGGTTTTGTTACGGTTAAACAAGCGGATAAACCGCAACGTTGCAACCGGCCGGCGCTGCCCTTCTAGCTGAAAGCTGTGAATTTAATTACACGCCGTCAGCTGATTGGTCTGTAAAACCTTTCACGTCTATTCGACCATAAAACACGGGCGCGTGAAGTCGCAGTTAAACGGACTTTTAATGCTTTTCGAGTTCGCCGTTCGAGAAGGGAAAAGATAATGCTAGCGATAATCGATCGTGGGCGAAACCGTGTTGTTGACGGCGGAGGAAATTTACGACGATAGTTCCCTGGAAGGGCGAACGTGGGTGGATTCTGCGGTTAAGAACTTCTCCTGTCTGAATCTCGTACATAATTTAAAGGTAGCAGATTTTCATTAGGAGCTTACAGCGAGATTTGATAATCTTTATATCGGATTTTTACTAGAATGATTCCTCACTGAAACAAGTAGAAACTTAGAAGCTTTTTGTGAGAGATGAAGGCTCAGAAAACGTCGAGCATAATGACAATTTTAAGAAGCAGGTTTTCGTTTTTCAACATTTCATGTAAATAAAGAGGGAAAAAATTCATTGTTATCCAATAATCCAGTAAGATCATCTCCAAGCCGCAGAATAGGACACACAATTATAACGTAGCCGAAAGTTATTTATTGCATGTGGAAAATTTTCCTTGTACAATATCTGATAATACATAATTTTTTTTATTTTTCTCTGCTTAAATAAATTCTTGTCTACATTTTACATTCACTTTACCTATCTACTTTCGGTTCCGATCAATAGACACTAACAAAATTTTCTCAATATGGCAACTTAATCATATACCTAAATTTCAAAGACATACGAAAGTAAAAAAAGAGAAAAAAAAAATACTACTGCATGCACTTAGTACGAGAACATATGCATAATGAATTTATTATTGGTATACGTACCGCCTAGTACCCTTCATCAATTAAATTACTCAAAAAGGTCCTTATTCTAATGTAACATAGTATACAATTTTAACATAAGGGCTTCTTCTTTCCTCGACATTTAATTATATTCGAAATCTCGTAGGCACATAAAAATCTTGCCCAGATACTTAATACGATGAAGTGAAAGCGATTATAACGTCGATCAGATCCACACGCCGATCAGGACAATGATAGGAAATCACTATATGTACTGATCACTTGGTAGAATAAAGACAATAGACAAATTACATTTGGAGAGATAAATACCATCAAATTTTGTCAATGTCATTGAAACAAATCAACTGCCATTTCTTACACTTTTCAAGTAATTAAACGAGCTTGGTGGACTTCGTATCATGATATTCATACGTAATTAAACTGTATGTGGTTGATGTTTAAGAAAGCGTGAAGCTCCTCAATTCCATTTCAATGTGATAGTCTGGAACGTTCAAAAATCTTGTGGGGGAAATGCATTACTTTTACTGTTAACTGGTGTCTATTTGTATCTATCAAGTTTCGGATTCCATCCCCTTCGATAAGGAGTAGGAATACAATCTAACTTTGATCTCGTGAGATATTGATTCATTAAATGAACAAAATGAATAATTGACGAATATTTTCGTTAAATTTGAAATGAAAACTCTTCAGTACTACTTCCCCGGCAGCTTTGCGGCTACGAAATTCATTTCATTTGAAAACCCGTTTAGTAACACAAAATCCTTACTGCACCATAGATGTAGTATCTCCTATTGAATTTCTTCACTCAATAATGAGCTAATTATCACACATTTCTCAACTCTATTGGTTTATTATTCAATAATAAACCATTGTAATCGCTCTTGAAAAAAAAAAAACATTTTAACACCCCCTGAAAATATCATGGTTTACGTTTCAAGGGGTGTAGAATCCGAATCTGCAATAAACAAATTTCCATCCGCCCGTCGTACACCGTACCCACGATTTATCCCAAACGGCTGGAGCAAAAAATCTGAAATTTTCAGGAAAAGTCCATGTTGGTCCGACGACGCCCCAATTCTTTAGCCAGCTCTCCCACTTAATTTAAAGTGCCCTTCAAGGGTTGTCAAAGTATTGTAAAATCCCTAAAAACCTCAAAAAAAGTCAAGGCGGCCTAAATTTGGACTTTTTTGAAGAACTTTCCATGAGGAATCGAATGAGCCCCTTCTCAGGTCCGTAGATCAAGCCATTCCCGATGCATGGCCCAATCTATGGTGCTAACATTTGCATCCACATTCACTACATCACTAGTTTTTTTTTTGTTTCCATTGTAATCGCTTTTGAAAAAAAAAAACGCTGCAAATTCTTTCACTGCGGCTTGTTTTTTAATGATTCGTTATTTGAATTTCTTCTAAGCTTTGGAATGTGCGTGTTTCACAGGTGATAGAGCGATTATTGAATTTCAGGAGGCACACAAATATGATCAACTGATCAATCCAAATAGGTATTTTGGTTGAGAACCGATTTAAGTGCTCTATGCATATCTCCTGAAATTCAATAATCGCTCTATCACCTGTGAAACACGCACACTCCAAAGCTTAGTAGAAATTCAAATCATGAATCATTGAATAATAAACCCACTGAAAGAATTTGCAGCGTTTTTTAATAACTTCCAAACAATCAATCAATGCAGGCTGCCTGAGCAATACACAATCACTGCCAAGATTACACGGTGGTTTATTATTCCTGTGTTGGAGAGCCATTACATTCAAAATGGAAAAAGTTGGGCTACCGCCAGACATGACGACTTTATTATTGAAAATAATGAACCAACAGCTGACATCCCCTGGTGGATTTCTGCTTATTGGATTACATGTTTCCGATGAATACCTCAACTAGCACTTCCTCACTTCTCACTTCACAATACGCACTCATTAGGAGGATTTGCAGACTTCAGCGTCAGTTTATGAGGACCTGCATAGTCCAGTCAATAGATCGCATCAATACCGCAGCACGTTCAAAATCATCGGTCGTGATTAGGTTTCAATTAATTCGATACAGTCGGTCAGTCTGCTCAAACTACTGGAAAATGGTTCGTGGAACGCTGAGAATACCGGAACCGTTCCGAAGGGCCTAAGTTAAATTTACCGATAGGTGGGAGTGTATTACGGAGCATCATGCTACTAATGGTCGGACTATTGTATGGTAATGAGTCAATTCCGGGGTTTATTGTTCCTGTACCTTCGGGGTCCCGATACTGTACCGCGAATTACACCCCACCCCCGATCCGTACGGCTATAGTCTCCCCCGATTACGCTTCATGATACACCATTATTGGTCTCCTAACGGCCGGGGTCCCCGCGAGGGTGTGCTCTATCCCCTCGCATTTTACTTCTCCCGTAAGTCCCTCGAGTAAATGATTCATGCCTGAGTCATTGTTGAATACCACCATGATAATCCCCTTTACTGCTGTACGGAAACATCTTCATTGTCATCGATGAAATACGGCGTTTCAGCTAATTAAATTTTAGCTAATGGTCTTAATGCAATGAGATTTCCGCAGGACACGATCCACATACCCAAGAGATTTAGGACCGTGGCGAAAACCCGCGTCACAACTTTAATTAATGATCAATCAAGTTATTCATCACATTCATCCAATCTTCATCATGTAGGTTGTCCTCAACCCCTGCCCACGGTTCACTATTCTGTCAAAACAACGTTTTAAACTATAACAAAAACGTTTATTAGTCACGTATTTGAAAGCACCTTTGTAAATCACTGTTAAAACAGTATTGAAAAATGGAACCTTATGACGTGTGAATTAGTAAAAATTCATTCAATAGGCCAAATGGAAATGAATGAAATTAAACAACCCCTAAGTACTGGTGCCAAGAGATGAAAGAAATCTATAGGATCTGTCGAAATCATAAACTAAGTTCTATGAATAGTGATCAAGTATAACTGCACATTCAACACAAACCTACGCTGAACTTAGTCAATGTATACCCTCAAAATATGAAAGCCAAGCCAAAAGAAGCGTGGTAAAAAAGCCTCGACAGCATAGTTGGCACCAACTTGGCATGAGCGGATTAAGGGGAATGACGGACGTGAAAAATTCAATATCTCACAGAATGTCTTGATTAAGGAAATATAGACAACAATTCATGATAAAAGGTGTCATGACTGATATCCACAATGAGGGCCATGAAGGGTTCCATCTGAATGTCCTGTTTAGCTACCAGTATTTTATGAACCTCTTCAACTCTGTCCAAAATCACCCTTCGTGAAGCACTACAGACTCAAGATCTCCATTTTATCGATTTGGACCGGACTAGTAAAACAAATTGAGAGGACTGCGTGGTGTATGAACCTCCTATCAACAGCTCTGGAGGGTGGAGTGGATGGGACCCCCTTGAGAGCCTTCGTGAGTCAATGTAATTTTGTATGATCGTTGATGTGCCTTTTCTCGACCACCACTGGAGGTAATTTCATGATTTTTTTTTTTATTCTGTACAGTCACATCCTCTCTCCAAACTGTCATTTTTTTGTCCTTTCCACTCAGCAATTCAATTTATGGGACGAAGGTTCCCACACCCTCTTTTTTGAATTCACACTCATTTGTCTTGATGTTAGAAAAAACCGGATTTGAGGTTGAAAAAATGTCAATCTATTCAGCAACTGTTCCTCTAAAGAACAAAAAAAGAATCAATTCGATAAGTTGAACTCAGCCGAAGATAATGTTCCTAACCTGCGCGAAAACATAGTTTTGAGAAAACGGCGAAAGAAGTTACCTACCTCGAGTCTCTGATCTCAGCTCTGGTTTCTTATCGCAGCGCGCGGCGTTGATGCCGAGATTTGTTCTACTCATTGCTTTTCATCAACTTGTGAATGAAAATAAAAAGAAGAAGAAGGATCAGTTTCAGAGGTTCAGGCAGTGATAAATTGCAGTCACTTCATATTTTAGCGTGACTGCATTCCTTGTGTTTTCGTATTTTTCATTCTGTTACTTTTGAACATCGCTACTGTATCATCCTCGTATATTGACTTTTCCGTGTTCTCGACTAGGTATAACAATATCATGCCTCGAAGTGGTTCTAAAGTTTTCAAAAAGAGGAAACCTGGGCCCGGAAGACCTGGGGTCGATGATAAAGCTGCCCCTTCCTACTCTTCTGGTGCGCACTAACTTATGACAATGACATACGTAAATATTTTTGCCTTCCACCTCTTGTATGAAGTTACCAAAATTATAAATAATTGATTTTTCAGAAGTGAATTTTCATTTCCATGTTCGTGAATCCCACCCTGTCAGGCACTAGGAGGGTTAGGCATTTAGCGCTTAGCAGACTGCCCAGCTCTTACCGCTTATTACTTGCAATTTGACACCCCTTCGGTTTCTGGAACCCCATAGTGTTGCATATCAAACTGATCTGTACAAAACGGAGATTTTAACAGTACCAAAAAAAAATTTTTTTTGGTCAACCGATTTTTTGACTCATGAAGGCTCTATCAACAGCTCAACCGATTTTTTGACTCATGAACCCTCTATCAACAGCTCTGGAGTGTGGGGTGGATGGGACCCCCTCAAGTAAATCTTGGTCTCCCTGCCGGCCTCAGAACACAAAGTGCCTATTCTTTAATAATAATGGGATAACAATGCATTTTCTATCTACTGCTGTTAGAATGTTCCATACCCCAAAGTATAGAATGGTGTTGCTCAGTTCCTATTCTATGTATGGGGATGTACTTTGGAAACCTCGAAACTCTTTGCATCAAACAACTGTTACGGATGCAAGAATTGATATAAGCTGTCGACTAGATATGTACAAAAGAGTATTTTCAGTAGCTTTTCGGTTACGTGTGAAGAAGTGATCCTGGAGGTGATGTGAGGTTGGCGCTCGATCATGAGAAAGATTCCAGAGCAGGGAGCTCAATCTCACCAACTATCGAGGAAACAATTAGCGAACCAAGTGTTGAAAGTGTTCCGAAACGTGAATCACTACATTTACCGGAGCCGGAGAAGGGGAAGTCGAGCTCAAAGGAGGCGGGAGGCCTGATGGATGAGCCTCATGTCTCAACCCTCGCGCCGCGCCGCCCCCGGGTCCAGGTCAACACTCACACTTTGCGCCGACCAATAGCCCCGGCTCAGATCCCCCCAAGATTAATGGCATGTTTGAGTGTTGGCTATTATTCTGCCTTCCGCCCATCGTCCGGGGCAAAGGCTCAAATACGAAGGACAGCGAGGGAAGGGTAATGTTAATTAATTGAGTTACTTTTGTTCCTAGTAACATGACGCCAAATCAATACTATTGAACTGAGCCATTGATGGGATATTGTTCATCGACTGGGACTTTGTGGAAGGAAACTATTTTCGGGATTAAATCAATCAGGATATCCATCAATCACCCCGATGAATTACCTGGAAAACAAAATGTTCTCCTATATCCAACATTGTCTATATGTACATTGTAGACAAGAGAATTTTTTAGTATACATCAGAATTCAATTCAACAGTGTACCTATTTTCTACTAAATGAACACATTTACCATTTCTGTTTCTTATTTGGTTTATAAAGAATAATGACTCGTAGGTTAGTATTACTCCTTTTCGTAAAAGCTCAACAAATAGTAGAATTAAATTATTGTTGACTGCTGTACAAGATAACCTGGCCTCCACTCACTACAGTCAATGCTACACTTCAACTTTGAAAATTTCAATACCGAAGTATTTTTGGTTGTTCACGAAAGTGGGTTTAGTAAGTAGGTAAATACATAGAGGGTGTCGCAAGTTCCCCCCCCCCCCCCCCCTTTTTAATATCCGTGAAAATGCAGGTAAAAAGCATTCCAACTTTTGGAGTACAATTCAGCTGGGAGATTTGCTTTAACCGTATTTGTTTCTAAAGCTAAACCTCCTATTTTTATATGACAAATTCTATGCTGAATTTCATGAAAATTTGAAACCTCAACCAATTTTTTCAAACGGTTTTGGCCTGTTTTTGTTCAATGATTTTAAACGTGCAGATTTAAAGAAAATATCGTGGGGTTCCGGGTAAAAGTGACCAAGTAACATTTTTTTCAAAATGAGCTTTTTTTGTCATTCCGGTACTAAGGAACGTTGTCTACTGTGTGTTGTTGCTAAGAACGTGATCTTCAAACTGATGTGCAAGAAATACTTGAAAATAAATTTTACCTGCCTGACTCAAAGAGTTTTATGTGACCAAAATTTAATGGCATTTGAACTCAACCACAAAACACGAGATGGATTATAAAAGTACTCTCGCTGGTGCATGTAAATGTTATCAATTGCCATTTGATCACTTTTACTGTGTAAGATTTGTAAGATTGCATAGTGGGCAGGTGAAAATGACCAATTACAGTGATAGGTAATGGATAACCTTCTCTAACAGAAATAGGTATGTCATTGTTGTTTAGATGCTTGGCAACACGATAAATTAACGGAAAGACTATTCAATCCCTCAATTTCATGTAACTATGCGACTGATTTTCGAAGAATTGAATTGACCAAATGAGTTGAAACTCCAGGCAGGTAAAAATGATCAAATAGAGTTTTCCGAATAAACGGCTCTTATTTTTGAATTTTGAAGCACGATATCATAGGCGGGCACTAGCTAGAAAAATCGAAACATAGTCGGATGAGACATCACACAACCAGTGTTCGTAAGAAGAAATAGGTGAAACTTCAGATCGCTCCTCTGTAAAATTTTGCAAATGTTACTT
This sequence comes from Creontiades dilutus, assembly GCA_031894815.1. NCBI lineage: Eukaryota > Metazoa > Arthropoda > Insecta > Hemiptera > Miridae > Creontiades > Creontiades dilutus. Next base: position 51,757 of record JAVIWC010009583.1, read on the forward strand.
GGTCACTTTTACACGGAACCCCAGGATATATTCTTACTTGAGGGATGTTAACTTCGACACCCCGTTTGTAGTGGTAATTTTATATTATTTCAATAGCTTTTTTCGACTTCAGTGTCTTAGCTACGTAATTTAGGAAGCGGTTTTAAGCTTTCGATTTATTGGTAACTGAAACTTGAATATCGTAACATTTATCGTCATATAAAATTGATTCAGAGTCGTTGGATGGAAAATCTCGAAATGGTTCCAATAAAACCCGTGCTGATGAGTTTATTTGATATACCATTTTCAATTATGAACTTTCGTTACTGGCCTAGGAAGTCATGATAGTGTTCACTAGTCCAAATAGAGCTCCGAAAAAGATACGTGACGAGTACTTTTCTTGCCGTTTTAAGGTAAATGTCAAGTAACCATGACCTTCAATTCAACAGGAGACCAAAAATGTACACCTTTCGGATGCTTTGTCAAGCTCCAGTCAGAAATTTACTAGTCAACAACCACTCAACTACCAGGCAATCGCTGAATCATGTTTCGTTCGAACTCTAACGACCAGTGACGACATCTTTTTCTCGAATTATTCATGGGAGCCGCTCAACCAAAATAACATGTCCGTGACCCCCGACCGTTGGCCACCCAGGCATGCCAACCATAAATTACGAGCGATGACTATTATCTTAAGTAATTATCAAAGATATTATTATCTAAACGGGCTGTCGGAAGGAAAAACTCCTAATTGGAAACGACTATGAATCTTGTTGTGGCAACCCGAGTCGTAGATATTATTCTGAGCATATTTTTTAACTACCAAAAGTGGTGATTACGAACGGATCCACAGCATTCATCACCCGCTTCATCAATTTTTTTCTTATGGTACATTAATTAACTGCAATCATATCAAGCTCAAGTTTTTATAGGGCAATCATGTCTTCCGCCAGGAGTTTAATAATCCCTAGTATGTAACCCCTGAAAACAACCTACTCTCGAATTCATCTTTGAATGGTCTAGGTCTGCAGACAGGTCTGCATAAACGGGAAGAAGTTTGTGAATTCTAAAAACATTTTTAAAGTTATTCGATATTAAAAAATACATAAATAATTAAATAATACATGAATAAAATCAACTTATCAGCAATTTTACCCATGGACTCATGGTATTATTTACCTGAATTGTTGATAGTAACCACATTCATTCACATTTTGTTAAAACGAATGAATCAATTCAATCTGACCAGTCCAAAACGAAAATATTTACGCGTTACCGTACGTTCTATACATAAGCGAATTATTTTCTGGTTTCTCTTAAATTACATTTAAAATACTATAATGTTCAATAAAATATGGAATTAATTGAAAATTAGCTAAATCTGAATTTTCCTATATTAGTATCATCGTAATTCTCATCCCGACGGTATTTTCAACCGGAAACATTCAAGGGGACATTTTCATCAGAAAGCCCAAGGTTGTTGTAAATGTATGAATAGTTTTTGTGAGGCAATGTGTCTACACTTCTTTTTAACTTCAGAGAAAGTCAATAATTTATCAGTCTTTGATCTGAAAAACTGAATAAAAAACGCTGTAAAATTATTACACAGAGGTTTATGATTTTTACATCTACTAGATATCACTTCTACGTAAATCCCAGATCCATGTTTATAAGTTTGCAATTTAATTCAAAATTGAAGTTGAAATATTGACAGTAAATACTTGAGCTGACACCAGCCACCCGGTCTAACTCAGAACTCTCGTTAACAGGCCTTGCAACCTGACTACCTATTTAACCGATTTTTCAGATGGTGATATTAAAAATTTATTTGATTACACCTTTAATATGTCCTTTGAAAGTTGATTGATCAAGGTGCCGAGATTATTTCCACTAGCCGGAACGATATTGAATTTTGAAGCCAAATTCCGTCAACGTTGGTGCAGAACCTAGTTTTGGAGGAAAGCGTCGGAGGCGGAGGGATTGAAGGATTTTATAATTATTTATTTCATTATTATTATTATTATTAATATTATTAGTGTTGAGGCATAGGATTGGTGTGAGTTTCTCTCGGTAGATTTCTGTATTGTCATTGTTAGTTGAAGCTGCTCCTGAAGTTGGTTCTTAGAGACGTCTAAACTGAAGGGATTTCGAATGATAACTACATTCCGTTATCCCAACAACCTCCATATATTACATAAGACTAATGGCTGAATGGTGGTGACATTATTAGGCCACTCAATTGTGGCACGCATCGAATCGAATGGTTGTAGGCGCTACTCCTCCTAAGATAGCCTGCTAAGTTAATATCAGCGTACGTGTTGACATGGTGTTGAGCACTGCTGAAAACGGGTTAACGCCTTCCTTTCCAGTTTTCCTATAAAGGGCATGAGATCGATCCCCTTTAAAGTAGAGGTGTCAGGTACCGGTAACGAGGTAGCATTCCGAACTCAAAGACGATACGCATCTGAAAGTTGATTGTCCGTAACCCATCCATCGTGGTATGGAAGGGTATGTAGTCATGGGCATCCTCCTCTACTTCAAACGACTCAGTTCCCAAGCCGCGTCTCCCCAGATTTGAAAAAGTCACGAGCTCTCTTTATTTACTGGAAAGACATTTTTCAACATCTTATAACCCTTAAAGAGGACAAGAGAGGCTCTGCTGTATATTCTAGGCTTTGAGTGCTTGAGAAAATCCACTAATATTTTAGAGGAGTCAAGGAAAACAGTGAAAAACCCCTTTAGAACTGCCACACAGAGTTTTCTGTATTAGAATAACCCTTCTATTTGAATCACTGATCTTTGCAAATCAGACGAAGTCAATGACATATTATATAATCTGGTCGCCTCGCCCCTCCATATACTGTCTTGCCACTTTAAACCATAAAACGACACTTATCCATTCCAGCATGTTAGGTCAACTGGGAACGAAATGCTTCATAAGGACCTTCAGGTTATCACTGATCTCCACACCTTGTAATTGGCATGAACATGACCCAACAGTTGGATGTTACTGTCTTGGATTTAACTCGGTGAACACTAACCGTTACTTGATCACCTGATCAGAAGCTTCATCAGATTTCAGTCCCCACTATTCTAATTCAAGCTTTCAGAGTTGATTAGGATAGAATAGCTTTTACAGTTTTCGTGATTATATTTCCCTGGAAGGCCGGTGACATTAATGACACCACCTACAATGGAGCAATATACGGATATGGTAAATACGAATCCAAATACGACGTAGAAATCCAAGAGTTGAACATCTGAAATTCAACGAGTTGAAACAGAACAGCTTCAATTGTCCACAATTACATTAAATAGAGCTTGGAGAGCTCGATTTCAAAAGGGAATCAAGAAACTAAATACCACTGTACTATATATGCTTTTTCGATTGCCGCATGATACAACTTTTATCCGTCATTTTTGCTTTATTGTTCAATAATAAACCATTGTAATCGCTCTTGGAAGAAAAATTCTAACCCCCCTGAAAATTTCATGGTATACGTTTCAAAGGGTATAGAATCTGAATCTGCAATAAAAATTTTTTCGTCCGTCCGCCGTACGCACGATTTCTCCCAAACGGCTGAAGCAAAAAAGCTGAAATTTTCAAGAAAAATCCCTTTTGGTCCGACGACGCCCCTATTCTTGAACCAGCTCTCTCACTTAATTTAAAGGGCCCTTTAAGGGTTGTCAAAGTTTTGTAAAATCCCTAAAAACCTCAAAAAAAGTCAAAGCGGCCTAAATTTGGACTCTTTTTGAATAACATTCCACGAGGAATCGAATGAGCCCCTCCACAGGTCCGTAGGTCAAACCATTCCCGACCTATGGCCCGATTTATGGTGCCAACATTTGCGTTATTTTGGTTTATTATTGTTTTTGTGTTGATATCAGTAACCTAGTGGCGTAGTGATGTAGTAATGCGGATACTGGAGTGAACCCCTAAAAGGCTTTGTAGCCGATACACGGGTTGAAGCATTCTGGTAACCATAAAAAAACGCTGCAAATTCTTTCACTGGGGTTTATTATTCAATTGGCTTGCGTTCATGATTTGAATTTCTACTAAGCTTTGGAGTGTCCGTGTTTCACAAGTGATAGAGCGATTATTGAATTTCATGAGGCACTCAAATATGATCAACTGATAAATCCAAATAGGTATTTTGCTTGAGAACAGATTTGCGTGCTCTATGCATATCTCCTGAAATTCAATAATCGCTCTATCATGAAACACGCACACTCCAAAGCTTAGTTTCAAATCATGAACGCAAGCCAATTGAAAAAATAAACCCCAGTGAACGAATTTGCAGCGTTTTTATTGTTTGAGAACATTAGGTATACAATATACCTCATTGAATAAGTGTTCGTACTGTCATTGTTTAGCGATTATGTTATCTACAAACATGGTTGTAGATAATTACAGGCGTTCGTACAACACTTATAATCGATCTGGTTTAAATGAAACTGTATCCACTGTACAATGTCTATAACATGTTGTGAGCGGGTGAGTCTTTTGATGTCTGGAGTTTGAAATCCTTCATTAACTCGGGGGTTGTAATGGTCAGAATTGCGTTGAACAAAGGAGCTTTAACATTTATTGAGAATCTCAATTGACGGTTCAAGCTGGAGGTCTCGCTACAATGTTGCATTCCATACAAGAGGAGGAGCCTGCACGATTCGTCTTTACAGGATTGCATTTCTTTGCTGTTCTGGTTTTTACTATGAGCATGAAGCACATTCACATTTGCGTTGATATTTTTTTCTGTGAAGTGCCTCAGGGAAAGAGAACGGGTGAAAGTATAGCGGTCCGGGTGCCCTCATTCGATTCTTTGAAGACACGTTATTAATAACGAACGGAAAAGCAATAGTGTTATTTCAAAAACTTTCAATATTCAAATTTTCGAAATTTCAAAACTTTTATTTCACCCATTAGGATTGATTAAGATTGAGGCTGAGAATTCGGCCCCAACAAGACCCCAAGTGTGATTTTTGACCCAAGTTCCATTAACTTCGCGAAACGAAACAGATTTTTATTTATTTTCGAGTTCTACACATCTTGAATTAAATGATACATTTTGAGGGGAGATGAAATTGGTTTTTCATGGTTTATTACAAAGGTTCATTATTGAAAATAATGAACCGAAAGTTAGGCGACATGTATTAAGGGCCCATTGCGCTACAGAATGAATATAGGTTTCAGGCGGAATGATAATAGGTTTCATCTTGAAATTGAAATAAGATTATCAGACATATCAATGCGTTCAGACCCCCCATACTACCTGAGAAAATAATGCATTGTGGTTGGATGATTGATGTATTATTTTCTGAACAATGCCACTGGTAGGGGACTAGTGGCTGCTAGGGGCTACTGGTGGTCTACAGCCTAACCCGCATACTCAATGAAAATGACTTCAAAATCGGATCAAAACAGTGGGAATCAGACTTGTTACAAGAATTTATGGTCAAACGGACAGATAGACACGGAACGCAAGTTGTTCAGAATGGTATAAAACGCAAAATGCAAGTAGGCATTTTGGTTCTTGGGGAAATCATCTCCCGAAAGTGAAAACTAGATTTCGCCTAGACTATATATAAGCTAGATATATTCAGAAAAAATTCCTAGGCGTCACGAGGAGATGAATAATGATTATTGATATAAGAAGAACCGATGGGGATGAACTTGTACTTCGTCATGTAATGATAATATGACAATAAATACCAATTAAGAGGTGGAGCCTATTCTGTACAAAGAGGGATATAATTTTTGTAGGAATTGCTTCACTAACACCATAAAGCATAATGGCGTGATTGGCTAAATAAAGCTGGTAGTAGATATCCGTTGATGGGACAGTCTAAGAAATTATGAGGATAGTGAGATGTGACCACGGAATAAAAAGGATGGTTAAAAACGGATCCTTAGGAGTGATAACGATACAGTATGTTATCTTAACATATCCCCACCCCCTCACGTGTGAAAAATTCTGTACCAAAACATCTTCATGGACTTAATACTGTATTTATTCATCATCTAAAATTGGAATAATTTATTCAAAACGAGAGACACAATTTCTGTGAATAGTCACTTTATAATATAGTATAACTTATCATATTCTGATCAATTCCAGTAATCGACATGTCAGTTAAAACGTATTTTACGAAGATAATGATCATCATAAGTGAAAGAACATTCCAGCTTTATTGCAAACATTTAAAGACAAGTCACGTAGAACTAACTGTCGACTGAATCATGGATGAGTTCCTAACGTGAAAGTATCGCATGAATAAGCCAGACGTCCTTTGTAATCTCTAATGACAATTCCTTGACATGGCTCGAACGGCTGGCATTGATTGATGATGATTCGCAAGCAAGATAAATTGAGCCTTCGGATCCCTTTCGAAGCAAACCATAATTCATCACCCGAGTATTGAACCTATTTCATTAAATTACGCGGACTACTTTCCTCCTTCTCGAAATCACATACCGTGATTAATACTTGAAGTCCTAACATATGTGATCAGCTCTGGGCAATCTATAAGGATTCGTTTTGGAAATCTTCGGTTTTTTATAAAAACGCTGCAAATTCTTTCACTGGGGTTTATTATTCAATTTGCTTGCGTTCATGATTTGAATTTCCACTAAGCTTTGGAGTGTGCGTGTTTCACAGGTGATAGAGCGATTATTGAATTTCAGGAGATATGCATAGAGCACGTAAATCTGTTCTCAACCAAAATACCTATTTGGATTGATCAGTTGATCATATTTGTGTGCCTCCTGAAATTCAATAATCGCTTACAATTGTGAAACACGCACACTCCAAAAGTAAATTCAAATCATTTTAATAAATCCAGTGAAGGAATTGCAGCGTTTCATGCATATCAGAATGCTTCAACCCGTGTTTCGGCTACAAAGCCTTTTAAGAGTTCACTCCAGTATCCACATTACTACATCACTACATCACTAGGTTACTGATATCAAAACAAATACAATAATAAACCAAAATAACTCAAATGTTGGCACAATAAATCGGGCCAGTTAAATCGTTGGTTCGATTCAAGTTTGGATGCATGAAATTTTCGCGATTCCTCGTGGACTGTGAAAAAATATCAAACAATGCAAGCAAAATAAATTTGCTGTCTATAATTCATAAGATTTGTTGATTGTTGATTTGTTGTAAATTGATTGATTTGGATAGATACGGTTTGTTTTCAAAACGAAGTCACAGAACAATATAGCTTGAAAAGAAAGGGGAGTTAAAAGACGCTGCAAATTATTACACGAAGCTGTATTATCTCAGTATCAGAATCGTTCTAGATAATCCATTGATTCACGGCTTAGTCTGGTGTGCATCATCTAAACTCAGGGCCTTCTATACTTTGAAAATGTATTTTAATGCCTTGGAGAGTTCCATTTACTCATACTCCACCTCCGTAGTTCGATTAGTTAAGAAAATCGCCACAAGGGTCCTTGAACTGATCAGCGTGTCTCATTTATTGTAATTGTCGTACAAAATTTGTGTTTTTGGACATTTAATGTGTTGTAGACATTGTCACGAACGTAACTCCGTAAACATTCACACTTTAATAGAACGTAATATCGAAACGCCTAGAATAGAACACACTGTTCACACACACTGTACACTATATATGAACACGGACATTGAAACCCAGGAATGGGGCAACTGTAATTTAACGAGATGGAACAGAACACCTACTTGAGCTTCAAATATCCGAATGTCGATCTCAAAAGTTACGGAAAACTCGATTTTGAAAGGAATTCTTGAAAATTAAATTCAATTGCACTTATATTAGCTGATTCAACGGGCCACAATTTACTAGACGATTTTTACTCCGTTTAAATGAGCTTATATTCATGTTATTTTTTTTCTGTCAAAGATCTAGAAGTTGTGGAACCCTTAGAAGAAATTGATGAACTTGAAACGGTTCGAATGGACTCCATTTGTCTCCCTAAAGACTACTGTAACTTAAGAAAGATCCTCAATCCCTATTGCCGTCAAATCTCAACTAAATACAGTTTTCTGAGTGTTTTAAATTTGTGGATGTACATGTTCCATGGAAAAGTATGTAAAAGTTGTGCCTAGGAGAAAATACCAAAGTCCTTCACTCCCTACAGCTGTCACTGACTAGAGGTAAACAGCTTCCATCGTCAATACTCGGCGAAATATTTATTGGGGCAGTTATATCCACTTACACTATGAAATAACATACCGCTTACATTGAATATCCGCTTCAGGAAAAAAATTGGATCAAATCAAGTAGCCTTATCAGCCCATTATTTCAGTGTCACACGGTTTTTCCCCACTCCCTACAATGTTTTGAAAAGTAGCCCCCAACTGACAGGAAGGGTGTTTATGAAGTTGCTTCTGTTTTTTTTTTTTTTTTTTTTTTTTTTTTTTGGGGGGGGGGGGGATTCCTTACACAAGGTGGTCCCAACGCTGGTGGTTGGATTTTGCCTAGACCTTCCCAGTCAGTTCTACCGGGAAAACCATCCGTGGAGGCAGCAGTGTGGGTTTTTTAACTCCCACTCCCTACTCCAATAACATTCTGACTGAGGCAAGTGAAACTTGAAGGCACTTGTTGACGATTAGTGTAGTTGTTGGAAGTTCGTTGCGACATTTTGGTTCAACCAGTTTCAATGGATTTGTGGCATGTAAAGGCGGTGAAATGCTAATCTCTCACTCCCTACAATATCCAGCCAATAGCTCGTTAAATTGTACGGAGTGAGATCTGCTCGTAGCAAGTGAGATTTTGGCGAAAAAACCGTAGTATTTACTGTGGGTAAAATTAAGCTAATTAGTGCTGTTCCACTCACCTAAATTGGGAGACTTGAGCCCGATTCCCATGGAGGTTGGAGGCTCGAGAGGGAAAAAAATAGTAGTATATACTCCCTACACAATTTTATTTTTTCAAAAAGGGATATCAGCTGTAACGTAGGCCACGTCCTCACTACGCGTCGGCAGCGTAGCTCCCCGTTACTTAATCATTAGTCCATGCTCAATCAGATCCATATTCAATAGCCCAATCATTTAATATCCATACCATAACCTTTTCACATTAGTAACTTCATTAATTCAGAATCAAATAACCTCACTGTTCTTTTCTCGTTCTTACCTTGTGTAGCTCGTTAAATTAACACCCTCCTTCTTTCTTCGGAAAATCTTTAAAAACCCAATCAATCGACTTTGTCAAATTATTATTTCTATTTCTTTCGTCTTCTGACTTTCTCATTTTTTCCAGCTTTCTCTCAGGTTTGTTTTTCTCTTTTTATTTATATTTCTCTTTTTGCTGCTTTAGCACACGATTCTATTCTTTTCTCTTTTTCCCTCGAGGACAGGCGTTTTCTTTTATTATTTCACATCATTACATTATCCTTTTCCTTTCAGTTGTTTTGTATCATTTTGATCCTTGATTTTGACTTCTCTTTCGAGAGTATATTGGTGTATTTCTCACAAGAATTGTGAGTGGTAGCAGAGTCTGCGTTGTGGCAATATTTTCTGTTACTTTCTTCCAGATCGTAATAGTGGATATTGTCTTACACAGCAGAACGGTTCAAGATTATGAGTGCTCACTTGGGTAATATGCCAAGAGAACCACAGTGATTGATTAGGAACAAGAAAATTGATCAAGAAATTTTTTTCTTCAGAAAAGTCGGTACCCAAATGTGACCGAAATTTTGAAATGACACACTTACTTTACTTTTCCGTGGAGCTACAGTCTTCTTGAGAACCTGGGCCTCCTCGTTGAGGTTTGGTAACTGAGGAGATTTTCTGAGATGCTTTCAATAATTACAACGAAGGGTCAAACAAAAAATCAAGTATATTCAAATTGAGGTCAATCGGTTGTACAGTCATCCAACATGTTGATGGGATTTGATCTAATGAGGGGAATGGGTGGGGAAGAAGAAAGAAAGATTGAAGGAGTGAAATGGGGTACTTGGATGTTGTCGAGGACGAGGGCGGAGGGGTGCGGAGGGGCTACCGTGAAGAAGCAGCATCTATCATGCCGGAGGTTGATTAATGGGGCGCTGCCTGCCTCTTGAAGACTATTCAATGACCTTGCCATCAGGCCGACGGGCCCTGACAGAGATTGATCCCGGTCCCTCCAAAGATAAACGACCGGCCCTTTTGCCATGGCGGGGGCCTAAGTGCCTCGGATTATTCAGCGGTTTCCATTCTGTTATAGGAATAAGGTTGGCTGAAGGGACGGATGAGGAGTAGGGGATTTTCTTCCCTTCTTCGCGTAGACTTCGGTTCACCCATTCAAACGCGGAGTTAATTTGCTCCATACCCGCATCTCGGAGTCAGTTTCCGAGAAAATCCCGAAATAATAAACTTCCTGAAACAGGTTACTGAAAATTAGAACCGATTCGGGAATCATTTCAAATATATCAATACTTGCAATGGCTGGAAGCACTGCGCTTTTTAATCATTCGTAGGGATTTTATTCTTGTTGCATTTCCGCCATTCCTACCTGCCGTTACGATGGTTCACGAATTATGAACATTTCGCGTGCAAGAGTTTCCAAATCAAATGGCCGTGACGTGCAACCATACATAGTGTCTTTAAGGGTAGCTAAATTCTTCCGTTTAAACCTTACAGTGCTTTTATTGACTCCTTACACAGTGCGTTATTATTCGACGGTCGTAATGCATAGTAAAACGTTACTCCTATTTCCAAAATTAGTTTCGTTGATGTCTAACATTTTAGGACATCCATCCCTAACACGAGGGGGACAGGTTGTCCGAGCTTTTTTTAACATTTTTGGTTTTTAACATTTTTTTTCCCATGACATAATTACCTGAACTAAAGGAAACCAACAAGTAACTACCTACATACCTCACTTACAATCAAAAAAGGCTTTTAGCCGGAGTTGATGTATCATTATAAGTTTCAATACCTGTATTGTACCAAAGTTCTGCAAATAAACGTTCTTGTATTCCGTTTACTTTCTGTGGGAGTACTGATTGCCCCGGTTCGAATCCGGCTGACATCAATGATTAGGGCCAAAATCTTATCAAGTGTTGTAAACCTACCTGTCCTGTCGTTAGACAGTTCACCTCTGATCTCGATATCACGTGAATCAAAAACGCTCCCAACCCAGGTGCGTGAGGCAATGGGAAGCCACGAGCGAAATCGTCAGACCTAGTTCCGATCCTCTCTGGAGGACGGCTGGCGACGTCCGCGACACCTCTGGGTAGTCGGACGAAAATCCAAGGTGAAATTCCTCGTTTACTTTACTTTTACTTACTTTACTTCCATCCCAAACACGATATAATGTTTTGATTTGAGCCAAACGAGACTGTTAATTCAAAATATATGATTTAGGCACTGAGTGTGTATCAGGTGACCCCGAATCATTGTAAAATCAATAAATAAATATGTAAATACCCATATGTAAGAGTAAACGTCTCTACGTTAAGCCATTACAAATAAAGAATAAGGCTTCATTTCCATCAGTTTAGGCAGTTTTTTTGTAACTTATTGTTTAGGGTAGACAGCAACAACGTTCCTTGGGCCTAGACTAGAACAAGAAAATGTAATATGGTTTCAATTGTGATTACACTGGCTTAGCGGCTCCGCATAATATGTAGCTACGTGACATCATCTACAAACAAGAAGAACATTGCCAAATTGAGCTAGCAGTTTACTATCTCACATATTGTAATATTGACATTCATCGGAGTTGAAATACTATGTATACAAACTCGTACATAGTTTTTTGTGCATGAAGTTATTTTCAGTGGAGTAATGGAATCAGTAATTTTTGTTGTGCGTATCTACGTGCAGGACAGATGGTAACAGATATTTGACATAGCTAATCAGAGCGTATGAGCGATTACAATGAAAGCCCCTATACAGAAGACATAATAATCATATTTCATGATGATGTATTCATCAATCGAAGCAGTGCTGCAGTATGTTACCATGAACGGAGACCACAATAAGGATTCAAGAGTAATAGGTTACTCTCGTTGATGTCCGAGGGGCAATATTATTAAATCAATCTGTTAATTACAGATGAACATTTGGCATTATGATTAGTACAATAGCGACGGGTTAGCCCGGGACAAGGGGAAGAGGATGGTAAATTAATTAATGTACTAGGTGCAATTCAAAGGGCTACATGGTTGAAGGTTGAATAGAGATGGTGAATGGAGTGTCAGGATGGTGGATGTGTGCGTAAACCTACTACCCCTACGCTCATGTCAGCTCTATCTGACTTAATTGGGCTATTAATTGCGCGAGGTTAGTTACTAGCAGCTCTCTCGTGGGGGCAGTTGGCAAGAGGTAGCCGGTAACGATTGAGGTTGATGGTAGGGACAAGAGAGGGTTGAATGGTAACTTGAGTAAAGGAGCACAAGAGCCCTTTCCGGTCATTTCAACAGGTTTAATTCGAGTAGTACTGTCGGAGTTGAAATTATTAAATCAATTCCAGCTCAAGACTACCAATTTAGAAGTGGTAAATGTAGACTTCAGAGAGATACATTACGTCTGAAGAATACTTATGACTTTAATGCTGCTGGAGGACGTTGGCATGGTTCACTGAACAAAGAGACGCCTACGGCTCAGAAAACTTTGTTATACTTAAGTTTTAAGTATTGAGTTTTGACAGATTACAGACTTTGGATAAAAGATGCTTCTAGTAGGATAGCTTGTGTTCAATCGATTTATTCACATCATCAGCTGTGACCAATAAAATGAACATGTTTATCAAGTAAAAGGATATTATTCTTAAGTTCTGTCCAAATCGAAGCTGCAAGGGGGCAGTGATTTCAAAGTTTATTGTTAGTATCAGCTCTTGTTCAACGGTAGAACGGCAGCATTTATTCAGAAAATCAATAGACATAAACCTGCCGAGGAACCTGAGTTCAACTACCCATGAACTGGGTCCCAGGAAGACGAAGGTGGATTATGTTTCTCAAACGGATCGGAACGTGCGGTTTAGCACCAACACTGAACTAAACGAGTCTCCCGCCCCGGGCTCAAATTATGGCTTTTCACTACCGCGTCTACCCTATAACCATAGACACAGTACACAGCCAGCACGCAGGTGAGTTATGATCGAGCGTTTGACTTCCCTTTTCAGGAGTCATAAAGCCAAGGGGAGTTCTATTGTTTCCAACGAAATTCTTTCGGCGGGAGAAAATGGTAAGGGATATTGGGATAAAGCACCGGAACGTTTCACAAAAATGTATTTAGGGGTGGGTATCTTTTTCCTCCAACTTTATGGTCGAATAAGCTATTACATGCTCATCGGTAGTATAAATAATAAATAGTATAAATATTGAATTTAGAGTGATCTTATTCAGAAAAAAAATTAATCAATGTGGGCTGAGGCTGTATGTACTTGTAACTAACTCCAACCACCACAAGAAACTTTTCTTATTGGGGTTGTTGCTTTTGGTAAATGCGACGTGATTTATAAATGTCTGTTATATTATTAAATAAATGCAATTTAAAAAATTATAATAAAAAATAAGCATCATACTTACAAAAAATGGCTGATGACAGTTACACGAAGGAAGAGAAAGTTGCAGAACAAAGTTGTAACCAATAACCGAGATGGAACATTGCCGATGGATGAGTGACATTTAAAATCAGAACTCTACAACACCCATGTCACTTGAATGGGCCACGTCGCTTGTCGTTTCAAATTACTGTTCTTTCGAAACTACCACCAAAGCTGTTTCCCAAAGAGTTAATGGTGGATTGAAAAAAAAAAGCTAAACGTTACAAGGAAAGGAAAAATTTATTTGACGTCTCGCCGACTAAAACCTGGCAATCTTCTTGACACTAATATAAAAAAAAAGTGAAGAAACTTCTAAAGAAGCGTGATTACAAGGCGTATAATTTATAGCGACAACCGCGCGCTACGAGGAAAAAGAAATAATCAACATAAATTCAATATTGGCCCATAAATAACCCAACGGCTTTAAAGTCAAACTGTTTGAAGGCCGCAAGTTGCGATTTATTTGACGGGGCAGCAAAAAACCAAAAATTGAAAAACAGGTCGTTTGGTTTTTGAACATTCGCCGATGAAAAAGGGAGAATGGTTAGTTCTCAAGAAGCCTACTCGCTCGTGTTCCTCTCAAACCTGGTAGAACAGTAGGTAAATATTATTAACTACCTTCAAAAAGTACTTTAGTCATCAGGAATTTCCATATTGAAGGCAATACAAGATTTCCGAATAAATTTCAACATTCGACTTTCGGCAGAATTCCGTCATCATATTGACGAAAATATCATTTACTGTATATGATTCTGTATGTACAGGTATGTCTATCTACCACAGTAGATAAAAAATAATGGATAAATAATTACACAGGTTGTCCCAAGAGTTATGCACAATCCGACTCCTACGCGTTTTACAACTCATTTCCGACCAAAAATGCCTCATAGCAATTTTTCGCCAGGGGCCTCGTATCCGAGCTATTCGCGATTTAAGAATCTTTTCGTTTTTTCGATTTCAAGTCATTAAAAGTGGAATAACTCCCTCAGTTGTGGAGATAGCTCAAATTTGATGACACCGTTGGTAAGAGCGTCAAATTTTCTATCTACTTGATGTCAGAAAACTTTTTTTTAAATTGTATTGAAGATGTGCGATTGCTGCGCGAAATGGCAGTTTTGTCATACTATCCGACAAGTTCGCTAGGGCGTGAGTTTTACAAAAGAGGAGTGTGACATTATCTTGACATTGGCTAGATAGCTAAGGAATGCCGTAGACGCTGTTCACAAACGAACGTTTTCATTATTAATTCATTTTCATTTTTCATTTTGAAATATTTATTTCATTATTAATTCATTTTCATTTTTCATTTTTAAATATTCATTTTGTGGTTTATATGAAACTTAACAATCTTGTTAAACTCTAATTCTTTGTATGATCTCGATTTAAACCCCAATATCCTATCATTTTCCAACAACTACGTAACATGTTCGAGTCAGTAAACATTTCACTTAAATTGAATTCGGTCAGAAACAACAAATTATCAACATTGCAACACCCAATGCTACGGTCAAATTAGATTGGGGTTAGTAATACACGGCGCACAAAGCAACCCCTCCTTCAAGACCTGGAGGTCGTGCGGGTCATTGCATATCCTCGCCCCTGACCAAGACAAAGCCTCCTCCGTAGCTTTCCCAATTTTCAAACATTAGGTCTTTTTTAGTGATTCAGGGTGTCCCAGGACTTATGCACAATCCGACTCCTACGTGTTCTACAACTCATTTCCGACTGCGATGAGTTGCATTCATCTTCGAGACTTTTGGAAAAACCTCAATTTTAACAGAAAACACACGTTTCTCTACAGTTAAACACCATTTCCTTAACTAAAAATATTTTTAAAAACCAAAACGACTACACTGTTGGAAAGCTGACTTTTTGGCGCACGTTTTACAAGGTCTGCCCAGTTCAGCGCCAAGCATTCATGGGGTTTCTAGGCGTGATGAATAACAGGCGATTTTAAGATTTTGACAAAACTGCCATTTCGCGCAGCAATCGCACATCTTCAATGCAATTTAAAAAAAGTTTTCTGACATCAAATAGATAGAAAATGTAACGCTCTTTCCAACGGTGTCATCAAATTCGAGCTATCTCCACAATTGAGGGAGTTATGCCAGTTTTAATGACTTAAGATCGAAAAAACGAAAAGCATCTTAAATCGCGAAAAGCTCGGAAACGAGGCCTCTGGCGAAAAATTGCTACGAGCATTTTTGGTCGGAAATGAGTTGTAGAACACGTAGGAGTCGGATTGTGCATAACTCCTGGGACACCCTGTAGAATTAACCAAAACGTAATGAATGAAAATTGATGAAATAAAAGTCGTCGTTCAGTAGATGGGTTGTTAAAATAATCATGGCTCATCCATACTCAATGAATTTTTTTCTTCCAAAGATGTTCTGGTCTTTTGATTCACTGAAACGACATTTATGAATAAGAAATAAAATACTATTCTTATTTCGACGATTTCAAAATTCTATTCTTTTAAGAGTATTTCAACCTTTTGTCTTACTCTTTGAGTTGATCAAAAGTGCCATCAAGATTCACAACCAATAAACGCTTCATTCGGGTTTTATATCCAAGTTCGTACAACTTTAATTAAATAATTACCGTTAACGGAGAACGGACTTGTACTTTCATATGGATTCTGCGCATCTTGAGAGAGTAAATCTACAAATTTCGTGCGGGGTTCACTTTGAATTTAATTTAGACGATTGGAGAGGTTTGTTATGGAATTTACTCGTAATTAACCAAAATAGCCTGTGCTGTGAGGATTTGACTATATTTATACAATATTAGTGTACTGATGGTATTCCAGAACCAAATTCTTGAGCTCAAAACGATAGAACCAGAAACTGAGAAAGAAGTTATAACGCTGTAATGGAAAATGTAGACTGGTGTAGAATAATTTAAGCTAGACTAGAAAAAGGTGTGACTGGTAGAAGCGGCAGTTATCACAGTAATAACATAGGTGCATGGAAGTCGTTATAAGCTCATCAGTTGTTCCGGTGGTGATGGCGTAGGGACCTAGGAGGGAAATACCGTGCTCGTTAGTGGCCTGTGATACCGTGCCCGGTCCCACCTTAATTATCCTCATTGGGCCGCATCATGAGCACACGTTTAGTTCCGGTCCAAAGCTATACTTTGAAGTAATTTTTCAAAATTATGATCCTCCAGCGGAGAGAGTGGGTGTGGGTAGTAATCATGGGAACGGGGCAACAGACGTAAGTAGAGACCGATTCGTGCGCAGTCTATGATCTTGGGGTGGTATCTCATCAAGTTCCGACATCATGCGATGTTAATTTTGTGAATTTCGGGCGTTAGGCCTAATTTAGAACTCATATCTTGTTTGGGGCGGGGGACAGGTATCGAAGTGAATTATGTATCGTAGAAATTCTCGATCGAAATAGATTGGGCCTAGGATCGTATGGAAAGTCGATCTCCTTCATTTTATCAGGTGTGTGAACACGATGAAATAGAAAACTCGTTAGAAGAGGCGAGTTTCCTCAATCGGATTGTGTAAATATCAGTCATCTACAACATCAGCAACTTACGTCCTACTTAAGGCAAATTGCTTAATAATTTAGAAGGTTTGGTGATAGATATTATCAATTTCCCCTTCCCATTACGTACTTGAAATCGCTGACCCTAACCGTAAACCTGAAACTCTTACCTTAATCTTTTACCTTTAGGGGATCGTATGGTTGTTGCAGGCATTTCGATTCAGCTACGGAAGGAAAAACTAGTACATTCCAACACCTTCTTGTCATAGTAGTAAGTGAGGACGTTAGGAACAATGGAAACTATTGCAGTAATAAAACCCGATGTAGTACATTTTTTCTCAATTACGAATTGAAACAATATGTTTTATATTCATAAGAAATAAAACAATAAATACCTTAAATGATTTCAGGTGTGGTAGTGCTCCGTGACAGAACGCCTGGACCCATCATCATTATGATCTTCGATCTCCTCCTCAACAAGTTCTCGTACAGGGATACTATCGAAATTAATTTTCCAAGGCGGTGATCCGTAAGAATTCGAGGAATAATGAGAAAGTAATCAAGTTGCGGACAGGAAACAGGCAGACGGATTCAGAAGCGGGTCCCTGATAGACGAACATCACATCTGTGACTGTTGGACGATAGATATAAATATTCCGGATGATTTTCTATTTTAAAAAACCGCAACCTGAGGCCTGAGACGAACTGGACGATCGAACTTCCTCTACTTCGTAATATTCAAGAGAAATACGCTTAATTTAGGTAATTCGGCTGGCCAGATTTCTATAAAATACCGATTACTTATTAAAAGTGTAGATCACTTAGGTACAATAAAAATATATCAGTCTGCACTTATCAGGGATAATTTGTCGATACTTATTAATAAACAGACAATTTTCAGGAACCTATTTTTCGACCGCTGTTATTGCTATCTCATTCAAATATTCACAACTCTCACACATTCTTCTCTTTCAATCAAGTCGGATAATTTTTAATTGAAGGAGAATTTTTTTATTTACTAATTTATTCATTCATAAAATCGTACCGCCTTAGCCACACCTTTGAAAAGCTTTTATCGCTGCATCTCTAACCCACTAAGTGGGTCCCACTCGCAGTGCTCTCCACGATACATCATGAGGGGGGATGCCGTTTGAAATTAAATTAAATACGCACTGATGTTTTACCAAATGATCTTATCTAACTATCAAATAATCTAATCGTGTTATCATATAGACTTTTCTCGTTCATTTGTCATTCTGTTTCTACTGTCAGAACTTTCGACAAATAAGAAAGAGCCAAATCACTTTTCAAAAAATGAAATAGAAATGCTACCGAGCGATGGGTCAACTGTTGGGTAGAAATCAGCATTGCATGAAAATGTAATAACCTCTTCGTTTAGCCCTCGTTGGTCATGCGATTCTCTTTCAAGCTGTTCATCATTACCAGAACCTCACAGAGCAATCGGCACTCACAAAAAAGCTGAGGGAATACGAGAGCTATTGCAGTAAGTCTAGTGAGCCAGCAGAAAATTATGGGATGAATTTGAAGGGAAAAAGCAGACGACCAACCATACGACCTGACAATTTTAGAGACGGCTTTGTAACATTTTTAAAAAAATATTTTCAGTAAAAAACCAAAACAGAAAACCCCCTCAAATATGTTGTTTCTAGTTTCAAGAAGTGTGGAATCGAATTAAAAGAATCCGTCAATCCGCTATCTGGTGCTTCTCCTAAACTAAAGAACCAAAGTTAACGGAACTTGGATCAAAAATCACATTTGGGGTCTAGTTGGGACTGAATTCTTTTTATCGATGTCAGCCAAAAACAAAATGGCTGAAATTTAAAAAATCTGAATATCGAAAAATTTCGAAATAAGACTGTTGTTTTTTATGTTCATTATTCGTCTCCAACGAATCGAATGAGCCTGCCAGGACCGCTTTACATTCATCCGTTCCCTCTTCCTAAGGGCTAGAACTTTGACAGGAAAAGAACGACAACTTCGGATTTTTCAAGTCTTTTATAATATAATTGTGGACAAGTAAAGCGGTAAAGTCGGTAGATATTCACCTGTTTTACAGGAGAAATTAGAAGCTCAATTAAAATCACGATTAATTTGTAGAAGTTAGGGATATGGAATGACTTACCGTAATGTGGTCCACATTAAGATATTACACACAAATTTGCCGTTTTGAGGGCGTAACCAATTACCTCTAGTTCGTAACTTTGCCGAAATAAAACTTTTGGTTCATGAATGGTTAATTAGGTACACTTGTTCTCTAATTGAAACATTATTTTTATTCAGTTAACATGACCTAACCAACTAAGGTTGTCAAATCATGAGATGGATAAAAACGCACATCTTAATAACTCCGTTTCAAGCCACATGTGCATAACGAAGAAAAAACAATTCTACTTCCCTCAGCACGGTTAGCTCATCTTGAGCGCAGTCCGATTTGACTAATTATTCACCGGGGTGGCAGTTAAGAAGGAGCTGCTGTCTGTGCCACTATCATCGACATCTACTTAAGTACACACGCTTGTCAAATCGAAATTCAATGTTACGTGAGAAACACCTACGTAGTGGGTACCTCCCATATCATCCCTTGTCACAAGTGCATACTTTCAATAGCACCCATTAAGATGATGATTCCCGCGGGAGGTTCCAAGGAAGGGGATGATTGATTTCGTTGACTCTTGAGAGCTTCAACAGCGCTCGTCACCCACTTATCCGCTTTTCAAACGTCGAACGGGGTAATGAGCCCTGGCCTCCCCAGTCATCCCTCCGAACTGATTTACATTTCAATAGCCGGGGAATATAAATCAGGTAGCTTTTGAAAAAGCACCATCCACTCCCGGAGTGAAAGACAGATCACGTGTTCAGAGCTCGAAAGGAGAAAGGCTAGTAACGAAAGCAAAGTCTACCGCCAAGCAACGTATGAAGTGTGAAACCAATTCTCAACAAAATTCATTGTTTTGGAGCAAATAAATTGATAGCATACGCTGAAACGCAAGTAAAGTTTTACCTTGGTTGAAATGAGATCTTTGAAGAAAAAACGCATTTAAAATTAAAAATATCGCATTTAGATTTAAAAAAATCATTATGTCATAAATTATTAGAATATAACAGTGGCTTTATCAAATTTCAGTGTCTATATTTTCTCCACTGCGATCTAGCATATTTAAAAAAATAATACTTGATTCTACCCAAAATACAATTAATTAAATATTCAATGTGCTTTATTAAGGTAATACTGCGATGATTGCTACAGCCCAAAAACGTCTGCCAAGTGGGTGTGGCACATAGCTTCCTCGTATCCATAACATGACTCTATAGATCGTTGAAAATTATTATTGACTAAAGAACTTCGTTCAATTAGGCGAAGTAACTCCCGGAGTTATGCTTGTGGCAAGAATTTCACGTTTGCGCATGCGCAGAGGCTACTATTGATCCGGGGGTCATGAAACTCATCGGGGACCATCTACACATCAAACCGAACAATCCCTGAAAATTTCATCGAAATTGGTAAAGAACTCCCGGAAAGTTAGTTATGCGCAGTAACAAGGATTTCACGTTTGCAGCATGCGCAACCGGTGTATCGGACTAACTCTATTTTTCCTCCAGTACAAGGATTCACTAGACAGACAGACAATCACTAGGTTAAAACAAACAATTAAACGAAAAAACGGGGACCATAAATCTTCAAAGGAAAACAATGCATCCGATTACAATGGTGTGACTTCAAATAGGAAAAATTTCGATGAGGTTTTCAGATTTTAAAAATTTCAAAATTTAGACAAAACTGGTGATTTCAAGAATTGTATACATTGTACGGACAAGATGGATCTTTCAGAAAATTGTTAACAATTTGTACGAAACGGCGGACGGACAGAAAATTGAGTTTGGTCCTAAACCGGGATTTTCACAGACAGACATAACTCGGTTAGTTTCATTTGTTGGCACTACACAGTTTGACGCACATGGAGGGAGTGAAAAGTTTTTCACATTCCGAAAGTAAAAACAATGCTTCCGCTACCTTGGTAGACTCGGAAGCAAAATGGGTTTTAGTTTCACAACATTAGAAGAAAAATTTCAAAAATTTAGACAGTTAAATTACTGAGTTTGGCACGTGGTGATTTCCTTAGATTTGTATACATTGTTACACAACAATACGGTTGTATTTACGTTTTCAATTATCGATTTCCTCTCAGATTGTTGTGAGTAAATGTTTACAATCTCGGTTACCAAAGGTGCTGACAGCGTACAAAATAATCAACTATCAAGCAAATCAATCTTCAGAGTACGGAAGCAAACATCCTGCGTTTAAATATGTCTTTCAGACGGGGAATGAGCCTTTTCCAAGCAGCAATCTCCAACGGAAGGCTCAATTATATGCAAAACTGTCAGGTTATTTTGTTGAACGTTGAAATTACCGCGTGATGAGAATAAAGAATACGCCGGTTTTTTCCTCATTTTTAATGATGTGGTATAGGGGGAGCAGGGAACAAGTGCGCATCATTGCCTCCTAATTTATCTACTCTACACCGCAAAACTGACTCCCATACCCAAACGGAAATGTTCAACAGAAAAAAATCGGGATCATATATGAGTGTGGTAGAAAATTCATGTTCTGCCAGGGGAAGTATGAAATAGTTAACAAGTTAACCTACTAGTTAACAATACAAAAACTGGAGGGAGTTTGAGCATAGTTAATTTATGACGATCAAAACGACTTCTATTTTCACTCTTGCCCATACTATTTTGTATCTCGTGGGGTTCCGAGTAAAAGTGACCAAGTAACATTTGCAAAATTTTACAGGGGAGCGATCTGAAGTTTCACCTATTTTCTTCTTACGAACACTGGTTGTGTGATGTCTCATCCGTTTCGATTTTTCTTTATCCTGTAGGTAGTTAGCTAGTGCCCTCCTCTCATATCGTGCTTCAAAATTCACTTCAGATTAAATAAGAGCTGTTTATTCGGAAAACTCTATTTGATCATTTTTACCTGCCTGGAGTTTCAAGCTTTACTCATTTGGTCAATTCAATTCTTCGAAAATCAGTCGCATAGTTACATGAAATTGAGGGATTGAATAGTTTTTTCGTTGATTTATCGTGTTGCCAAGCATCTAATAACAATGATATACCTACTTCTGTTAGAAAAGGTTATCCATTACAAATCACTATAATTGGTCATTTTCACCTGCCCACTATGCAATCTTACAAATCTTACACAGTAAAAGTGATCAAATGGCAATTGATAACATTTACATGCACCAGCGAGAGTACATTTATCATCCATCTCGTGTTTTGTGGTTGAGTTCAAATGCCATTTGGTCACATAAAACTCTTTGGGTCAGGCATGTAAAATTTATTTTCAAGTATTTCTTGCACATCAGTTTGAAGATAACGTTCTTAGCAACAACACACAGTAGACAACGTTCCTTAGTACCGGAATGACAAAAAAAGCTCATTTTGAAAAAAAAAATGTTACTTGGTCACTTTTAACCGGAACCCCACGATCTATAAACGTCATTTATAGCCGCTTTGATTAGAGTGTGAGAGACTTATCCGAAAAAATGGAATTTAAATGCATAATTTCAGGGATATCAAGAATTTTTTACTACTCTAAATGCAGTAAAGTGATATAAAATGCATGGAGTGTTTAACAAAGACAATCCTTAAGGCCGCCTGAAAACTCCCCTCACTAACGCTACTGTTAATACTCAACCCATAACCCATTTGTCTCCTCCATAAATAGGTCTGAATGTTTGTGGCTACAGATTAGACGAGATGGGAGGACCTCTTCTGAGTTTATATATATAAACGTCGCTTCGAAAACGCCAGCTGTCCGCCCGGATCAACTTACTGTCACACCCTTACGAGGTTTTTCTAGTTTTCTCCTACACAACTAGTATCAACTTCCTCATTCCCACAACTCGCTGGTAGTTTAATAAAGCAGGTGCGACCAATATTTTCCGAACGAGTTATCTCACACTCCACAACATTATCCTCCGACCCCTTTTCTTTTTCCCTCAACTTTTTTTACGACCTACCTCGGGGTAGTAAAAGTTTTGAAGCACCTTTTAGCCAACTATGTAAACTCTCCCTGGGTCTTCACTCCTGCGTTTTTATTACCTTCTGGATTCTCTCAACTTCAGATAACGCTGGAGGCCTGGATTTCCATTCTAACGAACTGCCTTGTGTCACAAAGGAAAATAAAAATACACAGCGATAGTTTACTGCCCGTAAAAGTCTCTCGGAATTGTGTTAAATAACGCAAAACCACTCGGCTGCCGCTTTCATTTGATTTGTTACTACTCATTCCATGATTTTTTTTTTCTTCGAATGATACGAACTTCACTAGGGCTACCAAGAACAAGTTTTATTGGCAGTTATAACACTTTATTGGAGCGATACAAAACAACTACTAGCCTCATTCGATGAGAACTATCAATGGGAATCTCAAGTTTTGTTTAATTTTCTCACTGTCAATCAATAATATTTCCCTTTATGAAGACAGTTGTCGTTAAACGATTCTGCATAACAACGTTCCAAGTATCAATACAAACGGTCACTTTCAATCAGAACTCCGAATGTTAGCTTCGTGATAAATATAAATTTTTAGTTTCAACATTCATTGTTATTCAACATTTCTGCACATGCTCCAGACCATTTAAAAATCCAGAAGGAATTTAAGGGTTGCTCATACCCTGGACGTTCATTCCGATTTTGTACTCAGCTGCATTTTAAAATTGCATCCATCTCCATAATAATATTTATTGCTTTCAATTTGAACCAAATTCCCTTCATTTTTTTCTCTCTAACACATTAAGTGTAAGCACAGTGTTAGCCCTGAGTACTCACAGTTCGTCAGCTAATCTTGTTGGGTACTGCAACACAGGAGAAACTATGCACTCAAACTTGCACATACATATTGTAATTCTGAAGCATTACATCACGATTTTATAGAATAACGATATCTTGTAAGTACATGCATACTAATATAGAAATATTTTTTACTTCTTGCATGCGGAGATACGAACTCCTCTTTTCTGACGATGATTCGATTCAAGTGTGGACTCCGTTTCGTTTACAACCGTTGAAATTCATCGGATTCAGATGAAAAGTAAGGAATAAGCTGCTACATGGGTTCATTCTTCGTCTACAGATATCTGGAGCCTTAGAAACATTAAAACATAGAAAATTTTTCAGTGGAGATTTTACATTGTTTTCTTCTTGTTTATTATTCAATAATAAACCATGCGGAGAAAAAAATTCCTCTTTTCTGACGATGATTCGTTTCAAGTGTGACTCGTTTCGTTTAGAAAAACCGTTGAAATTCATCGGATTGGTTAAAAATGAATGGCTATTAAGGTTTCTGAAGCTGTTACATGGGAGTTGAAATTTCATTCTTAATTTAAAGTGCAAAGGTCTGTCTAATTTAGCCCTCAAAACAATGGAAGGAGCATTTTGTATTTTTAGAAACATTCAAAAAGTCAATGATTTGGTTGTTTTTTTATTATTAACGTGTAACCTAGTATTGGATACAGTTGTAGTGAAGTGGAAGCTGGAGTGAAGCCGATGTGGATACTTGTAGTTTATAGCCGATACAGGGGTTGAAGCATTCTGATATGCATGAAACGCTGATAATGTGTAGGTAAACATTATAGCACGTAAATCGGTTCTATAAACCTATTTGGATTGATATCATATTTGTGTGCTTCGAAATTTCAATAGTCTTTAAACTTGAAAATTGGTTAAGCATAATTTATTATGAATGTTTCAGATCAGCTGATTAACAATAGGAGCTCTTCCACTTTTCTAGCTGAGTTAAAAATTGAGTTTTTGGATTAGCGGAGGCAAAGATGTGATTCTGGCGTTAATTTAGCCACAAATGAAGCTATTGGAAGATCTCAGGAAAACAATAAACTCCTTGAACGACGAGATGTTTCAATTGAACAGCCAAAAAGTATAGCTACAGGAAATTTCTGTTCTAACGTGTGCTATTGGACAGTGGTAAGGAGTTTTGAAGATCGACAACCTTTGTTGTTACCCTCGGAAAACAACCATATTTTAACATCCATTGAAAAGAAAATGGAGATTGATACTTATTTTGATTCGACCATGTTTGTGTTGGGAAACTGGTGTGAAACATAAATTATCTAGGTCGAGATATTCTGCAACTTTTCGTTCGAGCAACTGTTAGGTTCGTTGATGAAGAAATACAAATTGGAGTCCTCTTATTCAAGATGACGATGATACTCATTCTACACTCGGCTAATACCGGTCTTCAAGCTGTCTTCGAGGTGGACGGCCTTGGCGGCCATCAAACCATCGTTTGTATTCATCACGACGCCTCTGCTCTAATTAACGTGTAAGTCAAAATGAATCGGCCTGTCACTCGCGCGTTGAGGCCCACATTCAACGCATATGTACGCATAATACCCTTTAATTAGAACTTAAAAAAAGGATAAAATAAAATGAAACAAAAAAACTGTAAAAAAATTGAAAGCCGCCTATTTTGAATTTCATATCTCAAAACGACCTCACGTAATTTTTGCGGTACATGTATAATGATGAACATCCTTCATGAATTGCAAGCTTCCATACCTGACTAATTGGCAGAGGTCTGTATGAATTCTGATCATGCGATATAATGTTTTTACTACCGCAGGAAAATTCTCGCATCAGAAAGGGTTCGACCGTCCTGAACAAGTACTGTGTATGATATTTATGTTCGTCGTTCTTATACCATACCTACTACATTGATGCAATCTGCTGCTGGTTTTATCTTAGCCACCATTCCTCGGATGCTTGGGCGTACGATGAAATGCGTGGCAGGTGACCGGGCCTAGGTTTTTTATGTCGGTTCTTTCAATCAGATAAAATTTCTCGAGGGAATCATTATTATAATGATCGTCAAGCGCGAGTACGAAACGAGCCTCTGACTCTTTGCCTCATAACTATTGGTCAAAACGTTTCAGCATCTCCTTCTGAATATCATTTTACAGCATGTGGATAGGTGCATAATTCGGAATTGGAAATGGCAGTCTCTTTACACAATCAAACAAAATTTTTATAAAGATTCAAAAAGTCACAAATTTTAATTTTCCACTCTGTTTCATTTCAAGCATTGATTAGTCTTCAAATCACAACTTGTACTTTAGTATTTTTAAACGAACCTTTAGAATCATGAAGGCATGAAATAATTTAACTCTTAAGTTTCCCAAGTTAAAATAAGCTCTAAATGAAGCATTGTTGAGGATAAGCCTGGAATATCTGTGTCCGATTCAATCAAGTTTCGATAATTTCAATAACCAGTCTTGAATTGATTATCCTTGTTGGTTTATTATTCAATAATAAACCATTGTAATCGCTCTTGAAACAAAAATTTCTAACTCCCCCTGAAAATTTAATGGTTTACGTTTCAAAGGGTGTAGAATCCAAATCTGCAATACAAATTTTTCCGTCCGTCCGCCGTACGCACGATTTCACCTAAACGGCTGAAGCAAAAAAGCTGAAATTTTCAGGAAAAATCCATGTTGGTCCAACGACGCCCCAATTCTTGAGCCAGCCCTCTCACTTAATTTAAAGTGCCCTTTGAGGGTTGTCAAAGTTTTGTAAAATCCCTAAAAACCGCAAAAAAAGAGTCAAGGCGGGCTAAATTGGAACTCTTTTTGAAGAAATTTCCACGAGGAATCGAATGAGCCCCTCCCCAGGTCCGTAGGTCAAACCATTCCCGATGTATGGCCCGATTTATGCTGCCAACATTTGGGTTATTTTGGTTTATTATTGTTCTTGTTTTGATTGCAGTAACCTAGTGAACGTGGATACTGGAGTGAACTCCTAAAAGGGTTTATTGCCGATACACGGGTTAAAATTTTCTGATAACCATAAAAAACGCTGCAAATTCTTTCACTGGGGCTTATTATTCAATCGGCTTGCGTTCATGATTTGAATTTATACTAAGCTTTGGAGTGTGCGTGTTCCACAGGTGATAGAGCGATTATTGAATTTCAGGAGATATGCATAGAGCAAGTAAATCTGTTCTCAACCAAAATACATATTTGGATTGATCAGTTGATCATATTTGTGTGCCTCCTGAAATTCAATATTCGCTCTATCACCTGTGAAATACGGACACTCCAAAGCTTAGTAGAAATTCAAATCATGAACGCAAGCCAATTGAATAATAAACCCCAGTGAAAGAATTTGCAGCGTTTTTTTAATAGATTTTTGATTGAATGAATCGAATGAACAGTCCAGGGCCAATTACTGACTGAACTGACGAATTACTGCTGTGCAATTTTAGCAAACCCTCACAATCTTCGATGTTGAAGGTCATTAGATAGTAGGGGTTTCCCAAACATGAACTTAGCTCTGCTTTGCTACCGACGCCATACGTCCACACCTAAATGATTGAGGAATATAAACTACCCCCCTCCCCCATCTTCCAAGGCTTCTTTCCCCTCAATCAATAACACATTAGTATTCTCAGGTTATTCTATAATCTACTCCTACAGAGTCATCGTCAGTTTTATCGTGGTTGCAACTATTAATCTCTGGCGGACGTTCGAAGTCATGCAGGTCTCATTTTTCTACCGCCTTTAACTAGGTAACGCGCACTGGTTTGTTATTATCTACCGAAGTTTCTCCATTTATGGACGACGGAACGAGGCAATCATTTTAATGGTAGGAGGGAACGCGCTTGTCAAACTCCTTCGGGTCGAAACGGATGGAGCAATTGTGCGCAGCTGCCAAGTGTCTTGCCGGCTTACAGATTTATTGCGGGGTTTTGCGAAGAAGGAAACTAGACGGTGGTCATCGTTCTATGTACATTTTAATGATCAATCCACAATCGAGGGCTCTCACGAAGTGATTACGTGAAAATGTAGTTTGATTAATATTATAACTGATCAAGTGAGACACTTAATAATACTTGAACAACAAATGAACGAAAATGAAAACAAAGCAATTTTATATTTCAAGAGAATTATTTTGGTCTTGATGTCAATGAGGCAAATCATTTGGAAATAGAGAGAGAGAACAATTTAAATGAGTATCATAAGTGTTAAACGGCCGGTCCTAGAAATAAAATCAAAATACCTAAAAAAAAAACTATTTATTATAATTATTAGTATTTCTTTGGTTACCTACCATTTGAAATTTAAATTTTAAATTTCATCTAATCTCACACTTAATCCCATTTCCACTGATTCTGCATGGGAGAATATGATATTGGTTTAAAAGACGATACATTCCTTGAGAGATACCCTTTGCGGGACCTGAGCCAAATTTTCAAAATTTAAACTAAGAAAATCTTAATGAAAATTTCAAAATTTTTTCTGATGTTGGGGCAAGCCGCGAAAGACGAATCTTATTTGCAATGTAATGAAGCTAATCAAGAACAATAAAAATGTACAAAATTACATAAACAGACACTGCGGTTAAGAGCACAAAATAACGCGAAAGCCACACATTTATGAACGCCTGCATAGAGGACGGTATTTTGTAAAGTATTTATGAATCATGGTTCAGTAGAATATTGTCCAGGAGGGGGATTTGATAGTTTTAATGGCATTTAAAAATGGTTGCTGGGAAAAATTAAATCTTGTACTGCCGGACATTCCTGGTCTGTCAGTCTTGGAACACCACGATCAATCGCACCGAAATTCTTGGGACAGAATTGTAAAACTTGTACCGAAATAATCCCAAACAGACGGAAATATTTATTGTGAGAATCTATGTTCGAAATATTTTTGTTTGTACGCACTACTATCGATTCAACGGAAATGAAAATCGTAGCACCGTCCCTGAACGACTAACTCCCGGTTTTGAAGGAAATCTGACCGATAGACCGTCAGAAATAGGATACGAGATTCACATCTGCACATGCGCACATATTATCATTGATTCGACGGTATTGCAATTGTGATGGAATGCTTGAGAAGTTATCCCTCTTCGAGAAGTTCGATCCCTGAAAATTTCATGAAAACCGGACTAAAATTTAGTACAGAGGAGTAATATACAGACAGACAACTACAGTCTTACACAATTTTTATTTTGAGAGTACAGTTGTTTGTTTTTTACACGAGAACAAACTTTTTCTGTTATGTAAGTGAGTGATCGAACACCGACAAAGTGATCTTTCAACCAGTTGCTAAGAGTAGACAACCGTAATTGGAGCGAATCAACGATTTAAAAAAAGAGAGATTTTGGGGTTTTCCTCGATAAAGGTGGTAATTTGGTTGCGTGTCAGGTGAATTCATCTCGTAGACGTTTATGCTGGAATGGCGTGGCCCTGAGCCGTACATTGTCCGCCCTTCTCTGCAGTGTGACAGCTATTGCGCATATGAGGTTCGCTGATTACTGTTATTAGCACGATTTCCTGTCTCCATTTTCGCAATTACCTCACCGTCCTAATTGGATGTGACGTCCGCACTCGCGAGAAGCTTCAACGGTCTTTACCACTGGTTAGTTCAAACTTGAAAATGTCCGACTGTAAGTAGGTTGAGAAATAATTTACTCCTCTGAAAGCTCACAGTATAAACAACGTAATGTGTCTCAATTATCCGGGAATAATGAAGGGGAAATTAGGTTTGTAAAACCACTCCATATCAACACAGTTTTAAAGAAATGAATAGTTGAAGATTCAAATTCTCAAAGCCACATGTATAATCGCTAGGGATCTGGGAAGGGTTCTTCACACTCAGTGTACACAGTCTGTACCCGTGAAATGCTACAAGTACCAAAATCAACGGGTTTCAGTCGCGTTACCTAATAAACAGGCCGATGACAGAATTTGCCGATTAACCTCTTAACTACCCCTGATCCATAAAGAGAGGTGCAGATTCGAGATGTCCTCGCAGATCCAAGGGGCTGCAGATGGTGCTGCGATAACCTCAGTGCTCCTGTGCTGTATCAATTATACAGGGTGTACAGCGTATGATCCGAAAATCTTGGCACACGTATTCTACAACTAGTTTCCAACAAAAAGTGCCTCTTAGAGATTTTTTTTAGAGGCTTCGTTTTTGAGTTATTTCACTTTTAAGATTTTTTTCGTGTTTTCGAACTTACGTAATTAAAACAGCCATAACTCCGGCGTTTTCAAAGTATTTGCAAATCTAAGTATGCCGTTGGAAAGAACATACAATTATCTATCAGTCTTTAATAATAATCTTTTAAAAGGAACTAAGGGGTAAAAATGAGCCTGAAAAGTAAATTTTGTCAAATTTTGAAAAAAAATTCTTTTTTTAATGGCTCATTAGCCCCCCTTAATTTTGATGATACGTTTGAGCCTGTAAGCTTAAAAAATGCACAAAAGTCTCAGCTTTCCAATCGCATATTTAATTTTTAGGTTTCACAGGTAACTTTTTTGAGGAAATTGAGATTTTATGCAATAAAACGTGTATTTTCAAGCACATTTGAGGATTTAAAAAAAAAAAAAAAAAAGAAAATAAAACCTACATAACTAAAACTTTTTTTCTTTTTCTGGGTGTAGAATGTATCATGTCAACGGCATTACCTATAAAATTTAAGTTAGAGTGAGAGCATCCGCGGAATGAATGTAAATCAACTGTTAAATGTCTCCAGTTCTTCCTGATATCGTGAGGTTTGATCCCGTTGTCTGTTATGATTTCCTCTTCTTATCGTTGATAGAAACATCGTCACGAGCGAAATGTTGAGTATGATAATGTGATTAACGGTCAAAGGTAGATCCACACACCCGTTCGATCACATCAAATGTGCTTGAAAATACACGTTTTTTTGCATAAAATCTCAATTTCCTCAAAAAAGTTCCCTCTAAAACCTAAAAATTAAATATACCATTGGAAAGCTGAGACTTTTTGCGCATTTTTTAAGCTTACAGGCTCAAACGTACCATCAAAATTAAGGGGGCTAATGAGTCATTAAAAAAAGAATTTTTTTCAAAATTTGACAAAATTTACTTTTTAGGCTCATTTTTACCCCTTAGTTCCTTTTAAAAGATTATTATTAAAGACTGAGACGATAGATAATTGCATGCTCTTTCCAACAGCATACTTAGATTTGCAAATACTTGAAAACGCCGGAGTTATGGCTGTTTTAGTGACTTAAGTTCGAAAACACGAAAAAAAAATCTTAAAAGTGAAATAACTCAAAAACGAAGCATCTAAAAAAAATCTCTACAAGGCACTTTTTGTTGGAAACTCGTTGTAGAACACGTGTGCCAAGATTTTTGTATCATACACACTCAAGGGCAGAATAGTCGCTGGTCCAACAGAAAATTGTCTCTCTACCTCCAACCCACTGAGGAGTACTCTAACCATTTCGTGAGGAGGGAAACCGGTACCCGAAAAGACCCATATTCCAGCTGGAAAGTCATGGAAGCAGAATAAGTATCATCATTCCTCAATAATCTTCCTAATCAGCCACCATTCACGAACATTCTTACATGAATTATGCAGATTGTGGATATTTACGATAGATATACATACATGCAGTAGGTAGCAGATCACTTTGATCATTGCTTTCATCAACTTTCGACTTTCTATAAAAACCACCTTAGGTATATTCTTCAGAGTTATGTGAGCGGAGTTCACTTTCACGTCACCCTGGTCAGATCACCGCTATCCTCCGCGCCGCCACCGCAGTTCACAATTTACGATTGGCGAAGGATGAACCGGTCACGATCCTTCTAATCGCATTACAGCCGTGCGGCTTCCTCATCCATCAACCAAGAAAACCCGCATTATATCAAGCTGGGATTTAATTCAGAAAACAGGACTCATGCTCTTATTTTCCAAAGAGGCTCGTTGAATTTATCGCCGTTACGGTTGGCGTGTTGTTTGCAACTTTTACCATCGTTACTGATCCTGTACTACTAGAACCTTTGTAATTGGAACTTCAAACATAAAAATAAATTATGTGAACCCGCTCGTTTATAACTAGTATACTTATACTCTAGTGGCCTGTAGAACGTTGTAAATAACTAATGTGTTTTAGGTTTTCATGTAACTCTTTGAAATAAATAACTTGACGTAAGAGCTGTGAGGTTTTTTCTTTTCAATCGCTACACTCCTCATTCTTTAGAAGGATCGAAGTTTCAATGCATGTACCAACACACTGAAAGGTCTATAAATAAAACAGTGAGCTATACTCGTATATATTTGTCAAAGTACATTTTTTGGTTCATTATTTTCAACCTCTGTAATCGACCAAGAAAAAAATGGTAACCCCCTCAAAATTATTGTTTCACGTTTCAAAATACGTGAGAAAGTGTTGGACCAAAGTTTACGAAATTCGGCTGAAAAATCCTACTTCGATCCTGGATGAGCCAGTAATTTCGGCATCTTGATCAATAAACCCTAAGAGATTATATTTAAGGATTAATCTATCGAAAAATCAATATCCCCAAAACTCATGGTTTACGTTTCAAAGGGTGTAGAATTCAAATCTGCAATAAAAATGTGTCCGTCCGTCCGCCGTACGCCGTACCCACGATTTCTCCCAAACGGCTGAAGCAAAAAATCTGAAATTTCCAGGAAAAATCCATGTTGGTCCGACGACGCCCCAATTCTTGAGCCAGCACTCTCACTTAATTTTAAGTGCCCTTTAAGGGTTGTCAAAGTTTGTAAAATCCCCAAAAACCTCAAAAAAAGTCAAGGCGGCCTAAATTTGGACTTTTTTTGAGGAACTTTTCATGAGGAATCGAATGAGCCCTTCCCTAGGTCCGTAGATCAAACCATTCCCGATGTATGGATCGATTTATGGTGCCAACATTTGCGTTATTTTGGTTTATTATTGTTTTGTTTTGATAGCAGTAACCTAGTGATGTAGTGATGTAGTAATGTGGATAATGGAGTGAACCCCTAAGAGGCTTTGTAGCCGATGCACGGTTGAAGCCTTCTGATATGCATGAAACGTTACAAATTCTTTCACTGGAGTTTATTATTCAATTGGGTTGCGTTCATGATTTGAATTTCTACTAAGCTTTGGAGTGTGCGTGTTTCACAGGTGATAGAGCGATTATTGAATTTCAGGAGATATGCATAGAGCACGTAAATCTGTTCTCAACCAAAATACCTATTTGGATTGATCAGTTGATCATATTTGTGTGCCTCCTGAAATTCAATAATCGCTCTATCACCTGTGAAACACGCACACTCCAAAGCTTAGTAGAAATTCAAATCATGAACGCAACCCAATTTAATAATAAACCCCAGTGAAAGAATTCGGAGCGTTTTTTTTTTTTTTTCAATGAAAACGATTTTTTCAATTCAGGAAGAAACTTGTCGATATTACTCCGCAGAAAATAAAACTGACGTAGCGGTATATACGGTGAAATAGCAACGCTTACTCTGGATTAGCTTGAGTTATGGGGCTCATCTGCCCGTTCGGTGTTCTGACCTTTCCGGAGGCATCCCTCAAAGAAACCCTTGACTCCGCTCCTTCCACGTTCTCTCCACAAATCAACAGCCAATGCAGCTCTTCAGCCGTCTGTTTCGTGGTGAGGCGTGAAAAATTCCAAATCAACCCGGCGGAGTTAATAAATCAAAGAACATAATCTTTCAGGCTCAATGATGAGAAAGAAATCGATTTGGTAAATTTTGTACAGCATTAAGCAATCCGAAAGGTATATGCCCAAGTTGTAGTGGAATTCTGCATTTTACACCGCATGTTGTAGAATTTCCTAAGTGGACCCCAAATTTCTTGCCCACCGAAGGAAAATATTGTAAGCAACTTATAAATGTAGTTTTTTTTTAAATTTACCTTGTGATTAGTCAATAATGATTTTGGTTTTCTTGTTGTCATAATATTTCTGATATATAAAACTTAAAGTTTGTTTTTACATTAGTATGGCTGTCTGTCGAGTTTTGTCTGAGGAACAAGTTTCCGTTGTTCCTGTCCCCGACCGACTCTACGAGATCCGAGGTCATAGCTACGTCTAGTCAACTCTCTTCAGAGCACATCAAAACTGCGCAGGACCCTCACCGCAGCCAGAAGCTTCATCCTCGTGAGTAAAGTTAGTGGAGTTTTGGGGAGAGACTTTAGTGGATTAGGAGAAATAATAATTGTACAAGTATAAGGAAATAATTGTAATTAAATTCGGTTAGTTATATTCCTCTTGTTCAATTAGAATCCTATTCCTAATACCCTGACAGTATGTATGTCCCCAATTGACCGTTAAGCTGCCGGATCGGTGATGGTAGCGGTCGTAAAATGATCAGCGAATTCCGGAGCACAACAGAGGCTAGCTCAGAACCTCCAAAACATTGAGTATACATCAAAATCGGATGTAAGCTGTAAATTTCATCAAGGTTGTCAGGCACAGCAATTTTAACGTCGTTCACTTGCTAAGGCGAAAGTTGATCAGGGAACAATGAAATACATTTAGAAGAACCTTATATTATACGCTAGCGCTTATACAGATTACCATTGATCTGGCAACCGTAGAGAAGCGTCTCAGGGCCTGCATTCATAAACCTGGACAATGTGATCTCAATCAAACAGAAATTGAGGATGATCAATCAGGATTTTATTACCCAAACATACATTGAAACCGAAGTTGTTCAGGACGGTCAAACGCAAAACAAATGCAATTGAAAACTTCGACTCTGGATGTTATTGCTGGTAAAAACTGAAACAATGTATCATGTTCATTTCAACATTCACCACGTTGCTTATACAATCTCGTATTGAACATAAATCTGAAAAACCATTTTATCCAACCTTTAAAACAATCAAAATGACTTGAAAACTTTAAGAATGGATAAGTTGTAGCAGCCCAGTAAGCTTATTGAAAAGGTACCAAGTTGGCACATGTGCAGTTAGCTATTCCAATCAGGATGATGTCGGGATTACTCAACAAATAACCTTAAATAATTTACCGTCATCAAAAAGATAAATATTATCCTGTTTGTTTCAAAGCTGGTCTATTACTTACTGGCTGGTCGCCATTCTACGGGGAGTATAAGGATCGTCTGGAGAGTGTTCAGCGTAGGTTTTTGCGGTATCTCTGCTTCAAAACGAGAGTCCCGGCTAGCCATGATCAGTTGGCTGTTCTTGCAGCAAAATATAACCTGCCCAACTTGATTGACCGTCATTTTATGGCGGACATAGCATTTTACCATAAATTGGTCAATGGTGCAATTCACTGCCCATCCCTGCTGTCAAGAGTGGACTTCCAGGTTCCAAGCTACGCAACTCGATCCAACTCATTGTTTGTTGTGCCATTTGCTGCATACAACTACCTTCTTCATCGGCCTATGTTTCGAATGCCACGTCAAGCTAATGCGCTCATAGAATCCACGGGCATCGATTTTTTTTTGTGATCGCCTTCCGCATCTCAAAAGGTGTCTCACATCATTCCTTCTCCAGCAAAAGTGACTAAACATCCTTTACCAACTGTCTCTTACTTTTTCTCTCACACATTAAATCTGTTCTTTTTTCCCTTCAATATTTATCTCATTAACTGTGTTTATTTCTATCTGCATTGTTATGTAGCGTATACTTTCTTTTTGTAATTGGCGATTGCCGTGTAATAAATAAATAAATTACTTCAGTTGTGGAATTTTGTCTTCTTGAGGAGTGACTTTAACCAGTTTTACCTCTGAATCCTTATAAATAAAACCCAAAGTATCCATCTTTCTATCTAAATGTGTATGTATTTATGTTCCTAATAGGTGACTGAACTGTTGGACCGATTTTTGCAGGAGAAGTCGAATAAAAATCAGTGAGTTCCGGCGCTCCACATAAGGTCAGGACATCCGAAACATCCTTCTACATCATAAACAGCGCTATCCTTCGCAACCTTTTTGTTCAGTCTTGGAGTGAAGCACATAGCTAACAGATCGCGAGTCAAGCATGCATTCCGAGTGAAGGCTGATAGAATGCATTAGATATTTAGCGCGAAGCTCTGCTCTCCTGTTAGTTTCTTATAAAAGTGAAGACAGATGGTACTGAATTGTCATCTGCAAAATAAAATTGTGTCTGTTTTGATTTCTATGTAGGGTTGAAACAACCATAAAATCTTGTGTATTTTGCATGTTACAAAATGATTAAGTTAGAACATTATTTGAATGAAACACAAGCGTTAAGATTACATCAGGACGAGTAGTTTATAATTACTTCAGCCTATAGAGAGGTCGTACTCTTACCTTGAAGTTTCATTGATCGACTGATGGAGTGAGTTGAGAAAGCCGTCGGATATGAATTTTAAAGGAACCGTGACACATGTGCACTAACGTGCGTCACCTAAGAATAAGAAGGAAGAAAGTGCTTATTGGAAAAGCGGAGGGGAGGCGAGACCATCAAAATAGGAGTTTGTGACGTTCGGTGTGGGGTTTCAGGGGTGACAGGGTTCCAGAGGGGTTGAAACCAGCCGACTAAGCATTTCCTCGCGATATGGTAGTTGGGGGAGAGGCTAACATATGTTATTGTCTTAGATCATCCGTTATCAAGTTTTCCACCATGGTCGTTACAAGAGCGCACTACATCACGAGATAGCGATCCGCCCTACCCCATCATACTGTTATTCATCCTCTCCCGGCACTGCCCTTTCTGCCTCCCTCCATTTTATACTGAATATCATCCCTTAACGTCGTATTAGACGCCTCACAAATGCTATCCCATAAACATGATTTAATGTCTATTACGAAAACTATTGTCAACGCTATTTCACATTTGAATGCGCCGCGGGGCGGAATTATGGTGGCAGTGCATAACCCTCCATCATTTTTCATATAAATGTCTTGAACGCCCAAGAACCACATGGTGATAACAATCTCATACTATTATATCAAATCAATTCAATCTGAATAAGTAAAATTTAGGTCCTCTCTCCACCCCAAAACTTACATTTGTATCGAAAATATTCTTCTTTTCGTATTTCACGAGTTCATGATCGACTGATGCCTTACTTCAGGCAATTGAGATTTAAATTTACGAAGATTTAAGTATGCCACTATTCATTTGACTTAATATTCTATCGAAGCTTCTTTAACATCACATGCATGCATGTATTATCTACACTCATGTTTGTTTTCACATCATATTTAAACGAATGTGTTTCGAATACAATGAATTGGCTGAATTTAAGGCCATTTATAATAATTGAACTGTTTCATTCCGGCATTGACGAAGTTACCTATAATCGTCTAATTTGGAAATGTTTCGGAAGGGCCTATTATAAGTTTTTCAAAGTCAAGTTTGTTGTCTCCAGGATTCAAATGCCGCGAGGAAATATATGTCAAGCCTTGGTTAAAATGAAAAAGAAAAGCTTGAAGCACATGTTTACCTTGATAGTCAGAAGGGCGGCTTCAACAGTTCACAAATTCGAATCTACTTCCTTTTTAACTTAGACGGCGAAATATTTACATGCCATTTGCATCCAGCTCCCGTTTAGCATAAATTCGCCGCAGAAAAGGTCCTTTGTGAAAGGTTTTTATTCGCGACATAAATCTGTTTTTTCAAGTCGGAACAAAAGGGGGACGCCAGGAACCCTTTCGTATAAACAGTTGGAAGGTTGGTGCCTCAAAGAAACGGCCGTATGAAGTTATCGCAATTGTCATTGCCTGGCAGATAATAATTTCACCCCATTAGCAAGTATGATGGCTAAAGCGGTTGGCTATATTAAAACTTTACGGTCGTAAGTCAACTGAGAGGGCCCTTTTTGGTCTTTGAGCTTGGGGAAACGTTTATTACCGTGTAAATCATGGAAATTAAGATGCATGGGGATTTTGCCGAGTTAATGGGGAAGTGACCCCCTCCTGCTGCTTCCGCCGCCTCTTACGCTTGCGCCCTATATTTATGACTCGTGACGTCACAAAGTCTACCCAAATGAGCTCTCCCTTTCTGCGGTTTCGCAAAAAAATTTTTATTATACCTCGACAAATCAATAGAGTCAACAAGTCAAGACTTGGTAAGTGCAGTCAAAATCAGGATTTTAAGAAGTTTCAGTAGTGCAACATGATCTTATCTTTGTAGAAAAGTTATGAAATTTGAGAACTTTCCAGTATAAACAAAAATTGATGGGTAATTATGGAATTTATGGAAAATGATATTAAAAAAAAAAAATATTCATCTGTTGTACCAAGTAGTTATAGTTTTAACGATTTTAGCATATTTTAGAGAGATTCAAGGACAATTGTTAGCATAAATGTTGAATGAACTCGTTCATACCTCTTCTCATTTATAACTTTTTCAGTTACTACTCAGTTTTTCAGTTTTTTTTTTCCGTGAAATATTGAACTAGCAATACTTTAAATACGTACTTACGTATTTTTACGGTGAAAGAACATTTTCAACTCAATCTTACAGGAAGTTACCGTAATATATTGCGCACGCGCACAAACATGAAAATTATCAATTTCTTCCCAATAAGAAATTTTCTTAAATATCGTATGTTAGAATTTTGGAGCTAATGCAAAAGTTTAATTTTCCAAGAAAATTCGGTAGGAAAACTCGGCGCTACGCGCCTCGCCGGGGCTGCGCCCCATGGACCCCCCCTTTGCTTTTATTTATAGCCTGCTGCTACAAGTATAGAAACGTAGAATACGCTTTAGCCTCGAGTGGACGCTGAACTGCAGAACGTTCAACGGTGATTATGAAACGTGTATTAGCGTTTAAGTACACGCTGTTACGTTGATACTAACGATGTTATTGATATGGCGGGCGAATATGGAATCAATGCACGATCCACCACGATAATCCGCATTCTTGTATGTGACAATCAATACAAACGTGCAAAAAAAGACAAACAAAACCAAAAAAACGACGGTTTATTTTATTGAAAAATGAAACATAAAATTATTAAGGTAAATGCAAGTTGTTTAATTAATAATTATTAAGGTAAATTTACGGATGTAAATATGCAAGTTGTTGCTTGGTGATCGCCTTTAGTTACCCAATGTGCTTATAAACATCAATTATCGGTGTTTTATGATCATATGATCTGTTTCTAAAGCAGCCCAGAACGTTCTAGACTTTTCCGTGTCACATTTCGTTACGCTCAAGCGTTCCTTTTTTGGCTAGTTAGTCCATGGCTAAAGCGTATTCTACGCTAAAAAAAAATTCAAGTTGTATTTGTTGTTGTGATATTTCGAAATGAGTTGAATGGTTAACCTCCAATTTTACATAATGTTTTTCAAGTGAAGAATAGTTTGGTTGAATAAGATCCTATTCGAATCATAATCAATCTCAACTCTCTCTTGGAAGGAATTGCGACTTATTTGAAATTGGGTGAACAGCATTGAAACATTTCTGAACGTCGATTTCGAAAACCACGACGACGCGTCGGCTGTAATGGCTAAAGTTTATGTTTTCATTCTTCACATTGTCACCCGCGCTTACAATCCGTCTCACAGAGACTGACAATGGGCTCAAGAGGAAAGGAAGAACCTCTTCTAAACCATTAGTCCCTGCCACAACAATGGTTCCAGCTATCCTTGAAAGGTTTGTCGTTGAAGGTATCACGTCCCCTTTGGAAAAATGTGAAGCAAATCTGGATTAAACGGGCTTTTTGAGAAACCGAATCACTTGCCGGCGGCCCCTTTGATCCCAGTCATTGTTCCCTATTCCGACAAAGGATCAGGGGAGCAATTATCAGTGAAGAGTGTGGCTGGATAACGGGTAGAGCGGCCTAATAGGTAAGACCACCTTCATCGAGGCTGTTCCTTAGCTTTGTGAGTGGTACATATACCTAAGACCTCGTATTGTGCGGAGGGAGCATTCAGGGTGAATTGTGAAAACGCACGGGAGGTAGGGTGTCACATTGCAGTAGATGTGTAAAACTGTGAAGGCTAGCGGTGAAAAGTTTATAATACGCGACCACATTGTCATGATCGACTGAACACCGCACAATGATAGTTGAAAATTCCCAACTGGTATTCCTAATTCATGTGTGTTTCCATTCAGCGAGTGAATTATTTTATTACGACAATGTTATGATCATTGTAATTAACTACCCTCAACTTACTCTTAATGATTTCTCCCAATGGTTAAAACAAAGTTTATACAAAGAATTTAACGTCTCACCATAATTGATTTCAGAGTTACTATAACTTTAAGACTATCACCGGTCACAATTGACGGTTGACAATTAAGAAGAACATTTATAGACAGTATTTATCTCCTAATTTGTATGGTATGCGTTTTTTCCGTTTTCTGAACACTCTTTCCTGACCTAAAATTAACGTCGAAATTCATGTTAACTACACAACATTGTCATCCGTTTTTCTGGTAATTTTCCTCAAAAAGAGTTTAAAGAAACTATTAATAATAAAACTGAATAAAAGAATAACTAGAGACTATTTCTACAATATGATATATTGAGAATGTGTAGTGCTGATATGTTTGGGTCACTTCGATTTGCCAAATTTCACCCGAAAGCAAAGCAATACCACTGAAAACGACTTTTAAGAAGTACCAGAAGAGTATGATCAGTGCAATAAATGAACATATTGAAAAGTTATGCTTATTACAGGGATGTCCCTTGGTCTGTTGGTATTTTAGTGAGAAAATCGAAGAGATCACGATTTTGCTTAATGGTAATTTTAGTAATGAACCTGAAATAAATTT
Organism: Creontiades dilutus; assembly: GCA_031894815.1. Lineage (NCBI taxonomy): Eukaryota > Metazoa > Arthropoda > Insecta > Hemiptera > Miridae > Creontiades > Creontiades dilutus. The sequence continues at coordinate 92,304 of JAVIWC010009583.1, forward strand.
GTTACCGGTAACTGCTTTTACATTGTACAATTGAACAAAGAGTGATTCATAAGTTTACTGATAATGGTTTTACACAAAGAAAGCGTATGTGCTTGTAGCAGTAAGAAAGCATTCGAACAAAAGAGAGACGGGGAAATCGTTTAAGAATAGAGTAGATGCAGATAGAAAGTCAATTTCCCTCTTCATCACCCGTTCTTATTAACGATCCGTATTTGAAATTTTATCCTTGTAGGCATGGCAGTGTCTACAAAATTTGTCACACACAATAAACAAAGAAGGGGGGGGGGGGGGGAGAGAGAGATTATTATATTCAATAATAAACCGAGAAGCAGATGGATTTTTATTTAGGACCAGTGCATGAGTAATGTTTTCCAGCATTATTGTTATGATGCTAAAAAGATCAATTTTGCCGAGAACAACCACCTAGTCAATAGTGAATAACAAATCACCATAAAGAATTGCAGGGTAATTTTGTTTTCAAGAATACATTCTTTTGGTTTATTATTCAATAATAAACCATTGTAATCACCGCAACCATTTGTAATTGTAACCATTGTAAACAATTGTAATTAAAAAAAAAATTCTAACCCCCTCTGAAAATTTCGTGGTTTACGTTTCAAAGGGTGTAGAATCCGAATCTGCAATAAACATTTTTCCGTCCGTCCGCCGTACGCCGTACACGATTTCTCCCGAAACGGCTGAAGCAAAAAAGCTGAAATTTTCAGGAAAAATCCATGTTGGTCCGGCGACGCCCCAGTTCTTGAGCTAGCTCTCTGACTTAATTTAAAATGCCCTTTAAGGGTTGTCAAAGTTTTGTAAAATCCCTAAAAACCTCAAAAAAAGTCAAGGCGGCCTAAATTTGTATTCTTTTTGAAGAACACTCCACGAGGAATCGAATGAGCCCCTCCTCAGGTCCGTAGGTCAAACCATTTCCGATCTATGGCCCGATTTATGGTGCCAACATTCGTTATTTTGGTTTATTATTGTTTTTGTGTTGATATCAGTAACCTAGTGACGAAGTGATGTAGTAATGTGGATACTGGAGTGAACTCCTGAAAGGCTTTGTGGCTGATACACTGGTTGAAGCATTCTGATAATTTCCAGGAAAAATCAGAAAATCTGAAATTTTCAGAAAATCTGAAATTTTCAGGAAAAATCAATATTGGTCCGACAACGCCCCAATTCTTTAGCCAGCACTCTCACTTATTTTAAAGTGCCCTTTAAAGGGTTGTCAAAGTTTTTTAAAATCCCTAAAAACCTAAAAAAAAATCAAGGCGGCCTAAATTTGGACTTTTTTTTTACGAACGTTCCATGAGGAATCGAATGAGCCCTTATGCATGTCTCCTGAAATTCAAAATTCGCTCTATCACCTGTGAAACACGCACACTCCAAAGCGTCAGTAGAAATTCAAATTATGAACGCAAGCCAATTGAATAATAAACCCCAGTGAAAGAATTTGCCGCGTTTTTTTAATGACTTTGTCACATATTTGAGTACAAGTGAATCGTAGCTAGGTGGTTTTTTTTTCCATCTCGTTAAACAACCCACAAGTTGTTCCCCCCTTCCTAAAATCGTCAAAATGGGAGTAAACCAAAACGTTTTTTCTGAATCATCATATTTTTTCCAAAGGATCTTAAATATCATGTTTGCGCACTCCGCGCATCTGCGCAACCATGCGCAATTAAATGAATTATAGTGACATAAATGTGGATTGCATTGATGGAGTGGTCACGATTTTGTTGAAGATTATAGGTATCATTTTAATTATACTGTTTCTACTAAGATAATGCATTGCATTTATTCGCACGGTGATTCTATTACTCGCTCTGCTGTCTTTTCATTAACAGAATCATAGAGAGTTAATAGTATAAACCACGACACGCTTCAAAATGACTCTTATCACTCCTATGGCTGAACAATTTTTGATAGCGATGCGTTGCTACAGACGTCCGTAAAATACAGAGCTTCATTTCAGGGAACGGCAAATGCAAATTGATCTGAAATTCCGAAAACAAAGAACGACTGGAAAGTCGAGAAAACAAATTAAATAAAAGTAAAGGAGGAGACCAAGAGTTCTCCGAACGGCTTGCCTTCACTATACGAAGTGGTCCCTTGCGGTGATCCTGCCTTTCAAAAGAAAGCCTGCCAGGGGAGGACGGAGCATAAAAATGTAGACCAGAAGTCTTGAGGCGATAATGGGATACGAGTGACATGCAGTGCTTAACAAGCCCTGTGTTATCGCCGGTGGAGTTTTTGCCCGCGAAGTGGTCTTCCTTTAGCGGGCGATCCTGAGAAGGAAGGAGCAGAATGACAATGCTCGGTCTCATGAATGGTATCCGGACTGGGGAACGGCGGTGGACGGTTGGCATCCAGCTCGGCAATCAAAAACCCCTCGACGGCCGTTCTCCCGAGCTCTTTCAAGCCCTTGACAGTCATTTTCTTCTGGTGCCAAAGAGGGAATAAGGATGTAAATTGTTCCGCACATCTGCGGTTCAGACGCTCTGTGAAATATGAAGGTCTCATTTAAGTGCAGACTTGCAATGTCAAGTTCTGTACATAACTTCGATGATTATGATTCTCCATGTCTTCTGTACCCATACCTCAATTTCGTTTACTAGAGGACGAGAAGAAATAATTTATGATGACTTAACCTCTTCTTATAAGGATTACTTCTGCAGAAAGAACTAGAAAAAAATTATAACCAATGGATTCATTATTTTTGTTAAATGATGCACGATTCTTGTCATTGAGATTTGGAGGATCACTTTTAATTAAAAATTGATTTTTGCTTGCTATGGATAAAATTCTACATAACAGAAATCTATCCCAGTCCCAAATTAATAGAAAAATTTCCCCATGACAGCAAAAACCTCGACAAATTACGTTTTTGGCACTTCAGGCCTGATCGGGCTGATCAGATGCTGAAACCAACTAGACTTGAAAGGTTGTTGGTTAAGTAAATTTCAAAAAAACGAAATAAAATATTTTTGGTCAAAAATCGAACATTGATTTGGAACATCACAACAGCAATTTGGGCATCGTGATCAACCCTAAAGGATAATATTTAACTATTTTGAACGATAAAAAAATCGAAATCTCAAAAATGTATCTCTTTTGATGTAAGAAGGATTTTCGTTTGATTCAGATATGGATTAGTTCGATGAATCGGAAGAGAACACTCAAGTTGCTGCACAGCTGGCGATAGCCCAAGTAGCACGTTTGATTTTATAGACCATACCATCTTCAACGCCACATACAAAGCTTCAATTCAGTTGAGGAAAACGTGCGAAAGCATTGACATTTTTACGTCAAGTCTTAAGCCTTTCTGGCCCATATGGAGGACGAATGTTGTAGATTTGGAATCCACAAGTCCTGAATATTTAAATATAAAAAAATGTAAGGTACTTATAAAACATTTTTGCCACACCTGATCCTGAACTGGGACTTACGATGACAAGAGCTAGATGCATCAGCAAGAAGTCCCTACAATGAAAACCCCAACCCTTTGAAGTATGCGATTGTACATTGCCTGGTAATTCAGTGAAATGGTACGATAATTTTAGTTAAATTTTGTTTTAATGTGGTTCTTTCTATTTTAAATAAATCTGTCGGAAAATACCCATTGGGTTGCGAAACTGCCCTAGAAGCAACTCCCACAATTCATACAATCCTCTACTTCACAAGTACACAAATATTGAGTCATTCTAGATAACATCTGCTTAAAAAAACTCTTTCTTAGAAAGAAAATATGAGTTTTGAAGGCGGATTTTCTTAGTTCAACTTTTCTAGAGAGTAGCTTTTAACAATTTGATCACCTTTCGAAGATGAAGACAAGAAGAAAGATAAAGAAACTATTGGAACCATTGATTTTTTTTTCAATTGTTTCTTCGAGTTAACAGTTAGATGATATCTAAATTTAATATTGTTAATTCCACGTGAATTAATTTTTCTAACCTGACGTATTTCCTTACTGGGATTGAACCCAGTATCCTCTGCTCAACTGAATGGCTTTATATTTTCGCCTTTGACACTCACCCAAAGACGATGCCTCTGACCAGGAAATGTAACATTTTCTCATATTTGATAATAGTTGAATACATTTTCAAGAAAGGATAAATGTCGTCAACAGTTGATCAAATATAAAATATGGAATAATTAAAGTTATTTGCCTGTGTTGGGCTTGCTGCAAGATTAAGCTATTGTAAATATCGTTCTTTTATTATGAAAACCTTAATCTTTTACACAAGGTTTATCCTAGTATCTTCAAATCAATACGGAATATTATTTCGTTCATAATGGGTGGTTGTACATAAGGTAAGGCGTCTCTTGGCTGTATGTGTATTATTATAATTACATTTTTATAGTAACAACCTATCTGATGTTCGAACGAAAAACGCTATAGTCTTCATGAAGTCGAATTATCAGTTCATTATAAGGATATAACCATAAGAATATCATAATTCCTTGAGGTTACTATTCCAAATATGAAGCAGGCATGTTTTTGTCGACATTTACAACATGCAAAACTTCGACATTGTTCGAGCTAATATTAGCCTTGACGCTACGTTTTCATGAATCGCAGAGGTGAATTAAGTAAACTGAGCTCACGTGTTCATAAATATTTATGCGGCATGTACAGAAGAGGAAAACTTCCTTTTTAAGATTAAAATATGGAGAAAGGAATGACTCGATGGCGATTCATTACCGGCGTTATTTACAATCGAAATACTGAATTCTCCCAGACATAAAAACTGTAGTGGCTAGGTATAAGAATCAAAATTATTATAGGTAGCCTGTCAGGGGGTATTTACATACAAAGGCCCCGTTAATAGCAAATGAACCGTGAAGAAGCATATGAATGTCTCTATTTCGATACTGAATATGTATAAAGCGTAGGGACGGAGGTGAGCACACAGCTCACCCTGGATGTTGACCTCGGAGTGGTGACAGACATTCAAACCGTAATCGAACCAAATTAGTTGTCTTTTAACAAAAATAAACACTTGTTCAAATAACCACATTGTGACCGAACACAGTGTATTTCACTCATTCATATCCTAAATATGAATAACCTAAAACAGGAAAATTACAACTTTACCCACAATGAGAAATGCGAAACTACATAGATACTAGTTTGCCACAACCCTTACTGATTTACTGCAATTTTCGACTGTTGACTGACGAAGCAGATATATACACACGCTTCCCGTTATCATTTTTTCTTGTGGTTAAAACCTCCCGTCACAAAATCGCTCCCTAAATTGGATGTGGTAGCTTTCAAATTACCTATCGGCTAATCTTAACTTAAGGTGTGAATATTTCCCACTAGAAAGGTAATTTCGAAGAATCTCAAGTTATTTAAAATCAGAATTGAACTGTTAGAATGTATACATTCTCAGAACGCAGGAACGGTAAACGGATCCTGGGAAAGGGCTCATTCGATTGCTCATGGAAAGCTCTTCGAAAAAAGTCCAAATTTAGGCCGCCTTGACTTTTTTTGCGGTTTCTGGGGATTTTACAAAACGTTGACAACCCTTAAAGGGCACTTTACATTAAGTGAGAGTGCTGGCTAAAGAAGTGGGGCGTTGTCGGACCAATATTGATTCTTCCTGAAAATTTCAGATATTTTGCTCCTGTCGCTTGGGAGAAATCGTGCGTACGGCGGACGGACGGAAAAATGTATTGCAGATTTGGATTCTACACCCTTTGAAACGTAAACCATGAAATTTTCAGGGGGGTTAAAACTTTTTTTTCAAGAGCGATTACAATGGATTATTATTGAATAATAAACCAAAAGGTATGAAGAACCTCCAACATTTTCAAGGAATTAAATTACCTATTGGATTAAGAGAAGTGAAACTATTTTGATTGATAGACCACAGGGATATGTCCTCGCTGAGAAATAAATTTCAACTACTGTCATATAAGCTCCAATCTTTGGTCTTATGAGTTTTCTAAAAATCTACTTGAACATGGGTGAGAATTGCTTTAATTATATTACTGTCATGCAATTTAGTGATGCGATTATCATTAAATTCATAGTAGACATAATCCGAGTAATCCATTAAATCAGATGAATCGGTTGACAACAGCGAATTACTTGTTGCTACGACTCACGGACGTACAGAAGATTCAAACTCGGGACTGAATTCGTCGATGAGATCTAAAATGATTACGAATTTTGTAATAGACTTCTTCCACCCACGATCAACCATACCTACACTGGTTCCGCTCTTTGGTGGACACGCAAGCTTGGAAATAGGCAAGGATTACACTGTCACTAGATTTTTGTTGGGTTTTCAGAATGCGGTATCTATGAACAATGAAGTTCCCATAATATCAATTGTTGGGTTGCAAAGGGGGAATAAAGTCGAACCAGATCGACAGGGTAGCGACAGAAACTTCCGACATTCGTTTCACCGCCCTCCTCCCCTTACTTCACTTCTCCCCGAGAGCGACATATAATTTCGAGAGGAAGAAAGGGAGTGGTGCTGACAATGAACATGTTGGCGGCAACTGATTCCGATGTGCATTATATCAACGTCAATGACTGCACTGAGCGTCAGTTGTGTCCCTCTACACAACGAGACAGACGACTGTTCTGAATTTCGGTGGAAGTTCAATTAGCGGGAAGGCAACTCCGTTCCATCAACATAAATAGCATGCCGAGCTGACAGGCTCCCAAAGCCGTGCTGTTACTTTGAATGGGCACAGTTTCAAAAGCGTAGATTGTTTGCGAATGGTCAATGTCAGTGGAAGAAGAATGCAAGCTTAGTTTGGAATACTTTTATTAAATAACTCAAAAGGTAAACAAGAAGGTAAATAGTAACTATAATCACAGCTCTGATAAACATATTTTTGAAATCCAGAAATAATGCTGTAAGGAATCATGCAGATTTTTTACCCTAAGAAACAGAATGTTGAGCGTATGTGTATCCGTTTATCAGGCTGGCTGGGTCGTTGTTTGAATTTGATAAGTTTTGCTACAACATTCATGCAAACAACACAGCACCTATTGCAATCTGACTGCAAACAAGGTACCACATCATCAGGTACCACAACGGACTGTAATGATATTGAATACCAGTATATCTTATACACTTGGATTACAATTGTAAACCATTTTGGTAAGCGATGCATGCATCACAGGGACGTCCCAATGTCCAGTTTATAAACAATCACGCTTCGAATAATAAGAGCGAAACAAAGATTGGCTAGGAATTTTAGCAGGAATGAGGATCGCTTGAATGAATTGGCCATAATCCATGAAAGGAACATACCTTGGTGTGGATTTCGTTTCGGAAACGGATAACTTCCAAAATATTTTTTAGCCACCTTTTCTGTGAAGAGAAGGTTCGGTTTTATTTTCAAATGAAGAGAAGCAGAATAGGCACTTAGTGACGTCAATGTGTGATATGGTTTACCCCTTAAGAGTCCTCACATTGCGCTCTTCTTGTTCATGGAGTCGCTACAAGAAGCGGCATTCTTGGCTGGCGCTACAAGCGCTCCAACCGATTAAAACGTACCTACAGATACCGCGCGGAATCTCTCGTACCTGGAACTCAACACATCTCACAACTTTTAATCGACCCCCGCGATAATTGACCCGCAAGAATCTTGTTTGAAATACGCCGCCGCTATCTACCCCTTTTTTGCGAGCGCCTTCCCTTCAACGTCGTTCGTTTGAAAACATCCTTGGACTTTGAATCCTTTGGTCCTTGCTTCTATCTTTATGTGTTAATTGGCCCCGAAATAAAAACAACATTAATTATTTATCGGAATCGAGTCAAGAGACGCATTATTGGAATGCTGGAATTCGGAATGTGGCGTTCAATTGACTACCTGAACTTATTAATTGAAACAAAGAACAATAAGTTCCCAAAACAGCCCTTACTGGGATCATTAATCAGGAATCACAGTTCTATGAAGAATATTCGAGCCACAAATAGATCAGTAGATTAGTGTACCAATATTGCTAATTGCATCCCCAAACTATAAGTACTTACATTAATTATTACGAGTACATCATGTGGACACCATATGTTCTAAATATCACGTGGAAAAAGCCTTCGATCGGGTGTGGCATGAGGGGCTTCTTGCTAAAATAAAGGATCACTTACCTGACACACATTATCGAATTTTGCAATCGTATCTGCTAAATCGAACATACGCAGTCAAATACAAAAATTCCATCTCTAAATCGCATATCATTCGAGCAGGTGTACCTCAAGGAAGCATTTTGGGGCCTTTCCTGTACACCCTCTACACACATGACTTCCCAAGGTACCAAAATGCCACAATCGCGCATTACGCTGATGATCAGGCTGTGCTGGTTAGACACTCTTCAGGGGAATATGCCAGTCAAGTACTCCAAGAGTACATGAACACATTAAGTGTATGGACCAAACGTTGGAGGATAAAAATCAACACCCAGAAGACAAGCATGATCTGTTTCACGTACAAACGGTCTGTTGTGATACCCACACTATACCTCTTTGACCAAACTATAGAGTATGCTGACTCAGTGATGTATTTGGGTCTTAGGCTGGACAGCCGTTTGACCAGGAAACCCCACATCAGCGACATTGTGGTAAGAGTGCGTGAGAGGATTCGCCAGCTGTACTTCCTGCTTTCAAGTCAAATTCTACCTCTTCACGTGAAGCGTTTACTCTACCTGTCGTTACTTAGGCCGATCTGGCTATACGGGAGTGAACTTTGGGGCTCGGCATGCAAATCACAAATTAAACGCATTGAGACCGTTCAAGCAAGAGCACTGCGAATACTGACTGGGGCACCATGGTTTGTCCGTAACGAAACAATACGTTCAGACCTCTCAATCTCTACAGTCACTGAGTCCATCTCCAAGTCCTACAACGCTTTAGCGGAATGTATTAAATCCCACCCAAATACTCTTGTTCGAGACATGCTTTCAAGTCCAAGACCTCATCGTGACTCTAGACGATTAAAACGCAAATGGCACTCGGATCTCCTGGGTTCCTGATGCTCCTCTGCTTATGAACCATTGTACATATATTGTCAGATCTATTCAGTGATCGATTTTTTTTTTTCTCTCTTCAAACTCTGTTGTCGTTTTGTTATTGTTAATATCTCTTCATAGTCTAATACTATTAATGCTTAACATTTCGTATATATATAGATTTATACATTTTTTTCAACTATAGTTGTCACAATTAAAATTATAATTGTATTATGTTGCTAATGGGCAACGTTAAAATACCTCACGTGCCATGTGAAAATTGTATAATGAAATATGTCTCAAACTTAATAGTGATTTATCACAATAAAGTTCCTCTTTGAAAAAAAAATCACTTCAGTTTTCCACTTCAGTAGTGTTGAAAACTAATCTCAAACCGTTTAACATCAAAATTTGTTTAACGTTTATTTTACAATATACATGTGTACGGTGCACGATACTAAATAAGAACCATTTGAAAACAGGGCTCGCAAAGTACCGTACATATTATGTGTAGTATCCATAATAATTTTTACGCAATGTACAGTATTACTACCCTAAAAACATGATAAGAACCGATGTCATATCGAGAATTATTGTCGGAAGATTGTGATTTTGTAAAAGTAAATGATCGACGAGTAATACAAACTTTTCAGCTGGGATGATTACATTAAATCAAGAGTTCCAATTAGTGGCTAACTATTTTTGTAGGATGAAATGTGAGGCTATTACGTTCAAAACTTTGAGACAAAGCATTAGGAATGTTTGGTAATGGCTGTACATATAGCAATATTATAGTTTAGAAAAAGAAACTGAACGTATGAGGTGAACTGGATGAGGATATCCAAAGGAGTAAATTACATAGAACATGGCCAAGGCAGACAGGATACGATAACGGTATTTGATGTTCCACACTACTTGTTATAAAATGTTTCCCCAACTGCGGCATCAGTTCAAACCCAGATCCTAAATAGGTGTTCTCTTACTAGTGTTAGCAAGGATGTGGAGGAACGTTCCGCAGTTACTTTGTCGCATCACCCGACGCGACATGTCGGAGTCGGCACAACCTCTGATGGCGGATTGACAGCTTCCCCTTTGATGAAACACACTGCCGTTTCTCACCTTCCTTTTCCACTTCAATACATTTCACGCTCTTCTCACTAACACCAGGCCCGACCATGAAGAGAGGCGGGACTTCCAGTTCTCAACCTCAAATAGGCGAACCGGTGTCTTTTGCGGGAGGCAAAGAGCAAGTGGACGGCCATTGAAAAGTCAAAGGGGGTATAACAAGGGGGACGTCAGGGACCTAGCTTATTTACCATCGCCGTATACGTCTGCAGTGGAAAGCGGATGTCCATCCATCCAAGTTCCCTCAAGACTGTCCGTCAATCGGATCTCCCGTCTTCAACTCGATGTAAATCAATGTCAGTCTTAATGAGCCGTCTGGCTGCTCTCGTAATTGGGCCTCAAGTCAGGTTTTTTAATCTCTGAAGGAAAGTATATGCTGTTCTAGCAGGTTTTATATGATTTCGAATGAACAAAATGAATTATCAGTATTTTAGACAGTTATGCACATTCTTTACACAATTTTAACCACCTCAAGCACCACCAAGACCAAGGAAAAATATTGCTTTAGTCTCATATAGAGTCTCACATTAGCTTTAGAAATCACAACAAGTGGAGTCCCCCAATCACTTATTTCTGATTATGTAATTATTCTTGATTTCTCGAGGATGTTGAGCTCTTGTTCCACTTTATCCCTAAGAGTGTATGGAACGTCTCAAGGAACGATGGAACGTATAATTATGACTGTATTTTCCAATTGAATCCACTAGTTTTCACAACAGAATCTGTCACATGTAGTATCCTTGCAAAACAAGATCATGTCATGTGCGAGGGAGGGGGGGAGGGATGGATTTATGCACCGAAGCGATAATTCTGATCGCCTCTACTGATTTTTTGTAGTTCTTTGCAACCTCTAGATTGCACAAGGCTGTAGACGGAATCTTGCGACTTTGAGGTATGATGAGATCATGATATACGACCGAAAATACAAGACACATAATAGCTGTGATGGCATCCACTTATATGGAACTGATGGTATTTAAAGGTCCTGTCCTTCAGACAGTAGCTACCTACGAAAAACTTCTTAAGAAAAGACTCCAAGAAAAAGGAAAAGAACAAGCCGTACAACGCTGAAAAAACGTTATATCTTGTCACGGTCTTCAGTCGAAACGCTGATTTATTCCAAGGGGTCCACCCCAGGGGTCGTTTTTGTCCCTTGGTCAGAATCCGTGGACGGTGTTTGTGAAGACCTCCTTACACCGAACGAACCTTAGAGAGAAGAGCAAGTTTTCTTTTCCAGGTATAACTCTACTAAGTCTAGATTTTATCGGTGCTACCCTGTCCGCTTTGCTACTGAGAAACTCATCGCACGTTTTTGATGATATCATCTGTCCATTTATCAAAGGGCGCGTTTCGAAGTCGAAAAAGAAACATCTATTTTCTTTGAGCCGGCTCTTAGGCTGGCTTTTAAGCGTCAGCCGAGTACTACTAGTTTTGTGGGTTGAGTATTTGACAGCAGACACTAAATTTAATCTGATCTAACAGTGGTAACGAGGGAACACATAGTTTGATAGAAGAACATCAGTAAAGCTAATTACCTAGTTGATTAGATGTCAATACACAGGTCTTGGTAGAATACCTATGACATAACACCAAACTACTGTTTTTGAATTGTAGTGATCACTTGTGAATCCAATGAAAAATCAGCTGGGAGCCCTATTTATTTTTCGACCTGTGACCCTCCATAACCCTCCTGTAAAAAAATTAAACCAGCTGCCCTGAAAATTTCATTATTTCACATATGCTCATAAATGTACATTAATCATGACCATAAAATCCTTTTGTATTTATATGTACTGTTTTTGAATTGTGGTGATCACTTGTGAATCCAATGAAAAATCAGCTGGGAGCCCTATTCTTTTCGAATGACAATCACCATTGAAGAGATTTCTTGAAACTATCTTGATCAGTCTCTTCTACGAGTAGAATCATCCAAGATAACTCAGTTCGTAGCTAACAATGAAATCTAGAAACTTGTTGGAGTGTGCAAGGATATACAGTTTCTGATATCTTTACACACCTAACACATGTCTGATAGCAAATGCGTGTGTTGTTTCATCCTTATTTTGGCAGTGCGAGCATCAGATGGATCTATTGCTCAAGTTTATTCTAGGAAACGTTTCCCTTACACCATACATCCATCATACACCTATGCTGAAGAATATGCTCTCAAGCATCTGAGTATTTTGGTTGGATTGTATAAGTTTTGTCACTTCAAGAATGTACTAGACGTTTAAGGGGAACCAAACTACTCCAGTATATACCTGACCTGAAAGATTCTCGTGAAAGTCACTCAAATTTTGGGTTGAATAACCTTGGGCATTTTGAACCTTGATAGTGAGAATATTGTGTTAACCTACTTGTTTGGTAAGTGAGAAATTTTGAAATTTTGAATGCCTACTACACAAAAGCTCATCAGATTGTGCCATTTTCCCCATAATTATCGTGAGTTTAACTAGGATATTGTATTTTTCTGAGAGTAAATTGATCACTACGAACTGAATTATCCTACATAAATGAGACGTGATTCACCGAAAATGAGCTTACCATCAAATGTGGGGTAAAAGGAATGCTGATAATTGAATTATGGATCATAAATCATCTTTGGATATTATAAAATTATAACTTAGACGAAAGTGTTGATGTATTGTGGGTTTTCGAAAAGGTAGCATGAACTAGATGCAGACGATTATTGAGTGTAGGTTAGAAGCAGGAACTCAGAAGAGCGAACTTATGGCGGCACTGATATAACAACTGTGAGAGCAAACAAAATATTGAGGGCCAGCACCTAGTCGTTAGCATCTCAGATTCACGAGCTGTGCTTCCAAAGTAACGGGAGACCTTCCTTATTTTATTGGCAATGCGCATGAAATTGACCCTTTCGAGATTGAGATCAGAGTCACGCCAGTACTAGAGATCGATGATTACATTGTCTGCCCTTTAGTCGTTTTGTAGCCCAGGGGCATGACGTAATCCAGCTAGACGCGGGGAGTAATTTAATCATCAAACGGAACAATCTCTTGTCACAAACTCGACTGTGTTCGTGGTACCTAAACTTGTAGAACAGTAATTTTGGTAAGCTTACATTCATAGCAGTTTTGGTAATGGGGCTAAAAGGAGGACATTCCTTGTTGGCTAGACGAGCGGTCCACAAGCGGTAATCTTTCGTTCGAAAGGTCTGGCCGTCAGTTTGAACAGAAGCTGACAGTATCACGGCATCTGGGAATTAAGCCGTCAGTTCCCGCCGCCACGCCATCGGATCGTTAAGCGGCTGAAGCAGATACGGGCCCCGTAGAGGGCGTATTGTTAGGCTGGGGTCCGCAGGAGATATAATTTATATCCTACTGTAATCAACAGCCGTTTTTAACTGAGAGAAAAGAGGTATGCGTTATGAATGGGGGGCCACTAATGGTAAGTGCCTTGGAGAATGTATTCCTTTCATAGACACAGGAGCACTCCCACTCCTCTCAAGTCATAACACAATACATTTCCATATATTATGTTCGTGTACAGTTGCTAACAAAAACGTTTAGTACAACATCCCACATGATTTTGCAAACATGAATAATATATTTAGTGTTTTCATCAAATTTTGAGAACTCCAAGTTGGTAGGGATTCCGGGAATGGTTATATAAGCCAAAGTGCACTGAATTATACCTTAAAACTTATGTACATATGTATTACAGATAAAGTAAAATCGTTTATACATAACAGTTATGAGAATCTGGGGATTCTTACATTGTATGACGAAGGTATGAGATACCCACTGTTATTAATTTGAATCATACTTCAAAATTTGGGTACGATTTTTCCAAATTCATTGTTTCATTCATTTTCATCAGAATTGTGGAAGGCGATTTTGAGGGGAGCTAGCGAGCTAGAGAGAGAGAACAGGTCCGACAAAGAAGTTGTGGCTCGTTTATTTCAAAATATTTTATAGTCACTTCAACTCGATTATACTGTAGCTTTGAAGATGCTATTATTAGAGAATCAAATCCAGCACATGTCATACTTCTAGTTGCCTCCGGCTTGCAATAGTAGATAATAATAATTATTTCAATTTTTAGCTGAACACCTAACGAATAGTTGGTCTGGAAAAACGCTGCAAATTCTTTCACTGGGGTTTATTATTCAATTGGCTTGAGTTCATGATTTGAATTACTACTAAGTTTTGGAGTGTGCGTGTTTCACAGGTGATAGAGCGATTTTTGAATTTCAGGAGATATGCAAAGAGCACGTAAATCTGTTCTCAACCAAAATACTTATTTGGATTGATCAGTTGATCATATTTGTGTGCCTCCTGAAATTCAATAATCGCTCTATCACCTGTGAAACATGCACACTCCAAAGCTTAGTATAAATTCAAATCATGAGCGCAAGCCAATTGAATAATAAACCCCAGTGAAAGAATTTGCAGCGTTTTTTTATGGTTATCAGAATGCTTCAACCCGTGTATCGACTACAAAGCCTTTTAAGAGTTCACTCCAGTATCCACATTACTACATCACACGTCACTAGGTTACTGATATAAACACAAAAACATATAAACCAAATAAATAAACCAAAATAACGCGAATGTTGGCACCATAAATCGGGCCATACATGGGGAATGGTTTGACGTACGGACCTGGGGAGGGGCTCATTCGATTCCTCGTGGAGTGATCTTCAAAAAAAGTACAAATTTAGGCCGCCTTGATATTTTTTTTTGAGGTTTTTAGGGGTTTTACAAAACTTCGACAACCCTTAAAGGGCTTAAAAGGCCGTAGACTATGAAATTTTCAGGGGGGTTAGAATTTGTTTTCTCAAGAGCGATTACAATGGTTTATTATTGAACAATAAACCAAAAGGTTTCGTTGATTGATGAGTTTACGTAGGGGCATGTTGGTAACTCTTTTTGTATCACTTCTACATTTTAAAGATAATAAGAAGATAATGACATTAGTTTTTACCTTTTGTAAAAGAAGTTTAAATAGCATACAAAGTTTTTTTGAAATAACTTTATTAGTTGAGTGGTCATCGAAAACTCTCAAGCCATTAATTTTAAATTGAGGTGGTTTTTCCTTTATTTTTATTTTTTCAAATAAACTACTTCAATTTGGATTTTTTTGTTTTACTAGTGAGATTGAGCAATATACATTATATAATAAAAAATGTGTGTACCAATGCATCTCTTCAGGTACACTTTTTGTTCTTCCTCTTCAGAGGTAAGCTAATAATTGTCAAGGATTTATTCATTACTCTTAAGCTCTTAATTTAACGTAGTCACATTCTCTCCACGCTCAAGGCACGTAATCGCATTGAGCCTTGTCTTCACGGCGGCTCTCCTCAAAGCGACTGACGTGTCATTTAGAATGATAAGTGACTAGCTGCTGCGAAGCCCCATGAGGCGACCTGTTTTTAGACAACCTTGATCCTTCGCATCTGACGACTCCCGTCTCCCAGTCCACTAATTCCCGCTGTCATATCCCAGAGTGCGCTTCCTGTTGTGACTACACAGTGCCTTTTTGCCCCCTCCTTACCCCCACCACACGGCTCCCTCGTCACGGGGTAATGTTTACCCTATAGCTACAGCCTCCCTGCTGAGAACCTCTTCCCTCCAAAGGTTGATGGGTCCCGTATTTATTTTGACGTGGTGCCAACTTTTTTTTTATACACGGTTGTCAGGCTTATGTGACGGAGGTCCGACATCTAACGATGTAAAGCATGGTTGTTGGTTCACATTAGTACAGAGGTAAATTCATCCACCTCGCAATGAGGCGTAGTAGGTGAGAAGGATGTTGGAAATTCCACAAGTTCTAAACCTTTTGACATGAAGATTTCACCAAATACATAACTCTAATCATTTTCTACAAATTAAAGAATCGTATCATTTTAGGACGTCCCTCTGAAACAAAGCTTTGTAAATGCCTACTAGAATTTACCCAGGGGGTGTGGAACAATAAAAAAAAAAATAAAAAAAATTACAAAACGATAATTGTATGTGTGCTCAAGAGAGACTTTGTGTGTACTGCTCCAAAACCAGCTCGTCTGGTGAGTTCGCTGCTGCTCTGCATGATTAAGTGGATGGTGAAGAACTCCAACAGTGCTCTGAATCATCCATTTCCTCACAGTAGCTGGAATGGGCTTCAGAGGCTTGGGGGCAACGACTACTGACATTTTCATACCATCCAGGGGAGGAAACAATTAATAACCATTGTGGAGCGTTCCAGAGGTAGTCGTTGGACAGCAGATAATCTTTGCCGTGCCAGGAGGGGCTACATGAGAACCTGTTTCATGTGGTGCAGCAGTGTCGATAGACTCACGGTGGCCTTATTATACGCCAAGGAGGCACCAGGAGCTTCGTCATCCAGCGGCTGGAATGTTGAAAGGTAGAGATTTTACTCCACATACGTAGCCACCGGGGTGAGAACACACATATCATACGTAACAAGCCCAATGGGTCAGCCATTTTCCTGGATGTCCAAGTTGTCAGGGGCAATATGGACATGCAACAGACCTGGAGGGCTAAAATAAGTAAATATGATACGATTGACGACGGCAAGCAATGTTTGAGCTAAGCGGCACGTAATAACATCGTAAGATAAGGGGGGGGGGGGGGGGGGGGGGATGCTGAGCTTCTCGAATTGGGCATCTCGTCCACATAAGGAAACATTTTCAACAATTATATAGGTATGTGGACATCATTAATAAATGTCAACCATACATTTTATTTTGAGTATTACTGATTTTTGGAAAAAACTATCCACGTGGAGACTGTCCAGCACCAACACTTACTTACAACTGACGAGTGGAATGGTAGTGATATTGATAGTGGCCTGCCAATAACATATTCAATGAAAACTGAAGTACCTAGATCGCCATTTCATTCGATGAGAGGAAAAAACAGACAATTTCATAGTTCTTTCAGGAGAAATGAAAGACAGTTTTGGCTATTTCACATCAAACCCCGGTCATATCGATAGAAAAAATGTGAAGGTGTTGGACAACATGTGGAGTGACATGTTACATGCTCACATGTAGGACAGAAATACTAAATTTTGGGAGTTTCTTATAATATGATGAATTTTGGGAGCCAATAGTTTGTGCTTATGGGACTTTATTAACACAAGGTGTTTCTGCTATTGGACGGTAGTTCACTACAAGCGGAATTATGAGGGACTAAATATATGCTCAGAAAAATTACTTAATTAGGTTTCTGCGTATATAGTAGCAAAAGGGTCACCAACAACCAAATAGGTTCTCACAATCTACGTAAGTACGAGATCAACAATACTTGCAGTCCATAGAATGCTGTTGGTGTCACTAGTTTTCGCCGGTGTACCTGTATGTCAGCTCATCTGAAAGGGGTGCTGTTTTCGAATGGATTCAGTATATATTTTACAACTTTGAAAAACGTGATAAATTCAGATGAAAAGTCGAGATACCGCCAAGCCATTAGGCATAAACAATAATCAATTTTCCTGAAATTTAATAATCGCACAAAGCCATTTCTGTTAGTGTGCAAGCACTTATTGAGACAGATTAATTTTTTAAATTTTAAGTTTAAGGGAGAGTGTCTATAGGTTTAGTTTCTTGGTTGTGTCTTCATGGCGCTTCAAGTAAGCTCCTCCAACAACCGCATCAAAATAGCTGTTCTTGCTAAAGAAAAAAGTGTCCTAAGCAGTAAGATTAGTTTTTAGTTTTATGGACAAAAAGAAGGGTGCACAGGACGGATAGTAATAATGTAGAAAGAACAGAGCTGAACAGAAACCATATTACCATCTTTACTAACTACCCATCCTCCTTCACCTCTACGCCTACATGATCAACTAATTACAGGTCTGCAAAAAAATTTTTTGATCAGCTGCATGGAATATTTTAGCTAAATGTTATGTTTTTTGGTGTGCTGAATCCAAAAATGACCGCTATTTTCCTCCATCACGCACAGTTTTCTTGCAAATTAATGCAGAGGGGGACATAAAAAACGAAAAGGTAGAAAAAACACCATAATTTGTATTGTCTATAAACTCAAAATAAATGTAAGTATTTGTCTACTATTCACTTCAAAATGCTCAAAAACTTCATTCAGTTTGCTTGTGGAACCTTTTTTTTTTCTTTGATACTTCGTCGCACACGTTTTTGTGCTCCAGCATTGTCCGTATCCCTCTTGAGCATCCAACAATACTCGGCTAACATATTGACGTTCCATCGTCCTTGGTAGTGTTTTTCCATATCCCGAATGTCTTGGTGAAATCTTTCTCCTTGCTCTTCACCAAACGCTCCCAGATTTTCTGGAAAGTATTCGACATGGGAGCGTAGGAAATGAACTTGCAGGCTCATGTTGCATCCTTGAGCTTTGTAGGCAGCCAACATGCGATTCACAATTGTGTTGTAGTTAGGGTCTTTCGTATTCCCTAGAAACTTTTGCACTACATACAGCAAGGCATCCTGACTTTTCAGACAATCAAATAAACGACGTGTTATGACATGATTTTGGGCATCCTTACGCTTCTCCTACTTCAAAAATATCCCACTCCTTTCTTCCCTTCCCCTCTCTTTCATTTCGTATCAATCCTGGGAGTGTCATGACTAAATACGAGAGTGAAAAAATTCATGCAATTCATAAAATTGACAGAAGCAACTACCAAATTGAGGTTTAACGCTGAATAACACCGTATGTGGTATTCAAAAAACCAGTTTTGCGAGAAAACTAGACGTGATGGAATTTTTTGATTACTTTTTTCGGTTTTAGCATGCAAAAATCCATGGGAAACAGAAAAAAAATCGTATGCAGTTTTTTGATTGCAGACCTGTGTTACAACCCTTTGCTCATTACATGGATGCTCTTACTAGAGTAACTTGATATTATACGTACACTGGTAGTGTACTGGTTTTGGTCTAAGTGACCAGTGTCTCACTGCCACTGTCTGGCGTGTGGCGGCAAATACTTGACCTAGCTTACTAAAAGTAGACCCGCGCACAACATTACATATGGCACAGCACTGTCGAATGTATGTAAATCTTTCCCAGGTATTTCCAGGATGGATTCATTTGAAACATCAAGGTGCCACGTAATAGTATCTTGTTACGGTTTATACAGCTCGTTGGTTGTAATAGAAGTGAAAACATCCGAACAGGTCTTACTCACACATAGAAAACTATAAGATTTCTACAATATGTCCCTCGTGAGTCAGTGGATTCCCAGGTATAGAAGTAAATTACTAAGCCATTGATGACAACTGCTGCTATCAGAGGGCCAATGTCGTCTAAGGATAAATTACAAATGACCAAGGACGATAGTTGGATTTCTCGACAGAACATTTGATTCAAAATTCATTACTTCGATCAATCAAATGACAGGCAGAAAGGGTAGGTGACGGTATTGTCTGACTGACGTATGACCCTATTCGATATGGTAGAGAATCCAATCTTTGTGCTATTCCCCAGCTGTCAGATTAGCGGAGAAGCGTTCGCCGGTGACATTTCGAGAATCCAAACGATTCGAAGCCAGACACAAAATGATTGACTGGGTTACCAGACGTCAAAGCTCCCCTCACGTCACAACACGTCATAGCACGCCGAAAAAGCCTTTTGGAAGGAACATTAAAAAGGGTGGGTGGAAAAAGATCGGCGGTGGAGGGGGCGGATAGTGTCGGCAAGCGCTTTGATGGGGCCTGCCGTAGCTAATCGAAACGTCAACTTTCAATAGGGCGAGGAGAGGCCCTCTAGCCGGTAGCATATGCTACACACACGCACGCTTCACGACTAGGGTGCTTCTCACGGACACACTCACATGCAAGACGCCCTAAAGAAAAAGAATGAAGAAAAAAGAAAACACAAGAAAGATGAAGAGGGAAGGGAGAAACGAAGGACGGGGATCTCATGGACCTGGCGTGACTGAACAGTGCTTTGAAGGTTTAGCCACGGCTGTCTGTCTGACTGTCTACTCACTTCAACAGTTACAATTGATTTCACACGACCTGTCTTTCACAGCTCCGCCACATCCACGATGTTAACTACCTTCCATTTGGATATAAAGGGGCCTCCATCACGATGGGGCTTAGAGGAGAAAATCACGGGCCGAGTGGTAAGAACGTGTAATTCGTAATGTTGCAGTTAAACAATGTTTCCTGTCTTCAAAGCAGAACCACCTGCTGTTTCCTATTCTATTGGGTTGAGGGGTTCACTCCACCCCTGCTGTGCCCTATCATCAACAACAAAAGAGCCTATAGCCGATTAGATTCTGTTATAATTGGCATTCATGGCCGTGACCCAACAACACGTATCGCTCCAAGTACCAACGGTATAGATGCTCTTCACGATTTCTAAGCGAACAGTCTCGAATATTTTCACAGAAGTGTAAGAGAACTTCATAATCAAACATTAGGGATCAGAACAAATTTTAAATCTTGAACTAAGTTGTTTATGTGATACTTAGTGATGTAATTTGTATACATGTATACGCACATATGTATATATATATATATATATATATTGTACATAGTGCATTTTTGTCCATTAGAATTGTTCCAATTCCTGTTCCCTACTGCTAAAAACCGGACATAGGGGCGTCTTTGTTAGCCATGAATTACCCACCAATATACACGTTTTC
This sequence comes from Creontiades dilutus, assembly GCA_031894815.1. Lineage (NCBI taxonomy): Eukaryota > Metazoa > Arthropoda > Insecta > Hemiptera > Miridae > Creontiades > Creontiades dilutus. The sequence goes on from JAVIWC010009583.1 coordinate 112,995, forward strand.
ATATGGGAACACATCTTTTTTATTTGATGATTTCATCACTTGTCACATTGTTGCAACAGTATCACGCGAAATGTTCAGTATACAATAATTGTATACTGAATCAATTGTATACTGAACCTAATTATTAGGTTCACGTTCTGGAGATTCCTACTTCCAACACCTTTTTCACTTCCACTGCGTATTATTGGGATCTAGTACTGTCTAAAACGATATTGTGTAAATATCGTTTGGTTGTTTCACAATGTCAATTGTTGGCTATTATATTTTATGATTATGATAAATTGCATCATTTCACGATAATGTGAATGACTGCTTTTTATCTACTACAGAAACACTCAATAACACTAAATCGTTGGTTGAATCGCGCCCCTTCGCCAATTTTTCATAATTAAGGCCAATTCCAAAATGCCATTATTCCAGTTATGTTTGAGTAACTTGTAACATCAAGAGAAAAATGGGTGTGTTCCTCTCATCGAAACACTTGCGTCGTTATTAACGTTAATCAACTCGCCGGAAATCGTTAGTTTAAAAAAAAAAAAATAATGGGTTTACTCACCACTAACCCGTTGTAGTCTTCCACGCTCCTCTCACCTAGAACATAAATTATCGGCGAATTACGGGGATATCCATGAACAGATGGGCCTTGTAACTCGGGAGGAAGTTACTTAGGAATTAATTGTCATCCATTAGGCGTCGGATCCCCTCTAGATATAACCCTTGTAAGGGAAGACCTTTAATTTTCATGCACGGACATTACACGCATTTAAAGTGGACTATCCAACGGTTAAAAGGTATATTGCCCCGATCCATTTTGATCGAGAAGTTTCTACCCACTTTTATCTGGTCGTTATGGGTGCTCTCGGTTTCTATCAACTTGACCAGTTATTACGGGGCATTATCGTTTAGAACTGAGGCGGCACTTAATTTACGGGTAGCTTATCTAAGAAAGTGAGTGATAGAGAGAGAGAGAAAGAAGAGAGAGAGAGAGAGAGAGAGAGAGAGAGAGAGAGAGAGAGAGAGAGAGAGAGAGAGAGAGAGAGAGAGAGAGAGAGAGAGAGAGAGAGAGAGAGAGAGCAGAAATAGCAAAGATGACGAATGGGATAATTTCAAATATTATAATAACATCCCCTTATCAGCTTTGAGTTTGAACGATTTCAAGCACTCAAGTTAATAAATAAGGTACCAAGTAATAAATGAGGGTAAAATAATTTTTAACAAAGTTCTCAAGTCGACGTAACGTAAACTAAAATTGTCAATAAAGGCCATTACAATTTAGTTATAAATAGTTAAGTAGTCCCACAATGACTAGGGACAATAAAACGTAGGTGTTGTTTAATTGTATTAGTTTATGATCATAATGTAGATACAGAATAATGTAGCCTCAAAAACTTTATTAACTACATCAAAGCTAATTCTTTCCCCCTTGTAACAAATATGTATCTCTGAGGAAATGAGAGAAATAATTCCAATTATTTTTCGGAAGGAGAAGGAAGTTGCTGAGGACAAGCAAACTTGAGCTTACAATTAGAAATTGCAAGTGTTATTGATGGATTTTACGTTTGCATAACCGTAGTACGCAGGTATGTGTGACCAATGAAACGGACATGCGGCTGTCTACTGCCTAAGGCGCAAATTCCTTGAAAATTCGATGCAAAAAAGATGGATACTGAAGACATTAATCTTCTATCAAGGAAAATTCCCTGAATGGTGAATGAAAACGCCATCCAAATCTGATGGAAACTGAAGACATTAATCTTGTAACAAGGATTTGCAGACAGCCACCCACCAACGTAGGATGACAAGCTGGTACTAAACCAAACGTAAAAAGGGAGTGAAGAGATTGATGTTTTACATTACTCCAACGGGGTGTCAGTACTTTCACTAAACTGGTAGATTGGCGAGAAAACTCGGCGCTCCGTACCTCGCCAGGGGGCAAGCCCCCTGGACCCCCTTTTGCTTTTATTTAGAGACTACTGCCACAAGGAACGTAGAATTTAGCCTCGATTGAACGCTGAACGTTCAACGATGATCATCGAACGTTCTTTGTCGAACCGAAGGACGATTCGCGAACGACTGAAACTCCGATTTACATAAATAAAATGACTCACTTCAAACGGATTTGTCGCAACTACTACACATGGATGTAAATATTCTTATGTTTATTGGTCTCGTGTCACCGTTTTCGTTCCTGGATACAATAGTACCAGGTTTCGTACGGGTTTGTCGCAACTACTACACATGGATGTAAATATTCTTATGTTTATTGGTCTCGCGTCACCGTTTTCGTTCCTGGATACCATACCCTTTTTCGTTCCACTCCCGCGTGACACTTTTCGGCTAGTTAGTCCATGGCTAAAGGTTATTCTACGCTAAAACTTAGAAATTATTTAAAACTCATAATTATTGACTTAACAGTCTTCAGATGCCATTTGCAGAACGGATAATTTTCCATTTGGATAGTTAGTTAACGGTTGGTTCATATTATGAGAGGCTAGATTGACAATAGTGTTTCTTTGTTTGATATTAATTTTTGAACTTCAATCTATGACCTCCTTCACATAATATGTTTGACTTTGAACTGAAACAGAGGGAGTGTTATTTATACCTAATAACTAAAAGCATATTTGCGTTATTCTTGTTTTGATTTTTCTTATCCTATATTTTCATCGAAAAAAAAAACTAAATGGGTTGTCTAAATGAGGCTTCCAGAATGTGATATGAACTAAATCTGTGTTGTATATCATCTTCGGTCTTGTCATTAAGGTATTGAATATTCCCTCAATATTTAACAAAATATGGTTTTCCTAACCTAATTTTAGGTATGTGTAAGATTTGGTGTTATTTTACGACCCTGAGATATCAACTTTTCATTCTGAAGACATGAGGTGAAACATGGTCTACTGCATACCCGTTCAAAACATTGAACACAAACTTCTTCGTGGTTTAATTTAGAATGGAAATGTAGAATTCCTGAGCCTTGGAGTTATACAGAATGACGAAAGGTCACTGTAATTTTTATGGGTGTTTTTATGGGTGTGGGAATTCAATCTAATAAGGAGCTAAGTATAGAGAGTTGATTTTATTGAAGGAGTTTATTGCAATATCTGTTCGAAGTGTGGGCGGCAGTAAGCAAGCGAGGCGGCAACTAATCTGGCTATCAGGGGAACGCACTCATAATGATATTTCAAGGAGTATTGTAAATCATTTCCTCCCGGATGAGATAGGGACCCATGGGAAACGGGTTACCATAAGCCCCGCCGTTTATCGCTTCTGAAACAGCTCAAGTGATTAGCATCTGTATGGTTCGACTCAGAACGTACGACCGGATATTATCGGATTCTATGGAAAACCCATCTTAATGAAGGCCAGATTCGAACGCGTAACAATTTCGTGGTAGCCTTAGGAAAGAGAAGGTGGTAGGACTTGTATAAATACTGTTTGAGACCTTTTTCTTCTTTAATATTCTTTTTGGAGGACGTCAGAATGTTTTCGCTGGCTGATCGTAAAAATGAGCATCTGAAGGCACTTCTCCGAAGCTCTTCGTCGGGATATGGAAATATTGTAATAATCGAAGCCGTAACTTTCTGTGCTCGGTGATAAAATAACGAGATATACACCCCCATGCTCGGCATAAATAGGTAATAAAATGTCACGTAAAGTCATATCCTGTCTTCTTATCTCACTGGGGGTTCCACATTTCATCGATTCGCGAAAGATTCACTCGCACAACAAGCATATTCATGAATCTTAATATTATTTAACGGTGGCAGATTAAAAAATGAATCATGGTGTAATCATGATAATTATATTGTACGTTTTTCTCATGTATAATATATGGAATTCAGATAAGTCCTCCAATGGACTAAACGTATTGGTCTGGCAAGAGTTACTTCATTTTTTCCAGTAAATTTGCGTTACTTAGTTAACAAGATACGAAACATATGATACAGGAACAACTAGCCGTAGGAGAGTGCGTGTAATAGTTTTCAGGTTGAAAGTCATTATCAGTTACATAATAAACTGATGTTACGGTATTACCTACACATTAACTTTCTGAATGCATCGATACAGTGATTGAAGTAAACAGTTCATGATGGTATTAGGTTTTTCCTGTGTTTCTTCATAAGAAATTATTTATTAAATAGGTAACCGAAAGAAGTTCTCACTAACTTACGCATCGTGTTTTAGTTATTAAACAGAAGGGAAGAAGTATGCCTCAAATGACTGATTGATTCCCAAATCGTCGTTCTTCTGTTTACTTCTAACAATACCATCAGTATTTTCCTTACAGATAAGAAAAAAGTTGTGAGGGCCTTGGTAATGCTTACTGACATCACATTTTAATACATCAGCCCAACGGAAAGAAACGATGAAAAATAACTGATGTCACTAAACAATGACTTTTAAAACGGAAATACGCTTATTCTTTGTCGCCCCCGGAGAATGAAAAAAATTCAGCGCTGAATTTCCTTTTAATAGCAAAAGAGATAGCGCTGTCAGCCTCGGGGCACCAGACCGTTCCGCGTTTACCGGCGAGATGACTGACGATGACAGCTGTCACAGCTGACGGAGGGCGGCTGACGACGGGGGTGGAGCGAAGCCACCGAGCCCTCGAGGTGTCAGGACGACCACATTAATCACCCAGAACTCGGAGTTGAGAAGAGCCGTCTAACCCGCCCCGCCACCGCCTGGTTTCTTGGTTTCTTCGTGGTCTCTTCAGCTGTCCAAAGGAATGTTATAGACATCGGTTACATCTACTTGATAAGATGGCAGATAAACGGTAAAAGGAGAAAACTTGTGGGAGTGGGTCGATTTTAGGGAACAACCTTCTCTGAATGGAATCGGTGCTTTACCTCACAAAAATGAAAAGAGTACAATGAGCTTTAATAGAACAAAATATCAATAGATATTATAGTACTAACCGGACAGAGTCCTGAAGCTTTATTAGACTTGGACCAAAAATCACATACTTGGTCCTGAAATCTTGGAATCACATTTGAACAACCGTTACTTGAAATCGATCCCTATGGAGTCCATGTTGACCCTCCGTCACTGAACAAACAGTCATCATGGACTCCACTTTACATTGGAGGAGGAGGATTGGTGTTGAAGTGAATTCCAACAAAGGAACCCCCTTAACTAAATTTACTGTCATCTAAGTGGAATGAAGCTATGGCTATAACCATATTTAATATTTATACTTAGGGGACATTTATTTACAACAATATTGACTGGACCTTGTTTGCCCTTGTTAGAACGTTTACCTTCTAAAGAGGTCCAAATTGAACCTGGTGATCCATAATTGCTGTCAGGACTTTAGAACATCAACATATTCTTCAGCTACTGCATGGAGCAAGAGAGTGTGGTTAAGGCGATTGTGGCCCGATTTACCACAACCCAGGAAGTAGGATCACAGAAAGGACGACCGAGCACAGTTCTGCAGGACAAGTGGCCAATGATCCAGAGAAGTGGCGTCACTCTAGTATTGCTCGTGCCAGGCGATTGGCTCCATGTTGCATGTAGGAGATCTGCTGCTCAACCGAATGAGCAATCACCTACGGATCTCTTTGCAAGAGACTTCAACAGGCTCGTTGCCATTTATACTGACAAGAACTGGCACCCATATGAGATTATGGCTGTCCCCATAAATTGTGGGAACATGTTACGATAAACAGAGACTTTGAAAGGATAATCAGAATATAAGTACTCTAGATCATCGATATTGCTTAGGAGCGCTCTAGTTCGCCACAGTCCACATTCAAAAGAATCAAATGTAATACAAACATCCGCAGGAATGTTAATTAGAAAAATATTTGAAAATCATTTAGAATTCCGAAAACCAAGTTCAGCAAATATTACTGCAACCAAATTCCTTTTAATCATGTTTCAAGAATAATCATGTTTAGCACTGCAATTGTTAATTGAAAACGGATTAGTGAAGCTTTCTATTCTTTTCTCTTCATCGTGTTACTACTGACGCACAATTCTTAAAATTAAAAATTTAATTCCGTGGGCAACAACTTTACATTCAAGTTACCATCAAATAATAAAATTCATTGAGTACTATGATGGTTCTTTCGAAAAATTAGTAAATGCTGATGATCCCTTAAATGATATTAAAATTCAATGGTAGACGGGTTGATAAGAAAAAATGTATTGATGTATACATTTTTCTTTTACAAGCCGAAAGCAATAAGTGTTCGCAGTTTTCAAGTTCAAACTGAATTTCAATGCTCAGAAAATAATTGATTATCGAATCAACGAGTTTGTCCAGTGGAATAAGGGGATTAATTTTGGGGATAGGGCTTAATCTTATTCGAATATACCTGTTGCGTATTACACGTTTTCAGTTATTATTCACTATCTATTTTTAGAGATCGTAAGGAGTAGTTTGATTGGAAGTCCAGTGAAGGAGTTCAGTTAGGTCTGAGGGATCAGGAAATATTTTCACCAAGTCTTGGACGTTCGGTTGCCTAAGTTCACACAGTTCTGAGATGTGAAGCGATTTCGCGAGAACCAAAGTGATGAAAAGGATTGCTCACGCTACCCTTCTACCTAGCGACATGCAAGAAGACTTTCAGAAGGCGATTATGGGCAAACTAGTGAAGCTACGGACGATCAAACCACCTACAGCGATACATGCTAAACTGGTACTTTCGAGACAGGGATGGGCCCTGGTGGCTGAAGTGATTTGAAAGTGGATTGCGAGCTTTTGGGGCAGCACGATCCAACCCATAGAAATACCACTTACGAAATTCAGGTAATGAATTACTGCATCCTCATGTTTTCATGTCTTAGCATAATTGTATTCCTCATATTTTAGAGATACAATCGGTCCTTTAATTGACAGTTTTTAGAAAACTGATTTGATACTTCTTAGGCAATAGTTCTTTCACGATTTCAGAGTTTGGACTTGGAATACAATCAATCAATCAATCATTCAATCAATTGCCCACTATATTAAAATCTAAACGGTTGGAAAACACTAAAAATTGTTCAATCCTTAAAAAATTCATCTTGTCTCACCGGACATAGGTTTTGTTTTTATAAGCTCAAATGTCTGTTTTTTCGGTCTTTTTCAAATCGATCTTGGAAATTATAATAAAAGTAAATTTTTCTTTCTTGTCATATCTGTCTCTACTATTGTAAACATTAGTTAGAATAACGGTAATTGTATTCAGTAGTGCTTAGAATTGATTGTAAAAGGTTTTTCGTTTTTGTTTTGTTGCTCAAACAGCTCATCTCCCTAGCTCGGGCTCTTCGCTCATATTGGGAGATTATGTTTATGTATATCCTTTAATTCTCGATTTGCGCTATGTACTTACTGAAGAAATAAATTAATTTTCATTTTCATTTTTCATATCTATATCGTATCTTCTCGTATTTTTAATTCTATATAAATATCAATACCTATGTTTATATTTATTTTTTATTTTTGGAATAAACACCATTTCTATTTCTATGTCTATTTTTCTATATGAATCCATCTAGTTAAGGTTTCAACGTTAGGAGAATTAAATTTCCTAAAAATGTAATTTTGAAATCGTTTTACATTTTTAAGATTAACTGATTTCATAATTTTTCATGCATAGAATATTCTGTTGTAGAATTTATGTTTACTTCATTGGGTAAGCCCGGATATTCTTGACAAATTTGGCTGAAGTTAACCACAACTTGAACAAATAGTTAGATATCCTGCAGTTGGTTACTTGTAATACGAGAAGGTTGATTATGAAGACAATTTCGACAATAGTTTTGAGCGTCAAAACTTTTTCCGAAACTAAATGCTCAAAAGTCTGCAAAAATGTATCAGTAGTTTAGAAATTTCGGTGAAGAGGTTGTGCTTCATTAGTACCACAACACCATATGCGACAACATCATCTGGTGTTCTCATTTTAGGAGGTGGTCGATTAGCGATGCACCGCAGTCGTTACATTACAACGATTGAGAACACAATTCGTCCTAACAACACGGCTCAATTCGTTGAGAAACCGAAGTTATAAAATCCTGACCGACATTACTGGCCGAGTCAATCGCAAGGCGCATTCCCGGCTGTTCCCAACGGAAGACCCGCGCAACATCGAAGCTCCCGCCGATTAATCTTTTTTAACGAGGCTCATGACCCGACTCCTAAAAGGTCACTAAAACAGGCAATAACTCAGTCAAGTTTTTTACTATTAGTTTCCTACCCTTGTCCTTGTAAATACCGCCGGGTATTATTTATTGCCGCGAACCTTAACAAGGCACCTGCCCGCATCAATTACCCTTATTACGTCGACGGCTTCACATTTCCACGACCATCTCTGAAACAGTTCCGAGTCTCTCGACAGCGCTTGGACGAGCAGAGGGGTAATTTTTTCGATTTATCGCACAGATTTTATCACCGCTAGTTAAAGCGCGGAAAAACACAAACGGATCGTCGTTATTTCCAATGAAATGTGTGAACACATGCGTTTCTTGGCGATAGCGAGCCAAGGTTGAATGGCTATATTAAATTCCCCCAGAGTTTCAGTTTGCCAAGTCGGCGCCTTCGAAACCCGTAATTTCCTAAGAAGTCTCAGCGTGTTTCGCAAGATATTCTGAAATAAACATAATAATAAACGGTTGGGAACTTGCAACATAAAAGTTTTCAGTTACGCTCATCGCATAAATTCAACACTCGCAAGGTAAGTAATACAGTTTAGAATGAAACACTTGCTAACGAGGAAATTTTTACAGTTTAGATACAGTGTATGTATACACCAGACGTAAGCAACACACATAAATATTTCATCATCAACGTTTTATTGGCGTTGTAAAGAAAGAAGTTGTGACAGAATGTGAATAGAAGAGGAATGGATTCAACCACAGTTCCTTCCTTTAATTCAAATCATGAGAAACAAAGTCAAAATAACCAACTTGAGAAATACAAGAAGCTTTAGCTTATTCAAAAACACATCTGAAATCCAATAGCTTATTTGACAACAAGAAGGCTGCAAATCCACTCGAACGGTTAAAAAATTTGTCTTCTCCGTTAAACTTGCGGTGTATTGCCTGTCATTCAGCATAGATTTTCAAACGCAACCAGAATTGAAACGTTGCAACTCAGGAGTTATGGATGTGAGTGCTTTTTACAGCAAAAAGGTTTTAATTTGGCCATCCTACTAGGATAGGTATGTTTACTCGTAATAGATTACCTCTAAAATAAGCAGCAACTCATGTTTTAGAGTATAACCCTTAGTCATAGGGCTACAATCTTGTGTGTTGTTGGTATATACTTTCTTTTAGCGTCAATTTAAAGAATGAATTCAATTTGAAATTAGTGCATTAAGTAAGAGAAATGACAACACTAAACCTCAAGGAACGTTACTTCGTCCTCCTTTGTTGAGCGTCTCGTTTTCCCCTAATTCTTCTGTCTCACGGTGATGTTATCCCGAGGCCTCGCAAAGTGTGAAAAAGGGCTCTGTTATGAAAATGGAAAGTCGCTCAAAAGGGACAGAGAAAAAGAGACCCCCAAAGATATAAGAGGATACAGCGCGCGGCAAAGTACCTTTCTAGGCGGAGATACCGCACTATCGTGCCCCCTGAGCAGTATTTTGGAGACATCCCTTCACCCCTGATCATGGTTGGGCCTCATACCATTTTTTCTTCCTACCAAGTCAAGGGTCGTAGTATACCGACCTCACCGAGAGGAAGTATATCACCTTATCAAACCGGGATGCCTTGTCCCCTCCGCCCTTAGCTTCAGGCCTCATATTCCCCGGGAAATCTCTCAAACTCTTTGCCTCTTACTTTGGCCCCCTCCACCATCTGAGAGCTTATCTCGGGCTATTTTATACCCCTTCTCCGCTCTCCCATTTGACGGCACTTTTCTACGGCTCTTTCCCACCTTCCGAGTCGAGAAATCTGAAACCCAATGCCTTACTTACTAAAGAAAGGTCTACGAAGAGAAGAGAAAAAGATAACGCGGTCACCTCGAACAAAAACGTAGCACCTTCTTAAGTAACTAGGATGGCTCAAAAGAGAAGTTCCGGGATATCTTTAGAATACAAACTGCCAAAAGCTGATGTTCTGCGCGTTCCAAAACTAGCTGCAGACAATGCTTATGCATCGTTGCTATTAGAATCTTTTGTGGTATGAATAGATTATCTCCTTCCACCTTCGTATTCATGATGGTTTTTTATTTACTTCATTTTGGCCTTTCTCTTATTTCACTAGAGCATGCTTTTAGACTTGATCAAGGTCTCAATATCCAAATGGGTGAGCAATGCCAAATAGTAGCCACCCTATACCCGCATTACATTCTTACTGTCCACTAGTGTCAAGATATTTGAAGTTCACTAACAAAGAGGATCTCAGAGTGAAACTTCCCTTGGGTGATAATAACACACTCACTTGCAGTGTCAAATGCATATATACATCATAATTATGTATATATGTATGCGCGGACTATTATTTATAATCCGAGCAGTTTTTTTCCCATTCCGTCTCCGATATCATCATTGTCGAAAATCATGGAGCATGAAACCTAATTCCTATAAAAGAAAATTCGCGATCGGAATCGGAATGGTAATTGCATTTCTTTGAGAGGAGGTCACGATTGTCAAACCACTTTCCGTTCATGTTCGAAGGTTGACGTAAATACCACGTAACCATTTACGGTGACGTTGTCACGCGAGCATGTAATGTTTCTCCGGATCAAAAGACAACCTGCCCTTTCGACAGAGATTGAAATCTTCTCGGTCAACAATAAGGCACCACGGGGGTATGTGGTGGAGGAATTATATTTCTTCAGACCCTCCGACCGAACTCCCCACGGTATAATCGATTGGAGCTCGCTCACGTTTTGGTCTCAACACATCAAGAGAAAACCCGTATGTAGGTAGGTGGGTATTTCTTTCCCAAGACAGTTTGTGAGCGAGGATTTCACCGACTCACATACACAGGCATAAATGATGAGCGTGTCGGTCTACCTGTGAGGAGACAATGGGGGAAATCCGATAGGTTTTGTAGTTTCGATAGCTGTTCACAAAGGAGGAAAAAGGCGTTTTCCAAACGGGATGTATCAGCGTAACGGATTGGTTTGTTTCCGTTACTACTGGAAACAGGTTTCATTCAATGTATTCGAATTCACTGGAATGCAACGAAAATGTTTTGGAAATTTTTGTATCAGTGGATAGACATAAATTTAGATTCATTGACAGGGTCTTCTTCAAATATCTACTAAATATAAATCGTCAGTTTATGAAAATTTAGAGGTAATAAATTTAAAGTTAGTTGTGAACCAGTCTGTGTGTTTTTGTATCTTACACATGACCCATTGTCTCAGGAACTAATATAGATACTTGTATGATTTTTTTTGCAGCATGTACATCAACATCTAATCTACCAATGGACATTTTTTTATAATGTTTGCTCAAAAATTCAAATTTTGGGGGCTTGTGCAAAAAAAGCATTTTTTCAAGTTAGCGCGATGAAAGTTAATGATTTTTCTTGTCACTATGGTTGAGCAAATCTGGATGAAAAAATGTCAAAACGTTCAGCAAGAGCTGGTGGTTCTAATAAAAAAAAAATAAAGTTGATTGGATCAATAGTCGAAGAGGGGGAGGGTCATTTGCACGTGAAAATGTTGTTCGGAGAAAATCACAAAAACGTTTGGATGAAGCGCCCCGAGCGCCCTACGTCTTTTGGGTCAACTATTTCATTCGACGAGATGATATTCGACTTTTAGACTTCTTATCTATGAACACCTGAAAGGTTTGATAAACGAAAATAAGAGATGAAGAAGTTTTTACTCTGAGTGAACAACACCAATGGCCACGCGAAGAATTCTTCAGGGCCATAAGAAGAAGAAGGAATTTTGGAGGTTGTGTTAGTTTGTTGACAGTTTACGGTAGAAGCTTGATAAGACGGTATTTTATGTTCGCAAGAATAGTGTTTGCGATAAATAATTTCATTATCATTTGAGGTATTTTATTATAGAATAAAAAGTTTCAAAAAATCAAAAGTGTTTTGGTCTACTCCCCATGACTTTTTTTTTTTATTCACAAGTATGTTTCATACAGAAGAACTATTATTCCCCCCCCCCCCCCAACCCTCTGATTCCTTGATGGGTATGTAAGGTTATAACTTCTTGTACTCATTGAAAAAAATAAAAACAATCTGTAGCACTGCTAATGAAGCGAGAAATCATATTCAAAAGCATCGCCCAACTCAATAGCAGGTGTCATTCAGTGGGAGCGCAAATATTTGTCTTTATGAATTTTTTTCTTGATAATCAAAGGGACGAATCCCTTACAATTTGGTATCAAACGATTCGAAATTAAACACAGATTTTAAACAGATTAAAAACCGAAAATCGATTTTTTTTTCATTTTTGGAATGTTTTGCACAAGAGACTCCAATAATTCCAGTCCGCTGGTTTGGTAGAATTTACCGGAAAGTCTCCTTCTGATATAAACGACTCAAAGGTGCAACGATATATATAATAACTAAAAGCCAAGCAGCACTAAAGGCTATTTCTGCCTTCTCGGTAACTTCGATTGCCAGGAAAGACTCTGATATATATACTATTGGAGTTGCCTAAACTGACCCTCAAGGCTGCGGCCCGGGGCAACAAACTGATGCTACTATGGGTCATGAGGGAATAGAGGGCAACGAGGGAGCTGATCGCCTTGCTAAAAAGGGATCAGAGTCCAATCCAATTGGACCTGAACCCCAACTAGGGGTTACCAAGAGTTATATAACTCAACAGGTTCAGAAATGGGAGGACAAAACACGCACAGAATATTGGCACAACACTCCTAAGCAGAGGCAGGCCAAGCGGTTCCTCTCTATTTCAAGGAAACGTGCAAAAGCCCTTCTATCATTGAGGCGCAAAGACCTTCGTAAACTAGTGGGTCTTCTGACTGGCCACTGCCCCCTAAGGTACCACCTAAACAAAATGGGTAAGGCCAGGACAATAGAATGCCGGCTCTGCTGCGAAGAGGCGGAAACAGCAGAACACGTCCTCTGTAATTGTCCTGCTGTTGCATCAACTAGATTCCGGCATTTCGGGAAGGGTGCCCTAACACCCTCTGATATTGCCTTGGAAACGCCTGAAAACCTCCTACACTTTGTGAACGAAGAGGTTATTAATAAGGTTTTGAATTAAAAATGGGGATAGCGTCACAATAGATCCTAGCGGTCTCAGTGACCAGGGGCTCCTCCCATCCCTTATTAGAAAAAAAAAGGAGTATGATGAAAGTATGTGCAAATGCCGAATTGGGACATCTCCCGCGTTTCCAGGAGCGTCCCTCCTCACCAGTTCCAGGCGTAGCAACGGACTCCAGCAATACATGTTTATCGGAGTTGATTGGATCAAGGATTTGGTATAGGAAAGGGAGGGAGGGGGTTCGCTAAATTGCCTTCAACCCCATCTCCTTTGTAGCTCCCACTTGTAAAACAGATTATATCGCCCAATACGAATAGGATAGCGAAAAATGAATGAAGCACCCCCACATCCACAGGAAACAAAATAGCGGAGAATCCAAAGTGTAGGAAAAATCATCACGAATGGTTCTCCGAACAATTTATCGGTGACGTTTTCGAGGAAAGGAGCCGTTTTTCTGAGTGATTTGCGAGGGTAATGCGTCACATTCAGAAAAACGAACCATTAGTGAGAGAGGGCTCACGTGATTTGCCTCCCTTGTTTTCACCGGGTTTCTTTTGATTTATGTTCTCGCAAGTGTCTACTCTTGCATTCAGTGGGAGCTTGAAGTGGCTTTCCACGTGGTTGTATTATCGTATTAAATACTAATCCGATGTGCGATAGTTCATCAGAATGAAACAATTGCAAAAACATGTTTGCCACATAACATGTGAGCTATCTTACTAATATTTTCAATCAACCCAAGAACAAACATGTAACGGACTAAGTCACTCGCGACGAAGTTGTGGAAACCCATTTCAAATAAAAACTGGACTATTTGTGCCCCTTTCACTTCGTAAGCCTTGAGTGGCATTGGTTGGTCCTCCCCGCCTCTTTCACTTCCTTGAGCCAATAGGATTCAATCTCCTCTCACTTGATCCTATATAAGATATGTCGAAATCAATTTAACAGTGTAACTCTTTACTTTCGTGGAAATGTAGACAATGTTCTATCTTACTCCGTTTTTATTTACAAACATGTAAGGTAAATCATCCCAGCAATGGTTCCCAGAGCGGTCAGCGCGTTGTGTTTCAAAATTAACTCCAAGTTAAATCTAATTTTTCTCCTCGTCAGTTACTCCTTTTTACATTATTATCCTGATTAATTTAAACTGTATCATACCTTCGAAATGGTGAACATCTTGGCCAACTTTCAAAGTAACAGTACAAATTAACGTACGGGTATTAGGTTTTGCAGAAGGTTAAAAAAAAAAACCATAAAATTCCGGAACTCAACGAAGTTTTAAGTTTAGGTTGATGTTCCACCCCTCAAACTTGAGCAAAAGATTTTGCACCAGGGGGGATAGACAATTTAACGTTCTTTCAAACGGTATAATCACAACAAAGTCATAATTTAAGCAGGTAAAAGTCAAAAAACGGAAACAAACTTTAAGACTGACGTAACGTTTTCTGTTATCACCCCGATTAGAAGACCATTTATCGTTTTTACATTTTGCAGGCGTGAAGCGGTTCAGTATCGAGAAACGGACTCTTATTGTGAAAACTCGTTACAAAAACGGGGATATTGATTATATCATGTATTAATTATTGTTTATCTTTCAATTCCGCGCCAATTAATAATTTTGAGCTGAAGGTATTTAAAGTGATACTGTCAAATGAACGTTTCAAAAACGGACTCGTATCGTTTCATTACTCGCATGTCTCATCCCCATTTATTTCGCACACTTTTCATTTGTTTCTATTCGAAAAAACGCTGCAAATTCTTCCACTGGGGTTTATTATTCTATGATTCATGATTTGAATTTCTACTAAGCTTGGGAGTGTGCGTGTTTCACGGGTGATATAGCGATTATTGGATTTCAGGAGATATGCATAGAGCACGAAAATCTGTTCTCAACCAAAATACTTATTTTGATTGATCAGTTGATCATATTTGTGCGCCTCCTGAAATTCAATAATCGCTCTATCACCTGTGAAACACGCACACTCCAAGGCTTAGTAGAAATTCAAATCATGAATCATTGAATAATAAAGCCCGGTGAATGAATTAGCAGCGTTTTTTTCAAGAGCGATTACAATGGAAAAATATTCTATTTGAAAATTTTAAATTTCGTAAGACGGAGTATGCATATCAGAATGCTTCAACCCGCGTATCGGCTTTAAGCCCTTTTATCAGTTCACTCCAGTATCCACATTCACTACATCACTAGGTATATCACAAAAAAATTATTGTGTTTGTTTTGATCGCAGTAACCTAGTGATGTAGTGAATGTGGATGCAAATGTTGTCACCATAAATCGGGCCATACATCGGGAATGGTTTGAGCTGCGGACCTGGGGAGGGGCTCATTCGATTCCTCATGGAAAGTTCTTTAAAAAAATCCAAATTTAGGCCGCCTTGACTTTTTTTGAGGTTTTTAGGGGTTTTACAAAACTTTGACAACCCTTAAAGGGCACTTTAAATTAAGTGAGAGTGCTGGAATTGGGGCGTTGTCGGACCAATATTGATTTTTCTTGAAAATTTCAGATTTTTTGCTCCAGCCGTTTGGGAGAAATCGTGCGTATGACGGATGGACGGAAAAATTTGTATTGCAGATTTGGATTCTACACCCTTTGAAACGTAAATCATGAAATTTTCAGGGGGGTTAAATTTTGTTTTCAAGAGCGATTACAATGGTTTATTATTGAATAATAAGTTAAAATCGGCAACTGCGAGCAGATCCTCATTCTTAAAGAAGATTGGCGATTTATTTTCCAAAAGGCAATTGAGTCTCTTGGCAATTGATTTAAAAAGCTTCTCGTACACTACGATGAGTAACGAATTAGATATTAGACCTGATCAGAGTCGGCTATTGTAGCTGTCAACGATTGCAGAGATTGTCCGAGTTGATTAGACAACAGATGACGTATTAAGAGAAGCACAACTGACATGGTCTTCCTCTTTCATTAATCGAACCAGATGCAGATATTTGAACGACATGATACTGAAAAATAAAGATTCAAATCCCTACAAAAAATCTGTCATTATGTTTGTGAAAGACATGGTGGTGTGATAGTTTTCATTCCCGTTTCTTGAAATTACTAAGTCTGAGCATAAACCTGGAATGTTCAGCTTAAGGGGTATCCTCTGGGTGTTCCATTGTTATCGCATCTGCCTTTGGAAGGGGCAACTATTCCATCCTAGCATTTCCTTACTCTACGTAAGTTGCAATTGTACATTAGATGATCGTACTCAACTATTTGGGGCGATAAATCCTGAAGAAAATTAATTTTCACTTTTCCTGTTAGTACTTATACAGATTGTGAAAGGATAACGTTTTCAAAAGACAATATTAAGATTGGAATGTTGGCCATTTCCTTTATTTTTCGAAATAGTTGGATCAAAAACGACGCGAAAAATTGAATATATCGCTTCATTGTGCAAAGAAAGAGCTAGCACGTTTTACAATAAATTACAAATTTAGACGGGGAAAATAAAAATATTGCTGAACTTGTAGCTTGTGTTAGTTGCCCTTTGAATTGTTTGAATAGTCCGTGTATTTGAATACAAGTTGCAGACTAAAATCACACACACACACACACACACACACACACACACACACACACACACACACACACACACACACACACACACACACACACTTAGGTGTTGTGAGCTCCTTTTCTTTGGTAAGTTACTTCCATAACATGTATAAGTATGCCTCAATAATAGATCCCCACTTTCGAGAACTTGGATGTGGATGTTTTGTAAAACCTGATGATGGAGTCAATTATAAATCTATATAAATTAGTATTCCTGAGGACAGTAAATCTCAAGAAAACATGAATGGTTATTCTTCGCCCATCGGTAAAGAAACTAACGACGGCTTATTCATAAGCAATCATTCTGCTAAATTGCTTGGACCATTAATCAATAGAAGATAATGCGATCTTGTGCAATATCTGCATCATAACTCATGTAATCCTATTGATGATGAGATAAATCAGAGAGAAGGCTATTGAATACATTAATGCGGTAACGTGATGGAAGACAGGACCAAAGGGAGATTATCACCCACTGCCTACCGCCCGTTTCGCGCTATAAATTCCCTTTTGCTTAGCCCCATGTATAATAAATGTATGGCAAAGTTATAGGCAGTCTATTACTGGTCGGAAAAGGGCGTGACCGGGTTGTAACAAAAGACAAGAACCCAAGCGCTGAACCTTTTGAAAACGGCAGGGCATTCCCTTACAAGATTTATAAGCGTTTGGATACCCAATGGGAAATGTTACGCGTCGGTGGTCCCCCTTCCCCTGTCAGCCGTTTGAAAGGTGTGGAATAATATATATTTTGTGTTGCATCTGTAATGGGGTTTGGAAAGCATCTGTCGCGGTATAGATCCAAAAAGAGAAGTTTTTTCTCGCGTTACTTTTAATGCTTCTTGCTAAAGTACCGTAACACATTTAACAGTTTACTATCTTTATGTATCCGTTTCTTCTGCATTTTCGGCTCTTCTTTTCAGGTAATAATAAATAAGTGTCACAAATTTTTAACATCTAAAGTTTCATTTAAAAAAGAAGTTCAGTATTTGTGAACAATTTGAAAAAAGGTATCCATCTAAAACATCACGGACTTACGACGAAACACGGGAATTATATATGCTTCTATCGAAAACAATGGTAGCTAAGCGAATTTGCACACAGTGATGGATATGAGTAGTTCCTTCACCGTTTATTGTTACTGCTAAGCCTGAGCACAAACCTGAAGCTTGTTAGTCAAAATCCTTGGAAGAGGCAACGCGCCTTTCTTTCCCACTGCCTTCATAGGCAACCGGGTGCCGCAGTACCTGGGTGGTGTCTGAGCCAGAGCCACGCATACTCTGCCACCCTCAATCATCCATAATGATTGGACCTCGGTACAATAGGTTTGAGGATAAAGTGGTAGTTACAGGATCCCCTTCAATGGAACGGGCCTGCGACCAATCTGGCCTCTGGTGTTTGGGTTTGTCAGTTTACTGGTGAATCTCGCACACAAAATCGGTACCACGGGCATGGGAGCCCCACGAAAGTGGTTGGCTTCGTGGTGGCAGTGGTTGATTACCCAGGCAGGAAGGCTAAGCTTGAGAGCTGAGGGGTATGCACTCTTCTGGTGGACTCGTTTTCCAGAATAGTGCCGTCATGTGAGTTATGTGGCTTGTGGAGGTCGAGCTAGAACGCCCAGCTCCACCCTGTAGTGCCTCGAGCAAACAGGTATTAATGTCTCTGATGAGAGGCCCTGACTGTGGGTTTAACAGTCTCCCACGCTGCTCTACCAGGTATTTCGCTGCCTGGCAATGCATTTTAAGCTTTAAAATTTACCCCTGTCCTACCTATCGCGACATTCTCTCCCCCTACCCTTTGCTTATCGCTTTGCATATCACCTGGGCTCTGGGAGGGTCAAGTAGTACATACCATCACCTGCTTGTTTTAATACAGAGGTAAGGTGAATGAGAAAACTCTTCGAGTAACAGTAGAACAGTTTACTTCAGAATGATGACCTAAGGCCTGGCATGTACCTCTTGAGTGGAGCGTTGTATATTACTTATTTTTCAATAGCTTGCCCGACAATATCGCCAATAGTATATTAAAAAATCCAAAACTGGTAAATAAAACTTTAAAAGAAAATTTTTTGAAAATACAGAATTGAAGAGTAAAAGTTCCGGTTTCTTTTAAATGGTGTGTTCTGGCATTTTTTACTATGGATTGTGAAACTAGAAGAAGAATACTTGTGATAGAGTCGATTATTGAATTTAAGTAAGTAACAAATATGATCAACTGATCCATCCAAATGAAGATTATCGTTTTCCTTTTCTGATATTCGTTGTATTATGCCTACTTGTTCACTCATTGTTTTTTATTTTAATATTTCTATCTTGTCTGCTCTTATTCGTCACCCAAGCTCTTGTCCATTAGGTGACTAAACCCTTTACCTTGGAGCACATTTAAAAGTTTTTGTTTAATAGAAATGTTTCCATGATGAAACGGTTTGGTGATGACAGATAAAATAATATTGAAATTACAAATAATATTAATACATTTTTTTGACACGGATACAACCTACATAGTTATTGGAAGTAACCGTAGTTTGCAGTGCGATTTAGGGATGGCAGAGCTTCCATTTTCTTTTCTCTCCTACCACCCATATGCTATTTGAGATATATGACACCCAAGGCAACCAAGCCCTCGTGTACCTTATTGTGCTTCTGGCGTCAAACCCTGATTCATTGACACTGGCCCTTGGCAACGACGAAAGAGCGCCAGGCGGGCGAGAGTAGGAGATTTCCGTCCAAGGTAAACAGAAAGAGCCCACCCAAGGTGTACATTGTTGACAGTGGATGTATAAACAGAATAAAGGGTCTTCTCATGGTGGGAGCTGCCGCTAATAGCAGGAAGCTACCTGGAGCCAACGCGGAGGTTCGTTTTACGTACATGCTACCAAACAGTCAGTTGACTCATGAGAGATTCAAAGTGTAAGATATTCAATGTTTCAGGTCAGTAAATTCTTTAGTTAGATTACTTCAAGTACGAAAATGCAAAGCATACTCAGATATAGATTTTAGGGCAAAAATAGGCCTAATAATTGATTAATTTCAATTTCAATAAAAATTACGACTCCTCATAACTCAATCTGTAAAATATGTTTAGAAATTCTCAGTAAAGCAGCATGTTCGAAGGACTTATTTTTTTAGGGTTTATTGATTTCAATACACGAAATAAACGAAATTACGAAGATTGGAAGCTCAAAATTTTTTGATGTTCAATGGAACGCACACTTTTTAGAATAACATTAAGTCGTGGTACAAAGATCAGTGATACAAAGTCGTTTAGGTGGTACACCATTTCAGTAACTATCACACGCAGGGCTTGTCATGTTACATCCGATGGTTATTTGAGGTCATAATTAAGTCGAGGGCCCATTTAATTGAGCGCATTGTCGATCAAGTAGAACAAGTACGCCAGAAACACGAACGACGAGTGACCCTTTGAATACAAGGGAACGCCGGTCATTTTGATCACACTTTTTAGAATAACATTAAGTCGTGGTACAAAGATCAGTGATACAAAGTCGTTTAGGTGGTACACCATTTCAGTAACTATCATACGCAGGGATTATCATGTTACATCCGATGGTTAGCCATAATTTCACATTACTGAACAATATTACTAACGAGTTTTGTGAGGCCATCGTTCAAAATCAAGTTTTCAGAATTGATATCGGTGGCTTGACATAATGAATAAAAGGTGGGAAAAAGTAGTTAATTCGTTGTTTGAGAGAGGTCTGAGTAAGTATGTAAACATTCTATTCGGTGAAAAAAAAAAAAAAAAACCCTGCAAATTATTAACCAAAGGTTCATTATTTCTGTATTAGATACCCCTTCTACGAAAATCACTTATCTAATCACGTTAGACTTAGTTTGTAGTTCATCTATACGCGACACCTCGAGCCTCCATACCTTATACTTGCATCGAAGATAAAAATACTTGGGCAGCCCCCAGCCAGGCGTTCTAGTTCAAACCACGCGTTGAACGGGCTCTGCATCCCGGCATTCCTGGTCGACCGTCTACTTTACCGTAGAACGTCAAATGGGCTTGCAAACTCAGGTTTTTTTGGTTTCAAACTCAGTTTTCTCAAAAACATTTCCTCCAATAAACAACTGGTTCTACCAGTGAAAAGATTTCATTGCTTAGGAATGAGTTGGTATTCTATTTTATGTACACAAAAGTAAAATGTATCGAACACAGTTTTTTTCATGGCCTAGCCTGCTGAAATTTTGCTGTAAGTTGGAATATAATGGTTTAACTATCTCAACACTTTCAATAGCACCCCCCCCCCTCCGCCCATAGAACTGGCTAAGCGATCGTACAAGACCATCTAACAAATTTCAAAGACTTCATGTTACGGATGCGTGGACCCTGTTTACCACCCCTAACTTGGGAGACATTTTTCCATTCTATTCATAAGTTTTCATAGGTTGAAAGCGTCTTCACAATGAAACGTGATCATGATAACCGATGAAGTAAGAGCTACCAGCTAATCTATGAGTTGTATTTGCCAATTTACAAATAAAACACCAAGTTACAGCAGTTACCTAATGTTTAGAATGTGATCACGTCAAGCCGTTTTTCTCCCTCGCTTTCCAAACTCCGAAATCCACGCCGAAAGAAAAATAATTAGGCAGTAAATTTCGAAGAAGAATAGCCTGAAAGGGTCCCGAGAGGGAAGCGAGCTGCAAAGCTCTCACTACCATGAAACCCTGGGCCGGGAGAATAGTAACGTTTGTGATGCTAAGGCTCGCTGAATGGGGCCCCGTACGCCTCGTTAGCAGCCCCATTTTTCATCCTCGCCGGGACCACGGACGGATGACGTAATGACACGGTATCCCATTAATGAAGGACCATCAATAACTTGGTCCCGACGTCAGGCGGCATTAGGCGGCATGACTGGGTCACTCCTGGCGGAAAGAAAGCCAAGGGAAACAGGAGGTCATGTGAAGAGACGTTCGGGACGAGTACCGATGAGACAAACACGCCTTGTTTTCATGATATTTATATTTTCTTTCACACGGAAAAAAAATTAATTAAAGGATACCTAATAACTAACTATTTCCAATGGCTGACTTTTCAATTTTATCGTTGAACCGAACTCTCAACTACTTGGTGTGTTTCCTTCATCCTGTGCAAGCCAAGCCTCAAAAGCACGATTATCAAGACCTCATCAATAACCTTCAACAAGTCATTCTTGTTTCCCGTGTCCCACACCTGTTGAATATAAATCATCCAATCATCACAATGTTTTCCTAGCAGAAATCCAACACAGTCTGCCTTCCTAACGAACGTTACCATGTCTGTAAGCTTTACGTTTCTCGATTACCTGTATCGTCCAACATTGTATCGGAAAGTTTTCTATGTATATCTATGCCTGGGCATTTTCGTTCTCATTTATTGACTTAGATAAGCTTGCCAGATGGTGCTGGGATCGAGGCATGAAATTTCATCTAAAATTGATTTTCTTAAAGGTCCCGATGTTTACACCACTCTATTCCACTTGAATTTGCAAACAAATTCAAAAACCTAGGCATTGTTGTCGAGAGCATTTTATTACGAGCATCTCAAGCGTCTAATATGTGTACCCGTGTATCTAAAAGTTTGTATCAATTGAGAAGGATCGTCATTGACAACCTATTGATGTCAGAAGGAAATTGCTGAATAGCTCACCAATATTCAACAACACCTGTGCTCCTACGCCAAAAAGTGAGCCCCAAAGTTTGTACTTAGATTGTGATTTGAGGATCTTGTATCGCTTCACTTTCAGAATCTTGGTTGGCTCCAAATTCCAGAACGTAAAGAAATGCGGATTCTCATGTTTAGGATTTTGAAATTTGAAAAACCCAAACATCTATAGCACTATTAAGTTTGGATGATACCGATACATGAGAAAACAGTAGGTTTAAGGATCAAATGCTACAAAGTCCCAGGCACAGAACTGTAATGCTCAGTAGCTTCCTTCACAGTACAATCTGTAAACATTTCTAATAAATATGTGAGATGTATAATTTACATAAAAATATTGAACGATTCCGTGGTGAATTTAGAACGGAGTTATTAGAAAGATATTGACTACATAATTATATTTTCAGACGAGAACATTTTATTCATTTTCCTTTTTACGATCATATAACTGACTATCTTAGCATTATAAATTTATTCATTTATATATAGATGAATATATGAAATTAATCGGAAAACCACGGAAATCCGGCTGTATGAGGATTGTTAAATACATGTGTCAAGGAAGGTGGAAGATAGGGCCTCATGACTATAACCTCTCAATGGTAGATAAATAAACAAATCAATATATCTGTGCGAGGGATGGGTCCAAGCCATTTCTAAAGCTGAATAGAATACTACTGGATTTTCAGAATGCCTCAAAACTCATTTCGATTATGAAAATGTTGAAGAATTGTTATTTTGAAAACTGTGGAACCCATGGTTCATTTTCTTAGAAAATTCGCTAAAAGGAACGCAAAAACGTGTTCTGTAACGAGAAGTTTTGGACAACCGGATAAAGCCTAACTCAAGAGTCATCCCTCTTTTTCTCCCAACGGGAGACGTCTACATATTTGAAATTTTGATTGAGTGGTCGGGTCATCCGCTTTTATCCGGTCGGGCTTGAAGAGCGAGTCAGTTTGTTTTCTCATCGGAGTTCTGACTCTACGAGAGAGGGATCTGAAAGACGGACAGACAAGAGTTGGCACACGGGCGGAAGGCATCGCCATTGACAGCAACTGACACCTGCCAGTCATCGACTCGTCTGTGGTTGTCAAACCCATCGCTCCGCCCCACACAGAGCAGGAAGGGGCATAAAAACTAGTTTTTTCCCCTTCTGGTAAAGGTTCAACTGGTTCTGACGGAGCTTACGTACTACTCCATTGAACAACGAATATGTCGTATTCCAAACTCCATACAGCAACAACAATCAGGGCAATGATTGGAACGAAACTTTCCATACTATTTTCATCTGAAGTTCGAAGTCAGTCACATTCACCTATTGGTTTATTATTCAATAATAAACCATTGTAATCGCTCTGAAAAAAAAAAAAAATTCTAAATGTTAAAAATCAACAAATTTATTTTAGCACCAGAATACCAAGTACTTAGAAAAAGCTCATTTGTTATAAAATGTATAATTAACATTATCTTTGTACCTGAATTGCTCAAATTTAAACACAATTTAAACACTAATGTACTTGTAGTTCGATAATTTGTTGACGAATTTCTGTAATTTTCAATATTGTTTCAAATAATTTTTTCAATTTAATGTGCTCTTGAAATGCTGCTGAAAACTGGACGTTTTTATCATTTATGCATTTTAATGAAATTTTATCGAAGTCTTTACAGATTAATTTAAACGTTTGTAAATGATCGTTTAGAGTTAATGTTTAATCAAAATTTTTCCGAGAAGTATTCTGCTTAAACGAATTGTTGACGAGTTGTTACTGTATTTTTGCCATTATATTTTTTCAACACATTAATTCAAATTTGATTAATTTAATATGGTCAAAAATGTTATACATTTAAGTACCGAAGATGAAAAATTGCCTATGCAACCTACAAATATGGGATTCTAGCTCAGAGGAGGGAAGCTAGTAAACAGAGATGAAAGCTACGGCTGGGGGGGCTAACAAGGGTTTACGTGAGCGCATTCTGTGTTCATAAACGGTACTTACTAAGCCTAACCAACTCCCTGGAAGAATCTGTAGATTCAACTAGAGCACCAGAGAGGCTAGTGCTTACCAAGGTGGCAGGAATGACCCCCTCGGGCGGACAGAAAAGTGGTGATGCCGGGATAACGAAGGGCGGAAGGAGCCCACCCGAAGGTTAGTTGAAGGAGTGTTGAGGGGGGTGGGGGGAACTGTTGGGTCGGTCGCTAAGAACTGGATTGTACTCCTGTTAATCATTTAAATGATAAAAAGCTGCTGTTTCTCAGACCTTGAAGACCTCGCTAATGAAACGAACACACTTATAACCTGAGCAATTGAGGTGCTTGGAGTGAAAAGACGGGATTATGTTTGACCTGGTTGTAACGTTGTTATGATGTTTGAGATGGACATGGGGGTCCAACATTCACGTTACCCATAGTTACTGAGGGTGCTCTAAGCGGAATGATGATGAGTGTCGCAGCTGTTATGAGACCAGCGACGAGTCTTGAAAATTCGGTCTCGAAAGGAGATCCACACCCCACCACTACGTACGAGATGGAATTGATATGTATTGCATGTAATAGATATTAATATATTATTCAAAACATTCCAATATTTTTAAATGGTAGACGTCAGTAGCCTTGATCATCTTTAACGAACTATTCAAACTAATTCCACACCGCAACGAAGTCCCACGCATACTGCCCCTGCCAACATACTTGATTACTTGATTAATTAAGACCAGGTATCTATCTGTATTCAATTGAGGCACTCTAATAATGTGATCTACGTGGGTTAATACCTTATAAGCCCACAGAACTTTGGGTAGAATTTCTCCAATATCAGAATCTAATTTTAAAAGCTCCCGGTTAGTTCAGTTGTTTGATCAGAAATTCGAACCGCCGGTATGAAATACATCCCAGAGCTTTGACGATTCCGGACTAAGTGGTTTCGAACGTTTGTTAGTTTTCTATCAGATATGAGCATTTCTTACAAAGAGACTCAGTTGACAAAACTCCCAGCTAACAAGGAGAGCATCCGGTGGCTGGGGCGACAGAAAGCTAAACAAATATTGTTATTTTCATCGTCCAATGACAAAAACCGGGACAGTTCCCATTCTTTAGTGTATTTGTGGGGTCCCCTTCACTGAACAAACCCCGCTCACCTTACACACCACGGAAAATGAAGCCGAAGCCTCTTCACATGCCGGCACGGGAGTCAGCACATAGGAGAAAACGCTGACGAGACTTCTGTTGGCAAGAAGGAAACATCTGTCCAAATAAAAGTTTGAAATTAGTCTGCCCCTTTGTAGTTTGGCTCCGGCGGACCAGATCGGGGGGGAGCTTTTGCGTTTTGTAAACAGAACAGTTCGTAGCGATGCGCCTGGGTTAAAGTCGCTAGTACAGTAGCAGAGCGATTTCCAGTGCTTGTACAGGCCCAGGCCAGCCTCGAAAATCAACGCAGCTGTCGTTTACCTTCTTTCAAAAGACATAGCCTCATTATAACTATAGCAATGGTGAATATAAATTACGTTAGCATATTTAGAATGAATTAGATATTAACTTACTTACCGAAATTTAGGTATAGGAACTAAGAGAAATAAGTAACAAAAAACAACTAGAGGTGCACGAAAAAATCTGCAGGTTTGGCAGCACCGTAAATGGGATTCCGCATCTTGTGCGTCCATCGGTTGCAGATCGTAAAACTTAGCTGAAATGAAAATATTGTATTCTTCCCAAAATTGTGGAAACCTTTGTGTCGCGTGAGAGATGAGTGGAAAATCCTTACAAAACCAGTAGTAGATTCGTGATTCAGTGGGAAAGCTGTAAGCCTTTTCGGTGGCTCGAAACTTTCTATTCATCGTTGATCGGACCACCAACGATCTATGGGTAACGGGAGGTCTAAGGAGGAGCAGAGCGCATCACGTTCATGTTGACGACGCAAGCGCGTGTCGATTGTTGCCGAGGAATGAAAAAGGATTCCGTACATAAGGCAGTTTGTTCTTGATGACTGACGGAATAATGCTGGTAAGCTAAGATGTATTGTATTGAACCCTCTAAGCATCAAACAGAATTCCATTTTGAAGATATCTGCAAGAAAACTATGAAGTTTCCACTATAATTACTTACACATCTACGTCGCGTATTTTCCATCCATCAACACTATGCAAAATTTGACCTATCTTTTCCTCATAAATATCCAGAATTTTCCAATATTTTCAAGAATAATCCCTACCTAATTCGTCTAAAATCCCAAGCTGTAGTGCTGACGCCGTAGACCCGTTTATGGAGCACATCTAGGTACACAGTTTATAGTTCGCCATTTTTAACACGTTCATTCCCTGATGAGATGAGATCCCATCAAATTTTCCTATCTTCAATCAGAAGAAGAACAATTTTCTTGGTTAGTTTTCCCTCGGACTTGGGAAGTGTTTAAATGCTCTCTTCATCATCTATATAAAAAAAAAAATTATTTTCAATGTTTTAGACACGTTTTGCTTGTTTTTTTTTTAATGAACCAAATAATCACCGTAACGAAATGATCAATTGAAGGTGAGCAGGTGGAAGTACATATCTTTCCTTCCGTTTTCTTTTGATTTATGTTCCCTAATTCGATGTTTGACAGCACGTAACATATTTGAGTTATTATTATTAGACATTGATAATTTATCAAGTTCAACTCTTCAGAGAGACAGGGCCTGCCCTATGGATTTGGACTGTATTCCATCGACCCAATTTTATATTATTTTTGCGTATATTTGAACCTGTAATGAATATTTTTTTTTTCATACATTGTATTGTATGCATTTTGGCTTCGGAATAAACTCATCATTCATTCTTTCATTCTCAAAACAATATCTACCTAATTTTATAAGTTTCAAGCCAGTTAACAATGAAAATAAAACATTACTAAACCAACAGCGCAGTATCAGTTGACGGAAATTTTGTAATTGTGCTCGGCCTTCCATACAGTGAACTTTTAGAGTTTATATAATCCCGTAATAGCTACAAATGGGAAACTCTAATTTGGTTTATCATTTTCAAAATAACCACTCCTTCTGGTCAAAATAAGAAAAAATGTTTTTCTATAATATTCTAAAATATTTTCATAGTTTAGGTTTCAACTTTATCTGCCTAAAAAATTTAAATAAATATAACTTTTAGTTAATTTTTTAGGTAGAACAATTTGTAACGTCCGGTGAAAAATAAAATTGGCTGACCATGGGATTAAAACCCTAACACCGCTCACTTATCAATCAGCCTCAACAGCGAAATATGCTCGATAATTGATATATGAAAGGAAAAAATCCAATAACGATCGATGAAAATACAATTTGATCTACATATTGATAAGAGAAAAATCATCAACACGACTGTGAATCGACAAAGTGAATCTGAGAAAGAAACTATATAATTGATTTTTTCAACCATAGGTATTTATTGATCGAACAAATGCAAATATTTTCATATGGTTTATGAATAGTTTACAGCTCTTTAGCTAAGTACTTAGTTGTTAACCGTTCAATAAAAATTGTATAACAAATTGGGAAAATATGATTCAAATTTTAGTAATTCGAAAGTTTCAGACAAGAATTTACCATAATTAAGTAAATAACTAAGTACTGAAATATGTATACCACACATATCGTATATATGAAGATGAAAGTATCAGATTAGGTATATCCGTTTTTCATCCAGGGGTTGGTTGGACGCTGGCGGGTGGAATTCACCCTCCAGGACCCCACGACCCCGTCAGTAAAGGGGAGAGGGCCCCAGCGGGGCGGAGCGTCTCCCATGGCAACCGACGTGCTCCTCGGGGACTTGGAATATACGATTTTTTGACTTTGCGTATTGTTTTTATACTCCCTCATTGTGTTATTCACCTATTTCTTTTTAACCTGCGTAGCACGGCCTACATCGAATCTTGGGTATTTCACCTTTTGATCTTCAATGAAAAGTTGGATATTGTCAACATTTCTGTGTTGATGGTTAAGATCCTTAAACCAAGTTGCGTCTACGTATATAAATTGTTGAACGGGACCCAATTCACTACATCATTTAATCATACCAAATCGTGGCGATTCAGGTTCACTTGTGGCCTAATCAATCGAACAGAATCCTAAGATTCAGGGAACAAACTTCCACACAGATTGAAAGATTGTTCGTGTCATCTTCATGAAAATAGGGTATCCTGTAGTCGCATCATCTTCCAAAACTAAAAGGTGCAGTAAAGAATAATCCCCACGACATAAAAGTCAGTCAATAAAAGGTGGCGGGGCTCCGCTTAAAGTCGGCTCAACTCTTGAATGTTTTCGGTGCTGCGAGATCGTAAACAAGGGAACTTTACAGCTTGCCCCCTCTTAACTCTGTTATTTACGGCAGGCATTAACATATCAAGAAGATATTTTAATAAGCGGCCCGGAGGACTTCTGTCATAAAGTCCGTGAAACTTCGGCGTGGCTTATCTCTTCAGAGAGCTCTGAAGGGAACGAACGCGACGATAAACTCACGGGCGGCTCCGCTTTCGATGGCATCACCCCGCTCGGATATCAAAAAAGTTTTTCATCCTCCGCCCTATCTCTTTTCAATGGCCTTTTGAAAGATCTCGTTCCACGTTCGGAAAAAAGGATGTTCCCTGATTAAAATATTTGTGGTGGATTACGTACGCGTTAAAAACGTGCACCACGTGAACATCAGTATATACGGTCAAAGTATAATACTAAAGAAATTGTGGTTCTAGTTCAACTGGCATTTGAATACGTTTTATGGATTCACTCAAGAGTAACAGAAATTCACGCGAATCTCGCATCAATATCCATTATACAGTTTATTAGCATAGTTCTTACATATATTTAGATCTTATGAGTAGAAGGTATGTGGGCCTCCATCTGTACATAACATGATGTTAGGGATCGCGTAGGACGCAGAGTCTATTTGAACTATAATTGGGAGAAGATCAAGCCTCTTTGAATGCAAACCACCGCGCGAAACGATGAGGGTCTTAACTAGAGCAATCTGTGTAGGATGTCTCAAGACCGTATTCAGTCCTTATCCTAATCAAAAAAATCCCCTAGCTTAGAGTTTTTTTTCAAATTTGAGCTACACCTGAACGTGAATGGTCATTACTAATGACCATTAGCAACTATGCACGAGGTGTCAAGCGAGAAACTGAAACGGGCACGATTCTAATTTACAACTAGAAACACCACTACGACTAGATGTCTGGGCTTAAATTACAATTATCCAACTGAAATTAACCTGAGACTTGATCGAAATATGTATATTACATAATACAGATATCATAGTTCGTTACAAATCCCTGGACTCTTAGGAAGTTAGCAAAGAGTGGACCACTTTACGACCCAGATACTTTTTGGTACAGCACCAACCCACTAAGGGGATCCATGAAAGACTCGAAGGCCCACAAGGGCTGAGCTAAAGTCGGAAAATGGCCTCTCATTTTCTTCCGCGACATGAAATATGCATTCTGCAAATATTTAAGATTTTAAAAATAACTTTTAGGAGTCGCTCCCGTAGGCCAAACTTTAAAAAAAACCGAATTACTTAGGTATGTCTCAAAAAGTCAACTTCATCTTTTTTCACTTTTTCAAACACATATTTTGGTTTATTATTCAATAATAAATCATTGTAATCGCTCTGAAAAAAAAATTCTAAGCCCCCCTGAAAATTTCATGGTTTACGTTTCAAAGGGTGTAGAATCCGAATCTGCAATAAAAAATGTTCCGTCCTTCCGCCTTACGCACGATTTCTCCCAAACGGCTCAAGCAAAAAAGCTGAAATTTTTAGGAAAAATCCATATTGGTCCGACAACGCCCCAATTCTTTAGCCAGCTCTCTCACTTAATTTAAACTGCCCTTTAAGGGTTGTCAAAGTTTTGTAAAATCCCTAAAAACTTCAAAAAAGTAAAGGCGGCCCAAATTTGTACTCTTTTTGAAGAACACTCCACGAGGAATCGAATGAGCCCTTCCCCAGGTCCGTAGGTCAAACCATTCTCGATCTATGGCCCGATTTATGGTGCCAACATTCGAGTTATTTTGGTTTATTATTGTTTTTGTGTTGATATCAGTAACCTAGCGACGTAGTGGTGTAGTGATGTAGTAATGTGGATACTGGAGTGAACTCCTAAAAGGCTTTGTAGCCGATAAACGGGTTGAAGCATTCTGATAACCATTAATAAAAAATAAATGAAAAAAGCTGAAAATTCTTTCACTGGGGTTTATTATTCAATTGGCTTGCGTTCATGATTTGAATTTATACTAAGCTTTGGAGTGTGCGTGTTTCACAAGTGATAGAGCGATTATTGAATTTCAGGAGGCACACAAATATGATCAACTGATCAACCCAAATAGGTATTTTGGTTGAGAACAGATTTACGTGCTCTATGCATACCTCCTGAAATTCAATAACCGCTCTATCACCTGTGAAACACACACACTCCAAAGCTTAGTAGAAATTCAAATCATGAACGCAAGCCAATTGAATAATAAACCCCAGTGAAATAATTTGCAGCGTTTTAGAATACAATATACATATGACAACAACTGGGAAATGCGTTTTTGAATTTCGGTGAATGTTCGAATATATTGGAAGATCTTCAGGATCCATCCTTCATTTTCTTATTGATATATTCAATGTATAAATTTCTGACAATTGTTTATTCTCTAAATGCAGGAACCATTGGGGCCTTTACTTTCAGGGCATGTTGCACCTCAGATGGTTGCCACGAAGGCTTAAGCCCTCACCAAGGTTGAAGAGCTGAGAGCTTACAGTCAACCGCTTCATAAGACACCTAGTATACTACGCGCTTGAAGCATTTTTCAAGTCCACGACTCCCAACTCCACCCCAAACTCATCTCCATTCTGGAAGGTGCCGCTCTTGTCCACGATAGTAACTAACTTGTTTCGCAGACAATAATAGTAGCTGACGGTTGTTTCTCTACCTATAAACTCTGAACCCAACGGCACGTACCCATGAAAAGATCTAGCACAGGGATTTAGATCGAGCACTTTAATTTAGAGCAGTAGGTTAAGGGGAAGAGAGTCTTGCAAGTGATGTGTTTGAATAAGCGAATCAAGTCTTCTGTACTCGTATTGTATTGGTATTATACGAATTACACATTCAGTATAACATGTGTGCCTTTACATCAAATAAGAACCTTTATTATTCACCGTGAAAATAGAGGAAAGGCTGAAAATTTCCTGTTTAGTTCAGCACCAGATTTTTATGCTGGAAAAAAGGAATATTTCCAAGTTCGCATCTAGTCTCGTCTTTACATCCTCCTTAATTCCAAGTTCCATTCCAACACAACTAAATGCCCTTGCACCAATAAAATCCTTCCTTCAAGTAATAAAAATAAGTAATCATGTAAATATCTCCAATTATCATCCTTTTGACAAGTAACAGTTGGTTGAGATCGTCAGAAAACGAGGAGTATTGAAGCTCGGGAGATTTCAGGGGAGATGGGATTCCTGAGGTGGTCTACTATATTACCTCGATAAGGACCCGTAAAACAAAGTCTTGGGAATTATGTAAATAATGTAGCTCTCGTTGGTTGTCACTCTGAAAAAGGGCATGGAAATGTAGGATGGGATTGAGAGGGGGGGCACGTTCGTCAGATAGGAGCTCATGGAAGGCGCTCCCAGCGGCCTTTTGTCGGCGGTTCGAAGGAGCAGAGATAAGATTGTGTCACGAGGAAAGGAAAAATACTCAAAGGGCACCGCGACAGGTCTATTGTGACCCTCATTCTCCGGGGCTTAAAAGATGAAGAAAAAAAAAGGAAGATAGAAGATCATCCGCGAGGAAGAGGTGTTCATCATGTTGTATTACGGCGTCAACAAAAGATGTGAAGCATTATATGGAGCGAGCACACAATTTACTGGACAAATGTTGATAAAAGAGGAACATGAGAAACTGTGGGATTTTTGAAGGGATGAATCTCGGACGAGAAATTACAACGTAGGGAAGGTGGAGGATCATTACAACGTAGGATCATGTGTAAAACATTGATAAAAACATATACAAAGTAACCCACGAGTTATGCACAATCCGCCTCCGAGTTTTACAACTCATTTCCAAACAGAAATGCCGCGTAGCAATTTGTTGCCAGAGGCCTCGTTTCCGAGTTATTAGCTATTTAATATTTTTTTCGTGTTTTCGATCTTCCGTCATTAAAACTGCCATAACTACCTCAATTTTAAAGATAGCTCAAATTTGATGACACCGTTGGAAAGAACGTTAAATTTTCTATCTATTTGATGTCAGAAAATATTTTTTAAATTTCATTGAAGATGTGCGATTGCTCCCCGAAATTACCAACTTTTCCCTTTCGTCTCTTTCCTCGTTGTATTTACTTCAGCGTGGTTTCCCTGTTGCATTAGGGATTGCAATATTTGAGCCATCTCCAAAATTGAGGTAGTTATGACAGTTTTAATGACATAAGATCGGAAACACAAAAAAATCTTAAATCGCGAATAACTCGGAAACAAGGCTTCGGGCAAAAATAGCTAGGAGGCATTTCTGTTCGGAAATGAGTTCTAGGACATGTAGGAGTCGGATTGTGCATAACTCCTGAGACACACTGTATAACTAAAAAAGACCTTATGCTTAGAAATTGGAAAAGCTAAGGAGGAGGCATGGGCGTGGGGGTGGAGGTCTTGGTCAGGGGCGAGGATATGCAATGACCCGCACGACCGCCAGGTCTTGAAGGAGGGGTTGCTTTGTGCGCCGTGCATTATCAACCCCAGTCTGATTCGGCCGTAGCATTGGGTGTTGCAGTGTTGATATTTTGTCGTTTCTGAGCAAATTCAGTTTTAGTGAAATGTTTATTGACTCGAACATGTTATCTAGTTGCAGGTCAGTGGTAAAATGTTGGGGTTTAAATCGAGTTCATAAAGAGTTAGATTTTGAAGAAGATTGTTAAAATATAAACTGAAAAATAAATACCTATTTAAAAATGATGAATTTAATGAATGATAACGTTCGTTTGTGATCAGCGTCTACGGCATTTCTTAGATGTCCAGCCAACGTCATGATAATCGAAGAGCCGAAAGACGGCTATTGTTTGTGTTAATTTACGATTGATTGCGATGAGTTGCTTTCAGATGAGTAGCTATACCACAAGTGAGTATATTGACGATTTTTGTGTACGGGTGCCAATGGTAATGCTTCTGAAACAGCAAGGGAGTCACCCTCCTTCTGTGAACAAGTCACACCCTTGCGAACACGTCGTATAGTATGAGGCAAAAATATTGGTAGATAATATTGTTTATGTCACTGATCCTTTTTTATCCTGTAAACTATATTTTTTTTCCAACTACTAATATTTTTTTGCCACTAAGGTTTTGGTTACTACTATCAACTATGTTGTCGGCTCTTCGATTATCTTGACTTTGGCCGGACAGCTTAGAAATGCCTTAGACGCTATTCACAAACAAACGGGTTTATGCATCCGACAAAACTAACTTAAATCGTCACTTGAGAGGTCTGGCGTTGTCACCATTCGATTCAGCGAGAAAAGTTACGTATATCCCGCCTCCAACCTTTTTTCGTCGAGACTTTTGGAAAAACCTCAATTTTAACAGAAAACACACGTTTTTCTGCAGTTAAACCCCATTTCCTTAACTAAAAATATTTTTCAAAACCAAAACGACTACACCGTTGAAAAGCTGGCATTTTGGCGCACGATTTGCCCGGCCTGCACAGTTCTGCGTCAAGCATTAATGAGGTTTCTAGGCGAGATGAAAAACAGGCGATATCAAGATTTTGACAAATCTGCCATTTCGCGCAGCAATCGCACATTTTCAGTGCAAATAAAAAAATGTTTTCTGACATTAAATATATAGAAAATTTAACGCTCTTTCCAATGGTGTCAAACAACTTTAGCTATCTTCAAAATTCAGGTAGGTATGGCAATTTTAATGACATAAGATCGAAAACACGAAAAAAATCTTAAATCGCAAATAACTCGGAAACGAGACATCTGGCAAAAAATTGCTGCGAGGCATTTCTGTTCGGAAATGTGATGTGGAACGAGTAGGAGTCGGATTGTGCATAACTCCTGGGAGACCCTGTATAATATCCGACGGTACAAAGTTTTCTCAAGTCATGACACAAGAGAATAGAACTCGGGGGTGTTTCAGACAACAATACCACTATGGGTAACCAATTGAAACAATAACATTGACATCAATAACGTTCGGTCAGAAGGGTTTATTTTTCCACCACAAAGACAATTCACGACTTTTGATTGAAATTGTAACCTACTTAATGAACAAACGTTAATGGGGGTCATTAGAAACGCGATATTAATTAACCCTAATGACTACGTACCTTTCGCAAGTAATTATACATGACCAGTTATCTACGGCGTACCTATTTCGTTATCAAGTTTTTCATTAGGTACCCATTTCCTCGTATTCATTCACGAACATCGTAAAGTGTATAGGTTTTCCTCAGAATGGAAATATCTAAAAATCTTTACAAATAGAAAAAATTAATATGATTATGTCAAAGGTAAGTAGATATCGCGTAACTTTTGTGTAATATTCAACTTCCCTGTATCATTATTACCATGATTGCGTTACAGCACTGGTTTAGAGGAACAAATTACCTCCTAGCTGCCCCCTTTTTGGTTTATTATTCAATAATAAACCATTGTAATCGCTCTTAAAAAAAAAAAATTCTAACCCCCCTGAAAATTTCATGGTTTACGTTTCAAAGGGTGTAGAATCCGAATCTGCAATAAAAATTTTTCCGTCCGTTTGCCGACGAAAGATTTCTCCCAAACGGCTGAAGCGAAAAAGCTGAAATTTTCAGGAAAAATCCATGTTGGTCCGAACACTTTAATTCTTGAGCTCTCTCACTTAATTTAAAGTGCCCTTTAAGGATTGTCGAAGTTTTGTAAAATCCCTAAAATCCTCAAAAAAAGTCGAAGCGGCCTAAATTTGTACTCTTTTTGAAGAACACTCAACGACGAATCGAATGAGCCCCTCCCCAGGTCCGTAGGTCAAACCATTCCTGATCTATGGCCCGATTTATGGTGCCAACATTCGCGTTATTGCTTCCGAGTCTACCAAGGTAGCGGAAGCATTGTTTTCACTTTCGGAATGTGAAAATTTTTTTGTTTCCAAAATCAAAAATTTCACTCGCATTTTGCGTTTTAGACCTTTCTGAACAATTTTGGTTCTGCGTCTGTCTGTGCGTCTGTCTGTCTGTCAGCTGGTCTGTTCCTGTTTAAATCTAACCTGTTTAAATTAGATGGAAGTTTAGAGGTAGTAGATGAAATAAAATCAGAAGGATTCCTTTTCACAACTCCATCATTTCTGAGAGCATGATAAAGTTTCGTTCGAACTGTCAGAGCTCGCAGGATTTCTCTAAAGGGCGCACTGTAATAAATTCACGGTGATATGGCTTCCGTCTAACTCATAAGAAAAGACCACAAGAGATACGTAAAATGCTACGTGTCAAGGGAGAAATAAAACCTGTCGTCTGCTAAAGAGTTGATAGCTGTAAAAGCGGAGGAGGTCCCCACAACGACGTCTCGGCAACCTATTTCTGTCTAGTGGAAACATAAGAACTGACAACTGGCTCGGCTCTGGTGGAAAGTTCAATCGATCCAACCAATAGACAAGCAGACATTAAGATATCTCAATGGAGCCCCTGAGAAATTTCGGCACATCATCATAGTCTTAACGTAATTACTTGTGTGTGAATGTACATGTGTTGATTGCAGCCAATCATCAGCATACTTGCCAAATTTTCTGATTTTTGTAGAGTAGATTATCTACTCACCGAAGTAGAAAAACACTTTTTTTCGGAGAATCATTCCTGATTTCTGGATATTTTTAGAAGACTAATATGCTAGAGAGGTGCACATCTCTAACAAGGTTTTTTTTTTTTAATCTCAGTAACCTAGTGATGTAGTGAATGTGGATACTGTAGTGAACTCCTAAAAGGGTTTATAGCCGATACACGGGTTGAAGCATTCTGAAATGCATGCTCCGTCTTACGAAATTAAAAATTTTCAAATAGAATATTTTTCCATTGTAATCGCTCTTGAAAAAAAAACGCTGCAAATTCTTTCACTGGGGTTTATTATTCAATGATTCATGATTCGAATTTCTACTAAGCTTTGGAGTGTGCGTGTTTCACAGGTGATAGATCGATTATTGAATTTCAGGAGATATGCATAGAGAGATATACACTTAAATCGGTTCTCAACTAAAATACCTATTTGGATTGATCAGTTGATCATATTTGTGTGCCTCCTGGAATTCAATAATCGCTCTATCTCCTGTGAAACACGCACACTCCAAAGCTTAGTAAAAATTCAAATCATGAATCATTGAATAATAAACCCCAGGGAAGGAATTTGCAGCGTTTTTCGGGGGTTTATATCCAATTGATGAGAAACCGGAGTATTAAAGTGAATAGTGGTCGGCATGAAGACTAGAAAAAAAAAACCTTGAAAAGAAACCTTTACAATTGTTCAATCATTTACGTTCCAACAAATGGAGTCCCAACGACAGAGATTGACGTTTAAAAAATGGGTTGAACTACATCATCAGTTATTGCAGCTTGACGAGGGAGCCCATAAAAATATCTTCAATGTCTCTTCCTCCACAATGTGTGTCCCATGAAGAAAAGGTCGCGTCAACGTCAACCGCAGTGCTCAACAGCTATTTATTAAAATCTCCGCCCTTGGCCTTCATGACTCTCGGGAATTTTTCCCGTCGCAAGACGTGATCATCTGTTATTGTCATGATGCCTTAAGATGTGTCACGTTTTGAATAACTATGATTTTAATCTGACAAAAAAAAATCAGTTTCTACAGTCGTAAGTTCACAGTTATTTTACCAAACATGTACGTAGATATTTGTTTTCTTAGGGAATCCACTATAATTTAGTTATTGTCAAGTTCATGAATTCATGAATACTTCTAGGTCGATTAACTAGTTTTTTAATATAATTTCCTTCATGATGAAACCTTTGGAATCGGTTTACAAAGCACAATATCAATAGGGACAGCAACAGCAGGAGAAATATACTGGTACATCCTTTCCAAGTTTTTCCACCCAATCCGCTTGGCGGAAAGACAACTAAAACCTCATAATATTTCATTAAAAAAATCTCGCACCACATGCATAAATGTTTTAGTTCCTCTTGAATGAATCTTCAGGTGTTTTGGATGATTTTTCAAATAAATTAGCCGTTCTTACAAGAAAGAGGTGACACACATGTGAGTATTTTGTTCAAAGCAGAGGCGGATCCTACCCCGAGACCCCGGGGTTGAACCGATACCGTAAGGGACAACCGCGAAGGGAATGTGAGACAAAAATGTAGTTTTCTCAGCCAAATACAAATGTCAACTACTAACATGCAAAGTAGAATCGTGAAACAAACGGCTCAATGCTACCTTCAAAAGAAGTTCACTAGTAAGTACCTACCTAAATAACTAAAGGAAAAAAAATAAAAAATGTAAACAAAAATTTTAATTTTGAAATAATTGTTGAACTTCAGAAAATCGTGTTTTGCGACAGTGAAATTCATATCAGCCCAATTCTATCTTTAACGCAAGCTTCATTCCTATTATTGCAGCAAAGAAGACAAGAGATGCAGAAAAGTTTATTACTAACCTCACATCCGGAGAGCCAATCTACCTTTTAGCAGTACTGAGGGTTGAACTCGCAAATCGTGGAACGATTACTGCTCGCCTTTGAAGTTTGTTGCAGTCCTGTCAATACTGAGGATTGGGCCCTGCATCGCGAATAATCACTCGCTCCTATATGGGCAATGGTATAATATTGTCTTCAGTGGCGAGGCGTGACATTTTTGCTGGGTCATCGCCACTGGCGGCTACAAACCCCGCCTTAAGGTTGAAAATCGCTTGCTACGGTAACCCTATCGTTGTGACTTTGAACCGAAATTCCATGGACGCCACCAAGAAGTCACGAGAGCTCCCGAAGGTTGCCGGACTCGCTTGAAGTTCCGTGTTTGAGCACGAGCATTAAAGCGATTCGATTGGTCGATTTTTTGGAGGGAGTAAGAGGAGGACGCCCTCTGGGGTGGGTGGGGGGGGGTTATATGAGATACGCAGAATAACAGCGCCGATGGGACGGTAATTACGCCAACTGCGAGCATGAACATTTCTTTTTTTTTTTTTAAGAGGAACTTGTACATTCAACATTAGTATTAACTAATTCTGTGAATTTATTAAATCGTCTGGTCATCGCCGAACCCAGAGATGACCACAGGCTTCAACACTGATTGTCTTGTTTTATCGTCAGCTGCTGTTTTACTCAGCTTCTTTAAGACTCCCACTCCTTTCGATATGCAGAGCACATCCATAATTTTCGTCTCAAGTCTTTACTTTCTTGTTGCAATGAATGAAAATAATACTGTACTGCCAACTTGTCACACTTTTTTTTTTTCAAGAGTAAAAGTACAATGAATGAATAGGTGGATGAACGAAACAGAGACACTTTCTCGTAAACAGTCCTGTTCAGACCGTTTACAGTTTTGTTTTCGTATTTTCTATCATGATTTTTTTGAGATCGCAAGGCAGGTCCCGCCGTTTCCCTCGACGCTTCGAGGAAAATAAAATCGACCCACCCGGACGAACTTTTACGATTCCCGACGTTTTATGCCGCTTTCTACCCTGGAGATAGCCGGGGGAGGGGAAGACTCCAACGTTGATTAAAATACGAGCGCTGAAGCTAAAGTGTGCTCGAACCATTATTCGCTAGCCATAACTCTCGGTTCCACGGTAGGAGGGTGGAAGCAGAGCAGAGAGAGAAGGTTCGGAGCTAAAAACCTACCCCGTGTATGTCCCATTAGTTTTAACTGCTCGCCCCCACGGCTCTATCTTCCCCAAGAGACGCTTCAAGCACTGTTATAGATCGTTAAGATGAAATAGTACCCGGGTCCTACGGTAGCTTCCCTTATTGTCCTTCATATTTTACCCCCTCTCCCGGCACCGACTTGCGGCACTCTCTGACAGTTATTACAGTATTTTTGCTTTTTAGATGCAATTAACGGCTTTTGTTACAAAGATCCCCGCCCTTTCCATAAACACTTTAACAGCATAAATAAACCTTTCCTCTTCATGAGGATGTTCTCTTGAAAGGCCATTATGCCTCAAAACAGCCCTCAACTGAGAATGATTTTATCCAATTACATTCAAAGTAACACTAGTCTGTTTATTTCACACAAAAAGTAGTACAAAAGTAACACAACTAATGCTACACGCCACTCAGCAAATTGAATATCTCATGGAACACGAAGAATCGTCACAGGGCACAAGATAACACCACCCCCACTGAAGAACTATAAGTCAATCGTTCACTGGGCACCCCCATATCCATGATTGGACTAAATGAAGCACTCTTATATTGGGGATTGTGAAGAATAAAATAAATCTCCAATTTCACCCTCTTCACGCTGTGAGGGTGGAAAGGTATAGTTGCCCCTTCCGAGGAGGTGGATGCATTATTATGCT
This sequence comes from Creontiades dilutus, assembly GCA_031894815.1. Lineage (NCBI taxonomy): Eukaryota > Metazoa > Arthropoda > Insecta > Hemiptera > Miridae > Creontiades > Creontiades dilutus. Next base: position 152,858 of record JAVIWC010009583.1, read on the forward strand.
CCGCCACGCTCAGAGATGAATCAGACGCTTGGTAACGTCTGATTCATCTCCGAAGGCGTCGGATTCTAAAATCGGGAAGGGGCCAACTAATCATGTCCTTCACAACGCTCAGAGTCACCCATGAGGTGCAGGTTTTAATAGATGAAGCAATATAGGTGAATTAAAAAACGGGACAGTAGACCTCTATGGTTCTACATCCAGATCATTTAAATGATTAATTTTACATAATTAAGTACCGAAGATGGAAGTTCCGTGTGAAGACCAAGTCAATCGTTGTCAGATCACGAGAATTATCTTGAGATCCATACCGAACCAATTCCGCCTAAAGTCGATAAAGTTGATGTTCTGAGGCTTTCGCACGTCGATATTGAAATCCCAGCTTAATATGATAGGAATGTTCGAGTAAAATACCAAATCCTTTCAACTGTGTTCGTCGAATTCGTTGTGAATTTCGGCCATTCGGGGAGTGTACTTCAGGAGATTCGTTAAAAGGAATGCTTCGAAATCTTTCATCGAAGTTTGCGGGGTGATATAGGTAGACACGAGCAACATCTGATGATCTCCGACGGTAGTTTCAACTGCGCAAATATCTCCGCAGTGATCCGAGAGAGGCTAGTGCTTACCAAGGTGGCAGGTACACGAATGACCCTCTCGGGCGGACGGAAAAGTGGTGATGCCGGGATAACAAAGGGCGGAAGGAGCCCAGCCGAAGGTTAGTTGAAGGAGTGTTGAGCGGGGGGGGGTGGAGGCGCGGAACTGTCGAGTCGGTCGCTAAGAACTGGATTGTACTCCTGTTAATCATTTAAATGATAACAAGGGTGTATTCTATGATAAGTAGACAGTTTTCGGGATCTCGATTGATATTAATATCAGCTCATCAAGCCCGGAACACTCCCTCCTTACACAGTATGAAAAACATCGCGATCGTCAAGTGCAAAAGGAAAAACAATACTGACCAACCCCGAGAGCGCCTAGGACCTCGCAGGGGTTCTTGAGGGCTGAACCCCCACTATTGAAATTGAAAATGGTTCTTAGGCTAGTACTTTTTGAGGTTTCCTAGAGCGTCCATAGACGACGGTGTTTCTCGATTTCATGGTATTCCAAATATCTCATTTTCAACTATATAATAATTATTCTCTTTCTAAATGCGAGCCAAAGTTTGATTGTAAGGTCACATTGAGGGTTCATTTGACGGATTCCGCGGAAATTTTCAGATTAATAAAAAATCATTTTTTATTGTGTAGTTGTACACAATCAATTACGTTCATATTGCCAATCTTTTGGATAATCACTTGGATTGAGTGGGAGGTGAATCCATTCTAGGCTTGGTTTTAATCGTTATAAAGTGAAAACTGATGAATATAGTGGGAGGCGAAGGGTGGACGTCAGGAACTCCGGGAGATAGCTTATGAGACTCCTTAACGATCGGCCTACTTATCTGTTCAACTTATCTCGACAGGCAACATGCGATGTTCATTACCTTCACGTGCAATTAACACGGCCTGACAGCCGCCTAATCGGAGAATCAACCTTGCAGATGTGTTATCTCCCCATCAAGCTTTCTTCTCACCTGACAGGTAGTGGTTTTTAGTTGAACTAGACGGGCTATATTCACACTCAAGTGTTTGCGGTGCTTGACGGCGAGCTAATAATGTGCAAGGAGGTGATTACTTCGATTTGCACGTTGCTCACACTCAACTTGTGATGCCTATTCATTTATTTAATTAGCGACCGTTCGGCGGTACCCAGTACTGTTATATTGTAAGAAACGCGCACAGCTGTTAATCTAATAAATGAGCATGCTATTAATGCAGCGATGTTTAGCGATTTCCAATAATAATAGTAACTCAATTTCAACCCCTGTATTAATGAGTACAGTAACCATTCAAGAATCAACTTGTAATTCCATTTTTTACACATTGTAGATTACCGCCGGAAAAGTTCGTTGAACTTTTCAAAATTAGTGAACATAAAATATGCGTACATTAGCAATTCTCTGTTGTAAGGAAATGTGACCAATTTATTTACAACATGGTGAATTAGGAAGACCAAAAACGTTAGAACGCATAAAGCAAATTTTGATCTGTCCACAGGAGAAACTCTGAGATTCCATTTTTGACGTAGTCGGATTCACCATTAGTTACCCTAAATTCCTACTTTATAATATCTTAATATTGTCAGGATTTTTGAGAGTTGTTTACCAGAGATGTGGTTATTCTTAAAAAATGAAACACCAAACGCCCGAGGTAACAATGATAGGTTTTATATATCCGATTTAATGTAACCGATCCAATATTAATAAAACTGACCATAAACTGAAATAAGGAGCTCCTTCTCAAATTAACTTAATATATGATAGCTTTTTAAAATGAAAAAAAAAGGAATATAGGTACTTTAAAGTCCTTCTATGGCTTAAACTAAATTAAATTTCTGACCTTAGTGACGTGGGGAGCACGCGCTTGTGCGCTTATGATGGCTTGCCAGCAGAAATGTAGTAAGTAGTAATAACGGTGCTGCCATGTACGCCACTTGGAGCTGCAAAAGAAATCAGTTCCGAATCCCTTATTTGGAGCAAGAGTCTTTATTTTCATCGGTACGTTTCGTCCTTCAACGAGGACTTCATCAGCCTACATATTTATATGTATGCTGGGTGATCCTCATTTAACGGGAAAATCGAGGTTTTGATTCTGACTAAAAAATTTCGTTCTCCTAAATTTATGATTTTTTATTATGCAATCTAGATGTTACTCTAATGGTATAGTGATGTACAAGCACGCATGACTTTCGTTTGTTTCATCAAAATTCAGGTTTTAAAATTTTATAGGTTACGAGAATGGTATGTATCCATGACAATGAGCTTTGTCAACCAAATAACGATAGAATTACATAAGCGATGTGTAGGTAAGGTTGAATGCGACTGATATCTGATTCCAGTTTTTCCTGACTTTGTGCTAGAACAAGTATCACATTTTAACTTAAGTATTTATTAAGTATCAAATACCAAACTTGAAAAAAAATTGTTTCATACAGCCATGACGGCTTTTGTGTAGCCGCAACAATGAAGTTTAAAATCGCCACGACAATGAAAAATCAACATTAACCTTCTACAGTTAGGAGTCTAATGAACACTTACAGAAATTGAAACTTGCATTAAATAGAGTTTTTACATCTCTGCCCCAAAATAAATGCTAAACGAATCAATAAGATTGATTAAGAGTGATTTTCAAACCAATAACAATGAGAAGTATGAAACGTACACACCTGTTTTAGAAACGGCTAACTTCATTTTTGAGCCCCAACTGTATAGAAATGGCAGAAGCATGGTGTTTCCTCAAAGGGCAGGGTTACCAACGCTGAAAAAACTTTTAATTTCCAAAAAATGCCCTCATTTGAGAGAGCTACGATGATTTCCTTCAAACCCATGACAATGAGACAGAAGGTTTGGGACAAACTTTGAGCACTTGATTCGTACCGACTATCTTAAAGTTAGTCCCACTTGTAAGCACACTAACATCCAGTATCTAATTCTAAAAAAATACTAGTTAAAATATTTCCGGTAAAACGTACTTTGAGCAGATAAAATTTCGGATTAAGTTCAAATTCTGACTCACGGACAGACCATGACAATGAGATTAGAGGTACATTTCGATCAATTACCGGCATGTACAATGAAGAGTAGCCGAACTTTACGACAGCCATAGGTAGGCCTAGTTGCCACATAAAATCTACAAAAATAATTTTTGGAAAAAGTTGAACAGAAAATAATTTATCAATGAAGGACAGCGATTGTCCCGTTAAATGAGAATCACCCATTAAAGCATACAAAGCATAAAGTATAAGCATAAAAGTTCATTGCGTTAGGATTACATAGTGTGTATACACACATATGGTCAAATGATCACACTTCTTTCCATAGAATACGTTGTTCAGCTTGTCTACTAACACCTTACATATTAGCATTTCTTACCTTATTATTTTATCACTACATGCACACATCCCTTCACTTGTTTTAATAATGAAATTAAGTTTTAATAATGAAATTATAGAGCTGCAGGCAAAACTAAAACTCATTGCATGAGCATTTAATCTAATATCATCCAATGTTGTTGGAAAGGGTTTTAACTGTCCCTGTTGTGTGTCATAACTGTGTGTCACCATTTCTGTCTTCTGCCTCTTCTGCATGTTTTACACATTAATTATTATTGAAAATAGGGTAAAAACTATCATTCAAGCTATATAAATCATTTGTAATATTAAGAGCCTTCGATCCAGCTTTCACTATCTTAATATTTTCTTTTCCAAGTATTACTCTCTTTACCTATTATTTTAACATTTTCAAAATCAGGTTTGTGATTAAAATCTAACATATGTTGTGAAATGCCAGTACTATTTCTTTTGTGTTCAATGTCCTTAGCATGAGCATGCATTATTTTATGTAAGTTTACCCCTGATTCACCTATGTATATTTTATCATTACATTCTTTGCATGCCAGTTGATAGATATTATACCTAGTGTTTAATGGATCTATTTTATCTTTTGTTCTAGTCAGGTCATTACTAATTTTATTATTGTATTTCTATGTGATATGTAATGTTCTATTTTTATCCATAAATATTCTCTCAAGTGGTTTACGTATGTTAGGGTGATAATTAAATGTAACATATCATAATGTCAATATGTTGGCTGCAAGGCTTTTTGGAAAAAATATATTTATATTTGATTTTGGAATTTTGATACATCTTGTCTAATTGATTTATTTCTAATTTTTTAAGCTTTTCTGACCGGGTGTCCACCAACAGAAATCGTGGTATAATAACGTGGTTTTGCTTACGAGTCTACCAAGGTAGCGGAAGCATTGTTTTCACTTTCGGAATGTGAAAATTTTTTGTCTCCAAAATCAAAAATTCCACTCGCATTTTGAGTTTTAGACCTTCCTTAACAATTTTGGTTCCGTGTCTGTCTGTCAGCAAGTCCTTGTTACGGGCAAAACTACACAAAGTTATAGTCCGATTTTGATGAAACTTTCAGGGATTGTGCGGGTTGGGGTGTAGATGGTCCCTTATAGGTTTCATGACCCCCTGATCAATGGTAGCCTCTGCGCATGCGCAAACGTGAAATCCTTGTTACGTTCATAACTCCGGGAGTTCTTGACCGATTTCGATGAAATTTTCAGGAATTGTTCGGTTTGATGTGTAGATGGTCCCCTCTAAGTTTCATGACACCCGGATCAATAGTAGCCTCTGCGCATCCGCAAACGTGAAATCCTTGTTACACGCATAACTCCGGGAGGTCATGACTGATTTCGATGAAATTATCAGGGATTGTTCGGACTGATGTAAAGATGGTCCTCGTGAGTAATAAAGAGAAAATAAAGTTTCAGCATCGAGCTTGGATCGAACCATATTGAACCATCATTTAACGAGTTGACTTTAGTCAATAATAATTTTCAATGATCTATACAGTCATGTTATGGATACGAGGAAGCTATGTGCCACACCCACTTGTTTTAGTCGAGATCTACTCGAACGGAAAAATGCCCAAATTTCAAACCAGCTCAAGTGATTGTTGATATCGAAATAGCATTTCATCAAGCTATATGGCCTATGAAGTGTATGGCCTTCAGCCCATCGGATACCAGTCTCACAAAAATCAAAGACCCTGGGGTACGTAGAAGACAGGCATTTTTAAGGGACAAAATTGAGGAGTACCAATCCGGCATGATATCTCGACTTCAGTACGTGGAGCTACCTGGCTTCTTTTACAAGCAACATACCAAATCAAACAAGTGAATCAGGCGATCCTGCTTTTGGATCCCAGCATCTGTCTCTCAACCTCTGATTTCCATTCATAACTAATACATTTTTTGGTGCCGAGTTCGTGTATCGCATTTTTCTTCCTGTATCCTACTCAGTGCCGAATTCATCTATGAGTCCGCCCTGATGAGGTCCGGTGCCGAATTCGAGGCCGACCACCTGGTTTGCTACTGACAAACTGGACATCCAAGAGTATGGTAAACTCATTGCTCCTGGCAGCCACGACTTCTTTCTTCCGTTCAATCGCCATGTGATGTAGTCTCTTCCATTTTCAATAGCATACTTCCCATTGGCATCAATGGTTCAAGTACCTCGACTGCAGTGAAGATCACGAAAATGGTTCTATGCAAGACTTACCCATATTTCGCGCATATTTCGTTCGTACTTTCGCGCAGTAGGGGGAGGTATTCGGTGTCTGAATACTCATATGCTCATGCAGATTAATCTAATGTTTTTTTATCTTTGGGCTGATTCGTTATCAATTCCCTCCACTTGGGAACACTTACGTATACCTAACCATTTTACCATTCAGGTGTTGGGAAATTCAAATTACAGTATGGAGGAGAAAATTCCATGTACCTTTCTGGTAATGTTTAGCGTGAAAATCGAAAAACTGCACTTGTCTTTTAAAGGTTTAAAAACGAAGGCCCCTAAAACCGATTTGCTAAAAGAAAAATTCCAGGCTACAGCCCCATAAATTCATTGGCGGAAGGCCGTTAGGACAGCAAGTTTGAGCTTGTTTCATACGCGACAATTTATAAGCGTCGAGCCGCGGGTTGAGGAATGGGCCCGGGCCGTGGCTGGGGACGGCGGCCGACTCTCAAAGGCCAAACCCTCTCCGTTTCTTCGGTAGCTCTGTTGGGGTCGCTCCTTCTGAAGATTTCGCCGCAAAAGAGGAGTGATTTGTGAAAAAGACTCGCTCCGCCGGACGCGAGTGAATAATTCATCGGATCGGCCGGAGAGTTGGACGAGGGAGAGCGGAGGGATGGATTTATATTTGGCGAAAAATAACGAATGGCGAGAGGGGGCTCCGAGAACTGTGGGGCGACGTAGGGCCACACTCGTGATGCGATTTCGTCACACAGTCCGGGGCAACCCTCACTGTTCATTACGTACCCCCTTATCGTTGCACCATTTATATGTTTCCCAAATTGAAAGAGGTTTCCAGGTTAAATTGGTGTAGTTCCTTTAAAACACCCATTTTGGTATAAATGTCGAGGAAGAATGTCAGTAAATCTGGCCTCCGTAATACCTAATCAGTGTTCCCAAAATTGAAATATCAGGAATAGATTCAATTTCAATTCGATTCAATACAATAACAAAAGTGTCATTGTACAATTATTAAATTAATCAAATTCACTGGAGTTATATCATAATTATACTTGTGGTTATTCTGAAGCTCCAAAGGAAGAATTTTCAATATGTTTGACAAATATGTTTGACATAATGCTCAACTCTAGAATCAGTAATAAGGTTGCTAATTCTCTCTGGTGGCAGATATTGAAACCAAATGTTTAGCTAGTAAGGTTGATTCACTGTTTCTGTGTACCGGCCCTTAGTAGAGCAATTTGTGGAACCAAATTGTTAACTTGGTAGAACTAGACAAGTGATATCAAATGTTTTTTAAGTGCACTAATAATGTGTGCTATGATTCTGAAGTAGACAAAGTAATAACACAATCGTGTTGAAATTGATGTGAGATGATTAAACCTTCACCTACCTTTCAAATAACAAGCAGACTGTGTACGTGTGTTTCGATCCAATATCTGTTACTATCCACTACACAAGTTATTTCACGAGCTATTTGTACAGAAAAGGACTATACATTGTAAAATTAGATCTGTCAATTTCAATATATAGTATCATGTGAGAAGGTGTGCGGAAATTATGAGGTATGATACTGAGGAAAATGGCGGAATATCCTGATGTTATCCAAGATAGATCATAGGTGTCTTGGAAATGTTCTCAGAGATATCATTATTCCATACAGCAATGTCCAACGCACCGATCATACGCAAAGTAAGACAAGATTGTGTAATTTCATGTTTCGTACAGTTTTATAGTAAAATTATCGAATCGAAATTGTATAAATCATCATTCACGGATTCTTCACAAATATTTGTACCAATAGGTATATTTTGTACAAACTCAATTTTTGGCGAGGTAAAACCATACTCAACAAATACGATCACTGGATGAGAACAAGCAAAACTATTACAGCGTTGTACAAATGGACATTCCATATCACCAGGCTAATTACGGTACACAGTAGCACACTAACATATCCACTGACGTTACTGAATTCTTAGTCATTCAAATTTGGTTGGCAAATGTATATCATGATAGACGCATATAATTATACTTTCAATTCTCGAGTTCCGGTAGTGCGGGTAAAACCTATTCCCCTCATCATCTCGCATTTCTCGACAGTTTCCGTACAGAACATCGATTGGGTTCGTTGACCTCTGTGAAGCGGACGGAAGAAGTAAGCTGTGATGGACATTATCGAACCCTCTATATCCTTTGAAAGTGGCTTAGAACGAACCGCTCAACCTTTCCTCGTTTGAAGCGTTTGACCGTGTCAAATGGCTCATTCGGAAAATAACAAGGCGGCAAGTTGCTGGCTACTGTTCGTCTTAGGTGTGATGGGTAATGGGAACTAGCTGGCTGTCATCACATTGTCTTGAGGACAATGTCCTCATAAAACTCTAGCTCCAATCCACGAAACGGAAGACTCAAGTGCCATGTGAGAACATGGAGCCTATGATGAGGCGTGTGACGTTAAAGGAGTGTAGAAAAATGACATTAATTGTAAATAAACCCAGCCATATAAATGCGACTATGTTGAAGGACATAACACCATGAGACAAGATTTTATGAATAGAACTAATTGAGAGGTATTTCGTGCTTTACAATTAAAATGCAATGGCCAGTGCAAAGAATATGAGAGTGTATTGCGTACCAAGTCATACGGCATTGCAACCTACATAAGTGTTCTAGCAAAAAACAAAAAACATTTCGTATTTTTTTGGTTCAAAAACAAAACCAGATGGAGGAGAGAGAGGAGAGAGAGAGAGAGAGAGAGAGAGAGAGAGAGAGAGAGAGAGAGAGAGAGAGAGAGAGAGAGAGAGAGAGAGAGAGAGAGAGAGAGAGAGAGAGACATGATTTCCTCGTACAAAGATTCTTAGATCTCTCTGGAGGTAATGAGTTTGGAGCATGTAATAGAATTAAACCTTCGTTATTTTTGTTCAAACCCATTCAAGGTGCGGGGGCCAAACTCGTTGCTTCTCGTTAAAAAACGGGGGCCAAAACCATCGCTATTTTGGTCCAAACCCACACCGCCCATCTATCTCACGTGGAAATAATCCGAGTATGATAGAATAAATGAAACCTTTATTCTGCTTTTGTATAGAAAAATCATGGCTTTTATTACAATAAAGTGGGGTGAACGGGCAAATCGAAAATTTAACTTATACTGTTATCATGATAATTGTACTCTTGTTTAGATGCCAGAAAGTTTAGTTGTTAATATGCCATTATCAAAATTTTAAATTAAATTATTAAACTATTCAAAGCAAAACAATTTAATTAATTTTAGGAATAAAATATTATTTGCATGATTAAAGCTGGCCGAACTAGTTCTTAGTAAAACATGATGCACGACCATTTTTGTATATGCCCTGTTTAGGTATGGTGGAAACTAGAACTCTAAGCGTTATCCGTATTTCAAAAATGACAAATGATTCTAAGTAGAAAGGGGATTCTCCCTTCATGAATGTTAGGAAACACAACAACTATTCTAATTAAAAAAAACGGGACTTTATCCTCTCTCTCTCTCATTTAAATGATTAATTTTACACATTTAAGTACCGAAGATGAAAAATTGCCTATGCAACCTACAAATATGGGATTCTAGCTCAGAGGAGGGGAGCTAAACATCTATAATTTATAATGATCATTTATTTTTTATAGAATAAAAACAGAGATGATAGCTATGGCTGGGGGGGCTCAGGGGTGAAATAGATACAATAGTAAAAAGAAATTAAAATCAGGCAAAAATGAAAATGAAATTTAATCCAATAAACCCCGGTGGAGTAACAAAAACAATGAAATTGAACTCACATAAAATTTTAACAAAAATCCAAGAGAATAAAGAAACAAAGTGTATTTTGGTTGGAAAGATTTTGCTCTATGCATATCTCCTGAAATATCAAGACCAGGTAAAAAGGGTCCGAATGAATTTAAACTTAACCTCGGGCGGACGGAAAAGTGGTGATGCCGGGATAACAAAGGGCGGAAGGAGCCCACCGGAAGGTTAGTTGAAGGAGAGTTGAGCAAATGGGGGGGGGGGGGGGGTTTATTCGGGGGTTCTTCAAAAACTTTCGGGTCGGTACGGCCGCTAAGAACTAGATTGTACTCCTCATTTAAATGATAAAGAAAAAAATTGTTGAAAAAAAGAAACTATTATATTTAGGCAGTAAGGTCTAGTTCTCATTAGGACCACGAATTCCCCGATCATCCATCTTCATTTATGTGGAATTAAGATAACGTTGGCAGTTGTAGCCAGCAACAGCTCTACCCTCTAATACGCTATTTTTCTCTCACTGACGGAGAAGATGGAACTTACCCCTGAGCCTTTATTAGCTCAGTCATGTTGGCGTGAACAAAAGGAAGTTGTGAAACAGAAGGCAGATGTGCCGAGGGCGTGATAAATCGAGCTTCAGAGTAATTAATAACAATAAGTGCCCTTCATCACGGTGACGGAGCTCATCCATCCACGTCGGCGATGATAAGGCTGTGGTCGACGGCATTTCTCATTCGCGATACGCTCAATCGCTACGACTTCTCTCGGATTCATTTTTCTGCCTGATGTGCAGAACCATTCGTGGTAGAGAACCTTCCGTGAAGTATTGCGGCGTCCAAAGATGTATCGGGTCATTGAGATGATGAATGGCAAGAAAATGGTATCTTGAAATTACAATTTTACAAACGTGAAACGACGACGCAATTCAGTTGCTAGAATCATCCTTGACCGTCCAAAATTAACCTCTTAGTGTCAGCAGCATTAAGAGAACAGACGCCGTAAAATTCATATCATTATTATTAGTTTTTTCCTTTCTATTCTCATTTCTCCCTCTCCCTTCTCACTCAAACAAAATATCAGATGAATCACAGACATAATATGATTACTGACGCCGATGCAGGTGGAAATCAAATTTAAATCGCAACCCTTTTACTGCTACCAATAATACTTATAACAATACAACTTTTCATAACAATTACTACAATAAAAGTAGCGAGTAGGAGATGAATTTAGCCTGTGGAATCGTATTTCTTGATTAGAACGATCACTTTTAGGATTTCGTTCTTAGGTATTAGCATTCCGGGATTTTCAATGTTCGTTCAAACCGAAAAAAATTCATGGGGAAATGCCCATTCAAGGGAAAAACGATAACACTCAAGCTATCCCTCTCCGTCAATGACACACTGCTACACCTTTCTAAGATTAAAGAATTCAACAATAAAATAAAATTAAGCAGTTAAGAACAGTGATCACAGAATGACAAATTTCTGTAAGTTCTTTCACTGGGGTTTATTATTCAATTGGCTTGCGTTCATGATTTGAATTTCTACTAAGCTTTGGGGTGTGCGTGTTTCACAGGATAGAGAGATTATTGAATTTCAGGAGGCACACAAATATGATCAACTGAACAATCCAAATAGGTATTTTGGTTGAGAACAGATTTTCGTGCTCTATGCACATCTCCTGAAATTCAATAATGGCTCTATCACCTGTGAAACACGCACACTCCAAAGCTTAGTAGAAATTCAAATCATGAACGCAAGCCAATTGAATAATAAACCCCAGTGAAAGAATACTTATTTACCCCAGAAATAATATTGAATAATATTTACATATATATTATCAGCGTTTCATGAATATCAGAATGCTTCAACCCGTGTATCGGCTATAAACTACAAGTATCCACACCGGCTATCACTCCAGTATCCACATTCTCTACAACTCGACGCTATCGGCATCAGTAGGTTACAAACAAACAATAATAAACCAAAAAACGCAAATGTTGGCACCATAAATCGGGCCATACATCGGGAATGGTTTGACCTACGGACCTGGGGAGGGGCTCATTCGATTCCTCATGGTATGTTCTTCAAATAGGTATAAATTTAGGCCGCTTCGACTTGTTTTGAGGTTTTTAGGGATTTTACAAAACTTTGACAGCCCTTAAAGGGCATTTTAAATTGAGTGAGAGAGCTGGCTTAAGAATTGGGGCGTCGTCGGACCAAGATGGATTTTTCCTTAAAATTTCAGATCTTTTGCTTCAGCCGTTTGGGAGAAATCGTGCGTACGGGGGAAAAATTTTTATTGAATTTTTTTTGAAACGTAAACCATGAAAGAGCGGTTAGAATGGTTTATTATTGAATAATAAACCAAGAGGTAGATAGTTGCAATCACGTTTGAAGTAGGAAACGATCGAGAAAAACTATTGAAGCTGTTATCTCATGGCACCAACACATTTTTATAAGACTATGATTATCTATGAATGAGTACTTCCAATTTCGCCTCCCTAACTCAAATTTAAAATATTCCATCATAATAAAACTATAAGTAATTATTACTTCCAGTTATTCTCAATAAATTTCCCATCAAACTTTATGACGGATATGTTCATTAATAAGAGCGTTGGATTGGGATGACATCAGAAAGAACTTCAAGAAATTTGTGGTTCTTCGCTCTCATTTCATATGATGTCATGTATGGTGTATCCCGCTCCTTGAAAAAGCTAATCCTGAACGTAAATCTGAAGCTTTTTAGCCACATGAGTATTTTCTGGGTGTTGGAGGGGGTTGCATCAGTGTTTGGAAGGAGCAGCTGATCCATTTCATCATAAACTTGTTTCATGCACGTAGAACTGGTTAAACTAATATTCCATGTACTGACGTCCCTTCCCACGCACTTCCCCTACACCAAAATAATAAAATAATACATGGGCAATACGTTTTAAACATTACTTATTAAAATTACTATTACCCTTGCTTCGCCTAATGCCGACCAATGTGGCAGGCGTATCGCCTCCGCCTTCGGAAGGGAGATATAGTTCACTCCATCACATCCTTATTATACGTGTGAATTCGAAAACTTAGTTGTTGGCTGGACCTCATATGGCAGAAAAGGCTTCCGTCCTTAAAGAATGACATTGGAAAACATCGTCATTAATTGCTACAAACAGTTGCCTGTAGCAATTTTCTTTAGGAATTCTGAAGAGGAGTAACGAACCCTTCTCTTAGGTCAATAACCTTTTGAGTAAACATTTTGAAGTCCTAATATATGAAATATTGTTTAGTTTCCAATGTAGTTTTTTTTATAATTTATTCATTTTTGTTACAACTGTAGTAAACATCTAGCAACGTTTCTTTAATAATTTACAAATCGTTTTGTGGTTTATAGATCACTACCTACATCCACTACATTAACACAACACTACACTTAGTGGGTCATGACAAGGTCCATTGGCTTGGTCCTTTTTAATCTCCGCAGTTCGCCGCTGTTGTCCAGAAGGTTAAGTACTTCAACATTTTGATGATTGTGGAGCCGACGTTCATGCTCCTTAGCATGTTTTTTTATGGTTTCACTTACCGTCTCTATCTTGAGGTAACAATGGAGATCAGCTGTTCGTACGTACCATCGACTATGCTCCTGAGGACTTTATTTTGAAATGTTTGTATGATGTTCATATTGCTTTTTTGGTGCAGCCCCATAGTTGGCATCCATATGTCCAGACTGGTTTTAGTGTTTGCTGATATAGTAAAAGTTTATTGTAGGTTGATAACTCCGAGTGCCTCCCTATCAACCAGTACATTTTTCTGAACCTTAAGTTAAGTTCTTCCTTTTTTTCTTCACATGAGCTTTCCATCTCAGTTTTTCAATGTAGTGAAGTAACAATTTATGATGGAAGAAAATTGTATCTTATATTTAATCAGCACCAGTTACTTAATGTATACCACTCTTTCATTACCTTAAATTCACCGCAATCCTTATAAGTAGCCTTTTTGGGAGTTTTCGTGTTGGTAGCTTCAGTGAAGTTATACGACAGAGGTCGATGACCTACGGTTTAACGACGGTTTTCTACTTCCCCCGCACAAGCCGTATGTTCAGGCCTTAGCCGATTTAAAGATCTGGACCTCACACCTGAGTAACGCGTTAAAAATGAAATCTCAAAACATCATTAGGATTAGCCCGAGAAATCCGTTTAGCTGCTCAAGGTGCATCCTGGGTGTCCACGAGCCTCGGGGGGAAAACCCCAAACCGTCACTTGTCATGTTGGTAAGTACCGGATATTGATGGCAAATGAGAGCTCGTTTGGGCGAACGTCTGCGTTTTCCGAGTGGCTTCTACAGCTATGTTTGGAGGAGCCTTCACGGAACCGTTCCGCAGGAGGAAAAACTTGTAAAAATCCTCATAGCTCTTTGTGTGCCGTGTAAGAATCGGCCCGGCGCAAGAATGTAAGAATCTTCCCGGTTTTACAAATAGACGGGCGCAGAAATTAATGGTTTTGCCGTGGCTTTTAATGGATAAGCCGAGAAATGGATGTGGTGGTAGGTGGAATTCTACTTTTAACATCTATGTCACGGTTCAGAAACATTCCATTTAAATTCAATAATCCATTTACTATGTTTTTGTGTGCCTAGTACATACACCCTAAAATCATTACATGACTTTACCACATGAATGGATATGTGTATCAAGTTTGTATTTTAGCGTTTAGAATATTGTTTCTATTTCGTATTACGCAAATATCTCGACATTATCATTTACGTGTCATGATTTTGTTGGCATAATTTCGTATTGTTAGATCGGCAATACTGCACACGTGTGTGCTACTTGTCTCCCACTCTTTCTTACTTCGTTCTATGGGGTCAACCGTGCCTAGTGCTTTCAAGTGATAAACTGCCTTCTTGAATAGTTATTATTGTAACTCTTCTTTCAATCTATAGGTTTATAAACAGTGTTGTTTATTGAAGATAGCCGTTCTAATGGAAATCAGAGTTGTATCTATGAAGTATATGTTTACATTTGATTCTGATGTTTGACGTTAGGTAGTAACCATGGATGACATAGCTAACACGAAATCAAACAACTGGCGTCATTTGAATAATCGATCCGACAGCGTAAGTCCTTAAACCTTACTGTCAGAATATATCATTGCACATTATTCACGTCATTATTGCACTTACATCTAGCAATGTTTTAGGATTGAATGGAGTCAATCTAGTCATAGATAAATAGAGATAAGCAAAATTGGGTAAGTGTTTGGCAACCACGTTCTGATATTTGTGGAACATTATTCAGCTCACCTCTCTAAAATTGGTTGATGGTACGAGTCACCCACCTGTCCTTTTTTTGTACGGGTGTTGCGTAGGTCATGGAATTCAGAACTTGATGCAATTTTGACGTATGTCTCGCTCTGTACAGCTATTAAACTGTCAGTGAGTTGGTTGTGGATATAGATGTATCGTTAGACCAAGCAGCCCTATTAATCGGAGGAAAACGTTTGGTTTCCGAGATATAGGTGTTGTGAAGGTAGCCTGAATATGCGTGGTAACGGGTATCCATAGACATGTCCTTAACCAATACATTGAAGCCGTCCTCCACTTCATCGGGATTGCGGTGGGGTAACCCAAAAGTCCGTCTCAACCATTGACCACACTTATCTATATGTCGCAGGCACATTGCGGAACCCGATTATTTTGGTTGTTTGAAAATTCCTAAATGTTTGAATTGAACAAATGAAAATTGTTTGAAAATTCCCAATTTGTAAAATGCCGAGGAGTTTCGTGAAATGCCTCGGAGTTACTGGAAACGCCTAGGAACTTCTTGAAGCTACACCCGGCAGATGGTGAAATGTCAACAGTTGAATACTTGTTGTGGACTGTGCTCTCTCTCATTCTTGATAACTTGTTTAGGACACTTTGCTCTGTTCCATCCGCCCCTTTATCAGATCAGATAACCCCTCTTAATCGGCCTCACCTCCTGATGTGAAACTGTCTTGTTTGTCGGTCTTGTTTGTCAGTCCAGTCTGTATGTGTTTATGAATCGAGCAAAATGAGCTCCTCCTCCCACCGTGAACTTTTCTATCGCGAACTAGACGAATATTACCGCGAGAAGCCAAATAAGAAGCCGTGGACTGCAGTGGAGCTTGAAGAACCAGAGACCAGCTTGCAAAAACATTCAGAAACATCGAAGAAAGTGAAGTTCCGCGAGACAAACTAGTTACTCTGCGCGAAACAGTTTCCTTATTTCGAACAGGAACAAATAAAAGATGCCAGTCATCAAAGTGTGCTTGCTACAAAAAAAATTCAAGTGCAATAGTCGCTGCCACGACAGTGCGACCTGCAAAAATAAGTAATAAATTGTATTGCTAAAACAAGTAATTTTATTTAGGCATAAAGTGACACAATTTTTTGACGATGCCTAATATACTTTTGTATTATTACATATTTTGTCGTTTCTTCTCTTTTCCTCAATCCCACTGACCTTCTCCAGGAATTTCAGGGAACGCCTAGGCGTTTCGAGAAAAGCCTAGGCACTTCATGAAATTATTCGATCGATTAGAAAATACGGGAACTTCGCTATCTGCCTAGGCACTTCGTGAAGTACCCCGCTCCGCAATGTGCCTCCGACATATACAAACATGCGTCTCCATACATACTTGTAGAAGCTACTCAGGAAATGGGGACGTTAGTCCTAACGAGTTCTTAGTAGTCCTTTCAGTAAAACATAACAATGACTATACTTATCATTTTAAATTTTGATGACATTTAGATTGTCAAGGCTGTATGTTATAACTTCATGCATTCAATGATTATCCGGTCCACGTTCACAGTGAATTATATTGACAGCGTCCTTGATCATGGGAGTAACTAGCCGATTTTCTCCACCTCTGGATCAATAAATAATGAACCGTTTTAAACGTTGTTTCACGCTTCAGAAGCTGACCTTGGCGTCAACTTGAAAGCCCATTACCAGGGAAACACTGGGTTGAGAAACAAAATATGCCAAAAGCGCCGTGGAATGATTTACGAGTCCGTGTTAACGATCAGCCTCAAAAACCTGTGCAGCGAAAACACTGGAATGAATCGCAGGAAGAACGTGAAGGGAGCTGCTTTCAAGTAGGTCAAACGTCAACTTGAAAGATTTATTGCTCCAGGCTTCGCCTTTTTTCGCGCGAAAGTTGAGCAAATAAGGGGTCAGTGAGGCTCAGGAGTTCATTTTTGAGGATGGATTCAAGATTATCGCTTTTCTTCTTCATTCAAAACCAATAACTTGATTGTGTTATAAATACTTAGCTAATTCTTTTAAAGTAAGGCACTTACCTAATGATCTTATTCTATTTCACCTACGAGTTGAATTAGCAACTTCATTTCAATCAACAACATAGTGAAAAACGCTGCAAATTCTTTCACTGGGGTTTATTATTAAATGATTCATGATTTGAATTTCTACTAAGCTTTGGAGTGTTCGTGTTTCACAGGCGGTAAAGCGATTATTGAATTTCAGGAAACATGCATAGAGCACTTAAATCGGTTTTCAACCAAAATACCTATTTGGATCAGTTGATCATATTTGTGTGCCTCAATAATCGCTCTATCACCTGCAAAACATACACACTCCAAAGCTTAGTAGAAATTCAAATCATGAACGCAAGCCAGTTCAATAATGAACCCCAGTGAAAGAATTTGCAGCGTTTTTTCAAGAGCGATTACAATGGAAAAATATTCTATTTGAAAATGTTAAATTTCGTAAGACGGAGCATGCAAATCAGAATGCTTCAACCGTGTATCGGCTAAAAACCCTTTTAGGAGTTCACTCCAGTATCAACATTCACTACATCACTAGGTTACTGCGATAAAAAAAACGGTGTTTTTGTTTTGATAGCAGTAACCTAGTGATGTAGTGAATGTGGATGCGAATGTTGGCACCATAAATCGTGAAATAAAAAGGCTTAATATTGCCAGTAGTTCTAGGATTTCTCATTTAGATTTTTATATGAATGAAGAATAAAATATACAAAAACAGTTTAGGAAAAGTAGCTAAAATAAATTAATGTTAAATATAAGTATTATTAAACAACTGAATTATTTTTAAAGGTTTCTGTTTGAAAATATCCATGTTTTTGATAAGATTAGGCTTTTTTAAAATATTAGTGTAACATTAAGAAAACAAATAAAATAATTTTACATTACCTGAGTTTGGAGGCCACAAACTTGAGGTGATCTTTGATTATTGTAGCTGTTGCTTCGTCATGTTCACTTCGTTGGTTTCCAGAAAACCATGTAGCATTGGAAATGTGTCGAAATAACCATGTTCCACTTTTGAACCATCGAATTATGCAATCGAATAAGTAGTTCACACTCGAGTGACTTGAATGTTCAAATTTAATTGTTACCATCTCTATTCTGATATTAGCTGTTGAAACTCAGAATAGTTTATTTATTTCGGCTTATTCTTTTGATCAGAACCCGCAGCCCATAGGTTGGGAAGCTGCATTAATACGTTTAATGATTTGATTCAAGGCTTACTGTTGAACAACATTTCAGGCGCTCAGGAGAAATCCAGAAAACTACAGTTGAAATCTCTATGATGCACATAACTTTGTGTACTGTTTCGGTTCATCACTCAAAGTCAAGACGGACTTTCAAGTGGGGAAGAGAGTTCTTCAGCCTGGAAATTAACTGGGGCTACTACCACTTTCGATGGTGATTGATCGGGTAGAACCTAAGGGAGATTCGATTTACAGCTCAACTCCTTATCATTTGTTTGCCCTCAAATCCATTTTTCTTCCTCTGCTTCATTCTTCGTTAAGATGAAACTTTTCCATTGGTCCCGACTTTCTTCTATGTATTTTGATGAATAGAAGATCAATAAAAGTACCGTAGCTATTGCTTACTAACATACGTGATTCACAAAATTCATTGCACATTAGTCAAAAAACAAATTTTTTGAATTTTTTCTAAAAAAAAAACTATTGCATGATTCTGAATTGAATTGAAATGATCTTCATCATTGTTTGCCCTTTCAAGTGATTGATTTGGTATTTAGGAATTTACAAATTTTTAGTTAAATTCACCTAGACGTACTGTACAACTACATCCATATTCCTCGATGCAAACATGTACTTTACTGACTCTACACTATCCATCTCAGTACAAATCAAATATAGAAACGAACAATTATAATCACTTACGTTACGAAAACTGTCACCGTCATCACATTTCACAATCTATTTCAAGAGCTCTCTCTACTAGGGGCCACCAACTAGCAAAAATACAAGGAGTTCTGTTTGAAGAATCGGACGGATGATCAAGGTTGTAACCAGGAAGTTACCCAATGCAGAAAAGAATAATTTCATCTCAAGTTGGTTACCGACCGAGAATCCGCAAAGTGTATGTTAAAGTCCCCCGAACTACATTCTTTTTTTGGCATTGAGCCTTTGAACGCAATATCGATAAACATATATCCACTCCTCACTTCAAATTCTATTCCACAGAACGTTCCCGATTCACCCACACTTCCGCATCCCATAACCGAAGAAGCAAATTTCAATCCAGCCAACAGTTTTAAGCCATAAACATCGGATGAATGAGCTTTGCAAAGAATGACCTTCTTTCTTCGTTGGAAAAGCTGAAATCCAGCCCAAATTGAGGGTGAACAACCATGATGCTTCAGTGACCTGGTTTGATGATCACCTACGCGTAAGCCGCCATGATTTAGCCTACAACTATTGATGACTGTTTGATTTGAAGAATTTACGACTTTGCTGTGGAGAGGGGATTCTTCATGAAATTGGAACATTCATCAAGAATAGCTCATTTAACTTCAATCAAAGTTGGTTGGATCAAGGTTAGACTAGTTATGGATGTAATAAACTCCGTTAATCGTAATCGCTCTTGAAAAAAAAATTCTAACCCCCCTGAAAATTTCATGGTTTACGTTTCAAAGGGTGTAGAATCCGAATCTGCAATAAAAATTTTCCGTCGGTCCGCCGTACGCACGATTTCTCCCAAACAGCTGGAGCAAAATATCTGAATTTTCAGGAAAAATCAATATTTGTCCGACAACGCCCCAATTCTTAGCCAGCACTCTCACTTAATTTAAAGTGCCCTTTAAGGGTTGTCAAAGTTTTGTAAAATCCCTAAAAACCTCAAAAAAAGTCGAAGCGGCCTAAATTTGGACTCTTTTTGAAGAACTTTAAACGAGGAATCGAATGAGCCCCTCCCCAGGTCCTTAGGTCAAACCATTCCCGATGTATGATTTATGGTGCCAACATTTGCGTTATTTTGGTTTATTATTGTTTTTGTTTTGATAGCAGTAACCTAGTGACGTAGTGATGTAGTAATGTGGATACTGGAGTGAACTCCTGAAAGGCTTTGTAGCCGATACACGGGCTGAAGCATTGTGATAACCATAGAAAAAAACGCTGCAAATTCTTTCCTGGGGTTTATTATTCAATGATTCATGATTTGAATTTCTACTAAGCTTTGAAGTGTGCGTGTTTCACAGGTGATAGAGCGATTATTGAATTTCAGGAGATATGAGCGCGTAAATCTGTTCTCAACCAAAATACCTATTTGGATTGATCAGTTGATCATATTTGTGTGCCTCCTGAAATTCAACAATCGCTCTATTAACCTGTGTAACACTCCAAAGCTTAGTACAACATAAAATCATGAACGCAAGCCAATTGAATAATAAACCGCAGTGAAAGAATTTGCAGCGTTTTTCATACTTTGATCTTATAACATCGACACATGTTAGCATTTTAAAATTGGTTTTCGTTTTTGATCCAGCATGTACAGTTCACAAAATGTCGATCATCAAATTACGTAGATAAGCTTCCTCCGGTCGTTCGGGAAATTTGACAAGTACCCATGTATGCATAATGTATCAAATCTAGAGTTCATTTGAAGGTACCTCAAAAAGTATTTTTTCAAAAAATATCTAACCAAAATAAATGTAGCTTTATTTATACTACAACAACAAATTCGGTAAACGTGAAAATTCGTTTTTTAAAACATATTCCAGCATGATTAGGCATATTCATAACGTATTTGGTTGAACTTGAACTTCGGGCACGAATCCTGTCGCCCACAAAACGTTTTCCCTCTAGAAGTTTCGAGCTCTTACAAACTAAACAAACGGAATATGCAAATCGGCGGCCTAGTATTGGAACGACTGCCTCAGAACAAGGACTTATCTCGGGCAAAGTGAAGCAATCATTGTTCAAACAAAGGATAATTGGATTCCCCCGAACGTTGCGTCGTTCGAAAAACGCCGAAACACATTACCTCCTCGGTTTCTCAAACTTTTGGTCAAATATTTGTAGAAACCCTACTAACCGCTCGTCAATTCTCCAACAACCGCTAAACTTCGGCTAAGCAAGAGTTATAGCTGTTAACAACAGCGCCGTGTCAACGACATTAGGGCTCGTTGCCACTTCATTCTTCACGTTGATGGGACGTCAGAGTAAAACGCTCGTTGACTGACGCAACTAACACTTTTATGACAATTATAAAATAATGTGTGTCCCCAGAGAGTTACAGCCCTTCTGAGAAAAAGAGCTAAATGAGAGCTCATTAAGAGCGAAAAAGTGCTCTAAAAACTTCTACCTCCTCCGAGGTAGCAAATAATACTGGTCTTTTTTTTTTTAAGGCGGTGACAATAATTAGAACAGCAAACATAAGACTCATTTCTGTACTTAAAAACCACTAATTGCGTTCCGAGAACTGAGACAGAAAGATGAACGGGCTCATGCCGACAAAAAAGATAACTGATGCCTTTTCCCACCGCTGGACCGTACTTTACTTTTATATCCTTTTGAAGATTACGAAGCGAGATAAAATAGATAGAAATAGAAATGAATCGCAAAAGAAACCCAAGATACGAGCAGGTAAATAAGTATGAATCTAATTATTTTATTCATTTAAAAAGTAATTATTTTTCCTCCCACTTTTGTGAGGTCACCTGTTTCAAAAATCAGTAGTAAGTATTGGGCGACAATTTTTTTTTAATAGTTAGTCCAATCAATAAATGATTATCTATCTGTCAGGGTTTATGATTTATTATTCCCAATGATGAAGCTTTAAAATCAACCCCTTTGAAATTGATTAGGTTAGGCTAGCGGGCAATAACCATTTGCCGGCAGTTGGCCTGACTTCTATTCTAGGAGGATTGATATGTGACGCTAGAAGGAGTTTATTATATTGGAAGAACGGAAAATGTTTTGGAGACCTAAATTAAATTTTATTTTTGCAACTTGAACTCTAGAACGACTAATAGAGAAAATTCCTAAGATACAAGTTTTCTTCTTAAACGTCGTGATGTTTCCAAGGCTCGAAATTATAATAACAAATTATTAATATAATGTGAGTGATTTCCAACACTCCCCTTCACGAGCATTCGTTCAGTCCTAGTAGTTCTCGGAAAATTAAGAACATCGCGCGTTACCCCCTGGTAGCTTTTGCGCTTGCATGAACGAAACATTTGGATACTGGAGTGAACTCCTAATAGGGTTTATAGCCGATACACGGTTTGAAGCCTTCTGATATGCATGAAACGCTGCAAATTCTTTCTCTGGGGTTTATTATTCAATTTTATTCATTTGGCTTGCGTTCATGATATGAATTTCTACTAAGCTTTGGAGTGTGCGTGTTTCACAGGTGATAGAGCGATTATTGAATTTCAGGAGACATGCATAGAGCACTTAAATCAGTTCTCAACCAAAATACCTATTTGGATTGATCAGTTGATCATATTCGCATGCCTCCTGAAATTCAATAATCACTCTATCACCTGTGAAACACGCACACTCCAAAGCTTAGTAGAAATTCAAATCATGAACGCAAGCCAATTGAATAATAAACCACAGTGAATGAATTTGCAGCGTTTTTCATGGTTAACACAATACTTCAACCCGTGTATCGGGCCTTTTCAGTTCACTCCAGTATCCACATTACTACATCACTACGTCACTAGGTTACTGATATCAAAACAATAATAAACCAAAATAACACGAATGTTGGCACCATAAATCGAGCCATACATCGGGAATGGTTTGACCTACGGACCTGGGGAGGAGCTCATTCGATTCCTCATGGTAAGTTCTTCAAAAAGAGTACAAATTTAGTCCGCCTTGACTGTTTTTGAGGTTTTTAGGGATTTTACAAAACTTTGACAACCCTTAAAGGGCACTCTAAATTAAGTGAGAGAGCTGGAGCTATATCAACAATATTTCAACATGTTTCTATCCCTCATTCAATTTAAAGGGATCTTCTCAAAGACTTCCGCAGCTAGCATCAAAATATAAACAAGGATTTAACCATTATATTAACAATCAAAGCAGAGAGAAAAGAGAGCGAGAGAGAGAGAGTCTGTGTGTGCAACCCGGTTTACTGTTAGGCAATCTTCTATTAGGGGCCTATTAAATTCTATATGATAAAATAGGAGCCTTGGCCTGTTCTACGCAAAACGTTACTGATACACATGTTTTTAATTGAAAAAAAAAAAAAAAAAAAAAATGAGAAAGAAACGAAAATTTCCCATATGCCCTCTTGAACGAAACTTTCATTACAGTTCTTATTATTTGAAGAACATCTGGATGTTTTTGCTGATGGTCACTCCGATTTCCATTATTATCAATATATTATACAGGAGGGGGGGTCTATGACTCGGACTGCGTTCTGCGGTCAGAAATTGTTGGGGGGGGGGGGGGTTCCAAGAAAATTTTTTTGAAGGGGGTGAAGTTGATTGAAACAGTGTTTAGCGTGACGACTTTCAAAAATATATTACATACTATGTAGAGAACCTAAAAAAATATACACGTTTGTCTATTGCCGACTGGGTTTGAATTTTTTCAGTACCTGTATGATTCTTTTTCTAATTTTGGGTAAAATAAGGGGTGCTTACCAGTACTTTTTACATTGGGGGGGGGGGGGGGGGGGCACCCCTGCATTATATCCTTCTGTGCAACATAGGATTCAAATCAGAGAATGTTAGTTCCTCATAATTGTGTTAACAAAATCAATATTGAAAGCAAAGGAGAGGGAGTGGTGAGTTTGAAACTAATTGCGTAATTAGGGGAAATGTAGGTTGAACGGGATGGGATGTGACAACCAACAGAAGACATTGGCAGAGGGGGTGAAAGGGTTTGAAGATATATCAATTAATGCCCTCAGCACCCCCTCCCTTACAGCCCTCCCATACCGCAGGCGTTGAATATCACGTCAACCCCGTCAAGCCGGGGGGTGGGAACGACGAACGGTAGAAGGGAGGCGGTTGGCGTGAAAAGGCTAAAAGGAAGGATGAGTGGGGGCAGGTTACCCCGATGATGGATGAACCTCCCCCACTACCACGCGTCGCGCCCCTGGCGGCCAACCGTCGCACCGAAGCCTGAACGCTGGAAACGCAAACACAGCTGGAGCCCCCCTGTCGGATCAGTCGTCTGACAGACACCGCGCGCTGTGGTTGTTATGTGTCAAAGTTAACACGGCCGTTATACATCCCCCCTCCCCCCTGCCTAACAGCGTTTGAAACAAGTGTCATCGCAAGTGCGTTCACACATGACGTCAGTGGAAATTCAAGAAAAAGACATGATTACATCCGCCAGCGGCAATCAGTACCTCAAGCCGGATTATTTGTCTCCCATGCCAACATCGGTGAGTGTCAAATTGTATAATTACCATCAATTTCGAATCATCACCAAATTGTATGCAGCAATTCCTAATGACCCGGCACTTTTTTGTGAACTCTCAATAAATACTCAACATGAGTATTCACCTGTAAACCATAGCAAATATCTCAAAAGGATTGACGTTTTACAATATCAACTGAAAACATGATGAAAACACCCAACTTTTCGCCTAAATACGTATTATATATCCTCTCCAACAGCGTTCCATTCGGTTCCTATTCTTAGGTCAGTGTGAAGAACTAGGACGGACTTGATATAACAGAAGTTAATAACTATCAAAGTCAAAATATCGCATCACGGGCACATTCAAGGGGAAAGGAACTTGGTAAACAGTGGTAAATGTTCTTAATGCATATTTAGCTCCATATCTTTCGTTATGAACGATGCAAAATTAAGCACCAGTTGAACCTGATAGCTATTCTGATCTTAATGTACGCACAATGTTCAGTGAAGACACCAATTGATTCACTATGGTCACATTAAGTTCGATTCTTATAGCTATCATCCACGGGAAATTCCTACACATTGGTACCAATTTTGAGAATAAACCAGTGAGATATGACACACATTGTTTTCAATATTCTCAGTATGATCAGAACGATTGATCTCATGTGTGCATTTCTCATTCCGTACCGTTAATGGGCAGTACTACAACTGTGAGTACTCATCTATATCTGATGGTTAGTTTACCAGTCAATTCTGTCCTGAATACGACAGGATTTGGATTTATCCAAGAGCTTACCTCATTCTGTTGTAGCTCCAATGATTTATGGAATCAGTGCCTATCTTTACCGATAGATTATAATCTCTCCCAGCGTCCTCATCCAAAATAGCCCTGTGCCAAAAATGTTTACATACAATGTGTTGTACTTTTGTTAAGAGTACGGATTTCATTTGAATCATAGAAGTAGATACATGTCTTATGTAATTGATGTATGCACATTTTTCAATTCTATATAGAAGCTGGGGCAGAATAATGCTTGGCTTCAGTTATAAACCATCCGGAGGCCATTATTCATCAATAACGATGAATACTAAATAGGTATAATAAATAATATAACAGCACATACTACTATCAATGAACTCTCGTGTATCATCCTGAAGGATTCATCCTACTATTACATAATGAACAATGAAAAGGAAGCTATTGTTGAAGAGGTTATGCTAACCCGCATAACCTGTCAGATGTGCGGTGCAACAGAGGTTCAAAACAGTACCGTCGGTCCCGTTGCGTGATCGAATTACGGTTCTGCTCATTTCTGACGTATGAGGTCCCCTTTCCAAATGTTAAATTTACTTAGGTTTCTTCTTTATTATATATAAATAATATCATGTATTTTCACGGGCATTATAATTCGACAACTACCTACAATGTTAAATTTTCCTAAATAGGAAAATCCCAGAGTTATAAGCTATCTCTAACAGTTATTCATTCTAAATGCTTGTGTTGAAGAATCCTTATAGGGCAAACAGAGAAATGTGCATACATGAGAAACTACACTTCTTTCCCAGTTTTCATTCTGGTATCTGTATGGACGTGATTGGAATTTTTCTTTGTCAAACTAAAGTTGTTTATAGTACGATCTTCTAGATCCATGTGGCGTTTAGTGGAGAGGTTGGAAACTGAAAGTATTTCCTAACGTAGTATTATAAAGTGGTACCGATTCTATACGTCCGGGGAGCGAGATAATGATGTGTCATAACCTTATTTTCGAAAAATTTCAACTTACGGACTTGTACACTTTTACAATCGATGTATAATGCATAGCAAGTATAGCGAAAAGCAAGTGTTAACTAGATGACACCTGTATTATACGATTTTGATTTGATAACATTTTGTCATCTAACATTGTGGCATCAAATTCGCATTCTACCAATGCAGTAATCGGATTAAAAAAAGTATCGAATTACCATTATTACTTGTAATCGGAAAAAGGTAATCGTTTTTTCGATTACCATTACAGCAATTGGAATGGTAATCGCGATTACCTGTCTTCAAAAGTAATTGGAATTTGTAATCGGTAATCGAATTATTTTCCTAACAACTCTGGTAGAATTCAAAATTGAACTCCATTTCAAAGTAGACATTTTGATATGTTGTGTGAGAAAGACTAAAAGTTTTCGGCCAATAAATTACAGATTGATTCACAAAAAACAGCCGGACTGGTATGAGACAGATTGATAGATACTTGTACTTACTCCTGTCGCTGAATATTCATAAAGTTTTTCTCAATTTCGATTCAGAATCACATTTGAAGTCTGAAAAACCGAAATATGTTTGAAGTTATGGAGATTTCAAGCGATCATATCAATTTTTAAGGTTTCAAAAAAGCTTCACCCCTGTTAATCATAGCGAGTGAAGCCTATTGCACGGAATTGTTGTTGTGGAAAAGGAAGTGTTCTGGCAAAGGATGGTTTTAAAAGACAAGACAACAGGTTTACATTCATCTTCTTCCCATTCAATCCCGAAATCATACAACAAAATTCTGTTTCCAAAGAGCATTATGAATCTCACTTTAGCTGTGTGAACTTTCTTGTTTGGTATTTCTCACTAAGGAAGTACACTACCTGGTGGGTTGTTTCGCGGATTATTCATTTTTATTTAAATATGTAGTAGGGAAGGTACATTACATCTCAGGTTTACCCAACGTAAAAAGCGGCTGGTTTTATAGCATACTGACAACATCATTGTCATCTGATTACAAAGATTGAATAACATAGAAACGGTGAGTTTTCGCTCTTGCAAACTGCCTTACTACGCATGAACAAGGCATCTATGTAGCGATAATGTTATTCCAATTTAAATTTAAATCTCCGATGTTCTAAACAACTCGTTTCTTAAAACGTTTGACAAAAGCGAGCATTTGTTATTGTTGTTGAGTTCATAATAGACCATATAGAAGAATTTCAACAACTGCATATGTTGTATTAAAACCAAAATTGTATGCCGGATTACAATCGACTTACACCGTGAGCTAACACAATTACTTTGTAAACAATATCTGTAATACTGTCGCCAAAATCAACAAGTTGGAGGAGAAACTCATGTTGCGGTTAGTCACTATTTTAAACCACCCTGTTTAGTGGGGAAATGTCATTCTGAATTCAGAAAAACCACAGGAAATCACCTAATGTGTAAATTGTCATTACTATTTATGAGAAATTATATTTTTATTTATAGATATCGATTCCACTTCTTGGTTTATTATTCAATACTAAACCATTGTAATCGGTCTTGAAACAAAAATGCTAACCCCCTCTGAAAATTTCATGGTTTACGTTTCAAAGGGTGTAGAATCCGAATCTGCAATAACAAATTTTCCGTCCGTCCGCCGCATGTCGTACGCCCGATTTCTCCCAAACGGCTGAAGCAAAAAAGCTGAAATTTTCAGGAAAATCCATGTTGGTCCGACGACGCTACAATTCTTGAGCCAGCTCTCTCACTTAATTTAAAGTGCCCTTTAAGGGTTGTCAAAGTTTTGTAAAATCCCTGAAAACCTCGAAAAAATTCAAGGCGGCCTAAATTTGAACTATTTTTGAAGAACTTTCTACGAGGAATCGAATGAGCCCCTCCCCAGGTCCGTAGGTTGAACCATTCTCGATGTATGGCCCAATTTATGGTGGCAACACTTGCGTTATTTTTGTTTATTATTGTTTTTGTTTTGATATCAGTAACCTAGTGATGTAGTGATATGGATACTGGAGTGAACTCCTAAAAGGCTTTGTAGCCGAGACACGGGTTGAAGCATTCTGATAACCATAAAAAAGCGCTGCAAATTCTTTCACTGGGGTTTATTCTTCAATTGGCTTGCGTTCATGATTTGAATTTCTACTAAGCTTTGGAGTGAGCGTGTTTCACAAGTGATAGAGCGATTATTGAATTTCAGGAGGCACACAAATATGATCAACTGATCAATCCAAATAGGTATTTTGGTTGAGAACAGATTTACGTGCTCCATGCATATCTCCCCATATATCCCAGTGAAAGTGTGAATACATCAGAGTTAGATCACCTTATAAAGGAATAGTACGACACGACGCTGTTGCAATGTCTATCGCTTTCTCAAGTGAGCCTTGTTAATGAAAAAGACATATACGCTGTACCGGGAAAAAGAAAACTGAAGTGTTCGGTAAATAAGAGTGAAAAGAGGCACCCGATTTCAATTGGATCTCAATGCGTTCGAATCGAAGCGGCGTTGAGAGTGTTTTTGTGGCTGTGTAAACATGGGAACCCTTCAACCCGCTGCTACCTGTGCCCTTGCCCTTGTATTTTTCCCCTTTATAAAAAGACCATTGCGATGAAACACCTCTGCCGATTATTTTTCCGTGTCACTTCCTAAAAATTAAACTCTTTTTTTCTTTTTCTTATTTTTTTAAAAAATGAACCGGAATTTTCACCCCTTTTGAGCCACGTAGACTTTGAAACCTCGAAAAATACAGGAGTGAAATGGAGGTTTACTCCCCACTTCCCGTTCATCATAAGAGAACCCAGCGGTTATTATCCTCAGATGATGTATGGCCTCCCTTTAGTAATTGCTTTACGAGGAAAGACCGAATGATTTATGCGCTCTCCCTTTATTCAACCACTCTTTTCTGCGGTCTGAAAAGAAAAAAAAAAGAGTAACAATTAACAGATTTTCGGTTTTAGGGGTGTGGATCCAATAGAGGGTTACTCAAAACGCTCTCGTACAGATGTGATTAACGAGATTTCTTTTTGAAAGAAGAATGAAGAAAAAAGCGCCTTTTATCCGGGTTTTTTCAAACTAAAAGACGGATGTAATTGTGGTCTTTCAACCCTTTTGAACTACTGTTAAAACCACACATTTTCACTTACGCTTTTTCTGAACAACTTTATACACTTTACATCGGAAAGGTTGAAATTCTTGATGGACTGTTGATCAACTACTACAGACCACGATAATTTGTCCTTACGTTCCTCAATAAAAAAGTTCCCCAAGAACCGCTGTATACCTAAAAACGCTGTATGGTTAAAAAAGGAAATCTATTCTTCAAAATCGTTATCTATTTTTACTATGAATTTAAATCGATTTGTAATGTTTCATTCCCTGGAAATCTTGAAACGAAATTGGTCTTATTGACACCAGTCAAGTACTTTGATTAAAAATTTATCGCTGATGAAAACGATCAGATACGCATTTGTACGATTCTGGTAGAATGTGAAAATTTGATGGATTTTCGAAAGTACCGTGATATTTTGGACGGTATCTACCATAATTTATATCCTCCTCATGGTTAAATGTTCTGCTCATGAATTGTATCCAATAGGAGTCTGAAAAACGTACCTGAGACGTCTAAAACGCGTCGTACGATTTACTGCTGTGATTTTTCTAAAATTGTAGGCAATTCAAATTTTAACCATCATAGATAAAGGATTCTACACTGGATAGCAAAGGTATAGTTGTTTTGGAAACTTAGATAAAGCAAATTAAAAAATTGTGAGGAATGAACATCGACAATTATGTAACTGTATCGTGAAATTGAAAAACCTGAACTGAGGAATAATCTGATCCTCATTACCAAATGCTTTCGCACATCAAGGGTTGACAAGTATCCCCTAATGCTCGTATTCAAATGAAAAGCGGAAGGTGTCACAACGGGCTGTCTACCACGTAAAAGAGCGCGCTAATGAAATCGGTGACCGAGATAAGTCAAACGAGCCCATAACTCACAGCTTATCGGTTCGTGTCAATTTGCAGCAACTCTGACTGACGTTTCCATTCGTTGAACACGCGATTCGCTCAATGTTTTGAACTGATGAGTTTACTCAATTACCCCCTGTTCACCATTATTCGTCGTGGACATAATTTCTTACAAAGTTCCAAACAGCCTCAAGGGTCGCAACTCGGAAAGGCGATCAATAATTGATGTAATCAATAACACTGCTAGACGCTAGCCGTTTGGTCCTCCAACAGTTCAAGTTATTATGCTTATGATAACAGCAATTATAAACATGGTGAGGTTTCTATGGAATTTTAATTGCTGAACGTCGTACTACATTCTATAATTTATTCAAGAAGGGCATTGGAACCTAATAGTCATCCATAATATGACCTGGTTTTCTGAGTATTTTAGTTTCACGTGAAAGTGATGACATGTATCGATGATATATACTTCTAATAGAAACTCAACAACAGCTATTTAAATTGTAATTATTGGCTGCTGTTTAATTTGTGTTACTTCAGTTGACGATAAGAAAATTTGATAAGAATTATCCAGTAGAAAGAGGTTTTTGAAAGCAATAATAATATGAATTATACATGCAATTGAAAGTTTTCATACAAGTAACTTTTTTTGTTATTTGTTTCTGCATCACGGTGAGGAAAAGAGCAAGATAAGCTATTTAGACGTTCATACCCTGGAGGGACGCGTCTTCTGCAGACATTTCCTATTGTTACGGAGCCTTCGGGCACTTTTATATTAAGCGGCTCTGAAATGAATCCTGTCTAAACCAATTTTGTTATTCCTTTGTTACAGTTGGACGCGAAGAAGAGCCCTTTAGCTCTTTTGGCTCAGACGTGCTCGCAAATTGGTGCCGACTCTCCCCCCAAGCCCGTTGAGAAGAAGAAAGAGTCCAGGGAGAAGGCGTCACCCGCTTCCGTCAGTTCAAGCAGTCCGAAAGCGAGTTTCAAGCCCTACGATTTGGATGACAAGCGTTCAAAAACTCCAGCCAAAAGCCCCAGAGAGTCACCGCCCGGTAAAGACAAGTACCCAGATGCTCTGAAAGCGCCGTATTTCTATCCTAGAATGTGCAGAGATCCCTATTGCACGGGTTGTCTTAGTGGACACGTTTTGGGTAAACCGTGTCCTTCAGGGTGTACACAGTGCGGTCACATGGCTGCCGCATACGCTCACGCTCAGCTCGCCGCTCTAGCGGCCCAACCTTACATATGTTCCTGGATCACTGGAGATTCATACTGTGGCAAGAGATTCACGTCTTCAGAAGAACTTCTCACTCACCTAAGGAGTCATACTGGCGACCCTATCTTGCCTCATCCACTCCTAGCAAGGAGCTACCCAACGCCTCCGCTCAGTCCCCTGTCCACTGCCAGGTTTCATCCCTACAGCAAGACACTGCTGCCTCCTACGCTACCGCCTTTCCCTTACGCTCATCCTGGTTTACCTCCATACTTTCCTCCTTACTCCCTCTACCACCCAAGACTTGGAGCGTCCCATCCTTGAACCGCTCAAACGCTCTTTGTAGCCTGATTTCTTTTAAAATTGCGTTATGTTTGAAGATCTCATTCTTTTACTCACGAAAAGGTTTTCACAACGGTTGAAATTAAGGGATTGTTGCCTGGAGGTCGTCTTTCCTCACGTAGAATCTAGTGCTAAGAGTGGCACCGTCTGTTTCACTATGCGATTTTTTTTGTAACGATTTAATTTGATGCTAAAGGGAGCAAAGTCCCTATGTACCGAGCAAATTTCACTATTGTCATCCGTGTCTCGGAAAATGTTTGTTTTCCCTTACTTAATCTGCAAAAAAATGTTAGCGTACACCCAACTTAATACATCATCTACAATAGCGTAATTCTGACTCAATTTTTAGCAGCATCTACAACAATCTATTGTATATCTCTTTCATTTTCTAATATCATGTTTCGAATAAACTACTAGAAATTGAACACTGGACATTGTTAGCAAAAATCTGATCAATCCCTTTTTATTTTCGGTTGTGAATTCCCGCCCTTAACTCCTCTCATTTTCTGAGGGCACGTAATTCTTGGCTCATAACCGAATTCTACTGAACTACCTTTCCGGAGGGTTAATGTGTATATTTATATGATATTCAAGAAAATCACTATTACATGATATATCGATATATATTTATCATTGTACAAAGAATTTAGAGTTATTGTGACGATGAGGGTTTTCATCCATGTCCATTTACGTGTAAAGACTTTTTTTGTTTGTTTGTATATTTTGTTGATATGTGTTGTATTATTAAACATTAAAAATAACCAAAGTGGAAAGTCCATGGTGATAAGTCATTGTAAATACTTTTATTCTAGATAATAGTTACCGCATGCACGACAAATGAGAAATCTGGATGACATCCTATTGCATTTGTTTTCCTTTCTTTTTAAGTTTATTTCTGGCATTGAAAAATGAAATACTTACTGGGCAATGCAATAAAATGTAAACTTTTTTGCATTCAATCATCGTGGAAATGCATATAGATTTGTATTATTTATTGCAATAAATTGACTTGTTTTTTAAAAAGAAATCATTGCATCACAGTTTAGTTTATCCTTCCTCATCACCAAGGAATAGCAAATGATGATAGTTCGTTGTCGAAGAGGCAACAGATTTATGGAAAGTATGCATCAATGAGAAACTTGATAGAAGACCAACACCTTTTTATTGTTATTTATCTTTTCAGTAAGTAATTAATCAAAACATCGTTTTCCAAAAATTTTATTTTTATTTTGCTAACCATAAAATGTCACTCTCTACGTATAAACATTTTGATCAAAATAATAGCAAAGCCAATCAAACGATATGAAGAAGAAGGAATTATTGGTACGACTACTGTATTTTTGGCTGTCGTGGTTTTCAACCATTTCAAAGTGGGAAGGAAAGAAAGTTTAGCAAGCACTATAATATTTTTAACATTTTGGTTTATTATTCAATAATAAACCATTATAATCGCTCTTGATCGAAATCGAAAAAATCTAACCCCCCCTAAATTTTTCATGGTTTACGTTTCAAAGGGTGTAGAATCCGAATCTGCAATAAACATTTTTCCGTCCGTCCGCCGTACGTCGTACGCACGATTTCTCCCAAACGACTGAAGCAAAAAAGCTGAAGTTTTCAGGAAAAATCCATGTTGGTCCTGCGACGCCCCAGTCCTTGAGCCAGCTCCCTCATTTAATTTAAAGTGCCCTTTAAGGGTTGTCGAAGTTTTGTAAAATCTCTAAAAACCTCGTAAAAAGCCAAGGCGGCATAAAAGTGAACTCTTTGAAGAACACTCCACGAGGTATCGAATGAGCCCCTCCCCAGGTCTGTAGGTCAAACCATTCTCGATCTATGGCCCGATTTATGGTGCCCACATTCGCGTTATTTTGGTTTAATATTGTGTTTGTGTTGATATCAGTGACGTAGTGATGTAGTAATGTGGATACTGGAGTGAACTCCTAAAAGGCTTTGTAGCCGATACACGGGTTGAAGCATTCTGATAACCATTTAAAAAAAAACGCTAAAAAAATTCTTTCATTGGGGTTTATTATTTAATTGGCTTGCGTTCATGATTTGAATTTATACTAAGCTTTGGAGTGTGCGTGTTTCACAGGTGATAGAGAAATTATTGAATTTCAGGAGATATGCATAGAGCACGTAAATCTGTTCTCGACCGAAATACCTATTTGGATTGATCAGTTGACCTTATTTGTGTGCCTCCTGAAATTCAATAATCGCTCTATCACCTGTGAAACACGCACACTCCAAAGCTTAGTAGAAATTCAAATCATGAACGCAAGCCAATTGAATAATAAACCCCAGTGAAAGAATTTGCAGCGTTTTCCTGAAAATTTCAGATTTTCTGATTTTTCCTGAAAATTATCAGAATGCTTCAATCCGTGTATCGGCTACAAAGGCTTCTAGGAGTTCACTCCAGTTTCCACATTACTACATCACTACGTCACTAGGTTACTGATATCAACACAAAAACAATAATAAGCCAAAATAACGCGAATGGTGGCACCGTAAATCGGGCCATACATCGGGAATGGTTTGACCTACGGACTTGGGGAGGGGCTCATTCGATTCCTCGTGGAGTGTTCTTCAAAAAGAGTACAAATTTAGGCCGCATTGACTTTTTTTGAGGTTTTTAGGGATTTTACAAAACTTTGACAACCCTTAAAGCCAATCAGGAAATTGGTATTTTATCTAAACCATTTCGTTATCGGCAATATTATTTTTTTGGAGTAGTCAGTATTATATTACTCACAGTATATCACTCTCATAAAAAATTAATAAAATGAACCAGTTCTGTAATCATTCGTAGATCATTAATGTAACACTTGACATTGAACGGTTGGGTCAAACGAGTCAAATCAGCCCAAAATCCATTTTCATAATTATACGGTTGGTACATTATTCAACAGTCTTTTAGTCTTAATGGACATAGCCGTACCATAGTGTGCCAATTCGCCCATCTTGTCAAACTTGCTACTTTTCTCGTCTTATTTGGTTCTTTCGGTCCATTGTTTTCAATAATGAAAAGCCTGTGTTTTCTTCCATACCAACCAATGAAAATAATGCTATATAGGTATATGATATTTGGTTGTAAAATGTTTATGGAAGTCTACGAGACATGACTCTTCAGTCGATGTAATCATGATATCGGAATAGACGATACACGGTTGCCAACTTTTTTTCAGAAAACCCCGTGAGCGGGAAATAAAAATCCCTAAATCCATTTTGAAAATCCCTAGAAAAACCCCGAAGGCATCCGTACCTCTTTGTATCATCATAGCCTAGATTGAGAAGCAGTGCGACTTTGGGGGAATATCAGAACAGGAAAAGCAATGCACTAACAGGTATCCACTCCATACTACAACCTAATTTTAATTCTAAAATACTAGTACCTAATCTAAAATAGATAGTACAACGAGATCATTATTTGAAGAATGAGATCATGCGAAGGTATATGGTTTCAAGAGCAAAAACTGCAGATATAACTACATCCTACCTACTTCAAATCTAAAATACTATTACCTACACCTACCTTCTACTAAAAAGTGAAATGTATCTCACTTTAAAAAAATATATATCTTTTAAACCAACAGTCCAAAAAATAAAATAATTCAAAAACTAAATCACAGTCCAGGTCCAATGCGTCCGCTATCGCGCTGTCCATTTTGCTATTCATGTGATCGTACAACTGTTCATTGAACAACGAGATCATCTCCTCCGTGGGTACAAAATTAACGCAAGAGATGCCCTCATTTCGGAGAAAATATCTCACCATCAGAATGCTCTGTATAACATCAAAAGAGTTGCTTCCTGTTCCTTAACTTGTTTTTTATATTGTTATAAACGGAAAAACATCTCTCAACGAACGCATTGGAAATTGGTAAGGACATGAGGGAAAGTACAAATGACGATGTATGTCTGAATCGGGGGTTGTTGGAGATATCAACTCTCGATGCTGGAGTTGTTGGGATGCACTTTCAGCGACCATTGTCTTTGTATCATCGGCTGATGGCCAACTGAGACGAAAACATTGGTCAGATAAAATCCCTTAATTCCCCCTGACTATCAAAAAAAGACCGTAAAAAAAACCCTTTCAAGAAAAAAAAAAAACACCTAAATTTAGGGGGGAAAACCCCAACTTGGCAACCGTGAGACGTTATGTGTAGATAGAACGGATCTATCGGTTTATTAAAACTCATGGGTAGAAAAATGGAACAACAGGAACTATTTCCAGTTATAGGGTTGTATTCCTGTGTCACATGCCAAAACCAAAACAACGCCCTTTGTTACCGGTGAACGATATCAGATGTGATCAGATTTACGTATTCAATAGAGTGATAGTAGCAGTTCAATAAGTTCAACGAATTGAGCAAGTAGAGTGGAACCAGTTGTTTGAAAATCATAGAATAAAATTGGCAAGGAGACTTGTTATGGATAGAACTAGAAATACATTTTATACTCACTGGAAAAATGAATGAATAACAGAGCACGTTATGAAATCTACAGTTTATCATTGTTGAGCTAATCTCAATAGGGGTGAGAAGTAGTACGCCCTTGTTAGTGCCAACTTTTCAAAGGTTCATTTTCTTCACGATTCTCCTGCGGTTTCGCGAGTTCGAGCGGTACTATGAAGGCGGGGAAAGGAAAGGATGTCAGGTCGAATTAATGGTCAATAAATCGCTGTAAATTAATTAAGGTCTGACGTGGAACATGCAAAGGAGCGATAAAACAAGGGGTGGAAGGAACTGGTTTCCCCCTTCTTTTTTTCAGACGTGTTGTGAGCACTGTTGCGGAGTCTACCTTTTTTCCAGGTCAGGGGCTGCGGAGTGGGAGGAAATGGGTGTTAGGCGGCGATTTCTAGAGAATTAGCTAATTGGATGGAGGCAAAAGAGATGGGGGTCGACGATTGCTGAATCTGTTCTGGCAGCTATCTCACTACTACCTATTTCTATCTGAATTAGAATCCACTAACATGAACCACACTAACACATTCATTGTACTCGTTTTAGACCTCTACCTAAATGCTGGAGAATATGTATCAATACCCAAAATCTTCCTGTGTCACAAGAAATGTGTCACTTCTACCCCTCCGTCTACCCCCTTTCATACTGAAAATTTGGGGGTTCTAAAATATTTTTGAATACTAAACCGAAATCGTAATTGAACAATAAAAGAATGACATGACCAAATTGACGAAGTTTGTTGGACAACAATACACCAACTGGGATTGAACAAAATAAGGATATGAAAGCCGATTGAGAATTATAACCTAAGTAGCGTCGACAAAGTTTGTAAAAAAAAGTTCCCTGGGCACCACTTCCTCTAATTTTTGTCTAATGTGGTGAAATTCGAAATTCCCGAAAAATGTTTACATAACTACAGTAAAATTGGGAATGAACACCCAACAAAAAATCACGAAAATTGGTCAAGAATTACAGGCTGTGCACCATCGACAAAACACTCACACCCTTACGGATATATACTAGTTTTACTATCGTTTTTTCACGGAATCCCTCTTAGAATGGACTGTAACGGATTTGCATCCAGTATTATTTCTAATAAGCGGTCCTCTATTGAGATTCAGAAGGGCTTGCTAAACATTATATGCTTTAATAATTCGCCACCCCCCCCCCCCCCTCCCTTTGCTACATGAGTGCACCGAGAGCTGGATATGGATGGCAAGATGATGTCGTATTCAATGATAAGCACAAAATGGAAGGAATGCATGAATAATTTTCAAATAAGTAAGAATGAGTTAGTGTATCTTCCAGGGATATCTAGCTTTGATACTACTCATAAGGGGACAGGTTGTCCGAGCGAGCAAAGG
The DNA here is from genome assembly GCA_031894815.1 of Creontiades dilutus. Lineage (NCBI taxonomy): Eukaryota > Metazoa > Arthropoda > Insecta > Hemiptera > Miridae > Creontiades > Creontiades dilutus. Next base: position 190,484 of record JAVIWC010009583.1, read on the forward strand.
CCTCAGTCCTTTGGCTGTTTACTTTCAGTGGGAGTACTGATTAGCCCGGTTCGATTCCGGCAAGGCACCAATGATTAGGGCCAAAATCCTATCAAGTGTTGTATACCTGTCCTGTCGTTTGACAGTTCACCTCTGATCTCGATATCACGTGAATCCAAATCGCTCCCAACCCAGGGGCGTGAGGCGATGGGAAGCGAAATCGTCAGACCTAGTTCCGATCCTCTCTAGAGGACGGCTGGCGACGTTTGCGACACCTCCTGGTAGTCAGACGAAAATCCAAGGTGAAATTCCTTGTTTACTTTATATTACTTTTTAATTTACTACTCATAAACCACAACACAAATTAAGAATCTTTTGAATATTCAATCCAAGTATTTCCAAGAATCCGAGAATTTCTATATAAATAGCGAACTCCGTCGGACCATTGAATCCAGTTGGGCTCACACTTTGGGAAGTGTAGAAAGCAGGAAACAGCCGAAGATGAACAGAAGTACAGACTAACCAAACTGTATGTCGTACATTTACGTTATGGAATGTTGGTATTGCCTCCGCCCTTGGCTAGCTAGTCCACCCGAAACCCACAGTACATCCAACCACGGCGTTGCGATAAGACCAACAATACGGGGCAAAGGAAGATGTTTCAAGAAGATGGTCAACACAAGCACCGTTTCGAACAGATCGAATCTAATATTCCCTGGCTACTGTCATAAGAACTTCCATATCCCTCAAAAAACCAACCGTATCAAGCAACTAACGTTGTTCATTTGTGGTCTTGTAACACTTTTGGTGACGTTACAATATTTTTGCCTGAAACCCAGCCACAAGACATCTATATCCATGTCAATGTAATACTATCATGCGTTCAACAGTTTCGCGCTATCCTCATATGTTTATCAAAATAATATGTATCAAATTATATATAGCTTTTCCAAGTCAGATTCGGACATTTCCAAACCAATTTCAGACTTTTTCATTTCAATTTCATTTCAATTTCAGAATTTTCCATTTCAATTTCAGAATTTTCCATTTCAATTTCAGAATGTGATCAATATCCGGGTGGGAGCGGTTTTTGAAATTGATTTGGAAATTTCTGAAATTGTTTTGAAAATATCTGAATCTGACTTGGAAAAGCTATATATTGAATGATTTTGAATGTGTATTTTAATTCAAACCTGTTGTTTTGCACTTTACAGATATAAATTGGTATACATAAAATAATAATTTGAATTTGTGGAAACCGTAAAGGAAGCAATTTCAACAAACGATCTGAAAGTGAATTAAACGAAAGGACTTCTCACGTCAACTAGAGGGAATAAGAAAAATGTGTCCAACCCCCCAGTGACGTTGATTTGTCTCCAGAAAGCTGTCAGGAACCTCGTCTTCCCGTCTGGATCCATTTGTCAGGGAAGCAGCACACAAGAGTGGGGGAAAAGTCACAAGTAAATATAACGATAACAAAACTGAAGATAAAATAACAAGATAAAGGCGGTTTTCGATGTTTTAGAGGTGATATGAAGCATTCGTGATTCAAATTAATACACATGAAAATCATAACAAGAGGGCAAGATTGCATTCAGAAATTAACATTCGTGCAACTGGACAGTTTCAAAGAGAATTAGTTCACCATGAAACATCTGACAACTTCAATTTTCATACTTCATTTTTACCGTTACATCTTCAACAATTTTAAATATCAAACGATAATTGCACATAAATATTTATATGCACTATTATGATAGATAGATAGTTTATTTATATCATTTTACATGTTATATTCTTTAATTGACTAATAACTGATGAACGAGCTGGATAGTGTCACACTGTGGCCCAGCCCGGAGTTGGTTCTTCTGGGATTATAATTCATAATGCTATTAGGTACTCATTTAAATGTTGAAATTATTCTGGATTGTATATATTTTCCATTAAATAAGCGATACTAAGAAAGAGGTTCATTCTTCGATTGCCTTGAGTATTATTCCAATAACACAAAGATTAATTTTTTGTGTCAGAAATTTTTTCAAACTTCCAAACTGTTTTCTTTGTCATGTTATTATCTGTTATGTTTAGATTTGAATAGTAAACCAAAAAGCTACTTCCAATTGCTTAATACAAGGCAACAAAATCCGATTTTAGAGACATGTAATTGTGAATTCAGATTCAGGCAAGTACCTCATCGTCATTTCGGTAATGAAGCGAATAATTTCACTCCCAAAAACATACCAATTCAGAAGGCATACCGAATTAATATTAACGGAAGAACAAGGAACTGACTTCATGGCACCAAACCAAAGTTCTCTCGAACTTCAAGTTCATTATACCAGTTATTCATCCGACTTCTGAGAGAGGCAAGCAGCCAGAAAAAGTGGGAACCAAGAAAAACAAGGCAGGGCCAATTTACAACAGACTAAAGTAAACCGGCGCAGCTCCACCTTGTATAAATCAGCCACCGCATGTAATTAACTAACAGAGAAATGAGCGGAGCATCCCCTAAGTGGGTTTTCTAGCCTTCCCTTTCAAAAACCCGCTTTTACTATCTTCGAGGAGGCTTCCACTCACCGGTTAGCTAAGGATATTTTCGCCCCAGGAGGAACAAGGCACCCCCGTCTTTCAAAATAAAATTAATGTTCCCCCCCATCACTGACGGCTTCAAAACATATTTCATTGTACCGTGAACAAAAAGCTTTTCAACGTATTTAATTTTGTGCGAAGGCTCCGAGACTATTCATCAAAACTTCAAAAAAGACTGTGGACCAACACCCCCCCCCCCCTCCATGCCCCCTCGGCGTTAAACCGTCTTCCTACTGATCATTTATAACATGAATGAGGAATTACTATTCTTCTTCTGATATTTATCTTTCTTCTCCGTCTGCCAGCGTTATTTATTCATTTTTTAACGCACAAATGATAATGAATCCAGCCTAATCAGTTGAGGGGGACAAAATGTTTTGCTAATTAGGTAGATGTCCATTAATTTTTCACCAGGATTATGCGCAATTAGTGTACTAATAGGTTTGATAAAGGATTTCATTCGTGTACATTGTTCTCTTCTGATCATTCAAGTTGAGAACTAAGGAACTTCAATCATGTCCCTGGAAGAATAATAAAGAAACCGTAAAATCATTAAGTAATCGGCTGCACCGAAGCAGTTTTGTTCTAAGGTAGTGGTTGATTCTCATTATCTTCTTCATTTCTAATCATTAAAATTTGTTTCAGTTTTCATCAGTTCTTAATGTGCACATTTTAGCTGTAATTATCAGTTCCATCTTGTACAAGCACTAATGCACAGTTCTGTAAGGTTCAAATGGTAAGTGGTTGGGTGTTTACCTCAAACCGTTGTATTCAGTTATCCTTCAACGTACAATGGCCAGAGGGGGGTGTCTCAGAGATATCTCCGTTTTGTAGATATATTTCCATTACTGCTAAAAACTGAAATGTTTCTCCTGAAGCTAAAATGGCTGGGCAGTTCAAGACACGGGACGGAAGCTATCCATATCTATCAGAAATGTAAGCTTTGTCGAGGTGAATTGCATTTTGAATGATCCCAATTACTATAATTCAGTAGCCTATACTTCAGTATTATTGCTTCCGAGTCTACCACGATAGCGGAAGCATTGTTTTCACTTTCGGAATGTGAAAATTTTTTTGTCTCCAAAATCAAAAATTCCACTTGCATTTTGCGTTTTAGACCTTTCTGAACAATTTTGGTTCCCTGTCTGTCTGTGTGTCTGTCTGTCAGCAAATCCTTGTTACGGGCAAAACTACACGAAGTTATAGTCCGATTTTGATGAAATTTTCAGGGATTGTGCGGTTTGGGGTGTAGATGGTCCCCTATGAGTTTCATGACCCCCGGATCAATAGTAGCCTCTGCGCATCCGCAAACGTGAAATCCTTGTTACACGCATAACTCCGGGAGTTCATGACTGATTTCGATGAAATTTTCAGGGATTGTTCGGACTGATGTAGCTTTAGTCAATAATAATTTTCAATGATCTATACAGTCATGTTATGGATACGAGGAAGCTATGTGCCACACCCACTTGGCAGACGTTTTTTTTTTATCTCGAATTGAATAAATGCCATTTTTAATAAGGTCCGGTACTGCTCAACATGATAAGTATTCGGCAAAAGTATAGTACTCGTATAATCACAAGAAAAAGTGAACTTTTCACAAGCTGTGAAGACTAGTGATAATCAATTCCTAAAAGCTGCAAAAATATAGTTAAGTGTGGTATTTTTTACACATTTTGGAGAATTGAATGAAGCCATTTTAATTTATGCAAACCAACTTCCAAATAAAATCTTTTAAAAAATCATTCAGGAGTTTGAAAGGGATGTTACCGAGATTAAGGTGATTTTTCTCAAATCTCTGGAAACATAAAAACACGAGTTAGCTGCTCGGCTTTCCAGTAGGGATGGGTATTGATACCCAATATTTCAAAAAATTATATTTTACCGTTGAGTATCGATATTTTTGTATCCCTCCTATAATATCGAGTACCGATACTTCAATTCCGATATTTCCGATATTCTCACGAGCTTAAAAAAATGGGTTTCAATATTGTTCTTTGATTGATTTTCTTAATTTTCTTTAGTAATAGAATCTGGAATGTAAAAGAATAGTGGTTTTAATAGGTACTAGATGGAAAACAGGAAAAGAATAAGAAGAAGTAGGAGGAGCACCTACTATTACTGTTACCTTACCTCTCGCACGTTCAAAAAATCAAAACAAAGATTATCTTCTGTTCTGTTTAAGTAGATACGATAAGGTTTTTTGCAGTTCAATTTTGAAAAGTTGATGTTGGAAACGATACTTTGCTTGACCGATACTTGGAGTATCGATACCAACCTTCCGATACAGTATCGGTTCAAAATATCGATACTTGTTCAACGATACCCATCCCTACTTTCCAGGAATTGTTTGAGAGAGCATGTAAGAAATGAATCAGCTCTAGCTTTCTAAATCAGAATCACTTACTTCAATTAAAGGCAAAATCAACTAATTTTCAGGCAAATCCTTTGATCCTCAACAACAACCAAATCCCAAGAGCCAGAGAAGTCAGATACCTGGGTGCATACCTACAACAACGCCTCACATATGATCACCACATAGGAGAATTGGTTAAGAGACTTCGTTCCAGAACGAATCTCCTCAAACCCATGCTTGGGCGAACGTCACCTCTATCATTGGAAACCAAGCGTTTATTATATATTACCTTAATAAGACCAATATGGCAATATGGCTGCTCTATCTGGGGTTTGGCCAGCAAGTCACAAATAAAAAGGATCCAAACTCAGCAAAACAGAGCATTAAGAACAATAACCGACGCACCATGGTACGTGAGAAATAATAATATACACAAAGACCTTGATGTACCATTGGTTGACGATGTAATCAAAACTACCATAAACCGACAACACGCCACTATATTCAACCACCCATCTCCTGCTGTATTTCAAAATCTACTGTTATTGTGGGGAATCAACCAACCGAGACGTCTGAAAAGAAAGCGAGCACCCGACATATTGGACTCTAGTGAACAAAGTAGTACCTGACTGTTATAATGTTATTGTCTTGTTGAAATTGGAAATTATTTATATACCCAACTTATTATTATATTCTTAAGAAATCAAAACTAATTTGCTGGGACTGTCGCTGGACAGGAACCCTAACACATGTGCCACGGTACTGATGTACCAGTAATTATTTATCTGTACCATCAGCCTAACACATGGTATTGTAATACTAAAAGTTGAATAAATATTTAAAAAAAAAAAAAAAAAAAAAAAATCAACTAAGACCACCTACCAAAATATACGAACTTACAAAACTGAAATAATAAGGAGCTCTTAGTTTTCCTACTATTTCTACTATTTCAATGCAAATTAAGCATGGACTCTTTAATAGTATTAATCGCTTCACAAATCAAAGGATCTTAATGCAGAATTGGGTAATCGCACCACTGAACCTTTGTTATGATCGCTTTGTGGTTTCATCCAGGCGGTTGGAAACAACGGATGGAGGTATTAGGAACGGACGTTGTCCCAGTTGGATAAGTAAATGAGACCGAGACGCTATTTGATGCCCTAAATAACTCATCGAGCTGAATATGAGAATGGGAGCTGGAGATTTACAGTCAGATCCAGAGCTGTTGTGATAATAACACTGGTTTTCATGATAAATGCAAGCAATAAGCGACCATATGTTCCGCGCTGTTCCGCCCGATATAACTCGTCAGATTTATCGGGCCATCGTAGATGCCGAAGGAAAAAATATTATGAGCCCCTTCCAGAGGGTTTAATTCACCGAAAATAACAACCCGAAGCACCCCATAAACCAGTGGAACGAATGTGAATGATGAAACTATAACATTAGGCTCCGTGACCGGGGGGACTAGGAAGGCGATGAATCTGGTTCATTTGTGGACCGCCCTCCGGCCGAGTTAATGAAAGGGCAGGCCGGACTGAAGATTTGTTGGATGAGGGGCGTCCAGGAAGGTGATGGAGAGCCTCTGCAGGGCACCAAGATCCCCTTGAAGAGGCGTAACATATGAGACGAACTACGCCCCACTGGCCCCGATTCGCCCCGCACCTGGGGGAGTCTTTTTGTCACTGACATCCCCCAACAAAGTCAATAGCCTCCAAGGATTTTTCTGTCGAAAAAACCCCCTTTCGGCCGATCGCTTTTGTTCCTTCCGTTTCCATCAACGGCAGCCGGCCGAAAAATTAATAGACGCTTTTCAAACGGAATTAGACACGGGCGATGAGTTTTATAAGAAAACCTCGAGGGCTGAAAAAATAAAGGTCTGACAATACATTGGGTTACCCTGCTTCATCAGTGTGGTTAGCTGCTACTGAGCACCAAAGGATGAGTAGAATGTGTTGAGTTTCCATCGCGCCCTGTCACTCTCATTTCTCGCCTGCTACATCAATCTTTTATAGAGGACGTAGTACATTTAGGTGGATCTCAACGACCCACGTCCCCACACATATGTGAACATGGCACATTATAGGTATTGAAAATGTGCAAAGGAGTCGGCAGTAACCTGAGGGCGAGAATTCAAATACACACAGGAGACAGAAATGCTCTTTACTTTGTGTTCAGGGGTGATAATGATAAACTGTATCGTGTAGAGTAGTAGTGTCCAAAGACTCACGATCGGTCAACTCTGCTTGAAGATGCGTTTGCCAAGCATACAGCACGTGCTTTGTCATCGAAGCTATTATGTAGTTTCTAAGGAAATGCTATCAGATGCCGATTGTAGCCTGAAGCCTTATACAACTAATACCACCAACTCGATGGCCTTTCATAATCCTAGATGCACAGGTGGTTAGCGTGAGCATGGTGGCAGACTAGGGGAGGCAACATACTCGTAGATTATTACGACAGGAATGACATGCCACAAGAGTTATCAGAACTGGAAGGAGTTGCAGCTAAATACATCAAAATCATGGGCGCGACCGTATGCGTACTGTGGTGTGAGAAAGCTGCCATGGAGTTACTCGGGTGTGCAGGATCGAGCACTTGTTTCCTTCAGGGTTCTTTTCTTGAATTGTGGTTATATTATAAGGTTAGTTCCTTTCTCCTCTGTCCTTTCTCGGTCTTCGATGACTTCCTTAATCCGAAGGAAGCGTTGGGTATACTTAGGCGTCCTCCCCGCACTAATGTTTTTGGTTTATTGTTCAATAATAAACCATAGTAATTGCTCTTGAAAGAAAAATTCTAACCACCCCTTAAAATTTCATGGTTTACGTTTCAAAGGGTGTAGAATCCGAATCTGCAATTAAAAATTTTCCGTCCGTCCGCCGTACGTACGATTTTTCCCAAACGGCTGGAGCAAAAAAACTGAAATTTTCAGGAAAAATCCATCTTGGTCCGACGACACCCCAATTCTTGAGCCAGCTCTCTCACTTAATTTAAAGTGCCATTTCAGGGTTGTCAAAGTTTTGTAAAATCCCGAAAAACCTCAAAAAAAGTCAAGGCAGCCTAAATTTGTACTCTTTCTGAAGAACACTCCACGAGGAATCGAATAAGCCCCTCCCCAGGTCCGTAGGTCAAACCATTCCCGATCTATGACCCGATTTATGGTGCCAACATTCGCGTTATTTTGGTTTTATTATTGTTTTTGTGTTGATATCAGTAACCTAGTGACGTAGTGATGTAGTGATGTAGTAATTTGGATCCTGGAGTGAACTCCTAAAAGGCTTTGTAGTCGATACACGGGTTGAAGCATTCTGATAACCATAAAAAACGCTGCAAATTCTTTCACTGGGGTTTATTATTCAATTGGCTTGCGTTCATGATTTGAATTTATACTAAGCTTTCGTGTGTGCACGTTCCACAGGTGATAGAGCGATTATTGAATTTCAGGAGGCACACAAATATCATCAACTGATCAATCCAAATAGGTATTTTGGATGAGAACAGATTTACGTGCTCTATGCATATCTCCTGAAATTCAATAATCGCTCTTTCACCTGTGAAACACGCACACTCCAAAGCTTAGTAGAAATTCAAATCATGAACGTAAGCCAATGGAATAATAAACCCAGTGAAAGAATTTGCAGCGTTTTTTTAAATGATAATCACCGTTTGAGGGAAGTTACGTGAAAAAATTGATGTTTGAAATCCTACTAATATACTACCTTCTTAATGTTTATTTCAGTTTAAATTTGCCAATCGAGTATTTGGTTCAATCAACCAAAATGAATGATATATGGTATAAACCAACAAAATGTGTTTTTTTAAATTATCACATTGATATGATTTTCGGATAAGTATAAAAAGTAATATGATCGTTCCACATGTCATGAAACGTGATCGCGATAACCTCAAATGCTAGTCCCCGGTTGACAATCGTCTGCAATCAGTGAAAAATGAAGCTGATTGGAAGGCCGCATTGTGTCATTCATCTGTCCGATATAGAAACAATGTTTTATCCTGTCCCGAGAGCAGTCAGAAAGGAAAAGATTGATTAGCGTGATTAATTTACAAACAAATCAGGCGAAGCCTTGACCTGGAACCCCTCTCATCTCATCTCGTTCTGACGTTGACAATAAATTTGGGTCTGCCCTCCCCCTCTTTTTGCCAGCATTCAAAACTTCTCTTCCATTTATTCTATTCACGTCATTAATCAAAAGGATAAAAGGATTTAATTAGATACTTATACTGACAAATGAGTCGTTCCAAATGGACCGAGCCCTTTGAAGTGGGTGGCCCTCGGGCGGCTTGCCCATTAGGATTCACGCGTTTGGAAACGGCGTGCTTTGAGCGGCCGCGCCAAATTTCAGGGATTTTTAATGTTCGGACTCGTAAATATAGAAGATAGCTTTTGATGACGTGCATGATATAACGGAAAAGTGATATCTTTCTTCTAAAAACGCGATCACTAATCGAAAGGCCTCTTTCTTTTTCAATAATTTATCTTTGCAATGTTGGAAGAGCAATGTTAGTTTTCACGTGGTATATATAAGAACGAGGACTATTTATAACAGTCACATTATGAGTGCTGAGTTCAAATCCGAAGTGGGATGAGTTTCAGGTCAAATTGACGAGCTGTTCGCTGAAAGAATTTTTTTTTTTTTTTTTTTTTTGAAAATGATTTATTGCACCAAGTTACAACTTATTAGCAACAAATTTTTGACATTTAAATATGGATTGGTTATAGTAAAGCTTAGGTACATAACTAAGTCTCTAATGGTTTCGAATGTTAGAAGTGTCATTTGTTGCACTTGAGATTCACTGAATTTCTTTTTTTCACTGTGCGGATTTTGTTATCGCGAACACCTTAATTCACGTACACAGATCATGAGGCTTATTCCTCTTGAGTCGTCTGGATAGGTCGTCAACGTCGAGGAGCTGCACAGCTTCTTCATTGACGTGTAGTTGTAGCCGCTTGTGATGGGCTATAGCGTGCATTCTGATTACTTCATTTACTGTTGGTATACAAAGTTCTTTGTGAAGTCGAACATTTCGGGTGTACCGGTATGCATCAACAACACACCTAAGTACATTGTTTTGAAACCGCTGTATAATATCGCGATTACTTTGAGCAGTACAGCTACACAACTGCACTCCAGACTGGTTTGAGGACTTGTTTGCTGAAAGAATGGCCATGGAATAGAACCCGGAAAAACATCATGTTTCACTTGCGGGTTTAGTTTTACTTGTTTCGAAGTGAACGTAGATTCCACACTTATACCTTTACTAGTATCCAAAATTTCCAACGACAGATACTTCAATTCGCTGTGTAACCAATCACAGTATTGATAATCGACGATTTCATTGTTCTCCATTTGACTCGTCTAAGAAAACTGTCTGTAACCCCACATTAAACGTAAACTATCGTGCAGATTTTTGTGTAATTGAAATGGTATCGATCATTGAGAGTAAAAAACGTTTGATCTAATTATGTTTCATGTCCAAAAATGAAGGTATCACTTGATCAAAAGCTCTTAACTATATTTTACACCACTTCCTGACAACTATTAAGCCCTCCAAGTCATTAGTTGTCAACATTTGTGATGGACTAAAGTATTATTTTCAGAAGTAAAGCTTGGATTTGTTAAGTAGATGAAGTACCTATTGATTTGTCTTTTAAACTTGTTATCATTGGCATGTTAGCATACATCCGTTTCCGTTAGACAGTTCGTACGTTGCTGGTCAGGTTGCTTTCTATCGATAATCTCCGATTATCATTGGGTTTTGTCTGGTAGCTAGAGGAAAACCGCTCACAGACTTGATTAGCAACATAGTTTTAATATGTTACTAATAGCGCACATAAGTTAGTTTCAATTCGAGTATGACAAAACCCTTGCGCAGTGGGTTCACAGACTCTTATTTAAAATAAATTACGATTATTTTAATTCATTGTCTGATTAATGATACATTACACTCTCTTCCGTCGCGTTTTGAGTTATTCTGTTCACTTCTAGGACAATATTGCCTGTAGATAGTGGAATCAGTTCGCTCATCCACCGAACTGGAAATATTTCTTGTACTTCGAATGTTGTTTTATTTTTTATATATATTTTTTTTTAAATGGCTTCGGCCTTTATTGACCATTAACCAACTATAACAAATTATAGTTCAATTATGATAATATAGTGTTATGATTTACTATAGTTCATAATATATATCATTGTCTTATATTATGGGTTGTATTCTATTCTGGACAGATATGCAAACTCTGCACGATACACTGCTGCGTTTTCAGTTTGGATGATTGTAGTCAGAGAAAAAGGTTGCTCCAATTCTTGAATTATTACTTTGATGAGTGGTTGTCGCGGATGGTTTAGGGCACTACATGATAATAGGACGTGATTGATTGTTTCTTCTTCTTCCCGGCAGAAACGGCAGCTTTCCTCCATTCCAACTCCAATTTTCTTTAGGTATGACCTTGTATTCGCTGTTCCGCAGCGAATTCCTGACAAGCATTTGTAAAATTGCTTGGAATTCCCGTCAATTTTATAAAACCAGGGTTGGCGATGCGGCCTCGGGAACATGAAAACATATTGCTGGCCAGAGTGATAATTGGAGTATTTATCATCCCATTCTGATTGAGCCTTGGCTTTGTGATATTGATTCAAGTCTGAGGGTGGAAATAGAGGCTTGATAGTCACATGTGGATCGTCTATTGTTCTCTTGGCAATCTGGTCTGCAATTTCATTTCCTCGGACACCAATATGAGCCTTAATCCATACGAAGTAAATGAATTGGTTACTTTCTTTTCTGAATGTTGTTTTATGGTGCTTGAGTAGTCACCAAGATTGAACGAATGAAAATTACAAAATTCGCAGAAAACTACAAAAGCTATTTGATAATCAATGAATCTGAAGTAGTAATTAAAAGGGTTCACGCTGATTATGTTATGTTTTATTAGGTATATTATGATTAATATATATCTTAGTTGCAACCTTTTTAACGATGAGTTTTTTGAGGAGTCTTTGGAAAATCTCGTTACGAGAGTGACTTTGAAAAAAAATTGAGCGGATAAAAAAATACGGTTCGGCGCCTTTTGAGTGCGCAGACGGACGAACCACTCAACTGTGCGGCGCCGCGGACCAATTTGTACGTCTGAACAGGGAGGATGACCCATCATTACCCTCGGAGGCCCTTAAGGTTGAGGGAAATTTCACTGGTCGGTTCGCCTCATTTGCTAAAAACAGGGGGCTAATTTATGGCGGGCACGTAGCTCCTTGGGGCGGAAGAAGAGGAAGCGCTTGGCGGGTGTCGGGGGTAGCGGGTGCCCGTGGGCGATGGCGTCGAGCGTTACCAAGGCTGAAGAAGTTTTCGACTGTGGAGGTAAGTTCCATTTAATTAGACACCCTCTCTCGGACCCCGTGGATATTTATGGTGAGCCGTTCCGAGAATGCTCGCTTTCTTCAGCGACCCATTTTGCTGTAAAATACAACAATTTTCCAGTATTGAAGAAAGGATCGGCGTACTGATGATAATGCAGTCTAACGAGCGAAATAAACTCCTACCCAATACGTTCATTTGAGATTATATGAACCGTGAATCACCAATGTTCTGGCAATAAGGAAATTTCAGGGATTTCATCATTTCAAAATTTCCTAATTGCCACAATAGGAATGATCCACAGTGATCCTACTTGCATTTGTATGTTAGCTATAAATTATAATTCTCTTTTGAATTGCTAGAAAAGTATATGCTGTCCGATTAGGTACATGTTTATGACAATCATTTCCTTAAAGAAATGTCTTTCTTTTTATTGTTTGCAATAATGAACTTTTTGAATCTACCTATAAAAACAAAAATTTCACCCACTTCCCTCCTCAGTGTGTACAGGTTTACACCGCAAAGTACAGATTCTCTAAGTCGAATAAAAATCGGGTCGGAGAGTAAAGATTGCATAGACAAGGCGTTTTATGTAATTCTAAAGCTGGCATATTTGTTGGAAACAATGGTATGTTTTTTTGTTTCTCCATTTTCTTGTTCGACAAGTCTGAATTCTAAGGTATGTACATATTATGGACAGCTTATAGTTTAAGATTTTCATTCTTTGGAATATGCAGATATTTTCACACTCAACTTTGCGTTGTCCCACCGCTGGATCGATTCTAATTGGCCGTCCCTCATATAGAAAAAAACCGAACTCACATGTTTCCGGAGGGATGACCTCAGTTTACATTATTTGGCTAAAAAATCACAAATTGGCAAAAGATGTCATTGAAATCGACCACTTTTGTTAGTTGTTATCCGACCAGCCGTCGAGCTCCACAAATTTTAGAAGAGAAAAAATCGTCAAAATCGTCAATCGTCAATCTGTGTGAAACGACAAATGAGTTCGGCCAGCACGGATAATTGAACATTTTACTACTGCTCATTCTACTGCTCTGTACTATCTAATTGTTACTGTACTGTTCCACATTCTCTGCTTTCTCAGAATCACTTTTTTCCTATTGAATTAAACTTTTACAATCAAGTTTGACAAATCCGTCCGTGAATATAACCAAACAAACATTTTATGCTACGCATAAATACACTTTAGCTGGACTTACAGTTTAATTTTTTTTTTCGTGACTTATTAATTGGATGAAAAATCAAATACATTTCATCTAGCAATTTTACATATCAATAAAGATACACTCCAAGAAGGTAGGTTTACAGCAAAACCTAGCCCTTTATTATATAGCTCAATTAATTAGCACTGAGTTCGATTGCACTTCTATTCACAGCACAACTAAATCCAGTGGTTTGTTTCGCTTGAGACGTCGGATTTCACCTTCGTTGTCCAAAACGTAGAGCATCTCCGGGTTCTCGTGTTTGTGGAGGCGATGTTCATGCTTCCTTGCCTATTTTGCAATAATTTCATAGACTGTCTCATCCTCAAATCTCGATGAATATCATCGTTTCGCATGTACCAAGGGGCTCCAACTATACTTCTAAGTATTTTATTCTGAAAGGTTTGGATTTTCTTAATATTTGATTTCTTGGCACAGCCCCAGATCTGTATCCCATAGGTCCAAATAGGGCGAAGGATCTGCTTATATATAAGCAGTTTGTTGTGAAGAGAGAGATGGGAATTCCTTCCCACTAGCCAATACATCCTTCTGTACTTGATTTTAAGTTCTTCTTTCTTCTTTTCTATGTGTTTATTCCAGTTTAATTTGGAGTCAAGTGTCAAACCCAAGTATTTAACTGCTTCAGTATGCGGTATTTTATTCGAATTGATCTCAACATCCAAGATTGGGACTTTTCGGTTAGTGAAGTTGATGTGGGCTGATTTTGATTCGTTCAGCTTCATTCTCCACATCTTGGTCCACTTAGAAACCTCAGTAGTAGACGTCTGTAGTTTGCGTGTTGCTTCTATATCATCTCCAACAGAGAGGATAGCCGTATCATCTGCAAAGGTGGCAACAGTTGTGCCTTCTTGTTGGGGTAAGTCCCGTGTGTACAGGAAGATCACTGGCCCTAAAACACACCCTGCGGGACCCCTGCTTTTATGGGCTTCAAGCCGAAGTATTGGTCATCTTGCTTACTGAAATGTCTATTTTCTAGGTAGGACTTCAGTATTAAGTAATACTGTCTTGGGAGATCCCTGTGCAGTTTGTACTCTAGTCCCTCGTGCCTAACCTTGTCAAATGCTTGAGCCACATCCAAGAAGATACGTCACATATTTTTTTACCTTCAAGGGCCCTCTCAATTATGTTAGTGATTCGAATGGACTTGATCTATTTTAGAGTGTCGTTGTCCTGATATCCGAATTTGATTTGGGATAAATACACTTTATCTTCTACTTACAGTTTAATGTGATTAGAAAGAAGTTTGATGCAATGGTAAAAAGATTACGTTTTATTGGAAAATACTTTTGTGTTAATACTTGAATTTTTACAAAAAAAGAATCAATTTGAGTGTTTATTTGACGATTCGTATGTAATGTTGACCACTTGATTACTCTGTTTTATTTCACTACTATGATCTTTTCTCAGTGACTTCGGTTTTCGCTCCTCATTTGCTTGATATTTCACATATTCAAAACCAAACAATCAATAACAGTTATGAAATTAGGTGCAACGTAAGATATAAAACATGTCATCAATCGACGCCAAGGAGATCTATTAGCACTCAGTTATCTATCTGGAGGATACGAAAGAAATATAATGTATTCCGCGCTTGTATCTTGGTTTCAGAATGCAATGTCCTGCAGCGGCAGTAAGTTAATATTCATAGCCCGCGACCGCAGGCGGGATAGCGAAAAATTGAACTTCAACATTCGCCAGCCCATTTCAGTAGTTTATGATGGCTAGCCGAAACTCATAAAACCATCACTGATATAGGATCAAGAAATGAGGAGCAAGGAGATATGGAAACAGCTAGTGTAGACATTAACATCGCTTAAATCTATGACTTCAAATACAGTGTGCAAACCAGCAACTTTCTACTCATTATCTACTTCATCATAATAATTTAAGCTGTTTTCAGAAAGAAAACAATTGAAAAATCATATCTACAAGTCAAATTTTCTAAATAAAATAAGGTCGATTGAAACTGAGTCATTTAGAAAAACATGAAAAATTCTTTTGAAATTCTTGAAAATGCAAATCAGTGTCTACCTACTCCTAAAAAATGCTTACAATACAGTTTTATACATGTTGACAGCTATATGTTTAATTGTCCACAAATAAAGTTGTTGTATTGAATCTTGACCTGCGTACTCTGTCTAGAAAATATGTTTGTAATATTACCTAATACAAACTGCTGTGCTGCGCGTTTTGTTACAATTTTCTGTTGGTTAGAGTAAAAATCGTAGAACATGTGCAGTGATGTTTCTTGTGAAGAAGATTCGAGAACCTCAACCATCTACTTTCACAAATCTGAATTTGACAGCTTAAATAGAGTCAATTAAGGTACGTGGATAGTGTTAATTGAAGCACTGATAGGAAAAACGCTGCAAATTCACTAGGGTTTATTTTCAATTGGCTTGCGTTCATGATTTGAATTTCTACTAAGCTTTGGAGTGTGCGCGTTTCACAGGATAGAGCGGTTATTGAATTTCAGGAGGCACACAAATATGATCAACTGATCAATCCAAATAGGTATTTTGGTTGAGAACAGATTTACGTGCTCCATGCATATCTCCTGAAATTCAATGATCGCTCTATCCTGTGAAACACGCACTCCAAAGCTTAGTAGAAATTCAAATCATGAATGCAAGCCAATTGAATAATAAACCCCAGTGAAAGAATTTGCAGCGTTTTTATTGAACCTCAATACCCCCCCCCCCCACCACAATGAAAACAGCTATAATTTATCAAGTCCTTTAGCACTCGTATTGCGTTAAAACTTAACCAAATCCAAATTTAAACGATGTAGCCAAAGGTAAACTGATGTAGAGGAGGCACACAAATATCATCAACTGATCAATCCTAATAGTCGTTTTGGTTGAGAACCGATTTACATGGTCTATGCATATCTCCTGAAATACAATAATCGCTCTATCACCTGTAAAACACGCACACTCCGAAGCTTAGTAAGATTCAAATCATGAACGCAAGCCGATTGAATAATAAACGCCAGTGAAAGAATACTTATTCACCCCAGTAATAATATTGAATAATAAACCCCAGTAATAATATTGAATAATATTTACCTATATATTATCAGCGTTTCATACATACCAGAATGCTTCAACCCGTGTATCGGCTATAAACTACAAGCAACCACATCGGCTATCACTCCAGTATCCACATTCACTACAACTCGACGCTATCGGCCAGACATCACTAGGTTACAAACAAACAATAATAAACCAAAAAACGCAAATGTTGGCACCATAAATCGGGCCATAGATCGGGAATGGTTTGACCTACGGACCTGCGGACGGGCTCATTCGATTCCTCGAGGCATGTTCTTAAAAATATATACACATTTAGGCCACCTTGACTTGTTTTGAGGTGTTTAGGGATTTTACAAAACTTTGACAGCCCTTAAAGGGCACTTTAAATTGAGTGAGAGAGCTGGCTCAAGAATTGGGGCGTCGACGGACCAAGATGGATTTTCCTGAAAATTTCAGATTTTTTGCTCCAGCCGTTTCGGAGATATCGTGCGTACGGCGTACGGACGGAAAATTTTTTATTGCAGATTCGGATTCTACACTCTTTGAAACGTAAACCATGAAATTTTCAGGGGGGGTTAGAATTTTTTTTCCAGAGCGATTACAATGGTTTAATATTGAATAATAAACCAAAAGTGATGGAATCAGCTATATCAATGGAACTATACCTCTACCAAAATTGGGCAAAGGTGTCGGAGATGCTGAAAGAGCAGTTTCACGTTAATGAGACAATATGGCCTGAATGTAGCTGATATGATCCGAGGGATTAGTCAGTCAGAAATTAAACAAGTTGAAGATTGCCAAACATCAAGAGAGTTACGGCTGAGAATCGAGGAATAATCATTCACAAACATTATTTAATTCATGCGTGGATATTGAATTTATTTTATGTCGAGTCTACGGTTCTGGATAGCCTTGGCATCGGGGGGGGGGGGCACTTTTAATTGAGATGTTTGGTGTTGGAGCGAGACTGGCTATTCGCAACTTGAGCTTAGCGCTAGTTTATAAACTATCGTTGCGGAATCGGTGCTCGGGTGTCGAGATCGGAAGGTGAAAACACCACCCATAAAGACCCCCGAGGACTCAACGAGCCCAGAAGGAGCGTATTGACCTTCTCAAGTGCCGTTTACACCTCGGTTATCGCTGACTTGAGATCTTGTAGGCACTCCAAGTTGCAATCGATACTAATGGGGGATAGAGCGCCGATACCTTCTTTGGTTCAGCTAAGCCTAAAACCCTATCTCAACTCGGAAGGAGGTTCCCGTAACACTTACCCTATCCTCTTCTTGAACTCCTGGTTCGAAGGGACTTTACGCCGCGGTTAATGGGTGGCCGAAGCCTATCCTGCGTTGGAGCCAGCATCCTAAAGCAGGGACTTTTAAAGGATAACCACTAAAATGTGCTGGAGGTGATGCGAGTAATGAGTTTTCTTGCAAGAGTTGAGCAACTTCTTCCGCAACTTCAGAAAACATATCTTTTCTCTACTTCAGCACAGAATAAATAGGGCAAGACGGTAAAAACGGTGAACTTTTACCCAGGTAATGAATACATCGACCTACAGCAATCGTTAGATTTAAACGCAAGAATATTCCGTTGAATCCCTTGGAGTTTCATGATCTTTAAAATGTTTTGCAGTTAATAAATCATTATTTAGCATTGAATTGTCCAAAAACAAACTGCTTGGAATTACGGATGTCACTCAAAATCTTTTATATCGAATTTATATCTATTATATCTTTTATATCTCTATTTATATCTTTTATATCGATAATTTATATCGAATATCAAATAACGTATAATGGAATGTACAATCGAATATGTTCACTAAGAAGGACATTGGGTAAAATGACTCGATTAAGCATAAATTGATGAGTGGATACGTCATTGATGTATAGACTAAAAGACTTAAATTAACACGAACGATTTTATTTTAGTAAAGCACCATGATTATCACTGTATTAGCCTGTTACTGTAACTGTGAGTCATTACCGTATAAAGACAATTGCAAATACTTGGGAATTATTTTTGACCAACATCTGAAATTTAAAACACATATTACTACACTAATAAGCAGGCTTCGTAAGTTGTTTTTTATATTCAAAGCCGTTAGAAATTTTTTAACGATAAACCAGCTCCGTGCTGTTCATTTTGAATTAGCGCATTCCCTCATCAAGTACGGAAGTAGCGGTGTATAGAGGTGCATCGAAAACCCATCTTACTCCGCTCCAAACGGTGCAAAATGCATTATTGAAAATCCTATTAAAGAAACCATTTAGATATCCTACTATGAAACTGTACTCGGATTTTGATGTTTTTAAAGTTAAAGATATTTTTATAATTGAATCGTGTACAATAGTTTTTAAATCAGGTATTAATGAGGAACACCTATCAAGGCTATCAGGCACTAGAACAACAACTATGTCCAATATTTCTTTACCACGGTACCGGACAGAATTTTTCCGGCGAAATGCATATGTTGCAGCATTAAAATTTTTATACGAACATAGAAATAATTTGGCTGATTTTCGCTCTGGTGACGGTCTTAAAAAACATTTATTTTCAATTGTTAGAAATCGTGTTCAGATTTAAGTATATACCTTGAATTGTTATTTTTTGTTGTTCAGGAATTATTTGCGAGAACAATTTGACTTTGCCATAGCTCATTATTCTGTTTTCAAGTTTATTTTTTGAATATTTACATGTATTAATGTGAAGAAGACATGACTCCACCAGGGTCATGTGTTGAACACAAGTTCAACTGTACTTAAGCCTTGGTGGGCATAATGCAATTTGTATAAGAAGAATAAATTTTTGTTTTTATATTTTATAACAATAAATAAATAAATAAATAGACTAAGTCACTCGCGACGAAGTTGTGGAAACAACCATTTCAATAAAAACGGAGTAACATAGAACGTTGTCTATATTTCCTCGAAAATAATCGAGTTCCAAATGAAGTTCGTGTTAATGTTCAAGAAGATCATGACTGATGATGACCTAAACGTCGAAATCGATTTAACTATGTAACTCATTACTTTCGTGGAAACATAGATAACATTCTATCTTACTCCGTTTTTACTCATTTTTAAGGAGAGAAAAAACATTTATTGATCATTATATGGGGTGGAATGTTGGGTTAGTTGGGATTTGTGAAAAGTGTAAATTGATATGCCAAAAGCTCGAAGTGGTATGCCAGAAGTAGAAATTGAGTCGCCGAAAGTTTAAATTGAGATGCCAAAAATATTAAAATTTATTTGTGCCAAAGGTTCAAATTAATTTGCCAAAATTTTCAATTTGATAATACGCCAAAAATTCAAATTGATTTTGCCAAACTAATCTGATTTTCTTTTTTTTCCTAACTATATACATATGTATGTATGTAAGTGTGTGTGTGTGTGTGTGTGTGTGTAGATACCCTTTGTAGATACCCTTTGCCGTGCCTGTCGGGGTAAAAATGAAAATCTTTATCATGTGGTGCAGCAGTGTCCACGAACTCATGGTGGCCGCATACTCCGTCATGATGCGGTTGCCAAGCAGTTAGCAGGTGCATTGTCATCCAGCGGGTTGTGACCAGGGTAAGAAGCCGGATATCGTCGCCGTTAAGCCCGACGGGTCTGCCATAATCCTGGATGTCCAGGTTGTCAGTGGCAGCGTGGACATGGAGCAGACCCTAAGATAAGTAAGTATGATAGAAATGACCTGCGGCAAGCGATATCTGAGCTAAAAGGAGTCCTAACAACATCAAGGTTATGGCTGCAACCGTGTCATGTTTTTTAAGTTTTTGCGTGGGGTGTGGTGCGGGAAAAGTGCCACGGAGAGAGAGAGAGAGAGAGAGAGAGAGTGAGAGAGAGAGAGAGAGAGAGAGAGAGAGAGAGTGTGTGTGTGTGGTCTTTTTATAGGGGCACTTCCTTTCATCCCTCTCTTCCTCCTCCATCATCCTCAACTTCCCATATCCCAAGGGCCGGAATCGGGTAAACCTCGTACGTGTTTCCTTGGGCCCCTTAGCCTCATGGAAACTGCTCGATGAACCGAGAATTGAGTTTTCACTCGTGCCCACATCATCACCTGGGAGTAGGATTTCATTGTTGTAATGAGCGGCAGTCTAATGTCGCCAAATTCCTATTTGGATTTTACATTCCACACTCCTCGTCTCTTTTCCGCCTTCTCTTGGTCTGTAACATGAAAATGAGACAGTTCAGACACAAAAAGAACCCGAGCTGGAGGATACGAGGAATCAGACATGACGATCGGGAATGGGCTCCCATTGTCCCATTGATAAGTTTTCACCCATCCCCAGGTCATGAGGCAACCCCCAGCTACAGAACCACAAGGGGGTGACAAATGCACGACCGGCTCTCCCTCATTAGTCAACCCGGACATGTGCCACCGCTATGAGATACCGGGATTCATCGTCGGCCCTTACACCGCGCTGACACCTTCATTCATTTCATTTGAAACGGCGGCAATAACTATAACTCATTGTCCCACGCCTCTTCTTTCTTCTCCTTTTATCTCTTTCCCACTCCACTTCTCTTCGCTTCCTTTTTTGTGTTCTTATTTACTTTGCTCCATTTTTTACTCCCATCCTGTTCGGGGCAACGAGATCTTCGAGTTGTCTCGAACTTCTCTCAACGCCAGCAAACACAGATTGGAACTTCCATGGTTTGGAAAAATCTCAACATTGGAAGATTGTATGACTATCCTATGAATGATGTTCATGACAAAATCAACTGTCTCCAATAATTTGAAAGAAATAAATACGTCATCTTCTAGGGCACTTTCACCAGAATACTACTTGAATGGCATTAGCCAAACTGTTGGAAATGACCTTAATAAACCTCAAAACCATCATGGTGTGTTTCACCACCCACATCTGAATTTTGACGTTTGACTTTTATTTTTTATGACTAACAACTGATTAGTTGGTAATATGAAAAGAGATTTACGATTTGCAACAAAAACACTTTTTAATACTTCAAACAATTTTTTTAAAACACGTTTTGAGCGTTGAGCTTCCTAACTTGTATCGGTTTTTTGGATATTGAACAATTTTTTTCAGGGTTGGGTTCTAACGTTTTCAGTTACATAAAACCACCAACCTCTAAACGAATCAACAGATATTTAAAGCTTTTCAGTATAAAAACATGACACCGAAGTTATAAATCATTTATGTCAGAACCTGGAACTGTTAATGTATTCATTTAATCGATTCAACGGAACAAATTCATGTTCAGGCCCGGTTAGACAGAATTATTCGGGGAGTGATTTTGGTTTATTATTCAATAATAAAACATTGTAATCGCCCTTGAAAAAAAGTCTAACCCCCCTGAAAATTTTATGGTTTACGTTTCAAAGAGTGCAGAATCCGAATCTGCAATAAAAATTCAGAAAATTGTTCAGTCCGTTCGCCGTACGCACGATTTCCCCAAACGGTTGAAGCAAAAAAGCTGAAATTTTCAGGAAAAATCCATGTTGTTCTGGCGACGCCCCAATTCTTGAGCCAGCTATCTCACTAAATTTAGAGTGCAATTTAAGGGTTGTCAGAGTTTTGTAAAATCCCTAAAAACCTCAAAAAAAGTCAAGGCGGCCTAAATTTGGACTTTTTTGAAGAACTTCTCCATGATGAATCGAAAAGCCGCTCCCAGGTCATATCAAACCATAGGTAAATGGCCCGATTTCAACCAACATTCGCGTTATTTTGGTTTATTATTGTTTTTGTGTTGATATCAGTAACCAAAATAGTATGTGTAGTGATGTAGTAATGTGGATACTGGAGTGAACTCCTAAAAGGCTTTGTAGCCGATACACGGGTTGAAGCATTCTGATACCTGTGAAAAACGCTGCAAATTCTTTCATTGGGGTTTATTATTCAATTGGCTCGGTTTCATGATTTGAATTTCTACTAAGCTCTGGAGTGTGTGTGTTTCACAGGTGATAGAGCGATTATTGAATTTCAGGAGATATGCATAGAGCACGTAAATCTGTTCTCAACCAAAATACCTATT
Organism: Creontiades dilutus; assembly: GCA_031894815.1. Lineage (NCBI taxonomy): Eukaryota > Metazoa > Arthropoda > Insecta > Hemiptera > Miridae > Creontiades > Creontiades dilutus. The sequence goes on from JAVIWC010009583.1 coordinate 213,066, forward strand.
TGGATTGATCAGTTGATCATATTCGTGTGCCTCCTGAAATTCAATAATCGCTCTATCACCTGTGAAACACGCACACTCCAAAGCTGGGTATACATTCAAATCATGAACGCAAGCCAATTAAATAATAAACCCCAGTGAAAGAATTTGCAGCGTTCTTGGTCTCGTATGCACAACTTTTCTTTGACCATTCGTGTTGTTGCCTCATTGGGGGATGGGAAGAAAAAAAAAGAGACAAGGCGCCAGTCCCCGGATGTTCATCACCTGAGAGGAACCCCCAGGAACGCGGCACTCTCGTCAAAGGCCAATCATCACAGGGCTGCCTGTCAGCCCAAGCGCCCAATCATCAACTAGGACTTCGCCGGCGCAGCGTAGGTGGTGTTTTGGCTGTCCGCAGTGACAGCTAATGTCGGTCATTAGGCTCCCAACGGCGGCATGGCGTAGAACGGGGTTCAAAGAGTGGTTGGAAAGGTGTCTTGCCTCATTTGACGAAATCTGCTTCGTTGTAAATTTTGGGAAGCAGTCAATGAAGATTATCATGAGGGAATATGCAATTTTTATCATACAAGTACATTGATGAAATGGCAAATTCAGGCTAACTGTACATCGATCAAAATTATGCCAATAACTGGAAACATGAAAGCTGTTTGGTGTAATTTGGTATATTCCCCCCTACTTATATCTATCAATAAGTACGTTGGCTCGTTCAGCATTAAAGCGGTCGGTCATCGAAAGTCAAATCAGAGTTGAATGATGTTTTCTTCACAAAATCATGAACTCAGGACCACAATGACGACTAAACTTGAGATATAACTCTCGTTACCGTGTGGTTGGGTGGTGAGTTGATTCCTCAAAACATTCAGAATATTAAATAAAATCGAGATGCACATTTTGAATTTTATGGGGAGGAAAAACTAAGGCATTTTACTCCTCCCATTTGCGAAAATCATAAGGAACGTTTTTAATGAGGAAGTATGAGCAGGTTGAATGTAAAGGTGTTGAGCTCAGAAAAAAAAGCTGCAAATTCTTTCAATGATTCCTAATTTGAATTTCTACTAAGCTTTGGAGTGTGCGTGTTTCACAGGTGATAGAGCGATTATTGAATTTCAGGAGGCACACAAATATGATCAGCTGAGCACTTAAATCGGTTCTCAACCAAGATACCTATTTGGATTGATCAGTTGATCATATTTGTGTGCCTCGTGAAATTCAATAGTTGCTCTATCACCTGTGACACGCGCACACTCCAAAGCTTAGTAGAAATTCAAATCATGAACGCAAGCCAATTGAATAATAAACCCCAGTGAAAGAATTTGGGGCGTTTTGTTGAAGAGCGATTATAATGGTTTATTATTGAATAATAAACCATTAGTCACAAAGACCTACTATGTTATTTTTTGACCTAAACTTGCAGTTTTGGGTATGGATGTTGTTCTAAAACCGTCATTTATACAATTAAATAATGATGAAGGAAACTTCTCTTTTAATGATGTCTAGAAAATGTACGCTTAATCCGATGATATTCATTAATACAAAATAAGATTATATTCGTGAGAATACCTTCTAGAAGTACAGGCGTTTTGTATGGTCCTACAAAACATGACGACAGAAGAGAAATTATCGTCGAAACTTATAAAACTATTTGATGTACGATATTTTAAATATTAGTACCTATATTAATTTACGCTAATTATATTTCTGTTAGAAGTTCTGGCAAGATTAAATTTATTCTGTATGATCAATTTCTAAAGTAATGATAGCGACAAAGCAGAGGAACCAGAAATATCCTATGCGGTGAATGAGTTTACGAGGCCCATCTGGCGCCCCTGAAGTGCCTCAAGTGGAAGGAGAATCTCTCCAGATTAGGTCATGATCGCTTTTTACAGGCTGAGTCGCCCTCGGATCAAAGGGGACAACCGTCGGAGATGGCGTTTGTTTATAGCGGTTGGGAAGAGTGGAGGACAAGTAGGCGTCATTTGTGATGTCTCGGGCCAGGCAGTGATGGGAAGGGGCCAGAACCGTCTTCTCGCTATCAGGCCGGAGAATCTATAGAAGGTGCATCGGTGACAGGCTTTCCAAACACGTCCTCAGTTCTTGCTGACGCTCTGCCGGATCTCGTATCACATCTGCTGACTTCACAGGAATTGGTACTTTGATGTGGTCTAGCTCCGTATTTATTGAGATTGTTTTTTTCCAGGTGTAGATTCTCCCAGACAGTCGAATGTAGTATAAATAACTTCCTACTATACACACAACTACTTTCCTGTTGAAGTAGGTGTGTTTCAAACCTCTTTGACCAATCACGTTAAGGGTCCAGCATTTGTTTTTGCCAACAAGGAAAACTACCCCAAGTGCGATTTATCAGCAAATCAATATTTATTTATTTTAATACACGGGCAATGCCCAATTACATAATTATAACAAAAAGATAAAGATATTCGCACGTACAGTCATCTGTAGGTGAATGATATCATAACTCTCCACTGATAATGTTCATTACGTCCTTAATTAATCTAGCCCGAGAAACATTAAAGATATCAATATCCCGGAGGTATATATTTGCCAACCTCATTATCCGGGGAGTGGGGGAGTTAAACATGTAGTTTGTACGCAGGAGGGGAACTTGGAAGAGGTCTCCACAACGAGTTGTGCGGCATGGCACCCGGAAAGAGAGCGATGAAAGAAAGGTTGGGGAGTCCACCTTGTTTTGTAAGACATTGTAGAGGAAGGCAAGGTCACTCAGTATTCTTCTTGAAGTTAGTGTTGGAAGACTGAGATAGGCTGACAAATCGTTGTAGGGTAAGACATAATCCTCAGAAGGGAACAAAGAGTCAAGGCCGTATCTGAAGTACATCATTCGCATGAATCTTCTCTGAACCCTCTCTAAAGTGCTATATGTTACATAATATGGGGACAAAATCACTGTTGAGAATTCCAGCAGTGGCCGAACCAAAGAGGTGTAAAGCAGTCTTGCAGTCCTGACATCCACGAAGTCTTTAGATGCCCTCCACACAAAACCAAGGATCTTATAGGCTCTGATTGAGATTGACTCAATATGTTGCACGAATGGGAGAGTGTAGTCCAGCTGAATGCCAAGATCCCTCACAACAGACACTCTTTCCAGTTGTCGCCCAAGCAGGGAATAGTGATACACAAAAGGATGGGTCTATCTGGTGAACGAAATGACGGAGCATTTGTCAACATTAAGGACCATAGAGTTGTCGAGGCACCAATGAGAGAGGCCATCAATGGAGGACTGAAGCTCATCGCAGTCACCCGAACACCGAATAATACCATCTATTTTAACCACCAGAATGGGTCCGTATACGTTAATCCGTTTGCTCCCTCCAAAAGCTAGACCAATGGTAGGAACAATGAACGCCAAAATTAATGATATCTAGGATTGATATGACCGCAGTAAAAATCGCCTTATAAACTTCCAGGTTATAATCAGCCTTATGATCTCAATATAATGCTATTTTTGGCTTTTGGAAACCTTAGAAAGATGCCTCATTCTGATGATGGGAGCTGAACGACCCGAAACGTTAATTATACATCCAAATTCGAAAATAACATCGTTCTGAACTGTTTTCATTAACGAGAACAAATAAACGAAAACATGTTATAACGAAACAGTAACAGGTTTCAATCAATAACATGTTTTCGTATCATCAGAAACACATTTTTCGTTTACTACCCCATGTAGCTTCTGATGTATAGAAGATTCTGATGTGAAGAAGACTGATCACGTAATTTAAGTTGAAAATAATAAACTCGGGTGTTCATGGGAAAAAAACAGGTTTTGAGTGAGAAAAGATGAATATTACAGAAACTTGTTCTTGCAAAAAATTATATCTCGACAATGAACTTAGTCAGGCAGGAGGTTGACGTCATTCTATGCCTAATATGATGTAAAAAAAAATTTGACTTCAAGACTTTGTTTGATACAACGATCGATTTCAGAGTGATTCTTTAATTAATTTCACTAGCAAGACCTCATTTGCGCACACATGCTTACGAGAACTTAGAATCACCTTTTTCCTGCAAACAAGTACACTGCTTTGGAGTGAAGGGTGACTTTCAAATGAAGATTTAAACTTTTTCTTTTTCTATCGTAAATTTCCCCAACCATTTAAGTAAAAAATTCAGTAACGACAATAACAAGGAAAGTTATTTTATCAAGCGAAACATTCAAAATTAATTGATCACAACAGACAATTTAAAATCTAGTGAGCCTCTGCAAACACAATTAACCGAAATATTTTGTGGGTGTTATACATTGCCTTAGGGTTATAGCGTGAGAATGACTAAATTAATGTTTTGGTAGCTATCTCAAATAGCACAGCGCGTTTTTTATCATTCTAGTAACTGGAGGAGGCTACAATCCGTACATATGACCACTTCGTTAGGGTGAAGTTAGACTCAACATTTCTACCAGAAGTTAGTCGTCGGCAATAAGATTTGTTTTTCAAAGAAATTGGAGTTTACAGATATTTGTTCAGATAATTAAGCACAGATATGAAAACGAAGAAAAAAACTTACTCTAATTTGGCTGTCAGCTACTGGAGGAAAACAAATAAATGAAAACATGTAATTGTTTTCACTCTGTACATTTTCACTTGAGCTTAAAAATGATTATTGGACCCAAAAATGCCTACGGTGTTTGCTATTTTACTTGTCTGCTTGGGGTATTGAATGGAATGGGGACTTTTAGTAGATTTTTTACCTTTCTTATATTGGTTTAAACCAAAGTACGGTACCGTAGCGTAGGCTGTTAAACGATTGAAACGTGCAGTACGGTTATTAGCATAGCATAAATGATACCGTAAATCGGTTGATAAATGCGGCTTTAATAGTCTTAATTAGTCGACACTTGTTGGATGTTGGAGGGTGAACGGTCGAAGTTGGGTAGTTTCGGAAGTGACAAGACCGGAAGGTGGCGTACCGGGCGCGTTGTGAATAAATTAACATCAAGCCTATCCCCAACCCTGGGGTAGACCTGATAGTAATGGATAAACTTCTGATGGCCGACAGCGGGGTCTGATTTGATGAGGCATCTGTAGAAGGGACCGAGGGACACCCCATAAGCGACAGCCTGTTTAAATCCGGGCTCGCTGAATCTATTAGGAATGAAATACTGGGCCGATGACAGTGATGCCTTCCCAGATTTAATACCGCGGTGAAGTCAGCGTGCTCTCGTCTCTGAAGTACTTTATGTTACGCCCTACCGATGAAAACAATAAAGATAATTTTATCGGACGCGTCAGTAACTTTATGATAGTTACTGGCGAGCAAAATGGTAAGTGGTGCGCAGAAAATAAAGTGCTTCTCTTCTCAGGCGTCGTGTGCTGATTCATACTTTAACAATTTGTTCCGTTTTTCAACATCTAAGTTGTTATGACTTACTGCGCCTTTCTTACTCTTGAGTGCATTCGTTTATTTCTTTCATAAAATCGAAGCCATAATAATACCTATATAAATATAACTACTGGTTCACCGGGCAATGCTCAGGTTCTAAAGCAGGAGAGTGGTTCTAAAATAGAGTCCTAAACTAGGTGAGCGGTTCACACTAACCATTTTTAAGCAAAAGTGCAGCTGAAGTCCCATTACTCATTTTATCTTTTTTCATTCAACGTGCCTATAACTTGGTACTTGCCTGTATAAATCCAAATAATGAAACAGCAACAATAAAAGACGTACTGGTTCCGAATAAATCGTCAGTATCTTTGGTTTTAGCGAATTTGCCAAAGAGCTCACACAGCAGTTCGGGAATATTCCGTTGCTCATGATTATGATATTATGAGACTATTAATTTAATCACTGCTGCAAGATTGATTTTCAAATTTAAAACTACTATTTCACCTACAAAGGTAATTTAGTTCTTGGTAATAGACTAAGCGAGGGACAGTTTGTTCAAATCGTGACACTTTCCATAGGTACTGACTACGAAAATGTGTGTACTTTCAAACGAAAAGTTAAATTAAAAAAATTTCAATTTTAATTTACGTACACAATTAACATGAATCACCAATCCATTTTAGAGGATGAATCAATATTATGATTCTGATATCACGATTGTTCAATGTCACAGCTATTTGAGCGTAATAATTTAAACAAAAACTGTGGCTATTTATTTAATTCACCTATACCATCATGGAATTTTCTGTGAGCAATCATGTGTACTTCTAATGGATTGAACATTATTTAATATATCATTTCCGCAGCGTACGCAAAATCATGAATTTAACAAGCAACATTTTAATACGGTGGCTTTGATTGCTCCACTATATACGAGGTTCTCCAAAATTTTCTGCAAAAATAATGTAGCCTATGTTAGTGGTGACTTCCTTAATGGTGAAAGTTTTAACCCTTAATCGGTCGAGTAGTTTTTGAGTTAAATTGTAACTTCCTAACTAGCAACCAAAAAGTTCAAATTTTTCCAGTTTAAAATATAAGTATAGCTTATGTATATAATACCGTTTATGGAATCATACTTTGCTTTTTACTTATTCTCTTATAAGGAAAACGTCTTATTTTCAACTCCCGAGCCAATTAAAAGTCCGAACAAAGTTTTGCATACCATTACCCTTACCATTAAGCCAAATCCATTGGTCTAGCTTAATTACGAAGCTAATAAAAGTAACTACTCAATTATGAAAAAGAAAAATAATTTAAAAAAAAAAAATTGATTTTTGACGAACAGGAATGAGGCAAGTATTTAGTAATAGTACAAATCCTCAACGAATTGGGTTTGCTAAGGTAAAAAACGCTGCAAATTCTTTCACTGGGTTTTATTATTCAATTGGCTTGCGTTCATGATTTGAATGTCTACTAAGCTTTGGAGTGTCCGTGTTTCACAGGTGATGGAGCGATTATTGAATTTCAGAAGATATGCATAGAGCACGTAAATCTGTTCTCAACCAAAATACTTATTTGGATTGTTCAGTTGATCATATTTTTGTGAAATTCAATAATCGCTGAAATTCAATAATCAAAGCTTCTAGAAATTCAAATCATGAACGCCTGTAATCAGTTATCAGAATGCACATCAGGCTACAAGCCTTTTAGGAGTAGAAATACATCAAAACATGAACTGCTATCAAACAAAAATTGAATAATAAACCAAAACCCAAGTGAAAGAATTTGCAGCGTTTTTTATTGTTATCAGAATGCTTCAACCCGTGTATCGGCTACATAGCCTTTTAGGAGTTCACTCCAGTATCCAAATTACTACATCACTAGGTTGCTGCGATGAAAACGTAAACAATAATGAACCAAAAAACGCAAATTTTGGCACCATAAATCGAGCCGTATATCAGGAATAGTTTGACCTACAGACCTGGGGAAGGGCTCATTCGATTCCTCGTGGAAAGTTCTTCAAATAGAGTCCAAATTTAGGCCACCTTGACTTTTTTTGAGGTTTTTAGGGATTTTACTAAACTTTGACAACCCTTAAAGAGCACTTTAAATTAAGTGAGAGAGCTGGCTCAAGAATTGTGGCGTCGTCGGACCAACATGGATTTTCCCTGAAAACTTCAGCTTTTTTGCTTCAGCCGTTTTGGGAGAAATCGTGCATACGGCGTACGGAAAAATTTTTATTGCAGATTCGGATTCTACACCCTTTGAAACGTAAACCATGAAATTTTCAGGGGGGTTTTTTTTTTTTTTTTTTTTTTACAATGTTTTATTATTTAATAATAAACCAAAATCTTTCTTGTCGATTAAAAGTTTTTATTTTATCTATATTACTTATATCGAAAATCAGAGGTAGCTAAGGTAGTTCAACTTCACTCATGGCTTAGGAAATAGAGCGAAAACTAAAAAATAGACTTTGTCCAGTTTTAGGGGGACGAGCTGAGTCGATTTGACGAAAATATGGGTTTCGTTAATGTGGAGTCAAAATATGTTGAACTTACATCAACATCCACTTTGAGTCGAACTTATTCGTGGACAGACAATACATTAGGTGAGCGCTACCGCATGAGCCAGGAAGTTGCAGGTGGCCGGCACCTAAGTCCATTAAAAAAAATGGTGGCTAACTTCCGCTCCCACGGTAGAGGGAAATTGGATATCATCAATGTGGCAATAACTCAGTCGCCAGAGGTCATATCATCCATCTATCTGTATAATCGACAAGGCGTGAAGTACAATCCAGTCTCTTCTTCAAACGAGAGCATACTCTGGAAAACCCAATCTAACTGTACGTTAGCCGGAAAATCAAAATCAGCACTATAATGTTATAAAAGGGTTATTGGTTAAATAAATATTGCTAAATATTGCATTAAGAAAAAAATAAGTTTTTTTTGCGATGCATCGTCCGTTTTCTCATTCCAACATGAAATTTGAGGTTTTTAGCGTGACTAACACACTTGAGGAGGTTGCATCACAAAAGGTACTAAACGCCAACTTTTCCAATTTCTGATTATTGGTTTCTAAAGGGTTTTGGGGACTGTTTCTTCACAAAAATGAAGTTGTTTCACCTCAAAACGTACTCTTTCCGTTAAAAATTAGCGTTGCAAAATCGAGTTTTCACCCAAAAGGTGCTACATCCCTGACGTATTTTTCAAGAAAAACGTAATTTATCCATTTATCAGTCAGAAAGTACTAAAACCAAGTGCGTCATAACTGTTTTCAAACAAAAGGTAGTCCATCCTTAAATCCAGACATGTTCTCATGTTCGGGCTTCATTTTTGTCTTTTAGCGTAGAATACGCTTTAGCCATGGACTAACTAGCCAAAAAAGGAACGCTTGAGCGTAACGAAATGTGACACGGAAAAGTCTAGAACGTTCTGGGCTGCTTTAGAAACAGATCATATGATCATAAAACACCGATAATTGATGTTTATAAGCACATTGGGTAACTAAAGGCGATCACCAAGCAACAACTTGCATATTTACATCCGTGTGTAGTAGTTGCGACAAACCCGTTTGAAGTGAGTAATTTTATTTATGTAAATCGGAGTTTCAGTCGTTCGCGAATTGAATTTATTAGCATACACACCTAAAGTTGCGGAAATCGTCAATGTGGTAAAAAAAAAGACAATACCATACTATACCCATCCTTCTATCCGGTGACATAAATTTGGACGTTTCATAATCACCGTTGAACGTTCTGCAGTTCAGCGTCCACTCGAGGCTAAAGCGTATTCTACGTTTCTATACTTGTAGCAGCAGGCTATAAATAAAAGCAAAACGGGGGCGCAGAAGAGGCGCGTAGCGCAGAGTTTTTTTTTAATTCTGATAATTTTATGATAATACTACCCACCTGCAACTTCCTTGGGTTGTGTCGGTAACATGTTGGACAGTGGCCTCAAAAAATAAATGCAACTACAATACCTTCCGACTGTCTATTTTGATTATCTTGCTATGCTGATAAGTGTGAGCCATTCTTTCGAAATTGGTGTTTTATTTTGTTATTTTTCGCGAAAAGTTTATGTAGCGCGCATGATTCTTCTTTTAAATTTGGTAGAATTTGGTAGAACCCGAGGGATCAAAAAACTCCGCCGTAATCGGGGGCTTTGAGCCAAATGAAAGTGGTTATAATGTTGACCTCCTGTTGGGCGATGAGTGGACAGAACCGACGGTGAAGAGCAGAGGTAAAGCTAGCAAAAGAGCCTGAAATGGCAAGTTACGCGCAAAAAACGAAAAAATGAAACATGTTGAGTTAGCTGAAGGAGGAATGGTAGTGGATTGCTCACACATTATCAACAGATTGCAGAGTTTCATCCTATAACATCAAGAATCCGGGAATGGTAGCAGTGAAACCGACCTACACACAACCTCTCATAAGATTACGAAGAAGCAGTTTTTCAAATGTTTTTGAATTGCTACCAGAATACAAAATTTTATTAAAAATAACATTAGGTATATCTCTTCGCTTTTTCACCATTCCAGCATCTTGAAAGTGCCTAAGGAAAATTTTACCAACATCAGACTGACTTCGATACTTGGGAAAATTGATTAAAATTTAATCAATAGTAACTGTAACTGTAGTAATCGAATTCCTGTATATTCATTAGGCGGATCCGCTTTCAGCGGCTTGGTTTCACTCAAAAATATCCAAAAGTGTTGCACCCAAAAAGTACTCTATCTATATGTATCAGTCAAAACGTACTAAAAAATTTAAATTTTTGCGTAGATAATCAAGTTTTTAATCGAATATCAAACTGTTTTTCCACGCAATAAAGGAGAAAAAACCGGTCAATATAAAAAAAAAGTTTGAAAAATATTGGTACTTATAATGAATTTGCTACAGTTTTTTGCGGTTAACGTAAAATTCACTCAAATGGATATAGTGTTTTTCGTAATGCAAACTCCCCACTTGTCCAAATCCATTCAGGCTCTTTGAGACTGAATCCCAAAAACATGTCATACATTATACATTCAAACATACGGGTTTTCTTGGTTCCAGTCTTAAAGTATTCCGCAACATATTGGTATAGGTTATTCTTTCTCGTTCTCAGGTTGACTAATTATTCAACAGAATGTATTGATTGAATCAACTCTAATAGGAAGTCCATTCTAATAGCATTTAAATTCAGTTTTAGAGAAATGTCCTTAAAACAGGTTTGCAGCAAGGCATAGACGAGATGTAGCAATGGCTGCTCTAAAATCCAGATCATATCCAGCCATCACATGGTAATTCCCAAAGGAAGCACTTTGTTACCACTTCTCACTTTCTCACTTATGTCGATGATATTGTTAAGAAGTTGCCTGTTACTGTTTAGAAAAACTTTGTAAATCATATTTTTGTTGTTGAATATTTGGAAGGTAGGAATTATCGAAATATATTTATTGTTGATCCTGAGTTACTTAAATCGCATGTAGTAGAAAATTAAATGAGACAATGAAATAGATTTACGAGCGCTTGCAACTCCTAAAAAACGGACGTGTTGCTAACCGAAAACATACATACATAATGAAAGGAAGAACATGGTCTCGTTTTAATCATCAACTATTCGACCATGAAATTCAAATTGTTTTTCTTGTTGATGTTGAAAATCACACTACACATTAATGTGAATTTGAAGTTATTGTTCTTTGGGCTATTAGAGGCCAATCTTGTGAACCTAATTCAGTACTGGTAAGCCTCTAAAATCCTATGTAAGTTGGAGCAGAAGAGTCCATGGCCTGGGAGGAACTGCGTCAGGACAAAATTCACCTCCCCATGTGGTCTGTTCATCCATGTGTCGATACAGCGTGCAGTCCATCTTCCTCGGTTTTCTCCTATCCACATCTCCTGCCAGTTAGCCATCGTGCACAGGATGGGGAAAGTGGATGACCCAGCATGCCCGTATAGCAACGAAGAAGATGATGCCGATGTGTTCCAAACTTTCTTTAAATGTGAATATTGGGCTGCCAACAGAAGTTGGCTTCAGCAGACACTGGAGCTATCACCTCAGGACATGACACCAGAATGTATCTTAAGTAAAATGCTTGAGCGTCAACAGAACTGGACCGCCGTGGCATCCTTTTCTGAAAAGATCCTGAAAATAAAGGCTGTGAAGGAACGGGAGAGGCAGAGCAGAGAGAACACGGACCGAGAGGAGTAACAAATCCCTCCCTAGAACCAGCCTGAAGTAATGTGTCAAACAGTTCCAGGCTGAGTTCCGTCGTGGGAAATGGAAGGTGAGGTTTTAGTGGGTTTGAATCCCACATAACCCAAAGTGCGGTCCCTTTTGGGTATCTTAGGAGATCCGATTTCCACCTAAGGATCTCTCTCTAAGGATTTCCTCACCTGCCACCGAAAAAAAAGCCTCTAAAATGGATCGTGCTGGAATGTGAGATACTATGACGCAAAGCTCCTCAACCACCGCGACTATTCAGTGTTGATGATGTGACAGGACCAGGGAGATTAACTCAAGCCTAGCAGACTAAAAATAGTCAGAAAAAGCACCGACAGCATTCAAATCCTCATGGATCTCTGCGTGCGGACGACCGAATTGGCAATTCCAAAAGATGAACCTTCTCGCCCAACTCCTTCATACCAAACCTTATTTCTTCTTTGAGATTACACAAGACTCTACATTCAGGACAAAGGCTTCAAACACTAGCTCTGGTAAATCCAGCACCTAATGACAACAGTCCTAGATTTCCAGCCTCTGCCTCAAGCGCTGTTAAAAGCTTTCATGAGTCAGACAGACTACATCCTAAATTAATTGAGCAGGGCCGGGCAGAACATCGCGGAAATAACATCTTAGCGTACTATAGCAAAAGAATTTTCCAAGTCGAATTGAGAATTTTCCAAACCAAATTGAGATTGTTCCAAACCAATTTGAGCCTTTTTCCAAACCAATTTGAGAATTTTATCAAGAATTTTCCAATCTAAGTACTTTCACTACTAAAAAGGAAGTGGGGTTAATGTTGGGACAATTTTTTAAGGCAATCCAAAACGTTTGTTGAAAACAAAATTAGTGAAGCAAATGAAAGAATAGCTTTATGAACAAATTAGCGTTGAAATCAGAAAGACAAAATGAACGAAGAATACTTCATAAAAAACGCTCTTGTTAAGAACAAAAAAATCGATGTCCGCATTTTTGATTTTGTTGACTTCAATAGACCAGCCAAACGCAGAGTAGCCTCGATTTTTTCTGTTCTTAACAAGACCGTAATTTTTATGAAGCATTCTTCGTTCATTTTGTCATTTTGATTTCAATGTTAATATGTTCACACATATGCTATTCATTAATTTACTAATTTTGTTTTCAATAAAAGTCGTTTATTGCCTTAAAAAATCAAGAATCCTTTTTAGTAGTGGTTTCTTAGATGGTAGCAATTGATTTGGAAAATTCTCGAAACCTCAAATTGGTTTGGAAAACATCTCAATTTGGTTTGGAAATTTCTCAATTCGACTTGGAAAACAACCTGGAAAAGCTATGTAACTATGGCTACTTTCAGAGTGGCAAGATGGGGATGTATTTCCAGAGATTAGTTCAATATTATTTCCGTCCTAACAGACCTCTAGATATTTACACCAACCGTCTTGATCCTTTAAGTCAAATAATCACAATAAAAACCATCAATAGGCAAGTAAAGCATAAGCTACAAACATAATGAAACTGCTGAACGAAACCCCTAAAAAATATGAGTCTAATGGAAAAAGAAGAAATGTAATGTTTGTCACGTAGACCTAGGTTTCGCAAAAGGTGAACAAAAAGGCTCCATAGGATTTCAGTTCGGCGTGAACGGTTTAACACGAAATAGCCCGACCGATTAGTGTCTTTATAAACAACAATTTACGATTAGTCGTGCCCTTTTCTTTCTCTTCAAAACGCCGACATTGGTTCGAAATCAGAGAAGGGGGAAGACCTTCACATGTCTGCATGAACAATGATGTTATTTTTGAGGCGAGTCCTGGGCTGCCTAAACCGTATCAATTCGGCTCACGTTCAGGTTCAAACCGTGGGAAATCAAGCTGAAATCGATTCTGGGCTGTTTTGAATGAAGACGAAAAACGCTTTTGTTGCCGACGGCCTCGTTGTGCGGTGAATTGACGGTTGTGATTGCAATTAGCCGACGCGACACGGCGCGACGGTATAACCTCCCCCAACATGGTACCATTAAGTTATTGTATGAAAATCATCTTGATCGGAACTTTGAAAGTTGTTAATGTGTACAGCTGCCATTTGTGACACACACATACACAGAGTTTGTTCTTAATTGCCAGACCTGGAGTTTCCTCGGAAATATTCATTTACAATTGAGGGGTTACTTCCAATAACCAAATAAGTCCAAAAATTGAAAAGACAAGATAGAGGTGCCATTTTATTCCTCAACATACAAGCAATGTAGGGGAAAGATTGTTTATGTAAGAGTACGTCCACTTGTAGTGTATGTCCACTTGCTGCAAGGCTTCGAACAGTGGTCTGTTGAGTTGTTGGCGTTTAAGACAATAACCAAACAAGTCCGTTTTATTGTCACGTTGCTTTGCTGTGCATTATGTTGATTTATATAATAGATCCAAATAATAGACTTGGTTCTCCCTTAAAAACTATCATTGTGACCAGCAATCAATATAACACACATAAATACAAATTAATTTGTTGAACAAACCTTAACTGAACATCTGAAATTCTGCAAGAACCCAAAAAATTCACATTTTAGCAGAAAGGCTGTTTTTTTCGGATTTGGCATTTAGAAATATTCAATTTACCCAGTTTTGGATTTTTGGACTTATTTGGTTCTTGGAAGAAACCCCTCAATTGAATCAGGAATCTGTTTCACAAACATTGGACATGACAATTTTTCTTGTTCTATTTCTTCATCTTAAGGAGAAAAATCAAAGGTGAGGAGCGATTCATTGGATATTACGAGATTTTGAGGAAATAATAATAAAAACCAATGTTTAAAAACGTGGTGGTGAAAGATTTCAGGAACGTTGAAATATTCATGCTAAGCTTTAAACAAAATTGTAAACATTTTTTTTGTTATTTCCAATCGGCAGCTTCCTCTAGACCGAATTTGTCAGATGGAGTTACTTCTTTGGAAACCACTTAAATCACGGGCCAAAAAAGCATCTTCATGGACCGCTCATCATAATTTTAGGAAAACGTAATAAACGGCATAACTTTTCATTTTCCTAATCTTCAGAAGAGCTCATTTACATTGTTTCCCAAAGATGTTCTGCAAATTTATTTTATTGTTTCAAATAATGAAATCACATTCTTATTTATATCTACTTCCATAAGGTGAACTTTCAGAAGGCAGCGCACAATTGGGGAGCTTACTTTCAAAAAGGCAAATATCCAAATCTGAGAGAAAACGTTTTTTTCTCGATTTTCTATCTCTGGATATGAGTTGAATCAGATCCCCCTATCATTTCCGAACAAAACAGAACACATCCACGTCAATTCCGGGGCTAAAGTTTATGTGTTTGCATCAAAAGGTAACAAATCCGTCCCCTACATTTTTTTCAGTGCCTTGCTATCGAAATGGCACATATCCTCCGAATTTCGTCAGGCGATAAGTCGTGGGTTTTCAAAAAGGCACATATCCAAAAAGAAGCATTGCGCCTTCGTTTTGACGTTGAATATTTACACGAGACTCGATAGATGGCAGGCATGACAAGTGGAAATATGGAGTCAGGTAAAGTTTTCAATAAAACCTGCAGAATGGAGAATGAATTCTTTCTTTTTCAAAAAGGCGCAAATCCATGAGTTTTGATCAAAAGGGCTCATTTCCAAAGTGAAAATGGATATACAGCCTCGTGTTTTGGAGAAAATTGATTCATATTCTGAGGCATCTTTATCTGTGCCTTCTCACACATTACTCCGATGAGAAACTGCAGAAAAACATCTCCACTAATCTGCAAATCGTTTTTTTTTTTTTTTCACTTCCTGGACATTTTGTCAGAATGGATATGTGCCTGTTTGAAAGTAAGCTCCTCAATTATGGAATCGCCTTGAACGGAATCGTGGAGGTTGGTTGAGCCGTTGTTTTTATTTCAGTCACTTCACATGCTGAATAAGCAGTAACATTTTTTGCTGTACACATCCGATTCCTCCACACATCATGTATAGTTTACGACCCTCATATTTGTCCGCGATGCTTTATCTTCGGCAGTAACTCACAAGGCCCGCTGGGAATCTTTGGCGTAATTAATTAATTATTAACCACCATCGACCCGCGTAGCCGCGGATCGCCCGATCCGAGAACGGATAACGTCAATTAGACCCCGTATGATGAATGGTAACGAATTTCGCCAACGAAATTATACCTTTTTTGCAGCGGGTCGAGCGCTTCCAAGGTGAAAGCTCCTCTAGAATGGGGGAGCACAAAAGTCTCGGAGACCGCCGTAAATCTTGAATGAGACGCCCAAGAGAAGGTTTCCGGCGCATAATTCCTGCCTCTAAAGTGGCATGAGAATCCATAAAAAAAGAGATCCTTTTTTTTATTAGCGCCTGAACTGGGAAAGAAGGTTAATTACGTAATAAACCCGAGGTCTCGCGAAGAAGAGAAACGGTTTCCGGATGAACTGTAGACAGGATCTGCTAAACACGACGAGATAATTACGCTGACCGGGGCCTTTTTATCTCGGTTGTGGTTGTCGAATTCATGGGTTAGTCATCACATGTCTACCTGAAACTTGGAAGGAAATCGATAGGTTGGAAATAGTTAAATTTGGCATCAACTCTCTATTTCTGTACTTGATAAAACACCTATTTCAAAAACAAATTGCCCTTTGCCCATATAGGAGTAACCCCCGAAGTAGCCAAAAGGCAATCGTATAGCAACTTTTAATGAGGACAGTAAAACAATCGTATAGCAACAGTTTTCTCCCACTCTACCTACCGGTGGGCGTGACCGCCGAGGAGTTAACTAGGAGGCTCATTACTTTTTGTCAACGTTCAACGTTCGCGTTCATTGTTCACGTTCAACGCGTGCGTTCAACGTTTGTGAGAGAGGGTAGATGATGATGATGATGGTTTGAGAAACTGATCCATCATTTTTCGATAACGCCCAATCAAAGAACTTTGTCAAATGCTCGTTGAAAAACATGTTTTTCAACCCAGATAGATTGACAAAGACATTGAATTGGGGCGTTATCGAAAAATGATGGATCAGTTCCTAAAACCAGCATCATCATCATCTACCCTCTCTCACAAACGTTGACGCACGTGTTGAATGTGAAAAATGAACGCGAACGTTGAACGTTGACAAAAAGTAATGCCTAGTTAATCCTCGGCGGTCACGCCCACCGGTAGGTAGAGTGGGAGAAAACTGTTGCTATACGATTGTTTTACTGTCCTCATTAAAAGTTACTATACGATTGCCTTTTGGCTACTCCCCCGACCGCCGGGACGAAAACCCCTTCCCTGCCATCAGGTGGCAACACCAGCGGACCCTTTAACTCCGCCGACTATCCCTCATTAGCAGCAGTAAATCCCCTTTCAATCTTCCCCTCTTAACGCAAGACGTTTTAGTTGCTTTTGCTGAAAAATGTAATTTTTTGTGAGATTCAAAATGCTCTCGTCGTTCTGAGGAAAACAAGTCTAAATTTCATATCAATCGGTTCAGGAACACCTTATCAAACAAGTGTGTGGCCTTATTGCAAAAGTGTAATAAATTGCAAAAAAACGCTGCAAATTTGATTACACATGGGTTTATTATTCTTGTGTCGAACTTTATTACACTTAAACTCATGTTTCTTTGATCCAACCCTGTCAGATGGGATGGGGCTCGAAAAAGTACGGAAATAATGTCATTTTGCACCATTTTACCCCATGAAAATGGATTTCCTCGTTCTGGGTCAATCGCACAGGTTTGGGACCCACTCCAATCGCTTCAGCGTCCAAAATTACATGGAACACGATACCCCACATGGGAAAAAACCATTTTTGTTTGAGTTTGACGAAAACCGCCATTGGGTATTTTTACATAACGTCTAGGTATGTTTTTCCAGTTCAAATTTATGCTCTTTGTGTCCCTTTTTTCATGTACATCAGGCCACTACCTGTAGGTTTAGATTTGAGCGGCGTTGCCAGACCCAGAGGTCTTCAGAAAACCTCAGGGTCGCTCCTATGTGGGCAATAGTATAGCATGCTGTACATAATATTACCTGAAGGAATAAGAATGAAGAAACGTTGTAATGAACGTGACAAAGGCCTGCAAATGACTGATGGAAACAAAAAAACAAGTGGTAACTTCATTATCTTGAAAGATAACTTACTGTTAGTGGAAAACCTAGTTACCACAATAATACTCAGATTTTCAACAGATAGGTTCAACAGCCTTTATGATTTACGTGGCGAATGGTTCATGACACATCGAGAGTCCAAGATTTATTCAAGGTTGATGTCCGATTTTAAGCGAGACGAGAGAGCACTCAGTAGGCGGACTGAGAGCGGAAAAGCAGCACAAATAGCAGCGCAGTAAACAAGGGAGTTATGACAGGCAGTAAACAGTTCAAACTGATCAGAAGTCCAGTCAACCTCTGACAGTAACTATCTCTAATTCATGCTCCCGAGCTTTTACGTTCCGTTTTACTGGCTGCTGTATCCCCCAAAGGATATAGGGAAAACTACGCCTTTACTGCCGTACTTCGGTCTTCCGTGGTCGAGACTGCCAACGTTGCATAGTTATGAAGCGCATACCTAATGCAAGAGTAAATTTGACTGCCCTGTATTCGAATTTGACTGCGATTTGTATTTTAAATAAACCGAAAGTGCTAAAGGAGTGGTCAATGATTAACTACGTTTGTATGGTTGACTTACGTTTAGTCTTTACACAATTTTGATTTTTCAAAAATTCATCACCTTTAGTTGAAGGAATCCGTAAAAGATTAGATTCTACCACTCAATTTTTGCATAGTAAAACATGATTCATATGTATAGGGTAGGTTGGGGGAATATGCCACATACGGGTAGTATCACAAGTCTGTGGATAGATACATGTCAATCTAAAAACGCCTGGTGATGGCTCAATCCTACATATTGACACAACTGGAGGTTGTCAACTGTTACCATCTATTTTCCGCATTCATCAAGGTTAACATTCCTGGAAGATATACTTAGACGTTTGCATAATGCAAATTGAGATATAATCATCTTTGATCGATCGATTGTACATTATAACTCAAAAAAATGAATTTGAAGAGGCAGAAAAACATTTATTGAAACCATTTTTGGAACATGTTAGAAGCTTCAAGACGTTGATAGTGCCTCTTAATGAGTTTTATATGGAGTTGATATCGTTGATCTGTTTCATGTTTTTGGTGTTTAGCTTACTTAAACGAAATTCGGTTACATGTTGGTTGGAAACAGAATTTCAAGGAAGGGAAATTGAGAGTGGAAATGTCAACCGATTCAAGCACTGGTTTTAAATTCTTATTATAATCAGCACTATTGATATACCTATTTTTTATATCTTCTTCAATCTAGGAGGAATTAGGTATAGATTTTTGAAATATTTATAAGTGGTTATTATCATGTTTTCAAGCGTCATCGTCTATAATCGAAGAGATAATAAAAGGGTCATTCCTGAAATGTTACCCACATGTTTAATAATTCGAATTGAGCAGATATTGAGGGAAGATAAATTGGGAGATGCCGATTTGATCATCTTACATCGATCGATTGTACTATTATTTTAGTCGCTATGTCATTTGAGGAGTTAGCTTTTGTATGCAGACAAGGTGCGGCAGACCTGCAACAAATGTCGGCTGTAAGATTTTGAATGTAAATTGATTTCTGCGGGAACCATGTCCCACGGCATCTCTGTCCTATGATTCGTTGTAACAAGCTATTATCTTTCTATATTTCAATATTATTTACAACGTTACAATGATCTGTATTTTCATGTTACCTATATGAAGGAGCCAAGCGACACGGAATTGGGGCGGGAAACATATTCGTTATGCAAATTCATTTTTAGTGGAAGAATTTTAATAACCTCAGCTGGCAGTATTAACACACGTATAGGTATTATCCAATCGAATTCAAATTCGATTCAAGCTGTTCGCGTGTTTCGAGCCGGCGTGATGCGTGCCGTTCAAGACTCGGGAGAAACGTGTGAAGCGGCCATGTCGACGGAGTCTTGAAAAGAGGCATCGTGGCCGCATAAATCATCATCTCTCCGTATTAAAGGTCCTCTCATCCTAATCCCTCCCAAATGAGAAGCCATTTATTCGATATCCCAAGCGGATGTTGAGGCTGGGAGCACGAACCCTTCGAGTCACGGTGGCTTAATCGACCGTGTACGGTTTCATCACGGATTCTCTAAATCGATGAATGGCGTTTCAACCCTCATATTTCAAACTACGTCAAAACCGTCCCTATCGAAACGGATACAAAGTCGGTTATTTTGCCAATAAGGTTTCAACGCTACGGATTATTTTCAACGCTAAAAGCCGGTGTGCAATACATAAATTACATTTCATGGCAAATTCTCTAAAGGATAAATCATAAAAGGCTCAAAATTCCGAAAAATATAAACATCAAATGTTGTATCTGTAAATTGAGGGCTGGTGTAATGATAATCTTTAAAAAAAAAACGTCTGCCAAGTGGGTGTGGCACTTAGCTTCCTCGTATCCATAACATGACTGTATAAATCATTGAAAATTATTATTGACTAAAGAACTTCATTCAATTAGGCGAAGTAAATATTGAATTAGGGTAAATTTATTGTTATGCAGGAGCATAACTTGAGAAAATAAAGGAAGGCATGTTCAACTATTGAACAAACTATAAAATATACCTAATAATAAAAATTGACATTGACGCTGAATGGATGGATGACTGAAGTGATAAATTATTATTATGACATTTCTAAAGAAATCGGCCAAGAACTCCCGGAGTTTTGCTTGTGGCAAGGATTTCACGTTTGCGCATGCGCAGAGGCTACTATTGATCCGGGGGCCATGAAACTCATGGGAGACCATCTACACATCAAACCGTACAATCCCTGAAAATTTCATCGAAATAAGGTAACGGCACCGGTAGTGGCCACTTCTCCAGTAGTGGCCATTTTAAAGTTTATATTTGAAAAATAAGGATTCCCGGTTTCCTAGTGGCTTCAAACTTGCAGGAGGTACAGCTCATGTCATCTTGTAGTCAGAGGTTGAACTAGAGTGCGCAGAGCATCATGTTGGAAATTGTCAAACTTCTCAATATGACCGTCCCTAGTTTTCTCGTTTGTTGGGCTGTATCCTAAATCTTCTACTGGATAGAATCAATTTTGTTCATCTGGTATTGAATTTAATGATATTAAACACGTAAGGAGGGCAAAATGTCAAGCGGCCACTACTGAGACATGCACGTGACCACTACTGGAAATTTCGTAATTTGATGTGGCCACTACTAGATCAAAATAAAGGTGTGAGAAAAAATTAATAAAAAAATAGAAAAAAAATTGTTCTTTTGATAGTTTTAGGCAATGGATATGTTAGGGAAGAGTCGGGCTATATTCTAAATGAGTCCTGAAGAAAGTCAGTACTACTGTTGGCCCACAATTGTCAAAACTAAAGAAAAAATTCTTAACTGTGGCCACTACCGGTACCGGTACCTTAGGTCAAGAACTCCCAGTTATGCGCGTAACAAGGATTTCACGTTTGCGCATGCGCAGAAGCTACTATTGATCCGGGGGTTCATGAAACTTATAGGGGACCATCTACACCCAAACCCGCACAATCCCTGAAAATTTCATCAAGATCGGACTATAACTTCGTGTAGTTTTGCCCGTAACAAGGATTTACTGACAGACAGACACACAGACAGACACGGAACCAAAATTGTTCAGAAAGGTCTGAAACGCAAAATGCGAGTGGAATTTTTGATTTTGGAGACAAAAAAATTTTCACATTCTGAAAGTGAAAACAATGCTTTCGCTACCTTGTAGACTCGGAAGCAAAATATTTTTAAAAATATTCAGAATCAACTAGTTCTAGTTTTACCGAATAGCCTCTTTAGGACATGACATTTTTTTTGGAATAGTGGATACCTGCAGTGTCATGTTTCAGTGTGTTTGGTAGTTAGTAATTTTTAATAGTATTTGACTATATATTTTTCATTTTTGACATTGAAATTTATGACATCACATTGGAGCGTATAATAGGTTTGCTTTCTTTTTTGGAAACGTTTCGTCCCGCTATGGGGACTTCTTCAGTCCTGTCACTACGTCATATTTAAGTATGCGTATCCAACCAACATCATCCTGATCAACACTCACACGTTATTGTTGGAGTGATTCTATCCTTTTGTATAAAATCATCATTTAAAATCCAGAAGGGAACAGTCGAGAAGTTTCTTGTAGAATAATTCATGAGAAAATAAATGGGAAACTACTAGTCATTGTCGTTGCTGTTGTCACTTAATCTTGAGTTGAGTTTTTTCTTCAAAGGATTGTTTGCATGTAAGGTAACATTTATTTGACTTTCCTTAGTATCCAGGAAGCATCGTTTTCGAAATCTAGAAAGTGCATACTAAAAAAGGAAACAAGAATTCCTTCAGAATATACGTCAGGGACTTTCCTGTAGGTTAATGAACATTTACAACATTTTCGACCGCTGTGCTCGTTGCAGGAAGCTCGTTTACACCGGATGCACATAATTTTCATTTTTCTGTATTTTCCTCTGTCGCAGAAGGCACACCTCACTTGCTCTTTAACGGGATATAATAAATTATCTTTTTGAGCAAGGGTAACGGCGTCCCAGAATCACCTTTATCACTTTGTCTTTTTGAACCCCCACATCAAGATCTGGTTGATTTTCGATGTCGTCGATCTGTCGACTTGATCATCCTCAACGACACGGTGGACTTCCACTCGTGACAATCGTTCCTTCATCCAGTTCCTCTTTTATGTCTGAGGGAACTTGAACTAGAGCTTTATACTTGAATCACTGGCTTCCCCGCCTACTTGTTCCAATAATTTCCGAATCTCTTCAGGTTGCAAATAATACAGTCGACTAGCCATCACAGTAGAATAAACAGCCGAGACACTTCCAGGAAAAGAACTAAAACTAAATATAACTGACCTAATCGCGAATAATGTGTCGGTTAACTGCACCGTGGGGTGGGTTCTACCCCAGAACCACTTTGCTACTGGCTACTTTGGAATCTGACGCTCTACTGATTCCAGAAATGCCATGACAAAAATTTATACAGCGAAGCGGCACTAAAAATAAGACCGGCTGGGGTGGAATCCACCCCACGATGCTATTCTCGGGTTGACGGCAATGAAATTTGACGTGTAGAAACTGAAGTTCTTACTTAAAACAATAGCCTTCAACTCGGCGATGGTGGTGTAATGGTGAGCATAGTTGCCTTCCAAGCAGTTGATCCGGGTTCGATTCCCGGCCATCGCACGAATTTTTTTGCGTTTACCACGACGGAAACCTAACTCACTCATGCCTATTTTTTTCATTTCTTTGATTGAACATCCTCAAATATTAGCTAAAACCGTTTCAGGTGCCAACTCACTTGTGCTCGTTGAGTGAAATTCGAAAGAAAGAATGATCTACAATCTATTTTTTGAGGACTTGATGCCCGGCAAGCTGTAGTAAATAATTTTATGCAGCCTGCGTGCGGATGTGTTGTAGATCGTTAGCCAAATTTGGTCTGATACCTACTGAACTGCTAATATCTTTCACGATTGTTTCTTAATTCGTTGATTAAAATTCCACCAGTCTGGAAATGGACGCATACGTGATTCTCTGACTGTAGATTCCACACTATGATTGTCGACATCATTATTCTCTAGGCATCATGATTTTTTAAAGTGAACTGTTGGTTTCGGCATGTGTGTATTGTATCAGACTATACTTTTGTATACCCGCGTTATAAACGCTGACGCAGTCTCTTACTCCTCCATGGACTGGCCTACCATCTCCCGGCATGCTGCCCAAGCCAAACAAGCAAAATACGACAGAGTCGCTGAAGACCTGAGAGGGTCTTTCACGCCAATCGTCATTTCATAAAGAGTATGAAGCCTTTCTCAAAAACGTTCCCTTACGCACCTCCAACAAGTGGTCGAAATCCTACTCCCAGGTGATGATGTGGGCACGAGTGAAAACTCAGTTCTCAGTTCATCGAGCAGTTTCCATGAGGCTAAGGGGCCCGAGGAAACACGTGCGAGGACTTGGACTGGAGGACGGAGCAGCAATTTGGCTACCAGAAGAATGAAATCACACACACACACACAGTTAGGAAAAAAATAAAATTCAGATTAGTTTGGCAAAACCAATTTGAATTTTTGGCATATCAATTTATACTTTTCACAACCCCAACTATTCCAACATTCCACCCCATATAATGATCAATCAATGTTTTTTTCTCTCTCTTTAAAAAAAATATATATATTAAGGTAATGTAGAAGTGTAGTATTGAATACACATTATCGTGCAGAATACGCTGCTTTGTTTCGGCCCTAACCTTGGTACATACAGCATCACTGTTCTTCCATTTCACCGACTTATGCAATGTTACAGTCTCACTCATCAATCTCACTTTGAACACGTTTAAGAGGGGTTATCCCAGCGGTTTCGGTTACCCAGCAACAAGGCCGTTTGCAGGATCGAAATCCTCCTCATCTACAAGGAAGTAGTCAAGAGGGGCAGCTGAGGGCATTCAACTCTTCGAAGCAACACCGATGAACACCCACCCTCTCATGTCACTGACGAAATTGTCACTTTTACTTATGTCACAAGCCCTGACTACAACCCCACCTTGCGAGTTCAATGAACTCAACAGGGAGTTTTTCTTTTTTAGCTTTTGGAACCCATGGAAGAGCCAACGTATTTTAGGGACGATTTAACCAACATCTAGGATACGAACGTTCTATTACGGACAAACAATTAGTGCTTAGCATTGGCACTCGAATAATGCAATGAGTACATCGTTCAGCCGATCAAAGCGCCTTTCAATTTTCACAAAGCTGGTCTTCGGATTAGAAAAGGTAAAGAAAAATAATAAAGAAAAGTGTATTGACCCTCAAGAAACCAAATTTTATTTGAATTCTAGTCACCACTAGGTACGCATGTCATATGCGACCTACGAAAAACACAATAAATGCAGCAATAAATGATTAAATAGATCGAGGAATCGAATGAGCTCCTCCCCAAGTCCGTAGCTCAAACCATTCCCGATGTATGGTGCCAACATTTGCATCCACATTCACTACATCACTAGGTTACTGCGATCAAAACAAGAGTTCGTTTTTTTTTTTTTTTTGGTCGCAGTAACCTAGTGACGTAGTGAATGTGGATACTGTAGTGAACTCATAAAAGGGTTATTAGCCGATACACGGGTTGAAGCATTCCGATATGCATGCTCCGTCTTACGAAATATAAAATTTTCAAATATAATATTTTTCCATTGTAATCGCTCTTGAAAAAAACGCTGCAAATTCTTTCACTGGGGTTCATTATTCAATGATTCATGATTTGAATTTCTACTAAGCTTTAGAGTGTGCGTGTTTCATAGGTGAAAGAGCTATTAATGAATTTCAGGAGGCACACAATTATGATCAACTGATCAATCCAAATAGGTATTTTGGTTGAGAACCGATTTAAGTGCCCTATGCATATCTCCTGAAATTGAAACACGCACACTCCAAAGCTTAGTAGAAATTCAAATCATGAATCATTGAATAATAAACCCCAGTGAAAGAATTTGCAGCGTTTTTTTCAAATTTAAGGACATTTTTGTTAACGAATGCTCTACAAATTTCTTCATTCCGCTTGACTCATTCATTTAAGAATGTAAAATAATTTGTTAATTGTAAGCACTATGTTGCAAAACCCCAACAATACCTGAAAACGACCAAGTGCGAACGGGAGCACTAACCTCCCTAAATCACCAGCGAAGGACCAGTCACCCCTTCCTGTAACTCCGAAAATTGTCACTCTTACTTTTTCCTACCACCCTCGCCTTCCCAACCATCGGGTCTTCGGGAGTTCGTTGAACTCAGGAGGGCTTCATGCAACTGTCAGTTTAATAACACGGACTAAGTCACTCGCGACGAAGTTGTGGAAACCCATTTCAAATAAAAACGGAGTAAGATGGAACGTTGTCTATATTTCCACGAAAGTAAAGAGTTACACTGTTAAATCGATTTCGACGTTTAGGTCATCATCAGTAACAAACATGAACTGAAAGTACGTCACAGAAAGCATATTTTATATAGGATCAAGTGAGAGGAGATTGAATCCTATTGGCTCCAGGAAGTGAAAAGGGAGGGGAGGACCAACCAATGCCACTCAAGGCTTACAAAGTGAAAGGGGCACAAATAGTATCATTATGGAGAGGTGGAGCCAAACTTATTGCAAGAAAAGATACCATTTGTGCCCCTTTCACTTTGTAAGCACTGGTAGCACACAGTTTTTCATAGCCAAATTTCAGCTATAATCATATAGGTACCTAACTACCTCACTTCTAAGAATCATAAATGCTTGCATACGAGTCTGCAACACATTGGGACATGTTCTTCTGTGTATTCGAGCAAGACTACATCATCTACTCCAGTAGCGTTGTTGTTCATGTCCTGACGAGACAAATTTCAGCTTCCTACGGTTGATAGGAAAGAAGTTAGCTTCAGCAGCCACTCTGCTGATCAAGACCCTGTACACCTTATTGTTCATGTCCTAAGGAGGCTACCAGCCAAATTTCAGCTTTCCACAGTTGATAGGAAAGAAGTCAGCTTCAGGAGCCACTCAGTTGATCAAACCCCTCTGCACCTTATTGTTCACGTCCTAAGGAGGCTACCAGCCAAATCATAATAATCATATAGCCAAATTTCAGCTATAATCATATAGGTACCTACCTACCTCACTTCTACGAATCATAATAATCATTGAGCATATTTCGTTACGTAACGTAACGTGACATAACGACAATCTGGTTGTGTGCCATAGCAAAGACATGAAATGTCAAAAATAGTTCGATCAGCATTGATGGAATTTCCAGTTGACATTAACTGTGCAGATTTGGGAAATCTTCGTCGCATAGCCTACAACACTAAAAGGAAACATATTCCACAGTTACCCAAAAATATGAACGATGTTTACTATGCACTTCGGACGATTTCGACAATCACGAACAAAGGGGACGAATTCTTACTTCACATTGAAGATGTTGCAAATTTTATTGTGTTTTCATGCCTTCCAAATCTTCAATGTTTGCTGAAATGTGACTACGTTTTCATGATGTAAGTTTCCTAAATTAATTTATATGCAACTCTTGATCTCCGGACAATTCCTTTAAATTATGGAGAATTGCCAAAAAACGTAAAAGTTTTCGTTTGTTTTGCACTTACTTTAAATAAAATTATGTAATCAAGTATTTAATACTTTACTTTTTGTATTATAATTTATATGTAAATAAACGGCATTTAAAAAAAAAAATGAAAGTCAGTGAAATTACACCACAAAGGCAATATCAACGAAGAACGGTGAATCTCGACGGAGGCAGGTTAACCTACAAAGTGTAGACAAATGTTAACGGGATCGCGCGGCAAAAAAGCGATTTTAAAGTCACCCCACGCGGCACGAGGGTTTGCCGCGACAAACTAGAGCGATGCCGCGCTTTTACGTATGACAATTCTATAGAACAGCATAGTTGGATCGCTCATAGAACCGATCGCGTTGGTGGCCCGCTCGATCGCGCTCGTTTTTCACGTATGACCCTGACGCCTCCCCTGCTGTGGGGGAGTTTTCTCTTAAGAGACGCGGCGCCGCAGGCGCCAGGCGTCGGAAGGAGAACATACAGGAACTAGAAGCTGCAGGCGTCGGGAGGTGGGTGGCACCAGGAGCATCTAGAGTCCGATCGTGGTGCAACCACCCCCTGAGCGCTCGGTCATCTTCGGTAAGGCTCGGCTTCGTCCGTCATCTTCCTCTGTCTGGTATTTTTTTTCTTAATTTGAAAGAATTCCGTCATCCTTTCCTTTTATCGAACCCTCGTTTGTTTTCTCATTCTACCCAGTTTATTTTCTCTTAGTTGTGGTTCATTTAGGCCCAGAAACGTAAGAAAAAGCTGAAAATTGTCGAGATTCTATAAATTTTACTGTTTGAGTTCATTTTGGCTTATTATTCCTATCAAGTCTATGTGATCGGATCAAGAAAAAAATTATTCTCTCCCAAACATTGTCATTTTACGTTTCAAGATGTCTAGATTCCAAAACTGCAATGTTCGTCCACCGTACAGTTGGTTTTTCCTAAAAACAAAAAAAAACACAAAAAATTATTTGAATTTCTACTAAGCTTTGGGATGCGCCTGTTTCACAGGTGATAGAGCGATTATTGAATTTCACGAGATATGCATAGAGCACGTAAATCTGTTCTCAACCAAAATACCTACTTGGATTGTTCAGTTGATCGTATTTGTGTGCCTCCTGATAGTAAATAATCACTCTATCACCTGTGAAACACGCACACTCCAAAGCTTAGTAGAAATTCAAATCATGAACGCAAGCCAATTGAATAATAAACCCCTGTGAAAGAATTTGCAGGGTTTCATGCCTATCAGAATGCTTCAACCCGTGTATCGGGTACAAAGCCTTTTAGGAGTTCACTCCAGTATCCACATTACTAAATACATCACTACATTACTGCGATGGAAACATAAGCAATCGCAAATAACAAAATAACGCAAATGTTGGCACCATAAATCGTTCCATACGTCGAGAATGGTTTGACCTACGGATCTGGGAAGGGGCTCATTCGATTCCTCGTGGAAAGTTCTTCCAAAAGAGTCCAAATTTAGGCCGCCCTGACTTTTTTTGAGGTTTTTGGGGATTTTACAAAAGTTTGACAACCCTTAATGGGCACTTTAAATTAAGTGACAATGCTGGCTAAATAATTGGGGCGTCGTCGGACCAACATGGATTTTACCCGAAAATTTCAGCTTTTTTGCTTCAGCCGTTTGGGAGAAATCGTGCGTAAGGCGGACGGACGGAAAAATTTTGAAACACACCCTTTGAAATGTAAACCTTGAAATTTGAAAGGAGGGGGGTTAGAATTTTCTTTTTCAAGAGCGATTGCAATGGTTTATTATCGAATAATACACCAAAAGAGACCAAAATCGTCTTATTTCCTAGACATTGTATATGAGTACAATTATGAGCATTAGGTATGTGAATCCTCATAAAGTTCTAATGTTAAGACTGGTTTAACATTCATGTACTCGTAATAATATAAGTTAGGAAAATTATCTCATACTACCATCATGCTGCCCAACTAGAAATTCGCTCGCTCTTTGTTCTTGATGTCAGCCATCTAGCATGGTTACAATAAGACTTGTGGCATAAACTTCAAAATGACTAAGGTTTATATTATTTAACGTTTAATGAAACCATCAGATCCGAAAATGGGAAAATCACGTGTATCGATAAAGGATCACTTGTATCGAAGAATTGAAGCACTACACTTCTTCAGTAGATATGTTCTAATCGACACCAGCTGAGAGAGTGGAGTAAGCGTGGGTTCTTCACCATGGGTCATTGACCCTTACCACAACTGTCTGCCGATTTCTAACAAGGGACGACTCACGTATGACTTCACTGATTTCCCTCAAGTTAGAATGTTGAGGTTTCTGCCACCACAAACTCATTGAGGTCATTGAACTCAGTGGACAACACAACAACTACCTAAAAGCATTTCCAACGTCCCCTTCCTAGTGGAGGAAAGTTGAAGAAATTATTCTGACAGCTGGGAAACCGTATGCAAATTGTCCACGTAAGAGCGACGTATGTTGTTCTCACTTATACAGGGTGTAATTCCCCCTAGTTTTAATGATACGTTTGAGCCCGTAAGCTTAAAAAATGCGCAAAAGTCTCAGCTTTCCAATGGTGTATTTAATTTTTAGGTTTTAGAGGGAACTTTTTAGGGAAACTGAGATTTTATGCAAAAAAACGTGTATTTCAAGCACATTTGATGTGGTCGAACGGGTGTGTGGATCTACCTTTGACCGTTAATCACATTATCATAATCAACATTTTGCTCGTGACGATGTTTTCTATCAACGATAAAAGAGGAAATAACAAACAACGGGATCAAACCTCACGATATCAGCAAGAACGGGAGACATTTAATAGTTGATTTACATCAATTCATTCGGCGGACCAATTTTTTTGAATGCCAACATGATACATTGACCCAGAAAAAGAAAAAAGTTTTAATTGTGTAAGTAGGTTTTATTCTCTTTTTGGGCTCAAAAATGTGATTGAAAATACCCGTTTTTTTGCATAAAATCGTAATTTCGAAAAAAAAAACCTCTTTTTTAAAATAATTTGAAAGCTCTTTTGTCATTTTTAAGCTCACAGGCCCAAACGTACCATTAAACTGTCTGCCGATATTTTTTCAAAAAAAAATTTCAAAATTACTTTTAATCCTTTTATATGTTATTTGTGACTGAGACGATAGATAATTGCGCTTTTCCAACGGCTCACTGAGATTTGCAAATACTTTGAAAATCATTAAAGCATTTATTGAGTTCGAAAACACGAAAAAAATCTTTGAAATAAAAAAATGAATTCTGAAAAAAACCGTATGCAAATTGTAGAATACGTAAGTGCGACGCCTGTTGTTCTCACTGCACATATAATATTGAATGTTACTTACGTGATCGAATAATTGAACAGAACAACCAACCAATTGAACAAATGAATGATTGCTCGACAACTGTTGTACTTGTAGTATTCAGTCATTAGGGTACCGTTCGATTAATGTATGGCGATTTGTAGAGAAAGGTATGATTTCTCGATTTTCCTCACAACGCAGGTAATTTTTGTGGGAATTGAACTAACTGTTTTCCCGTAAAGGTTCTTATAAGAACGGGTGATTCCTATTTTACGACAAAATCGCTTTCCTTCATTGATAAATAATTTTCAACTTTTTCCAAAAATTATTTTTGTAGATTTTATGTTTTAACTAGGTCTACTCATGGCTGTCATAAAGTTCGGCTACTCTTCATTTTACATGCCGGTAATTGATCGAAATGTACCTCTAATCTCATTGTCATGGTCTGTCCGTGAGTCAGAATTTGAACTTAATCCGAAATTTTATCCGCTTAAAATACGTTTTACCGGAAATATTTTAACTAGTATTTTTTTAGAATTAGTTGCTGGATGTTAGTGCGCTTACAAGTGGGACTAACTTTTAGATAGTCTGTACGAATCAAGTGCTCAAAGTTTGTCCCAAACCTTCTGTCTCATTGTCATGGATTTGAAGGAAATCATCGTAGCTCTCTCAAATGAGGGCATTTTTTTGGCAATTCAAAGTTTTTTCAGCGTTGGTAACCCTGCCCTTTGAGGAAACACCATGCTTCCTCCATTTCTATACAGTTGGGGCTCAAAAATGAAGTTAGCCGTTTGTAAAACAGGTGTGTACGTTTCATACTTCTCATTGTTATGGGTTTGAAAATCACTCTTAATCAATCTTATTGGTTCGTTTAGCATTCATTTTGGGATAGAGATGTAAAAACTCTATTTAATGCAAATTTCAATTTCTATACGTGTTCATTAGACTCCTAATTGCAGAAGGTTAATGTTGATTTCTCATTATAGTGGCGATTTTAAACTTCATTGTTGTGGCTGTTTGAAACAATTTTTTTTTTCAAGTTTGGTATTTCACACTAAATAAATACTAATATCAAAATTTGATACTTGTTCTAGCACAAAGTCAGGAAAAACTGAAATCAGATTTCTGTCTCATTCAACCTTACCTACACATCGTTTACATAATTCTATCGTTATTTGGTTGACAAAGCTCATTGTCATGGATACATACCATTCTCGTAACCTATAAAATTTTAAAACCTGAATTTTGAGGAAACAAACGAAAATCATGCGTGCTTGTACATCACTATACTGTTAGAGTAACATCTAGATTGTATAATTAAAAAAATCATAAATTTAGGAGA
The DNA here is from genome assembly GCA_031894815.1 of Creontiades dilutus. NCBI lineage: Eukaryota > Metazoa > Arthropoda > Insecta > Hemiptera > Miridae > Creontiades > Creontiades dilutus. The sequence continues at coordinate 244,410 of JAVIWC010009583.1, forward strand.
ACAAAATTGTTTAGTCAGAATCAAAACCTCGATTGTCCCGTTAAATGAGAACCACCCTTATCTCACTTATGCCCATCTGGACCTACGGTATCCAGCTATGGGGATGTACAGCTAAAAGTAACTTGAAAATAATTCAAACATTCCAAAATAAGGTACTGAGGAGTGTTGTGAATGCTCCATGGTACATTCGTAATGATGACCTCCACAAGGACCTCCAAATCGAAAGAGTCACCGATGTCATTAAAAGATACGCAAGGAACTACGAAAAGAGGCTTCTTGCTCATACCAACCCAGAAGCCATTAGGCTTCTCGACAACTCCCAAGTAAACCGACGCCTGAAAAGGACTAAGCCATTGGACCTTGGATGCTGATGTGAAGCTGAAATGTGGTGTATTGTCAATGGACTAACACTCGTATAATATTGCGGAATTTATGTGAAGTAAATATCTAGATAGTTGCCTGTATATTACCTCAGTTGTAACTAATTGATATATTAACAAATAAACGCTCTATTAAAAAAAAAAAACCCTTATCTCACTACTTCGCGGACAAGTTCGATTTAAGAACAGGATGCATCGTTATATCGATGAAATTCGTTTACCTTATCCCCGAGCTTTAAATCGATGAAGCTATACCATCATCGTCACTCCAAAGTCATTCATGAGCCGTCGGATTCAGTAGGAGTTCGTTAATGCAGGCGTCTGTAAAATTATAATTAATTAAATATGAACCTAAGGGGAGTTAGCGTTGGAGACGAGCCAAGATTGATTTAATCCATCATTGATCAAGGGGCTTGATCGACCTGATCAAAAAGAACGTCAATGCTAACTACGTTTTGTCTGGCTTTAAAACCTCTCTCGCTCCCTCCGCTCCTTCACTTCCCTTCTGGGTATAAAAGGGCCAACGTGCCAACGTCAATCAATCATTGTTTTCAAAGGATTGTCATTCGGAGGGAAAATTCGGAGTGACCCTTTTCAAAAGCGGCACTAAAAGACTACGGCCCTAAAAGGTATTCCGTAGCCATGAAAGCTGAAGATAAAAAACGAACAGTCATTTCTAATTATTCATTAAAAATAAATAAATCCTAGTGGTCTACTATGTATTTTTGTTGAGTGTTTGTCTTGTCAACACTATTTAAAGTACTAATGAACATTATCCCAGGAGATCTCCAGAAAACTTTGGTTAACATTGTGGATTACTAAAACATTGACCAATATCATGTAAAGTTCGGAAAATCTAGACCTCTGGTAGTAGATACTATCTACTACTGCTACTATCTAGGTACTATCTACTATCTACTACTACTGATACTATCTAGGTACTGCTAAGTTTGAACAAAAGAAACCCCTTCAATATTTCGCTAAATGGACATTGTTACACATGTTATTTGCATTGTTGAATGGAATAGGTTCGGTATAAACGATCAGTAGACTATATTCAACTTTATTAGGTACTTACCGTTATCACTCTACAAACATTAAAAAGCTTTCAAATTACTTATAAATTGGTTCAATAAAACTGTTCAAATAAGTTGGCACCTTAAGAAGTTTGCAAACCCACTCATTAATCGTGGATGTCTACGAAATCGTGTTAATAACTTGAATCAATGCCAAGGAGACGAATTTCAGGACTGGCAATTGCAAAACAAGTGTTAGGTATCCTAATAGGTACGATGAGAGATTACCAATGTTATAGTTGTAATGAAACATTTCAAGTTATTCCACCGAGGGAGATAGAGGGTGAGGGGGGTCAAAAGAGACGTGTAAGGGGTGTCATTTGCGTAAGGGCCCAATTGCCATTTTTTTTAAATGCCTGTTTTGCGTTTCTGGGTCCCAAATGACAAGATTCACTCGCAGAAATAAGAACTAGACTCAGGGGTAACTGCTGACAGGAGCAGAGGCGCATCTGATAAAAATAATATTAAAAGTGCAACATTATCATATTGCCCTTTAAGGGTTGTCAAAGCTTTTTAAAATTCCTAAAAACCTCAAAAAAAAGTCAAGGCGGCCTAAATTGGGACTTTTTTCGGAAAACTTTCCATGAGGATCCGAATGAGCCCTTCCCCAGGTTCGTAGCTCAAACCATTCCCGATATGCGACCCGATTTATGGTGCCAATTTTTTTTTTGTTTTTGTTTATTATTGTTTATGTTTTCATCGCAGTAACCTAGTGATGTAGTGATGTAGTAATGTGGATACTGGAGTGAACTCCTAAAAGGCTTTGTAGCCGATACACGGGTTGAAGCATTCTGATACGCATGAAACCCTGCAAATTCTTTCAATGGGGTTTATTATTGGCTTGCGTTCATGATTTGAATTTCTACTAAGCTTTGGAGTGTGCGTGTTTCACAGGTGATAGAGTGATTATTGATTTTCAGGTGGCACACAAATATGATCAACTGAACAATCCAAATAGGTATTTTGGTTGAGAACAGATTTACGTGCTCTATGCATATCTCCTGAAATTCAATAATCGCTCTATCACCTTTTAAAAGTAGGATTGATTCGTTTGTTTCACGATTTGAAGCGGAGAAAGCGAAAAAGATTGATCTCCTTTGCTCGTGACTAGTTGAAATTTGTGTTTGGGCGAGAAATACTCATTTTTGTCAGACGTTCCCTTGGTGGTTGTCCCTCACTGTTTTGGTGCATCCCCTAGGTTTCAGGGCAGGAGCCGCCACTGGCTGAGGACTGTGAAAGCATATGGGAAAGCACCTACCTACTTGTTGAAGAAAAGCGCGCCCCTGTAATCCGGGAGATCCGCGGGAATGTATCCGCGGATCGCCTTCAGCGGGTTCCATGGTGTAATGGTTAGCACTCTGGACTTTGAATCCAGCGATCCGAGTTCAAATCTCGGTAGGACCTAGAACTTTTTTGTCGAAAAACATCGCATCCCCATTGACGCGATTAATATAATAATGAGTAATTGTTTTTTGATTGTGTAAATTCTCCCCCTCTTGTTTATAAAACAAGTTTAGCTGAACATTTTGTCAACTGTGCAATAAGTCACCGTTGTCGATTCCAATTCCTCAATTTTTGATAAGTTCCCTGTTCAACTAGTGGTGTTACAAAACATTTTTCATTTAGGAGCTATAATTTTTTTATTACACTTGATCAAACAGTTGTATACTTATCCGCCAATCTTAATACAAGATGACCTGTAGTGCACATGTAACTTTTGGTTTTGCAAGTAGTGTTATTGTTTATTAATTTGGTGAACTTAGTTCGAACGAAGTTAGAACGTAGTTTGAGGGAGATCCGGAGGGGACTATTCTAATTCGCCGCTCAACGGGTTCCATGGTGTAATGGTTAGCACTCTGGACTTTGAATCCAGCGATCCGAGTTCAAATCTCGGTAGGACCTATCATTTTTATGCGAATATAGATCGATTAGAAATAGGTTCAATATAATTAAGTATAACCCCTTCTTGTAATATTTCCAGATATGGTAAGAGGTACCGTTTTTTTTTTTACTTGAAATTTTTTATTACACTTTATTGAATTTTTACCTATATTCAGAAGATTGTGTAGTGTGTGATGATGTTACTTAAGCGAGACCATATACATAAGATGGATTTCAGTAATTGCATAGGGAGTCCATGGGAACCACCTATTGTTAATAGGACATCTCCATGGTGCAATGGTTCCCTGGATTTTGAATGCAGCTATTGGTATGAGTTTAAATCTCAGTGGAACCTGCATGGTTACGTAATAAATCCACAAGCACATGAAATAAAAACGCTGCAAATTCATTCACGGGGGTTAATTATTCAATTGGCTTGCGTTCATAATTTGAATTTCTACTAATTTTTGGAGTGTGCGTGTTTCACAGGTGATGGAGCAATTATTGAATTTCAGGAGATATGCATAGAGCACGTAAATCTGTTCTCAAACAAAATACCTATTTGGATTGTTCAGTTGATCATATTTGGGTGCCTCCTGAAATTCAATAATCACTCTATCACCTGTGAAACACGCACACTCCAAAGCTTAGTGGAAATTCAAATCATGAACGCAAGCCAATTGAATAATAAACCCCAGTGAAAGAATTTGCAGCGTTTCATGCGTATCAGAATGCTTCAACCCGTGTATCGGCTACAAAGCCTTTTAGGAGTTCACTCCAGTATCCACATTACTACTTCACTACATCACTAGGTTACTGCGATGAAAACATAAACAATAATAAACCAAAATAACGCAAATGTTGGCACCATAAATCAGGAATGGTTTGAGCTACGGACCTGGGGAGGGGCTCATTCGATTCCTCGTGGAAAGTTCTTAAAAAAGAGTCCAAATTTAGGCCGCTTCGACTTTTTTTTTGAGGTTTTTAGGGATTATAAAAAAAGGAACAATTATGTAATTTAAACATAACATATTATGTTGTTTTTGTAAGTATGATGGTGATGGTTTGGTTATTTTATATTAGGATTCATTGTTGACCGATTTGACTGCAGTGAGCAGACAGCTGCTAATAATATGACGAGGATGTGTGTCCAAAAGAAATTGTAAGTATATTAATATAAAAAAAGGTAACTTATTCTTAGGCATAGTAATATTATAATGTAAAACCCTGTGGTGTGAAGTGTTATAAAAAATATTGAATTATATGTCGTCCTAGATCCCCTGATGATGGAGTGTTCCACCACTCCGAAACGTCGGATTATACATGAATAACAAAATTCCAGCCTTCATGAAACAACACCCCGCCTCCTGGTGGATAACCTATAAAGTAAGAAAGCACGTTTTTATTTGGAGGAGGATTTTAATAGGGTCTTATCGAGTCTGTTTCTCAAATGATTAGATTCACTTAACAGTTCGAGAGCATTGAACCGTTGTGGTGGGTATTATTTCGGCTACCTGTTACGGTGTCCGAGAGAAGTACGGGTGAGTGACAAATATGACAAATCCGAAGGTGGAACGAAACAAGCAGGAAGTTCGTTGACCCCAGCATACTGGAATGAAACGTAGCTAGTCCATTTTAGACTGCCTACACTTTTCGACATATGACCGAAGAATTGACACAAGTAGATTAATTTGTGTATGATGAGTCGAAAAAGTTTTTCAACATTATAATTTTTTTAATGATTTTTTTCTTTATCAGTAACTACATTTTCTTTCCTGTGATCAGAGGGTCGTAATTTTGTTAGGATTAGTAAATATATCCGACATTTCAAAGAGCGGCCAGTCACTCCTAGAAAGAGGTAGTGAAATCATGGATAAACCATTGGAAAACCACGAAAAATAATTTTAAACACGCTGCAAATTCTTTCATGGGGGATTATTATCCAATGATTCATGATTTGAATTTGTAATAAGCTTTGGAATGTGCGTGTTTCACAGGTGATTGAGCGATTATTGCATTTCAGAAGATATGCATAGAGCACGTAAATCGGTTCTCAACCAAAAACCCTATTTGGATTGATCAGTTGATCGTAAAGCTGCCTCCTGATGATTCAATAATACTCCATCAAACGCTGACTCCAAATTTTTTAGTAGAAATTTGGAATCAAATGTTTCATGAATAATCAAACTGCTGTGAAAGAATTTGCAGCGTTTTTTTAAAAGCGATTACAATGGAAAAATATTTATTTGAAAATTTGTCAATTTCGTAAGATGAGCATGCATATCTATGCTTCAACCCGTGTATCGGCTATAAACCCTTTCAGGAGTTCACTCCAGTATCCACATTCACTACATCACTAGGTTACTGCGATCAAAATAAAGATAAAAAACAAAAAAACGCTATTCATTTTTGTTTGTATTATAACAGGTGACCTAGGGTGTTAAGTTCGAATGTGGATCAATGTTGTCGAACTACTAAATCCGGCCATAGATCAAGAAGGTTTGACCTACGGATATCGTTGGGGATATTCGATTCCTTGTGGAGTGTTCTTCAAAAAGGTATCAAATTTGGCCGCCTTTATTTATTTATTTTTAGGGTTTTTACAAAACTTCCATTCCTTTAAAGAAACTTTAAACTTTGAGAAGCTGGCTCAAGAATTGGGACTGGATTTTTCCTGAAAATTTCAGCTTTTTTGCTTCAGCCGTTTTAAAGAAATCGTGATGGCAAAATTTTGGATTCTACACCCTTTGAAACGTAAACCATGAAATTTTCAGGGGGGGGGGGGGTGAAATTATGTTTTTTTCGATTACAATGGATTTATTATTGAATAATAAACCAAAATGACCAAGTTTGCTGAAGAGGTATAGTGATGGCTACTTTATAGCTATTAACTTGGAAATATATCGACGCGAAATAGTAGTAGAGCAACGTACCTTTGAGGGAAACAAGGGAGGTCTCACGAATTGGTCGATTCCTTTCCAGAAAACACGAAACTGCACAACCGAAATGGTAATGCAAATTTGACAAAATTTAATACTGTAATTTTTCCCTATTTGCAGTATTTTCTTATTACACGCTACTACCGTTCGCTTCTTGCTAGTATTCTGAGGATTGTGTGATACCTCATTTTTAAATAAAAATGTTTGAAAGCTGAAGGATCTCATAACTTTTTTTTTCAATTTTGCCTATCTACCTCGTTTTATTATCTTCAAACTGCTCTACTTTGAACGGATTGAGATATCTCCAATCCGATTTATACCATCGTGTTCAGTGTGACAAAACGTTTATTAAAGAGGGTCACCTGCTTGGGGGTTTTCGGGTAATTTTCCCCAATTTGAAATGTTCAAGTCTTTCTTCCCTTAGAGTGAGGAAATTGTGCCCATCTTCGAACATAGCCTTCTGAAATCTTAGAAAGATTTTTGTCCAAATTTGAGCTTTTAATCTCAATTCTATCGAGAGTTGTCGCGTGGAATGTGTTTTGGTGTCTTTTGACAGTGGATTTACAATGCTTTGAAACGGATTTTGATAAAAACATTTTTTGAAAATTCTCATTTTAAATATTTTAGACCGAGAACAATAGTTTCTTTTTCTTCAAGAATTCGCTAACACTACAGCAGTTGAAAGAATTTTTAATATTTATTTATTTTTTCTCGAAAGGGAGCAAGCAAACTAGATGGGATTTTTTTCTAATTTTCTCTGAAGAGTAAACCAAACCGATGTTATTGGAGCTGTGGGGACCAACTCCACTAGGCGCGTCAGCTGATATATGGTTGCTAAGTTGACGCTTTTTTTGATACTGACGTGTCCTACGATTTGACGAGTTTTTTCCTGGTTTTCTCTGGGAGTTTCCCTTTTCTGATCGCGCCAAATTTTCCTTCCGCGCTTACATTTATTATACCTTGTTTTTAAGTAATAAAATACTGAAATAGGAATCACGTTCGTTCTTGCTTCTATTGAGCCAAAACATCGATATATCGAAGCAAAATATCGATGTCGATGTCCCATCCCTAGACTGAAATCAGTTCTTAAAACTGATAGGGAAGTGTGTTTCACTGCTCACAAAACCAAGAATTAAGTTTCACACCTTTTAAGGAGTTGTGAAGGAGGAACTCCAGTTTTACATTCTTAATCCAGGGTAAAAATAAATGGAATCCATTTTTCTGGATATATCTTCAAACTCCCGCTTCATATATATTACCCCTAGAAATGGAGGGGATTGGGCAGAGTTAGTAGGCGGGTTGGATGGATTTTATGACGCCATTTGTCTCATAACTTTGTTGCGCGCTCCGCAACCTGTTTGGCATATTTCAGGTTAAGTGGACATCATTTCGAAGGAGCCTTGGGAGCCGTTGAGGAGGTCTGTAGAGGGAGACTGAATGGGAACATATGGAAGGAAACCGTAAATCTAGCAACCACTCATAGCATGTGTGTAGCTCTAATGGGGACCCCTGTCTTAAAGTAGACAAGGTGTCCCCATTTTTCTTCTAGGCTGAAAAGCTTCCAATCGGCAGCAAATCGAAGTGATGAAGTCGTGTTCGTGGTTATACCAGCTGTCGAACAAATATCACTCCCAAACAGACCCTAATTCTCTTGAACTAGTGAGCCTGTCAGAAATTTGAGGCAATACAGACATAAGACAAAAATTTTGTTTAACATATTTTTGAAAATGTAATTTAAATCTATCAGTGTCAGACAAAATGATCACGTTTAAAAATTCTAAGCACAACTGAATCCATGAACTGAAGAAAACTTCTCAACTAATTTCATCTTACACAATATTTTGTCATTGAATAAATAGTTAAGGGACTTCAATTTCAATACCAATGATAGTCCATCAAACTCATTAATATATCCGCATATATTTAACGACAAAGGGTCTACAAATTTTCTGATGTAGAACGTGCAATGTCACTCGCATTGACTCCAGAACGACACAGTGGAGTCAGACTGACCCCAACTTACTGAATTTGAAGAGGATTATCCGTTTCTGGGAACCAAACTTATTATTTTTCATTAATAAATGTTTCCCCTCAGAGTCTATTTCTCCACAGACTTCGGTCAGTCTGGTTCTAGGTTTTAATGAAGTGACAAAGAAGTGGCTCTGGTATCAGGTTGAACTCACAGTTCGGTTAAGGGCAAGTTTATTTTTTTTTCGCAAAATGTTGGTTCTAGCGTTTTCATTTCAAATTCGATGTTTTGAACGTTTTCTGCAAAAAACGCTGTAAATTCGTTCACTTGGGTTTATTATTCAATTTCATTCATTTGGCTTGCATTCATGATTTGAATTTCTACTAAGCTTTGGAGTGTGCGTGTTCCAAGGTGATAGATCGGTTATTGAATTTCAGGAGGCACACAATTATGATCAACTGATCAATCCAAATAGGTATTTTGGTTGAGAACTGATTTACGTGCTCTATGCATATCTCTTGAAATTCAATAATCGCTCTATCACCGGTGAAACACGCACACTCCAAAGCTTAGTAGAAATTCAAATCATGAATGCAAGCCGAATGAATGAAATGGAATAATAAACCCCAGTGAAAGAATTTGCAGCGTTTTTTCAAGAGCGATTACAATGAAAAAATATTCTATTTGAAAATTTTTAATTTCGTAAGACGGAGCATGCATATCAGAATGCTTCATCGCGTGTATCGGCTATAAACCCTATTAGGAGTTCACTCATGTATCCACATTCACTACATCACTAAGTTACTGCAATTTAAAAAAATAAAAAAACCTCTTGTATTCGTTTTGATTGCAGTAACCTAGTGATGTAGTGAATGTGGATGCAAATTTGGCACCATAAATCGGGCCATACATCGGGAATGGTTTAAGCTACGGACCTGGGGAGGGGATCATTCGATTCCTCATGGGAAGTTCTTCAAAAAAAGTCCAAATTTACATTGATCCATACAGATTTTACAAAACTTTGACAACCCTTAAAGGGCAGATTTTTTTTTGGAGAAACGTGCGTACGGACGGAAACGGAAAATTGTTAGAGATTTGGATTCTACACCCTTTGAAAAGTATTCCATGAAATTTTCAGGGGAGTAAGAATTTTTTTTTCAAGAGTGATTACAATGGTTTATTATTGAAAAATAAACCAAAATACTAGTTTGGGCGTTTCTTTCCAAAGTTCCCTGTTTGTTATTAAATAACAATTGTTTAAAACAATTTTTTTGTGAGAGAAAAGAAAATAGAATGGCAGGAACACACGTCAAGAAGCTTTTTGTGAAGACCTTGTTCCCTTTATACGTCTCGAGTTTTACCAAATATAAATGTTCATATTTTTCTCGGAGGTGTTTGGACAATTCGTAATAAAAAACTGAAATATTTTATTTAAAGTCGCAAAATTCTATGATTTTGCTCAGTTAAATTTATTCCTAGCGAGAATCGAACCGATTCATGACATTTATCCTTCTCCGATCCTACGATAGCAATCCTCTTTTAGCCATAAGAATATATTTTCATGAATGATATGTTTGTTAATCATGTATCCCAAATGCACTTGACGGGAACAACGAATTTCCTCCGTTACAATAACGTAAGGATCCACTTATCAGCTGAAATTTAGTCAAAATCATTTTACAGTAACTGTAAACTGTTTAAATGTTAACAGAATTTTCAACATGGAATTTAAGAAAACCAAGCATATATTTTCGAAAGAATACCGCAAAGCACATTGATCTTTATCTTGTAAATACTATACATCACATTTTCCTCCTATTTACGCTCAAACAATCAAAGACTAACACAAATATATTTATGTATTGTTTTCAGTTTCAAAAGATACTGTTTTCAATAGAGATTGTTTTTTGAGTCAATATGCAACCTTCCTTTATCCCTGCGGGTTGATGGAAAAATAAATCACCTGTACTCCAATTCCAATCCTAAGTGTTCTGAACCCATACCAACCTCGGAAACTGTTTATTCCATTATTCTGCGGAGGTTTTATTGGCTTGTTCAGCCAGGTGAATGTTGTTCAATCGCCATAACAACGAACGTTTTTCTTCAACAACAAAGTGGTCTCGGGAAAAACCACTAAGCTCGAAATACAATGAAACAACCTCACAAACCTGGTACGACTAATGAAGCCTGCCATAATGAACTCATAAAATTCTTTCATACTACCACCACCGGAGACTCTACCAATAAACAGATTCCGGCCCGCCCAAGGTGGCAGTAAATTTTTTTACGACGCTGTTCGTACAGGTTAAAAAAAGTTATTTTGGGTAAATATATATGACGGCCAAGAAACATTCTAATATTATTTTCAAAGTGCTTACGTCGACTCGGAAGCAACAAAAAGTCTCTGTTTGCACCTTTTGAGTAGATATCTTTTTTTTTTAATCTTTATTATCACATACGATAGAACAATACTTTATATTATTCAAATTTGTGGCAAATAATGTATATTTTAAAAGAATTGTTCCCAATTACAAAATAGATAGTTATCAGAACTGATGTTGTAACATAGTTACACCACCCTCACTGCTCCTAAAAATCATGAATAATGATGGAATTCATCCATAAAAGAATTTAAAAATGGAGATGCATACATTTCTATAACATTCTAACGGTCAAGATGAGGAAAATTGAAACATTATCAATATATACCTACTTCTTAATTATACATAATGTGCCTTGGTTATTGTTCTTACAAATTCAATGGTGCTTTACGAACCTTAGCAACTTTCATTCCGTAGTAAGGCCTGAGTCTCTTCCTTGGCAAGAACAGGACCTCAAGCAATCTTGTATGCGAACTAAACAACTGAAGGGCCGTTCACCACGGGAACAGATTCTGACAATGCACAAAACATTGTACCATGACAATATTCGGAAACCGAGTATCTGCTATAACCGCTGTTAAGTTATTCGACAAAAGAAGTAGCTGCTTCCTCAAACATTTGAGGCATAAATGTGCTTCATTGTATAAATTCATTTGACAACTCCTCACCTGGGAGGAAATTTTTTTGAAACGCCTTTAAGAGAATCGTAATCCATTGCATTGCATTTCCACAGTAAAGAAAACAGATGATTGATCTTTTTTGTAGCAGAAAATCTCTCCGTTGACGCAGAGCTGCCTGACAAGTGGAAGTTCAGCGATTCTTGTATTCGCATTTATATGGCAGGACTCATTTACAATTAATGTGATTTTCCTCACTCCTTTAATATTTACCAATTGTGTCCTGTCTCTCTCTCTCTCCCCCCCCCCCCTCTGTCTTTCTCCCTTTCAAGTACTGAGGCCTCAGTTCTACTAAAGCTAAGGAGATATACCCAGAGCCTCAAAAAGCTTCAAGTTCATGCTACATGATAGGATTTAAAAAAAGTAAAAGGGGGCAGTGTACGTATCCCTTACACTACATTTTCATTGAAGCAATTACTACTGTAAGTTGATTCAAGGTGAATTGACTGCTAAATAACCCGAAATACTATTTGCCAGTAAAACAAAATTTGGCAATGTTTTTGCAGGCAATATCTAGGAGAATCTTTGACGATGTTATCACCATTTTTTTCGATATCTCTCGGTTTGATATTGAGCCTTTATTATTTTGATTTACACTTCTTTGGGAGCTGAGATTAACTTTCTATCTATTAAAATTTCCTCGCTGACATTTGGATTGAAGAAGCTTTGGAAAAATGGAATGTAATGTGGAATATAAAAATGATAAAGATCAATGGAGTGAATTCTGAAGCTAACTTGATTCCTGTTCTACTGAAAATGTTGATATTTCATGAGAATCGCTCCTAGAACAAGGAATTCCTTATTTTCAAAATGGAGTTATTTTGAGACTGTATGATGTTGCGCACATCGATGCTGTCACCAGTACCAAGACAAATTGACCTGCTACGTTAATAGCTTAGGCCGCTTTTCTTCAGCTTACACTTGAGTTATCCGTGTGAACAGACCTAAAATGTAAGAATGGTGCGGTGCCACGGTGCCTTTGAGGCGTACGGGACGAGACCGTATTCGCAGAATTCCGTAAACGCTGGCACTAACTACGGGTCCATCGAGGAATCCTGATTGCATCGGAATGGGGACTTTTTCGATTGAACGTACTCTCTCCTCTAATCATTACGTGAGGACAGGATCGCAACACGCATCGTAATTGTAGGGAGACTGCATTGTCTATTCACCTGTCGCTGACCGGGGCCCAATGGGACCGAGCGCGGTTCACAGAAAACTCGTAAAGAGAGTCATCCAACCGACTCAATTGCTAATTACCAGGCAGCCCGCGCCCCCGTCTGTCTCAAGCTGATAATACAGGACATAAAGACACAATCGCCGTACTAGAACTGGTAGAAACCGTTGACTCCCTTGAGAGACAATTATCCGGATTATCCTGAGAGACAACTCGGACAAATAAACTGTCAATTTTACGGACTGCACAGAGTTTCAGCGACTGGAGAGAAAAATGGGGTGGATACTTAGTGATTTGAGTTTTCTATAAAATAAAAAACTATATATATTTATACATTTAAAAAAAAAGTGATATGAATATGTTTTTATTCTTCTCTGTTTGATTATTGCAAGTAGGAGCGTAAAAAAATCGAGCGTACCATCTACAACGGATCAAACTCTGTCATCCACTTTAAATTTGGAGAAATAGAACCGAGTTTGTCAATTTGTATCAGTCCCAGGTCATTTGAATAATTTAACTTCAAGTTTTGAATGAAAATATACATACATCTCTCATCTCTGAATCTTAACAGACTCGCATCCTCACCGCAGAATTCCAGCAAAAACGTGTACTAAGTTCATATCGGTACCAAAACTCATATCAGTTTGAACCAGTATATATACAGAGTGGTAATGAGAACCACACTACGTCATAAGTAGAGACGAGATCGATATGCTAAAATTTGAGCCCGTTTACTTTTTTACCCAAGGAAGAAAATTGTTTTGTTGTCTCGTGAAGACCAGAGGAGCCGGAAAACATGTTTTCACAGGATAAATAAGTTAAGCCAAGTGACTTTTGGTTTATTATTCAATAATAAACCATTGTAATCGCTATTGAAAATTTCATGGTTTACGTTTCAAAGGGTGAAGAATCCGAATCTGCAATACAAATTTAACCGTCCGTCCGCCGTACGCACGATTTCTCCCAAAACGGCTGGAGCAAAAAAGCTGAAATTTTGAGGAAGAATCCATGTTGGTCCGACGACGCCCCAATTCTTGAGCCAGCTCTCTCACTTAATTTAAAGTGCCATTGAAAGCGTTGTCAAAGTTTTGTAAAATCAGTAAAAACCTCAAAAAAAGTCAAGGCGCCCTAAATTTCGACTCTTTTTGAAGAAGCTTTCCACGAGGATTCGAATGAGCCCTTCTCCAGGTCCGTAGGTCAAACCATTCCCGATGTATGGCCCGATGTATGGTGTCAACATTGGAGTTATTTTGGTTTATTTCGTTTTTGTTGTGATATCAGTAACCTAGTGATGTAGTGATGTAGTAATGTGGATATTGGAGTGAACTCCTGAAAGGCTTTGTAGCCGACACACGGGTTGAAGCATTCTGATATCCATGAAACGCTGCAAATTCTTTCACTGGGGTTTATTATTTAATTGGCTTTGCGTTCATGATTTGAATTTCTACTAAGCTTTGGAGTGTGCGTGTTTCACAGGTGATAGAGTGATTATTGAATTTCAGGAGGCACACAAATATGATCAACGGATCAATCCAAATAGTTATTTTGTTTGAGAACAGATTTACGTGCTCTATGCATATCTCCTGAAATTCAATAATCGCTCGATCACCTGTGAAACACGCACACTCCAAAGCTTAGTAGAAATTCAAATCATGAACGCAAGCCAATTGAATAATAAACCCCAGTGAAAGAATTTGCAGCGTTTTTCATTTCTTATTTGAGTTTTGAATTTAATGAAAGTAATACTAGATCACGCCTTAATTATAAATAACACATGAAATATGATGTGAAATTATATGTTTTAATGCAAGGGTAAATACATTCGACTTCTTGAGTATGATCAATTTTTACGTCCTACAGCACACAACTAACAACATTTTTTCTAGGTTTCGCATTGTTAAGTTTCGTCTTTTGCCTGTTAATACATTTTCTAGCACGAAAAAAGATTTGTTCACTTCACATGCTATAATGGGCAGGAACTTGAAGGCCGCTATATCGGCGGGATTCGTGAGTTCGCGTCCAAGAAACATCTCTCCTTCAAGAATGTGTGCCATTCACGCTTGCCCCCTTCTACTTAATTGTTGAGACTGGCAACATTTAGATGGAACGAGGGATCTAATGGATAAGCTTCCAATTAAGATAGGTTTGCAATGCAGCTATTCATAGTTAAACAGGAAAAATCCAGCCTGTACACAAAAACAATTTCTGGCGATTTTCTTATTCTCTTTTCCCTTGAAACATTCAAAATCTTTAAAAAATACTGTAAAACTACCAAAATATTAAACCAATATTATTTTTGGTCCCGAATACGCAAAAATTCGCGAAATGAAACGCACAGCTCAAAACGGATTACAATAAACATTGAGAGCCTAAAAACTGGAAATATGAATATGCACAATCTCGTCTCTAGTCTTAAGAACGAATATTTTTAGCGATATACGAGATTGTTACGGGACTAAATTTAATTAAATGGTTACAAACAATGCCGTACTCCTTCGAAAACATTAACACAGTCGAACGAAGATCTGATTACGTACACGTATCACACCGATCTTTTTTCAAGAAATATCATAAATTATTTGATTGAGAAAACGCGTAGGTATGACTCATTGGTTTGTTAGGTACGAAAAATGGTCAATATGAAACAGCTGTTCCCGGACATATAATTTTTTTTTAAACACTAACATCAAGGGGAGGGAACGTAGTAATCCCGTCAGATAAATATAGACGACCGAGAGCTCGCCGTCGAAATTGTGAGTTTCTCTTAGGAGTAACAGAAGGGATAACGTTGGATAACTCTTTCATTATGTGTCGTTTGCTGGTCGTTACGGCTAGGGACTCAACCTGAATACCGAATAATATACAATAATACAGTGATATATAGTTATGAAGACGGAGGAGGGTATAATAAAGGATATCCTGGAGAATCGAACGGGTCTGTTTCGCGGTAAAATACCTACTCTTTTTTATCAGGGGAAAATTGTAGTTACGAAACAAAGCCAGTATCTACCGTGAATGGGAACGAAATTGAGACCCATTAAATGGGGTGTTTTATGAAATGGGTAAAACAAAATAACAGCAGGTTAGTATGAAAACAACATAGGTACGTATCCATCGAGCAGAACAATACCACTTGTCCAATACAGGTAAACAAGAAGACAATCAGTCGAAACACTGCAAATTATTGGAAAAAGTTCTATTACCTTTGCATTATGTAACCCTTCTACGTCAATCATTGATCTATGTTTATTCTACTTCGTCTGCAATAGGTAGTTTTTTAAACTTGGTTCCTCACGCTTCCTTACTATGTGATTGTATTTCACAATACAATATTGTGTGCTACAATAAGAGCTATATATATATATATATATTTATATGGCCGCACAGTAGCTCTATTAGGAAAGAAAAAACCACAAAGATATTGCAGCTGACCAATGTGCCCAAATACCTTGTAATTGACATCTACTTAGACTTCCCGAAGGAAATAGGTAATTAAGATGATTTCATTGTAAATATAATTCTGTGAACACCAAAACATTACTAGTCCCTCAGTGAGTAACAAAAGGTTATCGAAATCCACTGGTGAAACGAATGGTACGACGAACGAAAAAACTGAAATTCTTACGACTGAACTACGCTTACTTATCCGCAGATACTTAGGAAGTTACGAAAAATTCGATTTCAAATGAAACTCATGAAAACAAAATTCTGTTGCAACTATATCAACTGATTCGATCTTCACCAATTGCTTTTCTTTTTTCGTTTATTATTCAATAATAAACCATTGTAATCGCTATTGAAAATTTCATGGTTTACGTTTCAAAGGGTGAAGAATCCAAATCTGCAATACAAATTCTTCCGTCCGTCCGCCGTACGCCCGAACGGCTGGAGCGAAAAATCTGAAATTTTCAGGAAAAATCATTGTTGGTCCGACAACGCCCCATTCTTTAGCCAGCACTCTCACTTAATTTAAAGTGCCCTTTAAGGGTTGTCAAAGTTTTGTAAAATCCCTAAAAACCTCAAAAAAAGTCAAGGCGGCCTAAATTTCTACTCTTTTTGAAGAGCTTTCCATGAGGAATCGAATGAGCCCCTCCCCAGGTCCGTAGGTAAAACCATTCTCGATGTATGGCCCGATTTATGGTGCCAACATTTTCGTTATTTTGTTTTGGTTGCAGTAACCTAGTGATGTAGTGAACGTGGATACTGGAGTGAACTCCTAAAAGGGTTTATAGCCGATACACGGGTTGAAGTATTCTGATAAAAAAAAAGCGCTGCTAATTATTTCACTGGGGTTTATTAATTGATTGGCTTGCGTTCATGATTTGAATTTCTACTAGGCTTTGGGGTGTGCGTGTTTCACAGGTGATAGAGCGATAATTGAATTTCAGGAGGTACACAAATATGATCAACTGATCAATCCACATAGGTATTTTGGTCGAGAACAGATTTACGTGCTCCATGCGTATCTCCTGAAATTCAATAAACTGTGAAATTCTGTTCTCAACCAAAATACCTATTTGGATTGATCAGTTGATCATATTTGTGTGCCTCCTGAAATTCAATAATCGCTCTATCACCTGTGAAACAGGGACACTCCAAAGCTTAGTAGAAATTCAAATCATGAACGCAGGCCAATTGAATAATAAACCTCAGTGAAAGAATTTGCAGCGTTTTTTTCGTTGTTTAGTACACAATTGAACTCGTGAGTCTCAGGCCTTAGGTAGGGAGTAAGCTTGAAATAGTGGGCCATACGATACATTGAATGGATGCTTGTCAACAACGTACCTACATGAAAACAGTTGCGTTGTGTCGAAAGTTTCCGATATTTTGATTTCAGAATTTTTCAGCCTTTTGATTTCACCATTTAGAATGGGTCGAAAACCTGTGCCAACTAGAGAACATAAGTGATCTTCCACTCAAAATTCATGAATTTTGGTTTCGGTTATATTTTCAAATTGATCATCGGATTCAACGCACCATTTAACATCAACAAACAAATTTGGAGAGAGGGTTGCCAGTTCTTATTCCTTGTCAATTCATAGTGCAAACGATAAACCGTATTATTCACGATAATGTTGATATCTGATAACCGCATATGCCCTCTTGCGACATTTTGAGTGTTTTATTTCATTTTATACAAAGAGGTGTAAAGAAAGGTTGAAATGTTCAGGTTATTGCTCAAAATTAGCAGTATCAAGAAAATAGAAGGTGGAATTCTCCATATCCGTCCACAATTATTCCTCTATTTAGGATAATGTTCATACCTATAATATAGAGATGAACAGAAAGATCTCTATAATATAGAGATGGTAGAAATGATATTATCATTTCCTTCTACATATTTTTTGGTGTATATCGTCTTCTTCTACTGGTTTCTATATAGAGTCATTCTTGAGTCATTTCACTATTTGAGTAATTCTGTTAATCACCGTTGGTAATTTTCTTTCATATCATTTTCAATAAATCAATTGATTATCAATACACTTTGGATATTTTATTAAACAAACTGCTGCTGATAGTTTATTTGACCAAGCTTTAAATGCTTAGCTACCAAATTATATAACTCACGCATTCTGTGAGAGTTCCAGAGCAATCAGCGTTTTAAAATAACATACAGATCAATCGTAAAATCTAGATCAAAGTCATAAAGTCTCATGGGAACAAACTATAAAGATTTGTGTTAATTGAAAAACAGGAGTTAGGAAATCTATTTTCTCATAAAAATTGGATTTTCTCGAGAAAATGGATTTGTTTATTCAAGAGAAAGACAATAACAGAAGGCTGCAAATTCTTTCACTGCGGTTTATTATTCAATTGGCTTGCATTCATGATTTGAATTTATACTAAGTTTTGGAGTGTGCGTGTTTCACAGGTGATAGAGCGATTATTGAATTTCAGGAGGCACACAAATATGATCAAATGATCAATCCAAATAGGTATTTTGGTCGAGAACAGATTTACGTGCTCTATGCATATCTCCTGAAATTCAATAATCGCTCTATCACCTGTGCAACACGCACACTCCAAAGCTTGATATAAATTCAAATCATGAACGCAAGCCAATTGAATAATAAACCCCAGTGAAAGAATTTGCAGCGTTTTTTTAATATTTTTTTAATTTTATCAGAGTGCTTCAACCCGTGTATCGGCTACAAAGCCTATTAGGAGTTCACTCCAGTATCATTACTACATCACTACATCACTACGTCACTAGGTTACTGATATCAACACAAAACCAATAATAAACCAAAATAACACGAATGTTGGCACCATAAATCGGGCCATAGATCGAGAATGGTTTGACCTACGGACTTGGGGAAGGGCTCATTCGATTGCTCGAGGAGTGTTCTTCAAAAAGAGTACAAATTTATGCCGCCTTAAATTTTTTTGAGGTTTTTAGGGATTTTACAAAACTTTGACAACCCTTAAAGGGCACTTTAAGTGAAGTGAGAGAGCTGGCTCAAGAATTGGGGCGTTGTCGGACCAATATTAATTTTTCCTGAAAATTTCAGCTTTTTTGCTTCAGCCGTTTGGGAGAAATCTTGCGAACGGCGTACGGCGGACGGGCGGAAAAATTGTTATTGCAGATTCGGATTCTACACCCTTTGAAACGTAAACCATGAATTTTTCAGGGGGGTTAGAATTTTTTTTTTTTTTTTTTTTTTTCAAGAGCGATTACAATGGTTTATTATTGAATTATAAACCAAAATGGTAGGAATTTCATTTCAGCTCATTCAATTGAAATAATGAAGAATCTAAACACTGAATAAATAAATGAGGCTCAACAAGATAAGCGTCTGCCGTTCTCAGAAGGGAGCGGATATGGACATCAAGGTGGCCAATCAACATAAATCGCGGTAACTGGTATTTAAAGCAAGGCCTGCGAGTTAAACAGCTGATCATCAGAGGATAAATCTTCCTAATGATCGCATTCCTAGCTCACAATGGAAACGGACTCGTCTGACCCGAAACGTATCTGAAATCTCGGTCGTGACCCACATGAAACGCACGCGATTTAACAATGGTCCGAGTAAAACCGGGCATTCTTTTTTCTCCTCGGCTAATCACACGGCTAACCGTCCCGACAATTTCACCCGGGAAGCCATCTTCAATAAACACAGTCCTTTTCCAACTTAATAGTTCCGAGCTAAGGATCGTGTAAAACTTCGGTTAATAATATGTCCCAGTCTTGGGACGAGGATTATTGTGGGGTACCAATTTTGTAATGAAAACCCTCGCGTAACATCGGGTTTTTAGACGAAGAACCCACAATGCTGTCGATGTTGTTCGTACGCACGCAAAGCAGGCGGAAAATTGGTGATATTGTTATGACGCCACCACTTTTTACTGCCCGCTTACACGGAACTTCAGTTTTCTAAACTAAAGGTTTCAAAGGCAATTTTCACATTTTCGACCCCCGAACACCCATTTGGGGAACACTGTGGAAGCACGCGAACAAGCTGTGTTATCGCTGCTCACTTCCAAGTCATATGGGCACATCATTCAGGTTCCAAGTTATGCTTGTATAGATGCCATTGGTATCTTTTGATATAAGTACAGCCAAAGAGTTGATTCGATATTTTAGAAAGAATACGAGAAAATGAGCTATGTGTGATAGTGTGAGAAAGCCCAGAGAGAGAGAGAGAGAGAGAGAGAGAGAGAGAGAGAGAGAGAGAGAGAGAGAGAGAGAGAGAGAGAGAGAGAGAGAGAGAGAGAGAGAGAGAGAGACTTTTGAGAGAGATTTTGTTATCAGGTGCCTATTGCCTTAGTGTTAAAAAAAAAATCTTTTTGCATGAAAATTAATTATTATGTGTAATTTCATAAGAAATGGAAGTATATTAAGAGCACGGAACTGCAAGAATTGAATAAAAAATTGATAAATTGCGTCACAAAAACATTTTTTAGGGCTTTTTCCTGAAAATTGATTTTTTTGATATTTTAAAAATCGCAAGGACCTGGGGCTGGCCGCAATGGACTCAGCGCTAAAAATTATTCCGAAAAAGATATCCACATGTACGGAAGAATAAAAACCTATTTTTTGGGCCTCAAAAATGTAGATTTGGACATCTGTAACTTGTCCCATCGACCCTATTCCGAAATTTCAACAGCTTCCTTTGAAAATTTGATAAACAAGACAAACATACGAAACATGTGATTTTTAACTTTCTTCAACAAAAATGTAATTATTCAACTGTCGAATAAATAAACATCATAAACAAATTTATACCAAGAATGACGGTTAAATTTGATTAAAAGTTATCGACCCTGCCAGGATTCGAACCTGGAATCTTCTGATCCGTAGTCAGACGCGTTATCCGTTGCGCCACAGGGCCTGCTGCTTACTGCCAAAATTCATAAAATTCCATTAAAAAAGTCAATGTCCACTGAACAACTACTTTTTTCCAAGTAAAATGTATATATTTATAGTACCTACGCCAAATATTTTGATGTTCAGCTTTGTGAAATTAAAAAAAACACGTTTCCCATGAATTTTCCTCCCTATTTTATACGAATGAAAGATAAAATAAAAGAGAAACCAAAGGTTCACCCAATACTTACTTGGTGCAATCCATTTTTAAATAATTTTGTTAATTTGGTCGTCAACTCATTATCAAGCACACGGAAAGTGTGATTTTCAACTTTCTTCAACAAAAATGTGATTACTCAGTGGTCGAATAAATAGTCACATCGTAAATTTAGACTCTCGACCAAGAATGACGGAAAAATTCGATAAAAATCTATCGACCCTGCCAGGATTCGAACCAGGAATCTTCTGATCCGTAGTCAGACGCGTTATCCGTTGCGCCACAGGGCCTGCTGCTTCTCAGGGTTGGAGCTAGTTCGTCGCCCGAGCCTCAATAATAAACGCTTACAACAGTGAAGCATAGGCCTATAGTAGGAAAGGTAAAGTTCATATGCAGTTTTAAACTTTTGGCGACTCAATTTCAACGTTCGGCATACCAATTCGAGCTTTTGGCATATAAATTTATTCTTTTCTCAACCCCAACTAATCCAACATTCCACCCCATATAATGATCAATAAACGTTTTTTCTCTCTCTCATATGCAGTGATACATTCGAATCAACGTAGATTCGCTTTGCTTTTCAACGTTTCAAACGTTAAATAGTTTGCAACTGACATTTCAATTTAATACGTGTTGGTCTTCATGGAATGGCAAAGAGTAACCTGATTCACAAAATTAAGCTGGCGAACAACTCATCATTCAACTTGAAGGAATAACCAAGAGTAGCAACAAAGCTATTTTTGTGGCCCAGCCAAGATTCGGTCTGGAGTTTTCTGATTCGTGATCAGACACGTCATTGTCCCACAGACAGAAAGAATTGACATATATATTGAACATTTACAAGGTGTAATGAGTTAGAATAATAGTAAGTACAATACCTCCGTCTTGTAGCGTTAAATGAAGAATGGGGAAATTTGTATTGCGTGATATTGAACCAAAGTTGAGATAAGTGAACATTTTTAAACAAGTGAAAAATCTTAGACAAAAAGCAAGTTTGTCTTAAAACTAATAATAAATATTTAAACCTTTTTACACTGTTAACACTTCATTCAAACTTTATCTACAGAGACATTTGCGCAGTAAACTTTATACAAAATCAGCGCAAGTCCGCGTGGATCAGGATCTTGGGGTCTTCTGGCCCATTTTGGTTTATTGCCGGGGTTTATACTACGAATTTGGTCTTTTGGATGGATGTGAAGTTTTACATGGCAATTGCGGTTAGTTTGGTTATGCATTTGGATTTGCAAATGAGGAGTTGCACGTTTTATGGAAGTGAGTTAGATTGTACTAAATGGAAATACCAACCCATATTTCTTCTATTGCGCCAAGGTCCTGATCAATCCAAATAGTTTTGGATGAGAATAGATTTACGTGGTCTATGCATAAATCTCCTGAAATTCAGTTAATCGCTCTATCATTTTTATTAAGATTAATCATGAACGCCAATCCAATTAAATAATAAACCCCTAAATACCTTATACGATGCCAATTTTTGAACTGCTCATATGGCATCACAGACCAACGCGATTATGAACTTCGGAAATAAGCTTAATTAGGGACCTATCCTGTAGCATTCAATTATTGTTAACTTTTATTTCAGATATTAAAGATAATAAATATTAAACCCTCCGGCTACTAACGCTGCAAATTCTTTACACTACAAGTTATTACATCAATTGTCTTGCGTTCACTGATTTGAATTTTATAACTTTACAGTGTGTGTGTTTCACAGGTGATAGGGCGATTATTATTATTCATTTCAGGTCATATGCATAGAGCACGTAAATCTGTTCTAAACCAAAAAACCTATTTGATTGATCATATCTTATTTGTGGCCTCTGAAATCGGTAATCGCTTTGACCTGTGAAACGCACACGTGGGGAAGGGCTCAAAGCTCCTAAATGTTCTTCAAATAGGAAAAACGATTCCCGACTAGTTTTGAGGTTTGAATGACAAAAACTTTTACAGCCCTTAAAGGGCACTTTAAATTGAGAATTTGCAGCGTTTGAACCAAACCCCGCCCTGAAAAACTGGCATTTTTTGCTCCCCCCGTTGAACTTTCGGAACTATTTTATGGTTATCAGAATGGTTTAATCTACGGACCTGGGGAGGGGCTCATTCCATTCTTCATGGAAAGTTCTCCAAAAAAAGTCCAAATTTAGGCCGCCTTACTTTTTTTGAGGTTTTTAGAGATTAAAAAAAAAAACTTTTACAACCCTTAAAGGGCACTTCAAATTAAGTGAGAGAGCTGGCTAAACAATTGGGGCGTTGTCGGACCAATATTGATTTTACCTGAAAATTTCAAAAAGCCGTTTGGGAGAAATCGTGCGTACGGCGTCGACGGACGGAAATTTTTTTTATTGCAGATTCGGATTCTACACCCTTTGAAACGTAAACCATGAAATTTTCGGGGGGGGGGGGGGGGGTTATAAGTTTTTTTTTTTTTTTTTTTTTCAAGAGCGATTACAATGGTTTATTATTGAATAATAAACTAAAAAGGGGTTTAATAACATTCCGCTGTTTGTGAATTGTTAACAGTTTTATGATTTTGCCGAGTTTTAGTAATATATTTTAATGACATTTTAGTATATTTCTTGAAATAATTTTGTGTACGGATTTATAAATGTACATAGGACAGTGGATTTATTATTTTCTTTTATCTAATACTTTGAATTAGAATCGTTAAATTAATTCAGCTCGAAACAATGGGCTATCCTTAGTGGAAAACAAGTTTTCTTTCTTGGAACTGTGATTCAGAACTAATGTCAAAAAATGCAAATTGAAATCCTAAGCTTTCTCGTGTTACAGGAAATCAGGATACCATGGGAGGCGAGAATACTGAAGTGCCGGGGTGCTCATTGAGGAGATCAATCAAATCCGACGCCAAGGGCAGCTGTGCTGACGAATTGTCCACTTGTCAAGGAAATCCAACTTGAAAGGCACCAGGTGGGTTATCCACGCTCTGACCAACCATTCGGGTCTTATCACTCGCCCGTGATCCTCCGCTCTTGTTCCCCCGAACAATATACAAGGATTGTTAGGAACGAGGGATCAAGTCAAGACGAGTGGATCCAAAAGAAGGGATTTGTATATCTTGTTTACTTCCACTCCCCGGTGACGTTTCCTTTTCTCTCTAAAGGTCTCCTCTTCAGTGGACAAGATGCGATCCCCTTTGTACCCAATCGGCCACATATTCTTCCACATCTGCCTTTTCTATTTTCTTTTAAACATTTTTATCACACGAATTTTACAACTTATTAGCAGTTTGATGTTGATCTCATTTAACACATATTCTATCCAGAACAAAGATACAGAACGTGTTTTGACAAAGTGTCTGATAAGTGACGAACTGGTTATTTTATCATATCCCATCTACTCTGTTAGTTTGCGTACCGTTTATCTCTCAGTCTTCTCAGTTTGTGACTTACATCTGGAAAATAGGAAGCTTCAATGTTCTCATGACCTGTTAGTAGGGATGGGTATCGATACCCGATATTTCAAAAAATCGATATTTTACCGTTTTTTGGGCCCTCCGATAATATCGAGTATCGACACTTCAATTCCGATATTTCGAAATATCGGCAAATTTTTTCTCACTAGCTTAAAAAAATTGATTTTAATATTCAAAAAACTCACCAACCAATCTTCGGACACTTGTAATGGAATCTGGAATGTAAAAGAATAGTAGCTTTAATACTAGAAGGGAAACAGGAGAAGAAGACGAATTAGGAAGGCAGCAGTAGGAGGCTATATTACTGGTATAAAACCCACTGTTACTGTTACCTTACCTCTCACAGGTTCAAAAAATCAAAACAAAGATTATCTTCTGTTCTGTTTAAGTAGAAACGATTAGGTATTTTGCTGTTTAATTTTGAAAAATTGATGTTGAAATCGATACTCGACACTTACAAATATCGATACGTTGCTTGACCGATATTTGGAGTATTGATACCTACCTTCCGATACAGTATCGGTCCAAAATATCGATACTTGTTCAACGATACCCATCCCTACCTGTTAGTCGATCTTGATTAGCAATTGCAATTTTCTTGACAATTTCTTTAATTATTTCCACCTCTAGATCACGATGAAGTATAACATTCTGAATTTAGGTACCACGTTTCATTAGTTGTGTTCTTCAGCACATTATTTTGAAAAGTCTCTAAAATTTTCGAATAAATTCATTTTTTCTTAATTATTACAGCATTTACATCATCTGATGGGATCCTCTTATGATACTAGACGATGTTTACTATGTCCAACCCGTTTCACATTCATATGTGTGTTTACGTTCCTCTTTCTGTTCGAGGAACACACTTAGGAAGAGTGAACAGCTGGACATAGAGTTTGACCTATTTGTATACGAAAGGACGTTTTTAGTGGTCTAAGCGGGTTTATATGATTCTTAGAAGGCAGGTCAATCAACAACGAGCATAAAAACATTACTGTTGGTTTATTTTTCAATAATAAACCATTTTAATCGCTATTAAAAAAAAAATTCTAATCCCCCCCCCCCCCCCCTGAAAACTTTATGGTTTACGTTTCAAAGGGTGTAGAATCCGAATCTGCAATACAAATTTTTCCGCCCGTCCGCCGTACGGAGTACGGCGTACAAGCAAAAAAACTGAAATTTTTCAGGAAAAATCCATGTTTTTCCGGCCAATTCTTGAGCCAGTTCTCTCACTTAATTTAAAGTTCTCTTTAAGGGTTGTCAAAGTTTTGTAAAATCCCTAAAAACCTCAGAAAAAGTCAAGGCGGCATAAATTTGTACTCTTTTTGAAGAACACTCCACGAGGAATCGAATGACCCCTTTCCCAGATCCGTAGGTCAAACCATTCTCGATCTATGCCCCGATTTATGGTGCCAACATTCGCGTTATTTTGGTTAATTATTGTTTTTGTGTTGATATCAGTAACCTAGTGATGTAGTGATGTAGTAATGTGGATACTGGAGTGAACTCCTATAAGGTTTTGTAGCCGATACACGGGTTGAAGCATTCTGAATTTCAGGAGATATTCTATGTTTTCGTTACAAAAATTTTTTTTACAATGTTTTCGATACACAAATTTTTGAAATTTCAGCCCCTCCATTATCCGGTTTAGGTTTGATTCAGCTCGATGCCGAGAATTCAGTCCCAACTACACCCAACTGTGATTTTTGACCGTAGTTTCATCGAGATTGGTTCATTAGTTTTGGAGCAAAGCTCCTGAGGAACGGATTTTTTAAATGCGATTTCCGAATTCTGAACATACAGGAACGTAAAACAGCAAATTTTTTTGGGGTGAAAATTTATTTTCTTGGTCAATTACAAAGGCCCATTATTGAAAATAATAAACCAAAAGGAGCATGAGGATTCATTTCTACCCGTAATCAAACCAGGAGTACTAATAACAGCACACATTGGGCACACCTAGTTGATGAGACTTTGGTGAAGGTAAACAAAACTTGAAAAACAACATTCAGTGCTGGAAATAGTCAAGTTTCTAGAAGGGCTGAGCTAAGTGATGATGGAGTGAATGTAAAAAGTAAGGAAACCGCCGAGTTATTCACGATGATGAATGCGTACCAATTACCGAGGTTCCCTCGTCCCTTGGTCCGAGAAGTCAGATAATATGTCACTAAATTTTCAATTATGAAACAGTTCAATTCATCATTCCCCTCGTTAGAGGTTGAGTATTAATTGGTTATCGAACGGGCGTCTATGGAGCAATGATTATATTTCATCTAACGTCCAATTATAGCACCTAGGCGCTGTTATAGGTAACCACATTTTTCATTGGGCCGAAGACATCAATCTTCGCCTCGCCTTTATCTATAACAAACACTAGAGCTCCAAGAGCTCTGAGAAAGGGAACGATTTATCACGGAAGATGGTTGCCAGTTGGACAAGGATACGCGATGAGGAATGACCCTTGCAGATGCATCTATATCGGGCATCTCTAGGAACCGTGTAAATCGTGTTTTGGAGGAGGAAAACCCAGCAGCGTTAAATTGTAAGCTGAGCCCAACTTTTTTCAATATTAAAAGATCACTTTTAAAATTACAAGTCCGCAATGGTAGTTCACCATACATAATCACTTCATACGTCTCTACTTCATATACATAATCATATGTTACTCAAAATCCGTAATAGTCTATCGATGCACCGATTGTTAAATTGAGATTAAGAGGAAATGCAAGGAACTTTGACCACTCGTCATTCAATGATGGGATTTGAAAACAAATCTATGACTGTAGAATTTAACATGATTGGTATCATAAATTCATCACTCTACTCTATGGGGTATCAAGGCAGACGATGGATCTGAATAAATCTCCTACAAAACTGTACAAATAATCGGTATTTCGTTGCATACCACACAAGTCAATTTAGAGGGACCCCACTTTCGTAGGAGAGACTCCATAAATGAAACTTACGAATATGTTTTGGAGATTTCTAGGCTTTCGACTCATAAAAACCTTGGTAAAGCTCACCTGCATCTGAAAAAAAAAAGGAATTTACAATGAATATTTTGTATAATTTGTTAAAAGGTAATTCTTATCAGTATGGGAATAGATCGATCATGATTAGAGCTGCTTTTGATCTGTATGATGTTCTGTAAGATATTCTGATATACTTTGGATATGCTGTTCTGAGAAAATGCAAGTTTATACTAGTTTAATAGTTGGTCAGTGTCAGAATTATCATCATAATTATTATCATCATAATAGGGTCATTTCAGAAATATTTTTTGGGATTCGAAAAGACGAGGTGAAAAACGACCGTCATACATACTGGACACATCCGTTATAATTCCTATTTTCAACAATTGGGGATTTGAAATTTAACCAGCGGCTGCGAGCACTGTGGACAGAATGACACTACGGAACACAAAGTTATCTATATGAAGTAGAGACGTCGTTTTTCTTTTGTCACAGGTCGGAAGAGGACACTGAACCGATAAATAGAAGCAAAATCCATATCAAATAATCCAGAATATCTGTTACAAATCGATGAGTGTGACTCTTTGCCCTCGTTTCCAATCCTCACGTATAATCTCGTGGTTTAGTTTAGAACGTAATCTTTGGACTAAGTACGACATCCTGCCCAATGTACAATTTTGTATTTATTTCTTAAATTCTAGTTATTTTTGGGTAATTAATATGTTTATAAGTAGTAAAACTTTGTTTAGCTTAGAGGATTCAACCAGCTCCACAACATGCCCATCCTCCGAGCATATGCTAGAAATTAAAAACTACGATACCTACGTCAATCCGCACCGTCAACAAAAGAGGAGTTGAGGAGAGAAATTAAATTAGCAGAAGACTTGACTGGGAGGCGTACGATAGGAAAGGACTTTTGCAGATGCATCTTTACTGGCACTTCGAAACCCCCTATAAATCCTACACCAAAGAATCTTCGCGGATAGAGGCGTAGCACAAGGGTGGGCTCGGAATGACCACAACAATCATGTGCCTCGGCCTCCAAACACAATCCTCACTCCTCCAGGTGTTTATTCGTTCGACCCCCCAAGCATCCTCGTTCTATAGGTGCAGGGTCGCTGTCAAAACACTATTGTTGAGGCTCTAGGACGCTCCAGTCGCGAGCCGTAAATAAGTCCGCTTTGTCTGAACCAGGTTGGCTTTGATTTACAGCCCCTGGGTCCACAGGCTGATTTACAACACAGATAACCCACTCAGGGACGTGCGAGCATAAATTTCCGAAAGGCAGGGGTAGTTTTTCAGAGTGCAAAACACCGCCGACTTTTCTCCCTGTTGTTTATTCCGCTTTTCCTGATTTGACAGCTGTGCGCGAAAGCTTGTACGCTTTTTGGGAGGTTAATGGACATTTGCATTTAGGTGCGACATGTTTCAGGTGGAATTCATTGTCCGTTGCCGTTGTGCGGACCTTCAAAATGATTTAAAAGCATTTGATTTGAATTTCCACCCTTTTTATTGCATGAAACTGGTGCAGTTGTGTACCTTGAAAGCCTCTCTCGTTTTTCTTTGACAGAAGTTCAAAAATGAAACCTAATGTTCAGCCACGTCCAAAGTGGTGTCATTCAAATTACCCACATCGACAACTGGTGTTTCAAAACAGCGAGTGGATACGAATAACAACTCATATGCAACGTAAAAGTGAACGAACGCTTTGAATATGCCTCTCCATTGGGAGGATGTACATATTAATACGACAAAAACGTTTACCTTTCTTTATAAATAAACAATAAATTGAAATGAGTAGGATATTATTCACAAGCGTTAACAAATGTTTTCATTTAAACTGGACATACCTAATTAATTTGATCGAAATTCAATACAGGTTTTAATTAATGAAGTACTCCAAAACCAGAATTTATACTGGGCTTTGTTTATTGGATTAGAATTCCGAGGAATGCCTTCAAGTACTTATGCAGTTATGCCAATGCTTAGGTAATACAAATATTACAGTATTCTACAGCGCTAGATGTTACACTGTTCTAGTTGAATAATGAGTACGTTCATATACGTTTCAATCTAATATTTTTTATTTATATCACCAAGAGTTACACAAAAAATAAATGTTTATTATTATTTCTAGTTCAATTAATTAATTTATTTATTTATTATTTTTTATTTTATTTTTTTTTTTTTGGAACATCCAGTTGTTCATTTGTTAAGAAATTATGGAAGGAATAGGAGATGGAAATCACTAACGTATATCAATGTTATAAAGAGGTAATGGTTGTGAGGAAATCGGGAATAGGTACTCTATACAGGGTGTACAGCGATCCGAAATCTTCGCACACGTATTCTACAACTAGTTTCCAACAAAAAGTGCCCCTTACAGATTTTTTTTTTTTTTTCTTAGAGGCTTCGTTTTTGAGTTCTTCCACTTCTAAGATTTTTTTCGTCACTAAAACGGCAGTAACTCCGGCGTTTTCAAAGTATTTGCAAATCGAAGTATGCCGTTGGAAAGAGCATAAAATTATCTATCGTCTCAGTCTTTAATAATAATTTTTTTAAAGGAACTAAGGGGTAAAAATGAGCCTGAAAAGTAAATTTTGTCAAATTTTGAAAAAAAATATTTTTTTAATGGCTCATTAATCCCCCTTACTTTTAATGATACGTTCAAGCCTGTAAGCTTAGAAAATGCGCAAAAGTCTCAGCTTTCCAATGATATATTTAATTTCTAGGTTTTGGAGGGAACGTTTTTGAGGAAATTGAGATTTTATGCAAACAAACGTGTATTTTCAAGCACATTTTTCAAAAAGAGAATAAAAAATACTTTCATAATTAAAACTTTTTTCTATTTCTGGGTGTAGAATGTATCATGTTAATGGCATTACCTAAAAAATTCAAGTTTGAGTGAGAGCATCCACGGAACGAATTGATGTAGATCAACTGTTGAATGCCTCCCGTTCTTGCTGGTATCGTGAGGTTTGATCCCGTTGTTTGTTATGATTTCCTCTTCTTATCGTTGATAGAAACATTGTCACGAGCAAAATGTTGAGTATGATAATATGATTAGCGGTCAAAGGCAGATCCACACACCCATTTGATGACATCAAATGTGCTTGAAAATACACGTTTTTTTGCATAAAATCTCTATTTCCTCAAAAAAGTTTCCTCTAAAACCTAGAAATTAAATATACCATTGGAAAGCTGAGACTTGTGAAAACACGCTACATTATACTTTTACCTAATGAAGATCCCCATCTCAAGGTATCGAAATGTTGCCTAAGAATGAACACAGTTTTGAATGGGTTACGAAAACTATTGTACTGTTTAAGACAGTACAAAGAATGTAGATCGAGTTCGGCAGATTTTCTTTATATTACAGTTAGTTACTAACTCCAATGTGTTAGTTACTAGCTAAACAATGACCGAATATTGATAAAACAAAGACTTCATATTTGTGACGAGTCCCCCTCCCCGTTATATTATACTCGTGACGATAGAGTTGTTATTCTTCGTGCTCGCAGCAACCCATGTCCATGCCGGTGCGCGGCCACAATTCCGTGGTCATAAACCTTCTCCCCTTTCCAGCACCTTTTCCTTCCACCATAACCTACCGGATGATTTACGGGGTCCCGCACTGTTATGGAGATCTGAGAGCTATAAAAGGTTGATTTGCACTTATATCATGAGCTTGGTTGCATGGGGTGGAGTTCGGTATGGTAGATTTACTGCTAGGGCTATTTCCATGCTCCGAATAGGAGCCCTCCCTCGCCTATAACGCCTTTCGGTGCTGATGCTGAAGCTATATTTTCGAATGTCCCGTTCTATTTTCGTTATGGTCTCTTCAGAGTGAGATCGTTTGAAACTTTACGTATTACAATCCATCAACGTGACATGGTGATGGGTTTGCTGACGGCCGGAGACACTTTTACTGTAGTGTTTGAGCCGACGAAAGGCGTATTTTGAGAGTCCTGGAATTTTACTTTTACTAAACTGTCCAATAAAAGTTTTACCATTGTGTTTATAGATCCCCAGGCTTATGGTTTAATCTGCGACAATAATATGTTTTGTTTCTTTTTACATCCAGATTCTGTGAAACTCCACTCTAACGCTTTCCCGAAAATTACGCTGTGAGCTATTACACAAAGGTTTATTATTTCTGTATTCAATTTTTTTAGAATCTCTTATTTGGAGCGTAAGTATTTATTTCTTCATATTAGATTAGAAACGTTTCATCCTGCAGCGAGGACTTCTTCAGTCTGTAACTTATTATGTCATAAGTACAGGCAGAATTTAGGCTTTGACGTAGTGGTGCCACCACACATCTCTTCAGTTTGTTTGTTTATTACTTGTAGCTTGGGTAGGCGAAGTTGTTAAATTGCTCCCTCATCCTTTTCCATACATACAAACTGGTCATGATTAGTAACTAACTAACTTGTAACTTATCATGACCAGTTTGTATGAGGGAGCAATTTAACAACTTCGCTTACCCAAGCTACAAGTAATAAACAAACAAACTGAAGAGATGTGTGGTGGCACCACTACGTCAAAGCCTAAATTCTGCCTGTACTTATGACATAATAAGTTATAGACTGAAGAAGTCCTCGCTGCAAGATGAAACGTTTCTAATACGAAGAAAATAAATACTTACGCTCCAAACAAGAGATTCAAAATGAATGTGGTCACTCCACTACCCACACCCACTACTAATTTTTTTAGTAGTTCCGAAGAATAGCTTCGGCAGATGGATGTAGAGGTTTTTGTAATTTGATTTTTGAAATCTACATATCTTGAAACGTAAGCCTACAAACTTTGAGGGGATAAACAACTTTTTTCCCATGGTTTTGCAAAGGTTAGTTATTGAAAATGATGTAGCAAAAATAACTCCAGACTCCAAGCAGAAGGACACCACATTGTTCTAAAGATTGTTTTTTTCGGCAGATTTTCGGAGTTATATAATTTTCACATTGAAATTTAATGTATTTGTTAGAAGGAACATTCAGTGCCCTAATGTTGTACGTACAATATTCCTGGAATTCCCAAATGCATAGTGCCTTGCTAATAATAATATATCTAGAAGCTGTAACATCGAAATCATGGCCCATAATGTTTGAGTATCGAAATATTTCAGGAATTTTTGGGAGGTGTGCCTCTTTATTAGGGATTTTACGGTCATGATGAGTATCGGCTGGAATCCGAACAAATCTTTTTCCACACAAATCATGATAAATGACAATTGTTTTAATTGTTCAATTCAAAACCATCTTCAAAATGCCAGTCCCTTGGTGGTCTAGAATCATCCATTACTTCAAACAGCAGTTCCTCACCACTTCTCGACAACCCGCCGGGGTTTCGCAGCTGCCAGAGGAAGTTCAGATCAGTATCTGAAAGAGCGTAACGACTGTTGATGATAGATGGCCAGGCTTCTAACGCCCCACCCACCATGATTTCCAGGTGTGGTCCTTCGTCTTCTTCCTTTACCTACGTGGAAACCTCATTATGAGGACACTGGCACGCTCTTGTGTTGTCGTCGAGTCCAACAGGCGTCAGCAGGGGGTAAGGAGTCATATGGACACATTCAACTGTCAACCCCCCGGGGATCGAGGCTGCCTTCTCTTACAAACCATTCTCGGAGGAGGGTGACCACATCGATTTATAGAACCTAATTATTGTCAGCCCAGTCCCATTCTGCCTCTCCAAATAGGGTGGGTAAAGTATAACAATAAAAACGGTAGAGTATGCGTGTCATGGGCCGCTACGTGTTCGAGCCAATTGACGTAAATATGTATCCGCAGTATCTTGAATCATACTGCTCTTAAACTTCAGGATCCTATATATAACATATATGCAGTAAAGTGAAATGAAGTGGAATAATTCATCAAAGTGGAGTGAATCGCATAACCGATATGATGAGTTATTGTTATTGTTTGTGTTGAAACAATACAAAAACTTCAGTTACAATAAAATAGGAATTGTTAAGAAAGGTTTTTACATACAATTAAGAACGTTAAACTGAATATTTTTCAACCCCTACCTGACCCTGAGGCCAGGGTGGCGGGGGTGGGGTTGGTCATGAGTTATTTTAGGGTAATTTGTTTTGTGTATGTGCTTCAACAAAATGAAATGTGAAGTCCCTTGAAATTGACTATTTACTAAATATAATATATAATTATGTGTACATTAATAAAGTTTAGAATAGGGAATTTTTAGGGGATTTTCCTCCTCTTCCTAGCGAATATGGGGAAGATGCTTTTCACAAGATATGGGGATAAAATTGTATAATTATTTGTATCTACTGCGATGAATGTGGGAACAGAAATAATTAGGAATAATTCTCATTCCATCCCAGGGTGAAATACAATTGAAAAAACCAGATTGAAATCGTTTGTGATGGATATGGTTGGTTGGCCCTTCCGATTTTAGGACCCATCGCCTTGGGAAATGAATCAGACGTTTTCAAGCGTTTGGGTCATCCTCTGAGCGTGGCGGAACATTATATCCGCATTCAGCTGAATGGAAGGGGCAACTGTACCATTCCATCGCCTCACGCGTTTGGTAGAAATGAAATGAATCTCAGAACTTTTAGCATAGAACATGCTTTAGCCTGGCTAACTAGCCGAAAAATGTCACGCGGAAGAGGAAAGCGGGAGTAGAACGCGGGAGGGGTGAAGCGAGATTTTATAATTATAATATATTTATATTATAAGATAAGAATAGTGTACATCAAATGCGCTCTAATCATTTATAGTTCTGCGAGAACCTGAGTTGCGAGTCCTCATTTACATGATCAGCCTAACACCATTATTACGATAGATATATTTTAGTCAGTAGACACGGAGATCTGTAAAATCAGGCCACATCCGGCACATAGGTAGAGTCGAAATAGTAGACACGAAAAAAGCGTATTGAAACCAGCAGAATGATGAGAAATTGGAAAACGAAAACCACAAGACTGAAGGTGGCGTGGGACGAGCAGACAGACCAATTAAATAAATAATGTATTATGAGTTTCGGTGCCCTCCTTATACTCTTCTGTCAGCCCTACTTTCTGTATCTTCTTCCACAAACATGGGTTAACTAAAAATTGCACTCTGACTGTTTAGCGTTCGGCAATTGAGTCTTCATTGCACTTAGCAGAGCAACCTCAAAATCAGACTTCATGTACGACGGAGACCATTGGGGTGCCCGATCCTAAGTGTCTGACATATCGAACAGATTCAAACATATGCCTGGTTATTAGTTATTGAACAAGTTTCAGTGTCCGTTCACCCCGTGCTAGTAGAAACATTGCGTCCGCTCAGCCCACGGTTTCTGAACAGCCCACCTTAATTGGTGTCCGCTCATCCCACGGAGCCTGATTAAAGCCATATTTTTAATTTCAGCAGCAGGCTCTTAGCAATAAGCATCAGGGGTTCCAGGGGAGTTGCGCCTAGCGGCTCCTTGTGCCGAGGTTTTTTTGAAGTTATGGGAGGTATTGGGTTATCAAAATTAAATGTAAAAACAAGTTTGTTCACCATACGCAATTTTCAAGTTGACCATCTAGTTATACTGTCAGCCATCATCCATGCATATCACTAAAAATTTATTATTGAAGACCCCAATTGCAGCATAAACATTTTTACCAACAGACAAGATACCAATTAGGAAAAGTCAAGTTTAATTTTCTAAGCAGAAAGAAGAAGAAATACAGTCGGTGTGCAAAGACACTCCCTTGCTACTGCTAAATTTATACGTTCTAGCTCTTGACAAGTTCCGGAGGATTTATGTGTTCCAGGCACCCTAGCAGATGCATAAGAAACTGGAGCTGCTTTGATCTTCTGGGAACGTTGTCGCCAGTCTGTGTCATTCGAGGACGAATTCCATCCACCATTCCTGCTCCGAAAAGAGTTCTTCTTTGCCTCCCCTTCATGCTTTTACGGGCACCCAATGTCACCAACACATATTTTCGCGAAACACATTGCAGCAGGGTAGCAAATTATTTTAACGGTTTAGTTATCAACAAGTACCTCTAAAATTCGACTAAGTAAGAAAACGGCATTACATGCTTATATGAGTTAACGACATATTTCACTGTTATATTTAACATATAAGTCCTGCATTTAAAACTCTAGTACTTACAGACGGAACGTTCATTTTTTCGGCTTGAGGTTTTCAGCTCATTTTGGTTTATTATTCAATAATAAACCATTGTAATCGCTCTTGAAAAAAAAATTCCAACCCCCCTGAAAATTTCATGGTTTACGTTTCAAAGGGTGTAGAATCCGAACGCCGTACGCACGATTTCTCCCAAACGGCTGGAGCAAAAGATCTGAAATTTTCAAGAAAAATCCATGTTGGCCCCAGTTCTTGAGCCAGCTCTCTCACTTAATTTAAAGTGCCCTTTTAGGGTTGTCAAAGTTTTGTAAAATCCCTAAAAATCAAATCCCTCAAGAAAATTCAAGGCGGCCTAAATTTGGACTTTTTTAGAAGAACTTTTCACGAGGAATCGAATGAGCCCCTCCCCAGGTCCGTAGGTCAAACCATTCCCGATCTATGGCCCGATTTATGGTGCCAACATTCGCGTTATTTTGGTTTATTATTGTTTTTGTGTTGATATCAGTAACCTAGTGACGTAGTGATGTAGTGATGTAGTAATGTGGATACTGGAGTGAACTACTAAAAGGGTTTGTAGCCGATACACGGGTTGAAGCATTCTGATAACCATAAAAAAAGCTGCAAATTCATTCACTGGGGTTTATTATTCAATTGGCTTGAGTTCATGATTTGAATTTATACTAAGCTTTGGAGTGTGCGTGTTTCACAGGTGAAAGAGCGATTATTGAATTTCAGGAGGCACACAAATATGATCAACTGATCAATCCAAGTAGGTATTTTGGTTGAGAACAGATTTACGTGCTCTATGCATATCTCCTGAAATTCAATAATCGCTCTATCCTGTGAAACACGCACACTCCAAAGTTTAGTCAAATTCAAATCAAAGAAAGAATTTGCATGTTTTGCAGCGTTTTTTAATGTTTTGGAAAAGTTGAAGAAGTCGGAGTAATTGAGATTACAGTTTATTCTAGGTTTATTACAGATGTATCCAAGTGCGCAAGATTTGTTATCTCCACAAAGGCATATTTTTCGTCTATGAAAAAGTCTTGTAGTTGTTAAGAGAAGAATTGAAAAGCACTACGATTCATACAAGGAGCTTGCAACTGTTACGTAACATTTGGTACCAATTAAAACCAGTCGATTCGTTTTTAACAGATTTCTGTTGCACGTTGTTTGTTGTTGTTTTGTTGCTGTTTCGGTATTTCGAAGATAGAAAATTCGGTTCAAGGACACTTGTAGATCCTAAGGGATGTTGGGAAGACCAGAGGTCAAGGCACCTTCTCACCCCTCTTAGTTGAACCACCATTACTCTAACCCCGCCTCCCACTATCTCACTCGGTGATGGATACTCCACGCTCGACAAGAAAACCTTTTGAACTTCCCTCTATCTACATCACTTTATCACCCAACCCTCCCGCTTTTCCTTGGCACGCTCTTCCTTAAAAACAAAAATCCTTTTCTCTACCTTATACATATTGAACCAACGGAGGCATTCCTCTCACTATATTCTTCTTTTTTATCTATTCATTTAGAGAGGGTGACTAAGTTACAATAGAAATACTACAGCGTATATAGTAATGGATTTACAGAAAGCCGTGAATACGAATCTAATCCTGGATGTTCATTTTTCATGTTTCAGTTCATGTTTTCACATGTTCATTGTTTTGAGCTTTTATTGAGTTCCTCATGTTAACTCCAGACCACCCATCAAAATCACCAATTCTCCGATGTCGTGTATCATGAACCTATACCGTGTATAGCTTCGTGGAGGCAACGAGTAAGCCGATTGTCCAGCTAAAAAAGGATCGGAGTAGAACACGAGTGGCCCTGAACCTCAATAAAACCATAAAATTGGTAAAGCCAGGACAATGGACTGCCAGCTCCGACGCCAAGAGGCGGAAACGGCAGAACACGTCGTCTGTTATTGTCCTTTTGCTGCATCAACAAGATTCCAACGTTTAGAAAAAGGTGCCGACATTGCCGAGGAAAAGCTTCCGTGATCTTGGGTAATATGCTTCAAGTGGCCTCAATGGCTAAGGGTTTTCCTCGTATTTTTACAAATTTGTTTTATATTTGTTTGTAACGTTACACTACTAATCCCAGTGATTTATCAATCATTATTAGTAGGTATAAAAGGGCGGGTGAGAACCATTTTGGGCAAGATTCCTATAGTTTAACACAGAAATTGTTCTCACTCACCGAGAGAACAGGAGGAGCAGCATTTTGGACACGATCCTGCGTTAAACTATAGGAACTTTGTCAGAAATGGTTCTCACTCACCGAGAGAGAAGAAGGAGCAGCATTTGCCCTCAATGTGTTTCTTACGAAAGAGAACCTTTTCTGCCAAGAACCTGTGTTGAACTATAGGAATCTTCCCAAAATGGTTCTCACCTACTATTATTGAATGACAAAACCAATTACTTTTTAAAATTAACGTCATTAACGTTAAGGGTGTGGAAGATAAGTCAATAATAGGCACTTCTAGGAGTTCGCCATCTTCATCAGGCTAAATGAAATGATAAAATGATCTTTTCAAGTTTATCACAAAGACACGATTACATGTGTGGCCTTAAGAAACCATCGCTACGTTTGAGCCATCGTAAAAGAATCTTTCAAACCCCATTATATGGGCGTAACCAAACAGGTAATATTTCGGCTCCTTGAAACGAATTTTAAACATCGTTTGGCACTCTTGAAAATAGCATCATTTTCCTAATAATTATGGTTCAATATTTTTGCTGCTGATCAGCTGACCCACTAGTTTGTAATAATGAGCAAACGTAGGACCTTCCTACTACATTTTAATGAAAACCGTAAGTCTGTAGATGGCTAGGGGGCCAACATCTCAAGGAACAGCTGGACGTTTCGATGACAGAGAGAAATCTGCTGGTACCAAACTTGAATTAGGTACGCTAAAAATACTGACATTTGATAATGAACGATTCATTATACTACACACAGGTACATGATAAATTAGGGGAACGAGGGGTAATACCATGCACTTAACTTTGGAACCATAGAGTTAAGGGACAGAACGCCATAAAAATGTTTTTCTTGGACGATAGCTCTCGAATTCATTCTATTTTCGACATTTTTACATAAAAGGATTTTTAAAGGAAAAACAAGTGCTTTCTAATGCACTATGGGGCAATGACGCCCGACCCCGAGAATGAATTTGTTCCCCTCTAATCATTCAACCCTTTTTTTTTCCAAATTCATGTATTTATAACAATAAAACCATGATACCATCAATTTCCTATAGTTAAAATGAACGATGTCTTAGATGTAAACTACAGTCTTGTATATATAGGGCTATACCAACATTTCTCATAAGGTCGTCCCATGGAACAACAGTGGCTGCTGTGATTGCAGTGCTCGACGTTTCGATGACAGAGAGAAATCTGCTGGTACCAAACTTGACTTACGCTAAAAATACTGACATTTGATAATGAACGATTCATTATAGGAGACATAGGTACATGATAAATTATAATTTCTCAAATAATTATTTGACAAATGCAGTATCAATAATCCGTCGTGTGTTTTATATCGCCTGCCCTTGAAGTAATCGGCAATTCTGACGGTTATTCTTGTTATTTATTTGAGAAATTAGTTCATTAAGTTTATTGTCAATTTTGATAGAGTTCAGGAGACTATTCATTCATTGATCACTTCTACTACGCAACATGATTATGCATTACGCTTCGTTGTTACGGCGTTTAATTATGAGATAACCGACACCCCGCGGTTCGAACCTGAACGGTAGATGTATTATTACTTGAAATAACAAAAGCGACGCAAGAGGAGGAAAATGACCTCGAACATTGGCTAACAGTACACATCTGGGGGGAACAATGTCTCCAGAACCGAGAGATAGCGCTATACCATAAACAAAATGCTAATGATGGCCACGGGAGCCACCACAAAAGACGATCTAGATAAAAGTCGACTAATGGCGCCCGCCTTTGTTAGAAGACTTGTAATTACACTGGAGAAAGGTTAATAAGGGAGGCAGGTACGATGATTTATCTCTTTCTCGGTGCCGTCTCCCTTTACAGATGGCGTATCTGTAGAAAGCTGGCGCGCCAACACCTTCGACACTTGAAAGGCTCGGATGAAAGAAACTTGTCTCGCGAAGCACCTTCTAAAATTGATCACCGATTCTTTTCTTTTTGAGCTGTTCATGATTCCGAAGACAAAAAATCGATTGATCAATGAAACATTAATTCCTTACCATCAATGAAATTAACTAAAGCTTGACAAGCCGAGATTGATATTATTAATGTTCGTAGTTTTCCTCCCAGTTTTACATGTTCCCTTTTCCTGGTTGTAATATAAGGCACACTGAAGATTATGTTATTTTTTTATTTGTTCGATTTTGGTTTATTATTCATTAATAAACCGTTTTAATCGCTCTTAAAAAAATTCTAACCCCCCTGAAAATTTCATGGTTTACGTTTCAAAGGGTGTAGAATCCGAATCTGCAATAAATTTTTTTCCGTCCGTACGCCGTACGCACGATTTCTCCCAAACGGCTGAAGCAAAAAATCTGGAATTTCCAGGAAAAATCCATGTTGGTCCGAAGACGACCCAATTCTTGAGCCAGCTCTCTCACTTCATTTAAAGTGCCATTTAAGGGTTGTCAAAGTTTGTAAGATCCCTAAAATCCTCAAAAAAAGTCAAGCCGGCCTAAATTTGGACTCTTTTTGAAGAACTTTCCACGAAGAATCGAATGAACCCCTCCCCAGGTCCGTAGGTCAAACCATTCCCGATGTATGGCCCGATTTATGGTGCCAACATTTGCTTTATTTTGGTTTATTATTGTTTTTGTTTTGATTACAGTAACCTAGTGATGTAGTGAACGTGGATACTGGAGTGAACTCCTAAATGGGTTTATAGCCGATACACGGGTTGAAGTATTCTGATAACCATAAAAAACGCTGCAAATTCTTTCACTGGGGTTTATAATTCAATTGGCTTGCGTTCATGATTAGAATTTATACTAAGCTTTGAAGTGTGCGTGTTTCACAGGGGATAGGCACACGAATATGATCAACTGATCAATCCAAATAGGTATTTTGGTTGAGAACAGATTTACGTGCTCTATGCATATCTCCTGAAACTCAATAATCGCTCTATTACCTGCGAAACACGCACACTCCAAAGCTTAGTATAAATTCAAATCATGAACGCAAGCCAATTGAATAATAAACCCCAGTGAAAGAATTTGCAGCGTTTTCAAAAGAGGAAGAAAACAGTTTTTTGGAATACTAGGATAGGCGGCACAGACTACTTTGCACGAGTATGAAGTTTATATTTTATCAAAAAGGAGTAAACTATCGGAACGCAGCTAATTTTATTTACGGGTTCGGATCGTTCCCAATTAAATTGCCATCGAAAAGTGACAATTACTAAAGTAGAACTGAATGGGGAATATTGCTGAATAGATTTACAACCTATTTATCTAATAAGACTTTTCTGCGGTTTAACAAATTTTGATTAATATACTTTCTGGGAAATGTATTTTGGTTCATTATTCAATAATAAACCATTGAAATCGCTCTGGAAAAAAAAATTCTAACCCCCCTCTGAAAATTTCATGGTTTACGTTCCGAATCCGAATCTGCAATAACAATTTTTCCGTCCGTCCGCCGTACTCACGATTTCTCCCAAACGGTGGAGCAAAAAATCTGAAATTTCCAGGAAAAATCCATCTTGGTCCGAAAACGCCCCAATTCTTGAGCCAGCTCTCTCACTCAATTTAAAGTGCCCTTTAAGGGCTGTCAAAGTTTGGTGTAAAATCCCTAAAAACCTCAAAACAAGTCGAAGCGGCCTAAATGTGTACTCTTTTTGAAGAACATACCATGAGGAATCGAATGAGACCCTCCCCATGTCCGTAGGTCAAACCATTCCCGATGTATGGCCCGATTAATGGTGCCAACATTTGCGTTTTTTGGTTTATTATTGTTCGTTTGTAACCTAGTGATGTCCGGTCGATAGCGTCGAGTTGTAGTGAATGTGGATACTGGAGGGATAGCCGATGTGGATACTTGTAGTTTATAGGCGATACACTGGTTGAAGCATTCTGATATGCATGAAAAGCTGATAATATATAGGTAAATATTATTCAATATTATTACTGGGGTAAATAAGTATTCTTTCACTGGGGTTTATTATTCAATTGGCTTGCGTTCATGATTCGAATATGTACTAAGCTTCGGAGTGTGCGTGTTTCACAGGTGATAGAGCGATTATTGAATTTCAGGAGACATGCATAGAGCACGTAAATCTGTTCTCAACCAAAATACCTATTTGGATTGATCATTTGATCATATATGTGTGCCTCCTGAAATTCAATAATCGCTCTAT
Source organism: Creontiades dilutus (assembly GCA_031894815.1). Classification (NCBI taxonomy): domain Eukaryota; kingdom Metazoa; phylum Arthropoda; class Insecta; order Hemiptera; family Miridae; genus Creontiades; species Creontiades dilutus. Next base: position 286,298 of record JAVIWC010009583.1, read on the forward strand.
CACTTGTGAAACACGCACATTGTTCGCCATGCTTGGTTCTATGTATTAGCACCTAAGGTACAGCGGATGCTCTTATACCTAGTGAAAAAGTACATCACGTGAATCATGCAATTGCATATTCCTAGATATGAAATTGCATATTGCATAGATTTCCTGCATCATAGTGCTACGCACAAGATTGTTGCAATAAATTTAATTTAAAAAAAAATCTAAAAACGTAAAAACGTACAACAACAAATATTTTAATTTGATGCAGCCGGATAAGTTCCTCCAAGGTTCTCGTTTCCTATGTGTGAGCTTCGAAATCCACTAATAGGAGTAAAATCCGTCCCAATATACCGCAAGCTCCAATTTTTTTCCTCCAAAGGAGATTATTCTGTTTTCTCACCCACAGGAAAGTAAGTGCGGTTCTATGTAAAATCTCTGGAGCGGATTCAAAACCATATCGATTACAGTAAAGAGAGGGGCCCTATCCGTTACCGGTCTCATCCCATTGCGGTGAAAGGCATGAGAAGATCACATCCAGGGTGTTCCCTCGAAAACTCGATGGTTAGTCTCAATAGAGGATCCATCACATCGCGGTTTCAGAAAAAGGGCGCCGGGCCTGTGGGAAATGGTTGGACAGAGTACACGGGTTAACTTGACGCGAATCGGTGAAGCCTTTTTGGCGTTGGAAGATGCCGCGTCTTTAAGCAAAATAAGAGATAAACGGGAGAGGTTTCACCGTTACCACCACTGTAAGAGATCCCGATTACGAATTAGCTATGCCTACAGTTGAACGATTTAGGTCTACTAACAAGATGAGTTTCACATGAGAGTCTTCCTCCGATTGAACTGGACAAAACATCTTAAGACCATCGGCAAACTGAAGAAATCTCACGTTGGGAAGAAACTAGCCACTGCTGATCATTATCAGGAACAGCAAAAGGTCCAAAAATGAAAGTTTCAAATGGCTGGTGCAATCTTTTGATTCCTGATTCAACCCTCTAATTTACCGGTTCCGGTAAAACGCAAAAAAAAAAAAAAAAAAAAAAAAACGTCTGCCAAGTGGGTGTGGCACATAGCTTCCTCGTATCCGTAACATGACTGTATAGATCATTGAAAATTATTATTGACTAAAGAAAAGAACTTCGTTCAATTAGGCGAAGTAGATATTGAATTAGGGTAAATTCATTGTTATGCAGGAACATAACTTGAGAAAATAAAGGTAGGCATGTTCAACTATTGAACAAACTATAAAATATACCTAATAATAAAAATTTACATTGACGCTGAATGGATAGATGACTGAAGTGATAAATAATTATTAGGACATTTCTAAAAATAAAATATAAGCATCGTTCAATGACGGATCAAATAATGTTGGGTTGACTGCAGCGTCGTTGCAAAGTACCCAACTGCCGTCATCCCTCCGCACAGTGGCTGTATATATCTTGCGCATGCGCAGAGACTACTATTGATCCGGGGGTCATGAAACTTATAGGGGACCATCTACACATCAAACCGAACAATCCCTGAAAATTCATCGAAATTGGTCAAGAACTCGGAGTTATGCGCGTAACAAGGATTTCACGTTTGCGCATGCGCAGTATTGATGCCATGAAACCTATAGGGGACCATCTACAAGTCAAACGCAGAACAATCCCTGAAAAACACGTCAAACCGAAAATTTCATCAAGTAGTTTTGCCCGTAACAAGGACAGACAGACGGACACACAGACAACCACACAGACAGACACGGAACCAAAATTGTTCAGAAAGGTTTAAAACGCAAAATGCGAGTGGAATTTTCGATTTTGGAGACAAAAAAATTTTCACGTTCCGAAAGTGAAAACAATGCTTCCGCTACCTTGGTAGACTCGGAAGCAAAAAAATCACGGTATTACAGTACTATTTTGAAACATTGAAACAGGCCCCCATGGAGGGCCTAAAAGGAGGTTTCCTGCCCGTAATTTCTCAACCCCCCTACGGCGAGACCGCGGCCTGAAACCCACGTAACAAAGAAATTTCATCAGCCGAGCTCGACCTCTATCCATTCACACGGTGACAATGGAGCGATAAATTTAAAAATCAAATCATCTGCCCATGCATCACCCGTAAATTAGACCATTAAAGCCGTATCTTGATTCAAACGGGTCAGTACAGACGTATCTGGGTCGGATTTATTAGCTATATCACCATCGGGAGGGAGCCAGGCTGACTTTGATGGATTTATAGTCAAGCCTTTATTTCCATTAATTGACGCGTTTTCCGTTTCTTTTTATTCCTTTTTTGTAAAGCTTTCTTCCCTTCTTTACCCGCTTCTGCGCCTCGCCCCCTATTTTTGCCTGTTTCGCCCATTTCTCTCTTATGATTTATGACTCTTGTTTATCAAAACCCGCGGGTTTTCTCAACAGAACTTTGACGAATGCGAATACCTTATCTTGGTAAAACGGAAAAAAATAAAACGATGGGGTTGACACAAGATACGGCCGCCCGGTTGACGTTCCCGCGTGAGTTTGTGTAAACGGCTTCGTATTATTTGTTTGCTCTGGCTACAACAACAACATGGGAGTGATTGATCACTACGAAGATCGATGGTAGTGGGAATTCATTGGCTTTACGCGTTAGCTTCTCTTTTAAAGTCATAGCATAAAGTTAAAGGATTACAAGCTGATCTGATGACATTTTTATTCGTAATCTTATGTTGGTCAATATGAGATTAAAGTACCATTTTCAATTACCTATTACAAACACAAATTGAAGGATTTAAACAATAACTGCAAGTCGGGTGTGGCATATAAGGGAAAAGCACCAATAGTGAACGCTGTACCAATAGTGGACACTTCGGAAAAAACGTTGTAGAATAAGGATTCGGGTTGAGCAGGGCACTTGAATCTTTTTGGATTAACTAAAGTAATAGCCTAACAAACGTGATGAACCAAAAGAAAACGTTAGGGCCAAAATGAAAAATAATAACTTGACATTAAAAACAACCAGTCTGTGGGTGGAGTTTGAGCAGGACGCTGTGCAAAATGCTAAGGAATAGAAAGTATCTTTTAAGCAATGTTCACATATAATATTCAAATATTTGTGCCAATTGGTTTGAATATATACTTCAGTAACTAAATTGAAGATTTTCCAGTAGCCTAACTCCGTTAATATTGATAAAGTGGGCTTTTAATGCATGTCCATTTCTAGTACAACAAAAATGACGGATGCTCCGGTAGTGGACATCCCTGTTCACTACTGGTGCAACTTCCCTTTTCACGAAAGGATATTTTCTTAATTTTCTATTTGTTCATTTGTATTGGAACAAGCTCTCGGTACGATTTTCAAATGAATATAGTGTTGAGGACCAGAGGAGGACAGGGGGTGTCCTCTACTAGTGCAAGAGATGTCCACTACTAGTCCATGAGCTATCTTCTACTTATACATGAATTGTTCTCTACTGGTGCTCACTTCATTCTTCCAGTTGAATGGAATTCTTTTTGTTTTACTACCGATTAGATATATACATGATTTTAAACGAGATTTTACGTCGTCTTGTTGATATCTGCGACGTGTCCACTAATGGGTCATGAAGTGTCCAGTACATCAACTCTAGAAAATTTTAGCTGTCTACTACTGGTGTTTGCTGTTATTCCACAAAATTTGACTCTATTTCTTCAAACTTTTATACAATTGGTGTTTCCTTTGATTAAACTCAACTAAAAATGTCTGAAGAACGTGTAGACACCATAAAAAAAAATTTGAGAGCTAAAAATTTATGAGGCAACACAAACAATCACACAAGATTTTCTTAACATGTCCACAACTGGTGCTTTCCCAATAGCTTCCTCGTATCTATAACATGGATAGACCATTAAAAGGTCGAAAAATAATATTAAAATATGTAGAATATATTATTAGATAAGATAACGGCTACGGAGGCAAAAATCTAGTGGGCTCCCCCACTAGGTGAATCGTTGGCTAGGTGAATCGCCATGCGAGTGAAAGAATGAAAAATATGAAGATGAATTAAATAAAATATCTCACGAGACAAATAAGTGCATTCATAATCTTGGTCACAACTGAGCGTTTCAAAGGGCTGAATAGTCATGGAATCCCTGATTTCGCGCAAAGCTGGCACATAGGACACCAAAGGCGTTACCCGCTGGACACCCTTCCACGCGCGAAAATCACCACCATCGGCCAGCTCCCACTCATGCAGGATTAGCCTTCGGGTTTGGTGTGCGCGGTTTGTTCTTTGCCAAATACTTTTCCGAACCTCAGAAAATTCATGCTTCGTGCATTTTACGTTTCCCCCTGTTCAAAATGACTTATTGATTTTTGGACGATGACACTCAAAGGGGCATTCCCACAATGTTCAATTAAAATTCAAAATGAAAGAAATTGTGAAAATTTGGTGGTGACGTGTATTTCGTCATCATTGATGCCTGACATGAAATGCAAACTAGTTTTCCTTAGCTAGTAATTTTAATTGTATTCAAAGTTCCATTATAGACACTAGTGGAATACTCCTTCTAGACCTTATTCTGCAATAACAGAATTCATTTCTCCTGAGCTGTAAATGCGTCTTCACACTCAGAAACACCTCCAGCAAACCCATTTCTTTTCAGTCCATGCAGCAGTTGATGTTTCCAATCAAGCACTATTAGTTTAGTAGTTTATTGATCGCAAGAATGATTTCAATTCCGACACTATTCACCTGATCAATTACAGTGAAGAATTTGCAGATGCGTTTTTCACATGATACACACACTTTCCAATTTCTCTTATCGCCTATTACTTCGAATTTTCGTACATTGATACGATCGTCGATCAAACTCCATTTCCGTAAAATTTGCATCTAATGTTTTATCGATAATACATTATCATATATTACCTATCACTTGTAATTCTGGCATGTGAATAAAAATTTCTTAAACGGAAAGTGAACCCCCCAAACGCCACAATGACAGAAGATGATCAACAGAATTGATTAGTTCCAGACCACTCCGAACTCATCTGATCGAGTAAATCTAATTTTAAGGGTAAAAATATGAAAAATGGGCGTAAATTTTGATTTTATTGAATTCCGATATGAAGAAAAAACGGTTTTTTCTTTTCGTTCTGACAACTTGGCAGTTGAAAAAAGTTGTTGCAGTTTTGCGGTGGGGGGTGTCAAAATTATAAAACTTTGTGATATAATGCGTAGCTTTTTTCCTGCGATTGAACAAGATCCTGTTCCATATCTTTTTCAAGTTTTGTCAATGTCTAATCTCCTGCGTTCTGTTATCGCTATTTCTAAAGGTTCAATCCATTAAAGGAGACAGTCGAGGAGAACAAGCGGATGCATTGCTCTGCCTAGATGGCCTAGCCATCTTGTAGATCGAATGAGCGGTCTAGTTGTTTCGGATATATTCCAAGATTTTTTGGGTTACTGGTAACTTTTCTCAAAATCTGTTTACCGGAATGATTTACTGATTTATCGTGATAGATTTACCGGAAGGGTTTCTAATCAACATATGAGGTTTTGTTTATTTGGATCTAATTACTTTTAATCTTGATTCTCAGGATGTGACGAGAACGATAATTGTGAATTCAAATATACTTTCAAGCAATACAACTTTTAATAAGTTACAAGTATATCGTGATGTTTATAGAACCTAAGAGATATATATATGAGAGAAGAAAAAAATGTTCGCATTAAGGCATAAAAGGGAAGAGCTGCCGATAAAGTGTTGGTGATAGCGTGTCAGAAAAGAACCTCCTAGGAGTAAATCTGTCGAGCAGGAGTAAGTAATATCTCCAAATGCGACTTTGATAGCGTCAGACCGCGTAAGCCTTATCAGACGAGAGGGTAAGGGGCCCATAAGTCTCGCCGAGATAGAGATATGAATAACGGGGAGAGAGGGACCAGGTATGAAAAGGACCCCCGGTGGATTATATGCCAGCGGAACCGAGGGAGGAGACGAAAAGCGAAAAAGGTAAAGGTGGAAGACGGCCCAAGAGGGGAACAAACCACAGGAATAAGGAAAGGAAAATGGGAGGGAAGAGAGTGGAAAAAACTGGGAGATATCGGTGACTTACAAGGACAATTTATGTCAGATGGACTCATAACACGTGGAAGAAGGCGGTTCCAGGGACCTCATGAGTTTGATAATACGACCCCAGAAACCGTTCCTTTTTATCTCGCGGAGAAGCGTTCTCCAAGAAACAGACTATAGCTTCCCCAGGTCGAGTCGCAAATTTCGTTTTCCATAGGAGTACGGGAACGTTGTCACGTTTTTATTGTCGGCACTGAAGGGCGATATTATGCCGCCGACTGCGACAGAGCATTGGAATATTTCGTGCATTGTACTGAAAAAGAGAGATAACCAACAAAAAATTATGAGCACATTTCCGTAAATAGGTTTCTAATTAACATATTTAATTAAAACAATTTCTTATAAAATTGAAGGACTTGAAAACTTTATCAATTATGGTTAGTAACCATATATACAACAAGCTAACCACGTGTGCTTCGCAGTACTCAAGAAAAGTAGAAGTGTAATGAAATATCAAATCAATCCGTTATGTGGGATTTTTATTTTTATTGACTAACTTATTTATTAGTTCAATACATTGAGGTAAGCTAGATTTTTCTTTGTCTAGTGTATGAGGCGATTAAGTGTCTCCAAGGATTTTTTGGGGGTCGTTGAACACTCATCCAGGGGCGGCTGCTAACAGGAGCACAGGCGCATTGGCTCCCCCTGGCCAATATGAAGAAGATACCTGGTAATAATAATATTATAAATATAATAATATTATTATATTTATTATGCCGCATTACTCGTTGTGGAGACCTCTTATAAGTTCCCCTCCTGCGTACAAACTACTAACACTCGCCGGATAATGAGGTTGGCAAATATATTCCGGGATATCGATATCTTTAATAATTAATTTAATGAACATTATCAGTGGAGAGTTATGATATCATTGACCTACGAATGACTGTACGTGCGAATATCTTCATCCTTTTGTTATAATTATGTAATTGGGCATTGAGCGTTTATTAAAATGAAATAAAATAATATTATCATACGGTTTTCCAACTTTTCCCCATGAGTCCTCATTGAAGAGCAGAAGAATTTCAAATCCACGCCCCAAACAGAGCCTCAGGATGGGTGAGAGGACGGTGGAGTCGTGAGTTTGGTGAAGGCGGTTAGGGGTTCGCTGTCCAGGAGCTAAACCCCGTCTGTGCACTGAATGGAAGGGGAACACAGCGTTGATTGGATCCAGGTCCAAAGAATAAACCAAAGAGAGGGCCCGACAAAAAATTTGTAGATTTTAAGCATTTTTTTTTTTGGTATTAATACAATCTGTATGCATTTTAAACAGCTTTTATTCCGTTATTTTTATTATTATTATTTTTTTTTTACTTGACCAATGCGCTCTGAAGGAACTGATCATCTCTTTTGGAATCTTTGATTTTTGGTGAAATAACGAAGGATCGTACCTCAATCCTAAAAGAAATTAAAGGAGCAATTGGATTTTTTTTTCATTTTTTAAGAAAATCTGCTAAAATGACGTTAGGTCGTAGTCGCAATATGCCGCTTGCTACAACAGGACATCTCCCAGGCTTACGATTATCTTTTTTTAAATGTAATAGGACGAGGTTCCCAATCCAAATAGGTATGTTGGTTGAGAAAAAAAAAAAAAAAAATTGTTTAAATGAATCATTTTTTTTTTTTAATCCTTTTTCATCTTATTATGTTCAACATGAATGAAGAAATTCGATCGCAGAACGGAATGCCCTTTGATATTTCAATATTCATTAAATTCTTTTAACCTGTTCTCAAAGCTTTTAAAGTTTAGGTAAAATCAAACTCTTGTAACGGGTATTAATATATTGTCAAGGAAAATGAGCAATACGAATCGGACACTGAAAGTTGGTTTTTCAAACGAAGCAATTCCATTTTGATAAGAAAAAAAAGAAGAGTTTTAAAGAGTTAATGAGCAACGTGCAGCACAGTCGTTTAATTTTTTCACGTCATCGGCCTTTAAGCTTTCTTTTAAAGCTAGGAGAAAATTAATTATTTTCTCTGTTCACTTCATAGTGTTGCTTTGATCCTAAGGATAAATAAATTGAAAGGTTGAAAAACTGCTGTTGAGTCTGTAAAAGGGGTAGGCGAGATGAAACTGTTTTTTTACGTTTACTAGTTTTCTCGCTACAAAGGGCAGGATAGGGGTACTAATCAAAGAGTGAGCAGTCGGAACTGGAAAAGACAAGAAAAAAGAGAGGGGAAATTTGGTTGGAATAACTCGCCCGACGTACCGAAAGATAGTGAAAAGGAAAAATGCGCCAGTCGAACCAATAACCTTGCGGGAAAATATATTCATTATAATAAATACCAGAGCTTTAATCGCTTCAATAGATGTAAAAAGTAGCTAATTAATATTGATAAAAAATTAGTTCAATATTAATAATGGTAGCCCCTAGCTGGAAAAGTTGTCACAATCCAACGCACACAATTTTTCAGGAGAGCAAAAAAACAAAATTTCTCTCACTAAAAACTGCAGAACATTCCTCTGAACATACCTAATGAATGAAATCTTTTTTCCATTAAAAGGAAAACTTTTTTGAGATTAGAAGATGCCTTGAAATCAAAAAAAGGAAAGGGCTCTTGAATATTCATAAAAAGAATGTGTTTTGAGTTTGATCACTTTTCATGAAACAGATTCAAACCTTTTCTCAGAAGTGACGTCATTCTAGCTCGGGTAATATTACTATATAGAAGTTCTTATTTGAAGATTTTACTGAATTGATCTCCAAAATATAATCATTGGGAAAAGTGATCTTGAATATGAATAAGCAGGTTTATTTTCATTCAAATTGGTAAATAATAAGTTATATTGCAACTTTCCAAACCAAGGATTTCACGTTATTGAAAAAACGATGCGAATTCTTTCACTGGGGTTTATTATTCAATTGGCTTGCGTTCATGATTTGAATTTCTACTAAGCTTTGGAGTGTGCGTGTTTCACAGGTGATAGAGCGATTATTGAATTTCAGGAGATATGCATGGAGCACGTAAATCTGTTGTCAACCAAAATACCTATTTGGATTGATCATATTCGTGTGCCTCCTGAAATTCAATAATCGCTCCATCACCTGTGAAACACGCACACTCCAAAGCTTAGTAGAAATTCAAATCCATGAATCATTGAATAATAAACCCCAGTGAAAGAATTTGCAGCGTCTTTTCAAGAGAGATTACAATGGAAAACTATTCTATTTGAAAAATTTAAATTTCGTAAGACGGAGCGTGCTTATCAGAATGCTTCAACCCGTGTATCGGCTATGAACCATTTTAGGAGTTCACTCCAGTACCCACATTCACTACATCACTAGGTTACTGCGATAAAAAAAAAAACCCTGTTGTTTTTGTTTAGATCGCAGTAACCTAGTGATGTAGTGAATGTGGATGCAAATGTTGGCACCATAAATCGGGCCATACATCGGGAATGGTTTGAGCTACGGACCTGGGGAGGGGCTCATTCGATTCCTCATGGAAAGTTCTTCAAAAAAGACCAAATTTAGGCCGCCTTGACTTTTTTGAGGTTTTTAGGGATTTTACAAAACTTTGACAACTCTTAAAGGGCACTTTAAATTAAGTGAGAGTGCTGGCTAAAGAATTGGGGCGTCGTCGGACCAATATTGATTTTTCCTGAAAATTTCAGATTTTTTGCTCCAGCCGTTTGGGAGAAATCGTGCGTACGGCGGACGGACGGAAAAATGGTTATAGCAGATTTTGATTCTACATCCTCTGAAACGTAAAGCATGCAATTTTCAGGGGGTTACATAAAAATTTTTTTTTTTTTTTTTTTTTTTTAAGAAAAGAGTCTGAACTTGAAGATTAGATACGGAAGAAACCTTAAGTCTCACTAAAAATGAAGTATTGTTCAAGGAAAAAGTCAGAACTTAAAATGTATCACTTGTCTTGGCTGATAATCATAGATAGAATCACTCGAGCCTGGGTTTCAGTCCTAGTTGAGACGTCATCGTGGTCCTTACCTAAATCAGCCAAATTTTGGTTTGTGCCACTTTTCCAGCTAGGATGCGATACAACGCCCGGCAGTAGGGTGTGTGACGGGTAGCTTTCTCGTATCCGTAACATTACTATATCGATGTTATTGGAGAAATATATGTAGAAAACTGTTGAGATATTTTAAATAATCTTGAAAGATTTCATAGTCCCCATTTGGGGGTGGGGTTAAGCCTCCCTCATCAGTTGGGGGAAGATGGAATAGCATATTCGCTAATTAGTCGAAAAAGCGGGTAACATTTGATGGGTTTTAGGTTTACACACCGCAAATGTTACCAGGGGGTCGAGAGCGTTGAAGATCAGGGGCCACAATCAACAGTTTAAACTGTTGGAGAACTATAGTCTCTACAAATGTAATCGGAACAGGGTCGAAACGGGAGTTTTCATTTATATCGGAGGAAAGCACATGCGCAACTTCTTCTAGTGACAGAATCGCGATGTAATTGTAATAGGATGTCGTGATGAGATGATAGTACAACAATATCTTCACAATTGGCTTTCTTCGATACGGCAATAATTCTCAAGGTTTTGATTTTGGAATATTTAACCTACACTGTAATTGAATGGTCGTTGGAATAGTGAAAGTCGGGATATTGAGATTACTCGTATCGATTAAAAATGTATAATTTTTATATATCATAAATTTCATTACTGAAATAGTTACTTATCTTTGTAAGATTTTAATTTGCTTAATTTAGAAACACTAATTTGGGTAATGATTCAGTTTCAGTTGGTGAGCGAAATCGCGTCAACTTGTACCGAATTATTATTCATTCCGAGGTTAAGGATGGGAGTTCCTCCAGATACAATTTTGTACCGAGTACCGGGAATAGTTAGGCTATGTGAAAAATGGTTTACAACGGCCTAAAAGTCTACCGACTTCTCTCTGAATAAAATATGAACCTGTAAACGAGGCGAAGAAGGCCTTAGGCTCTTACTAATGGGATGGGGGGCATAAATATCTCGCAAGACGAGGTAGTAATCCGAACGCGCATGCAGACAGAGGAAATGGGCATTGAACAAGGATGCAACTCGGCAGTAGCTAAGATTAAAAATGTTGAATACTAGCCTTCTACTACATCACGTCTCGTACACACTTCATGTACATCTTGTGCTTTCTGACAACACGAGGTTTTCTCTCCATGAATTAATTAATATAGAAAAGTCAAGCGTAGGTTCGATTTTACATGCAATCATCGGCCCACACCAATTCTGGAACTTCTCAGGGTGGTGGATCAATGTCTGACGATTTCGATGTAGAGTTGAATTTAGGTTTATGATTTCCAATAATGAACCTTTGTAGTTTACCTAGAAGACGAAGAACCGAATATATTAGGTGGGGGCTAATGCCGGCATTTGTTGGCTTTAAATTTTTCTGAAGAAACAGATAACTTGCTGAGTTTCGACATGCGATTCATTGGCTTGAATGATAGTTGAACGTCCGCGACAAAGGCAACCAGATTGAACAAATCAGTACTTTCGAATTCAAGTTTCAGTTAGAAGAAAATGTGGTAGGCTTTGCCTCAAGAATGGTCAAGGGGCAAGTGCCCACAGCAATAGGCTACTTAAACTTCGGACTTGAAAAAGTTTGCAATATAACGTATACAAAGATCATTGAGCCGCTGTCATACCAATTGATTTTTAATTAGGTGTTCAAGCAGTCTCCCTTAGATGCTCCTACGTGAGCTTTTTTCAGATAGGTGAAGGAAACATGGTACGTGGCCACTCTTCGCACTTATTGGACAACGGATATTTTCCCATTTAATAATGCTGAGAAGTGAACTATATTTTCACTTTCAAAATGAATGTACCTACCCCTGGAATGTAAACAACTGTTAAGGCGGATTTGGAACAGGAGTGTGAAGCTAATCAATAAGGCATTCCTCCAAGTTCTATTTTAAGGATATATCGAACCATTACTGAAATAATTAACTTAGAACGCGAAATAATACATGAAAACACGAGAAATAAACGTATCACATTTTAGCCGATCCCTTCGACCAAATCCGCCTATGTTTTAGTGAGTCACTGAATTTTATCAAGAAGAACTGCTGCCTGGTGGCCGTGATTTTAACTGCTCTTATTCCCTACAAAAATGACCCCTCCCCCTCTTGTTCTGTATTTACCACGTGCAGGCTATTGCCCTCAACTAACCTGAAGAACCAGATTACTGGAGGTCCACTCGTCGGACTCATTGTGACCAAATAGTTTTGATTGCTGACTCTTTTTTTTTTCGGTGGCAGGTGAGGAAATCTTTGAGATCCTTAGGTGGAAATCGGAACTCCTAAGATACCCAAAAGGGACCGCACTTTGGGTTATGTGGGATTCAAACCCACTAAAACCTCACCTTCCATTTCCCACGACGGAACTCAGCCTGGAACTGTTTGACACATTACTTCAGGCTGGTTCTAGGGAAAGATTTGTTACTCCTCTCGGTCCGTGTTCTCTCTGCTCTGCCTCTCCCGTTCCTTCACAGCCTTTATTTTCAGGATCTTTTCAGAAAAGGATGCTACGGCGGTCCAGTTCTGTTCACGCTCAAGCATTTTACTTGATACATTCTGGTGTCATGTCCTGAGGTGATAGCTCCAGTGTCTGCTGAAGCCAACTTCTGTTGGCAGCCCAGTATTCACATTTAAAGAAAGTATTGAACACATCGTCGTCATCCTCTTCCTTGCAATACGGGCATGCTGGGTCATCCACTTTCCCCATCCTATGCAAGTAGGCGTAGAAGAGTCCATTGCTGACTCTCCTCCAGGCATCACGTTGATATCGTTACTTCGGAGCTCTGAGCCGACGGTATTTCACTTCAGCAGAACCTATTGTTCTAAGGAATGAATAAATGTTCATCCCATTATTCAGCCTGCCCAATGTGGTCTCCGTACTATGAGGTCAACAAGTATCTATTGGAGTATACTTAGCGAAGATCGTTGTGGGGTGGCTGACATTGTTTTTTACTTCAAACTTTCAAAAGGCTGCCTACGGACTCCCTCGGTCCTGTCTAAAAATACAGTACTCTTTGATGTCCAATTCTGCAACTTCTTTGCACATCCGCTGCACCGCTGATCACATGAGAGATTTTTTATTTATCAACTAGTGAAGTTGATTTTTTTAGTATGTCCCTTCAATATTTCAAATACCGGCTATCCAAGTCTCGTTTTCATTTAAGTATAATAATTTTTCAATCAATTATCCTTACTCATTTTCGTTTATTGTTTTTACTATAAACCTATACCTATTAAGAGCAGGTATTATTTTCAATAATGTAGAATCCGAAAGAAAAAAAATCTACTTACTGGGCCAAAGTTGAGGAGCTTACTTTCAAAAAGGCACATATCCAAATCTGGGAGAAAACGCTTTTTTCTCAATTTTCTATCTCTGAATATGAGTTGAATCAGATCCCCTATCATTTCCGAACAAAACAGAACACATCCACGTCGATTCCGGGGCTAAAGTTATTGTTTGCATCAAAAGGTAACAAATCCGTCCTCTACATTTTTTTCAGTGCCTTGCAATCGCAATGGCACATATCCTCCGAATTTCATCAGGCGATAAGTTTTGGGTTTTCAAAAAGGCACATATCCAAAAAGAAGAATTGCGACTTCGTCTTGACGTTGAATATTTACACGAGACTCGATAGATGGCAGGCATGACAAGTGGAAATATGGAGTCAGGTAAAGTTTTCAATGAAACCTACAGAATGGAGAATGAATTCTTTTGTTTTCAAAAAGGCACAAATCCATGAGTTTTGATCAAAAGGGCACATTTCTAAAGTGAAAATGGATATACAGCCTCGTGTTTTGGAGAAAATTGATTCATATTCTGAGGCATCTTTATCTGTGCCTTCTCACACATTACTCCGATGAGAAACTGCAAAAAAACATCTCCACTAATCTGCAAATCGTTTTTTTCACTTCCTGAACATTTTGTCGGAATGGATATGTGCCTGTTTGAAAGTAAGCTCCTCAGTTAATGAGAATTGAGTCAAAAGTCATAAATGATCCCCAGTGGGGACTGAGTTCTAGTCATAAGTTTTTGTCAATCATAACGGGTGAAACCAAAGGGATGAAATATTTAAAAAATCTGGAGGTTGAAAATTTACGAAATCACTCTATTGTTTTAATGTTTGTTATTGATACATATCCCTTCAATGAATCGAATTAGCTCACTCGGACCGCGTTATGTACATTCTTCAGCTCATAGAATGTTCCTTAGAACGCCAGTTGCTCATAACCTGCCAAATGAAAAATAGAATCGGTGGGAAGAAACGTTAGGGATGTCTTTGTGATTCTGACCGGTTGCTTCCGAGCCGGCGAAGCCAAAAACAAATAATGGTCTATTCGAAAGGTTCGAGGACTCCCCTACCACTTAGTTGGTTTGCCGTCAAATTAGCGCGGGAGGCCCTTTGTTGGGAAGACCAATGGACGCAGATGACGCTCTGAATACGTTACATAATTAGATAGAGAGCACTGTAATGACAGGTTGTCTGTACTGTCATTACTGCAGGGTACCACGTGAAGGAGCCACTACAGACTTGGAGCAATTACCACTTACCGCCGCAGTCCAGTCGGACGCTATGCCCTTCTTTCAAAGGCACTTGCTCTCTGCCTATTAAAACACTTGGCTTTTTCATTCGTGAGGGGTCATCACCGTTTGAATATTACATGTCTCGGAAACGGAGCACACCATTGTGTGTTTCTTGGAGGTGTGGGCCAGCGAGACGTAAATCTCCGACTGGGGCCCGGGGTCTGCGAGTCCCCGCTCGGCCCCCTTGACAACTCGTAGTTTACGAATGCTCTCCCTCATAACTCCCAGCTTCCTTCGTGCTCCAACTGAACAAGGAGCAAACCACGCATTGTAAACAATACCTCACTATAACGGATGCAAACGCCGGTTACCCAATCCGTGGGTGGTCTTTCTGAACTTATCTTCGACCGCGACTAACAACTTACTAAACATTGGTCACACAAGCCAACCGTGACTCATGGGCACGTTCAGACTTTTTAAATCGGTCTTTATACGAATTTACAACACACTTTAATGGCATGGTTCCATATTCCGAAATATTAAATATAATTAACAATATATCATGTATTGAATAAATCACAATGTCGTGTAGAATGTATTATTAAAAACAATTAAGAGGTAACAAATAGATGTAACAGGAAACTGAGTCATATTAAATTTATGTAATAATAATAACAAGAAAACGAGTCTAACTTGAAAGAATTTTGTAGACGTTCTCAGAACAAGGCTGATATTACGAATACTGGATGAACCAGAATGAAAAATCCCTGTACTTGCATTAGTTCTAAAATTGGTTTAGGACAAATCATTTCATCAAGAAATTTTCAAAAACCTTCGCATTTCAAAGAAAAAATGAGATTTACTAATAAGTAATTATTTCCAGGCCAATGGGAACCATCCCCAAAAGTGCAGACGAAATGATATTTTTTAGTCCAAAATTTAACTTCCCCTCATTTTTAAATTTGTTAAAAAATTTCAGTGATATTTAAGTACTAACAATATCCACACCCAACTATTGTGAATTTGAAGGCTGAAACAACCAAAATCATTTCCACTTTCCTTCTAAAATATAAATATTTTCTAGGTTATAAAATTCGCGTAAAACGTTTTTAATTGTTGAAGGATACAAATGTCCTCATTATATGTCCTATCAATATTAGGAAAAACTGTATTTTTCAAAGAGAATTAATCACATACTTATAAATAGAAGATGGGTTTGTAGACAATGTAAACATTATGTTCTTATCGGGTTGAATCGTGATACTATTGGAAATTTTCGAATATTGCAGAAACCGAGTCATGAAAAAAGCAAAATTATGCCTTAAGATGTTGATTGTTACCATAATGTAACATGATTTCAGTAGTTTACAATATTCTGGAATATATGTATAAGTACGGAAGTATTAAACTGAATGTAACTCAAGTAACGTAACTATGATAGGAATCTCTTGTGGCAAGCGATAGTTTTACTGAAATGAGTTGAACCCAAAAATCAAGGCCATGGCGCAAAGTGTGGTGCTGGAAAAGTGCCACTGAGATACTTGAGTGGGGCATCTCGTCAGAGTTGCTTTGTGGAATCACCATCCGTGTCCTTCAGGAATGTTACTTTAACTGGCGGTCCTTTTATCCATCTACCCCCTTCAGCTTCATAAACGTCCATAATCCCTATGATCGGCAACGAGGAAACCCGGGCATCCTCCCCACTTCTAGACTTATTTTTTTCGTTAATGGTTTGTCCCTTCCGCCTTTGAATAGAGTATCTTAAAATAAAATAAGAAAAAAAGAAAAATGCGTTAGATCAACTAATTTTGTATTCATGTTCTTTAGATCGAAACTGTTCGGAAAGCAGCTGCTTAAACGACTTAAACCACTAATAGAAGATAGAAATTTGATCCCAAATCACCAATTTGGATTCAGACAACGGCACTCTACAATAGATCAAGTCCATCGAATCACTAATATAATTGGGAGGGCCCTAGAAGGTAAAAAAGTATGTGCCAGCATCTTCTTGGATGTTGATCAAGAATCTGACAAGGTTTGGCACGAGGGACTAGAGTGCAAACTGCACTGGGATCTCCCAAGACAGTACTTCTTACTACTGAAGTCCTACCTTCAAAATAGACATTTCAGGGTGAAGCAAGTAGGGCCAGTACTCTACCTCCTGTACACACGGGACTTACCCCAACAAGAAAGCACAACTGTCATCTGGTTATCCTCTCTGTTGGAGATGATATAGAAGCTGCAACACGCAAACTACAGACGTCTAAGTGGACCAAGATGTGGACAATGAAGCTGAACGAATCAAAATAAGCCAACATCAACTTCACCAACCGAAAAGTCCCAATCTTGGATGTTGAGATCAATTCGAATAAAATACCGCATACTGAAGCAGTTAAATACTTGGGTTTGACACTTGACTCCAAATTAAACTGGAATAAACACATAGAAAGGAAGAAAGAGGAACTTAAAATCAAGTACAGAAGGATGTATTGGCTAATGGGAAGGAATTCCCATCTCTCTCTCCACAACAAACTGCTTGTATATAAGCAGATCCTTCGCCCTATTTGGACCTATGGGATACAGATCTGGGGCTGGGCCAAGAAATCAAATATTAAGAAAATCCAAACCTTTCAGAATAAAATACTGAGAAGTATAGTTGGAGCCCCTTGGTTCATGCGAAACGATGATATTCATCGAGATTTGATGATGGAGACAGTCTATGAAATTATCGCAAAATACGCAAGGAAGCATGAACATCGCCTCCACAAACACGAGAACCCGGAGATGCTCTACGTTTTGGACAACGAAGGTGAAATCCGACGTCTCAAGCGAAACAAACCACTGGATTTAGTTGTGCTGCGTGAATATAAGTGCAATCGAACTCAGTGCTATTTAATTGAGCTATATAATAAAGGGCTAGGTTTTGCTGTAAACCTACCCTCTTGGAGTGTACCTATATTGATATGTAAAATTGCTACATGAAATGTATTTGATTTTCCAGTTGCAATTAATAAATCACGAAAAAAAATGTTCTTTAGATTTTATGATTTTGTATCTTGTATAGGTAAAGCTACTGAAATGTTAAGCTGGCCAAGCAATCATCATTGTATTTGCTGTTTATAGAGATCAAATGAGGGGAAGTTAGACTATCCATTGAACTGGATGGGGCACAAAATAGGAATGCCCAAGGAACCAATGAGCAACCAGATGGTCATGTTGAGTGCCATGTTCACAGTTATTTATTACCAATAGCGACGCGATGTATCGGTGAGGAAAAGAGGAAAAAAAAAAAACTGGAGAGACGGTCTTTCACTGTGCCATGACTGCTACATAACACCACGTTCTCGCATTACGTATAGAATAAACCCTTCACTAACGACCCCTCCTTTTCCTGGACAAACTTTATTGCACTGATCGCTTCTTCTGCCCACTTGGAGGATCGTACGTCTTATAAATCTCCAGAATGGGCCTCACCATCCCTTAGCACGCTTCGGTCTTATGAGTAATAACCGTTTATGTTTCCTTTTCGTTCTCCGCCGTGACGTTCAGAACTTATGACCATAGAATAATTCGAAGTGACATTTACGGTTGCCATACATTTATTTTTACCACATCTCGTCTAACTGAGTTCAGAGTAAGGAGAACAGAAGTAAAGGGAGGCATAAAAATATGTAGGAAGCATTTTAGTCTCTTAACGTCGCCCACAATATGATACGATTAACAAAATATGGCTACCAAGTGATTGATCAAGATTCCACTTAATGAATAATGAAAGCCCGTTGATTATTTATCATGAAAATGAGAAAATTAGCATGAGAATAGCACCGCATTTAATCACCGAGAAGATCCAAACAAGCGATTAGATAAGATATCTGCTTGACTATTATTAAATTGTAATTATTGCGATCAAAATTAGCTCATAAACTGGAGAAAACACCTAAGTCTGATTCACGTTTAACAAAAAGTCTTGACTATAATGGAATTTCACTTGAAAATCAAATAGCTCAAAAATTCAAAAATTATGAGAACAGGAAATTTGCAAATCGAAGCCAACCAAACAAACAGTAGCTCTTGTAGTTTTGATAGCCTTGCATCTATCAAAATATTTGTTGTTGATAACGGTTCCCTAATCAGCAGATATTATACGAGAATTGCAGAAGATAACACGTTTTGTTACAACCCCCCTCCCTTAATCAAACGATACTGTTTTGGGTAATGCGATAAGTTGACGGAAATTCGTTAGGTAAGCGTTATATTTTCTAATGCTTTCAATGTAATCGTTGTTAATCATTAACTAATCGTTGTTAACGAGTTATAACTTGCCAATTTTTTACCCACAAAATTCGTCTACTAAACATTGGAAAGCTCTAAATTGATTACTAGTCACGCGCCACACAGCTTACTTCTTCCTCTTTAAAATTTCTTTAATAATTGTTTAGTGTGCAAACAATGTTGATATTTGATATAGGATACTTTTGGTTTGCGTTTTCCATTTGATTGTCTTGTGTGGTGAATGAGCTAAATTCTCGCCTGTTCATCGGAACGCTGATAATTCATTGGGAATCTCTCTTGGGCATCATAGGATGACTGATATGCCGGGCTTCATCCTCATCGACTGCGTTAACTAAATTTCCTTCTATTCATCATTGGAAGTCGAAACTGGATTGTGAGCCTTTCAGGCTACCCAAGGCACATCACAACACGCATGCAATGATGGGCTCATTTTAGGATGTGTTATTCAATACACAGTCTCTTGAGGACATCTGAAGACGCATGAAACGTCCCACTCCGTTTTATAAGTCGAGTGAATTCAATGGCTTGATGATTCTTTCTCAGATGTTGAAGGCTTGCATGGAAATCATTTTAGAGAATCCACAAGCAAAAAACAAAAATAAAACAGCGATTCAGACATCATGACGCTGTCTGAAGTATGATCCATGTTTTTGAATTGCAGCCGGCCGAGCTGTAGCGGTAGCAAACCACTGGGGTTTGCGGAGTACTCACCATTCGTCACTTAGCAATCCACTTTAGAAACAAGCTGCCTTCTGAGGTTTTTAGTTTCCCTAAAGTAATCTCTATTGGAAAAATATTTTGCACTGTACCACTTAACATAGACCACTCATGAAGCTTTTGCTCTCTTGCTCTGAAGCTGTTGCAGAGAAGCCACTCCAGCGGGGCCTCTCATACATTTCCTTGACTTGACAAAAATGTTCCGCAAAATTTATGTGCGAATATCCAGAAGATGTGGCAGAGACATGACAAGCAGCTTACCTGGTGAACGATAGTAAGTATGTTCAGAAGTCTGACCAGGTGTTTGTTAATCATCCAGCCACAACCTACGATATCTCTTGAAACGACCGAAACCGATATCTTTCCCCTATAAGTCCGTGAATTAGACTCGCCGCCAACAAGTTGGGCGCTATCATGCTCAAAACGCCACGCACTCCTCTCTACGGTGCGCTCTACTCGTCCCCATTTGCTTCATAAATCCTGAACCTCGTCCTGTCGCTCGCTTACGAGGGGAAAACGGTTTACCGTACAATCCAGCGGAGAGTTAGTGGCCAACATTTCACGTCAGTTCCGAACTGTTTGAGAAACACAATCCAAAGGCCAAGATTCATGGGGCGGCATAACGCTCGGAGAAGGCAAGGGTATATATCCGTCACGCCCGTTTTGCCCCCTCCCCGCGGTTTCATGAATCTGTTATAGCCCTCTCTTATCAGCTCATCGTAACGGCCATGTCAAAGGTGCATTTGTCAGAGAAGCGCCAGACCCTGGGTATTAAATATGCCTAAGAGAGCGTAAGCTATCACTAGGAACACCGCAATCAATGATTAATGACGTCAAATCTACTAATATGTTTCTATGATCAAGCGCTATGTCAGCAGTGTATCTGGTATGATTCTCAGTAAGATAAAACACACATTACAATACGAATATATGTAACAATTTTTCATAGCATTTTTGTAAAATCAGAGGATTTTAACTACCTTAATCAAAAAATTTATTACTGTCTTAATCAAATAATTGTTGATTAATTTTCATATAGTGGCCGAAAAGGCTTTCAGGCTTCTGAAAAATTGTTTATGGAATCTCCCTTTACATATTGACAAAAGATAGTATCTTATGTGTCATTTCAGAGGCATCACGCTTTTTGACGCACTAGTGGGCTTGCCATCCCCAGTGAAGAACACATCAATGTGATCAAATTTTAGTGAAAATGCGACGAAAAATGAATGGCTATAATACTAAATGTTCGAATAAGGCTATGATTGCATATATAGCGCCCATGACTCAGCTACTGCCTGAGTAGATTACTCAGAAATGTTTAGCTCTTTCATGATATTATTCACGAAAAACTTGTTTTTGATCCATGTCGAATATCGACAAAGGAAACAACATACGGTAATGCACGATATAGCTTCTTGAGCTTCTCCATTATTTTATTTTTTTGTTGGAGAAGCTGCTCTTGAATTTTAAAGTATGCGAGAAAAATTCTTGATTTAGAGAAAACTCTCGATTCCAAACTTTTCGTGCTGGACTTCAACAGAAAAACGACGGCAATTACTATATAGATAGAGGTTACATTATATAGAGCTTTATTTATTTATTTATCTATTTATGAATCACGATAACCCTACAACGTAATTAACTAATCTATGTATAATGGGCCTAGTCTGTGGTCCATTATCTAATCTCAGCCCCTCTCACTCCATTTCTTGTAATTGTATTTTAGATGCCAGAAAAATAGCTTCATGTATAAATTAGTAGACAAATTAGGAGCTCTTAGGATAAGCTTTAGACGGTGAACGGCGTACGTTGGCGTACAGATTTTAGAATTCGATTTTTGAGTTCTGAGCATATTGAAATGTAAGCTCAATGGCTCCCTATATAAACTAAAAGTTATGACTCAACTGAAGGTTTTCTTCCTAGCAAGTGGTAAGAACATAAGTTGAATTTAACGTAGACGTTATATAGCAGATCAAACCCGTCATAATCTAAAACGGTATTCGATTAAGAACATTTAGGCAAATTTCAATTATAATTTTGGTTTATTATTCAATAATAAACCATTATAATCGCTCTTGAAACAAAAAATTCTAACCCCCGCTGAAAATTTCATGGTTTACGTTTCAAAGGGTGTAGAATCCGAATCTGCAATAAAAAAATTTCCGTCCGTCCGCCGTACGTCGTACGCCGTACGCACGATTTCTCCCAAACGGCTGAAGCAAAAAAGCTGAAAATTTCAGGAAAAATCCATGTTGGTCCGGCGACGCCCCAATTCTTGAGCCAGCTCTCTCACTTAATTTAAAGTGCCCTTTAAAGATTGTCAAAGTTTTGTAAAATCCCTGAAAAACCTCAAAAAAAGTCAAGGCGGCCTAAATTTGGACTCTTTTTGAAGAACACTCCACGAGGAATCGAATGAGCCCTTCCCCAGGTCCGTAGGTCAAACCATTCTCGATCTATGGCCCGATTTATGGTGCCAACATTCGCGTTATTCTGGTTTATTATTGTTTTTGTGTTGATATCAGTAACCTATTGACGTAGTAATGTAGTGATGTAGTAATGTGGATACTAGAGTGAACTCCTAAAAGGCTTTGTAGCCGATATACGGGTCGAAGCATTCTGATAACCATTTAAAAAAATATTCAAAAAATAAAAAACGCTGCAAATTCTTTCACTGGGGTTTATTATTCAATTGGCTTGCGTTCATGATTTGAATTTCTATTAAGCTTTGGAGTGTGCGTGTTTCACAAGTGATTGAGCGATTATTGAATTTCAGGAGGGACACAAATAAGATCAACTGATCAATCCAAATAGGTATTTTGGTTGAGAACAGATTTACGTGCTCTATGCATATCTCCTGAAATTCAATAATCGCTATATCACCTGTGAAACACGCACACTCCAAAGCTTAGTATAAATTCAAATCATGAACGCAAGCCAATTGAATAATAAACCCCAGTGAAAGAATTTGCAGCGTTTTTAACAATGGTAGAGTTTGTCATTGTATAAGCTTGAAGTTTGGTGAAATTGGGATCGTCACAGCATGGCAATTGAAGCAGGAAAAGGATGTGTTGTAAAGCCAAAAGAGCAAGCAAGAACTGTGGGGTTGGAATGGCGAAGCACTTTGTGAAGGAGTAGGGTGAAACTTCCCTGTGATTTACAGACAACACGTTTACGACCAAGTTTTATTTAGCGGGAACTGCGCTACCCCGCCTTGATTTGTAGCCACTGCTTTTAATACTAATAACAGAGCGAGGCGTAGATGTGAATTATTTATGTTCGGAGATAAAACATTTTCAGTAACCGGTGGCGTGGGTGCTTTGAGGGAGGGAAATCGGTTTTGCTCAGACAGTTATTGTTTTCCGCGGGTGAGTGACGAGGGGTCGCTAAGGTGTCGGTTCACGGAGCGGGTAGCTGCCATTTCTGAAGTGAAACAGTTTAAATTGGTTCCTTCTTCGTCTACGATTTTGAGGGAAACAGGAAATATCGCATGCGATTCTCAATAAAAAAGAAGAAAAAACAAACGACGCACCAGCCGTGCAGCATGAGATCATGAGCCATTTTCCTTTAAAATTTCAGTCTTTTCCTTAAAAACCAACCATTTTTAACTAAAATATTTAATCATCTTGTCGTATCTTGTTATATCATACTAATAATACTGACGTATAAGATTCACTGTATGTAATTCAATTATAGAACACAGAATTAATCGTACAATCATTCACTAATTGAATTGCGTCTTTACCTGCTGCGATGTATCTTGTTTTCCGTTGCTAGGTGATACGTGGTAATAATATTGAAGTGATATATCTAACAAGTCTCCCCCCTTAGTCCACAACCCCTCAATTGATCTACATGTCTTCGTAATATCCTTCCATCCATCAACACATCGTAGTGTAGTCTTCCTAATTTCGCCTTGACTACTCCCGGGTACCACTTGCTCCCTCTAGGATGATACCCCCTCACCATAACCGCAGCTCCCACTTAAAATGATCTTATGTTGTTGTTC
Organism: Creontiades dilutus; assembly: GCA_031894815.1. NCBI lineage: Eukaryota > Metazoa > Arthropoda > Insecta > Hemiptera > Miridae > Creontiades > Creontiades dilutus. The sequence goes on from JAVIWC010009583.1 coordinate 309,890, forward strand.
ATGGTCCGAGTATCTTGCTTTGGTTCTTGGTCGTTAAGTAAAAGGTCTAGCTTCGTACGCACGTTGTATGAAAACATCATTTTATAAGCGGACGATCCAGCAGCATTCGGAACTCTTCTTATTTGAGTTAAACAATTTGCAATTTTGTTGTTTAGATCACCTCCATCATTTTTCATTTCAACTTATTCTTCACCGTTTGAACAAATCTTTCTGCTTGCCCATTTGTGGCCGGATGGTATGGCGCAGATCGTTTATGATGAATATGGTTTTCCTCCATAAACTGACGAAATTCTTGAGAAGTAAACATGCTGGCATTATCTGATACTAGAACGTATGGGAGACCGAAACAAGAGAATAATTTGGTCAATAAACGACAATGGCAACGAGGAGTAAGAAGAAATCGAAGCAGGTAGCGGAATGGGAGGACGAGAACAGACAATTGGATAAATTGGTTCGTAGCCGTAGAATAGTTGAACTTCAAATATCCCATCCTCGTCGCCATTGTCGTATCTTGTTATATCATACTAATAATACTGACGTATAAGATTCACTGTATATAATTCATTTATAGAACACAGAATTGATCGTACAATCATTCACTAATTGAATTGCGTCTTCACCTGCTGCGATGTATCTTGTTTTCCGTTGCTAGGTGATACGTGGTAATAATATTGAAGTGATATATCTAACACATCTCAATTCTGTTTGTAAATATATCTGCTATAAAAACTAATTGTATAATAATCAATCATAGTTTCATTATTTTTGTACTTGTCTAAACTTAGTTTATGGTCAATAAACTTTTCCAAGATATGTGTTTTGAAAGCTGTAAAACATGAATTTGTCCCTTCCGCTCCTAATGTATTAAAATAAATGGATTAATGAACTTAGGCATTGACTTCCATTATAAGAGTGAGCAAGGGTGGTGATTTATCATGACGAATCGGCTCCATTTGCATCATGATAAGGGTGGAGAGAAATATCTTCAGTGTCTACTGAATCTAATAAATAATTCGATAAATCATCGTCAACGACCATAAATCCGAAGACCCCAAGGACTTCTGGAGAAATCAGAAGTCCAGCCTCAATCGCTTATGCAACGAAAAGTCAGAGAAATTAATTTATCTGTCTTCAAAAAACAATCTGTCTTTCAATAAAACATGAAGGGAGTGGAGGGTGGCTGTGCACGTGACTTCCCGATTCGAATATTAGTGAACGGGATTGCGCACGTGTTTACTTGCAACGGACAGCTGACGGATCTTTGGTGAATCATTTACAAAGAAGAACCATTGTAATTGTATTATTCCTGTGTAAGAATGAGCCTTCTAAGTAACTCCTGATCTATGTAAATTAGATGTAGCTAGTAGTACATATCTTAACTCGCCGCCTCTAGGTCCCATAAAAAGCCCTTGCACTCACTTACACTTTGGGGCATCTAAAAGTAAGGACAATGAACGTCAATACCTACAATGGTGCAATTTACTGAATATGGAAATCCACTAGTGGACTGAAATTGTCATTTGCCCTCCATTAAATCACATAAGACTTGAAATAAACGATTTCAAAAGGAACTCTTGAAACAAAATAACACTAACATTAAGTATATCAGTTGATACGTTCCTCAAAGGATACGGTTTTCGCTATCTCCCAGCATGTTTACATTCACATGTTCAGTTCTTTTTTTTTTTAGCATGGAACATGCTTTAGCCTTAGACTAACTAGCCGAAAATGTCAGGCGGGATGGCTGACGCGGGAGGGTAACGTGGAATTGTCACACAGATGTCAGTAAGGTTCAGTTATGTTCGTGGCCAGCCGAAGTCAAGAACCATCTCTCCCGGTAACGTCTAGTGGCCACAATCCCTCCCTGACGTAATTATCATTATTCCTTCTGCCTTAGATAGCGGGCCAAACAAGAGCAGCCACCAGAAAAAAAGCGAGGAGAAAGCGTGTTCCATGTTTTTGAATATCAGCCGCAGGCTTTAAGCAGTAAGCACCCGGGGGTTCAGGGGGGGGTTTGTCCAAGTCTCCTGTAGGACGAGCGAACGAATGAACGTAAAGCAGTTCGGGTGGTTTTATTCGATTCTTTCCAATTACGAACATAAAAACGGAAGTGCCATTGCTGAAGTTTTCCACATTTAAATTTTTGGATTTTCCAACAAAATGGTCAAAATTATATTTTACTTTTATGATTACCAGAGAAATCGCGAGCTTTAGTAAGACATTGTCAACAAAGTGAATACTTCTTGGACAGAGGTTTTGAAAAGTTGGATGAGCAATGTAGATTCTTTAATTTTAAAATGTAGAGGTATTCAATAGTTAGGGAGAATATACGACGATGTTATTGACACACAAGTACTAACTACTTTTGCGATCTTTACAAAAGAACCTTTAGGGTCTTGCCTGCTCAATCCCTTTAGATGGCTATAAAAGTCAGAGCGTTAACTGTGACAATATTTGTACTTGATGCAATTGCAGTGAAATTTTTGAGAGGTCATTTTCAGGAAGTAAGTATATATATTTCCTATCATATTAAATGAATTCTGAATTTGTCGGAATCCTGGTCTTATGTTAAAACAACTACCAATAGGCAGTCTTCGCAACGAAAATAATGATTTATATAGGTTAACTCAGGATTGATACGTTTTTCACTGTAGAAAAATGAGCTCTGCTTGTGAGTTTATGATGTCACAAGTTTCGGCCCAAATTTTACTCAATGGAACGTTCACATTCTTTTTCCAAGAATGGTTGATACAAGAGGATCTTGAAATAATTTGAAAAGTTGTATATCAAGAATTAACTATTGTAATAGATCCAGCACGTCGCCACAATGTTCCACAAACATCATCGAGCAGTCGAAATCAATGTGCATGTTCAGTTTCACGTGTATGATGGTGATTTCTTAGGAGGGGTGCTTCGTGATGTGAGTCCATTGCAATTCAGATGTGATCCAGTGAGTTATTGACCTCGCACAAGACAGATGGGTGAATGAGTCGAAACAAAGTAGGCGACAGACCAGGGTTGATCACATTTGGTTATGGAGACACAATGTCTCGAAGTAATGATAGGTTCTTAGTCATACTCGTTTTCCGTTCAATGAATACATTTCGGCCCAACAAAAAAGATAAAGTCACTTGTGCTGTTTATCTTGGTTTGAATTCATTGACTTAACATGTTGACATTCTTTTGTCATCATTCCTACCTTGTTTTTACCGCCACGTATGATTTTATGCGCCTAACTGCGAGCGATTGTATTGGGAAATCGCGTATTACAAAAACATATATTCCACCCGATTGGCAATCAGGAGCCCGTTCAATCGGTGCGTATTGAAAGACATTTATAATGGGTTCACGAGGCTTCAAATGGATGTTCTACTGTCCAATTGCACCTCACGTGGGAGGCAAGTTGAAACGTGCAGATCGTTCTCACTGCATTCCAAGAGGACTTCTCGAGTATGACTTGGTGTATTGCCACGATGACCCAGTCCTGGTGATGCATGAACTTCAACAACATCTGGATGCCCTTGATCAATGGAGTATGGAGTGAATAGGGAATTTCCGATAATCAAGTTTATGAAAAATAGATTAAGGAATAGACTAGCTACCCCTTCTAAAGGGCTGAGCGATTAGCCTATAACACCCAGAGGGTACAGGCTCCAGGTGTACCATCAAGGGCACCATCCCATCACTAATTCCTGGATTTCCGATAGTTCCCCTATAAATTTATTTATATTTTTCTAACAGTATCATTTAAGGTAACTACCTCCAAAACTTTTAATATCATTCTTCTCGTATAAAGAATCCAATACTTTGCTCAAATCTTGATACTAACTCCCAGAGTGCTCATGGTTTGTATATCTCACAGGGAAATTGAGCAGATAATACAGTTAGTTACACTGATGTTTTATATTCGTATACGTTTAAATGATTTTAAATTCATGGGCTGGGTTTTAGCAATGACTTCTACGTATCTCATGAACTAATATTCTTTCTTATTCCTGGATTCCTGCTATACAATGGAGCTAGTTCTTCCTTAAAGTAGTTTTGTGATTCCGAGTTTTCTTTCTTTATCGAGGCCGGTCCAAATTATTCTGCATTAGTTCTGACCGACGTATGTGTTAGGCTCGGTGTTTCGAGGAGGATTGATCAATGCTATATTCATTCTTCCCAAACACATTCTGACAAATTCTCATGAATGTTACAAACGAGGTAGTTATATTTGTGAGAACGCGGACGCTGACACTTGTGACATATCTGTCTGTCACATATTCATGCGCCTAGTGAAGAAATTGAAACCCCATGGCTCATTATATATCAAGTACCTAATAGAAAAATGGAAGGCATTACACATATCAATATCGGTGTGTTGACAACAATATTTATTGTCCTCACACTCGATTTCTCAACGAGAGTATATAATCAAATGATCAGTGAGAATTTTATTTATCCCGATAATTCGGATCCATCAAATTATTTCACAGTCATTTGATAAAGAGCAAAACGTTCTCAACTCAGTCACGAAACGGTTGTTGGTAGTTTGTTAGTATGAAAGTCAAGAATAGTAAATACATAATATTAGGGTGTAACAGTAGTTTAGAAGAATGTAGCAATTTATTTATGCCTGGATAATGGGTTGTTATCCATCAAAGTTTTGTTTATTTCACAGTCGAACCATTTGATAAATCCACGATCTGAAACATATATAAACAATACGTTCCCTCCTAGGTTATTCAACCAGACTTCCGAACAGTTAAAACGTTCACTAGGGAATATTATTCAACTCAGTCACGAAACGGTGATAGAGCGATTATTGAATTTCAGGAAATTGTTGGTAGTTTGTTAGTATTAAAGTCAAGAATAGTAAATACATAATATTAGGTTACAGTGAAAGAATTTGCATCGTTTTTTATAGTTATCAGAATGCTTCAACCCGCGTATCGGCTACAAAGCCTTTTAGGAGTTCACTCCAGTATCCACATTACTACATCACTACGTCACTAGGTTACTGATATCAAAACAAAAACAATAATAAACGAAATAAAGCAAATGTTGGCACCATAAATCGGGCCATACATCGAGAATGGTTTGACCTACGGACCTGGGGAGGGGCTCATTCGATACCTCATGGAAAGTTCTTCAAAAAGAGTCCAAATTTAGGCCACCTTGACTTCTTTTGAGGTTTTTAGGGATTTTACAAAAATTTGATAACCCTTAAAGGGCACTTTAAATTAAGTGGGAGTGCTGGCTCAAGAATTGGGGCGTCGCAGGACCAACATGGATTTTTCCTGAAAATTTCAGCTTTTTTGCTTCAGCCGTTTGTGAGAAATCGTGCGTACGACGGACGGACGGAAAAATTTGTATTGCAGATTCGGATTCTACACCCTTTGAAACGTAAACCATGAAATTTTCAGGGGAGGTTAGAATTTTTTTTTTTTTTCAAGAGCAATTACAATGGTTTATTATTGAATAATAAACCAAAATTATAATATTCGTACGAAATTGACAGGTACTACTAAAAACTGTTAACAACTTTTTAAAAATTGGAGGTCCAATTCAAACGTCAAAACTGGGTTATTAGATCATTGGTGTCAAAAACAGAACTCTCCGATCATATAAATCAAAAACTCTCCAAGAATCTGAGCGATTAGGAAAGTTCGATAAACGAGGTCTTGTATTAGCTAAATTTTACACATTTTGGGTTTTACAGATGATTTGAATTAAAGGGCCCGTGAGACAACATCACTATCCTTTTTGTTGGTTAACATGATAGCTTGTTAGCCATTTGCAACCATTAACTGATGTTTCTTTCTGTAAAGCGAGAAATTATAATTTTGAAACTTAGCATATTAGGTTTATGCACACAGTTATCTCCCACAGAACATTTAAATTGAGATAGGGAGAAGGTAACTGCGATACAGGAGCAGTCCAGTAAGGAATATATGTGTTTTTAGTATCTCCTAGAAACGTATTGATTCCAAATTTCCCCAAATTCAATTTACAAGATAAATGTAGTAACATTAACGAGCAATTTTCACGATCTCGGATCAGGAGACTCTGTCCTTCGATCTTCGGAGTAGCGTTTTATGATGTCTAACCTTAAATCTTTGTAATATGGAACAATATTCAGCAAACTAACTGTCTGAAATGTGATTTATTATTTAATTTTAAAGTTGCGTTTACGAATGATGAAATCATTGGAAAAATTCAATAAATATGATCATTCAAAACTAATCCATGATTTCTGTAAACAGGTAACAGTTTACAGTTTTACTCATTGTAGAGTTCAAGGCAAAAATAAATAATATCTGGACAAATAATAAATTTTACTACCTCTACGCAATGGGATGGGAGAATGATTCATTTCCGAAAACCGCATAATTCCTCATTTTATTCCTTTGTGGTTTCTCAAGCTTCGTTTCCTCCTCTCTCGTAAAAGTGATATTCGAGGGAGATTTAAACTGTAACCCCGCCGTTTTCGCGCCCTTGGCGGGCTCCGAGGATTCAAAGGCCCCAACGGCACAGAAAGAGAAAATTTATGATTCTCACATTTGTCATCGCTGGTTGTGGCTGGTGGTTCACTTCATCAAAGTTTCAACCTGCCAGCGGGAGGACCGCCTTCGCATAAATCCGCTTGGAAAGACGCATCGTCCGACGGAAAACAGGGGAAGTAGAGCTCCCGGTACATAAAGCGAATCTAAATCGTATTAACACAAAGTTAGCTCGGCCACTGTGGAAGGTTAGACGAGAAGTTTTGTACTTATGAATTCAGTCTGTATCCGGCTATCCATCACCATTAAAACAGCGTTTGATGTCCGTTCTCAACTTCCTGTCTCTGACTCATATTTTTCTCATCCGGATGCCCGTGGCAGGAATAGTACTGACGACGTGCAAGGAAAGAGTACTTAATTTAAATACGAGTAGTTTGATCAGCGATAGAACTCTCCACTAAACTGTTGAAACATCTCTTTATCATTCGGGTTAATTAACTATGTACATATTTTTTATGGAAATAGTGACGATTTTTGGTTTATTATTCAATAATAAACCATTGTAATCACTCTTGAAAAAAAAAAAAAAAAAAAATTCTAACCCCCCTGAAAATTTCATGGTTTACGTTTCAAAGGGTGTAGAATCCGAATCTGCAATAAAAATTTTTTCCGTCCGCCGTCGCCGTACGCACGATTTCTCCCAAACGGCTGAAGAAAAATAGCTGAAATTTTCAGGAAAAATCCATGTTGGTCCGGCGACGCCCCGATTCTCGAGCCAGCTCTCTCACTTAATTTAAAGTGCCCTTTAAGGGTTGTCAAAGTTTTGTAAAATCCCTAAAAACCTCAAAAAAAAAGTCAAGGCGGCCTAAATTTGTACTCTTTTTGAAGAACACTCCACGAGGAATCGAATGAGCCCCTCCCCAGGTCCGTAGGTCAAACCATTCCAGATCTATGGCCCGATTTATGGTGCCAATATTCGCGTTATTTTGGTTTATTATTGTTTTTGTGTTGCCATCAGTAACCTAGTGACGTGATGTAGTAATGTGGATACTGGAGTGAACTCCTAAAAGGCTTTGTAGCCGATACACGGATTGAAGCATTCTGATAATCATAAAAAACGCCGCAAATTCTTCCACGGGGTTTCATTATTCAAATTGGCTTGCGTTCATGATTTGAATTTCTACTAAGCTCTGGAGTGTGCGTGTTTCACAGTGATAGAGCGATTATTGAATTTCAGGAGATATGCACACGAGCATGATCAACTGTTCTCAATCCAAAATACAAATTTGGATTGTTCATTTGATCGTGTTCGTGTGCCTCCTGAAATTCAATAATCACTCTATCACCTGTGAAACACGCACACTCCAAAGCTTAGCAGAAATTCAAATCATGAACGCAACCCAATTGAATAATAAACCCCAGTGGAAGAATTTGCAGCGTTTTTTAGGTGTCTAAAGTGATTACTCTTTGTCGGAATTTAAAAAATTTAAACTGAATATTTAATATCAATGCAAATTTTTCCCAACATAGGGGCTTTCATTTCTACGTGTGTTCAATATTGGGTTGTGCAGTTTGAGGAGGTTGTTAATGGAAGATATGACAGCTGAAACCTCCGATATTCGGAAAACAATATGAGTTTAAATCAATTCCAGATACACCGTCACATTCCTGTTATGAAAACCACTCGACTGACAATGAACGAGCTATAATTCAGTAGGGAGGACTATTTTTGAAAATCCTAATATCATCCTACATATTGACATGTATTCAACATCTATAATAGATATTTTACAACTTCACTTGACAAATTTTAAGACTAAAAGTCATTTCCAATTTTTTACCTAAGACGGCTTTTTATTGTAGGCAAATTTTAGGGGAAGGAGCGAAGGAAGGTAGAGACAGAAAAATGAGCAAAATATTAAAGTCATGCAACATCACCGGATGAGCAAAGTTTCCCAAATTAGCATATCACACTGACGTTAAACTGAACAAACTAAACCAAAAGGTTAACACGCGTTAGGTTACTTTGGTTGCTTTATTCCGTCGTTTAATGTGTCCATTTTGAGTTTGTCTTTATTCTTATGAAAATTAAGAACGTTTTTCCGTATAATCAAGAGCTTAAACTTACTATGGTTCTAGTGCCCTATTGTTTGGTCATAGGCCATGAACTTATTTTTAGCGAATATTTGTCAAAAATATATAAATCGAACAATAATAATGCCATTCTTACAATTTATAGTGATTTCTTAAGTAAATTTTGTTAAACCTTAATAATTTACCGCGCTTAAAAAATTCTTTCTAATAAAACGTATGACTTTTCGGAGGAAGCACGACGTTTTTAGTGGAAAACTTTCATATATTTCTCAAAACCTTAAAATCGCCGTATTGAAAATCCTAAAATTGTCTCACAATGCTTTGCAGCAGATTTTCATGAAGAACATTTGAAGAATTAGTATTTAAGCATTTTTGTGCCACTTCATTAGCTTCGTTTTTAACTGAAGTTCGTTTAAAATTTAAAATTATTAAACCAGAAATGGTGGGTTATTGTTTCTTACTTCTCGGATAACTCTAATGTACATAGTAGTAGTAACTCATTTTAACGTATTTTTTTGTATAATATTAGCACATACAAAACATATATTTGTTTTCATATATTCAAACATATATGCGATTCATAATATTCATAATTTCATTACTGAAATGAAAATATAAATTCATTTTTTCCCCCCGGGACCATTTTGGAATGTAAATTCAATAGGTCTCGTTAACATCGAACGTTGCTTGAACAAAAGATGTTAGTATGCTCTTACATAAAAAAATTCGAATCGAAGAGTTAAACGGTCATTTTCCGTGAAGGTTTTAAATCCATAAAGATTTTATATAGAAACTATTCCTTTATTCAAAACTATAAGTCGCCAAAGATTATATTTAGCGATTCACCCCACGGGAGCGTTTTTATTTGTCATGAATTTCCAGCAGTTACGGAAGATATAAATTCTGGGGGGCGTTGGCTTTTTTATAGGGCTGTATTCATTTGCTCAAGTCTAGTAACCAGGTTAAGGCTGCAATCCCCTGCCAATAAATTTTCAACTTTCTCTCTCCAACTTCAAAAAGAGTAGTGACAACCATAAATTTAGTCGGCTGTAAAACCCAATGTCTCTACTGGCCCCGCAGGTCGATTGTCGTTGGGTCTCAATGTAAGAAATCGCTCCCCTTCTCGTTTCGCAATCTATTTTCGAAGTGACTAACATTTATCGCCCTTGTACACATATCTCATAGTCGAAACACCGTTTTCAATGGTTGAAAAAGAAGACGGTTAGACTCTACAGCTGTCGAAAATAGACCTCACAACAACGGATCTCTTTGTTCACTAACCACTTCGAGTGATTGTTCAATGAATGAAGTTTAAGCTGTTTGCTCCTGTATACAAAGCATCCATCAAGCAATAAGGCGATTAGTTATGGGTGGTAGGCCTAAATTGTAACATTATAGCTTTGAAAAAATGTAAACAGCACTTTGGTAGTGACGAAACTTTTGAGGGAAAGTTTAAGTTTCAGCAGAGAAAACAATCCATTCTTGAATAAGCTGGGAGATCAAATTTACACAACAGCTCCAATTAGGGCTTCGTTGTGTTCATCAGTACTCTTCATTTGTTAATTCGAAACATTGCAAGAAATTCATCAAAAATATGTATAAACATATTGGTTATATGTATATATACATAGCAGTTGGAATCATCCATTCACCAAGAGCGAACAGCGTATACGAGTGTGTGAGTGTACTCAATAAACCAAGAAACACTTTCTTCCTCTTCTCAGAAACATCATCAGTCATTCAACTCTCTCCAGACTGCCATGAAGAAAGACCTACGAACGCCCGACCAGGCCTAATAACAAGTCCAAGAAAATAAAACTACTATCGGAAACTTATAACAGCTAGGGTTCGTTCATTGGCTGAGATATCCACTCAAACCAAAATGGAAAACTCCTACCGACTGTATTTAGTTGGTTGAAGAGTTGTTTTTACTTACTTGGCTTCAAGTATTCCACTTAAGGACTCATTAGTCTGTTTTCGTTAACAACCACTAGTTTCTATTATTTGATCCTGGCAGTCACAGTTTATCTCTCCGATCTCTAAGGATTTCTACCTACTGAGTCGCGAAAAAACTTTGCCTTCGAGATATTCTTCAAGCTCACTGCTGAAGAGAAAAAAAGGTAGACCGTCGTACACTCGGTAGGATGAATTATCAGTTTTTTCTAGTTCAGATCGAGGTTTTTGTCGTCGGACGGCATAGGGTATTTGAAATGGTTTCAAAGCGATCGTCCAGTCCATTCCAAAGACGACAAACGCCTTTTGTGGCCTCCTGAACTGACGGCAGGGGAGTCTTCAAGGTGTGACATGCGGCGAACTTGATAGATGCTGCCGGTCGTTTCTTTCACGCGCGCCTTAACCATATCTGCGCTTCTTGCCCTTATGAGACAGTTACAAACATCAACCAGGATCGTACGAGTTTTTCCTGGAGGGAGCGTTCCCGCCGATCATAGCTACCCTTTGAAGGTCCGGGTTCCAACAACACAAGAGGCACGTGCTTCGAAGAGGAGCCTTGGTACGGCGATCTCCCATCGTCAGGCAGGCCGAGAGGTCGATGCTTCAGAAATCCAATTCACTACGACAATCAAGACCTTGATGGACATACCTTCACAGTTTTACTATTTTCTGCAATACACAGTTTAATAGTCAGTGTGAAACAACAGTCGCCTTGAGGGAATCAACATTCCATCCGTTCACTGCAGTTACGAAAGAACGATAATTGTAAAAGAAAACAAAAATATAATCAAGAGCCGACGAGATTAAGATCGGGAATTAAAATGGACAGGCAGATTTCAAACGTTTCTACAGTCCAAGAAACAAGAGAGGAAATAAGACTTTGCTAAAATCATTCCGTCCCTCTGTTTTGTTCAAAAGACATCCCACTCTAGAAACCAAACCACACTTCAACACATTTGAATTCTCCATCACCATGAATTGCTAAATTGATCAACGATTGAAATTGCTTATTGATGATTGTCGAATGATGTCTAATGTAAGTTGGAAGGGACGAAAATGAGAAACCAAACGAATAAAGAGGTGTATTTTGGATAGAAATTAAATACGTTTAAAAAAATTGATTGAAATAAATTTTATGACTCAAAAATACTTTGAATATAGTCAAGTTAAAAATTATATATTTATTTTTAAAAGTAGCTTTTTCAATTGCTTTCAACTTGTAGAGCGAAGTAGGCTGTTTACACGTACGAATTAGCATAGGGAAGCTAATTTTTGCAGAAACGCCTCTAATTTTGGCTAAATTTGAAATATTAGCGGTTATTGAACAGCGATTATTGAATTTCAGGAGATATGCATAGAGCGCGTAAATCTATTCTCAACCAAAATACCTATTTGGATTGATCGGTTGATCATATTTGTGTGCCTCCTGAAATTCAATTAATCGCTCTATCACTTGTGAAACACGCACACTCCAAAGCTTAGTAGAAATTCAAATCATGAACGCAAGCCAGTTAAATAATAAACCAAAGTGAAAGAATTTGCCGCGTTTTTTTTTTTTTTTTTTTTTTATGGTTATCAGAATACTTCAACCCGTGTATCGGCTATAAATCCTTTTAGGAGTTCACTTTAGTATCCACTTTCACTACATCAGGTTACTGTAATCAAAACAAAAACAATAATAAAGCAAAATAACGCAAATTTTGGCCTTGTAAATTTTTCATAAAATATCTTGTGTATATTTTATTTATTTCATCATTTTAATTTTTTAATTACACCTCCAAAAACGGACATATGATGTTTTTCCACCCAAGGAAAAATGTATGCAAAGAAGTCCAAGGTGTGATGTAAACGGACACGAATAATGCTCTTGTACAATTGATTGAAGTTTGAATTGCAAAAATGTAGCCAAGTCCATCATGTGATGTAGTTATTCTTTTCACTTGCATAGCATCTCTATCAAATTTTTGGAACTCATTGTTTTCAGATTGATGAACGAATGAACACTATTCTTTCTCGTAGATACAACACCTCCAGCGCGTACAGTATTACGTTTGAATTGAGGTATTGGTTTATATCCAGGTAAGTCAACTCGTTCATCATTTTCGACCAGCGTCTCTGACGTAGAAACGTGCAAATCAATAGAAAACCAACGCTTTATTTTATAGAAAAAACCTCATTGATTTCTATCTAGCATTCACTTTCAGAGTTAACAATTTCAGATTATTTGCTCCATCCGTTTGGGAGAAATCGTGCGTACGGCGGACGGACGGAAAAATCCGCAATAAAAAGCAGATTCGGATTCTACACCCTTTGAAACGTAAACCATGAAATTTTCAGGGGCGGTTAGAATTTTTTTCCCAGAGCGATTATAATGGTTTATTATCGAATAATAAACCAAAAAAAGTGTCTCAAAAAATTCCTTGACCCCCAGTCAAAAGACATGTCTATGCCAAAAACCAAAATTTCTTAAAACTGAGTCTATTTCCACAAAATGTAGTTTGAATGTTCAATCGACCAATTTCGACGGTTAGGTCGTCAACAGCAACATACACCAACTATTGTAATTTTGGTTACGTTCTTCATTAAGTTTTAGTGTAGGTAACAATAGTATCTATAAGACAACTCAATTTATCGATTTCTTCTATTTGCTTCCACTGCTTGAAAAACGTTTAACACATAAAATTGTATACATTCTGCTCCATCCTTCAAATACAGGTAATGATTTTATGTGTACTCCTATCTAACAAGGAGTAATAAGTAAGGCAATCCTGATTAGGTTAGATTAATCGTTTAGAGTGACGCAGTAAGGTCAAAGTGGTGCCGTATTGGGGCCACCGCCTTTTCCCGCTGGGGATTGATTTACAATAAAACGACCGCGTCAAACTACCGCCTCGACTTGCAACAGTGATTCATGATGTAACTGAAACGCGGGGTCACCAAACAAATGAACGGGGTCATGTACCGACAAGATTGCGATTTCAGAAACAACGTGTCCGACAAGCGAGTTCAATTAACTTATTCCATCTGTTGGCTCGGCGCTGGTACAACATAATGCCTTAGACAGCGGGCCAGATGTCTAAATAACACGGTTTGTATTCATAACAGCGTTCTCTGTTGATAAGACATAATTGTTTTCCCTTGGGAAATAGAAAATTCACATCATTTCTCAGTAAGAAGAAACAACTTTTTGTAGGTAGAAAACCGTGTGCCAAGATATCGTAACCACATGATTGTAAGGTTTGTTTGTAGGGAAGATTTATTTGTTTGTGGGGGGGGGGGGGGTGATCTAGATAATAATAGTAAATAGATGGCAGATAACAATAGTTGTATGAATGTCCTTGATTTGTGGTGAAATATTTAGACCCAAAGGAGTCAGAACGAATATTAACATCATAAGTATATAAAAATACGCAAGTTGGGTGTTTCACATAGTTCGCGTAGGTGATATGAATGTATAATTTATCAAGATGCTTAAAAATATCTTTGAAGATGTAGAAATCTTTAAATTTTAAAATCTTAGAAGCTAGTGACGATTAACGGGACGGAAATGGCATGGGCATGTTCTTGCGGATATCAACGCCGTCAAAACGTTACTCGACATTTATTGTGGATATTTCGCGCTAATTCCGTATCAGCTATAATAGCGATGAGGCGTTTTAAAATTGATCAGAAAAAAATTAAACCAGCTTTCCTCAACTACCCTCCGATTCGGAGCATGATTGGTCCTCCAGAACGCGGGAAAAATTAGGCGTGGTGAATGTTGTTTCCTCATGGACAATATGAAGTATACTTTTTTAGTAATGAAACTCTTAGGGGGCCTTTTGCAGCCTAATCCCTACAAATTTCGTCAAGATCAAATAAAAACTGATATGTTACATGGATTTGTGGACAAACGGGTTGACAAACCGACATGAAAGTTAAACCGAAGCTTCCGCTACCAATAGAAGACAATTTAGTCTTTAGTGTATACCACGTAATATATAATATATGTGTAAAACTCTAGTTTTATACATGCAACACGTATGATCGCTTCGTCACCAACGATGCGCGTCATCACCTTTAATTTCCTCTCCGATAATTTATTTGTTCGCTTGTCTCCCACATTTCAACAACTGGCTGTGGAAGAGACTACGTCGCCGAAAGAAGGCTTGTTTGTTTCGATTCGTTTTCAGGTATTCTGTCAAACTTCACAGCTAATGAACTTTATTTATATTACTATTATGGTGATTAATTAATAAAACGTTTTCAGAACGCATCGCTGTCGTCTTCTTTGGCTTACACGCTTATATATGGTAATCCGTCTAAATCCTCTAATCCAGAAGTCTGATTATTATTCACTTAACTTAAGAATGGAAGAGAAATATTTGGAGGGTTTTATATTTGCACATTCGCAGAGGGCTACAGAAAATGGAATCGGCAGAAGGGAAACCTCTATCCCACGCTATGCCGGTTAATTTTATTTAACTTGGGTGAATTGAGCCAGCATAGGGGTTACCGTTGTGGTGGCAGCAATAATATGCATAGAAATCTATCTTGGGAACCCTAGGAACTTATTCGACATGCGTCGACTGATCCCAGTAGAATTTACAGAATCACCAAGAAGGCTAGGGTAAAAAACGTAGTCTCTAAAAAATATGACCAAAATCAGACTGTAATTTTGCCGAGTTTTGACCTGTCAATCGCATAGACAAACGAAAAGACAGATCGGTAGAGAGAAAAATTGTAGAGGACATTCCAAAACGCTTAATGCGAATGAATGTTCTGGTTCCGAACGAATTTTTGTTCACTTCTTAAGCGAACTTGAAAGTTATGACAATGATCAAGCTACGTTGGTACTCCGAAAAAAAAGTAGGACAAAATCCTGCTTCAATGAGTAACTACGTATTTTTAAAAATTATGATAATAAATTGATGAATGCTTATAAAAATTATTTTTAAATATCGATTTTTGAATATTGTATGCCTTTAAGAAAAACCCAAACTGTGGTTTTTTGAAGAAAACTAACAATGCAATGATGCTTTGCTGAATAAATGAGCCGCCAATTAAGTAAACCCTTGTTCTGAATGCATTTACAAGAAGGTGGGTCTACAGAAGGTGGTTAGTCGGCAGTAGACAGACCGAAACTTGTAGTAAACAGCCAACTGTCCCCGACTATTACCGCAACCATAATACCATGCAGCTAAAACCGGGTTTCAGCGTGGCTTCTACCCACCAACTCACTCTCCCATCACTCGCGTTGTTCCAACCTATTCAGGAACTCAGGGAGTCTATTATGTTATTAATATTCCAACGTTGGATCATAAACCAAGGGTAATAAAGAGGTTATTACCGTCCGGATAGTATGTGACCAACTCCGGTATACCTTACCATCTCTCTCTCCCCCTTAATAACCGAGTAATTACGGGGTCTCCTTTATGCCTCTCCAGTAATTCTCTTCTCCCCCCCCCCCCACCCCTTTTTCCACTGCACCCACGGGGTAATTCTGGGGTAATTCCTACCAACACGCCCCTCCAAGGGTGTGGGGAGTTACAGTGTAAACCCTGAAGCTTTCGCCCGTCTGATGATGACGTTGAGCCAGGAGGTCACTTAACGTAGGTTTAATGAAACGATAAACCTCGGATCTTGTTCGGAATGAGCGTTGGTTTATGACGCCAACGCGTATCGCAGCGTTGCGGCCGAGGGCGTAAGCTAGAGTTATAAACCTTGGGATTAGTAAGGGTTTTTCGGAAGCAACATGAACAAATACTAGGTGACTGCTGTGAGACACTACATCCTTTCACAGGTGATAGAGCGATTATTGAATTTCAGGAGACATGCATAGAGCACGTAAATCTGTTCTCAACCAAAATACCTATTTGGATTGTTCAGTTGATCATATTTGTGTGCCTCTTGAAATTCAATAATCGCTCTATCACCTGTGAAATATGCACACTCCAAAGCTTAGTAGAAATTCAAATCATGAACGCAAGCCAGTTGAATAATAAACCCCAGTAAAAGAATTTGCAGCGTTTTTTTTTTTTTTTTTTTTTTATGGTTATCAGAATGCTTCAATCCGTGTATCGGCTACAAAGCCTTTTAGGAGTTCACACCAGTACCCACATTACTACATCACTTCATCACTACGTCACTAGGTTACTGCTATCAAAACAAAAACAATAATAAACCAAAATAACGCAAATGTTGGCACCATAAATCGGGCCATACACGGACCTGGGGAGGGGCTCATTCGATTCCTCGTGGACAGTTCTTCAAAAAGAGCCTAAATTTAACGCGCCTCGACTTTTTTTGAGGTTTTTAGGGATTTTACAAAACTTCGACAACCCTTAAAGGACACTTTGAATTAAGTGAGAGATCCAGCTCAAGTATTGGGGCGATGTCGCACCAACATGGATTTTTCCTGAAAATTTCAGCTTTTTTGCTCCAGCCGTTTGGGAGAAAACGTGCGTACGGCGTACGGACGGAAAAATTTGTATTGCAGATTCGGATTCTACACCCTTTGAAACGTAAACCATGAAATTTTCAGGGGGCGTTTTATTTTCAAGAGCGATTACAATGGTTTATTATTTAATTATAAATCAAAAGGTACATCATGGACAACAACAAGGCAAAATCTATCCAAAGCTATTTTCAAACACTATAGGACCAATTTTTCACAACAGCAACTACAAAAGGGTATTTTTATATACAACTTTTTAATTTTTCTGTCATTTTTATTGCCATTATTATTACCTTGAAAATGTTCTGACGCATTTTCGTTGGGCTTTTTTAACGCTGCTAATATCCCTACACAAATTTCTATTTCCGTTTCAAAACCTCACCCGGCAGTTAGGACAAGGCTATAAAAATTTTCTCTGCAAACAGAATTATGCTGAACAATATGGTCGATACGTTTTTTCCTGTTTTTAAGTGTAACGGGATTATTTTTTATAGGCCGGGTTATGAAAACAGAAAAATGTTCTTCCATATAGACAACCTTTAATTAAGTATACATTATAATGATATATCGTTTGATTCTGGGCGCAGATAGTATTGTTTCAGTTTTGCCTTTTAGTGCTGTTGCATGATATTTAGCAATGCATAACTTCCCTCTAATAACGTTATCAAGTCACACGCTTCATTGTTATGAAAGTTCCCCGCAGCGCTTAATTTTATTTCGTTCTTTATCGGGCCCCGTCTTCGGGGGTCTCACCGTTTCCACGTCGGTGGCCTGCGCAGTTTATCATATTTTTAATGGTATATTTTATATCCATTGAATTCTACATCGCACGCATGTTCTGTTGCAAATAATGAAGCTTTTGTCGGGCTGTTTACTAATTTAGTTCACGCAACGAGGTTCAACTTAATTAATTTGCTTAATTGGTTTATGCAGAAAGTAGTTGTATGTTTGCAAGAACATACTGCTTTAGTTTATGATGGCGAAAATTGTACCATTCCTCATTTATACTAATATAGCAATAATTGAAATATGATGTTGTTCCCTTTACGTGTAACTTGAATCCAAGAACTCCTGTTCTGCATATTTAAAGTGAGAAACGGTCACCGTATAACGGCGGCTCTATGATTATGAAGGCGTCATTCGTTAAGTATTACCAGCTTGTGGTCTAGTGCGTAATGTTTGTAACAAGCAGATGCGATATACATGCAACACCCATAGGATATAACTGAATCTAAAAAGTTTCTAGCTAGTGGGAGTTAGCGTTTCAATAATACAGGGAAGTACTCAATAAGGAATGCTGATCTGTGACGTCCTCCCTAAAATATATGAAGCGAATGTGAATTGGATCTTAAAAGCGCTGCAGCGTACAGCCTTGTAGCTGGTGAATTGTTGATGGTCTATAACCATCCTTAGCCTGGGACACCAGGTTTCCACTCTGACACATTGTGACCAAGAACTACCTTGCAACTGGAGGCTGTGGCTGTAATCATCTTCCTTCTAGCACCTGTGCGTTAGACTCTTTACCGATCAAAGTACATCATCTGTAAGTATTGGAAAGTATGAAAGGTGTAGCTACTTTTATAGCAATAAAGCACATTGAGGCAAACACCACCTACGGGACAGTAACAGTGAGCTGGGGGGAGTCTCATGGTCCATGCAGCTTAGCCTTCTTGATTGATGAAGCTGGCAGTTTGTTTTCAGTTTTTAACTCAGCTGGTTCTGTTGAACGATTAACTGATTCTCTCCTAACTTTCTTCACAAACACGTACTACATACAACTTTGGTGCCTAATTTGTCATCCGCTATATTTTATATCATTCACTTTTCATTTCAACTTTGTGCAGATGTTCATTTCCTTTTTACTCATCGTTGTGCTAGTGTTTGATTTCCATTTATTTTTATTCCAGATACGTCAACATTTTTGGAATTTTCCCTTACATTTCTTTCCATTTTTATTTCCTCATTGTTGAGGTTTCCAGGTTGATTTTCTTGATACATCCAGCATCACTGCTACTCATCAGTGAGTTCTGATAATATAGATTGAGTAACTGTGCACATGCTCAATATAACTAATTGTCATATTATGCCAATATTATGCACTAATTGTCATATTATGACAACTGGGCACCCGTTGTAACACGACTAAGAGAACATGCCATTACAAATACAGCCGCTGAAATAGGTAAAAACATTATTGGGCACTCAACAGGAATTGAAAATTTCATCTTCATATCGGAAGAAAAACTTCCTCTGATTCACCATAAACGGATAGAAAAATCAAAAAGATTCATGAATCATGATTCACAAAGGACTGAGATCTCAAGATTTTTGGCTCGAAAGTAATCTCTACACATGCACCAATGCAAACTTTGTATATCAAGGTAAAGAATATTTTTTACATTCCAGTTTATGTTAAATTTATGGTTTGTATAGGTAAATATCGAGATAGATATCAAAATTATTCCGGTACGATATGAATCATTATACTATTTTGGAGGCAGATGTATTAGGCAGTTTGCTATCACTTTATTGAAGTGAAAACTTCTTTAGGCGCGCTTAGCACTTTTCTTGTATGGGCATTGAATGAGGCTGAGCCGTCACGCTCGGCTGTGTAACGCTCATTCGGTTAAAGTCGGCTCAAGTCGACTAAGTGATTTTTTTTTGTTTTGATTGCAGTAACCTAGTGATGTGAATGTGGATACTGGAGAACTCCTAAAAGGGTTTATAGCCGATACACGGGTTGAAGCATTCTGATAACCATAAAAAACGCTGCAAATTCTTTTACTGGGGTTCATTAGGTATTCAATTTCATTCATTTGGCTTGCATTCATGATTTGAATTTCTACTAAGCTTTGGAGTGTGCATGTTTCACAGGTGATAGAGCGATTATTGAATTTCAGGTGACACACAAATATGATCAACTGATCAATTAAAATGGGTATTTGGTTCAGAACCGATTTACGTGCTCTATGCATATCTCCTGAAATTCAATAATCGCTCTATCACCTGTGAAACACGCACACTCCAAAGCTTAGTAGAAATTCAAATCATGAATGCAAGCCAATGAATGAAATTGAATAATAAACCCCAGTGAAAGAATTTTCAGCGTTTTATTTATATGGTATGGAATGTTTAGAAATGCATGCGATGCGTCGTAAGAAATTAAGTGTGTCTATTGGACGCATGACGCGATTGAACTATATTCTAGAGTATAAAAGTTGATATTCTAGTATTTGGATGGATTAAACCCGTTTTGTTGAAGTTTTCACTTCTATCATGTGGTCTGAGGCACACACTCATTTTTGGTTTTTCAAATATTTATGTTACGCGTGTATTCTAGAACATTTGTCTATTTCACATTGGTATCGAATGAAATTGCCGTGATATGTATATTCACAGCATCATAAGACAAGTTATTTGCTTACAAGTGTCATACAAAATGTGAAATCAAATTCCATTCCAATGTTCCCAAACAGTTTCCCATTAAAATGATTTTCGTGAATTCATGTTGTAACACATTGAAGAATAGCAATTGTTTGGTTGCATTCATTGCATTCATTATTTTGTATTCATTTATTTTAATTTTATTGTTTTCTAAGAAAACACTGAAGCTCATCTGAATTCCCGGCTGTAACAACCGGACAACTGCCATTCAGAAATGACTGGTTTTGTGAAGATAAAAAATATCTTGTCTATATCCATATATAAACCTGGATCGTTATTTACAGTTTTTTTTACGGGCCGGGCTGAGGACGATAAATTGTGAACTTCCCCCGGAGGCGAAGAAGAAGGTGAATTAATGTGACGTTCGTTGGATCGAGTCGAAATTTATTATTAAAATGCTGCGTATTCAAAGCCGTTGATGCAAATATTTCTAACACTGTCAACAAGTCTTTGAGCCATTCTAACCATGTGTGTCGTAAGAAAGAGTGAAGAACTACTGTTATATGGCCTTAAGACAATCTAAAATGAGCGAGTGTTATTCAGCTCATAAAAAATTATGATATGCAATGAGAACCTTTACTTATTAGTCTGTCTAATTTACTTAACTTCTGGCAAGGTAGTAAATGTATGTGAATGCAATTTTTAAGCACTGCACGTTCTGAGCATATTCCGTATTATTTTCTATATCGACACAAAATAAAGTGTAGTACTATCCTAGCCTTTCTTTTAATTCCAATGCCTCTTAGCATAACAACATATAACTGGTACATTCCTTATGTCCATTGTATCCAATAGGATTGATATCTCATCGACATTGTTGTGTAAGAATTTAAATTATGAGAAAACATTAAACATTATAAAGAAACAATTTTGACACGTGGGCAGTTTTCTTGATTGAAAATTCATATAAAATTTGCCTGTTCAAAAACACATTAGGACTGGAAGATTAAGAGAATAAAATCACACACACACTACGTACTTACATACATAGGTATATAGTTTAGTTTGGCAAAATCAACTTGGATTTCAAGTTGAAAATTTTATCAAATTAATTTGAATGTCAATCTTAATCTTTTTGGCATCTCAATTTAAATCAGTGATCAATAAATAAAATTTGCAATTTGTTCAAATCATTGTGTGTGTGTGTGTGTGTGTGGAGATTGGTGACTATGAATAAAGACCATAATTATCTCAATGCATTAAGTTATTGTAATAATATTGTTATGTAATAGTTATCGTAATCAATTGTTGTTTGAGGAATTTAACTTCTGTGTTGACCCCCTAGAGACCCTTGCCTTCTCGTTAAAAAGGTAATCCCCTGCCAAATCGAATGCTGTCTAATTTGATGAAACAGTAATGGAAGCTATATGTGAGTGAATTCATCAATTACACCTTAGGACCAAGTAACCAATGACACCAGGGCAGAGACTTTCGCTTCGCTACTCAATAGTCGAATTTAGGAAACACAAAGCGAAAGTTGAGACGGCACAGTTCCATCATCCTGTCCCTAAATCTAGATGAGGGAGAGCAATGAAGAAGCCAAATATTACAACCTCTGACGATGATACGGACCGCCAAGATGAGATGGCCGATCTTCCACAAAGAAAGACATGCACATGCAATGCGTTCTACAGCCACTTCTGCTCTTATGAAGATTTTTCACATGATATTTCTGTCGATTAGTATGAATCTGGTTTTCATGCATCCATGTAGGTAATGTCAAAGAGACTATATAACAGCTACCTACCAGGCTTACTAACCATCTGGTGCGGGCCAGTAACCTGCGATATCAATTCCCCAAGAGCCAAAGACTTAAAATTCATTCCTAAGCTCTCTCCTCCAGTTCGTAGGAAGGAAGTGCATTTTGTTTGCATAGGCGGCTTCCACGAATCAAACGATTCATCGTGTCTCGACTCACAAAAAAAGTCGCTTCATTCCGAATGCCAGACGCTACCGGGGGCATGAGAGGTGACGAGCCCTCTGCATGAATTTACATCGACCTCTTACATCAAGAGGATCTCTCATTGGATATGCCCGAGACGGAGGGGCACCATCTGACGGAAGTCTCAGTGAGTAATGGGCGCGCGCCGTCAACACTACTTAGCTACTGATTAAACTTTTTCTTCTTCCAACTACCTGCTCCGCATAATCCCGAAGGGGCTGGTGATTACTCCATCCCATCCGCTATCGCGTAACGATCCGTTAACGCTGTCACTATAACTTCTAATATCAACAGATACAACTACAGCATGCTAAGATCCCTTGATACAAACGCAGCCATCGAGAGGGTACAGATCCTTCTGGAAAATACACAGAACCCTCGTTCTTCAAGGAAAAAAAAATCAAATCCACAACAAAACAGTTTATCTCATTTAACAAACATGATGGTATGCTTCATAATAAAAGTACTACTCTGGTATGGCTGTAGGGTGAATCCAAACGACATTAAAAATAACTCAATGCGGCTGCCATGTGTGATGTGGCACGTAGCTTGTTTGTATCCGTAACATGAAAGTGTTGTTTTATGAAAAAGTGTTGAACAATCCTATAACATTCCGGGGAGGACGCCGTTGGGGAAATCGATGGTGTTGCAATTGCCAAATTATTAAATAGTATTTTCCTTACCACCATCAAATTTGACCGCTATCGGACGATTTGTACGGAAAAAAATTAAGTTTGGTGAATTTTACGTTTCCGCAAGCTCATTGTGAGCAATAAAGCTCATAGGGGATCCTCTATAATCTAAATCGTACATTCCTGAAATTGTCATATAAATATGATGTTAAATTTAGAAATGAAGCTAGTTACTAGGATCTGTGGTGACAAGATAGACACGCAAACACATGTATGTATATCACATTACACAGGTACATCTCACACACACAGAAACAAGAAATGCAAGTTGTTTACTGTAATATGTGCTCAACTTCTCTGAACATATAATGGCTGTGACATCCAGGACTATGCGTCTATTGGGCTTCGTCAAGCGGAACTCACGTGAATTCACGCATGTACCAGCAATAGTTGCCCTGTATAAAGCTCTTGTCCTTCCAGTTATAGAATAGCATCTGTTGTTTGGAGTCCCTAGTATAGTTGCCACATTGATCAGATTGAAAGGGTACACCGCAGATTTCTGTGATGTGGCGTACAAGCTTCATATTCAAGCTTCGGACTCAGTGAATTATGATATGCTTGGTCGTGGCTGTGGGATGCTGGGCCCTGGAGATCGTAAACGCCTCTCGAATATGTCTTTCTTCTGGAAACTAATGCATGGAGATTTCGACTCCCCTCCGCTCTTGAAGGTGAATCTTGCTGTTCCTCGATCATCGTTTTCACAACAACACAAATCGTTTTCGTCGCTCCTTTTTCATGCACATATTACTTGCACAACCGCCCGCTAAGCAGATTCCCCAGAGAAGCTCTTTATCAACCAATCCCCCCCAAATAGACTTTTTTCGATTCTTTTAACTCTATTCGCTCTTACATTCATGATAGTTTGTGAAAGTTGTTTCTTGTCACAACATTTTCTCCCAGAGCCTACTAATAGTTTCAATTTCATTTCTTTCCCTATTTATCACCTGTGTTACAGTTCACTTCTTTATTATTTTGTAGTGTGTGTTCTTACACTTTGTCCTTCTTGGTGTATTCGGCTTTCAATTATTATTAAATAAATGAATATAAATCTTGAAATGTGACTAGAAATTTTAATTTTGGCATAAACCAAAGTTAAAAGTTTCTACTCTTCAATGTGAAAACAAGCGGCTTTCGATAGGTAAACAGGGTGACCAATTTTTTTTTCGACGCCATCCTCAACTTGCGAGTAAAGAAAAACCAAAAGTTCAAAATATGTCAATTTCAACATCAAAAGAGTGGAAAAACTGAGACGAGCAGAGGTGGAAGGGCTACTGAGCGAATTAAGGAAAGCTGAGAGAGCTGGGCGGATGTAGGGCACGTCGGGTTGACTTATGCGAGACATTACTCAGCCAGCACCGGGCACATAAATCACCCCCCTTCTCAGTATCTACATCTAATTACCTTCACTTAGAGAACATGATGGGTAGAAGCAGTATTTCCAAAACTCCAACACTACAAGCAGAACATAATTATCACATAAATTATGAATGTATGCATTATAGTCAATTATTTGTGTACTTCAAATTTTTCTTTCCCACAATGTATGTTAATATCTGATATTAAATGAAATCAAGAATACTTTCAGATTTGTCTAATAGCAGATTAATTTGAGAAATACATTCGATGCCTCAGTTAGTAGCAAATTTGATCTGATTCTTCATTTTTAACATAACATGAATAATGTTCGAGTAACAAGTACCTACTATTTACTACCTACTCAATGTAACAAATCGTAGTGCAGCGGTTCAGAGAAGGATAGTCAGTGGGTGTATAAACGAAAATGTTCATGTGGGCTTGAGGACAGCGGTCAAACTGGTAGGAAATTTAGGGAACGAATAAAAGAGCATGAAAGGATTCCAGGGACAACAAGGGTTATTCTGCCTTTGCAAGTCGTCTGAATGACTCCAATCATAGCTTCATTTTTGATCTGACAAACAGGCAATATGTAGAATTTCCCCTATTTTGTCGAAAGCAAAATTGTTAAGAGTGATGGGTCAGGAAAATGTTTAAATGAGGTTATTCCTCAAAAAATTTCGCCATTATTGGGTTCATTCCCGCAATAATTTTGACTCCCCCTCTCCATAATGGACTCCCTTTCACTTTGTAAGCCTTGAGTGGCGTTGGTTGGTCCTCCCCGTCCCTTTCACTTATTTGAGCCAATAGGATTCAACCTCATTTCACCTGGACCTACATAAGATGTGCTTTCTGTTTGTTACTGATGATGATGACCTAACAGTCGCAATCGATTCAACTGTGTAACTCATTATTTTCGTGGAGACATAGACAACGTTTTATCTTACTCCGTTTCTATTTTTAAGGATAGTCAGTTCAGAGCAGAAATCCATATTGTAACCATATTGTATTGTGCTCCAATTTTTGAATCGGTGTTGAATTTGATGGATACGGACAATTTTCTCATCCCGTATCTCGAAACTGCTACCACTAAAGATAATCTGTCGCTTTTCGCCTTCCAGTGTACCCTCTGGGTATTCCAGCAAAATCGTCCCAGACCTTGAACGGGGCCAGTTCATTCCACCACGTTCTTTTTGGAGGCCTAAAATAATTTACGTTACCCAACTCGCCAAGTTTGACCAATGTTCACTTATTTGCGTATATGTTTTATGTTGTTCAAATTTTGCAAGATAATTCAACCAATAAGTACTTAGGCAAACCCACAAGGTTATACAAAAAATGAAACACTTAAGTCCCATCTTCATATTGCCGAGCAAAACTAAAGCTCTTATATTTTTGTTAATATGGATGTGTGGTATCATGACCCCCCAGAATCTCCGGATTTTCTGTTTGAAATCGGCCAATAAATTGGAATGGCAACCTCGTAGTAAATTTGAATCATCCTTTACAGCCCAAAACATTTTATATTTACACTCTCGCAAGCTATTTTCTATGATAAAAGGTACGGGCCGCTAATAATCTGTTCAATCCTTGGAAATTTATTCGAAACCGCCTAAAACAGCAGAAGCCATTTAGAGAATTAAGTAGAAGAGAATTTAGTAGCGCTTGATGATAGGCCTAAAAACTTTTAGGTAACTATCATGATCTACGGAGCATCCCTGACCTGCGGCTAATTTCTTTCTGGTTCATTAAAGACACTGGCATTTTGTTCGGAGTCAGTACATTTTTTGTTTTGGCTGTTTAATTATTTGGATGTGTATATATAAAGGCAAGTATCCAATTGTGGAAATGTTGTACGGAAAAAGGAAAACGTGAACAACTGGACATCAGCTGGATTTTTTGTGTGGTTATGATGAGTCAACGTTCCATCCATTTTATTGCCCTAAACTGAGCATTGGCGGGTTAAAACCACCAACCTAAGAGGAGTGGGTACTTATCTGTTTGAGTACAGATTCAAATGAACTTGACACATGTACCTCACTTTTGAAGTTACGCAAGATCTACAATTTTACTAATGATCACCCACCGTCCAACAAAGCGCCTAAGCTCAAGGTTAAGATGCTACACCGCACAACATTCAAGTGTTGTGTGCCTAGTCCGAACGAGGGTAGCCGAAGGGAGGACGGAGATACCCACTTGAACAATTATAAATAGACGAATAGGATAGATAGGATGTAGAGAATGAAAGGGAATGAACAATCTTATAATTTTCTCTGAAATTAGATATGAGTGTTCATGATGAATAGCAACCACAATGGTTTCATTCAACTAATAGAAATAAATATCATCCATTCATTCCGAATGTTGATGAGACATTGACCCTCTTCCCTCTTACTTAAATATTTACAGTTGAGATCGATTGAAGGACTGGGTCAAGATTACAAAGTTAAAGAAAGGATTTTAACATGGAACATGCTTTAGCCTTGGACTAGCCACTCAAAACCGTTGTGCGAGAGTGGAACCAGGGAGTATCACGTTTTTACTTTCCCAACAGAGTGAATTTTAGTGGAAAGTAATGACAACTGTTACATTCCCGGTCCAGTTTTACTTTCCTCACCAAGTCCCTTATGGTGGAAGAAAATTTCGACTTTAAATTTCGCCAAAGAGTCCATTTTTACTTACCGTTTTAAAAGGATACTACACTACGCAGTGTAGTCACATATTGCGGACTTCCAGTCGCCATTGCCAGGGCAGGACTAGAGGGGACAACATCGCCAACTAGTCTAAAGTGGATTAGGTGTTCGTGACGATGTTTGTGAAAATACTAGTGTTACGGTGAAATTCGAGCAACAACTTTTTTTAAACATTGACGGACGGGAGAATTGCTTAAATTCATCTAATAGATAAAGGGAAGGGTGCCAGCTTGGCTTGAACATTCTGGCATCAGGGAACAAAGTATCTTGAGTCTCATTCATACTGACAGGAGGCCTAACCTGAGCAGCTTGATTGAAGCGACGTAAGCTCTCTCACCGGCTGCTATACTCTTCTGAATGCCATCGCTTAGACAGTTTTCATTGTTTAGGTTAGTACCTGGGTACTTGAACCCCTTCACATATTCAAATGTAGTGCCATACAGGGTAGCCTCCTCAGGTTCTCTCCACCTGCTGGTTGAAATTCTCATACACTTAAGCTTACTTGCGTTCACTGCCATACCAAGTCTATCTGTTCCAACTTCTAGCAGAGAGTACATTCTTCCAAGACCTTCGTGGTCCTAACTAGGAAGGCTATGTCATCCACGAAACCACAAAGTTGAGTGAATTTATATAAGCTGAATCCACCGGGATCGGCTTTGATCAATTCGGTGTGAAGAGCCAGGTTAAATGTAACGGCCGAGAGTTCTCTCCTTGTCCCACGCTGTCTAACTCCAATGGGCTAGCTAGCTCAACCACTTTCTTTTACTGTTGCTTTTGAGTCCTTTGAAGTCTGCTCGTCGAATTTTTTAATATCCGGGGAATGCCCATCCCCAGAAAAGCTTGCATTAACTCTTGTCTAGAGAATCGGTTAAAGTCCTGCACAAAATCTATAAAGATGATATAGAGGTATATTACCTATTCAGTAAACTTATCCAGGATCCGCCATACAAGGAAAATCGAATCCATGGTAACTGTTTGGCGTGAAACCAGCCTTGTACTCTTCAAGTAGGCCATCTGATTACCTGCCTTCTTCTTCAGTCTTTTCAGTATGTTACTACGGAGCTGTTTATATATATCTCACGGTAATATGCCACAGAAACTTGTCTCTCTTCTTGAAGATAGGCACGATCAAACCAACCTTCCAATCTTCTGGCATTCTTTGTTCGTTCCAAATATGGCGTAAGAGCTTGTAGACCTTTTCTTATAGTGCGGGAGCACGGTATTTGAGCAGCTCGCTGTAATAAGGTACTCACCCGGTGCCTTGACATTTTTCAAATCCTTTCGAGCTCTGAGTTCTTCCGAGGTAGGAACTCTTCCAATAGAGAATCCACGTTTAACATAGTCTGTTCTTGGTTGTCATTGAGATTTTCGTCACTAGAAAGAACAGACTGCAAGTGTTCAGCCCGTTCCTCTAGGATCAATAATAAACCACAATCACAAATCTCAATATAAAATAATAAACCTTAGTGAAATAATTTGAAGGGTTCTTCTTGACAGAAATTCATTAATCATGGCATGATATTAGTCGAAAGAGTTTTCTTCGGAAATGTTTAGTATGTTGGGCTTCTACTTAGTTTTACATTTACCTTCCAATAATGTACCATTTGTCGTGCTAGTTTAGGGGTGTTTGATTCTATTAGGTATTTAAGGAAAAGTCGGCAATCAAGCTTAACAAAGACTATAATTAACAACTTTGGCTTAATCCTAATTATCTAATAATTAACCCTAAACTAAAGTCTCTCCTCGTGTGGTACCTTAACGTCGAGAACGATGGGGCGACCGCTTGTTCCGAACGCGAGGGGGACTGCTTTCAGCACTGGATACTAGGACGGGGCTAATCGTCTAGGAGTCGTCGATGTGGTAGGAAACAACAGCGAATTGTTTTCTACCGCAGCTTTCTCCGGACTAAATTTTGTGCAGTTCGCTGCTTCCTAGGAAAACTCCTGCCGTCTTCAATTTCCCGGGGAAGGCCGCCTTGAGCCAGGTGGAGGGGACACTGGACGCTCGCTTCCTTTCCGTGGACCCGACACATTCTATCCGAAAATGAAGTTTGAATTTGTGAATTAATTCCATGTGACAGCTTTCAAATGCTGGGATTTTCTTTTGTTTTTGTTCTTTGTTAGTCGGAACACAGAGATGTTGGGTTTCTTCATCACTGCATTTTAGATCAATCAATATGTTAATTGAGGTTTCATTGTTCGATGCGTTCGGGGCTCATGGTCCGACTATTGAAGGGAAGTCCCATTTGTTTGTTCACGCGTAACGGTCGTTTCCCACCAGCTTGAGGTCAGGGCGGTTCGAGGGCCATCGAAGGAGTCCCCGCCAACCGGCAAATGAGGACGTTCGTCGTCCGATGAGCGTGAAAAGAAAGACATCCCTCTTGACGTCCGACGGCGAGGGGCCGACCCAGCGTCAACAATGATAAATAAAAGGGAGGATTGAGAACCCTTTGTTGACACGGGTTTGCGGACTATCATCGCCTCGGTTGCTTTATTATTTTCCCCCTAACGCGCCCCAAGGGGCATCCAAGTTAATAAGATACTCCCGAGAGCACCCGTGGTGCAAACCTTTGCGGGAGAACCCCATAGAAATTTCTATGACTCTATTGTGGCAACATGGTAATCGGATTGTTTGTTTGGTAAGGTCGGTAGTAACGACAAAAGAAAAATAGTGTATTCCACTTCTTACTTCATTTCAACAAATTTTCGGAGAAAACATAGGTATTGCTGCGACCCCAAAAAAACATTTGAAAACAAAACTCACTAACTATTCTGCTTGGCAATCCGTTTTAAGAATCTGAAACTAATACTGGAATTCATTTTGGTTCATTATTTTCAATAATGAACCTTTATAATTTACGAACAAAAAAAGTAACCCTCTCAAAATTTTTTGGTTTCCGTTTCAACATACGTAGTGTCATATTATTACTACGCATTCATTACAAGGCACATGGCAACAGCGTGGCTGACGATCACAATTTCATTCTACTCTCATAATTTATTAATTCATTCCATGTTCATGAGTATGTTTCGGTTTTAATTGATTAAAGCCTAAGTTCATTAAAGGTTTGATTATTACACGTGGATTTCAAAAATTGAACGCCGTCCGAATCTTTTCCGAACCTGGATGTGCCAGTAACTTCGCCTGTTAGCTGGGGTTCTCTATTCATGTTCAATCAGATCTAGGGTTAACATTCAAAAGTTGAGATATTGAAAAATCAAAATATCAAAAAACGTTGCTGTAATACGGAAGATCTTTGGTGTGATTCAGGTGGAAATTTATCCAGTGAATCGATTGATACTATTCAGGTAGCTGTACGAACATCTCGCTCCCGATTTCAAAGAAGCGGAAGGGTTTTAGCGAGACCTGAGCAAAATCTACCGGCTCACAGCCCGTTAACAAGATAGATGAATATACTATCCTTGTTCTTCATGTTCTGTGAGGTGATCGGAGTAGGAGGGCTACCTAATTCAGAAATAATAAAACTAAATCTTGAAAATAGCAGCGATTTTCACATGCATTAGTTAATTAGTTGATTTTAATAAATCATTATTTCCGCTTGAAAATCAACCATTTCAAAAGAAAGGAAAAGATTGTTGGATAACACTCAAAATTCGAAAAAAAGGGCTTACGAAATCACTAGCAACAAAAGGAAAAACTGGCTGAAAATCGTTAATTTTTTTAGTTTTTAGAGATGCAAGAGAAATTACAGCGTCACATAGATTCACCCATTAATCGATTGGTATAATAAGTTAATGACAAAAGTGGCAAGGGTCTTCGTAAGGCAAAATTGATAGAATTTTGTAACTGTTTATGCCCTTCATCGTTTCCTTGAACTTAGTTCAAGTTATAACCCGAAACTCTGCTATAAACAAATCCGGTAATTGGAATGGAGCATATGATAGTAGAGAGCATTCGATAACAGACGTTGAAAGTTAAAAGGTGCCACAAAAGTTGGATTACGAAATCATTCTCGGCTCTACTGTGAATAGACATGGGGCTTAAATAGTATAAATTTATTCTCCGTAATGATGAAGTTCCGATTTTTGTGAGTACTTTTCACGACCGAGTGCTTTGGATTATTTTTATCTAAACCTTGGCTCAATGCAGACAATGAATTACCTTACTGTACCCAGGAGGATTTTAAAGGTAGGTCTCTCAACTATCTCTACCGTAATCCCTTTCCTTCGTACAGGAGAATTCGAAACTGCGAAAATTGGGGCGTTCCTGTCAGTTCATAAACTTGGTTATGGGATAGGTAAGTGTAATACGTTACATTATCAACGAAGACGAAGCATCAAGACGTGAACTAGTGAGTAGCTCTCGTTAATCAATTGATAATGTTGATCAACATCTCTCAGAAACTCGAAAAAAATGTATTCTATTATACAGGGTGTCCCAGGGGTTGTGCACAATCCAACTCCTACGTGTTTTACAACTCATTTCCGAAAAAAAATGTCACCTAGCAACTTATTGCGAGAGACCTCGTTTCCGAGTTATTCGCGATTTAAGATTTTTTCCGTGTTTTCGACCTTATGTCATTAAAACTGTCATAACTCCCTCAAATTTTTAGTAATGACTCATCGCAATCTGTCGTAAATGAACACAAGCAATAACCATCTCTCGGCTCTTCGATTATCCTGACTTTGGCCGGACAGCTTAGGAATGCCCCAGACGCTGTTCACAAACGAACGGGTTTATACATCCGAAAAAACTAGCTTAAATCGTTACTTGAGAGGTCTGGCGTTGTCACCATTCGATTCGGCGAGAAAAGTTACGTATATCTCGCCTCCAACCTTTTTTCGTTGAGACTTTTGGAAAAACCTTAATTTTAACAGAAAACACACGTTTTTCTGCAGTTAAATACCATTTCCTTAACTAAAAATATTTTTAAAAACCAAAACCACTACATCGGAAAGCTGACATTTTGGAGCATGTTTTATCAGCCCTGCACAGTTCTGCGTCAAGCATTCACAGGGTTTCTACGCGAGGTGAAAAACAGGCGATTTAAAGATTTTGAGTAAATTGCCATTTCCCGCAGCAAACGCACATCTTCAATGCAATAAAAAAAAGGTTTTCTGACAATAAATAGATAGAAAATTTAACGCTCTTTCTAGCGGTGTCATCAAATTTGAGCTATCTTCAAAATTGAGGGAGTTTTGACAGTTTTAATGACATAAGATCGAAAACACGAAAAAACTCTTAAATCGCGAATAACTCGGAAACGAGGCCTATGGCAAAAAATTTCGATGAGGCATTAATGTTCAAAATGAGTTGTACAATAGGTAGGATTCGGATTGTGCATAACTCCTGGGCACCCTTTATAACTAAAAAAAGACCTCATGTTTGAAAATTAGGAAAGCAATAGAGGAGGCTTTGCCTTGATCAGGGGCTAGGATATGCAATGACCCGCACGACCTCCAGGTCTTGAAGGAGGGGTTGCTTTGTGCGCCGTGTACTACCAACCCCAAGCTGATTTAGCCGTAGCATTGGGAGTTACAATGTTAATAATTTGTTGTTTCTGACCAAATTCAGTTTTAGTGAAATGTTTGTTGACTCAAACATGTTATCCAGTTGTAAGCAATGGTATGATGTTGGGGTTTAAATCGAGTTCATATAAAGAGTTAGAGTTTAAACAAGATTGTTAAGATATAAACCAAAAAATAAATATTTAAAAATGGAAAATTAAATAAAAAATATTTAATGAATGAAAACGTTCGTTTGTGAACAGCGTCTGAGGCATTCCTAAGCTGTCCAGCCAAAGTCAGGATAATCGAAGAGCCGAGAGACGTCTATTGTTAGTATTCATTTACGATTGATTGCGATGAGTTGCTTTCAGTTGAGTAGCTGTACCATAAGTGAGTATGTTGTGATGATCGAAAACACGAAAAAAATCTTAAATCGCGAATAGCTCGGGAACGAGGTCTCTGGCAAAAAATTGCTACGGGGCATTTTTGGTTCGAAATGAGTTGTAGAACACGTAGGAGTCGGATTGTGCATAACTCCTGGGACACCCTGTATAGTATTATGTTATCCCAATTCTTCTAATGCATGTATATTCCTGGACTGCTTACAGTATCCATAAAATTATGCTTACGGCCTTCGACAATGACATATCTCCATCATGATTTCAGCCTAAGATGAGGAATTGACATTCGTTTCCTCTAAATCATGTATCATATGGCTCAATAATACTGGAGAACTACAAATTATCCACACAAAAAAAGCAAGAACCATTTCGTCATTACTTGAAGTTGATTCTACAACATCAGTCTTGGTAGGGATGCCAATGATACTCCACTACAGTATGAACTTACAAATTGTTACCGTCTTATCTACAATACAGATTAGATTTTCAGTGGAACATTTAGCTATGTTAAAGGGATTCAACATCCAAGAACCACTACATGCAAGGACGAATGTTTCCAACACCCGGATAGCTCAACCGAAAATAGATATTCAAAAATTACTTCAGGACAAACACCATAACTCATGATGCCATTCGTCACCGCCTCGAGGTTGTCAAAGGACACTGGAGATGCCGGTGTTGGCGTTGACAAAACCGCGTCCTGACAGGAGAGAGGAAAATGGCACTAGGTCGGGAAAACCTTGTAGATTTACAGCCAAGCCGATATCTGACTGATTTAGGGGAGAGGAAATGACGTCGTGCATCACACAGAGGGGGCGGGGGGCAGGTGCTCCCTTTCCAACGGCTGCTATCAGCTCTGCCCTGCCATTGATAGCGACTTCTAACCGCAGCGTCGCTCGGCAAACATGTAAATAGTTCTTATGACAGTTGCTGTTTGGAGCAAGGACTCTTCCTCTCAACGATTTTTGCAGACATATATTCATCGTGAAAGGATGAGAAAAAACTAACGGCCGACAGTATTCACGTTCAAGGGAAATTATCATTTTTGAGGTATTGATGTCCTCAATTGAGTAAATGCGAAGCAGCTTGCTAGCACCGAACATGTAAATGTTCCTTGTATATCCCATGTTTTTAAACAATTCCATCAAATGAAGAACTTCTATAATTAAAAGATTTCTTTCCGTGGTATCATAACGTGTGTAGACTCGGTAACGTCCGACGATAACGAGAATCACGTTTTAGCAACGTAGATGAGATGTAAATGACATCATTAGTTCCATGAAGGTTGAAAAACATTGCTTGAAAACTAGTAATACATTGAATTATATCGTCGAAAGTACTGTTCGGAATTTGTTACATTTCAAACAAAGTGAGTAAGTGCATACGACATAGCATGATAACATCGAATTTGAAATTTCTAAGAAGAAGGATGACGAAACCGGATAGTCATTTATAAATATTACTGGGTTTAACACGGTCCCAAAGCTTCACTCAACTATCTTAAGAAGATAGTAAGTTACTACTCCGACAGTGCTCACAGTTTTTTTTTCTGCTGACATCATTCGTCATATTTTTCTGTTACAATGAAAGGAGACCTAAAGTTGGAACTTGTGAGCTATGGGTGAATGGCGATCTATGAAGATTGGCAATTATGGTTTGTATGGACATTTCTTGGGCTTAAATTTCAATCCTTGTTTTTACTTTTACCTGGAAAGGTAAGGTTTAATGGAAAGTGTACAGAAATAAGAAAGAACAAGAAAAAATATGCTAGATTTTTGATGAACATCCTCACTAGCTCGAAGAGCAAAAGTTCTACAGGATACAACCGGACCTCTTCCAAAAAGCGAAAACTAGCGAACTACTATCTTTCTTTGTCTTTTCTCTCGAATTGCTAAAATTCTAAGGAATCACAAAAATTTGATGCTCTACTAATTTTCAGTTTGACGAGGAAAATTCTGACCCTTCCTAATAGGTTTTACTGAGGAAAATACGTAAAAACGTGAATTTTGGTGAACGATTTGAGGGTTAGCGACCAATGTTAGGTATAGAAACACGAGGTGTATTCAGAATAAGCGTCAAATTTCCTGTTGAAATTTCCAATAAAAGATATCCGCTAAATCGCTCAAATTAGCATATAAAAATAGAATTTTAGCTTGGTGAAACAGTTGTGTTTATTCGTTAATCGTTGCAAAATCGCAGTAAATTACATATTTTGGATTTTTCAATAGTATTTTCATTTAAATAAGAAATGTATGATTGAAATGGTCATGGATGGCAGTTACATGGATGGCATTCAAGTAATAGGTAGAAATCTCTGCCTTGCAATACTATTGCATTGCAAAACACGTCATAAAATGACAGCTAAGTACGGAATAGGTGTACGTATTTGTTTCTAGACTTTCAAAAGATATTGCTTTCTCCTGTACATATTTTCCGGAATTCCGTTGAAACAGATCCACTAATTTTTTACCATAAATTCTTATTATACATTGATTTGTGAAACAAATTTTCAAAGCATCTTTCAACGTAGATAGCAAGTCACAAAAAGCCCTGAGAGTAACATCACTGTTTCCTGCTAGTAAAGACTTATCAGATTGGAAGGCCCAGCGAAGTTAAAGAGGGAAGAAAATATATGATCCAAAAAAAAAAGAGAGAAAACTCGATTTGCCATTTATTATTATTTTTATTGCGGGGAAGGGGAAGACTTCCGAACAAATCGGAGGCGGATCTATACGGACGGCCCTGGATGATATTTCAGGCAATGCCCGTTTTTTCTGTTCTCCCTTTTCGAACAGCAAGGAAGTGGGATCGCTGCCCAAACTGATCAATCCTTGAACAAACGGAAAACAGCTCACAAGGGACTTCACATCCGATTACTTGACCCTCCTTGCGGTTCAACGTAAGGGTGCAAAAGTAAAGGGACGAAGATTCGTTTTGTTGTTCCAATCTAGATCTCTCTAATCTGGCCCTGGGAAGATCACACTTTCAAGTTACAAGAGAAAAGAAACACCTTGCAGTATTGCAGTACAGAAGCAAACTCGCAGCTAACCCACCTACACGTTTTCATAGTTTGCCACCCATGCCTGTTAAAGCTTTGTATCACTCAGAAGCCACTTCGCCGCTCTTGATCAGCCTTCTATAAAACTGAAATGCATAACTTGTTTTACATCTACAGATTTGTATTTCAATCCGAAACAGTAGAACAAGTGGTAGTTGTTGTCTTCGCGTTCTTTGTTAAGTCATGAGTGAAATAATCATAAACACAATACAGAAGGTTCGTAAATTGTCACAAATTCAACACAATCACGGAAAAGTGTTAATAATCTGCAAGTGTTAATAAATATGCGTCAATACTTGGTGGGAGGAGAGGGGGACGAAACAATTTCTACTTCAAACGAAAATACCCATAAACTTTCCGTCCACCATAAACGTTTGTAATCAAACATGAATATTTAGAATGCTTTAACATGTTATATTGTTTGCAAAGCCAAAAAAAAGAAATAATAATAAATAAATAAATAAAAAATACCCAAACTCCGTCCAGTAAACGTACGTAATCAAAACGTTACAGCAAACTGTATTACCGAAACTATCTTTTGTCGAATTAGTTTTGATTTTAGGTCACTCAATCATAGTTTCATCAGACGCAGCAATATTATGACAATAATTGTCATAATTGTTAATTTAATTATTAACCATCTCTGATGTTGCAGCTACCCCCAAAAGTCTAAATGTAGCATTTCTGCTTTTACTGCGGACGTCACTCGGTTGCTTCAGTTCCGTAAACAAAAACAGTTAGATGAAGATTGAACCTAAATCATACCGACGTCCGCAAACTCATATGAGCTAAAGATGTTGGAATGCGATATAGTCTCATTTACAATAACAAATGATAATCAGTTGCATTTTTAGATAGTTACGTATACATTACGTATTTGATATCTTGATACTTTTAGATCTGTAATAAATGAGAGAAAAAACATTTATTGATCATTATATGGGGTGGAATGTTGGGTTAGTTGGGATTTGTGAAAAGTATAAATTGATAAGCCAAAAGCTCGAAGTGGTATGCCAGAAGTTGAAATTGAGTCGCCGAAAGTTTAAATTGAGATGCCAAAAATATTAAAATTGATTTTGCCAAAGGTTCAAATTAATTTGCCAAAATTTTCAGTTTGATGATATGCCAACAATTCAAATTGATTTTGCCAAACTAATCTGATTTTCAATAATAAATTATTGATCTCAGTAGGTATATCAAACTTGAATAAATATTTACGAAGTTTCACTAACATGTGCTAGATGTACGATTTAACTTATTTGGAAGTAGTTGCCATAGATTGTTGCTTTAAAAGTTGCTAAACTTGTTTATAAATAGCTATAAATTTCTACATAGATAGGATGTGAGTTTCTAAATATAAAAGCGAAAAATCATCGGCAACACACCTAACCGATCTCACTATACATGATGCTGAAGATGACGGGGCGAATGCCTTGAGTTCCCTAGTATTTTCATTAAAATATGACATCAATAACGAGATCTCTGAAAACACCATTTTCAGACAATTCAAGAACACTGCAATACAATTTAAAAAAAAATGACAGATTGATTTGTAATACACGTAGAAACAGTACAGAATGTTGCGAAACAGAAAACATTTCGAAATTGTTTATTTTTTAGAATATGAATAATTTTTAACACCTGTAGAATTCGAAACTTTGGTGATGAGAAAGCAAAATATATACTTTCATGAACTATATTCCGCGTTTTCGCATATCCTCCCATGTTCTTTTCATAACTGATGCAACTGGAAATGATAAGTGTGAGGAGATGATATGTATGCAAAAATACAAGCCGAACAATATTTCAGGCCACGCTAAGCCAATGAAATATTTGACTTGCTCGTTTGGTAACGTGGTGAACCCAGTGCGAAAGATCACCAGCAAAGCACTTCATCAATCTTATTAAATGGGAACCTTAATTACGGTCTGCGGGCCACCAAGTTTCCAAGCATTTACATTACAATATTACTGCGAAACCCGTCCTGACTTTCACCGGCGGCGGTGATGGATGCTCCGGTAAATTGGCCGGCGTGACATCGTCCCGGAGAAGACGTGTGTAATTGAAGTTATAAATCTGTTGGGGGGAAGGGCAATGATATGGGAGGGTTGGTAACTTGCCGGATTTAATTTACCATGCCTGTGTTTTGCCGCTAAGCGAAGGGAGATCGGCAGCAAAGTGGGAAAGCCGTCTTGTTAGCTTTGGTTAAGCCCGGTCAAACGACGGGGCTCTACTTTCCATTGAAAAATGTTCAGTGAGGCCCTTGTATTTATAGAGTCAAATACTAGGAAATAAAAAATGAACAAATGATTACCAAGTTATTGAACCATCGGTTATTATTTGTTTCCGCATTGTACGATAGACCTTTCTTCGGGATGGAACTCATACTTCGCTAGTGCACTAGGGAGATAGTTCTCCACATCAATTAGGAGCAAAAGATAGTAGAAGAATGAAGTTAAACATTCAATTTCATCTTTTTGGTTTATTATTAAATGATAAACCATTGTAATCGCTCTTGAAAAAAAAAAATTCTAACCTCCCTTTAAAATTTCATGGTTTACGTTTCAAAGGGTGTAGAATCCGAATCTGCAATAAAATCTGCCGTACGCACGATTTCTCCCAAACGGCTGAAGCAAAAAAGCTGAAATTTTCAGGTAAAATCCATGTTGGTCCGACGACGCCCCAATTCTTGAGCCAGCTCTCTCACTTAATTTGAAGTGTCCTTTAAGGGTTGTCAAAGTTTTGTAAGATCCCTAAAAACCTCAAAAAAATCAAGGCGGCCTAAATTTGTACTCTTCTTGAAGAACACTCCACGAGGAATCGAATGATCCCCTCCCCAGGCCCGTAGTTCAAACCATTCCCGATCTATGGCCCGATTTATGGTGCCAACATTCGCGTTATTTCAGTTTATTATTGTTTTTGTGTTGATATCAGTAACCAAGTGACGTAGTGATGTAGTAATGCGGATACTGGAGTGAACTCCTAAAATGCTTTGTAGCAAATACACGGGTTGAAGCATTCTGATGATTTTCAGAAAAAATTAGAAAATCTGAAATTTTCAGGAAAACGCTGCAAATTCTTTCACTGGGGTTTATTATTCAATTGGCTTGCGTTCATGATTTGAATTTCTACTTGGATGTGCGTGTTTCACAGGTGATAGAGCGATTATTGAATTTCAGGAGCTATGCATAGAGCACGTAATCTGTTCTCAACCAAAATACCTATTTTGGATTCTTCAGTTGATCATATTGTGTGCCTCCTGAAATTCAATAATCACTCTATCACCTGTGAAAGAGCTCCAAGGCTTAGTAGAAATTCAAAATATGAACGCAAGAATAATAAACCCAAGTGAAAGAATTTGAGCGTTTTTAAAGCATAAGTTTTTTTCACTTTCATCACGAAAAAATACGCTGACTTATTCCTGAAAGTAGCACTTTCCACATAGCTCAAGCCGTAATTAAAATATTTTACTTAGTGATCAATTATACTTGGCAACATGCGAAAAAACTGTCAACTCTAATACATGGGTTTATTACTTTTTTTTTTTTTTTAATAAAGCGTATTTGTTCATATGTTGTCACACTGGAGTTTGTGAAGTCACTTTCAGGTTTAGGAATCATAGATTATTTGTTATGGGTGAATTTCTACGAATCTGAAACCACTCCCAGTCGATTTCGCAATCATGTCGTAGCGTGAAAGTGAATCATTCCTTTCATAATTTATTTGAATTTTTATTTTTTAAATTGTTCAACAAAGAGAAAAATCACTTGCACAGAACACTATTACAGATATACAGATGGTATATTGGGAAATAGGATCGGAGTTTTTGGATCTATCACTTTTTACACTTTCCTTTTCTAGATACTTTTTTTTTCAAATTATTGAAATTTCTATTATTACTGTCTTGTATGTTTTTGTACATATTTATACATAATCCATAACGTACGTACGTAATCAGAGTAAATAATTTACTGTGTGTTATACGAGTATAATTTTGATTTCTTCTTTTCTATACCTCTATTTACCGTTAAGAGTGTCTACTTGCGCATCCTACAAATGCCAATTTCGGGAAAACGGTTTAGCCTGGAGATTTCACATTGGACTGAGCTCAGGTTTTGAATGGATTGAACAATATCGTAATCCTAATTTTCTACGATTCCCTAACTGTCGAAGCTTTTCTTTGGAAGTTTTCAAGTTTTTACCTCAACGTTATTTGTTTTGGCATGAGTTTCAATATAACGAATGTTGATGGAGCTGATGAAACCTTAGGCAATGTTGAAAATGTTAGTCATTCTGCCTTCGGAACCAGCGAATCTTGAGGTGTTATTTTTTCTTAATTTTCTTATTTACATTATGTGAAGTGCTACCGAATTTTTTCCAAACTGGGAAGGAAGTTTATTTTTCAGGTTTCTGAGATGAATACCTACGAGGCAAGCGGAAGTTTGGGAGACATATTTATCGACTTCAGTAACCAAGACATAGGTACACAATAATATAAACAATTTGTTCAGTTACGTACCGCGAAAATAGGGGGTACGTTGAATTAGACGAGAACCCTCACTAGAGACCAACTGCATGTATCTCGCTATTGCTCCATTTTTCATTGAATTACATTGTGAAATATGTTGTATTAAATGTGAAAAAGGTTGTACTGAATAGAAAAAAGCTGTATTCAATGCGAAAAAGCTTGAATTATATGGGAAACTATTATATGTTAAACAGCATCCAGATGCTATAATTTTATACACACAAAAATACACTTTTAAGAAAAAAATACGAGTATATAGCAATAGTGTACTGTTACTTAATCAGATGGATGGATGAGCCAAGACCTACCTTACTGC
Organism: Creontiades dilutus; assembly: GCA_031894815.1. NCBI lineage: Eukaryota > Metazoa > Arthropoda > Insecta > Hemiptera > Miridae > Creontiades > Creontiades dilutus. The sequence continues at coordinate 350,753 of JAVIWC010009583.1, forward strand.
CCACAACCTGTTGGGAAAGTATTTTCGGTGAGTAGGTCAGAATCTCAGAATGGGTAGATTTGTATTGAAATACATATTGTTTTTGTTAATTTTACGCAAATATTTCCTTTCAGCTGGTTGTTTAATATTGTACAAGTTTTGTTTTCTAGTCATTTAATTTCAGCAAATGATTAAACCCGTCTGGGACTATGGCTGCCAACTATGGGGCTGCACGAGCGACAGTAATGTCAACACTATCCAGACACTCCAAAATAAAATCTTAAGGAGTATTGTCAACGCACCCTGGTATATCAGGACAACTGATCTCCACCGCGACCTCAAAGTGGAAATGGTGAGAGACGCGATAAAAAGAATTGCAGCGGATCACGAAATTCGGCTGCACAGACACCAAAATCTCGAAATCCTGTATACCCTGGACAACAGAGAAGAGGTACGGCGACTCAAGAGGACCAAGCCGCTGGACCTAGTTGTGACCAGACGCTGATTAGTGTTTGTGACTTGTACTGGTCTTGGATAATGAACTACTGAACCACAAAAAGTGATATTACTTCATTATAAATTAAGTTGCTAGATGGTTTGTATATTAAATCAGTTGTAACAATAAATGAATTAAATTTAAAAAAAAAAATTAATTTCAGTTCATGTAAATATTTTATGATTACTATGTAAAGTACCAGTATGTAAAAATCAAGGGAAATAATTATGTAAAATATTATTTAATCTTTGTTGAATGACTATAAATATTCGCTAACTATCAACAACTTAATGAGGCAATGACAAGATAAATCGGGACAGTGTGATACATTGTTGATTGTGAAATCTATGCTCATAAGTGGCAAGCTCACTAGCCGAAGAGAAATGAGTTATCAACGACTGCCTACATAAATATAACGCATGATAGAACCCTGGGGTACAACTAAAAGTCAATTAGCTGATGAAAAACGCCCGGAACGGAATGGTCTCTCCCGTAAGCGGGATCTAAATCAATTTGAGCGCGATTACATCACGGCTGATGTAATTATCCCAAAGGTGACCTCCATCGCTTCCAAATGTAGACGCAATATTGATGTTGGGCTTGTTTTATAAATGAGATCGCATTAGCCTCTAAATCGGAATAATGATCCTTGTCGCGGCGAGCCTTTTTTCATCTCATTTTGAGGTGACAACCGCAATTTGTCCCTTTGAATAGTAATTGGTCGTTGGGAATAGGGAGATTGCTGTAGTAGTGTCAGGTTCGCGGGCGTAATGAGACGTCATCAATAAGAACAACACTAGGAAATGAAGGGGCTGGCCTGAATGAAATTTTGAGTGGGTATTTTCGCTTTTCAAATTACCAACAATAAGTCATTCTTGGTTTGTCCTGTTTCATGAAATGTATTTCTATGTTATTATTATTATGAAAAGTAAATTAAAACTATTAACGTTATACTACTACCAAAGTTATTATATTACTGTTGATGTTATTTAATTTCAAACAATGTTTAATGTGCCTACTTATATGCATCTGATAATTGTTCTTGAATGTTAATAGTAATTATTGTTATGAAAAAATGTCTGCCAAGTTGGGTATCACACATTGCTTCATCTTGGTTTATTATTCAATAATAAACCATTGTAATCGCTCTTGAAAAAAAAATTCTAACCCCCTGAAAATTTCATGGTTTACGTTTCCAAGGGTGTAGAATCCAAATCTGCAATAAAAATTGTTCCGTCCGTCCGCCGTACGCACGATTTTTCCCAAACGGCTGGAGCAAAAAATCTGAAATTCAATTCAGGAAAAATCCATGTTGGTCCGACAACGCCCCAATTCTTTAGCCAGCTCTCTCACTTAATTTAAAGTGCCCTTCAAGGGTTGTCAAAGTTTTGTAAAATCCCTAAAAACCTCAAAAAAGTCAAGGCGGCCTAAATTTGGACTTTTTTGAAGAACTTTCCATGAGGAATCGAATGAGCCCTTCCCCAGGTCAATAGCTCAAACCATTCCCGATGTATGGCCCGATTTATGGTGCCAACATTTGCATCCACATTCACTACATCACTAGGTTACTGCGATCAAAACAAACGCAACAGAGTATTTTTTTTTTTTTTTTTTTTTTTTTATCGCAGTAACCTAGCGATGTAGTGAATGTGGACTGGAAGTGAACTCCTAAAAGGGTTTATAGCCGATACACGGGTTGAAGCATTCTGATATGCATGAAACGCTGCAAATTCTTTCACTGGGGTTTATTATTCATTTGGCATGCATTCATAATTCGAATTTCTACTAAGCTTTGGAGTGTGCGTGTTTCACAGGTGATAGAGCGATTATTGAATTTCAGGAGATATGCATAGAGCACGTAAATCGGTTCTCAACCAAAATACCTATTTGGATTGATCAGTTGATCATATTTGTGTACCTCTGAAATTCAATAATCGCTCTACCACCTGTGAAACACGCACATTCCAAAGCTTAGTAGAAATTCAAATCATGAATGCAAGCCAAATGAATAATAAACCCCAGTGAAAGAATTTGCAGCGTTTTTTGTGAATGATAATATGGTATGTTTCTTAATCTCTCAAGATGTTGAAATATATCTCGTTAAAATGGTTCACGACACATGTTTCCCCAGACATCAACTCCTTAAGTGGAGGTATTGCAGGTCTTAGGCTATATAATTCTAAAGTAATGTAACCCTTTCTGAGCAACGAAACACTAAGGGGATCATCATCAGTCTGACCCTCTCAGCCCCTGTAAATTTCATCAAATTCGATGGAAAATATTGAAATTAGGTTCTTTCGTCGGATTTAACATTCCCGCATGAGCAGCAGCTTCTAACGATATGAGCATGTGAAATTATAATTCTTCCAAGAACTCCCTCTAAATTGATGCAAAATCAGAAATGAGAAAATTGTGATTAGAGGATTTTACGTTTGCTCATGCGCATCGTGAGGTGCCGATGCCTATTTAGGCGATGAAGTTTATTAGAGAAGAGGAAGAATATCAATAGCTTCAACCGCACATCCCGTAAACATTTCGTCAGAATCAAGTTGAAACTGCAGCTGGTCAAGCTTACTAAGAGGATTTGCGAACGGACGACAGACATACAGATAGACACAAAACGAAACTTGTTAAAAAATGTTTTAAAACGTAAAATGCTGGTGGAAAATGTAGTTTGGAGGACCAATAATGTAACACATTCTAATGACAATAACAAAAAACAACCTGGCAAATATCAAAGGGGGTGATCATGTGACGTAACAAGTTTTTACCTAGTAACAAGTAGTGCTATCTCTTTCATAGTAGTGCTGTATTTTAATGGTATTAAATTTAATAGTAGTAATGGAATTATCAAATCGTCCTTTCGATGCCTACGAATTCAAGCGAAATCGGATTTTTAGATTTTAAGGGAATGAAGTTTAATGGATAATTCATAAAGGGCCACCTACTGTCTCACCCATGATTCCTGGAAAATATCATCAACATCTAAAAAAAAGTTGGTCAGTTGAGTAAAATCCGAGTTGAAATCTTGATTTTGGATTGAACATATATTGTTAGTCTTCCAATACAGAACACCGCTTGCTGTAGCTAAATGCGGAGGCAAAATCAACACTGGGTTCTTACTGGCCAAGTAGGGATACACGTTCAAAACGCTAATTATGGGGTCAACCACTTATCAATATTGTTGTTGTGATGTGTTTTGATAATTTTGTTTTCAATTCAGGCATTTTGAAATGTTCGCTTCATGTAAGCCTCAATGCAGTTATATAGATGATACCGAGCAGATTTATTTAGAAGGATGCTATACTTTCTGAAAGAATGAAGATTTGCTGCATATTTGTTGTATGTAGATAAGGCATTTAGTTGAGAGGAGGAAGTGCGTGTGATAGAATTATTAGGTTCACGGCCGTTTTAAAACATAAAACCAAGGGAATTCCTATTCGGCCGAGGAACTGCAGCGAGATGATTAAACATTGACTGCGAACAGGACCACGTTAGTGGTCCTAGAAGCACCCCAATATATCGCGGTCCCCGCAAATATCCTACAATGCTCGCGGCTGTGTTCCCATCCCGGCTACAAGGTGCACTTGTTGTGTACAACTCCCCTTTCCACTGGGGCTCGGCTTTTCCGAAGTAATAACTCATTACCCGCAACCCGACCCGAGCGGGTTAATGGGCGAAGTCTGTTCAGTCTGATTGACATCTGAAAAGGATTCCGCTCCCGCAGCCGGATTCTCTATACAAAGTGAAACTTGGGGACCGGCGAGAGAGGAGATGCCGCAGCAGGAATCGATGTTTTATTTGATGCAGTCCACTCGCTCTGTTAGCCAGGACCCATATTGGGTCCGCTGTAATGCCCCGAAACAAGTCCTGCTGAATAACTCAGCGTTCGAATTTTCGAAAGGTGGAGTGCGGTGATGGAGTACATTGCTGGAATTGGTTGGTTGCCTTGTTCTTGTACCTCTCTCTGACTGATAAATGGGGGACACGCAAAAGTTGAAATTGAATTGAGCCTGTGTGCAACTTTGAACATAATCCTGGTGGAAGTTATTCTGGTTTTATAAAATACTTTCAAGCCTTCAAAAGTATGGAAGGTTATGAAGGGATTCTGAGTTAGCTCTTGCTGGACCATAACTCAGTATAACTCGTAATCTACCTTACCAAATCCGTCCAAGTCCGTTCCATTCGCGAACATCTAGATGTTGACACCGCTCCCTTTTACTTTCAAAATGGAATTGAACTACTGTTTAAACATAAAATTCGATTGACATTAAGTAAAAATATAGTACAAATAACTATCAAATTACGAGGTTTACGAAGATCATGGTTGCAATGACAATCAAAAATGAACCAAAACGTCTAAAAATATTAATAATAAAATTAATAAATAGAAAACATAATAAAGTAAAATAATAATGATTAAAAGTTAAATTTAATAATATGTAACATACTTATCTGTAACATCAGATTATAACTACATACAAGAGAGAATTAAAAAAAGTAGTTGATAGTGTAGGAAATGGATTCAGTATTCAAGAGTATGTTTAATCTCGACACAATTGATTTGTATTTCCCATGGTTCTTCCCAACTATTTATTTCATCTGATTTAGTATAAAATAAAAGGTTAGACTAAACTCCAATGCTTGTGGTTATCAGGAATTGCCGAATTTATTCTCGGAATTCATAATTTATGCAAAATTTAAAGAGCCTCACTTGGTACTTCCTGAGTAACCTAATTCATCTATTGGCTTCTAAAGATGAATGCAATCCTTCAATGAGAAATGCAGTGTGATTGAACTAACGAGAAGAACTATCAACGGTGAATATTCAATCTTAATTTATCAAAAAAATTTACGTGATCGGAAGTGAATATTGAGAATTAATAACTACTCGGCGCCTATAGGAACTCGACTAAATTCAACCCAAATATTTAATCAACAATTACTGCTACGCACAAACTACTTCTGACATTTATTAGCCTCACTCTTGCTTTCAAGCTATCAATTTTGTGTGGTTTTTATTATAACAGTTACAATTTGGCGCACAATGTTTAATTAAAATGAAAATTTTTCGTTTGATTTTGTATTAAAAGTTTGAAGTAATGAGCTTATTAACTCGAATAACATTGTTGATACGTACTTTCTACCCAGCTCTCATCCGACCAGGTAACCCGTTCTTCAACTATCATTGTATTTAAATCAAATTGATATCAATATCCAGTATCCATCCTATTAACTGAACTCCTTACCTAATACCCCTGCGGTGCTATTTAATAAAAATAAACGATAGTAAAGAAATACTTAAATCGTTTCCACCTCGTGGTTAATAGGAACCCCGTAGTTATTCTTGGAGCAATAAATACAATTATTGAATAAATAACTCAATCTATTACCAAAACCTTGTGTATTTGGAACTGGAATTTCTGGAACCTTACATATCTGTACATAAAATAACCTTAGTAATTAAAAAGGCCAAAAAATGGAATAATATCAAGCAATCTTAATCAAGTAAAGGTAGAATTGATATAACAATTCCTTTCAAGTATTACATGGTTAGATTTAGTCTAAAATAAAAGGTGCTTCTCAAAGTATTTTTATAAAATATGTTTATTCATCAACAAAGATGAAAGAACAATTTGATAAGTCAAGTAAACCTTTTTCAAAATTAGAAGAGCCTTGAAGAAATTAAATCCTCATGAACTATTTTTAACTATTTTTACTTTTACCATTTTTAATAGTATTACTATTTTTAATTTATGATATACTTTTACTATTTTTTACTTAACTATTTTTAATTTATGATTATTGATGCACTTCGTGAATTTCTAGGTATCTAAAAAATTGGAACTTCAGACGAATTTAGTTGATTCCCAACATTTCGATTAGAAAAAATGAATTACTTAGCAAATGTTCTTTCTCTTCTAACTATGCACAAAAAGCCTATGAATTATTCCCCATCATCCATCCCTACAAAAATTTGTGGATGAGAAGAGTTTGAATTTACCACTATAAATCCATCATCTGCAAGAGCGAGCTTTCAAATCGCCCCTGTTTTGCTGATTACGAAGTTAGTTTGGTTTATTGCATACCAAATGGCAAATCAGGTACCGACTATTGAAGTTGTGGTTAACACAACATCAGACCGATAAGAACTAAAGAACAGAAGGAACAAGAAATCACCATTCCGGTATTCACGGACACATGGTCACGGGAATCAAGTACAAACGAACTGTGCAGTACCAGTTGGGGTTTCATCTTCGTATGTACAAGAACCACTTGTGACGATTTAGACTCGTGGCTATTTGATTCTCTGAGGAATTGGACATACTCGATCATTTTTTAAGTGCTTGTCCAGGAATTGCTAGCCAAAGGTTGACATCGTATGGATCGGATTTTCTATGGTTAGACAACATCTGTAATATTCTTATCATATAAAAAAAGAAGTCATTTAGTTATATACATTTTTGTTTAATCCCTACAGTATCGGCTATTGTATAGATTAATTCTCATTGATCGGCCTGAGATTTTGTGTTTCTTAACTACAGTATTTGAATCATAGAAAATACTTCAATGAAACATACTATACAAATATTGTTTTAGCTTAGTAGGAAGGTTCTTGCCTTGGGTGGTCTCTGAATCAGTAAATACAATGGGCTTGAAGTTATCCAAAATTCATTAGAAGAGATGAACAATTTAATGGTGATGCATTTTATTGCGATTGCAATGGAGAGCGATGATTGATTATCAGCTTTCAAAAGCAAATGAAAATATCAATAATCCCTAACAAGCTAAAAATAGATTTTGTGACTGCAATCGTGAAACTGAGTGTCAACCTAGATTATTCATTTCCGACATTGGAGCTGAACGCGATTATGAAAGAGCACCAATTGCTGTCAACTAAATGGTGACGAAAGAAAATGCTTAGGTGTCATAACAACGAGAATAATCCCAAAATAATCATTGTCATCAAACGTTGCGGATAAGCAAAAAATGTTGTTTGGTTTTAATACTCGTTTGCCTGTTATTTCTGGGTTTCATTGCTCAAAACCTTCTCCTAAGAAACTGCTAAGTTTCATGATATCTAGACTATTATTTATCAATAATTGATACGTAATCGACTAATTATTGATTTAAATAACTATGTAATGTTCTTCTGAAACATGAAACATTTAGGTAAAAACTCAAAACTAAAAACTGAAAACAAATATTAAAATATTTGGTACAATTATAGCCAAAAGCTTTTATACACCGTCTTGAGAACTGTAGAAATCGATAGAAACATTATCTTGAGCGATTGAGCTTAAATAGTTTAATGAAGCCATCAGTATCTAATTTGTGATGTCTAATGACTTGGTCTATGCCAGCTGTTGATTATCGGTTAATTGACCACACCAGTCTTCCTTGCCACTTTATAACAGTTATGAACGTACAAAAAATCATGAAATACCATTTTGTTCAAGTTATGTTCTTGTTTCATCATCATGTCTTTTGCCTATTCTGTATCATCACCTTCTTCAATGTCTAGTGTACTAATACAACCTTTCTTCAATCTGTTCTATATCTATAAGCGATCCTCTGCAACCGCGAGGACGGGGGATATTTTGAACAATTCGTGCGAACTAAAGAAAACCAAATGTGCTTAAAAACACACGTTGTTTGCATAAAATCTCAATTTTCTCAGAAACGTTCCCACTAAAACATAAAAACTAATTATACCATTGGAAAGCTGAGGCTTTTGCGCATTTTTTAGACTTACAGGCCCAAATGTATCATCAAAATGAAGGGGGGGAAAAGACTAATGAGCCATTAAAAAAAATTGTTTTCTCAGAATTTGACAAATTTACTTTTCAGGCTCATTCTTCACCCTTTAGTTATCTTTAAAAAATTACTGTTAAAGACTAATTCAATGCTCTTTCCAACGGCATACTTAGATTTGCAAATACTTTGAAAACGCCGGGGTTACGGCCGTTTTAGTGGAGTAACGTCGTAAACACGAAAAAAATCTTGAAAGTGAAATAACTCGAAAACGGAGCCTCTAAAAAAAATCTCTATGACGCACTTTTGTAGGAAACTAGTTGCAGAATACGCGTGCGAAGTGTGCTGCGCGTGCTGTGCCTTAAGACGGTGTTTATAATGGCGCAGAAGTGTAGTAAATAATTTTCCCAAAAGAAAAACGTTTATATGAGACTGGCTTGGTCATTTAACACGTAACCAACAATTTATTATATCAAGAGTAAAGCGATACAATAGGGAATTAAAATAATATTTCGTCTGTCAGTCCCAGATCCACTGACAATTCATGAATGTGTGCATGAACAAAACGTTTCCATCGTTTGAATGACATCGCATTGGACCCTTGATTTTAAAAAAAAGAACATATTGAACAAAGAAACAATCAATATACATTTTACAATCCATCCATTTTTAACCTTATATTCTCCACATCATTCCGAGCGATAATAAATTCCTGTCAGCTAGTTTAAGCAAGAGAGGATTTTCGTCAACGTAAATCAGAAAACGTCCACTGCAGGCGCTTGGTGCGTCAATCCCGGAATGACAAGAACCTACACCTGTCTATGACCGCGATATTATTCGGATATACTTCATAGATATTCAACTTCCAACAATGGCCTAAACTGGCTGTTCGAGCTCCCACGTCAATCTTCGTTCCCCCCCATCCGCCCACCGTGATAGATGTCGGTGAAACGTTACAGAGGGAAACTCAATTTATATTTTGTCATTCCACCATTATTTGTCAATCCGAGAGAATCGCCTTTCAAACGGGTGCCCGATAATTAATATGGCATGAACAGGGTTTTCACGTGTCACCAAATTATCTGGGAACGACCTATCATTTAGTCATGGTCTGCATACCGCCGACTCTACCTTCAGTGAAGATCCCATAAATATGCGATTTTGACAAACTGTCAACCGATGTCACTGGGTTTCATCACGCGACTGCAACGAAATTACAATTCCACGTCATGAATAAATAGCTTTACAGGATGGGAGATACTTGAAAAAGTTCAAAACCCATTGAGTAATTTGACCACCAGTTATTACTTCTTGAATCGAAATAAAACAATAAAATATTATTTATCATCGAAATAGGGTAATTTGCTTGCAACAGATTTCGTACATTTTAGGTTCAATATTATAAATTATAACTGATTCATTACTTCCCATAAATGACCATTGTAATTGACCAAAAACAGAGGAAAGCCACTTTCCTACCAGATTTGGCTTAAAAATCATGAACCGGCCGGGATGTGTCAGCGATGTCGCCCCCATTTCCCCAAGATGTAAAACTATTGGTTGAAATGTAAACAAAAGTCAGTGTCGTAGTTCACTTTCGGAATAAAACTGTAATTTTTTGTGCGGTTTTAATTGATTAAATTAAATGAACTTAAAAAAAAAAATTAAATGACTTGAATGAGGCTGTAGGTTTGCCCTTAAGTTCTTCTAATGGGGATCAAAAACGTAAAAAACATAATTTATATCTATTGTAGTTTAATTTATTAAACGCGTTTAAGAGTTCTTCAGACAATTCAGAACACTATTCTTAAAATTATTTTACGGAGGCCCTCCAGATACCATACTCGTATGTTATATAGAGACTTTGGAACGATGTGCATTCCCGATTTATTTGTGCTAAAGGCCTGTACTTTTGTATTTAAGACGGGAATAGACAAAGAGAATATTTGTACTGGCTCATACGGTACGAGAACGGTAGGGAGATGTAACATAAGACTGCCTAAAATAAATATTGAAATGTACAGAAGATGTTGCATATGTTGTGGCCTTGAAATTTTTCTATGAAAATAATATTAGTTTAGGTGAATTTAATGATGTATCAGCATTAAAAGAACATGTTTCAGACATATTACTAAACTCATATAATTAGAATTAATATTCGTGGTTTTTTGAGAAATTTTTCTGAATAATCGATTTGTTTTCTGAGACTCCACGGAAGAACACAAGTTCATGAGAACTTAGCCTTCCGTGGGCACGTTGTAAAGCATGTACCTATACTGAGAATGTTAAGATTCGTTTTCTCTAACAAACATTTCATTTTACTTTCTCTATATTTTTCATTGAGTTTGTATGTGTAAAAACGTATAAGTGCATATACATATATATATGTCTGTTACCTATATGTGAAGTGTCTAATAAATAAATAAATAAATTTATTTTAATTTCTGATAGGAGGTCCCGACATTCATATAGTTGAATTCATACCATAAAGCACGGACTCCGTTAAACAATAATCAATCGATCAGTAATCTGGGTGGAAGAGCTGTTCAATACAGATTTTTTTAATTTATTTTAAGGTCCTTTTTCATTGATAAGTCCCATGTCGTACAGTACCATCTCAAGCTGTCTCGTACAGTAAAGAATTTCGTATCCAGTCATGAAATCAAATCCATCCCTAGTTTTTGAATCTGTGAGATGATGGAATGGTATAGTTACCCCTTCCATTGACCTGAACGCTATTTTAATGCCCCGCCACGCTCAGAAGACGATCCAGACGCTTGAAGACGTCTGATTCATATCCCAAAGCGACGGGCTCTAGAATTGGGAAGGGCCAACTAACCTTATCCATCACAAATCCCTCAAGACTACCTTTAAAATAAGAAAATAAGACTGCTTTTAGTAGACTGACTGTACGGTTTCTATTCGGTTTTTTCACAACCTGAAACGAAACTGATTTATCAATCCTATCTATTAATGATATGTATTTATTATCTATCGGACGAACCAAATGGAATAGACTACGGGTAAAATGATCCGTGAGTAGGGGAGGAGCATCTAGAGTAAGATCGTGGTGGAACGGCCTGAGCGGTATCCAGCGAGAATTAGTTAAAAACCACCTAGTTTTTTTCTGTGATCTTAAAATGTAGTCCAGAAACTTAGCTTTCCGACGGTATAGCTAAATTATCGATTAGAGTACCTACAATTAGGTGGAGAAAACTGCCTGGGAGTGAGCAAAAACGTGGTATTATGAGCGGCCAGAGCGCCTCTTAAGCCCCACCTGCTTGAAAATCCTTTTATCGAACCCTCGAATTTTTTCACATTTTACCCAGTTTTTTTTTTCTCTCAGTTGTGGCTCATTTAGGCCCAGAAACGTAAAAAAAAGCTGAACATTGTAGAGATTCTATAAATTTTACTGTGTGAGTTCATTTTGGCTTATTATTTCTAATAAGTCTATGTGATCGGATAGAAAAAAATTTATTTTCTCTCAAACATTGTCATTTTACGTTTCAAGGTGCCTAGATTCCAAAACTGCAATGTTCGTCCACCGTACAATTGGTTTTTCCACAAAAAGAGAAATTTTTCATGCAAGACATCAGTACCTACCTACATTCGCGATCAGCTCAAAATTTCTACAAGAATATTCAGAATTTGGTGAGACATAATTATTTTGCTCGGAAGAAATTGGAATAGAGGGTTGAAACTTGTTTTGAAGCTGGTTCATAATTGATTGGGCATCTAAAAAAATCATAGAAATGGCAAATAGACTGGAAAAAGAGAAAAAAAATTACTCACAGTGAATTTTACTTGTAAGCCGACGAGATTTAAAATGCCTTTTTCATCAAGGGCAAATATCTGGTTTCTTACAGATTAGGCACGGTTTCACAGGCAGTCCGATTACCTACGGACGTGGATTACACTTGCCTCAGAAGAAAGGGAAGGTTCATCTAATTCTCGCAGGATAGCGCTCAGGCTAGATGCTCCTGAGTGAGGGCTAAAGTACGTTCTATGTCCCTGTACAGCTGTCTGCCTTCTCGCACAAAACAACCGGGAGATTCAGAAGCACTTGTGGAATGTGCTTCGGCGATCTCTAATTTAACTTGTTGCTTAATACCAACAGTGGAACTAGATGTTGAATTAAAGGAGAAAAATTCCTATGTTTGAAATTAGACGAGTAACTGAATTTCTAAGCTGAGGAGAACTTTCAGAAATTCAGTTGAGTCTTCAATGCATACTTTGGAGACAAAGAACGGATGTTCAAATATTTGAGGGCACCATGTGCATATTATTATTTATTCAAATTTCCATCCTATTTCAACACCGAAACACACCTGAACTTGGGAGGAAGTAAAACTAAGATATTTTGTTCGAGCACATCCATTTTTCCATCCTGTCATTCAAAAACCTTCCGGTGATCCTTCCATACTTGTTATATTGAAAGCTCCCTGTCAGACTCCGAAATGGTTTTTCCAACGGGAGCACGTATAGGAGGGGCGGGATCCATCTAAAACGTAACAGAGTGAACGGTAAGACAGGTGAGCCTGTCGATGGAATGCGCTGAAGACAAATTGATAGACAACCGCCGCCGGTTTGGAGTCGGCCTGAGTCTGCCACAGGACCTTCAAATGATATGGGGAGAAACGTCAGATTGACTTGACGTCGGCCCGACGTCGGCGAACACGGTTTCAAGGTTCCTGTCACCACCGAACTCCTTCAATTCCCGTCATATCTTTATACGTTCTCCCCTCCAAAGTCATTTCTTCTCCGGGAATCACCTGGTACTTCTAATATCGTGAAGTACTTGAGAGGGGAGTTCAATAATGAAAACTTGCTTAGCTGTTATGCCAACAATCGAATCATTTATTCTTAGTTGTTGAAGTCACATCCGAATGCCAAACTGACGAATAGAGGAGAAGCACCGATATTTTCTGCACTCTTAGTGATCAGAACCTAAAAGGAAATGTTGGTACTCCCCCATTACAATAGAACATTATAGAAAACCAAAAATGATAGAATTTGACAGAATTTTGAACAAATGTTCTTGTATAAACTTCTAAGTACATACCGGCATTTCCAAGCTCATTAAAGATTATACATAGCCTGTTTAATTTTTGGTTAACCTGTAGATGTTCTTACAGTTTTTGTGTATGCCAAATACTCAACTTAAATATAAAAACTTAAATAATAACTGTGGATTCCGCACATTTCTTATACGCATTGAGTTTTTGGAGTAATCTCGTGAAGTTATATTATCGAAATTTAATGTTTAGTTTCTAAAGCTTGAAACTATTTCGTTAATTAAAATTAAATTAAATTAAGTTCCAAAACATCTATTACATTAAATTGTTGATTTGCGTATCATGATATTATCAAAATTCTTAGTTGATTGGCAATATGAGTATCGGCAAACACACTAACACTGAATCTTAGTACACTCTGATGCCATACTTGGCGTCACTTTCGCGATAGCTGCTCCACCCTCAATTTAGGGTGAAGTTAAAATCTTAAATGTGGCCAGTAGATTCCGTGGCCCTGTAGGAACCAAGTTATCAGCCTAAGAGCCAAGGAAAGTGGAAGCCATAAAGTTACAGATCACTTGAAGCTAAAGCTCTTTATTGTGGCGTGGTGGGTGGACACTGACACTTGACCGAATTAGGTACATATGCACTTTCGGAGGAGGTCAATGCATGTGTCCTGAACTTGTTAGGCATTGGGAAATCACTATTGATGTTCAGGGAAGAGTGTAGGCGATTTTGGACACAAGCCTGATGGAACGAACGGGAACAGGCGAATGGAAGCAACTTCATCAAGTGCAGGCATCATGAATATACACAAAAGTACTGACTACTAAACAGAACATGCTTCAGGAAGGAATTACAACACATACAGTACCCTCGGAAAGTAAATCCCTTTCTTAACAGTTCAGCTGGTGATTGGAAAGGATAAACCTTTTGAATCTTAATTTTCAAACAGGAGTTTGAAACATTGAAAGTCGCAATTAATTGTTCTTGATGTTAGAAGAATGAAAACAGGTTTATATATTGCGTTTCTCAACGTTAGTCTGCCAAAGTGGAACGCAGAGACATTCTTAGCCGTTTATGGAACTCGAGCCGGTTCTGATCGGTCAGGGAAATTCGATTTATGTGGACGTCTCATACTCCAGCGATACGGTTTGTATCGAGACCAAAACCATTAAAAGCTCGTTTTGAATTGCTCTACCGTTTAACAATGACTTCATTTCAACGATTCGGAACGTGAAGGGATTTTCAATTAGGAGAATAAAGGCGCCGCTTGGAAATATATATTTCATTTATTTTTATTCGTTTGTGAATGGCCGCTAGAAGTGTCGGCAGCGCAAAATACGAGCGTAGCAACTGAAGATGTGTGTACGTGTTGCGGTAAGCTCGTATTTATGTTTTTAATGTACAGGTTGTGATGTGATGGAATGGTATAATTGTCCCTTCCATTGAGCTGAATGCGGGGTAATGTTCCGCCACGATCAGAGGAAGATCCAGACGCTTGATTCATCTTCCAAGAGGACAGATTCAAGAATCGGGAAGAGTCAACTATCCATGTCCATCACAAGGTAAATTCATTACAGGTAATATAGGATATAGATAACTTGAATTTAAAAAATTCAGTAAAATTTGTAAAATATTTTTGTGGAGGGTAATTATTCAAACCCTAGCAACATGGCAACATCATCGTGAATCAGTAGTGCCAAAAATTTTAAATAACCAGAATTTTATCTGAAAATTGAGAAAGGCAAAGCTCTCCCTGGAAACGGTAAGAAGTAAATGAAAAGCGATGTAAAATAATAGTGTTAAGCCAAAAAGTGTGTCAAACGCTGTTTAAAAAACAGTGTCTAATCAGCCCGTTTAGAGCCCGTGAGAGAATTTTGAGATGATTTCATTCGATTAAATTTGCGCTTAGGTTGCTGTATTTGTCTGTTTTACAATAGTCGCTCCGATTTACGCATTTCCTAAGAGTTATAAAAAACTTAATCATTAATGACAAAAATAATCAAAAAGCAGCAGGGAACGAAATGAAAAGGTGTAGTTGTTAGATGACACGATAAACAGCTAGTTTCTGTGTTAAACCTTAAACATTGCTAAGGTTCCATTTTCATGTGGTAACGCTGTATTTTTCCCAATACAATCATTAACTACATAGAGGCAAGAAACTTAAATTTCAGAGGTGTGAGCCTTTGGTGCTTTTACCTTAGAAGTGAAGGTTTCGATAGGTAGTCTATGTTACAACGTAGTGCACGGAATCATAATTTCTCAACACAATAATGGCAACGTTTTTTATAATTACCGTCTTTGATTGAACTTGTTTATGTAATCTATTGAACCGGCCATTTACGGTATGCAGTAATTCAGGGGTGTCCACAGGGGGGGTGGGGGTAAAGTTGATTGAAACAGTGTTTAATGTGAGGACACTCAAAAATATATTATATCACTAGACTAGATAAATAATAATGAACCTAGTTATCTGAAATGTATGATTGACTATGACAGTGCTCGAATATTGTCTGTTTGGTCCTATAGCCGACTGAGTTTGAATTTTTTCAATACCTACATACATTTTCTTCTAGTTTTAGATAAAATAGTGGGTGCTTGCGAGTTTTTTCACATTTCGGTTTTGGAAAGGGGATATCAACTTTCATGGGGAGCGGTGACTGATTCTAAGTTTGGGGAGGGGAGGGGGGGGGGGGGTAATTGATCCCTTCTGATGAAATATTCTAGGATTCATTCCGCTTTAATTCACTGCAGGCCTGTTCCAATTTTGTCCTTGTAGGGCTCAGATGGTGGAGCTTCGTGAAGGCGACAACGAAGCCTAGCGCCCACCGGATTGTCTTGTTTAATAAACCTGATCGAAAAAAGGGCCAGTCATGCAGGCATGACCACGTGAGCGAATTTTCCAAAATTATCGTATTACATTTGTGGGAATTGACTTACAATTTTAGCACTTTTGTGTGCGAGAAATTTCAACTATCAATGTTATAGGGTAAAAAAAAAAAACTTATTGTGGATAATATTCTTCTATTAAAACGAAGATTTTGCATTTTTCGATTTTTATCATCCATTTTGATGAAATTTTAGTACACGTCATAATGTAAGTATTGACTGTAACGACAATGAGATCTGTTAGATTCACGTGCTGTACTATGGGTCTCCGTCTGAAGTGTGATTTGTACTATGAGATTTTTATGAAACAACAAGAATAGACTGTCGAAGATAAAACGAAAAGGAATGATGCATTGTCAGATGATAGTTTTAAGGTTTCACGTGATAGTGTAAGCATTGACTGTAACGACATTGGGATCTGTTGGATTCACGATCTGCACCACGGGTTTTCGTCTGAAGCGTGATTTGTGCGATGAGATTTTTATTTAAAAAAATAAGAATTAACTGTCGTAGATCAAACGAAGAGAAAAGACGCGTTTTCAGTTGACATAGTTTAACAAAAGCTTCGGAGTGACAGTACCATAGAAATTGGCTTTAGGAGCGAAAAAATGAGTGCTTAATGGCGGAATGTTTAAACACACAACCCAGGGTACATGTTACACAACAGATATTTGTGACATGTTCTTCATCCCGGATGAGATAGTTCTGAACGCGACAGTGAAAACCTGTCTCCACCTGAAAATCATGAGGTTCCTTGCTTACTTCTGACGGTAAATAGTAACCAACAGTGAAGATAAGAGCATTTAGCTTAGTCAGCTAGTTTCTGTTGAAAATCGGACCCTGGATGATTCCTTGAAAGTTTGAGCATGTGCTGCTGTGAATTTCCAATATATTTCTCACACGAATTCGCGATAGATGGGTACGTGAAACATTGTCTTGGGTGACGTTTCAAGTCTTGGTTCAAGTGTTACTTTAAATAACTAACCAATGTAATCGATGGAAAAACAAAAATTCGTTGGGTAATGTTTCAAAACAGATTTCCAAAACTGAATATAAAAATCCATTTCCATTCCAATAGATTTCCAATCCATTTCCTGGTTTACCTTACTCGGCCTCTTGGTTTAAAAAGCTCAACCGTTCATGTTCCCCGACTCCACTGTTCTATCCTATTTATGTATTGACCAGTGATCTAATGGAGGGCTGTCTAATATTGATGTAATAAACCTCTGTGTAAAAATTTGTAGCGTTTTCTTTCTACATTTTGTTGCAAAGTATCAGAAGAGACCACCTACAAAAAATAATATCCCATGAGTAGGAATGAGTGTACATAAAAATGCTCGTCAAAATTATGTAGGAACATCTACAATCAACATCAAAATTTTGACATGAAGTTTTTTTTTTTTATAAGAAACAGTTTTTCTGTTTGACGACAGATGACGATCACTGTGAAGCAAATCCGTGGAATTAATTTTGACGACCTGAATCCTATTTGAGGTC
The DNA here is from genome assembly GCA_031894815.1 of Creontiades dilutus. NCBI lineage: Eukaryota > Metazoa > Arthropoda > Insecta > Hemiptera > Miridae > Creontiades > Creontiades dilutus. The sequence continues at coordinate 368,387 of JAVIWC010009583.1, forward strand.
ACCGAACGATGAGGTAACATCTCGTGTTTGGATTGCACAAAAATATCTGCAATCTTCGCCTTTAGTTTGCATAACAATATCTATCGGCGATCGTGACTGAACCCCGGTCAGCTCAGTCATCTTGTTAATATTCTCAACACAGCATTAAATCTGTTATTTAGCTTCCTCTATGAGCACATTCAGCGAAAGCATTGTAATAATTTCCGAGAAATTAATTTTATTATCCTTCTATTCTTATTTTTAATGCTTTCCAGAATTTGAAAAGACTCATCATAGTGACTATGTCTATTGCTTCTGAGTTTTCTTATCTAAAGCGGAAATGAGCTTCTGAGCTTCAATTTCGGAAGACGAAATTTCTAAGCAGGATATCAGATTATATGCTCATACAATGAGTTTTAGTTTTGCCTGCAGCTCCTCTCTCCCTTTTCTCTTTTTTGTTCCTTTTTTCACTCATTAATCAATTAATGACAACAAAAATAATATTAAAAAAATTCAATCATGACCAGTTTTTATATAAAGAAGGATGAGGGAGCAACTAAACAAATTCAATTGCCCATACTACAAGTATTGAAACAAAGTGAAAGGATGTGTGGTGGCACCACCATGTCCAAGCCAGAATTCTACATGTATTGATGACATAATAAGACTGATGAAGTCCTCGTTGATGGACGAAGTATCCGATGAAAATAAAAACTCATGCTCCAAATAAGGGATTCGAAATGAATGTGGTCACACCACTACCTACACCCACAACTAAAAATTTGTAGCACTAATGAACTACTGAGAAATCCTTGCACATTTCTTATGATACGCTGATATTTCATTATGAGTTGAGAGGTTGAGATTGATGAAGACGTTTTTGAACAGCTGTGATCACAAACACCAAGCTAACTCACTGGGTCCTAATGGAAAAATTGTTGTTTTGAAAGGTAAATGTTCGATTACTTGGCAAAATAGCGTAAAAATGATAAACAGAAAGTCGTCATATACCACGAAATGAAATGTTTATTGATCCTCCGTTCGAGAATATCACCTATGATTCTCTAAATCAAAAGATTCATGGCACTCTCGATCTCCGGCATATTAAACGAAAAGTGACAAGGCGCATAAAATCTCCATGAAACTGGCCTCGTCGGGTAGGTGAGTTCAGACCTGTTGTGAGTGACCAGTCAGTCACTGTCAATCAATAAACAGTTTGACCTGGGGTCACCTGAAATTTTTGAATGAATAATTTCAATGGCTTTCATGCAAAGAGCTTATCAGACCACTATGTACAACACAAGCGATGGGATCCTTTTGACTTCGAAATTGATACGGAGCATCGTGGTCCTAAAACATGCGCCTTGGCTAATTGACGTTTTAAAAGCACTGGACTGCCTATTACCCTGGAACATATTTATGATCCAGAACACAGATAAACACGCAAAATGAAGTGTTTCACTGAATTGTGAATTGTAAATTCGATTTAAAGATATAATGAACAAATGAGAGAAATTTTTACGCTTTAGAACGAAATTCGTTGTCTGACAAATAATAGAACAAAATATTGTATTGTATTGTGAATGCAGAAGAAAGTGGAAGTTGAATCCGAAGTGATACAAGTTGCTACCTCACATCATAGTAATTCTTTTGCAAGGATTTCACATCATCGTGTGAGGATCCAGTTCGTTTACCAAACTGGAAAAATGCTTGTTTCGGAGTTGACCAGCTCTAGTAAATAAACAGGAAATTTCCTCTTCAAAATAAAATTACGCCTTCTAATTTGTAGGGAAGGCAAAGGCTGTAAATTCTAGGGGGCTCAGCGGGAAGCGAAAGTAGCGCACGAAACACCAGCCCCACACCCTTTAAAGCCCGTTCACCAAGCTAGATAGAGGGCAGCAATTAACATTAGCACTGTTTGGACTGGTGATTCTGACTAATGTTGCTCCCGCGATCACGCGAGCTTTTCTTCGAAATAGTGGAGGTCGACCAGCTTCTTCGTCGAAAAATATCAACAACTTCACAACAATATACCTACCTACAGCCCTGTTAGAAATTGGCGTCAATTTTCATTTTTAATAGAAAATTATCGAGGTTTAACCTTTTTGCTCTGATACTCCAACAGGGCATTTTCGGGATATTCTGAAAAGAAGGATCCTAGCCCAAAATCCACAGGTAAATTATCTGGTAAAAACGTGAGGGTATAAGGAGTTGGACAAAAATCTCTCGGAAGGTTGTTGAAAATTTGATTGTTTGGAGCCGTGTTTCCCAACCTGTGTGCCGCAAAGGTGGGCTAGGTGTCCGTGGGATAAGTCAAATTAAACTAAAATAGCTGCGAACGAAAAAATGCAAAGGTTTTGTTTTCTTGGCTATTCATATCGCTGATATATGGAAGATATAGCAGTGCCCATGTACACTTCCTAGAAAAACTCGGCGCTACGCGCCTCGCCGGGGGCTGCGCCCCCTGGACCCCCTTTTGCTTTTATTTATAGCCTGCTGCTACAAGTATAGAAACGTAGAATACGCTTTAGCCTCGAGTGACGATTCGAGTAACCGAAGGACGATTCGCGAACGACTGAAACTCCGATTTACATAAATAAAATTACTCACTTCAAACGGGTTTGTCGCAACTACTACACACGGATGTAAATATGCAAGTTGTTGCTTGGTGATCGCCTTTAGTTACCCAATGTGCTTATAAAAATCAATTATCGATGTTTTATGATCATATGATCTGTTTCTAAAGCAGCCCAGAACGTTCTAGACTTTTCCGTGTCACATTTCGTTACGCTCAAGCGCTCCTTTTTTGGCTAGTTAGTCCATGGCTAAAGCGTATTCTACGCTAAAATGCCTAACGGCTTGTCTAACACAATGAATGACCGATTTCATCAAACTTTTAACCAGGCATTAACGTTGGATTATATATTTTGCGAAATCCAGTCTAAAACGTTCGACTATCCTGTGATGGATTTCATGTTTGCTTTTCTGAGCTCTACTTTTATTGTATTTGATTAGGACAGTTGTGTAATAAGTTGTAATAAAATGAGTTATTCCTGCAATGTAATGTTTTCTTTACTTTTCCTAGAAATTAGGTTAGGTGTGCCGCGGCTATTTGTCTTTTTTTGTAACTGTGCTGTGGGCTAAAAAAGGTTGGGAAACACTGGTTTAGAGGCAACGGTGGAAGGCCCTAACCCATATATAGCCCCCCTCCCTCCAACTTAAGGGACGTCTTGTAATGTATGTAATTAAATGTATTGAACGTTATTTGCTAATAATTTTGCTAAACATAACTTTCATGTTTGATAGTTTTGTCCTGGACAGTTTTGGTTTATTTTTTTCAATAATGAACCTTTATAATCGACCATGAAAAAAACGGGTAGCTGTACGTACATCCGATTGCTCACCATTTGAAAAATTGGTCGGGTAGACGATCAGGCTGCCGAGCCTTAAAATTCTTTTACGAAAGACAGACTGCCTGGTGAGACGCATGGCTGGCGAAAGCCCAAATAGCAAGGTTATACTATTCATAATACCAATTCCCAAGCTTCAATCCAATTGAGGATAAGGACAAAGCGGAACCATTCTTTCTAAATTTATGTTTATTTCGCCACGTTTAATTTTAGTTGGATTCGTGTGTGTTTTTACGATTGTACCTGGCAGGCAGTGTCTCAGGTTGTACTGTCCAGTTCTAGAATAACTAGAACGTGATCTAATGCAGAAATAATAGACCGTTATGTAATCATTACGTTATGTATCATCAATGTTATGGTTAACATTTCCTGAAAAAATTAAATTTATAGCTGTAGAAATGAAAGCTTAAATTCGGAGCTACAACACTGGGACGGGTTCATGTATCGACCATAGTGTAAATTAAGTCCTTCGTAGAGATTAGGTCAAGGAAAAACTAATGGTGGAAATGCGTTTTCCTCTTAACCTAACAACTGGGTAACGCCTTAAAGCAAGAGCAGAAGTCATAATTAAGTCAGTCACATATACCGACTAGTATGTTTTTCGGTCGAAGTAGGAAAAGTGATTCATCATGTGATGCGTGCCGCTCGAAACCTCTCTGCGTGTGTCCACCGCTATGTTTCACTTTTGAATGTATGCGTGACGAGTGTCTCGAAATTATTAATGTCAAGGATTAATAGCGGTCATAACTTTTTCCCAGAGCCCTAAATTAATTATTCATTTTAGAGCGTTGCTAATGTTCCCGGCGTGAGTGCCCTCCCAAGTTTTTGTGTGTGAACCACTGCTAATCTCGTTTAGAAGAAACTCGTTATTCGAGCATCAATATATAAATATATATATATAGGTACGACTTACATATAAGAACAGGTAGCTTTGTTTTCACTTTTGGGAGATGAAAAAAACCTTCCACCTTATTCGAAATGTTCACTCACAATTTACTTTTCAGGCCATTCTAATAGACTTTCGCCTCGTGTATTTGTGTACGCTAGCCCTTGTAACAAGCTTTATTATTTACAGTTTTATGTATCTGTTTACTTGTCCTTCAAACAACGAATGGGTGTATAAGAATTCCTTTTCTCAAAGAGATGCAGGGCGGTTCCTTCCCCAGAGGGTTAAGCTCCGTTCAATCACCCTAACAAGATGGAGAACAGTTTCAATCCGCGTTAAAATAAACAAAGCTGTTTCGACTTAACAAGAGGGTAACAAGGGTGGCTGCTAACAATGTTGACCCTCACCGAGTCTGGCGGGGCTCTGAGGACAGACAAGTAGAGTTTTATTTGAGCTGTCCTCGTTATTTCAGGCGGCTTTTCTTTTGCTTAAAGTCGTTGAGCGGAGGGTGGCCAAAGAGTCGTAAAACTACGACGTTTGTGGGAAAAGGGGGGAATCATTGATTTCTAGGAAGAAGTGGAATGATGGGTTGGCGTTTCAGAACTGTTCCGAAGAGGTAGGATTTCATTGTACGTGATCTTAAATAATGAGAAGGTAATTTCTTTTATAATTTGTGCTGCTTTCCGTGTCTAGGTTAGTAAGAAACAAGATGCAGAGATTATTGGCACATACTTGATCGCTGTAGGATTTTTGAGACAAATCTCTTAAACTTTGGTCCAGTAGCTTCGGAGAAAGGCTTCAGCAAACTTTTTTTCTAGTATGATTACAAAGAATCATCATTGAAAATAATGAACCACAATGAGAGCTACGCTAGCCTTGAAGAAAGTAAGTTAACTGCTATTTCAATGTTCGGAAGACTGCCTATCCTTAGCAGGTGTCCTTCAAAGAGGGGAAGGTGTAATTAATTGATGTAAGTGGAAAGTTCCGGTGTAATTTACCTAGGAGTCACTCAGGTCACCGAAATGACATTCTGGGAGCAAACTAAAAATTCAGAAGAATAAGGCAGCAAGATAAGAATAAGAATAAGCAAGCGCCGTCTCATGATAAATTTCGTGCAATCAATTGCCCTGTATGTAGCAGGGGTGTGGGCAGACGCCCTAAACATTGCTTATGACCGCAAGAGAATGATAGCAGTCCAACGAAGAGGAGGACTAAGGATTGCATGTACCTATTGAACGGTATCAAAGCCAGTCATACTAGTAGTAACAAGTAGCAATTAAATATAACGTATGGATGCAGAGCTGAAACGAGTCTTTGACAGACGGGAGGAAGGAGACAGATCACGTGTTATTAAAGAAGAGAGATAGAGCACACTATGGCAAGCCCGCAAGAAATGTGGATGAGGAGCAAGGAGGTTTAATGGACATAATGCTTGATACCATATGTCAAAATATGGTTAGAGAGAAAACATGGAGAGGTGAACTTTTTCTAAACACAGTTCCTTTCAAGACACGGACAACTTTACTCCCAGTCGCGCAGAATGGGGAACGGTGGTGTCCCATATTGTTCAAACTACCGAAAAGTGGGAAACGAATAGAATAGGGAGGTAGGAAGTGGACTGGAAATTTAGATGACAGCAGCCAGAGATGATAGTACCCAAATTGCAAGACGAGAAATGGAGAAAGGGAAGGGGAAGAATGAAAGCGAGAAACATTAGACCTCTTCAGCTGTTTAAGTTGGAGGCATCCTATAGAAAGACATCATCCAAGAACAGCAGAGATAGCTAACGAAGGTCTGCGACCAAGGATCATTCCATATCCTTCTAACATGTAACGTTGAAAAGCCACCAATTCACATCAAATCATCACGCTACCGTTGAAATTTCAACTTTTTAAGTTGATTAGGACAGAAAATAACCTTTGAGCTGACTCAGCTGATCGGGAGTGTCCTCATCTGATTTCAGATGCACTACAGAAGTTACCATAACTGAAATTTAATGAGGTACAACCCCTACCTGCGCTTCCCTTGTCCGTGACTTGAAAAACTCTATTTCAAAAGGATCCCTTGAAATGAAATTCCGTCGAAATTAAATCAGCTGATGCGATGATCACATGATACCAGGCGATTTTTAGTATTCTCATTTGTGTAGACGTTTTTTTGCCTGTCACAGTTCCAACCCTAATGGAGAGCGTACTGAATATCGTAAAGAGGTCCAGGTGGGTACATTTGATTCACTGAAGAGACGTCAATCTATCAGTAGCCAGCATAAAATTGTTTTGATTCGAAACTATTCGATATTCAGATTTTTGACATTTCAGCGCTTCCATCTAACCCTTCTGAATTGGCTGAAAGCCTTGCCGAGAACTCAGTACCAACTAAAGCCAAAATGTGATTTTTGACCGAAGTTTCATTATATTTTTTCCAGTAGTTTTAAAGAAAAGCTCTGGACGGCAGACAGCGGACTGCTTGAAACGTAAAACTAAACGTAAAACTACTCATTTTCTTGGTCGATTACGTAGGTGCAATATTGAAAATAATGAACCAAAATTTATCAATTAATAAATTAATTTATTAATTAAAATTTAAATAAAAAATTTGAGGGCGTTCACAAAGTATTACATAGCATCAAAATTCAATAAACTAAGTACCTCTACTAATCCGAAGAACAATGGTTTAGAGTGCTAGATAGTACAGCAAAGGTGACTTTCCAGATCATTTAGTGAAGCAATTAGGATGAATGTCCGTCATCGTCTTCCCTATCTGGCATAAAGAAATGATTCGCTCATCCCATATCACGGAGGTTTCTTTCATTGTCTCAGCACGACTTTAATCTGTCGAGATACCATCAACACTATCCGAGACCCCGCGTTACAGGCCGCAACGAGAATTCCAGATGTCTTTAGGAAATTGCCCTCTCCGACGTTGAACGAGGGGAAATCTAGTGGTAGACGGGAGAGAAGAGGGACACTAATCCTTAACAACTAACTGGAACAGGATGTTGAAAAGGAAACGCTCGGGGTTTCATCCCCCCAGAGATAAGGGCTGTCCTCGGCTCCCATATTAGCCTCGGTTTTCGCGTAGCTGCAGCTACGGTGCTGAGCTGTTATGTTCCTCTCGCCTAGCTCCGCTTATATCCGAGGGCTCCTTCCCATTTTCTATCTCCTACAACTACCCCTATTACCTTCTCCTGTATCTACAGTCCTCTATTACTGCTTCCTTCCACCTTCTAAGTCCCGAGCTACCTAATTAATATCCAGCCCCGCCAACTTCTAACTACGAGTAGTTCCCGTACGACCCAACATTCACAGAGAGGCGCGATTTTATGAACATTACTCGTATTTTTACATCGCTTTCTAACTCAACGTTAACGATTCCATTCCAAATAAAATAAATTCTTTAAAAGAGTAAAACCAATACCGTGACACGGATATTTTGACCTACCAATTGTAACCCTTGTGACCTTGATTCGGAAGAGGAAGGTCCAAATACAGAGATTGTTATCCACTCCCGCAGTAGTCATCGTTTTGTGAGACTATAATCTTTTAAAATTTCAAATTTAATGCATATTTAAATTATCGAAGCAAACAACGACAAACATGAACACATTAGAGCAACTAAAGAAGACTTAGACTGCAACAGGAAAGTTAAAGAAGTGGCTGGATCAATTCAATTAAAATGAATTAGTTGCAGTTCAGACAGAACTCAAAATGTTGGACGGACTAATATGGTAAACTGATTTGTGTTGCGTTAAACTCTGAATATTTTTTCCAGAAAATGCTGAATATCAAAAATACCGGAAACTACGCTCTATAGCAACAAGTTGTTCAAAGTTTGGGATTGGTTTCCCGTGATAGATCTGATCAATCGTGCATAATCGACGTTAAAAGTTTAAGTTTCGGGAACAGTTTTAGAACCCTCCTAAACGTATTCCAATTAAAACGATTTCAAAGGATTTTGAAGCTTTTTCAACGGCCTAATTTGTTAGTAATATAAATAAAGAAAGCAGTACAAAGCCTCATATACGAAGTCGTACATGCATTTCTATAGGTTTCATTTTGCTGGAGGGAGATTAATGATTGGTCGAATCTCATATTTCCAAGTTGAACCAAATCGCCCATTTCACTCGAACTTAATCTGTTTACTGCCCATTTGACCACAGATTCAAAATATATACAGAATTCATCCAGTTATTTCGCTACTCTCAATGAGATATCTCTTTTCTCTTTGTTAAATCCTATTTTTTGAAGAAAAAAAAACTAAAATCTCGCAGTAATTTGCAGTTCAAAATGTAAACTAAAATGACAACTATACCAGTTAAGCGGTCTTGGCACATGTTGAGGGAACGCTGCATTGGAATTCATGAACGCAACGTTTTGCTATTTAATCATCAGTATCCGACCCTTATTACGATCTTTGTTTTCCTGTTTCAATATTTCTCAATTTTAATCAAAATCCCAACTTGGCCCCACCCCACACACTTTCAACCCCTCTCACGACAACCTCCCTTTTAATTCGTTAATGAGTCAGAGGAGGGGGAACGTAATGAAGAACTTTCGTCGGCTTCCTCCCTTTTCATTCCGAGGCACTCATTAATTTTCCGTCAAGCAGCCAGTATTGTTAGCGATGCGATTCAGTACGCAGGAGGTGCCCTCCCGGAGTTTATTGGGCGTCGCGTCGGCCCCCTAAACCTCACGCTCACTGCTAAACTTGAAGCAATGCCGAATGGCGTTCGGCAATGATGTACGAGATTCATCGCGCGCTCATTATTCGAGGAAAAGGAAGTTGTGACAGACGGTTTTGGATCGCTTGCTGTTAAATTCGTAAATCTCGTTCGTAGATTTTAAATTTTCAAGGAAACATGTGGAGGTTTTTTCATGAACAAGAGATTGTGCCTGCCTCACTCCCTACCGGCAGGTCTTACGTTAGTCTCGATTCTTTTAGAATAGCCGAAAAAGTGAGCTTCGGCCTGTAGCTCGTGAATGAAAAATTAGAAAGGTTTTACTGTTGGTGTTGCACTTAGTTACCAGTTGAGTGTAGAGTACATCATTAGAGGCGATCTTGAAAATGAAGGCGATCACGAAAAGTTGAATGCACAACTTCACTTGTAACGTAGGGAGGTGATGGAATGGCATAGTTGCCCCTTCCAAGAGCTGAATACGAATAATGACCGCAACACTCATGGGATGTCCCTAACGCCGGAAATAGTAAAATGGTCTTGCAGTGTATACGAGCAGAATGTTCCGAGTTTCCTTCTTTTGAAGATGTAATTTTTATCATTTATACCTAGTCCTGCCATAAGTTCTGTTACAAGGAAAAATGCATGGAGACATAATTTTGTTCTTGAAGTTATTTTATTTCGAAATGATAATATGTAATAAGGAGGAAAAACGATGAATCAATAACAATTCCAGCCTTTTTCCTTCACACAGGCTTGTAACCTCTAGCCCAAACATCGATGGCAGCACGCAGCAGTTCCTGAAGGAAATTGCGAACAGCATTCACCAGCGACTACTTCAAGCTTTCCAAATATCATTAAAAGAGCATGTCATTAAAAAAAGAAGAATTAAACATCACGTTCCGAAAAATGTATTGGTTGCTTGGAAGATACTCCAAACTATCCCTGCATAACAAATTGCTTCTCTACAAGCAAATTCTAAGACCAGTTTTTACATATGGAATTCGACTCTGTGGTTGTACAAAAAAGACCAACATCAAAATGATCCAAACATTTCAAGATAAGGTACTAAGGAGTATTGTCAACGCACCTTGGAACGTACGTAATGACGACCTCCATCGGGACATCAAGATAGAACCAGTCAGTGAGGTGATCAAACTATTTGCCGCTAAACACGAGCAAAGGCTTCATCAACATATGAACCCAGAAGCTCTACGATTATTAGACAACCGCAACGTCATCCGACGTCTGGATAGAACAAAACCTCTCGACCTTGTGGCGTGACAATGTGACAAGTGCTTGAAATGATCATATAGAGTAGTTGCCATTGGGCCTCTACAAACTGTAGTTACTGTATTCATGTAAATTAACTTGATGGGCTATGCTCAGTTGTTATGTTATGTTTCTAATAAAGAAATTCTTTCCGGGAAAAGAAAGCTCTCCCAAATTACGGTACCCTTGGCAATAAGCCATCAGCCCAAGATAGAATAAATAAAAGCTGATAGTCCAATGGGTTCATATCCAAGCTTCCTGAGGGTGGCTGGAAGAACCGTTTTTTGTACTTAACTCACATTAATAATATATCTCCGGGAAGAGCAAACTAACCATATTCATCACAAACTGTATTATCTTCAAACTCTGACAAGAAAAGATATAACGAGAATAGATTAAAGAAAAGAAAAACATTTTTAAAAATACGTTTTAAAAATATTTTTTGCGGATTAGAGCAACCCGGGATATTTGGTACTGTTTCTTTAAAACTGTGGAACAATGGGGCTCTTAACATGAGAAGCTCGTGGTATATTGCAACACTTGAATACTAAACTTACCCCTGGATGACATGCTATTCATGTGGAGTAGGTAAATACTTTTTTTTTTTTTTTTTTGCTCGTTATCATTGGTTTTACGCGTTTCTTTGTTATAATGAATAATTTATTAATATTATAATTTTAATATTGAAAAGGATTGATAAGGTTGGTGGTACGGGGAAAGAAGCTTAGAGAGAGAAAAGGGCGAGGCAAGATACCGACATCGGGAAAATCATGGCAATGACCATTTTCTTTAGGGCACTGGCCCCTTAACGCTCCTAGCGAAGGACCTTGTACGAGTATGTTCGGAACCCCATTCTTAAAGCTTAAATTATGTTGGCGTTATTCCCTATTCACAAACGGTCTGTCCCGACAGTGGTCTATTCAATATCAGAGTGTATGTACGAATGAGACTAAGAAACTAACGAAGAAAATTTGTGTTGCAAGTTTTTTCGATGTTCCGCTGACCAAAAATAAACAGTTTCTTATTCATTGCACAAAGTTGATAGTTTTACTATCGCAATGTTTTCTATAATTTTTATTCCAATGTTTCATCCGAAATTACTGGGCCAAACCTTACGAAATTTCGTTTAAAATACAAAATTGATCGAAGATGTGACAGTAATCTCACCATCTTGATCAATACACCCTAAGGGATTATATTTAAGGATTAATCTATCGAAAAATCTAAATTTTCAAAAACATTTGACAATAAGAGGGTCGTTATTGATAATCGATCGCACCCAGCCATACTGATTCACGCTCATTTCTAAGGGCGATAACTTTGACCTTGAGAAACTGCCAATTATAAAAATAACAACTTTGAAACAACTAGGCGCCGGCGTTACTCTAGCAACTAAACTGCAACACCAACATGCTATGCGGGCACGGTAGACTTTTGCGCCGAGGCGTTCAGAATCACGTTTGTTGCCGATATGGTTCGCTGATTAATTTAAGTATTTGTTGAATGGTTAGAGGAAATAATAAATCTAAATTCAAAATAAATTACTTCATTCGAGAATGATAGAAAATATAAACAGCTTTCGGTCCAAAAGCGTATTAAACATTATTATTAACTGAATAATCTAGGTTCATCTTTCTCATAATAATTAATATTGTATGGAGAAAGATGAACAGTGTATTATAATGGGAAATAAATTAGTTGAAATACCTCTGCCAAGTTGACTGGGAAACAGCTTTCACGTAACTGGAACATGAATAATATTCATGTTGAATATACTGTATTCAAATGATCAATGAAATGTTTTAAATAATCTTACACAGTTCCAATATAAAAAACAAAGTGAATGTGCTTCTCGTGCATTTCCTGACGCACAAATATCATAGTTGAAAAAAACAAATGCGCCCGAACGTCATAGTTGAATAGTGAACCAAAACTTATTGGGAGTTTCGTTGGAATTAGTGTGTTTTAGATATATTGCTTCCGAGTCTACCAAGGTAGCGGAAGCATTGTTTTCACTTTCTGAATGTGAAAATTTTTTTGTCTCCAAAATCAAAAATTAAACTCGCATTTTGCGTTTTAGACCTTTCTGAACAATTTTGGTTCCGTGTCTGTCTGTGTGTCTGTCTGTCAGCAAATCCTTGTTACGGGCAAAACTAAACGAAGTTATAGTCCGATTTTGATGAAAATTTCAGGGATTGTGCGGGTTGGGGTGTAGATGGTCCCCTATAGGTTTCATGACCCCCGGATCAATAGTAGCCTCTGCGCATCCGCAAACGTGAAATCCTTGTCACACGCATAACTCCGGGAGGACTGATTTCGATGAAATTTTCAGGGATTCTTCGGACTGATGTAGCTTTAGTCAATAATAATTTTCAATGATCCATACAGTCATGTTATGAATACGAGGAAGCTATGTGCCACACCCACTTGTTTTTACTCATTTTAAGAGGAAAAGGGGAAGGGATCTAACCTCGCACCACCCTGAATATATACCTGTAGGTATATAGTCGCATATATGGCTTTTGAACGGTTGTTCACATTGTGAAACGATTTCACATCTCTACTGAAATGAAAACTTTCGGCGATGGATTCGTGGGCTCATGGTAGCAACAAAATTATTAAACGCGGCTCTGCAACCCCCGCTGCGCACTTTTCATTTTACCCCAGACGGGGTCCATTCCACATTCACCATCAAAAGGCTGTCAACCGGAAGGGGCGAGAGGGTGAGTCTTTTGAAAGCATATCAATTCGGTTGACAACGTACAGAAAGAGTGCGCAGGATGCACAAAGGTGTAATGAACGCCGGGTTGGGCCCCCTTTGACAAGTCGCCAATCAGTGCGGCCGTACCGCCTGAACAGAGGGAAATATTAAAAGTGCCTGGGGCCAACAACTCCTAGCGGCAGGGGTGGAGTGGGGGCTGAATTAACCAAAAGTGCCCTTCTAGCGGGCTATGATAACGAATAGGGGTGAAGAGGCTTTCAAGTGACAGGCGATAGTGATTTACAGCGAGTGAATCCCTACGATGCAGATGTCACGAGTGGTTTGTCTCTACCAGAGAACGCTTACCACAATTACGTCAATCGCTTTGATGAACGACTCAGTAAGGAAAAAAAGCGTTATCATTGCGAATATATAATTTGGGAAATATCGTAGAGTTGAATTACGAAGTTGTGGTTCACACGTCATAGCAAAGCCATGTATAATATGAAATAATATTCCTGTGGTTGTGATTTTATATTGTAGTTGTTGTTTCAATACATTGAAAACAAGATGTGTGTGGCATTTAATTCATAAAACGTTTCCTAATTATACTTAATGTAACATTACCACATAACAACATAATTTTAATACAAAGAATATTTACTTATCGAACGGGTTGTTGGAGCTGGTTAATGGGAGGTGAAGGTCCCATTAATTTTCTTTTTTCAAAATTGGCATTCAAGGCAAACATCATAAAACTGAACATACCCAACCAATAGGATATGCAAAGCCTTCAGCATGCAGTAAAAGATGATATCGATGATGTAGACGACGATTCTAATGAATCCGAGGAATGACAAAACTAATGTAAGGAAATACATGCTGAAGAAGCCCACGTTGTGTGGGCGAAACGTCCAAATATAGATTTCCATGACAATAAAGAAAATTTTTTGAAGAGCTCCAACAACCCGTTCGATAAGAAAAATGGTCAATCCATGCCTCACCAACTCAGAGAATATTTACAGAAAATGGATTTGTAAGTTGGGAGCACTGGCCTGAATCATCGACTGGTATCGATATTATTCAGGTTGATCGAACGGTAACCAACTATTTCATAAATCTTTAATAATTTCATTAGGTATAGGATGGGGAAAAGTTCAAGGAAATTAAATGTTCTAAACTGTTGTCAATTGACCAAAGATGATGGGCATTTCCACCAGAGATGGGCATCCCTGATTAACGAATACTTTTACGATAACATTTCCGATTACAAAAGTTTTTGTAAAAGTAATCGAATAACGAGAGTAATTGATTACTTTTGTATTCGATTACTTTTCCGATTACAATGGCCCATGCCGTTGATACTTATTTTTTAATAATCGTCGCAGACCGTCTTCTACCTGAATTTAATTAATAAAAATTGACTTTTATAATAAACCCTGAAAAAAATCTGCATATTACACAAAGTCAGAAGCTGGCATAGCTAATAAATGAACAATAAAATAGACAATAATTTTATGAAAAATTACATTTTTAGATTAGTACAAATTATGATTTGAAATCAAACGATGTTTAAAAAAATTAACTTTTTGGTTTTAAATTAGTCGGTACTTTTGGTTCCAATTTTATGTGATCACAAGTGGTACCATTATTATTGAATTTTCAATTAGCTGTTATCTCAACCGACTACCTATGGGAAAGGATATTATTGAACGTAGTTCACAACTGATTTTAGCGAATTTGCTAGAAAAAAAAGAAGATATTTAAGAAAAGAAAAGTATTGGAAGAATTAGTAGAACTGAAACTCTTTTTCGATAATCGTGTGTGCATACCTAGTAGTTTTTCTTTGTGAAATCGACCCAAATGGCAACTTGTGAAGTTTGACCATTCTAGCCTAATGGAAAAGTGTGGAGTGCCATAAGGTTACAATTTTGAAGAATTTAGTAGGTATGTCTACATTTTCCAAATTTTTGGTAAATTGAAAAAACTTTAGGCTCATAAAATTATTTGTGAGGCAAGTACGTGAAAGGAATTATGAATAATGATTACGGAAACTTAACGGTTTTGTCAAAGTTTCGAAATGAAAAATGGGCGCAAAATTTGGGATTTTGAGAACAAAATTGTGTGTGGTATCGTTTTCGATGTATATTGTCAATTCGGACGCTTCATTGATTGGAATGTGTCCTGGATTGGACGTTCCAATTTCAAGAGCGAAGTATGGTTAAGCTGTCAAATTTATTTTTCTCAGCCCGGGGTGATTCCCACATAAGGGGGTTTATGGCAACAAAAGAAAATATGACAACGGAAAACATAAATTTTTTCTTAATTTCACTCAACAACGAAGATTTTTTGATTCTTCGAAGATTCTCACTTCTGAGACTTTGAAAAATAAAGTAATCGTTATTCGTATTTGTAATCGCAGAAAAGTATTCGTTAATCACGATTACTTCAAAAGTATTCGCTGAAAAGTATTCGTTAATCACGAATACTTTTGTAATCGTTAATCGTTTCGCCAATGAATAACGATTACTTCAAAAGTAATCGTAATCAACGAATACTTTTCACGATTACGTTTGTAATCGCAAAAGTATTCGTTAATCGATTAACGCCCATCTCTGATTTCCACCAACCCCAAGCAAATCCCACATATTTAGTACCTAACAAATAGCTTTAAGTCAGAAAGATAGAAAAAAAAATATTCAGGTTCTACCGAGACTTGAACTCGGATCGCAGGATTCAAAGTCCTGAGTGCTAACCATTACACCATAGAACCACGATGAGGAGCGGGAAAGTTGATGAGTTGACCTTCCTAGCACCCAATTCAATTCAAACTTATTTATGCTCATCAAGTATTAATAAAAACCTTATATTCATCAACAGCTAGAGACCTTCAGTTTCCATTAAGCTTCCCCTTTTCTGTGTTTTAGAATAAAATTTGTGTGTCCGAAGGTCCGCTCGCATAAGCCCTCCCACCCCCCACTCCCCTGGATTTAGAAATTCATAAAACATACCCTTCAGAACCTTTTGTCCCGAATCCTGAACGAAATTATTGAAAATGGGTCGAAAACCTCATCCAGGCACTAGTTTCTCATCGACAGTTGACATAAATGTGAATCGAACTTTGAGAGTAACATTTAAGAGTTAAAATACTAAATAGAGATCTTGAAAACTTCCGAAATAAGCACAGTGTTTTTTATTGGTTATTGAAATATGTCATTTCAAAGAATCCAACGATACCATATTGATCATTCGTTCGCTTTTCCTAAACAAAAGAAAGTCAACGTGAGTGCGGAGGAGAATTGTTGATATCCGACACGAAAATTGTGAAAACTATCGTACGAACTGCGACGATGGAACCGGCTGATATAATATCAGTTAAGGTCAAAATCAACGTTGAGAATAAAAGTGGGATTTATAAACTAAAATGCTCATGTTGGTTTGAGTACCGTGGTGGAACTGGTAGGAAATTTAGGGAACAAATAAAAGGGCATGAAAAGGATTTTAGGGACAGCAAAGGGGATTCTGCCTTTGCAAGTCATCTTAATGAATCCAATCAAAGCTTTATTTTTGATCTGACAATCAGGCAATATGTAGAATATCCTCACTTTTTCCCAAAGGGAGTTATGTTTGATGCGCAAGAAAAAATCGAAATCGTTAAGAGTGATGGGCCAGGAAAATGTTTAAATAAAGTTATTCCTCAAAATATTTCACCATTAATGGGTTCATTCTCGCAATAAGTTTGGCTCCCCCTCTCCATATTGTTACTGTTTGTGCCCCTTTCACTTTGTAGGCCTTAAGTGGCATTGGTTCATGTTGCAACGTTCAGTTCATGTTTGTTACTGATGACCCAACCGTCGAAATCGATTTAACTGTGTAACCCATTATTATCGTGGAAAAAACGCGTTATTTTGGTTTATTATTGTTTTTGTGTTGATATGCAAATTCTTCACGGGTTGAAGCAGTTTGATTATTCAATTGCAAATTCTTTCACTGTAGTTTATTATTCAATTGGCTTGCGTTCATGATTTGAATTTCTACTAAGCTTTGGAGTGTGCTTGTTTCACAGGATGGAGCGATTATTGAATTTCAGGAGATATGAATGGAGCACGTAAATCTGTTTTCAACCAAAATACCTATTTGGATTGATCAGTTGATCATATTTGTGTGCCTCCTGAAATTCAATAATCGCTCTATCCTGTGAAATATGCACATTCCAAGGCTTAGTAGAAATTCAAATTATGAACGCGAGCCAATTGAATAATAAACCCCAGTGAAAGAATTTGCAGCGTTTTTTTATTGAACCTATTATACACCCCCCCCCCCCCCCCCACAATAAAAACATCTATAATTTATCAAGTCCTTTAGCACTCATATTGCGTTAAAACTTCCCCAAATCCAAATTTAAACGATGTAGCCAAAGGTAGACTGATGTAGAGGAGGCACACAAGTATCATCAACTGACCAATCCAAATAGGTGTTTTGGATGAGAACCGATTTACATGGTCTATGCATATCTCCTGAAATTCGATAATCGCTCTATCACCTGTAAAACACGCACACTCCGAAGCTTAGTAAGATTCAAATCATGAACGCAAGCCAATTGAATAATAAACCGCAGTGAAAGAATAGTTATTTACCCCAGTAATAATATTAAATAATATTTACCTATATATTATCAGCGTTTCAAGCATATCAGAATGCTTCAACCCGTGTATCGGCTATAAACTACAAGTATCCACATCGCCTTTTCACTCCATTATCCACATGCACTACAACTCGACGCTATCGGCATCCCTTGGTTACAAACAAACAATAATAAACCAAAAAACGCTGCAAATTCTTTCACTGGGGTTTATTATTCAATTGGCTTGCGTTCATTTATCATATCAGACCTACATCAAATTAAAGGAAATGGGTTCACTCCCATATTCGAGTTGAGGGCGCTTGGAACGGCCAGATGGGAAACTGCCAGTTATCAAGAAGGCGATAACAGAACTCGAAAAACGCAAATCTTGGCCGCATTAATCATGCCATAAATCGGGAATGGTTTGACCTACAGACCTGGGAAGGGGCTCATTCGATTCCTCATGGAAAGTTCTACAAAACAAGTCCACATTTAGGCCGCCTTGATGTTTTTTGAGGTTTTTAGGGATTTTACAAAACTTTGACAACCCTTAAATGGCACTTCAATTTGAGTTAAAAAGCTGGCTAAAGAATTGGGGCGTTGTCGGACCAACATGGATTTTTCCTGAAAATTTCAGATGTTTTGGTCCAGCCGTTTGGGAGAAATCTTGCGTACGGCGGACGGCGTACGGCGGACGGCGTACGGCGTACGGCGTACGGCGGACGGACGGAAAATTTTTTATTGCAGATTTGGATTCCAGACCCTTTGAAACGTAAACCATGAAATTTTCAGGGGGGGTTAGAAATTTTTTTTTCGAGAGCGATTACTATGGTTTATTATTGAATAATAAACCAAAACGCAAATGTTGGCACTATAAATCGGGCCATAGATCGGGAATGGTTTGACCTACGGACCTGGGGAGGGGCTCATTCGATTCCTCATGGTATGTTCTTAAAAATAAGTTTACATTTAGGCCGCCTTGACTTTTTTTGAGGTGTTTAATGATTTTACAAAACTTTGACGACCATTAAAGGGCACTTTAAATTAAGTGAGAGATCTGGCTCAAGAATTGGGGCGTCGCCGCACCAACATGGATTTTTCCTGAAAATTTCAGATTTTTTGCTCCAGCCGTTTGGGCGAAATCGTGCGTACGGCGGACGGACGGAAAAAGTTTTATTGCAGATTCGGATTCTACACCCTTTGAAACGTAAACCATGAAATTTCAGGGGGGCTTAGAATTTTTTTTCGAGAGCGATTACAATGGTTTATTTTTGAATAATAAACCAATACCACATGAAAATGGAACCTTAACAATGTTTAAGATTTAACAGAGAAACTAGCCGTTTAACGTATCATCTAAGAACTACACCTTTTCATTTCGTTCCCTGCTGCTTTTTGATTATTTTTTTCATTAATGATTAAGTTTTTTTATAACTGGTAGGAAATGCGTAAATCGGAGCGACTACTGTAAAATCGACAATTATAGCAACCTAAGCGCCAATTTAATTTAATGACATCGTCTCAAAATTCTCACACGGGCTCTAACGGGCTGATTAGACACTTTTTTATGAACTGTCATTTTTATGTTTTGAATTTGTGACAAAACGGCGTTTGACACACTTTTTTGTTTAACACTATTATTTTACAACGCTTTTCATTTACTTCTTACCGTTTCAGGGAGAGCTTTGGCTTTCTCAATTTTCAAATACCTACGGACCTGGGGAGGGGCTCATTCGATTCCTCATGGTATGTTCTTGAAAATAAGTTTACATTTAGGCCGCCTTGACTTGTTTTGAGGTTTTTAGGGATTTTACAAAACTTTGACAGCCCTTACAAAGGGCACTTTAAATTGAGTGAGAGATCTGGCTAAAGAATTGGGGCGTTGTCGGACCAACATGGATTTTTCCTGAAAATTTCAAATTTTTTGCTCCAGCCGTTTGGGAGAAATCGTGCGGACGGCGTACGGCGGACGGACGGAAAAATTGTTATTGCAGATTCGGATTCTACACCCTTTGAAACGTAAACCATGAAATTTTCAGGGGGGTTAGCATTTTTTTTTCCAGAGCGATTACAATGGTTTATTATTGAATAATAAACCAAAAAAGTAATAAACCCATGTATTAGAGTTGACAGTTTTTTCGCATGTTGCCAAGTATAATTGATCACTAAGTAAAATATATTACTTCTTGAGCTATGTGGAAAGTGCTACTTTCAGGAATAAGTCAGCGTATTTTTTCGTGATGAAGGTGAATAAAACTCATGCTTTGAAAAAGATGAAATTGAACGTTCAACTTCATTCTTCTGCTTTCTTTTGCTCCTAATTGATGTGGATCTCCCTGTCTATCGTACAATGCGGAAACAAATAATAACCGATCGTTCAATGACTTGGTAATCATTTGTTCTTTTTTTATTTCCTAGTATTTGACTTTATAAATACAAGGGCCTCACTGAACATTTTTCAATGGAAAGTAGAGTCCCGTCGTTTGACCGGACTTAACCAAAGCTAACAACACGGCTTTCCCACTTTGCTGCCGATCTCCCTTCGCTTAACCGTAAACCATGACATTTTCAGGGGAGGTTAGACTTCTTTTTTTTCCAAGAGCGATTACAATGGTTTATTATTGAATAATAAACCAATAGACAACGTTTTGTATTACTCCATTATGTTTTCATCATAACAATGGAGTTGACATTTCAATAAATGAAGTTCAATTTCAACTTTTTGGTCTACGAAAGGTGAGTATTTGCTGACTTACCTGATTTGACTTGTGGAGTGACCCTCGTTGATGATGAAGAGACGAAGTAACGTAAATTATACATCAAGAACCTCGACAGATTTGATTCAAGTGTCCCTACTTTCGAAGAATCATACAACCAAAACACAACATCAGGATAGTGGAACATTTTTGGTAAAGAGTATTACAGTAGTGGGATGAGGTTGGATAAGGTTTCTATCTAATAATACGCGATGGAGAAAAAAGGAAGCTGAAAATTGTTCACTAAACCCTGAGGTGGGTAAACTAAAAAGCCACTCCCTCCAGATAGGTGCGTCCTTGGAGACACATAACACCGAGAAGGTTTTCAGCGTGAGGGTGATAACAGCCCCATCTACTGTTGGTTGGTACTTTTCTGGAAGAAGTGAGTGGATGAGACCTTCACTTCAGTTGAACCCTCAAAAACTCTCTAACCCTCAACGCTAAACCCCATGCCCTTCCACCTGATCCCAAGGCAGTTGTAAAAAATTAAAGTTGAGTAGCCGTTATGGGTTATCTTTTGAATTACTTGCCGAAGCGACCGTCCCCGGTCCCTGAAGTAAAGAGGTAGAAAAAGCGGGAAAGTGGATAATGCGAACTTTGTGGAAGTTTCAAGACCCCTTGGAATATTGCCGAACATCTATTGTATCACCAACAAGTAATGTTCTTATTTCATCGTAACGTAACTGAATTTTTGGTCAACGTACTGTTTATAAAAGGCTCTCTAAATATTCATTTAACGAATCTTGGAAGAACTTTCAGGTACTACTATGCACCCAAAAAAAAATTAAAAAACGCTGCAAATTCTTTCACTGGGGTGCATTATTCAATTGGCTTGCGTTCATGATTTGAATTTCTACTAAGCTTTGGAGTGTGCGTGTTTCACAAGTGATAGAACGATTATTGAATTTCAGGAGGCACACAAATATGATCAACTGATCAATCCAAATAGGTATTTTGGTTGAGAGCCGATTTAAGCGCCCTATGCATATCTCCTGAAACACGCACACTCCAAAGCTTAGTGGAAATTCAAATCATGAACGCATGCCAATTGAATAATAAACCCCAGTGAAAGAATTTGCAGCGTTTTTTTTTTTTATAATTTTTTTCTAATGGTTATCAGAATGCTTCAACCCGTGCATCGGCTACAAAGCCTTTTAGGAGTTCACTCCAGTATCAACATTACAACATCACTACGTCACTAGGTTACTGATATCAACACAAAAACGATAATAAACCAAAATAACGCGAATTTTGGCACCATAAATCGGGCCACAGATCGAGAATGGTTTGACCTACGGACCTGGGAAAGGGCTCATTCGATTCCTCGTGGAGTGTTCTTCAAAAAGAGTACACATTTAGGCCGCCTTGACTTTTTTCGAGGTTTTTAGGGATTTTACAAAACTTTGACAATCCCCTAAGGGCACTTTAAATTAAGTGAGAG
Organism: Creontiades dilutus; assembly: GCA_031894815.1. Taxonomy (NCBI): domain Eukaryota; kingdom Metazoa; phylum Arthropoda; class Insecta; order Hemiptera; family Miridae; genus Creontiades; species Creontiades dilutus. The sequence goes on from JAVIWC010009583.1 coordinate 390,131, forward strand.
AGCTGGCTCAAGAATTGGGGCGTCGCCGGACCAACATGGATTTTTCCTGAAAATTTCAGCTTTTTTGCTTCAGCCGTTTCGGACGGACGGAAAATTTTTTTTTGTAGATTCGGATTCTACACCCTTTGAAACGTAAACCATGGAATTTTCAGGGGGGGTTAGAATTTTTTTTTCAAGAGCGATTACAATGGTTTATCATTGAATAATAAACCAAAATACGAATTTTCCTCAAATTTCTTCATGAAAACCCGTTATGAAGGAATTTTGAAACGATTCCTGGATGTATAAGAAACTTCCCGAACGGGGATTCGGGGCCCCAGCACGGAAGAATTGTACTTATTGTACTTTCCTGTGAGTTTTGAATTTTACCTTAAAAAAGAGAGAGATGAAGGGTGTGATTAATTGTTTTTTTTTTTAACAGATTTTTATAGATCAGATTCCTATTTTACTGGACAATCGCTCTCTTTCATTGATAAATAATTTTCTGTTCAACTTTTTCTGTGTGTTTTTTTGGTTGAACATGCATTAATGATCCTTATGAAACTAGATTTAGATGAACCAACTGCTGGCTCATTCCCTGGATGTATTTTAGGACTTTTTCTTATAGTATATTGATGTATTGATTTGTTTTTAGGCAGTCAGACTAAGCAAATTACAATCGTTAATGTTGTTCTCATAATGAAGATAAATAACAATGTTTAGAAGGAGATGAATGAAGAATCGCTGAATTTTATTTTACAAAATCTAAAATAAATGGTTACAATACTAAAAACAAGGAGTACTAAGTCACATATTGTAATGTTTTTGTATAAAATTTTCACAAAAGTATAAAACAGTCCGAGGATAAATCAATCAGAAAATCCTTGAATTGTACTTTAAAATTGTTTAGTTCCAATAAACTACAATTTAGTGAACAATCAAATTTTATTCTCCATCAATTAGTTCAACTCCTAACTGCATAAATCCTTCGGAAATGAACAATCATCTTGCTGTCATTACTTATGCTGCGTGTAAGTAACATGCATGTAGCTTTTCTAGTTCCTATGAACATGCACCAGTGGCTCTCGACTACAAATACTTTGGCGGTAATTTACAAACTTTTCCCGAGATGGAAACCGTCTGACGATCATCTGAATACCGGCAGCACGAACTGCTCTATTCTGGCAACTGCAAATTAAACAAATCATTATCATGAGTGTGATACATGATTATTAGTTCAAAACCATCTTTTACAATTCAGTTTAAAGTGCCACACGTGCCTTCGAAAAGACACCACTTTGCTCGGAGGGATATTGTTTCTCTTCCAATCATCTGCCAACTCCGATATTTTCTCACCAACCTTTTATTCAGAGACATTTACCGAATTCGGGGCTCCTCCCTCACACATCAGCTTCCGCCCACCCACTTTCTAGCCAGACGTTGACGTTGAAGCGAGGGAAGTGGCAAACTGAAAAGAAATAAAGGGATCTAAGGACGGTCTTAAGAGGAAACATAATCTACAAATTCATGTTCAATTTCGGTTTTGTCATAAAGAGAAAAAACTGGAAGGGAAAAGCCATTTTGGACTAAGACGGGAAGAAAAGGCGGACGTCAGTTCGTATCCGTTCGGCTTCAACGTATTTTTTCATACTCCCACCCTCCTAATAGCGGTTATAACGGAAATTGACTAGAGCACCCTTTACTCCCTTCCTTCTTTCGGGAAGCAGCGAAATTTCCATAACCGAAGGAAACGGCGAATATAAAGAAGTTCTTTTAGGCCCGCTGTAACCGATATCACCACTTTATGGAAAGGGCGGTGGCACTTGCCGTCCGAGCTTTTATAGTTTAGAGTTTCTTCCGACAGCCGGTTGCCTGGAGGCGTTATGATAGGTTTAGCGACACGAAGACGTCAGGGGTAGTTTTTGGTGACGAAGGACTGGTAGGTAGGTACGTTTGAAGAAAAATGAAGGAAAAATACAGGGAGGTTTTTTTTTTTACGAAGAAGAGACGCCACTGGGAAGTGGCGGGCTCATTCAAAACGAGAAAAAAAGAAGTTGGGGTTGAGGAAAAGGAATTGAAAAGAAGTTCCTGGATCTGACAGACGAGTGGTGCTCACAGCAATGGAGTTTTCTCCTTCTGAGGTGCCTATTACCTCGTCCGACAGCTTTCCGAACCAACGCACTCCTTCGCCTGGTACAACATTTCATCACAATCTACACCTGAGGTTTCTGGATTACTTTGGCAATATTTTTGTTTTATAACGAAGGAATGACTCGGTGAACTTATTACTGTTTTATAAAACATCGGTTTTAGGAATCGAAGCTCTCCTATACACATGATATTAAACAGACCAATGAAGTAAACTATTAAAGGACTTTACGTTGGCAATACTATCACTCTCTAATTCACGTGTCTGCTCTGAATAAATTCTACCAAAGTCTTGAATCATAATTCGAATTATACTCTTCCAAGGTATCAAACCCGAGGCGGCCCGCGGAATTATTTGGTCCGGCCCGCCGCCCGCGGACGCTAATGGAAATGCCAAGTGGGTGTGGCACATAGCTTCCTCGTATCCATAACATGACTGAAAATAGAAATTGAAAATATATTATTTGAGAAAACTAAGTTTTGGTTCCTATATGTAAAGTAAATAATTTATTGTTATGCAGGAGCATAACTTGAGAAAATAAAGTAGGCATGCTCAACTATTGAACAAACTATAAAAAATACCTAATAAGTCCGAAAAATCCCTGAAAATTACATCGAAATTGGTCAAGAACTCCTGGAGTTATGCGCATAACAAGGATTTCACGTTTGTGCAAGCGCAGAGGCTACTATTGATCCGGGGGTGATGAAACCTATAGGGGACCATCCCCAACCCACACAATCCCTGAAAATTTCATCAAAATCGGACTATAACTTCGTGTAGTTTTGCCCTTAACAAGGATTTGCTGACAGACAGACAGACGCACAGACAGACACGGAACCAAAATTGTTCAGAAAGGTCTAAAACGCAAAATGCAAGTGGAATTCTTGATTTTGGAGACAAAAAAAAATGCACATTCCGAAAGTGAAAACAATGCTTCCGCTACCTTGGTAGACTCGGAAGCAAAAATTAGGCTACCCCCAGAACAGAAGAAAAGTCAGCCATGTGACCCAGCAAAAGCTATAATGAAAAACTAATAATCATGCAATTAAAAAAATACATTTAATCACTAAAAACTAAGTTTTGGTTCCTATATTAGGCCTAATTTTGAATTTGTCTAATTCGTCTAGGAGTGCTTAAAAACCATGTTTTCAAGTGTCTGACTTTCAAAATTTTCCATTCCTGAAAATTCAATTGTTAATATTTTTTATTGAACAACGATAAAGTGATTATGGAATTTTAAAAATACAATCTCTAAAAACTAATTTTTTGTTCTTATATTATGCCTAATTTTAAATTAAACTCGTCTAGGAATTCTTAGAAACAAGTGTCTAATTTTCAAAATTTTCCGGGGGAGCGCCCCCTTCAGCTTGGGGACTAGCCCCCCAGACCCCCCTGTTGGCCCGCCCCACCACCTCCACATCATGATACGGCCCTTGGGGCAAATAGTTTGAAGACCCCGGCTTAGAGCCTGCGGCTAAAATTCAAAACACATGGAACATGCTTTGTCCATGCTATCATGACTGAGACAATCGGTTGTACACTGAATAGTTCTTTGGACATTTCCACGACACGAAATATGACGTGTGTTGTAGTTTCTTCACGAGAAACGTATCCAACGTACAAACGCTAGCTCATGAGTCCTTTACATACCATCGACTACCTAGCAAACGTTTCCTCAGCAGTGAACGTGTTATTCATATAGTTGTCGTGTAATTCGCGAGTAACTATACAAGAAAACACATAATTTTAAAAATGTGGTACTTTTTCTTAAGCGTAAATTACAAACCAGTGAGCATCGGCAGAGGGCACCAGGCTTCTGGATCAATGGAAATATATTGACTTTACGGATCAGTTGTTTGGGTCTGTACACACGTGCAACTCTCCTGCGGGAGCCGTTACTCTGTCAGTGAATAACTATTAGGAGGCTACGAGCTTCTAAGAGCTCCCTACAAACCGACTACACTCCATTCCATTCGCAGACTCCGCCTCCCACAAACCTCACTACATTCATACTCTCCCAATAGATCAGTAAGTTGAATATGAGCGAGGACAGAGCATTGAAATTTAGTTTTTAGCTGTAGTAATCTATCAAAGGTACAATGGGTACTTTTTCAAGCTAAATAGAATCTATTAGCTTTAGAATAAATAATCTATTTAACCTTCAATCTTATTCAATCTTAAATAGAATCTATTTAACGAAAATAATTATTATTTTCGTTGTTTGGGACTAGAATAATTCAGAGTCTTTTCGTACCGAGGATCAGCCCTATTGAAATATAGGGGGGGCACTGGACCCGGTGCTCACGGGCCCAGTCTTCCTGAGGGGGCCCGGATTTTCGGTCTTTTGGAGTTTTAAAAGATCCCTCGTTTAATTATAATTTACATTGGAAACTTGATTTACACTGGATTTACACTGGAATTGATTAATATACACATGTGAAGCTGTAGAACTCAATCATTCTCAATTTTCCTCAATGGTTAGCGTAGTTCGTAGACGCTTTTTTTGGCACGGAATTTTCAAGTTCAAGAGTATTCAAGAGAGCTTTATTCTTTATTGAACATTTTCTAAACACCAGCTCGGAAAGTTCCAACGGATGATTGAACGTTTTTAATAGAATTGAAATGAAATGACTCGGATCATGTGAGCCTTATCAACGATTTTCTCAACATACTAGTAAATATCTAGCAATTTTCCTCTGGTGATAGTAGAAGCTGAAAGGGGACGGTTTAACGCGAACTGAACCCAGTTACTGTTGCGTACAATTAAAATGAACCTTTCTGTTTACAAGCTATTGTAAAAGTGGTCACCCGAAGTGCAACTACCCTATATCTACCAAGAGAAACTGTAGGTAAATTGTCTTGTAGGTTTTTTCCTCGTTGCTAATAGGTAATAATTACTTATTTGTCTTTATTATTATTAAGAAAGATTGAGATACGATTGAGATCATTCAAGGATATGTTCTACTAAATTCCCAGCTAGGCGATCAACTGGGGTTCTATGGTGTAATGGTTAGCACTCAGGACTCTGAATCCTGCGATCCGAGTTCAAATCTCGGTAGAACCTGTCAGATTTTTTTTCTTCTCTGATACAAATTTATTGATATTACATATAAGTAAGAAAGATTATATTTTCGACTCAATGAAGAATGTATGTTTTTCTGTAAAATCATTTTATAGGTTGTATCTGACTACAAGCGCTACTAGTGTACTGATCAACCTCATCGTTAAGTTGGTTTCATGGTAAGTGATGATTTGAGTTGAGTCCCAACTAAGAACGCGTGTGATTTTTTATACAAGTGTCATAAATTGATAATTGTATCAATATTGAATAATACTGCAGAAGACAACACTTTGCTTCAAGCCCATAACGCACAACTGAAACTTGCTGTTCTTTGTTTTGTTTTGATCTTATGTTTTTTTAGGTTTAAAACCCATTTTCTATAGAGCTGAGGAGAATTCCGGGAGAATGATTCGATTCAGCGAGAAAAATTAAGCAGAGATCTACCCCAAAATCAGCAAGGTGAGAACTGTTGCTTAAAAACTTCTTGAAGTTTTAAGTGCTCCCTCATAATTTATACCGCTCAATTAAAAATTGATTGATTCACTAAGTCATTTGGTCAACTTGGGAATACAGTTTCTAAGCATTCATCACCGTATAAATGTAATAGAATTAATAAACAGCGTGCAGATGGAAGTATAGTTTAAGAGTGGTGGGACTTGGGACAACGATGTAAGAGCTCGAGTGTTAATCTAGGAGTTGAGTAGACGTTCCCTCTAGCCACAGTTAACCATGTGAAAGCACCACTGAAATCAAGGAATCAAGTTGTCAGTCGCTCTATCAACAGTTTACTAAGTAGAATCATTTCTCCAGGAATAGGGGAATAACTACCCCAACTTATTAGCGAATAACTACCCTGATATGGTACCTTCTAATGAGGGAGCAATACCCTGATGATATCAACTGGATAGTAACTGCTCCTTGTAGTAAAACTAAACTGCCGATAATGTAAATCCGACTAACAATTGAGTTGGATGGCTTCACACTAAATTCATCTGTTAGGTAAGTCAAAATTTGATTGTCTTACGACTTGAATTAGCCTAAATGAATAAGCTATATTTATCTTGAAGTAAATTCCTCATAATTTCATGCCATTTTACGACAGTACGTGCTCACTTAAGTCAAGGAATAAAGTACGAGTAGTCACCGGCTCTTTGATCGGTAAAGTTGTTCCACATAAAATTTACCATACTTCGCTCACTATAATAAAATCAATGGAGTCTTTAAATTTGTAGTTAGAAGATCCTGTAGTTACTGGCTGGGGAGTAATGGAGAAGTTTGAAGCATGCTCACGATTAATAACCTGCAGTAATACCGGGATGGGTAGTATTACAATGAAAGATAATTGTATATCTTCATAATTTTATCATTATTTAAACAAGCGATTTATAGAGATGCAAACGGAAATCGATTTTTGGCACACTTTTTCCTGCAGTTCTTTGAACTCCAGGCGTTCAGAATGTGGGTTTCGCCGGATGGTGCAAAAGGTAGGTTCGGAGTGGGGGAGGGAGTCCCCGGGGAATTCTCAAGGCGAAACGCAGTTGTACAACCTCATAGTCAATCGAACGCTCTCGAGCCACATCGTTCAGCCTTTTCTTCTCTTCTTCATTTTGGAAGGTACTTCACATTAAAATGCTATAACATAACGAACTGCTCTCTCTTTCGCAATCGCCACTGTTAACGTTCCTTGTGACATTGTCAGAATTTCTACCCAACCTAAACCGGCTCCATTCAAAACCACTCTACAACTCCACTATCTTGCGATTTTGTTTGACCTCAAATTATTGTTAAGTACAACATCATTTTTTATTTGTAACTGAGTTTGTGTCATTGCTGACGATGAGACACATGGTCGCATCGGTCCTCCCAACAACAACATTCATATGTAGGTACTTACAACGTGTTTCGTGTTCGTAACTATTAACGGTGTAACTTCAATTGTCCCTTATAGTTGACCGGTAGGTAGCATCAAGTACGTATTTCAAGCTTTGACTTAACATAACTTTATTTGTATTGCTTGTTGCTTTCTTTTTGCTTAAACATTTTGTTCTAACTTACCAGGCACAGTAATTATTTATTTTTTTTTTTTTACGGTGACTCTGATGATGGTTTGTTTACAATCGATATTAGAAAAGAAAATGTTAATTGGCTTTAGCTTTGACTTGACAGCTTAGGAATGCCGTAGATGCTGTAAATGTGGTTTATGCATCCGACAAAACTAACTTAAATCGTCACTTGAGAGGTCTGGCGTTGTCACCATTCGATTCAGCAAGAAAAGTTACGTATATCCCGCCTCGAACCTTTTTTCGTCCAGACTTTTGGAAAAACTTCAATTTTAACAGAAAACAAACGTTTTTCTGCCGTTAAACACCATTTCCTTAACCTAAAATATTTTTAAAAACCAAAACGACTACACCGTTTGAAAGCTGACATTTTGGCGCACGTTTTACCAGGCTTGGACAGTTCTGCGTCAAGCACTAATGGGTTTTCTAGGCGAGATGAAAAACAGGCGATTTCAAGATTTTGACAAAACTGCCATTTCGCCTCCGCAATTACACGTCTTCAATGCAATTAAAAAAAATATATTTGACATCAAAAAGATTTAACGCTCTTTCCAACGGTGTCATCAAACTTGAGCTATTCCCAAAATTGAGGGAATTATGACATGTTTTAATGACAAATCGAAAACACGGAAAAATCTTAAATCGCGAAAAACTCGGAAACGAGGTTTCTGGCAAACAATTGTTTTGAGGCGTTAATGTTCGGAAATGAGTTGTACAGTAGGTAGGAGTCAGATTGTGCATTACTCCTGGGACAAATTGGGAAAGCAATGGAGGAGGCATTGTCCTCGTCAGGGGCGAGGATATGCAATGACCCGCACGACCCTCCGGTCTTGAAGGAGGGGTTGCTCTGTGCGCCGTGTATTACCAACCCCAATCTGATTGGCCGTAGCATTGGGTGTTTCAATGTTGATAATTTGTTGTTTCTGACCGAATTCAGTTTTAGTAAAATGTTCGTTGACTCAAACATGTTATCCAGTTGTAGGACAATGGTAAGATGTTGGGGTTTAAATCAAATTCATATAAAGAGTTAGAGTTTAAACAAGCTTGTTAAGATATAAACCAAAAAGTAAATATTTAAAAATGAAAAATGAAAAATGAAAATGAATTTAATGAATGAAAACGTTCGTTTGTAAACAGCGTCTACGGCATTCCTAAGCTGTCCGGCCAAAGTCAGGATAATCGAAGAGCCCAGAGACGGCTATTGTTTGTATTCATTTACGATTGATTGCGATGAGTTGCTTTCAGTTGAGTAGCTTTACCACAAGTGAGTTTGTTGACATGATTTCTTAGTACGGTTTGGCCAATGTTAATGCTTCTGAAGCAGCAAGGGAGTCATACTCCTCCTGTGTACAACTCGCACCCTACCGTGAAGAATCACACTTTTAATTTAATATTTCTGGTCTCACTGGGCAATATGTTGTTACCCGTTCAACTAAGCGACTTATTCTCTTCTCTAGGTTCTTCTGCTGGGATTTGCACCAATACCTCATCAACGATGTCAGACGATATTGACCAATCCGATGAAGTACTCGCTCTTCAGAGCATATACAACGAGGAGGAATTCACCTGCACATGTGGGAATGATGGAGAGAAAATTGGGAAACATTCAGTTTTTGTAAGCCAGCCACCTCAATTTTACGTCACATTTGCTTCACACCACAGTAAGAATAATATTCTTAATAATGTAATAATAATGTTCTTAATAGTCTACCTAGAATTTCCTACAGGAACGTTTTAGCTGGCCCAAAATGTACCCACTATGCACTATATAACCAAATGTTCATGAATCACTGAATATACCGTTATGCTATTATACTTTATTTCTAGATGGATCGTCAAAGTCTGTCGTGATACCTGTGGATCACCTTCCACCAATTATTCTTTCGTTCAAATTCCCGAAAGACTACCCATCAGAGAGTATGCCGGAATTCACCCTTTCCTGTCCTTGGCTTACGATACCAGAAGTAAGAAAACATAAAAACGAGAGATACTGAAAAGGTCTGTAGTTGTCAGTGCGAAAAGAGCCAAATTTCAATAGTCATCGGTCGACATGAGGTACCTATGTCAAAAGAGCCAAATGATTTCTTTTTTCTTTACACGAACCCATAGGATGAATCCATGTGTGTTTCACAGTCGCAGAAACTACGACCTGTTGACTTTTATGCCACTAAATTTGGCACAAATGAAACGGACACGCAGTCAGAGTACAAATGCCAGTGGACTTGTGGGTCAGTTACCACAGTGCACGAAAGTAACAATATATTGTGGTTGTTATATGTACCGATGAGCACGTCAATTGCTTCGCTGCTTGTCTCTCCATACACAGAAGACTAGGGGTATAAAGTTATTTACAACTAAAGTACCCGTGTAATGTCAATATTCGTAGGTAGGATTCGTGAGACAACTCGAACGTCCGGTTGAGGCAAAAGGCAGACGTTTCAACGAGGGCCTTTAAATTTGTTTGGCACGAAATCAAAACAATCCCTCGCTGTCCGTATCATTCACTAGAACTCACTTTGTTGATTGTTGCTGATTGTTCAAGGAGCTGATCGTTGCCTTATCTTCCACCCGGTTGTTTGGAAGGAGGCGACCAAGAGATGGTGATTTCGCGTATTATGTTCATTTTTATCTTGAACAAACGTTTCCACCTGATTTCAATATTTGGTAGCGCTGAGTAAAGATCGCAAGATTTTGGAAGGCCTCTTTTGTTGGGTGGCGTGGGGTGAGCGGACAGATCAATTAAATAAATCATATATTATAAGTTTCGGTGTCCTCCTTATACTCTTCTGTCAGCCCTTATACTTTCTGTATCTTCTTCCACAAACATTCGTTAAACTGAAAATTGCACCCTGACAGTTTAGCGTTCGGCAATTGAGTCTTCATTGCATTTAGCGCAGCAACCTCAAAATCAGACTTCATACACGACGGCGACCATTGGAGTGCCCAATTCTTCAAAACTGAAAAACAAGCGTCAGACAATCGAACAGATTAGTTGTTGAACAAGTTTCAGTGTCCGCTCACCCCATGCTAGAAACATTGTGTCCGCTCAGGCCACGATTTCTTGGCAGCCCACCTTAATTGGTGTTCGTTCATCCCACGGAGCCGGTTGTTCCTCAGCTTTTAATTTTGCAGAACCGCACAGAATTTAAAGTTGAAGATCCCTCACTGACACAGACTTGTGACTATCACTGAAGTTGCGTTCTATCATAGTATAGTATTCCCCGCCTACCGCTCTCATATGAGAACCACAAGAGATCTTTCAGCATCTGGCACAAAATGTTTACATTTTTTGTAGTTACAGTAAATTTTCGCCCAACCAACTGAAGATTATCAGAACCGTTTACCTTAATGAGCTCAAAACTAAGTAAATCCATGTAAGTTCATTCATTTTATCCTTCCCTCTCCTTTCTGACGTCAATTCAATAAATTTCAGATAACAATAGCACACTCACAACAACTAACAATAGCTGTTAACACGACAATCATTGTCGTTCTCGGAGATTTGTTTGGTGTCCTCGCACGGAGGGGCACTCGGGCTTGGCTCTTTTCACATTTCGTTATTGCGTCTTATCTTGGCTGTCTTTGGGCATGAAGTTGATAGTTCATGAACTAATCCACGATTATTTTTGGTTCTTTTCGCCCGCCTTTTGGATCTTTAGACAGTTACCAAAGAACTTCTGCTGCGGTCCATTACTTAGAAGTAATCTTCATTAAATGCATTACCAAAATCGAAATAAATTTAATTTAATTAAATTCTACACCTAATACAATAATATTAATCCGAACACATTGAAATATAATATTTAATATTGCAATGTTTAAAATTTACATCTTGTGGTCCAAACTCGGTAACTTGGCGATGAGGGAAAACTGAGTTCCCTTCATGATCGGATTTCGGGTTATGACAAATTAATTCCAGATATCTGCTTTTTACTTGACTACATACAAGTAACACAAATTTGTTGATTGAAAAATGTTGATACAAGTCAATGAATGTCTATTAACTTCACAGTCTTTCTGAAAACACTGAAACATAATATGAAGAATATTATTCTTCATAATTTCAGATAGAATCAAACAAAATCACTGAACACCAAATTTACAACCTAACAATAGAAACTTTTATTCCACAATAAGAAGTTGAATATGGTTTTATCGACAATAATTTTAGTCTAGTTGTACAGTAAAGCTTCGCAAATTTTTGTTTTCTGTCGGGATTGAGGATGAATGATCCATTCATTCTGCCATGCAATTTTCAACAATTTTGTTTTTGTTTTTTTGTTTGTTTGTGGACATGTTTTAGAGTCGCATCACATTTCCGCTTCAAATTCAATACAAATGGAAGTTTCAATGAAGAGGGTAGTCGCAACTTGTTTCAAGGCTTAGTTTAGAGGAGAAAAAATCCAATACCATATTTCCAATCCAAATCCAAGGTATATTTTCTTAATGGTGGATCGTTTATAAGGGCAGGTGATGGTGTGGAAAATGAAAAATTATTATTCTATTCACTTTCACAACATTCTTTATAGATTTCCGTGTATTTGTTCGACTGTTTTCCTACTGCTCCAAGTAGATATATTTTCTCTGTGTGGAGCCGTTCTCAGTAAACCAATGAATCCATCTTTGTTCGACTCCATAATGTAAAAGCAGTTTATATTAGGTAAACATAATGTTTGTGAGGAAGGGAGCGATAACATTTATTTAAGGTTTAACATAAAATTATGCATTTTGCAGAAACACGAAACACTAAAATCAAGTACATTCTGGACATAGGGATGCCCTTGACACGCACCAATATATTCCATCATGTATTTGAAACTTTTGTTGCATTCGTTGCAGCTAGTAAAGCTGTATGAGAGACTTGCGTCGGTGTGGGAAGAAAAGAAGGGCTCTGCAATCCTTTATTTGTGGATCAACATTCTGAAGGAAGAATCCTTGGATTTGATTGGAGCTTCAGATCATTTAGACATCACCAAAATTCACGAACAAATAGAATCTTCTGAAATCATCCCTGAAGTAGAGACGAAACACCAAGACTCAAGAGTGACAGATTTCCCCATCGGCCTTCCTTTGCCACAGTTCATTGAAGCGTTTAACGAGGAACGTTCCAAAACAATATTTCGGCGGAGTATTTACGTTTGTCCCATATGTTTTCAGGTAATTTAATAAACATAGTCTGATAATTCCCGAAAATTATTGTTTCGAAAACATATTGTGCGATCGCAACAAGAATTGTATCCAATACTTTGGATACAGGTCAAATTTACAACGGATTAACTTTTTAATCAAGTACCTATTTATAGATTTGATTTCAATATATTTTTAATTTTTGTGCAGGAAACCCCAGGTACTAATTGTTTACAGTTCAATCCATGTCGGCATGTTTACTGCAAGAATTGCATGGAGCAGTACTTCACAGTTAAGATTACTGATGTTTCATCAATATCATGCCCCCACGAAAAATGTCCTGCAGAAGCAAGCCCTTTACAGGTCAGTGAATGGTCTTTACTAAATTACTATTGTCAGTGAAAACATGAAAAAAGTTATGTCACTCCATTAGCTAGTTTTCCTCTGACCGTTTCAAAAGAGTTGAAACCCACGTAGGAACTTCATTAGTTAATGGTTTACATTCCATCAGTTTTTTCATGACGTTGGTCTCTCAACAGGTGAAAGAAATTCTTGGTGAGCAACTCTCTGAAAAATACGATAGCATGTTACTACGTGCAACCCTTGACAAAATGGCTGACATAACATATTGTCCTCGACTCGCTTGCGGAAGTCCAGTATTGAGAGATGGAGATGATAAAATGGGAGCTTGCTTAGCTTGCAATTACAATTTTTGTATTCGATGTAGAAAATCTTACCACGGGGTCGATTATTGTCCAATCAGGCCAGGTACGTATTTTTTATAGAATCGGACCATTCTTGACAACACTCAACGTAACCTTTACACTTAATGCATAATTTGTTTTAATTGATTTCGGCATGTGTATCGCTATTTTTGAAACAAAAGAGCTAGAGGATAACATTAATGTTTAGGAATTCATTAAGATATATGTTAATCTTTCAGCAGTATTAAATAGATATGCTGGTTAACCAGTGTTTTCACAGTGCTAGGGTGTCCAATTATTTGCATACATGAAAATTCGTCCACGTAAATTAGGATCCTACTAATATGAGATAAACTATTTTCAGAGGAAGTCAACATACTTATTAGACGATACCAAGAAGGTGACGAAGCTGTGAGAGAAAGTTTAGAAGAACAATACGGCATATCAAGGAAAATCCAAGAAGGAACACCGTCACGAATTGAACAAATTATTAGAGAATATGATTCAAGTAACGATGAGGAGAGAACTCGGCTGGAACTGCGATACGGCGTGGCGCAGCTCCAAAGATTCCGAGATGACACCGCAGGAGAGCTCAGAAGAATCGTTAATCAGTACCAAAATGGAAACGATATGACTAGATCTCGACTGAAGAAAATGTTTGGATTCCAAGAGATTCAAAAGCTGATTCAGTACAATGTAAACACAGTGCTGTCCATGGACTGGATAGGTCACTACTCTAGACCTTGCCCCAAGTGCAATGCTCCGATTCAGGTAAGGAAAAACTATAATTGTAATTATTGATAGATAAATATTGATAGATAAGTTTCATTGCTGCTCCGGTTGTTCTTGCTAGCAATTTCGACGGAGAGATCCGGGCAGTCCTGCTTGCCCTCAAAATGCTAACTACCGCAAACTGCCAAAAGTGTGTTATATTGTGCGACTCCCAAGCTGCAATTGTTAGCCTGTGCACTAATGGCTGGACAGCCTCCCGAGATGTTCTCGAGGGCCGAAAACTCATAAAGCAGCTGCTTGATGGAGGGATTACTCTGGCACTCTTGATGGACATGAGAGGGGATCCTAGCCAAGGAAGCTCCCAGATGGCCATGCCAAATGTGTAGCTTGCAGAAAAAGTAACAAAGGCCTCCATCAACTAAAATCAGGGAAGCAATGTTCCGGAAAATCCATTACTAAATCCGGTAATCTTCCGAGCCTGCCAAGAATGTGTCAAACGTTCCTGGCACGACTACCTGAACGCTCATTTGCATAGGCTTTGACTGAGAGACGACCCATGATGCACTCTCTGTAACAGAAGACCTCTGAGCATCTTTTTGACTGTCCCCATCTTGAGGACATAAGACAATCATTCAAATTTGACGAGACCAAATGGTCGAAATTCGCATCATTATAATGGGCTGCAAAAGGTATTTCGGCGGAAGAGCCATGACATATCGGCGTAGGGTAAAAAAAAATTATTTTCAGGTATTTCAGTTGCCATGGACTGTATCTCTAAAACGCCGCAACTGGAAAATTGACTTTTTTCCTGAAAATTAATACCTCAACCTTCAGATATGGATGGAAGCATAGTTACCTCCAATTATCTATGATGGACATGGGGATCCTATGGAAGTAGATCATACCCTTAGCTGAAAAAAACAGGGCCGATAAAATAGGAAGCAATGTTCCAACTAATCCATTATGGCTAATCTTACTGGAGCCTGAAGTAATGTGTCAAACAGTTCCTGGCTGAGTTCCGTCGTGGGAAATGGAAGGTGAGGTTTTAGTGGGTTTGAATCCTACACAACATAAAGAGTGGTCCCCTGTGGGTATCTTAGGAGATCCGATTTTCACCTAAGGACCTCAAAGATTTCCTCACCTGCCACCGGAAAAAAAATATCTTACTGGAGATGTTAGGGTTAAAAGTTATGACGGCTTTGGTGACTGATAAACAAATGCTTGACGTACGGGACAGGAAAGACTATCGTTTTTCGGAATTCGTATTATCAATGCTGTCAATGCTATCACTCGCAGTGTGATGCGTCACTATAAAAAATTGTAGCTCAAGCCACGAAGTATAAACGTCCCACTGTAGACCTTTGTGGCTCCTTCTCACCTTTGATATGTTCATCTGAAGAATCCTTCCAAAATCAATATAAAAATTCGCCAAAAGAATGGTAGTTTTTCTTGCGATAGGGTGAAGATCCAATAATTTTCATTGGCAGAGAATCTTCAGCTAAGAGGCATGAGAAAAAGAATGAAAAGCCCACGCTTAGAAGACCTCCTGCCCACTGAATCCTAAGATTGCTTGATAGTCCTCTCCAAATACAGCCGTATTTTATGGGGGGATTATAAATTTCAAGTGTGATTGTTTGAAATTTGTGGGGTTAAACAGAAATGTGCTAAAATACAATTTAAAACAATTCACATTTGAAGAAAAGTTCGTCAGTTTCATGAATAGCTAAACCTATTGGTTTTCTACCTGAAAATCCCATTTGTTTAGCATATTCCTGTGCTACATGTAAAATGGAAATCTCTGTGATTCATACGAAGTAGGTGATGGAATGGACAAGACGTCCCTTCAAGGGATGGTACCAGCAACACCTCTGTGATTGAAACTAGTTGGCCAATTTCAATGAGGTTTCCAGGAGTCGTGCGGTTCAGGGTTCTCAATAAGTTCCATAGTCCCAAAAAAAACGAAGTTTTGACTAGAAGTACTGCAGTCAAAATTTTAAATTCATATGGATTAAATTCTACAATTTGGTGTAATTTGTCATCAAGTAATGCCATGGTTCTCATGTCTATATTAAACAAGTGAAAGAGTAATTCTCTCCTACCAACATAGATTTTTCAAACTTGGTGATTTAAACGTCTTGAATTACAAATTGGGTGAGTATGAGGTTGAATGCTGAATAATAAACTAAACTACTCCTCAACAAAAGATGTTTTTAATTTTTATTAATTTCTTCATTAATATTTATTCACTTGTTTTTTATCCATTGTCTTACTGGCATTTATCTAGATTTTCCAGTTTCTCACCACTTCCAATTGCATTTTTTCCCCATGTCGCCATCCCATCTGAGATGTTTGTAATTAAAAATTAAAACTCAACAAAAAATGAACTAATGGTTTTTATTTTATTGCAGAAAATCAGTGGCTGTAATCATATGGTGTGTTCGAAGTGTAAAACATCTTTCTGTTATCATTGCTTGGCCTTCACGTGCATTGGCTACACATGAACTAAACTGACACTATGGGGGTGTTAACTTTTGATTATAACATCGTGTTATTTAAAAAGATCGATCATTTATATTTTGTGATATTACATTTTTATACTACAGGGGCGTGTTTATCAACCTTGTGCACCTTAGGGAAGGGTTAATATTTTACAATACGTCTCGGACCCTGTTGATTGCATGATGTCGTAAATACGTCTTACTTTTTTATGCGTTCTTTTTTAAGAAACGCATTTTTTTTACTCAAAAGAACAAAAATACAAAATAAAGAGCATTGCGGCACAAGCCGATAAAGGTGAACAAGTAACATTTACAAATAAATAAATAGCGCAAAAAACCATTCCTCCTACTCCGGGAAGCGTCCAACAATGCAACCTATGAATTTTACTCCCCCATTTGAGGAAAGAAAATCATGATTAATGGTAGAAACACACATTAATTAATTCTCCTTGTTTATTTATTTATTTTTATTAAATAAGAAAGAACAAAATTAAGGTAAGGAACGCTTTCAATTACTCCCACTATGAAACAAACCTCGCCACGCACGTAACCGTAACCGTTCGGATGCTCGGTAGGCACTAAACTCTCCAGCGCATATTCGAATGAAATTTTGCATAGAATCCGAATCGACGATAAAAAAAATGCTCGTTCCAATTAGAAGATACAAAGTTGATGTTCAAGTCGGGCATTTGCGAGCCCGTGCGACGCTCGAAAATGTAATATTTGAATTCTTCTTATAAAATTAGTGGGGTTACCTGTTTTTTAGGTTCGGAAATTACCGAAATACATTACTGGTCCTACAAATGTTGTCCACCCTGTGTATACAGGGTGTTCCGTATAAGAACAAAGAAACTTCAGGGATCGACTTAGCAATTAATTTGCAATAACTTTTACCTCATGGAAATATTTTTCTAGTCCTCTCTTTTTCCGCCAATTCTACATCGAAGTTTTTTTTTTCGTATTTTCTACCTTACTTCACTGAATTAATTTAATTTAATTTTAACTTAATTTATCAGATAAATTGAAATTTCAATACATGAAAGAGCGTTAAATTTTCTTTATTTTCCATTCCATAACATTTTCTCTTAAGTCATGTAGTACTCGGTTTTTTTTAGCCTTAACCAAAATGTTTGTCAACCTTCTGCTTTTTAAACAATTTTTAATGTTGATTTACCACCAACTGCTGTAGAATGGATGAGCTCTACGGTAAAAACATCTACATTTCATCAGCTTTCTATCGGGTTATTACATTTTTGTTTTAAAGCGATTTTTGACACAGAAACTGGTATTTGAACGTGGAAAAACGTGAACTTTTAAACGAAATCAGCGTTTTGCCATGAAATATTGCAAAGTCATAAGCATGAGTTACAAATTATTTTTAACAGAAAGTCGACAAACTGATTTGTTTCAGAGGTAATCTCAACAGACGAACTGTAATTGACAAAGTTAATTCAATCTCAAATTCGATTATTTTTAGTTAGTTATTGAGCGTATTGTCTGCACAAGTAAATAGCTAACGTTATTCCACCGGTTCAGCGAAAAACTTGATGGAGTTGAATTAGTGTTCCTACATTCGGTTAGCCTAAGATGGATTGTCTTAATCAGACCTTCGTGTAAAAACCATAGTTTTGGAAGAAGACTGAAGACTTAAAAAGAACGATTTGCTCTTCGAAGTAGGTTCATTTCCTGAAACGATTACTTAAGTTCATTATCGAAATTAATTACTAATCCAAAAGTATTCGTACTATGTTGCTCAATGAATGCCTCCTCTTCAGGACCCTAATGTATATTATCACGCCAACTGATAACGTTTTTCAAATTATATTATTTCTCTTGCTTTAAAGGCAGTAATACTTCTTCAAAATAGGACATTCAAGGCTGTTAAACACCCCTTTTAAAATCGGTTAAACCATTTCGAGGTACACCCCACTGTGACCCTCTGATTATAATTAAGTTTTCTTTATTGCCAGAAACTTTTACCGTCGGGAATTGCCGAGATTAGAAAATCCATCCAGCGACCGAAGGGAAATAGGGTGAGTAAGGCCAACAGGAGTCGAAAAAGTGACGCAAAACCGAGGTTTTAAGGCTGCTTTTCGCTTAAAACTCGAGTCTTATCTTAGGCCATAAAAAATGCTGGGAGAAGCGAGTCGGTCATTTACGACCAGGTTCTGGTATTGTGTTCCTGTTAATCTCGAAGGGGAAAGATAGGGGTGCGGTGAGTGTAACGACAATGGTCTAGATTTACTGCTATAAACCCTACTAGAAGTACACGAGCGACAGACAAGAGAGGTTTTTAGGAGGGGAAGATATTAAAAGCGTCGTTTTATTGCTACGTAAGATGGTTAATAAGGTTGAGGAAAAGACCTTCTTCAATGTCTCTCTTCAAAAATCCATTTTAGGAACGGTTGCTACGTGAACATCTTGCAATTTATTCTGTGTGGGTAAGTGAGGAATAAACTTTTACAATCATGATACCCCTAGGGACGCATTGAAGTGATGGTCTGTAAACTTAAAACAATTATAATCATTTAAAATATTCCCGAATTTAGCCTGGAGTACAAATTGTAACCGGAATGACAAAATGAGCCGCCGTTTAAAAATTTGATTGAAGATTGTCACGAGGGCAAAGGCGTAAATGAAGTAGTGAAGAACAATACCAATGATGATGGTCAGAAACAAAGCAGGAAACATTAGACCAGACCTCTCAAGTGATGATTTAAGTTGGCTAGGGTGCATAAACCCGTTCGTTTGTGATCAGCGTCTATGGGTTTCATTTCTAAGCTGTCTTAGTTCGCTGACTTGCTTAGTGCTGCGTTGTTTGTGTTCATTTGAAATTGATTGCGATGAGCAAAAAATTGCTAAGAGACATTTTTGTTCGGAAATGAGTTGTAGAACATGTAGGAGTCCGATTGTGCATAACTCCTGGGACAGGTTGTACGGGGTGTATAACTAAAAAATACCTAACGTTTGAAAATTGGGAAAGCTACGGTGGGGGCATTGTCTTGGTCAAGGGGAAGGGTATGCAATGACCCGCACGACCTCCCGGTCTTGAAGGAGGGGTTGCTTTGTGCGCCGTGTATGATCAACCCCAATCTGATTCGGCCGTAGCATTGGGTGTTGCAATTTGTTGTTTCTACCAAATTTAACTTTAGTAAAATGTTTGCTGACTCAAATATGTTATCCAGTTGTAGGACAATGGTAAGATATTGGGGTTTCAATCGAGTTCATATAAAGAGTCAGAGTTTTAAAAAAGTTGTTAAGATATACAAGAAAAATAAATATTTAAAAATGAAAAATGAAAATGTTCGTTTGTAAAAAGCGTCTACGGCATTCCTAAGCTGTCCAGCTGAAGTCAGGATAATCGGAGAGCCGAGAGACGGCTATTGTTTGTGTTCATTTACGATTGATTGCGATGAGTTGCTTTCAGTTGAGTTGCTATACCACAAGTGAATATGTTGGCCTTATTTTTGTGTACGGTTTTGGCAAAAAGGTAATGCTTCTGAAGCAGCATGAAACCATTCCCGATGTATGGCCCGATTTATGGGGGAGCGTCTGGCCTCTGATCTGACGGCCGCGCAATCGCCGCGCTCGTACCGCTCCCGAATGCAAGGACTGTTATCCAAAATTGTTATCAAAAGTAGATCGTGATGTCCTTCCTTCTTCTGCCATAAAAATGTGATTCATATTGTAGTGTTCCGCCAAGTTATAGTTTTCTATCTAGTTTTTCCTACTACCTATCTACCTTTTCTAACGTACCTACAATATGAATTTGCCAACATTTGCATCCACATTCACTACGTCACTAGGTTACTGCGGGAACTGATGAAAACACAGGAGTTTTTTTTTATTGCAGTAATCTAGTGATGTAGTGAATGTCGATACTGGAGTGAACTCCTAAAAGGGTTTATAGCCGATACACGGGTTGAAGCATTCTGATAAGCATGCTCCGTCTTAGGAAATTTAAGTGTGCGTGTTTCGCAGGTGATAGAGCGGTTATTGAATTTCAGGAGGCACACAAATATGATTAACTGATCAATCCAAATAGGTATTTTGGTTGGTATTTGATTCCATAAATACATATTACATTTTATTCATACATATTACTGTTGTCGTTATTTATATTTATATATATCACATATATTTCATGCTATTAAATTAAAAATGTGTACATATTGTGGGGTTTTCTGTGTCATAGTAGGGATTGTCTCTTCACTTGTATCTCTCTAATGAATGTATATATTGCTTAATAAGTTATTGGACACTTGGAATGGATAATTTGATGATATTGTACAGGGTTAGGCAAATGAGATTTATGTATAATGTCCATCATGCTTTCCCGTTCGGCGGTATAGTTTGGACAGATCATAAGAAGATGCTCCAGATCTTCAGTTTCGGCACGACATTTAGTACATACGATTGTGTCAGGTTGATCAATTTCCTGGAGATACACCATGCACAATCCATGATTTGATCGAAGACGAGCGATCATTCGAATTGATTGTCCATCGAACTCGAACTGGCGAAACCATGGTTTAATACCGACGCGAGGGTTTTCTTCCCGGTATCTCCCCACTTCCGAGGTATCATACATCAAATATTCCAAGTTAGAGTGACTGGTGTATGCGGACTGTATTGTCACGGAAACACCGTCACCCGTAACTTATCTTCCATCCTCTCTGTCAGATTGAGCCTGATGCTGACGTACCGCTGTCTGGAATCATCGGTTTACACTACAGAAACCTCCTAAATACTCCTTGCCAACTCCAGCTGATCCGCTAACCAAAACTTGACAAAACCACTATCTTCCTTCAGAAGGGAAAGTAAAATAGCAAAGGAATCAAAATACTAAGTTCCCTACAGAACCACTGATATTTAACTAGTACCTAGATAAAATGAAACACATAATACGTGTTATTTTCATACCTGATACATGTATTTGAAAAAACTCGATCGGCGACAGTTTTATGGTTAGTATCAATCCAGAAACGAGACTGTTGCCAGTAATTTCTTATACCATCCACACTTGCATTTAAAGGCAGGCCTACGATTATTCTGTGATGAGCGATTCACGATATTAATTTCTGTCAAAATCAAATAAAACTCTCTCTTACTTTGACAGTGTTCGATATAGAGGCAATATTCAGGGAATGTACGGGTTAGGCTGTAGATGTTCCCCCTGTGTTACATTACTCACAAATCACTTCACCACTCTGCGCATCCGCAAAAATCAAACGTTACGTTAATTTTACCTTATCTCTTCAGAAGTGAAGATAGTCAAAGAAGTGGTGAAGCTATGCCACAAGAAATGTTGACTTCGTGTCGTTGAAAAAGCAGTCGAGAAGGTCTTTGTTGCAACATATGCCGAAACCCCAGGAACCTTGTACGCGTTTGCCATAGTTCTGGTCAGAAGACTCGCCATTTGTGGGTTCATTTTCACAATCGGAAGAATCGGAATCGCTGACAGGCACGGTTATATGACGACGACGGTCACTCGCCAACAAACGGCCCCGATTATATTTTCGCATACCTCTGAAGAGTGACTCATCAATCTCAACAACTAAGCCCACCCCACCCATTTTAGAACGTTTACCGTAAATGTCAACACAAAAATCTCTACACATATTGTACCAATCTGTAATGGTATGATTTCCTCTCCCAGTCCACCTTTCACAATCACTGTTACTAACTAAATTGCACCACATCCAGACTAGTTCAACGATTTGACAAAACGAAAGCTTGTTATTGCACTTCCCCGACACGTCACTGTAGGTAAAAAATTTGTTCGTGCCCCGAAGGGAATAAAATGTTTGGCAACCTTTTTTAGAACATGGCAAATACACTGCCTTGATGAATTCTCCATTCGCATCTCTTTTTTTAATGTTTCTTAAGCACTCCTTAGTTCACCGCCGCACACTTCATCCTCCCTCACTTTTGAGCAAGTCACTGGTTGGTTCGGTAAAACACCATTATCCTTCAAATACCTAGTGCACATTTCCTCGTCGAGTATAATTTCACGGTAAAACCTTCCCAAGCTCATCTCGACTCAACACGAATCAACTGAGAAACTGCCGCTTGTGAGTCTTCAGATTAGATTAGATTGAAAGGTAAAACATGAGATAAACAAGAGACGGGGTACATAACCGGAATCAAATGAGAACATCGTACTTTACAGGCTAGAGTCGATAGGTGAAGACTAAGATAAACACAAATAGCTCCGTAGATCACCTCCGACGTGGTCGGGAGGTGTGTAGATCACCTGCGACGCGTGTACCAAAATTTAAGGAGCATCATTTTTTCAGTCTCTAGTGGTTCAATCGCTCTAAAATTTGTAGAAGACCAGTTCAATAATTTCACATCGTTTTCAACAGGCTTGCATCGACATTTTATACGTAAATCGTTGTAACAAGCTCATACACTTAATCATCCAAGATTATCTAGAACATTTTAAATGATCAACACGTTCAAGTTACCTCGACGATAAAGCTATCTGTCACACCCATTTCGGTAGATTTTGTTTCTTGGTCGATTAGAGAAATTCATTATTGAAATATTGAACCCAAACCTTACTTTCCTTCCGGTTCGCTATTATACCAAATCTAAGGTATAGCATACATACCAAAACCCAATCAATCCCCCTCCCCATTCTATCCTTTCCAACATCGTTCAAATTATTCTATGGTTTTCTGGGATTTTCCCCTACCTCTAGCGCCAACACCAGACCACTTAAGTATTATTTATCGCTTCGCGGACAATACGGGGAGGTTCTCCTTTTGTAGTAAAAACGCCTTTGTTAAGGGATGAGATTTTAGGGTGAACAATGCCCTTCGCAGGTTTAATTGCCCCGTAGATTACTCACACCCCCTTTGGCGACCTCATATGAACCTAAAAGCCTACGGGGCCAGGATACCCCTTGGTACCTGACTCCCACGGCAATGGGGATTAATGCGTGAGGAAACCCCCTCCGTATCTTCCCGTCCAACCCTTTTAATATATTGCACCTCTACTACCGACCCCACACCCCTCTAAACATCACCCCTTTTCTCCACCAGATATAAACTTGTTCTAATGAGATTGGGCCGTTTATTCTTCATTTAGAAGCGCCTTCATTTCAGTGTAAGGCGGCTTAAATAACTGGGAATAAATTAGTCATTACCGGGCTTTATACCAGCGGTAAATTGTATCTTAAATGATTTAATCAATGCCTCGTGATATTGCCTTCTATATGGATACTCCTAAACCAGTTGAAGATTATGTTTTTATCGCTTTAGTACAGTGTCCGTTGAACCGCTTTTAAAAATCTTATTTCAACCGTATATATGCCTTGAACCAACTGTCTGTGGAGCAACGCTCAAACTACATCACCTAAATATTTCAAAGGAAAAGAAGTAACATCTTTGAACAAACAGGTCAGTTTGGTGGCACCGAAGTTATCTGGTCCTTATTAGATGCTACAAAGGAAGATGACATATTGTTGAATTTAAGCGTGTATCCAAAACTCTAATTAATTTACCACGTAAGGTAAATTCCTGAATTTCTACCAGCACAGTCTTGGTTTTGGTATACACTTAGCAGATCCTAACTTATACTTGTCCCATTACGCTGAAAATGATACAGAATATCCCTAAACCCATATCTGATTACATGAAAAGACTGTACTAATACCAACATGTTTGCTTCTTGAGTAGAATCCTGAAAGTCTTGGGAAAGACCAGCCAGCATGAGTTCATGATCCAACGAGTATTGATACGTGATACCTGTTTAGGGGCTTGTGATGATGCTGTTCCGAATGAGTACGATGAAAGTTCTGGTAATTTGGGTATACATAGGTTCAAGGCATTCGACTATCATCCTATGAAATTCTAATTGCAACTCTTGTAATATTTTTTCCTTTGGATCACTATTTCTATGATTTACCAGGCTTCTTCAAGACGAGTAGAATAGGGCTACAAGGTATGATAGAGTACCTACTGATCATCTGAGAGGCATTCGAGACTAATTTCTACCCTAATCGATACTGATAGGGTTAATTCCTTTCCCAACGACTTATGAAATGTGTTAAGGCTCATTCCTTAACTTTCTATGTTTATAGTACATTTGCATTGGGCTGCTAGTAGTGATAGCGAGGGTCCTTGGAAGAAGGAGACCGCTTCGATCACCAATGCTGATTACAGGAGCTAGGGTCCCTTTAAGAGGGAGACAGCTTCACTATAATAGCTAGAAAAGTGGGAGCGAATATCCCTTGATAAGGGAGGCCGCTTCGACCACTTCTGCCAAATATAGGTGCTAGGGTCCCTTGATGAGGGAGACAGCTTCGCTATATTCGCAACTTGGATTTTGTGAAATGAGAGCGAATATCCCTTGAAGAGGGAGGCCGCTTCAATCACTTCGGCTGAACATAGGAGCTAGGGTCCCTTGATGAGGGAGACAGCTTCACTATAACAGCTACTAGAATGGAAGCAAATATCCCTTAAAGAGAGAGGCCGTTTCAACCACTCACCCGAGGAAAGGAGCGAGGAACTCTTTAAGAGAGAAACCGCTTCACTTATTGAGGTTGAGAGTATGAGGATTTTTTTGGTGACGGAAGGAAAAGGCGAGAGTTTGTCGTTTCGTGTAGTAGAGGTAGAAGTTCGCATCCCACTGGTTGACTTCCTCCAGGCTGGGGGCTGGAGCTTATATAGTCCCGAGGCGTTCCCCTCCTCGGGAGTTGGGTTTTGGTTCCGACTCCTGCTGTCTACATTTATTGTCGGATACTATAAGTTTTCCACAAAATGTATTGATTGAAATGAAAGATTTAAGGAGCAAAGAAAGGGTAGGGAAGATTACGGTGTGTATATATATTGTAAATTGTTTCAAATTAAAGGGTCCTATAAATTCCGTCTATGTACATGATTAGGGTCTGTTAGTAGTCCAATTTTTTTGAACTTACTCATATCCAAAGTCTAGGAGTACGAAGCTGGCAACGGTAGTTACTGCGACGTATATAATTAATTGATTGTCCCTACCCGTTAATTTGAGCAGGTGATCCTTTGTGAAAAGGGGAAGGCGTGGCAGGAGACAGGAGGATGATAGGGACTTTATCGTGGCTTAATGCCGTCTAACAGGGCTCCGAGCCGGGAAGTAGGGAGGCCGCTACACTGGGTTTTGTGGGCAGAAGGGCAAAACCCTATGCAGGGAAGGGCCGGAATGAGGAAGGTTCACGAAGGTTAATACCCATTAAACGTGGCCCCGGATTAGTGGGCAAAGCGATGACAGGGAGAATATTGAATTAGGAACCACGTCCCGGGATTAACTCGTCCTCTCACTCTCTCTCCCCCACTTTCTCGGTCTCACTTTCTCTGTTCGTTTCTCCCAACACATCCCCGCCCTTCTTCCCCCCGAGCCCATCAGACCCCATGTAGCTCTCCTATGTCGGTTTCTTGCAATTACCACCACCCCTCCCGCCATCTGCCGCACTTAATACCGCCGACACAACTCCCAGTCTCTAATTGGACCTTAGTATCCCCTGGTTCGGTTCTTTTATTGTAGCTTTTATGGCGCAGTTAGAAGGAAGGTCGGTGTCGAGCGCGGTACGTTTTCAGTGAAATATCAGTATACTCTTCTCTCCGTTCCCTTATTAAGAGATAGGGCTGCTTTATACCGTAGGGGTTTCACCTAAATGTTTCATTAAGGGGAGTTAAACTAGAAACGAGTAACAACACATGTTTGTTGCCTTGCACTAACAATATCAACTCCCTGAATGAACTATATTTTCAGATCTCATATCCTCAATATGGCCCTGAATTTCTCTATACGCTCTCTACCATATGCGTTGTTCTGGCCTTCAGTACACTGTTAAGAATACAGATATTACTCATATTAGGATTACTGAAACTGTGGTACCAAATATGGATCCAAAAATATATAATTAACATTCGAATCAAAAGCATGTTTAATATTAATACCGATAGCCCTACTGAGTGAGGCTGAATTTTAAAATAAATGGGATGCCCGTTTCATATCAAGATCATTCGTCAAGAAGAAAATTATTCAATGGTTTACAATTTTCTGTTTGGATTTTTAATTCCATTTCATGAGTTATTTTTGATGATTCTCAAACTACGGGCAAATTCGTGTAAATGGCACGCTGTGCCGTTCAAAATAGTCTGACTTTCAACTTTTTCCCCTTATCTGAATACATTTCTTGCATTTCTTCGGATGCTATAATAATTTCCATGTTTTTCAGAGTTGAGAAACCCTGATTTTTCATTATCATACCAGCAACTATATCGAGGTTCCCAATTTCGAGTTGTTTTTCCGAATGCTCTACCTGAGATTTAAAATAACATGGAAATTCTCAATGGTTTTTGAACCCCTGCTTCAAATTTTTAATGTCCTAACAACGCACTTTATTCAAGTGACTATAGTCTAGGGTCATTGTCATGGCCCAAAAAGAATGTGTACCTGAGGGAACAAAACGGAGATTTTCTATGTTTGATACAAAAATTTCCTTTCTATCCACTTATTCTCTTGTAAAGCCGTATCACGCTGCACTTTTGAAACCCACAAAAAGTCCAGTAGTGTTGTAAGAATCTCTATTGAAAGTCCGAATTGTCATTGTCATGAGGGTGAAAATACCAAAATCGTCATTGACGTGACCGAAAGCATCACGTCATTGTTATGACTTCTATCAACTTTGAATTTCGCGGAGAATAATGGGATGTCTTGAATGACTGGGCATCATAATGACATCCAGGGAGGCCAAAAACCTAGCTAAAGAAACACTTTAATTTTTAAAATGTCAGGACCTGAAAATTTCCATTAGTTTGAGAATCACCCTTTCATATTTAGAGACATTGCTACGTTTTTACATTTATACTAGTTTATCATTCATAAATTGGGCTTTATTACTTTTCAATTGCTGTTATTTGGTCCGAGTTACGTAGATTCCCAAAATGGAAATCAGAAAATTATCCCTTCAGCGGTGCGAAGCTTTTCCCGGAACTATTGAACCAAGTTCACAAAATTTGGCTTCAAAGTTATACAATGGCAGAGTGTCCCATGTGTCCAATTTATCTCCTCAAAAGTTTGCTATTTAAACCATTTAACAAATATTCATTTCAATTCAACATCAATTTATACAGGGTGTTCCAGGAGTTATGCACAACCCGACTCCCACGTGCTCTACAACTCATTTCCGACCAAAAGTGCCTCCTGGCAATTTTTGTTTAGAGATCTCGTTTCCGAGTTATTCGCGATTTAAGTTTTTATCGTGTTTTTGATCTCATGTCATTAAAACTGTCATAACTCCCTCAATTTTGAAGATAACTCAAATTTTATGACACCGTTGGAAAAACAACGAATTACTAATTACTGTAATTTTAAAAATGTTTTCCGACATCAAATAGATAGACAATTTTTCCAACGGTGTCGTCAAATTTGAGCTATTGTTAAAATTGAGGGAGTTATGACAGTTTAATGACATAAGATCGAAAACACGAAAAAAATCTTAAATCGCGAATAACTCGTAAATGAGACCTCTAAATGAAAATTGCAAAGAGGCACTTTTGGTCGGAAATGAGTTGTAGAACACGTAGGAGACGGGTTGTGCATAACTCCTGGGACACCCTGTATATAGTTAATATCGAAGGTGAGGACCTTGGCATCTTTTCTGATTCATCAACCCATACGTAATAATGAACCAACAATAACTAATTTTAGATAATGACGAATGATTTATTTGACTATAAGATTGAACAATGTAAATGATAAAAATCAACCCAACACAAATTACCCTGACGAAGCCATTTAAGCGAGATTTATTGGTTTGATTAAAATAAACTCAAGTTGGAAGTGCCACATAGCTTCTTTCTCTAGCTAACATGACCGTATAGACCTTTCTTAAAACTGTTCAAGATGACCTCGACAGAAGTAAGATATAAGCTTGTTACAACGGTTTATGGGACAGAAATGCCGCGGGATGTGATGTCTTCATGTATTGCGTCTGTCTGTAAAGTTATAGGACGGTTCTTCTCTGATTACCTTAACCATTTTTGCGCGATCGTGCCACTAGAAACTCAGATAATGATTATATATGTATTTTACGTTCGCCCATCTTCAGAGTGATGAAATAATCCACAAAAGACCTTCAGTTGCTCAATGAATCTCCATAACTGTTAATTGGCTTCTAGATGTCCAAAGACAGTTAAGACCTTGTCTTAAAAATAACTTCGTGAGCATCAACCTTTACCTCCCTCTTTATCCCTTTTCACGAATCAACAGCTATAGCTCATGAAACTATCTTACGTTTTAAAGATAGCTCAGCTCTCAGCAAGAAAGCAAGATAGTTCAGCTTTCTGCGTTGATCAGGTAAGATAATAGAAATTGCAGTTTTGCTCGATGCACGAGCTTATATTTCCATTACTTACATTGTTAACCGGTCTAGTTTTCAGAAATGCTCATTATGTATTTATAATTATGCTTACATGTGTGATCTTATAAAAACCTTACAGAGTACAGACGTCCCTTGTAATGCCTGCAATCCTTACCAATATACTTTATAATAAAGTATTTTTACATCTTCAACTCCATAATGTATTCTTTTAAAAATTTGAAGAATGGAGTTTAGGGCTCATCGCCTTTCAAGTCAAGCCTTTTAATGTTTCTTCGGTTTGTAGAGCTTTAGTTTGATTCCAGGAGTTCTCCGATCTTTGAAACTCTGGTTAGCACTCCGCCGAACATGAGCACTTTGGAAGAGCACCTCAATAAAAATGGAGTAAATTTTTTCTATTTTTCCAGTTAAATCGATTTCGGCGGTTAGGTCATCATCAGTAACAAATATGAACTGATGATGATCTAAACGTCGAAATCGATTTAACTGTGTAACTCTTTACTTTCGTGGAAATATAGACAACGTTCTATCGCATTCCGTTTTTTTTTTTTCGGAATGGGTTTGCACAACTTCGTCGCGAGTGACTTGGTCCGTACCACCTCCTTGGATAATTGGTTTAGACTTACATGAACACTATGAAGTTACTTTGTGCTTACTTTTTGTGGTTGTGGGTGGTCTCCCGTTTACACGGATCATTTACTTAAAAGTAACTAGGTAGTGAACTCTATGATAGAGGAATGAATGCTGTTGGAGCCTACTATCCGGTGAGTTTGTTGAACCTCCCCCTCCATATACGAGTACATATACAATTCTACACTTCCTCAAGATATCAGGAAAAACCGAGAACTCTGCACGTCACTCCGTTAGCGACCCTTTTATACGACCGGGGTTGTCCAACCCGCATAAAGGCTTCCCTTCTCAAATTATCCGTGAAAACGTTTCAACTCGGTACGTTCCCTAAAACCTTTAGCAATAACAATAACATAAACATACTGGTGCTATTAACCCTCTGCGGCAAGGAGGGCCGGGGTAAGTATTCCTGCCCTTCGCCCTTGAATGTTCTCACTCAACGACCTCTAAACGGGTGCTGCGCTCTCGGATATTTATAACTTTATCGTGACATGTTACCTACCCAACAATGGGCGTTTCTCTGTAGATTGCAGAGAGGTTTTTGGTTCATCTTGTGATGCCGTTTTCAAGCAAAGAGGTTACATACAACTTGGCAAAGACCTGAACGTGTTGTTATGAAAAGTTGGAATCGAATGGAATACTCTCAGCACTGTCAGTGATCTGCAAGAAATGTTATCTTCTAAAGTTTACTCTAGCATAAAAGAAAATATTCAAGAAAAATCGCCACATAAAATTAAACTTGTTGTTCTGTTGTCTACAAATCTTTGGCTGATTACTGAGTCAGATGTAGATGGACAAGGGATGAACGAGAACCTTTATGGAATTTCTTAATGTAGATTTATTTAAATCCATTGTAAACAGCTCTTCCCATTGAAATAACCAAGTGCCAACATTTATGCATCAGCACTGGAGGGCGAGTTGGCTTAAACAACCAACGAACAGTTGGGATTGAAATTTGGAAAAAAGCTGAAAAGCTAAAGTGGAGTTCTCTTCGATAGAAATGCATTCGGGCATATAAACCGCACGCGTCTGTTTCGCTATGTCGTTGGGAAGCCAGTTTCAATCTGGCAGGATGTAGTTTCTCATCACCCTCAAATCGTTCACACTTTTGAAAGTAACTGTGGTAGACTCGGAAAGTTGGTAACGCTTTACCCATGTGCCTTTCTTCTGTGGTGCTTTCACCTTTTCGTGCCGCACTTTGGTCCATAACTGGAACTACAGACATACTGTCATCCTCTTTTCCGCTACAACACATCAGGGTTTTACATTATTCAACTGCAGTTAAGTGGTGATTTGACGGTTTTGCTGCCGCGTTTTTACTCCTTGTTTGGTACGGTGGATGAAAATAAGGAACATCCAAAGCTTTCTTGGTAGCAGTTGCATATGCGATCTTAGTTCAACCTGCGATCTACGCGACACACTTTCAGTATGCGATCTCATGGGGGAAAAAATGCTGGTTTGGGGAAAATGGTTAGTCTTACCTTTCTCATCAAAATTGAAGATCCAAATTGCCGCCCCATTTTCTTGGATATTGTATCCTGCTTTAATATTATGTTACATCAGGTCGTGGTTAGCTTCAAATCCTCAAAGAAGGCCTTGAATACGTTTGTCGGATGAAGCCAGCGCCACCACCTTAAATCAACTGCCGAGAGATCAGAGAGAGAGAGAGAGAGAGAGAGAGAGAGAGAGAGAGAGAGAGAGAGAGAGAGAGAGAGAGAGAGAGAGAGAGAGAGAGAGAGAGAGAGAGAGAGAGAGAGAGAGAGAGAGAGAGAGAGAGAGAGAGAGAGAGAGAGAGAGAGAGAGAGAGAGAGAGAGAGAGAGAGTGTGTTACAAAGCGTACTGTAGGCCCTCCAGTTGTCCGAATGAATAACAGAACAAACCTCGATTTCGTTTTTTTATGATAGGCAGCTGTGTCCATCTGTCCCTTTTCTCAACAATGAAATTGTGCCATAATTTCTTTGAATATCCTAATAATCGGGTGTGTCTGAATCGGATGTGGTTTGCTGCCGAGTCCCGGTCAAAAGTTGTCGATCACTTGCCAAAAGTCGCCCCCTATTATATTTCCGCTCTCCCTGAAAAAGAGATTCGTCGATTTGAACGACTACACCTTGCCCACCCATTTTAGAACGCTTATCGTAAATATCGACACAGACATCGCGACACAAATTGTACCAGTCAATCACAGTATTATTGACCCTACCGGTCCACTTTTCGACACTTTCCTTGTTCCGGGAGCACACCTTTTCCCTTTAAAACCGTCACACATGTTTCGTCGTCAAACGTTATCTTCGTACATAATGCGCGGAGGAGCATTTCACTGAACGACCGTACACGGAATACTGACTAGACACTTGAGTACTGGCGATATGAAAAGAGGAGGAACTGAGAGATTAGAAAGGTAAAAGACCGAAGTTCTGCGTTTAGTGTTGAGATCGCGTCCACACCTTTCAGATCGCGTATTGGAAGTCGAAAGTGCGCTGAGATCGCAAATGCAACTGGTACCGCTTTCTTTCATGCTAAAATTACTTACAATACAGGCCCGGCTTAGACTGCCAATATTCAAAGAAGCCTAGAAAACATCAAGAAGTTTGGAGAGAAACATCACAATGGGTAATATATTTTCAAATTTTCCGTTTAATTTCTAAAAATGTGGAATGCTCATAGAACGTTAAAAATCATACTGCTTATCAAAGTGTTGACACATCCAAATGTCAGTGAAAATATGCAGGAATATTGCTTTGTTAAACTGCTTTCAAGAATCTAACAGTAAAATTTCCATATAACCAGATCCTATTTTTGATTGCGTTTCAAAGCACCAAGACATAAAGCAGTATGCCGTTTGATGAACAACACTTAACTCTCAAGTGGAGGGGTTAATACCTGTAACAATAATGGAGGGGTGGCGGAGGCGGGACAGCTGTTTTTGGTGGTTCTACTTCGAAAACCCAATCATTTCTCCTAATTCAATATTTGAACACGTTCAGATATTATCTCAATAGTGAGAACACGGGAATGGGTCCGCTGACTAAGTGTGTAATATCAAATTTCTAATAAATCTGAACGTGTCCTCTAAACGAAATTCTACAGCTTCTGCTTCTAATTTTAAGTTACTCTTCCCAGCCGTGACATTTCACAATAGACGTGACATTTCACAGGATGGTAACCCCTTCCCCCTGGCCATGAGACATATCCAAGTCAAAACTTAGTGATGTTATCAATCTAAAAATGTGAATAAAAAACTGACAGAAAACTCGAGAAAAAAGTAATGTATTCTACAAACTAAAATTTAGTAAACTTCATCGGCATCTACACTTTCCTCAAAATCGATCTATTCATCTTCAATATCGGCAGATGATCCAGGAGTTGACGGTAGAGGACGTGTCACGGAATTGGGAAGCGGCAAAGACAAAATTTAAGCTGATTCTGGACGTTCAACTTCGATTTCTGAGGCTGAGTCGTGTTCAGAATATGAAACATTCTCAGTTTCATCGCAATCTGAAGCTAGGTCTCCGGAATCAGTGTCCTGTTCATCATTAAGCTCATCCAGGACGCGGGAATAGTCCTCAGGAGGGACTACAATTATTTGGGACATGAGTAGCGGGGTCCGGTATGGAGTTCACCAAAACGACTTTGAACACAAACGCACGCTCTCGAAGAGCTATGGTGAACTCAGGGCCGGGACCCCTCCATTTGAGGGTTAATAAGACGATACTCAATATGAACAGTAATGAATCATCCACATCCACCTGACAGGAGAAACTGAATAAATCCAAGTCCGTATTGAAATATGTACCTCCCTTACTTTCTATCCGATCTTCAACTGTTTGTACTACTTCAGTAGGTATATGCCTATCAAATTTTTTGTCCATGCTCACGTCATGATTAAACACAGAGAAAACCATACACTACCCGCTGTAATAGGTAGTTCCACTATATCAGTAAGTTGGTGACCCCCTCCATTGTTCTCCCTCACTCACACTCACTTTCTCTGTCCGTCTCTCTTTCTCTCTCGTCTACTTTCCTTCGGCCCATGAATGCGATGATAATGCACAAACTGTTCCCTCACCGAAAGTGATGAACGAGCTACTCAGTGTAATTGTGTGTAGCTCGGGGGCTGCGTGGTGGGGGGAGAGGGTTGAAATATTACCACCCCCTTCAACTCACAATTACCCCCAGTTTCGACCCGTCGGCATTCATCATCTCCGATGGGCTTTCGCCTTTCCCCAGGGTGGTGTCTCCCACCGCAATGATGTAATTATTCAACCTTTAGTAATACTATGACTTCAAACGTCCCCCTTTATACTTCATCTTTAAGGATGATGCTATCTAAGTAATAAAAATCCTCTAAAATTGCACCCCTGGGTTATCTGAGAAGATTAATTCAGAAGGAGAGGATCATTATTAACAGAGATTGTCCTATGAAGCTCGATGTAAACCGTGATGTATTGGACTGAGTCATGGTATGCTCATATTATGAATCACGTGAGCAATAAGTCATCGCGGTTCTCAACCACCAATTAGGTTAGTCAGACTTTTGCCATATAAACAAATAGGAAAAACTATTCTGAAACGATATTGTGCTAGCAACCAACAGAAAATAAATAGTTAGATACAAGAGATACTTAACCTTCCGTCGGTCGCGCCTGTTCTACATACAGTAGGTTGCACTGCGGTGTGTACACCGCAGTCGTTTTCGCTTAGTTTTTTTTCTCAAAACTGGATAATTTGACAGTCTGGGAGACGATAATCGAGGTACTCGTTGTTATTAAAAGTTTTATTAACAAAATTATGAAAACAATAACATAATGCAAAATTAATTATAATGCACAAATTTAAAAATTATGTTGCATGGTAAAAATGAAATAGCATCATTTGAATCTTCATGGTTCTCCCATTTTTCCGGCTCCAATTCTGTCAGAACGCGAGCGATCTCTGCATCAGTGGAACACCGACGAGTAGGGCGTGACCTGAAAAAAATCACTTTAGGTTTACGTAGATTTTTGCACGAACTCTAAATTTGTTAGGATGTGAACATTGCTAAAAATTGAGATCAAGATCTGCACTCTATGAGTATTTATTGATCCATAAAACAATAACTTTAGGTACAGAAACGATCTAAACTCATCAAGATAATAAATTTGATGTAATTTACTTACATTGTTGAACTATGTCGCGCTGCGGTGTTCTCACCGCAAGGTACCAATTTTTCACCGATGTCGAAACGGAACGGATTTCCAACATGTAGGGCTGCAAACTGGACGTGAGCTGGCGTGTGGAATCATAAACAAAGCATATTTTGGGAGGGCGACGGGATTTCTCAGAAAACAGGTCCAAGGGCAATCATTTTATCCAGTGTGCGGTGTAAACAACGCGTGCGCGACCGACGGAAGGTTAATCAAACCACCACCAGGTTTTCTGTGAAACTTAGGTTGTGGATTATAGGCCTATTTCAGTCCTAATGAAGAATCAACAACAAGGAATCAAGTGATTACTGAAGAAATGATCATGGACCACTCGTGAATAATGAAGCAAAAATATGCACTTGTCTTACAGCTCCAATCACACAGTTAAGGCCGGGACAAACCTGTCCTGCACTCTTCCGATTTTCGGGGCAAAATCGGATCGGTTCGGGATCGGAAAGGGGCCTCCGACCGCCAGTCGCCTCTCAAATGTTAACAGTGTCTTGTGACTATGGAGGAAAATGTTGAAGAATTTTAGCAACAGGGATTTGGCCATGGTGGCACTTGCACTCGATGAGGAAGGTGAAGAGAATGGAAGGTGTTTGGTGACGAAGGACCAAAATAAACGTAGATTCTGGGTGGACGCTGCTTGGAAAAGCAGACCTGAAGGAGGAGAGTTTTCAACGTTGCTACCTCATCTTTTGGACGATGAAACCGAGTTCTATCAATATTTTAGAATGTCGATGTCTACTTTCAACTTGTTGGAAGCAAAAGTAAATAAAAGGTTTGGTCGTACAGTACCGGATATTCCCTCACACAGTCAATTAGCTCCTCCGGTTTGATAGACATAGTTGAGGAGCTTACCTTCAAACAGGCACACATCCATCCCGACAAAATGTTCAGGAAGTGAAAAAAACGATCTGCAGATTATTGGAGATGTTTTTCTGCAGTTTCTCATTGGAGCAATGTGTGAGAAGGCACAGATAAAGATGCCTCAGAATATGAATCAATTTTCTCCAAAACGCGAGGCTGTATATCCATTTTCACTTTGGAAATGTGCCCTTTTGATCAAAACTCATGGATTTGTGCCTTTTTGAAAAAGAGAGAATTCATTCTCTTTTCTGTAGGTTTTATTGAAAACTTTACCTGACTCCATATTTCCATTTGTCATGCCTGCCATCTATCGAGTCTCGTGTAAATATTCAACGTCAAGAAGAAGACGCAATGCTTCTTTTCGGATATGTGCCTTTTTGAAAACCCACGACTTATCGCCTGACGAAATTCGGAGGATATGTGCCATTGCGATTGGAAGGCACTGAAAAAAATATAGGGGATGGATTTGTTACCTTTTGATGCAAACACATAACTTTAGCCCCAGAGTTGACGTGGATGTGTTCTGTTTTGTTCGGAAATGATAGGGGGATCTGATTCAACTCATATTCAGAGATAGAAAATTGAGGAAAAAAACGTTTTCTCCCAGATTCGGATATGTGCATTTTTGAAAGTAAGCTCCTCAGTTATTTAATTTTAGTTTGGAAAAACCACCACAAAACGGCACGAACAAATTCACTAGAGCTTGGAAAATGAGAGCACGGCCGTCCTGCACCCTTCCCGCAAGGTGGACAACGAATAGATTCCGATTCCGGTGCAGAATCGGAAGCGAAATCGGAGTCGGACGGGAGTGGGATCGGTCGTGTGTCGGAAAAGTGTGAAACACACGGTTTCAAGTTCGAATACATTGCCCTCTCCGACATCCGTCCGACTGCATGATCGGAAGAGTGCAGGACAAGTGTGTCCCGGCCTTAACTCTGCTTTTGACCATAACTCTTATTCTCTTTTGGGGATTGAACCGTACAGTCTGTAAGTCATTACTTGATCAATATTTCGAAAGTTGTTACAATCAATGCGTTAAAAAAGGTCTGCTGAGTTTCAAAGTATTGTTCGATCCACGTTATCATGATATGAATAACTTAGAACATCTAATTATGACCTACGACCCAACTGAATTAAAAACTTGCAAGAGAACTGAAAATTAAGTCACACCAAAGTTCAATCTACTCGTCCGGGAAGGAAAAAATCTACATCTCGGGCAATTTTCGTACAAGAGAAAGCTTTTTGAAGTAAGGAGTCATTGAATAGCATACGAGAAACAGTCCTTTCACTGACTGAGACTTTAATTTTAATATCAAAGGCGGGGATAGGTTTTTTTTTATGTGGCACCGAAGAGGAATAAATAACGTTCATTGTTTTCGAGAGGTTTTCAAAGGAAAATGGCAAAAGGTGCCTCAATCCGGCTCCCAATTTATGTCAAGAACCGAGACCGCGTCCTTTAATCATGACAAACGTCACTGGAGAGATCATTGGTGTGTAAATGAAAGCAATTGTTGGTTCGGAAAGGAGACGCTTTTGATGTTTGTTTGTGCGGTTGGGTTTTTGTCAATGGAGGAAGAGGTTGAGGGTGGCATTAGCATTGTGCGAGGTGCCGACTAGAATGGGGTTCCCTTATACAATCGGATTCCACAAAGGCCTACCCTGAACCTTCATCCAACAAAACTCCTCTCATCGAGCTGAAGTGGATTTAACCCTCTCCCGCTCACCCTTGTTCCATCATGCCCTTGGTTAAAAGCTCCTTGAAACGCTGCGGGGAATTTGTGCCTTTATCCCGTTGGAGTGTTTGAGAGCAAACCAATTCACGGATTTCGCGGAGATAATGCGCGGTCACAGTGAATAGAAAGCTGTTCTTCAAAGGCAAATTCAAATTTCGAATGGGTATAAGATGTTTTGATGGGGACAGCAGAGGCGAAGAGGAAGATGATGAAGAGGGTGGGCTTGGTTTATTCATAATCCACCGGAGTCTTTGATTTATTTCTTCCTCTTTAAAGCACGCACGCATCACTAGCATTGAGGTAGATGAATGTTAAACTGTATTATTTAAATTTATTCTTTTGATTTCGTGATCTCTACTATATATAGCTAGTTCATTCAAAGGCACTGTCAAGTGCTGCAACTAATTTTTACCATTATTTTTAATATAATACATTGATTTCAAATATTTTATATAATAAATAAGTTGTGTACATATTATGTACACAACTTGCTTAAGATTTTCAGCACAACTCATCAATTTATTTTAATTATTTTATTTTAGGTTTGCGTTTTAGTCATATTATTGCTCTCGATTTCAAAATCGAAAGG
Organism: Creontiades dilutus; assembly: GCA_031894815.1. Lineage (NCBI taxonomy): Eukaryota > Metazoa > Arthropoda > Insecta > Hemiptera > Miridae > Creontiades > Creontiades dilutus. Next base: position 427,813 of record JAVIWC010009583.1, read on the forward strand.
AAACACAAGTCAGGAAAAAAATTGAACAACCGCATCGCACCATAGTTTTTTAGAGACTTGTCGAAGTTCAGTACGTGCAGTTTACTGGAACTGCTCGGATAACTGTAACCCAGTCAAATTTGCCAGGTCAAAATCACCATCTTCTCCAGTTCCAAATGGATCGGCAACTGCGGGAGCTCGACCTACCAACTATGGGCTAATGAGTTTTTCTACCTCAAATTATGGCCCCCTTCAATATGCGAAATCCTAACAGCAAGCATGCTAGAACGTCTGTCAATGAATTTGAATTCTTCATAAAAAGATGTGGCAGAATGAGGTGACAAGACGAAATTCGCCAGTTTTCAATCGTTTTTATCATGCAGCCGCCCCTCCCCACCCCATGATACCAATCAAACCAGTGTTTTTAAAGGGATAACCACGAAATTAACGCTATCTCTATCACAAAATCGTTACATAATCTTTATTTTTGAGCAGAATCCACTTCTTGTCTTTTCAGCCTGCCCATCCGACCCGAAATGCGACGGTTCTCATCAATATTCGTCGATTTCCAAGACTTAGTTCAAATGACACTAGGCACACTATTTTATATGAGCAAATCAGCAAACCCACTGTTTTGAATGCATCGTTGAACTTCGGACTGGACTTTGAGGAATAATCCTGTTTTCAGAAGCAGAAAATGCCACAAACATGAATCTGTTAAAGCTTTTATAATTGTTCTTTTCAACATTCTCCACGGAATTTGTTTTTGATGGAAATAATGACCAATTCCATAATGCTACAGAGTTGGGTACTCATAGATTAGACGAATACCCTTGGAATTAATTAAGGGGGTGAGAAGATCTGTAACAGCTGGGGGCCGCTGGACTAGTTGTCGCCTCAGTTAATCGAACTGTCGAGAAAGCGTGGGCAAAGTGTAGGGCAAACTGCTCCAGTCTAATCTACTGCCTCTATCTCCTGTAAGAGTCCTTGAAATTGAGTCGAATGCTTTCTTCAATTCCAGAAATGCCAGAAGAATAGAAAGTAGCATTGACCGAACGGTATAGGAGTTGGATCAATAGGATCAGGATCATTTTGACATACAATTTCAAGATCTGCATGATTCTAACATTTATAGTGGACGATTATCACCATGATGTAATGCAGAACCTCCCAAGCAGAAAGAGCATGAAAATGTTGAACCAGATTGGCCATTCACATCAAATTCACCGTTTCATCCTCTCCGGTTGTTATTCCTTGTGGCCGATTTATTGACATATGAACAATTGTAGCAAAGATAGATCATTTTATGGAATGGCAATTTCGCGATGTCCTATATAATCTACTGCCTCTATCTCCTCTAAGAGTCCTTGAAATTGAGTCGAATGCTTTCTTCAATTCCAGAAATGCCAGAAGAATAGAAAATAACATTGACCGAACGGTATAGGAGTTGGATCAATAGGATCAGGATTATTTGACATACCATTCCAATATCTGCATGATTCTAACATTTATAGTGGACGATTATCACCATGATGTAATGCAGAACCTCCCAAGCAGAAAGAGCAAGAAAATGTTGAACCAGATTAGCCATTCACATTGAATTCACCATTTCATCCTTCCCGGATGTTATTCCTTGTGCCGATTTATTGGCATATGAACAATTGTAGCAAAGATAGATCATTTTATGGAATGGCAATTTCGCGATGTCGCGGTCATGAAAAAAACCAATTAATAAAACCGTTCATTAATTCATAGGAAAGTCGCTCTGCGGCGTACATGGTTCACTGCGAATGGCGTTGAAAAATTCGCTCCCGTCTCCGCCTTTCGGATGGGAAAAAGTGGAGTGAGACACGACACCCTGGGCTGGGAGCTTGGAAGTCGAGGCTAGTTTAGGATGATGGATGCCGCCTTCGCCTCTCCTCGGTTTACACCCTCATTCATCATAATATTTTGAAGTGTGTCCCTCATTACCCTGCGGCGGTGGGGGCAAGGGGAATCGTCCCCTCTCTTGCCGCGTCTCGTGAACCATTTGTCAACGTCATTCCGAGCTTCTCTATCGATAATAAGCTGACGAAAATCCCCTTTTCGTTTCAAACACACGCTGGAATTTGACGGAGAGTTTAATGCGATTAAAAGTTAGAAATAACTATGATAGATTAAGTGTTGGATTATGATGCAATAAGTCATCCCGAAAATTTAACGCTATTACCCTCCCATCGTAATAGGTAATTATTTAGACACATTAAGAACTAAAATTTCCAGTCAAGTCGTAAAAGAAATTTTTCTTGAATCATAGTATTGAATTTTTTTAACTGTGTTGAAATTTCATCAATTTGATTATAAAAAAAATTATTTATAAATTTCATGGTAAAAGTCGTCTACTCAAGTGCCTAATAAGTATAGGTAATACGAATTTTCATTATCATAAAATTTTAAGTTTTTATCGGCCTATGAAATTTAAGTAGATTTTTCAGTACCTACGTGTTTGAGCATAATTTTTTTAAATAGTAGATAAACTTTTTTGAGTTGTAAAAATTATTGAATCCATCATTTTAAGCCGTTTTGTCGAATTTTCAGTACTTTTTTTATTAGGTATATTTTTTGGAATTTGGGATTTTTCTCTCACTCAATTGGTGCTCAACAAACTCATCCTTCATTTCAGAATTTTTCGCCTAGATGATTTTCAATAATGCCCCCTTTTCTACGAAAAATTGGGTAAGAAAAATGTTTGTCGGGCAGTTACTCAAGAGAACGAACAAATTGCGAATGATGGTTGCATCGCTAAAAGAATCGCTATGATCTGAATTTTGCAGGGAACGCAATAATCTGTAGCGCATTAATTATTGCTCATAGGTTCACACTTTTTTTGGTATATTATTCAATAATAAACCATTTTAATCGCTCCTGAAAAAAAAAAAAATTCTAACCCCCCTGAAAATTTCATGGTTTACGTTTCAAAGGGTGTAGAATCCAAATCTGCACTAAACATTTTTCCGTCCGTCCGCCGTACGCACGATTTCTCCCAAACGGCAGGAGCAAAAAATCTGAAATTTCCAGGAAAAATCCATGTTGGTCCGACAACGCCCCAATTAATTACCCAGCTCTCTCAGTATAATTTAAAGTGCCCTTTAAGGGTTGTCAAAGTTTTGTGAAATCCCTAAAAACCTCAAAAAAAGTCAAGGCGGCCTAAATTTGGACTTTTTTTGAAGAACTTTCTATGAGGAATCGAATGAGCCCTTCTCCAGGTCCGTAGCTCAAACCATTCCCGATGTATGGCCTGATTTATGGTGCCAATATTTGCATCCACATTCACTACATCACTAGGTTACTGCAATCAAAACAAACACAAGAGTTTTTGTTTTTGTTTTGATCGCAGTAACCTAGTGATGTAGTGAATGTGAATACTGGAGTGAACTCCTAAAAGGGTTTTTAGCCGATACACGGGTTGGAGCATTCTGATATGCATGCTCCGTCTTACGAAATTTAAAGTTTTCAAATAGAATATTTTTTCATTGTAATCGCTCTTGAAGAAAACTCTGTAAATCTTTCACTGGGGTTTATTATTCAATGATTCATGATATTAATTTCTACTAAGCTTTGGAGGGTGCGTGTTTCACAGGGTGATTGTGCGATTATTGAATTTCAGGAGGCGCACAAACATGATCAACTGATCAATCCGTATTTTGGTTGAGAACTGATTTAAGTGCTGTATGCAAACCTCCTGAAATTCAAAAATCGCTCCATCACCTGTGAAACACGCACACTCCAAAGATTAGAAGAAATTCAAATCATGAATTTTTGAATAATAAACCCCAGTGAAAGAATTTGCAGCGTTTTTTCAATGGATAGAGCACGTTTTGAGATGAAACAACTTCATTTTATTGAAGAAACAGTCTCCCGAACCTGTAACCAACCATTAGTTCGGAATTGAAAACAATGGCGTTTAGTACCTACTTTTTGCGATGGAACCTCCTCAAATGACCTTTAGTAACCTATTAATTTGAAAAATTGACGACTACTTACTACAACGTGGTGTATACTACTGATGAATATTCTAATTTAATTGGTATAACAAATGGAAAAGGAGCCAGTTATCGCGGGAAAGTTTCAAAACCTAATGATCAACCTAAAAGCGAGCCTGCGGGGAGTAATTATCAATTGGTTTTTTAGGATTGAACAACACCTGCAGCGAACATTTCTTTGATGTTAAGGGATGGTATAGCCAAAGAACCAATCCTGTCAAAAATACGCCTTTACAAGAATTTCTAATTTTTTCAACCACCCTCTCGACATTCTAATTAGGAAAAATAAAAACGGAATTAAACGGAAAGACGCTTTCATGGAGAAGACAGATGTTAGCCCGCAGGGTCGTTTTCTCGCGTCAATGGATTCCCTAAGCTCTTTCAGAATCAGCGTTTTTCCGCCTGGAAGGAGTTCTGAAAGCTGTTGGGAAGGAAATATCTGATCTCACAGCGACTCGAGAAACGTGATGGAATGAGTTTTTGACTCGAGCGCAAAAGGCAGCTGATTCTCCGGGCCGCTGAACGCATTTCGCTTGTTTCCTCGTATATTCAAAAGCTGGGAGCGAAACGCGAGAGTAACGAAGACAAGAGGGTGCGAGGAGTGGTGCAATGATTATATCCCTTTGTTCGTGATATATGGAGTTCATTCGCGTTACAACTTCTCGAGGGTGTTGCTCTCAAAGTCAGGTGTGAGAGCTTGTGTACGAGCGATTCACGTGTTTCCATCTTCCCAAACGCTGTGTCGGTGAATATTCGTTCTCATTCTTAGGTGTGCACAAGATCAAAGCTAAGATCCAGATTTCATATAGCTTTACAAATCGCTTGTTTAAAACAATTACCAGTATTTTTCGTTTGCAGCATCATTCGCTAAAACAATTTCTAACTGTACCTACTAAATTATGTGTACTCGGGTAAATTTCATTAAATAACGTCAATGCAACAATTCTCAAATGTCTGTACTTTGTAGACGACTTTGGAAAATTAATTTCGATTAGATCAATTGCGATAATTTTAATCAAAAACTTATTTAAGCGATCAATAATGCTTTCATTATAGGGAAGTCTCTATCATTTTTATATGATTTTGTTGAAAATATCGAATAGTCTCAATTTTATGGATGTACCCTGCATTTAAACCCAAAATGAATCTGCAACTAGGAACTCCTCAACTCCTCTCTCTCACTACCATCAGGAACTATATCGAAACGTAAATCGAAAGAATCGTGATTTATGGGTATTTTTGTCCTCCTCGTTCCCATAATTATGGAATTTAAATTTACTAAAAGTGATTTTACAAAGGGACCATATAATGTAAACAAAGCAGAAAAAAACCATAGAAAAAATACGAATTGACATCAAATCGGTTGTAAATAGTATATGATTAGGTAGAAAATCGAATTTCCCTCTCTTCCTCTTCAAAAAAGGTGCATCGTTGAAAAGATATCCTTAATTTTCCGTTTCTGTAAATTCAAAAAATTTATAGGAAGTAGCTCTTCCATTCAACCCCACATATCACAATGGTGAAATGTCTTTGTTATATAACTGAACCGCATATAATATATTATCTAGATAGAAAAAATAGTATGACAAAAAACATCAGATGACATCGGTGAAAAAATAACGATTACCTCTTTCATTTACCCCTTCCATAATGCAATTTGAAAATCCCGAAATATGTGCCAAGATTGGAGCGAAATCTAAATTCTGAAAAATACTCGGAAATCGGTTGAAATCTGTTGTTAAGGTAGCACTTTAAGGGATCGATAATTACCCAGTCCCTTTGGTAATTCGAAATCGTAGTTGGTCATTGGACAAATAAGTAAAATCAGAAGCTAGATTATGAAAATCAATTGACATTGTTGCCTGGGCAACGTTGGATAAAAAAATATTCCTCTACCTTCAGCCTTCTCCCTTCCATTAAGAAACGGAAAAGATTCAAGGTTCATATGTACAAACAAACTGAAACGAGGAATGAACAAAATAGACGCTGCGAATTCTTTCACTGGGGTTTATTATTCAATTTTAATCATTTGGCTTGCATCCATAATTTGAATTTCTACTAAGCTTTGGAGTGTGTGTGTTTCACAGTTGATTGAGCGATTATTGAATATCAGGAGATATGCATAGAGCACGTGAATCGGTTCTCAACCAAAATACATATTTGGATTGATCAGTTGATCATATTTGTGTGGCTATTGAAATTCAATAATCGCTCTATCACCTTGAAACACGCACACCTCACAGCTTAGTAGAAATTCAAATCATGAATGCAAGCCAAATGAATGAAATTTAATAATAAAACCCCTATGAAAGAATTTGCAGCTTTTTTTTCAAGAGCAATTACAATGGAAAAATATTTAATTTGAAAATTTTAAATTTCGTAGGCGGAGCATGCATATCAGAATGCTTCAACCCGTGTATCGGCTACAAACCGCAGCCCTGAAAAAATTTTTTACATTCCAAAAAATAGTAAATCAATGATACTTTGTCAGATTCGGTCTCAAAATGTATCATCAGTCCTTTTCCCTTTAATTGGCCACCTCCCTGTTAAAATGGAGAATCGCAATGGAGAGACGTACTTAATGTAACAATCGTATCATGATCAGAGTGGGAAACCATATCTTACAGTAAAACCGGAACAATTAGTTATGGAAATTATCAGGTTAGTGTATATTTGAGATTATAGTGAGAGGATTTGAAATGTTCAAGATTTGCTTGAGTAACAAATGGGGCAAACGCAAACGAACAAATACATAAAGTCAATGGGCAGAAGTTATTATAATATCACACACTTTACCACTTTTCTTGTCGAATGATCCTGATTTCTAAATTATTAGAATGATATTTCCACTCGATGCTGAATCAACAAAGAACAATGTTCCCGTAGCATCCCCTATTGAATATTTCACAATGTAACAAAGCCACAACCCAACTGGGGACTCAGCAAAACGGAACACCATCCTCTTTCGTAGCTTCATTATTTATGCACATTTGCATTACAACTCGTCCGCCCACGCTATGAGGGGTGCATCATTGATTTTTTTCTATCAGCAAATGCAGCTTTTGCTGCGTTTATTGGCACTCAACTCCCCTGAAACCCTTTTGGATGGGACAAATTGAATCAGCCGATACGCCCGCACCCTCCGGCGTTTTGTGAACAAAGTTTGTTTATCCCCTCTCGCAAAAGTGGAAAACTGTGTACACCTATTTTTGTTTGTCAATCTGAAACGTCAATTGGACTGACGAAAACGCGTTAAAAACCTCTCGGGTCTCCTGCATTAGTATAATAGGAATCCATGTGTAATGAAAAACAGGAAAGCGGCGGTGCTCCTGTTTTTGTATGTATGGAGCTTCCTTTTAAAGTTTCTGGCAGTTGAAGCATCAAATTCTCTTTTCATGTGCTTTCCACGTTGACATGTTTTCGAGGTTCCCTTGTCACTCCCACGCTCTTGTCATCCCTGTGCCTTAACGTCTGGCTTACTTCACGGAACAAACGTTTTTCAGATAGCGGGATATATTATGCAGGCTGGCTTTTTGCAACTTTTCTATCGTTAAATATCAAGCTCATGAAAGGAGATTCGAACTTTTCTAACAAGCTGTAATTCTTAAACAGATTTTTGTTTATCATTTTCAATAACTAAAGTTTGTAGTCGACGAAGGAACCCCACTTAACATTTGATTATTTAAGTTTCAGAACATATAAATTTCAAACACATTTTTTTTTTTTTAATAGAGCGTTTATTTGTTAATATATCAACTAGTTACAACTGAGGTAATATACAGGCAACTATCTAGATATTTACTTCACATAAATTGCGCAATATTATACGAGTGTTAGTCCATTGACAATACACCACATTTCAGCTTCACATCAGCATCCAAGGTCCAATGGCTTGGTCCTTTTCAGGCGTCGGTTTCCTTGGGAGTTGTCGAGAAGCCTAATGGCTTCTGGGTTGGTATGAGCAAGAAGCCTCTTTTCGTAGTTCCTTGCGTATATTGACATCGGTGACTCTTTCGATTTGGAGGTCCTTGTGGAGGTCATCATTACGAATGTACCATGGAGCATTCACAGTACTCCTTAGTACCTTATTTTGGAATGTTTGAATTATTTTCAAGTTACTTTTAGCTGTACATCCCCATAGCTGGATACCGTAGGTCCAGATAGGCATAAGTACTGTTTTGTATAACAGCAATTTGTTGTGCAAACTGAGTTGTGAATTTCGGCCCAACAGCCAATATAGTTTTCTATACCTGATTGATAGCTCTTCCTTTTTTTTCTTGACATGTTCTTTCCACTTCAGCTTTGCATCTAAGGTCATTCCTAGGTACTTAGCTGAGTTGGAATATGGGACTGTGCACTGATTCAGATACAAAGGAGGGTTTGTAATTTTTTTATTCGTGATTAAACACAATTTAAAAAAAAATTCACTCCGTCCGCCCTCTGAAGTTTTTTTTTCCGAGGCTGGTGTACTGAAGTCAACGATTTGGAACAAAAATCCAACATCGACCCGGGAAGTGCCAGGAATCTGGGAATCTGGATCAGTCAACCCCAAAGGATTAAATTAAATTAAATTGTTTCTACTTCAAAAGGCTATTCTGAAAGTGATTGCTAAGTGAGTTATTCAATTTAGTAAGTACATTTTCAGTTCAACAGCTATATATTGAATCATCACTTGTTTTCTTCCACAAACATCCCGAGTTTTTTGATTTCCCTAGTAACACCCCGTATTCAGTCCGGCTTTCTACTCAAGCAGTTATACCAGCCCCGTCAACTCGACTCTGGAGCACTTCAAAACATATATATTTCTCCATGGCTTATATTTCCAGGTCACTCCCGAGTGACTTAAGATCGCCTCGAAATTTTTCTCGATCTGATTATAAAAAACGAGTCTTTACCTGGTTGATAAAAACAAAACACGATACATGCAAAAATATTTTATCTGGTGTATATGTTAGTAGATAAAAAATAGCTACCCTATTGTTCAAGACATTATTAATCTTTGCTATGTTGTGATTATGTATTGGCGTCCTTTTGAAATGTATAACCTTTATTTGCATATTGCATAATCATTTAAAAATAGTTAGTAAATAAGTTGTCGCTTTTGAGATGTATAATTTTTATTCGTATACTTTTTGTATATTAGTTAGTGAATAAGGTGCAACTCCCCCAAACCGTACAGGATTCGTCCTATGGTTTTGGGGTATTTCCACTACTTGGTATCGTTATTTTTTCTTCTCCTATCTTTAATTCTATAATCAATACCTATGTTTATATTTAATTTTTCTTTTCGGAATAAAGACCATTTCTATTCTATTCTTTCTTATATGATCAAAAAATCGAAATCTCAAAAACCTTTGATTTAAGAGGGTTTTTCGTTTGGTTTAGGTAGAATTTTTGCGATCATCTGTTTTCTCATCATTTGAAAACCCGATCAGTTAGGCGGTCGGACTGCAAAGCCCGTAAGTTTTTAAACACGTGGCTGGCGACATGCCAAACGATTCTACTATCTTTAATGGCATCTCCCAAGCTTCAATTCAGTTGAAGAGAACAAGTAGAATATTCTTTTTACCTGTACTTTTGTTTTGCATCGTTAAATTTCAGATAGATTTCTTCTATTGTGTATCTAAGAAGCATTGTCTCTGGTTGTACTGTCCAGTTCTGGTAGTCTGGTGATCCACTTAGGAGGAGAAATGAATAATAAAGCTTTTTGCAATATTTTTCTGCGTTCTTAAATTTAAGTTGAGGAAGACACCCGTAGTAACCACGTGTACCAGTACCTGATGTACTTCCGACTTCTTAAACTCTTTCAATTCAATTCATCAACAGCAACTGGACGGAATGAGAACGGAAAATTATTAGCTCTGCTCAGAGCCTGACATGAAACGATGTGATTGATGGAATTCTACTCCATTTCATACATACTGTTACAACAATTCATTCTTGGTCCAACTTGGTTGCAGCCACTCTGAATGTTGAAAATGTAGCATTAAACTCCTCGAAGATTCTTTTAATTGTCATCAAATTGTACACTCCAAGTTATTTCATATTTTTCAAGGACTCTGTTCGTCAAATGAATTGAAAACAAAATCTAAGGAATGCAGTTATGCCATTGAATAATAATATTTAATAAAGGCTTCATGGCTAAGGCCACTGGTTGGAGCTAAATGAAGGAATGAATATCTATAATTAAATACTAGAATACCTATTTCCTCAAACATTTATTGATTTTGTTGTAAGATTAATAGAGGCAAGGTAGCTTGTTGTTAACTGGCCATAATAAACTGTTATCTGTACAGTATATCTTTTTTTAAAAAATCCAGGCTTTGTTTAATTTGTTCAATTTTTCGAATAACGGTAATTACTTTTGACGTTTGCGTTGGTGGGAAAATTAACATATATCTGAGATTAAAACCGGGTTCCTTTGATATAAAAGGTAATTATGAATGGAAAAGACTTATCATCTTATTAACAATAACGTACATTACTTATTTTGCGATCTGGCTCACGATTTCTGAAGTCAAACAGCAATAAGATACCTACTACTTAATGATGTCTTGTTTTTGATTGACTACCGAAATCGTGAATCAGCTTCGCGGAATAAGTGATGTTTTTGGTTATTAATAGGAACCGAAATTAATGGTAGATGCAGTTGAAAACTACCTCAAAAATCAAAACTGTAACAAAAAAACATCGGAGTTGACAACAAAACCTTCGATGTTGTTGATATTAAAACCTTGTGAAAAGGCGAAAATGGGGACAGAGGTTGGGCTTCATTAATTCCCATGCCTCTTTCCTTCTCGAGACAAGGGGAACAAATTTCCCAAATTAATAACCACTACCTCACCTCCTTCCAGAAAATGAGTTGTCGCCAAGAATTAATTTCGTAGCATTAATATAATGGGATTACAAGAGAACAAAAATAGAAGGGGTTCAACTTTTAAGGGTTGAAAAGGCGCGGGAAATTCCCTTCGAGCCCGACCAATGAAAATCGCTACGAGGGAGGGGTTTCGATTAAAACCCGCCGTCTCGGCGGGTTAGCGTTCGAAAAGGACGGAGGGAGGCGAAAATGCCTTTCATCGGGATTTTGAATTTCCATTTTTCAACCGTCTTTTCCCCCACTTTGCCCGGAGAACGGTGAGAAATGAATTCGTAATTAGAGTGGCGTGTCGGTCGGGAGCGGAAGGGCCCCGAAAAGGAACAAGAGGTGGGTTTTCTGGAATGGAGTTGAAGGCAACCGGATGGTTTTCGGGAAGGTTTGAAGCTTTGAAAAAGGAGCGCTTTGTAAGTGGAAATTGGGTGTGAAGACCTGTCCCTTGCAGATTGTTCTTCACTTCAAAGCCTTTTCGTCGACTACAAAGAAGAGAATTATTTTTCTTTGTCCTCCCCACTACTTCTCCCTCCGCCTCTCCCTTCATCAATTCCCTTTTTCAACCTACTCCGGTCGCCCAGTTTTTCTTATTTCTTTTCCACAATCCGTTTTCACCTTTTCAATCGCTATGTTTACGTCCAATCGCAATGCAGTGGGTAGTTACGTACCGATTTCATTAATGAATTCAGTAAATCCGTCGCACCTAATGGATCTGCCGCTCCAATTCACGTTACAAGTTTAATTATTGTAGAGAAATGCCTATTCAGTTCTTTAATTTAACACTCCGTTACACGCGCAGTATCTGACAGATACATAGTTGATCGTTTTTTGTCACTGGTTCGGGTAGCGTATTGGGAGGTCAGCCTCCTCCCTCCTATTCCTTATACACGTGTTTCTCAACAGTTCAGTTGTGCGTTAGTGTTCAATCTGTGCAGTAGGCGTCGTCTTTTGCCCCGATGTATCTCACAGATACGGTGCGTGCATGAATGTAAGTATTCTAATTATGTGTTTTTTCTATTAAACCTTTCCATCTCTTTTTAGTGCACGTTATCTTACCTAATGATCATACTTATGTTTGTAGGAATAGGTATTTGTACATGATAGGTGTTCATGTATCTCCCAGATATGACGCGTGTATTCACGTTATAACCTTTGTGACTTTTATTTTCAAGTACTCATTCCATTTTTCATAGATGTTTAGTATAAATCAATTTTGTTTTAGATACTTTTTTTTTTAAACTAAAACTCAGTGTTTTCTTATTTTTAGACTCAAAATGGCGTCAAAAATGCATTTTGATCTCAATGAACCTGATGATATCCATCTAAATCACGAAATTTTCTAGATGGATGTGACATGAGTGTTGATGACTCTCAAGATTATGAAGAACGCCCTCGTGCCTCCACTTCAGGACTGTCGTACCTCCTTTCAGAGGTTCCGGAGGAGGATCTTTCTGACGAAGAAGGTGAAATTGAAGAACGGGTAGAAAACTCGGATACTGAACAAAGTGATTCTGATACATCAACGAACAGTGAAGAAGACGAGACTATTTTTGTGTTGGTGGATGTCAAGTGAAAAATGATACAGAATGAAATTCTGAACCAACAAGGGGATATTTTTCTTTCTTGTTCGTATTTTTTTAATATTTTTATCACCACAATGTAACACGATATATAGGTAGTTGTAAGTCCCAAGTTTTGTTTTTAACCACAACTCAATATTTTTCGAGATATGTGAAGATTTATTTTTGATTAAAATTAATATATTACGTTTTATATTTATGGCCTTACTAATTTTTTTCCACCTTTTACTTGAGAAGTGCGAAAAATTCAGCTTTATATTTCAATAGCGCAGTGTGTATCTTACAGATACGTCGCGTGTATCGGTGTTCCACCAGAAGGTGCGTGTGATGGAGTGTTAAAAAATAAACTAATAAAACTCTCGTCCGACAAACTGATCCATAGATGCCACCGTATCAAACTGACATCTCTATGAGCAAATGAGTAACTGTGAAAAGAAAAATATTGGAAAATAGAAAATTAGGCGCTCGAAATGTACCGTCCGAGCCATAATCATGCAGGGCCCAAACTCAACGAACCACGGAACCATCCGCCAATAAAATATCAATTAAGTTTAAAAACACAAATGAGTTACTGGATACCTATGTACTTTTATGTCCTCGGCTGAGTTCTGTGGCGATCAAGTTGAATAGATTAACCCAGAATAATACGAATGAATACCTAGCTAAAATGATGACAGATAAACTATCACAGTCGAAGAAAAATCCGTGGAAATTATCACGCACAGGTTTATTATTTCTGTGTAGAACAACTGTTCTGAGTAAATCAGTGGACTTCTACGTAAATCAGAAATATACGTGGTCAGTGGTACATTGGTTAAACTCGGCCTCCATACCTTGTTTTGTCTATTCAAAATGCCATAACAAAACCCCATTTATATTTCAGCAGGTTAAATCTATTAGGAAGGAAATTAACCACAAAAGCCCTTCGGGTGATCATTTAGTTAGATGGCTTAGTCCTAAATATAACTCCATGAACCTTTATATGAATCTTATTGTACGAATCAACATTCGTAGCTTAAAAAAACTACTTTACTTTGCAAAGCTCTCGATTTACCTCGAATCCAGGTGAATACCATGCAAATGCAGCAGCTTTTATAAGGAACTCTTGAAACAAAATTGTACTGCAATTATATCAGTTGTGCGATCCTCACTTGATACCAGGCGATTTTTACCATGTCCAATCGCGTTCGCATTCACATTCGTGTTGATGTTCTTTTTTCCTGTCATGTTTCGCTTCAGAAAAGCGAACAAATGAATGTAAAACCGGGTGGTATCATTCGATTCTTTTGATGCACGTCAGTAAATAACGAACATAAAAAAAAAGTGTCATTTCGAATGTATTAGATCCCCTCATTTATGACATTTAGCCCTTTGCTTTCACTGTTTTGCATTGACCGAGACCGATGACTGGAACTCAGTCCCATACATAATTGCAATATGAATTTTGACCCCAGTTCAACTTCGGGCCAGCAGTTTCAGAGAAAAGCTACAGACGACGGGCGGCGGTTTGAAAAATAACAAAAAATCGAATCCAAGACACATCAATCTGACTGGAATTACTGAAATTAATAGAATTACTGGATAATGTTAAGTAGAATGAACGGAAATCAATGAAAAAAAGAAGAAGAAGAAAACAAAGCAGTCTAAAGGCTGAAATTAACCATCTGTACATTTGTCTAATCTAACATTTCTTCATTTGTGTAAGTAATCTACATTTGTTTCTCAGTTTCTCTCATAGGTACCTACATAAAATACTGTAAAAATAAAGTTCATAAAACATGTCACGTTTGGTTCATTTTATTTTCTTTTCGAAATGTGATAGATATGGTTAGTTGGCCCTTCCCGATTTTAGAATCCGTCGCCTTGGGAGATGAATCAGACGTTTTCAAGCGTTTGGGACTCCGAGCGTCGCAGAGCATTTTTATCGCATCCAGCTCATTGGAAGGGGCAACTATACCATATCCATAAGCCTATGTAATCATAAAGTAAATATTTTTTACAACCCCCTGAAACATTGCCTTTTTGTTTCGATTAGGGATGGGACATCGAAGCTGCAACATCAAGAGCAAAACATTGATGTAGTGAAACAATCGTTGAGTGACGATCGATGTTTTCCGATGTCGATGTTGGAAACCCCAAAACATCAATGTTAACGATGTTAAATTCCATTATTTTTCAATCCAACCAAGGTAGGTAAGAGATTAGAAAAAAAACGCTGCAAATTCTTTCACTAGGGTTTATTATTCATTTGGCTTGCATTCATGATTTGAATTTCTACTAAGCTTTGGAGTGTGCGTGTTTCACAGGTGATAGAGCGATTATTGAATTTCAGGAGGCACACAAATATGATCAACTGATCAATCCAAATAGGTATTTTGGTTGAGAACCGATTTAAGTGCTCTATGCACATCTCCTGAAATTCAGCCGTTTGGGAGAAATCGTGCGTACGGCGTACGGCGGACGGACGGAAAAATTTTATTGCAGATTCGGATTCTACACCCTTTGAAACGTAAACCATGAAATTTTCAGGGGGGTTATAATTTTTTTTTTTTTTTTTTTTTTTCAAGTTAAAATCATTGAAAACCTTTCAAAAATGACTTGAAAGTTGAAAAATCCTATAAGACAATGGACATGGTACTTCATGCTCAAAATATTTTATCCAGTGTGATACTCTTTAATGGGTATAGTACATTTTGAACCCAAACAGATGGAAGTGCTCTTTTATGATGATTATAGTACCTTTTGAAATAAAATTGAATTTTCAACCTAGTTTTTCAAGGGGAATAGTACTTTTAGCTCAAATCTGATTGCATTTTTTTGGAGAACTCGGTAATGAAACCCCCGGGACGTTAATAACTCGATTTTGGAAACAAGCTCCTCAATTACATTACGACAATAATTAAGGTAAATGAATACACATATTCACTATAATTTATTTTATTTGAACATCAAATTTTATACATAATACGCACATAACCGTAACAATAATATTTCGCACGAATGAGTATTTGAGCATCTGATCCGCCAAGTTTGATTTGTGCGGTCCCTAGAATAAATTAGATTCAATTTCCCTTTTTCTTAACGCATTGCACATCAACATTATTATGATACATTACAAGTTTAAGTACGTTAATTCAAGAACACAAAATGCGTTTATTAGTACACAATATAATTACGCCTACCATTATTGTATTCTTTTTTTTTTATCGTTGATATCAGACGATGACTTCCGCGAGAAAACTACTAATTCTAGGAGAGGAGTCCCTCATGTTATACATTGTATTTAACTAGGCCTATGGGCGGGACCATAACTGCAAATACCAACGATTTCATCACAAATTAGCCGTTCTATTTACATTTTTCATCGAAAATGCATTGACTGTTGGTCTAGGTGTGCAAAAGTGAATTTAGATTTTTCAAACCAAATCGGAGGCAAATTATTGTTCCTTCGTTGATAAACTTTAATTAATAATGTCAGGATTACATTAAAGAAAATCAAATGAATGAGGTGTTGAGGAAATGTAATATTAAGAACGTTTGTGGTGGAAATTTCATTTGGTAAGAAATGGCTACTGGGGACCCTCTCATCGTCACGGTTGGTCCTAACAACTTTAACGCATTAATATAATTACTCATATAATTTATAGCATAGACAACCATTTTCAATCTATTCAACACTCAGAAGCAGATAAATAATAAATGTTCATTGGACGGAAACGGTCAAGTCTTGAAAAATAAAAATCTATTCTTGGCCCGACGGAGCCTATCCTGTCACCGCCAGTAAGTAACTATCCCTTATGCCTAAGTAAGAAATTGCCCGCTTCTTCTGATATTCTTCGGTTTGGGATTATGAAATCGGGCGTACCATCTTACAATAGTTCATTTTTACTTACAAAACGATAAACACATAAGTGGTAACACTGCCGCAAAAAACTACGATGTACAAGTAATATTACAAATATAAAATTATCTAGTTTTCAAAAATATGACTTTGTTTTTCTTTTTATACACTTTACAAATATACAAAGATATCATTTTAAGGGAATCATCATATCCCACAAAATGGTAAAACGTTAACGCTTAAAGTCTAAAATGTATCTAAACTCGCAATTAAATTAAAGTAGGTATTACAAAACTAAAAACTTCCGAAAATGGTGATTTCAAAATCTTTAACTAAATTATCTATATAATTCGTTTTTCCAGAGTCTTTTTATTTTAATTTTTTAAAAAGTACCTACGTATCAATGAACGTTAAACGTTTCGGATACGAAAGGTTTAATATATTCAAACGAAACGTTTGGAATTAAGCGGTATTTCAAGTGAACTTACACAATTAGGTGTAAGTTACGTTATAAAAGTAATACCTATATATTTTCAAAATTTCAGATTATGTAAAAGGGCATAACCTTTAATATTAAGTATAATAAGTCTTATTCGGTGGCACTTGATCAGGTTCAGTACGACGTTTACCTACGTTTACCTTATCGACACAAACGTTTCGCAACGTAGTTGCCGATCGCGTAATTACAGTTATACCTCCCTACTTTAACAATAGTAGGTAATTACTATACAAAATGGGTTTCGTCGTAAATGATAAAACATAAGCTTTCGAACATACACATTTTTTCTACGTACATATACAAATTTATGTACAAAGTGGGCGTTATTTTTGATTCAAGACAAATATTACAATATTCTTATCAATTCAAGAATAGTACAACCTTTTTCGAAATGCACAATTACCTACAACTTTTTTTCCGAAATTTCAACTGATATCTTCCTGTCTATCATTTTTTGAGGATCGACTATAGTTTATGTTTTTTTTTTCCTTCTCTGGGCCGCATCCCTTTACAAACAATAAACGATGTTGATTTACTAGTACGTACCGTAAAATTGTGTGCCAGAAGTGTTGGTGGCTTTAGAACTGACATTCCAAGCCAAAACGTTCATTGTTTCCGGAAATGACGACAAGAAGTAAAATTAAGTCAAACGTCGCAGCGTACCAGCTAATTTTATCGTCAACACATTTTTTTTCGGGGAATTCGTTGGGAACGGAGGAATAAACGACACAGCACAAAAATTGAGACGGAAATTCTACATTTCCTCTACGTAACGAGTCCTTCTCTTACGGTTCAACTGTTGGCGTTGAACTATCTGCGGAGACCGAGGAAAAACGAACTTTCCTCAGAGGCGAAAACCTAGAGTTCCGTCGTCGTTTCAATGGGCGACCTGTCCATCAAGTAGTTGAAACCCAAGTGGGAGTAGTCCTTTTTCTCCCGAAAAGTGACGTTGTCGTTGATTTGACTAGCGTTGTGTATATCTTCGTCAGACCTGCGCATAGTTCGGAATAATAAATAGACACAATAACATTGCAGGAACACAATTATGATTTTCATTTGGGTGATTCTCAAAAAAAGCGAAAATGGTACGTCATTATAGGATTCCTTCAGATATATGAGCTCTTGTGTTGCATTTCTTCTTCCCAAGTATTTTAAATACCAATGTGCACAATAATCATGGTCAATCAGGTATGTTTCTATTCGTAAACCATTTTTTATTTGACGTTAAAAGCCCAATTTATCATTACCACTACCTGTAACGATCTGATTTCCATTCATTACATCTCTTGGAATGTGGGGGAGTCTATTTTTTGTTGAGACATTTTTTAAAACTTGAAAAACGTTGTTCAACCTTTACAGAAATTAAATCACTGGTATTCTAACGTTGCTGGCTCACAAACTCCAAATTCTCATTACCACCATCAAATTGATTATTTAATTATTTAAATTAATGATTTTGGATTTGAAACTGTGATTTGAGCATCATATTGTTTTTTGTTGACATAAAGTATCAATCACATTTACTTCAGCTTAATATTGGTTATTTTATCATTTAACTGATTAACAGGAGTACAATCCAGTTCTTAGCGACCAACCCGACAGTCCCCCCCCCCGCTCAACACTCCTTCAACTAACCTTCGGGTGGGCTCCTTCCGCCCTTTGTTATCCCGGCATCACCACTTTTCCGTCCGCCCGAGGGGGTCATTCGTGTACCTGCCACCTTGTTACCCCCCCAGCCGTAGCTTTCATCTCTGTTTACTGGCTCCCCTCCTCTGAGCTAGAATCCCATATTTGTAGGTTGCATAACCAATTTTTCATCTTCGGTGCTTAAATGTGTAAAATTAATCATTCATATGATCTGGCTATAGAACCATAGAGGTCTACTGTCCCGTTTTTTTAAACCACGAAATATACAGGTAACTGTTCCTCTTTTTCTTCAATGCTCTGATTTCAAATGATGTAACAGAAATATAGTTAGATAATTTACGAAAAATCTCCCTTTTGATCATGATGCATGTCTGGAAATTTTTGTGTGCAGGATGTAGACTTTTCAACAGGTTTGACGCTCATCAAAAAATGTCTACCACGGTCGTGGGAGACAGGAGTAGGTACCCACGAATCTACGTATTTTCCTGCATTTTCTTAGCATTTACAAAACGACGGTTTTTCTTGCTTTGGATGGAGATTGATAATGCTACTTAACATATGAATCTAGCGATGTATATAATCTACCCACCTATCATACACGGGGTTGATGTTACCCTCGTGAATGTTGTTATTGTTGATGTTGTTCAGGTTATTCCGCCTGCCGATACTTGATGCCCTCGCAGTCGTGGCAGCGTCGGAACTGACAGGGCTTTGTTGGCCTGAAAAATACAATTTCATTCAGCAAACTTCCATTTTGATAGTAAAGTTGTTATCACTTCTTCATTTAATTTCTGGTTTCTCCAGCAGTATGGAATGACTAGTTCTTAATAGAGAACACTCAAATAGAGTAGGTAGGGTCAAATTTCAAATATATTGTGGTGCCTATCCACTGCATCTGCAACCAGGTAGGAAAGTACCTACGTGCTTGTACTTTAAGAAGTTAGTGAGGTGGTAACTTATTTGAATGTAGGTGGTGGTGTCGAGATAGTGATTAAAAATGTGATACATTTGAAAATTACAAAGATTGCGTGAGCAAATCTGAAGGATTTAGTTTTAAGAAAGACCCTAGAAAAAAAGGGAAGCCCTGACCTGGATAAGAGAGGGTTAGTTGATAGAATGGGGTCTAAAGAAGAGGCAAAGTGTCGGGGGAGGGGGGCCTGGAAGTAGGTAATATATTTTATTCACGAACGGAAACACTTACCACCTTCTACGTGTTCTTTGGTGATGTAGCTCACGTTATCCAGCGAGAAAGCGTGATTCTTTCTACTAAAGTCCAACTGCAGATCGTGATAGCTGTCGCTGTCATCCATCGGCACGCTCATTTGCAACACCTGAGACACGGATCGTAGTGAAGTAGATTCATTAGATATGTTCGAAGTTGTATGACGAAGATAAATAGCTTATCAAGACTTTTGAAACACCCTGTGCTGCTTCTATTGCTTCCGAGTCTACCAAGGTAGCGGAAGCATTGTTTTCACTTTCGGAATGTGAAAATTTTTTGTCTCCAAAATCAAAAATTCCACTCGCATTTTGCGTTTTAGACCTTTCTGAACAATTTTGGTTCCGTGTCTGTCTGTGTGTCTGTCAGCAAATCTTTGTTACGGGCAAAACTACACGAAGTTACAGTCCGATTTTGATGAAATTTTCAGGGATTGTTCGGTTTGATGTGTAGATGGTCCCCTATGAGTTTCATGACCCCCGGATCAATAGTAGCCTCTGCGCATGCGCAAACGATCCTTGTTACGCCATAACTCCGGGAGTTCTTGACCGATTTCGATGAGGGATTGTTCGGTTTGCAGTTGGGTACTTTGCAACGATCGCTGCGGTCAACCCAACATTATTTGATCCGTCATTGAACGATGCTTATATTTTATTTTTAGAAATGTCATAATAATTATTTATCACTTCAGTCATCTATCCATTCAGCGCCAATGTCAATTTTTATTATTAGGTATATTTTATAGTTTGTTCAATAGTTGAACATGCCTACCTTTATTTTCTCAAATTATGCTCCTGCATAACAATAAATTTACCCTAATTCAATATTTACTTCGCCTAATTGAACGAAGTTCTTTAGTCAATAATAATTTTCAACGATCTATACAGTCATGTTATGGATACGAGGAAGCTATGTGCCACACCCACTTGGCAGACGTTTTTTTAAATAATGATTACTTACTACTTGTTTAAATTGCAGTCACAAAAGGAAATTATCTACCAGCAGGATTCATTTTAGAGTATATTATTAATTTTAATATCAAGATGGGAAAATATTTAATAGGAAATCAACATCCTCGTCAATAACGTGATACATAATGTTGAACGTGGTATCAGTTCAACACTAATGGACGAAAGAGCTACTATATCAAAAATCAAATGCTATAAAATATAAGAGAAATCGTCACGTACTTGAGTTTCATATTCCTTCAAATTCGTTGGTTCAACGAAAACTGGATCGTACCTCGGAAGCACGTACATTCTTGACATTCTCTCTTTGTAAGCTTTGTACCTGCAAAAAGAGAAACAGCTTTATGAACCATACTACCCAATCACAAAATCACTCCTCCATTTAGATGTAAATCCGTCTTGTAGGTACATATCAAGTGTTACGGAATTTAATGTAAATGTCTCGCTGAAATTCAACAACGAAAAATTGGTACTTACCCATATCAACTTAAGAAGTCATTCTATTTCTATTATCACTTTACGGAAATTTAATATTCTTTGTTCAAAACCAATTTTTAATAGGCATGTATAAAATTTCTCTAACTAGGAACAAAATAAAATGACAAATTAAGTCCCACTCTCTTCCTAAAATTCTAGGATACCGTCTGAAACATGAAACCTACAGGAAATAGTACAGAACAACCTGTGTAATTAATACTAGCCTTTAATATTTCAAATAACGGACAACATCATCAAATTTCAGATCTTCTGCTAATGAAGAAAAAGGAAGCTTTTTAATCAATGTCTTACGACTGAGCTACAGGGAAGCTGATGAAGCTGGATACTCATCCTTTGTATCAACACCAGTATTGGTGAGATTTTTGCAGACTCATTTAGATAATTTCGCAAAACAAAGCATAGGGAGGATGAAAAAATGTTAATTTTTAAATTTAGTTGGTAGTTTTTATTGTGAGTACATACCTACCCCATTTATACTTTGTTTTTTAAAATGCTCCGTGTAACACTACTCCAGCGTATAGTTTTGTTAAACTTAACTAAAAACTCATCTTTTCTAACAATGTTGCTACTACCAATATTTTGAGAAAATTTGTTTAAAAGATTCAAAACTCAAATGAATAGACATTACGGTCATTGTATGACGGTAAGTAAATAAATGAATGGTAATGGTGTGAATTTGTGGAAACAATGCCAAATTGGGCACTGTTTTTAAGTATTTTTTACAAAAAGCTTGAGTGTACCAAGAACCTTCACCTAATTTTTGTTTGAGAAATGATCTAAAAAGTGTTTTTGTAAATAAAAGTTGGTAAAACTTCGTCCTAAGTACAAAATTGTAATGTCCTATTCGCAAATTTCCTAATTTCTATAAGTATCCACCAAATTTTCTTCGTCCGATTTTTATGGAGCGGGATTCAACTTTCTTAAAGTATATAAATCCGTTGAGAAAATTGTTCTTTGTCGTTCTTGTTTCTTACCTGGACCAAGATATGCAGATGTAGATGATCCCTGCAGTTCCCAAGACTAGAATGAGCATAGCGATAACGATGACAGCGTAGGGGAAAACATCCCACTGGAGCGTCACAAAAGCTGGAATAACAGACCGAATTTTGAGGGGCCCGTGAAGTCCCACTACTTGACCTCCGATTTCCCCAGGTAACTCGGCTGTCACGTTCGCTATTACATCTTCTGAAAAAACGCTCCTGAAACATTCAAAAACACAATTTTCTTTCATCAAATGTAGTTAGCAATAAATTTGGGAAATTGTATACAGGGAAAATCACCCATCGTTAAATACACAGGTTAGGTAATTCATTACCTACCATACAGTTAATTAAGTCGAAATTAGAATTTTGATATCGAAAAGTTAAGATGTTACAAATTATTACACAACTTTTCTTTATTCCAGAAGGAATATAAGACCCATATCCTCAACTCAAGCCCAATTCGATCACTTGAGTTACATTGAATTGTTGATCAGGTTCCTACTTGAAAAACGCTGCAAATTCTTTCACTGGGGTTTATTATTCAATGATTCATGATTTGAATTTCTACTGAGCTTGGAGTGTGCGTGTTTCACAGGAGCGATTATTAAATTTCAGGAGATCTGCATAGAGCACTTAAATCGGTTCTCAACCAAAATACCAACTTGGATTGAACAGTTGAACATATTTTTGTGTGCCTTCTGAAATTCAATAATCGCTCCTGTGAAACACGCACACTCCAAGCTTAGTAGAAATTCAAATCGTGAATCATTGAATAATAAACCCCAGCGAAAGAATTTGCAGCGTTTATTGATTAAAAAAAAAAAAAAAAACAGTGTTTTTTTCAAGAGCGATTACAATGGAAAAATATTCTATTTGAAAATTTCCAATTTCGTAAGACGGAGCATGCATATCAGAATGTTTCAACCCGTGTATCGGCTCCAGTATCCACGTTCCCTACATTCACTAGGTTACTGCGATTAAAAAAAAAAAAAAAACGCCGTTGTTTTTGTTTTGATCGCAGTAAACTAGTGATGTAGTGAATGTGGATGCAAATGTTGGCACCATAAAATACTCGGGAATGGTTTGAGCTACGGACTTGGGGAGGGGCTCATTCGATTCCTCATGGAAAGTTTTCTTGAAAAAAAAAAAAAACCCAAATTTAGGCCGCCTTGACTTTTTTTGAGGTTTTTAGGGATTTTACAAAACTTTGACAACCCTTAAAGGGCACTTTAAATTAACTGAGAGAGCTGGCTAAAGAATTGGGGTGTTGTCGGACCAACATTGATTTTTCCTGAAAATTTCAGATTTTTTGCTCCAGCCGTTTGGGAGAAATCGTGCGTACGGACGGACGGGAAAATTTTTATTGCAGATTCGGATTGTACACCCTTTGAAACGTAAACCATGAAATTTTCAGGGGGGTTAGCAATATTTTTTTTTCAAGAGCGATTACAATGGTTTATTATTGAATAATAAAATTAAATAAAAACTATTAATTTTTTTTATAAAAAGAACAACTATTAAGTACCAATTCCAACCTACTGATGTTACACCAACCAACCTATCTACTCGATTTTTTTATTCAAAAAAAAAAATATATTTTTACTTGATAATTATATGGCTACAGGGAAAGTACCTATTAGGTTAGAAAATTAAGAAAATAATTCACGGGAAAGATCTTGTGATACCTATGAATATGAATGTGGAACAATGCGAAGCGCTCTTTCTACAAGGAATAATGAGCTCTCCTACCATCTATCGTCGGATTGGAATACTTGTTTGGTTGACAGATAAACCACAAGAAAGCGCTAGTCAACTACTACGTTACCAACTTCAAAAATTAAGATGTTTTGTAGATATTTTTTCAGTTGATCACATATAATTGGTTAGTAATATTAAACCTTTACTATTATTAAAATTAGTTTAATTTAATTTCGGAATTATTTCTCTTTCCTTTCATATTATGGAAGGACCTTACAGGCAGCCTTGGCGTGATGACGTAGTGATATGAACAAACTAAAGAGGTAGGTAAGCACATTTCGAATCAACATGGTATAAAAGAGGATGGATTGGGTCTTTAAATTTAATTACAAGAACACAAAACAACTGAACTCTTTGATGAGAGAAATCATGGGAAATACAACGGGATTTTAGAACGACAGAGGAGAGTTGAGAAGCGGCGGAAAAAAAGTGTTCTACATGGAGTAACTCCGCTTTCTACGGGTAGGGGAGCTACTGCGCCTGCTCGGCTCTCCCTTGAGTCGATTGACCTTGGGTAACCACCTCCTGGAATGTTACCTTACCAACTCGCGTTAACCCAGTGACTTCACAGTTTTCGCATCTAGCCATTACAAAGTGATTTTCAGTAACATTTTCTTGTGTTTTAGGGAGTTTATTAGATTCAGTTTGTGTTTTACGTTGTAAGATGTCGACTTCCGTCGAAGATAAGTCTATGTGGGAGGATAAAGATGAAGCTTTATCCGAAGAAATACTACGTATGGCTCCCGATGAGATCATGAGCAGAGTGCGTTTGCTTGACAACGAAATCAAGATAATGAAGAGCGAAGTTATGCGAGTTTCACACGAATTGCAGGCTCAAAATGAGAAAATCAAGGAAAACACTGAGAAAATCAAAGTGAACAAAACCCTTCCCTATTTGGTGTCCAACGTTATCGAGCTGCTCGACGTTGACCCAGAAGAGACCGAAGAAGATGGGGCAGTGGTTGATTTGGACGCAAGAAGAAAAGGGAAATGCGCCGTGATCAAGACCTCCACCAGACAAACCTATTTCCTTCCCGTCATAGGGTTGGTCGATGCGGAAAAATTGAAGCCTGGCGATTTAGTTGGCGTAAACAAGGATTCCTATCTCATTTTGGAAACCCTTCCTGCTGAATACGACGCCAGAGTGAAAGCGATGGAAGTCGATGAAAGGCCTACCGAGCAGTACTCGGACATCGGAGGGCTGGATAAGCAAATTCAGGAGCTAATCGAGGCGGTTGTTCTCCCCATGACCCACAAGGAGAAATTCGAAAATTTGGGTATTCAGCCTCCTAAGGGAGTACTTTTGTACGGACCTCCAGGAACAGGTTGGTACCTATATTCATCCTAATTCCTAAAATAATCATTAGGTTTAGATCTACATTCCCAATTGATTGGGTTCTCCCTAATTTCTAAATTGTACTTATTTGAGATGATTTTTATTGATATGCTTAATATGGTACCTGAATTGCTTTGTATGCCTTATGTAAGTTCCTTGAGTATACGATTTAAATGCCTAGTTTATCCTAGTAAAGCGAGGTTAACGATTGGAACATTGAATGACACGTACACTGCTTTAAGCCATCGAGTTATATTATTTTCAAAAGAATCAGTTTTGTTGTATTTTTAAGATACCGATATCCTGTCTACTTTAAAAGTAGAGAAAATTTTAAATTTCAATTTATTGCTGATTTCCAATTTGTAACATTAGACAAAACGTTCACCAAAAATGTATTTCTGGTAAGAATATTCATTCACCATGAAAGTGTAAGTTTTCACTGACATGAATGTACCTAGTTTTAATCCAATTTGGTTTAAGCTGGTAGGTGTGTACTCTCTAAAGTTTTGAAATTCCATTTCTAGGTAAAACACTGCTAGCCAGAGCTTGTGCTGCCCAAACCAAATCAACTTTTCTCAAACTTGCTGGACCGCAGTTGGTACAAATGTTCATCGGAGATGGTGCTAAACTCGTCCGTGACGCTTTTGCTTTGGCCAAAGAAAAGGCCCCCGCCATCATTTTCATCGACGAATTAGACGCCATCGGTGAGTTACAGTTTATCATTTAATTGTGTGTCACGACTGTTATGTAGGTACTTGACAATTAATTACCATCGCACAATTGGCTACATGGGAACTTGTTCGACTTGCCTTGCCACACATTGAGGGAATTCACTGCTCAAGCTGATTCCGTAGTGTTAACTATACCATTTAACGCCTTAGCTTTTCTTGACACGAATTGGGGGCATTGCAATAGGAAAACGAATGTCCAAGAAAGAGAAGCGGAAGAGGAGAAACAGGGAAAGGAGGAGGAGGCGAAATAGGGGCAGAGGACCTTTCGTGCCCAGACCTCCGCCTGAACAGAGCAAAACAGCTGAACAGCGCGACTCTCAACAGATGCTCCCTCCAGGAGTGACTACAGGTAAAATATTGGACCCGAGAGGCGTTTACCTGGCAGTGTTTTCTTCAAAATGCACACATAAATATTCAATTTCATAACATTTCACTCTAAGAAACGTCATTATTGTGTTTCATTATTGATGGTGGTGTTCAGCTGTGGTTGCCTTCTTTGTTGAGTGGTGGTATGTTTGAATGGAGGCTGGAATAAGGGGAGATGGTGAAGCTTCTGGGTGTGTTGGTGTAATGATAAAATTTTGGAGTTACCGTATGATGATGACACTTTCTGAAACCAATTTTGCCTTTGTGAGATCATGTTATGTTTTGCTCTTCTAACATTTGTTACAAAACACCTGTTATACCATGCGGGGAAATTAATTTTACGACATTCAAAATCATTTGTCACAAAACCAGTATTAATTTTCAGAAATTTAGAGGATGAAGTTGAGATTAATTATTTTATTGCTATTTGCAGGTACCAAAAGATTCGACTCTGAGAAGGCAGGCGATAGGGAAGTTCAGAGAACTATGTTGGAATTGCTGAACCAGCTGGATGGCTTCAGCTCCACAGCTGATATCAAAGTTATTGCTGCTACCAATCGTGTGGATATTTTGGACCCTGCACTACTCAGGTATGATTACATTCGTGATACGGCATTCTGTTTGAAAAAGTTTTTATATCACCGTCATTGCGAATCCTGATTTGTTGAACAGATCCTGATTACAGTGACAGATTCACGAATTCAGCATTCGTAACAATTCATCATCAATCAACTCTTTGATGCTGTATAACTTAGAGCCACTATATGAACTAAATGGTAGGGAAACTATCCAAACAGTGCATTGCATAGGTTTTAGTTTGCATCTTCCAATCAATACTAAGACTATATATGTCCTTATCAGGTCAGGTCGTCTAGACAGAAAAATCGAATTTCCACACCCCAACGAGGACGCTCGCGCTCGCATCATGCAAATCCATTCGCGGAAAATGAACATCAGCGTGGACGTTAATTTCGAGGAACTCGCGCGCTCCACGGACGATTTCAACGGCGCACAATGCAAAGCGGTTTGCGTGGAAGCTGGTATGATTGCTCTCCGTAGAAATGCGAGTATCGTATCGCATGAAGATTTCATGGACGCCATACTGGAAGTCCAAGCCAAGAAGAAGACCAATCTCAACTACTATGCTTAATTTCGTCCTGAAAGATACAGTGTTCTTCTACTGAGGCTGAGTTGTTTCTTATTTATAAGGCATACATTTTTCTAATTTAAAGATTTTCGAATTAAAATACTATTACATTATTGGCCAAGAGATGTTTTTTTATAATGCCCTTAAGCTTTTTATACAGACAAGGCAAAAACACATGAAAACAAATAAAATATTTAATTAAAATCAAAATTTTTCAAAAGCGGATTTAGCTAGTTTGTCATCTGTTGTTTAAACACTCAAAGAAGGAGAACGAATTCAATTTTTTGAAAATAATCGTCAATAACTTGAATCTGTTAGAAAAGAAAAGAAAATTTGTTTAATGTTAGGTTTAGGTTTGAAAACTGCTACCTTTTATGTTGAAATTTTCCCTGAATATTGTTCATTACAGAAAGCGTTGATTAATTCCAAAAAAATACGGTTTGAGTAGGTGGTGATATTTTTCTATTAGGTAAATAGTGGAAATCTTTGTACTACTTTACAACCCCGTTTAAAGTACTTGGCCATTAATTAATTGGGTTCTAGAAGGAACCTTTGACGTAAAATTTACCGTGGCATTAATTTGAAGTTTTCCCTTGCCGTTTAATCCACGCGTTTCTAGGACATTCTCTATCCGATTCTTTCAAGTTCAATAAATATGACGAAAATGCCGTAATTCACTCTGTATTAAATAAAAAGTGATTGATGAGTGATTCCGGTGTCACTGGGTTTTGAAAATTCTGATCCGTTCAAGGAAAAATTAGGAATTTTAAAATTCCCTTCAAAAGTTAGGGGGGCAGTCCTGAACTACGGTTACATAAATACAGGGTTACTTCATGCAGTGAACTTAAAAAAAAACTGCTTTTAGTTTTCTCGGAATTGATATGTAATTGGAACTCGCTAAAATTTGACTATTGAGTTGTTGAATAAGTGTAGATTAGCTTAGAAACCAGTTACTGACGCACTCTCATAATTTGTTGTTTTGTGTGTAGTTGTACGTTCAGACACTGTCAACATAACCCTCCGTGGGATGTTGGAGTAGTGTAATCAATTGAGTGAAATATAATTAATGGTGTGTAAACCTGAGGAGTTGAATGTAAAGATGCAAATTCAGCCAGGAAACAGAAAATCAGCTTGCTAGGAGTAGAGCTACGATTCAGAGAGATTTCCGTGACTTCATGAAAGCAGTGGAAGGATCGGTGTATGATTGAATGCAGTAACTGTTGGTCGATAACAAGCGTACTCCCTTGTTCCTACATGGGCGGTCCCAGGGGGGGTCATGACCTCCTCAAAATTTTCAATTTTATGGTTTATAATAAGCTTATTTTGCAAACACACTTTTTTCTTCCTCTGTTTTCTGTTGATTTTAACCTGGATTAAACACCGTCAAGTGAAGTGATTAAATATGAATTAAACTGAGTCTTAAGGTAAGGACTTGGCTTTGGTTTGATAAAAAAAATGTATTGCATTTTCTAACAATGAACCCCCCCCCCCCCCCAAAATGTAAGCCTAGGCCCGCCACTGAGTTCCTACTTGTGATTAGGTTTCGTCTGTCATCATCTGACCTATTAACTTTTTGATTTTGTAACAGAATGGAAATCCCAAAGTATTTATATCTCGGATATCCCTTATTCGGGGAGGGGGGTTACTGATTCATTCAAGGCATTATCATACCTACTCCAACCCAGTTTCCATGCTATTTTGTTCGATTAAGAATTAGGAATTGTTTTTAAAATTTCTCATTACGCGTTTGTAACCATGTTAGTAAGTGTAATCGACATAGGGACGTCCTTGTAATGACGCACTTAGCAATATATTTCTACCAAATATCATGAAATATTACAAGTCCATCCTCATAATACATCAATGTTCACGATGAATTCTATTAATTCTTATTAGGATTGGAACCCTGTCTGTAGGAAGTTATCGTCTCTTGACTGATAGTTTGAAAGATTATCAAACAATTATATACAAAATATACGTTACGAAACACAAATTCATCAAATTTCGTAAGAGGATAGTAATTTTTTGGAAAAATTAATTAGTACCTCCTTCCGTTGTGCGTATTTGATCAAAAAGTCAGATGGCATCGCTCTAAGCAGTACAAATAGGTACTTTTTTTGTCAGATTGCCACTACATTAATCTAATCTTAGCAAAATACCAGTCCATTGAAGGTCCCAGTGTTAGTAGACATTGAACAGTTGAGAAGTTATAGGTCTGAATGCCCTCTTAACATGTGAGATAATATTTTATCTCTTCACGATCTCACATCGACAGGGGCGTAACGTACACCTCCGCAAACCCCGCGAGTGGGGGGGGCCCGGGAACGGGCCCGCTCTAGCAAAATTCATTTTTTTTTTTTAAATTTTAAAGAATAAAGCGGAACTAACGATACACAGAAAAATTCCATTATGTAACATCAAGTTTATAAACATCAACGGTAATGTAGGTTCATTGATCAATCATCTTTTGGTTTTATTTATAACCAGGTGAGGAAGGGTGTAAAGTAGCTAAGGTGTCAGAGTCAGAACTTTTGAGATTTTGAGGTTAGTGCGGATTGCGGGAGTTTAGTGTTTTTCATCATATATTGTGTATTTTTAGTTAGGTTATCGTAGCGTATTGTACGATGACCGTAGAAAAAGTGCACGCTTCGCAAAAAAAAAAACATTATACATGGGGAGGGGCCCCGAAAATATTTTGCGGGGGGGGGCTGAAAAACGTTACGCCACTGCACATTGATAATAGTGATAATATTTTGTTAGACCTCAGTCGCTTGTGTGATTGTAAGTCTAAAGCTCGACTCTATTTTACCCTAATAAGGAACATGATTCAATGAAGAAAATATCTTCAGATTCAAATGTTGATATTTTCATAATTTTTTCATTGATATTGAGTTTTGTGATGGATGGTTAGTTGGCCCCTTCCGAATTTTAGAATCCGACATCTTCGGAGATGAATCAGACGTTAGCATTATCAATGCTTCCTGCTCATTGGAAAGAGCGATTATACCATTCTATCACCCTCACAGTTTATATCAATCGGGGATGAGTATCGATGAGAAACATCGGACTCTAAACATCGATGTTTTAGGAAAACTTATTTTGAACAGATTATTGTAGATATACCAGATACAATGAAGTTCATTGAACGAACACTCAACTAATTTCAAATTTTGAAAAAAAATGCAATGCAACTCGAAAAATTGTTTAATAAAAGAAAATGTGGTTGACGGCAAGTTGGGGTACATGAGCGGTCCCACTCAGTGTGGGAGCACTTGTGCCAGCGGCCCCGGTCGGTCTAGGCGTATATGCACGAGCGGCCCCAAGGAAATATGGGAAATTAAACCAATAGCACCAACTCCAAACTTTTTTCATGCGTATAATTTATTGCTCTAAAATGAACACTGTCAAAACATGCAAATAGACAATCACAGTCACATGACTCCCGACCCAAGTAGGTACTTCTCAGTTATTCGATCTGGGCTGGTACTTATAAGAAACGATTTGGACATACTTGGCTAGGGTAACCGTTTACCAACATCATATTTCGATTTCCACGCGAAACTTTTCGTTAACAAGGCTACTTCGGGTTCCATCTTCGCTCGGATATCTTCACTGTCAGTCACTGGGTTCAACTGGCCTGCGGGCCTTCGCTTTAGCGGGGCCGCTCGCACCATTTCTAATCTGTGCCCTTAGACCAGGCGGGGCCGCTCGTACATGCCTACGACGCCAAAACATCGCCTTCCCTCCCTACGGGGCAGCTCGTGCAAGCCCCCGATGACCCGAAAATGTTATGTTAAGTTTTTTCAAGCGTTGAATATAAAATTGGCAATTTTGCGTTAATAAAACTTCAATATACGAAAACATCGATGTACAATAAACATTGTTCCCTGACCATCGATGTCAAAAAGATCGAACATCGACATGCTAACATCGATGTTTTGAAAACATTGATCATTGAGTCAACTAAATAAAAATGGAATGATTTCATTAGGAATTTTCGGTATAGGAAGTGCTCATTGTGACATCCCTTATGGTAGTCCAGCTTGCTTTGTTTTTGAAAGAACAGTTTTTTTCTATTCCTGTCTCTCATAGGATCCACTCATACGTCCACTAACTAAGTATAGATTTAATGTCTTACACGAATGTGTTTTGCTGAGAATGGTACTCGCGATTAGCACGGCTGTTGAAAATATGTTCTGTTACAGGTAAACGATACCTGTTAAGTATACCTACTTAAGTTCCGATACGAATTGTTCTCTGGAGAGGAAATATAGAAAAAGGAAGACAATTAATTCAATGAAAACATCAAAATGCTAGAACTGGTTTTCTGAAATAAGGAACAGATTCTGAAGGAATGAGATTTCTCCTGACAGTTTACCCATGTTTAAACTTTCAAAAATATAATTTGTTTTCTCGTGAAATCCTTGAGAGGTCCCACAGTAACTACCCTTCGTAATTTTACAGGTCTGAATGCAATCACTTGATTATCATGTTTTGTAGTC
Source organism: Creontiades dilutus (assembly GCA_031894815.1). Taxonomy (NCBI): domain Eukaryota; kingdom Metazoa; phylum Arthropoda; class Insecta; order Hemiptera; family Miridae; genus Creontiades; species Creontiades dilutus. The sequence continues at coordinate 459,757 of JAVIWC010009583.1, forward strand.
AAATGCAGTTCTTCGGTTGGTTTGTTGCATGTTTGTTGCAAGAGAGGAGTGTAGCGTGTGATCTTACGGTTACACAGATCTCTTATCAGGCTCGCTCTCCAAACAGATACAGTTAATACACTTGCCGGTCCATGTTCCTCAGTTGATAAATTCTATTGGTGATCTCAGATCAAGACTTGAAACAAGACATACTATTGTTGAAAAAAGTCTACCTAGCGGAATCATTGTTTTCCCTTTCAGCGGATGACACATTTTTCTTCCCAACATCAAATTTCTTAGTCGCATTTTCCGTTTTATACTATTTTGAACAGCTATCGTACAGGGTCCGTGTTGTTGAAATTTATACGTGATCGTTACTTAAATCGTTTTTTTTAACTGTTTAGTGTACAGGGTATGAGTGGGTTAAACTGTTGATGGTCCTGTATGAATTTCACAATTCAAAAATCAATTTCCAGTAGGTATACGACTGCGCAAACTTGAAATACGTCAAGCATAATTTTCTCAACACCGACATATCTAAAATTTGGAGAATATGTTAGGTATGTTGGGAAAGCCGATTTGATTTCTTAGTAGATCATATCATTATTTTATCTGCTTTGGAATAAACGGGACAGACCAACAACACGTTCCGAGTCTCACAATTGAAGTTCTTGATGTCCACCGGAAGATGTCACGTGCATTTTCGCAACCGTGAATCGTTGTAGTAAGTTTGTATTCTTCGCTCTTATGATTCAGAAGCGTTTGAGATTACTTAAATTTTAATGATCTATACACTCATGATACCGATAGGAAGAAAGCTGCGTGCTTTTTTATAATTAGGCAAAGTCGTATTGTGAAGTGGGTGGATTAATTATTACAGGCGGATAGGTTATCATATTCAGGAGGACTATTCTACGCATTCCCGTGCCCTCGCTTTTACAAAATTAACTGCCCTACCAAAGAGATACTAACTGACCTTGACCTGAACTGAATGAATAGAAAAATGATAAATTAGTTGCGGTATTATAATTGAACTTACTTTTCTACCGTAGTGCTGTTTCTTAAGAGGATCTTTTCCGTAGTGGGGTCGACAGTGTAAAACCAGAAGTCTGTGCTCTCCGGATCAGTTTCCAGAGTGATGTTGTTTGTGGTTGATTCCAAAGCAGTTAGCTTCTCCACTCCAACTATGAGGCCCGTCCGTTGTTCTAAGAGGTCCACGATCACATCTTCTTTATGTTGGACCGCCTCAGCTCCAATCCCTTTGATGGCCAATACCATTCTATTGGCTTCTTCTATGAGATTGATCTGTTGACACAAGCGGAATGGAGGAAATAGGTATATTTTAAGATGCAACCATTTTCAAAATGGAGTCGTACGTGAGAGGATTTTTGGATCAAGCCTTCTAGACTTGGGCAGCACACTAGAAAAACTACTAGAGGATAACAGACACTATACAGAAGCCTAAGCTTTCAAGTAGGGCTGCCATACTGGTTGGGTTGGAAAAGAGGACATGGGAGGGACCTAACATTCCGGGGGGTTTGGGGGGTATGGAATACCCCCCAACCAGCAGGGGGTCTGGGGGACCTCCCCCGGAAAATTTTTAAAATTTCAAACGTTAAATGGTGAGTTTTACCGCTTTTGAGGGTTATTTTTGTCCTTTCTCTAGGCCCCAAAACTGGTAAAGTTTATGTGAATATATTGGAAAAAAGTAAGATTACAACGCCCATTCAAGCCACTACAGCCTAGCTATATCATGTATAATGGATGGTTTGTAGTTAAAACTGGAAAAGTTGATAAAGCTATGTTTATAAAAACTGCAAGAAAAAAACAATATTTTCAGAATTCAGTAAAACAAGGTTTATTAAAAATTATCAATGATACAAAAGTCTAAACCTTTACAAAATTATCCACAATCTTCGGCATCAAGAATCACAATTCGGCATCGCTAAAAATCGTTATCTCCGATGCCCGTTTGTCGCTTGTGAAAATACAGACAAATAAGAGTTTTATGAAAAATCCCCCCGGACGTTTTCACGTGCCTCAAAAAGAGGACATGTCCGGGGAAAAGAGGACGTATGGCAACCCTGCTCTCAAGACTTCACCAAATATCTTTTGCCATCACGGATACACTCCTGCACGACGGGGATGATAACAATACTCTTAATTTTATGAGTGTGTGCTAACTTGAACGGTTCAAAACGATTTTGGTTTGAAAATAAAATTTACTAACCACAACTTCCACGAAGGCGCTATTAGACTTTCCATTAGGGTTATCTTTGGCTTCGACAGTTAGTCTGATCGGGAGATCCTCATTCCGCACACTGTCCAGTGACCTCTTCGTTCGAATGCTGCCAGTCTGGTTATCAATCATGAAATAATCGGACATTCCTTTGCTGTCGGGGACTAGATTGTACTCCATTGTACCCAAGCGACCACTATCTTCGTCTTCAGCCTGCGGAAAAAAGTCGTGAAGTTCAAAGTTCATCCCATTCCACGCCATTTTAATATACACCTACTACAAGATGAGCATTTTTTTAAATCTTTCTCCAACTTACCTTCACTTGCAGAACAGTCTTGAGTTCTTTTTTGTCTTTAGCGACGGCACCAAAGTACTTTTCCTTCTTGAAAAGCTTGGAATATGATGGGAAAACGAAGTGGGGTATATTATCGTTGATATCTACTACTTGAATTTTGACCTGAAATCAGAATTCATCATTTTTAAGGCATTTTATATAGTAATGTTTTATTGGACGAATCAATATAACTAGCGAATTCGGTCTTTCTTAATGTCTCCGTCGATTCCGTAATATTTTGCAGCTACATATTGGGGGTACCTAACCTTTATATTCAAATTTTGTACTTTTTGCGAGTTCAGACACTAACCACAAGGGTTCTTCCTGCATTTTTTAATTAAGATTCGGTTAAATAATTCATGTGCTGATCGCTTCAACTATAAAACCGATTCATTCAAACTACTAGGTATTGGGGTTTCCTTGCTACTAAGAGAGTAAATATGATAGGAACGACCTGCGGCAAGCGGTATCTGAGCTAAAAGGAGTGGCGCCCAACAACATCAAGGTTATGGCTGCGGCCGTGTCATGTGTGGTGCGGGAAAAGTGCCACGGAGTTACTTGAGCTGGACATCTCGTCAGGAGTACTTCGTGGTATCACCACCCGCGTCATCCGGGGCTCGTACTTGAATTGGTGGTCATTTTATAGGGGCACTTCCTTCCATCCCTCCCTTCCTCCTCCACCATCCTCAACTTCCCATATCCCAAGGGCCGGCGTCGGGTAAACCTGGGCGTCCTCCCCACTTTTATTTCCTTTAGTTTTTTCGTTTTTGTTTAATGGCGTGCCCCCTCCGTCTTTGAGGGGAGATTAAAAAAAAAAAAAAAAATACAGCTAATATAAAACACGCAAATTTTCGGAGGCTTTGTGGCAACGGATAAGCAACGACGGTTGTAACACCATTGATTATTATTTTCTTTATAATTTCTTTGAGGAGCACACCTTGATGGGTTTTTTCCGTACTTCGAAAATATAGCATCCATTTGGGAGACCCAGTTGTATTGTGCTTCTGGCTTAATAGCGTGGAGGGCAAGGAGACGGGAGAAACAGAGCCTCGGCAATCTGGAGTCTTCCATATCGCACAACCGAGACCACCAATCCAAGGCCAGGCGGACAATCCTAAACTCCAAGTGCGGCAGTGCCAGCTCAGTGAGGACAAAGTAGTCCGGGGTGTTACTGGGTAAAAACAGGAAAGCTTTATAAGCACGGAGCTGGACCTTCTCCAGTACATCAGCATGTGACACTCCCCACGACTCGACGGCAAAGAGAGACGACGATAGGATCAAAGAATCAATCACCGTACTCCATGAAGAAAATGGACGTCCTCGAGCCTTATGGATCATTGGGAGCAATGCATGGGCGGCTGTAACCCCCCTCCTAACACTATTTTCAGCATGCTGAACAAAACGCCCCGAAGTGACAAACCTCACACCCAAGTAAATGTAGGAGTTGGTGATAGGACGTTCATACTTACAGTGGTGGTGCTCTTATTTTCTTGCTTGAAATAATCGGCCAACGTGTCCAATCTCAGTTTCAAAATGTACTCTGGCTTTGTTTCGTAGTCCAGCTTGCCCTCTGCTAATCTCAGTTCACAGTTTCTCTCACCAGTTGTGTTCGCGTAAAAAAGACCTGGAACAGATGAGTAGGCAATTAAATAACTTGGAGGTTATTACAAAAACAATTCAATCCACGATGAACCCAAAGGTAAACACAATGAAAACGGCAATAAGACGGTAATTACAAAATAAAAACAGATTTGATGAAGGTGACAAATACGTTTCCAGTGGGATTCGAATGCTTGATCCTTCTGATGGGTGTCCAGCACGTCAAGTAACCTACCTCTTCAAGTGGTTGGAGAACCGAGAGAGTAAGCCCATCAATATCCCCAGGTAACAACAAAACAGTAAGTTGAGGATTTCAAAAAAATCGATACCAAAGTCGCTAGTTAAGTTGCTCACAAAGTGATTTGCTGATTGTGGCGGAATATAGTTGCCCGTACATTTTCGTTGTACCCTTACTCGTTTGCGAGTGCGTCGCATTGCTTCCGACCTTCGTAACTCGAGTTCGAAACAACTTTTTACTTTATAATAAGTAATTGAGTCAAATCATTTTGGATTTCTTTTGACATTGGAATAATATACCTATTTCTATTAAAAGATGGACGAAATCTCGACATCAATTTTGATGTGATGGAGGAGTTGATTAGTCGGTTTTTTCAACAGAAAAAAAAATTGTATCGTTTACGAACGTATCTACCTAGTCGAGAGGTCCTTAAATCATAAGTATTCAAGATCTACCCTTTGATTTCTTCAATTTCGAAGACAAGCAACATGAACAAGTGGCAAAGTAAATAAGCTGAAACTACTAATGCTTAAGCAAACTATGAATTGTTTGACTAACACAAGGAGGGGTGACAGCCGAACTTACTGTTGACGTTATTCATGATATTGACTATGTTTGAATCGTTGGTTAGTTTTCAGTTGTACACGGAAAGTGTGGAGGTACGAGGCAGCATCTTATTCAATCAATGGTTGACGGTTTCTTTGAAGTTATTATAAGCTCTTATCATTATCATATTATGATATTGACTATGTTCGAATCGTTGGTTAGTTTTCAGTTGTACAGTATGAGGCAACATCTTATTCTCCACACACCATAGTAGTTGGATACAAAATTTTAATTTTATCTCAGCGGCTTGAGCCGATGTGCAACGATAAATATGTAAATCGATCCCTTACAACTCGGATAGACAATACAAGAACTTACCATCTTCATTTCCTGATTGTATGGAGCACCTAACAGGTATCTGCTGATCGGATCTTCCATTCACAACTGAGAAAGATTTTATGAGCGTGTTGTCAACCGCATCCTCTGGGACTTCGACAGTGTACATGTCCTCGGAGAACCCTATAACCACATCCGGACGGACGGATTTGATGTGACGAACGAATATGGGGACTGATGTGATTGATGACAGCTGAGGATCGCCCAAATCAAACGCTTTTACGTCCACCTGCAAAACCATAAGATTAGCCTTTCATTTTACTATATAATAGTAAACCTACCAACTCGTTAACCTTCCTAATAATTCACTATTAATGTCTTTGTACAGTTTGGATGTGACCTTTCCAAATATAACAAATACAGTACAGGGAAGTGGTACGGAAGGGGCTTCACTTGCCTGGTATTCACTGTCCGTCTCCTTGCTTAGATCGTCTCGGACGGTCAGCATGCCGAGGTCGGGGTCGATGTGGAAATATTTCGAGGCCTTCCCTCGACCGACAATCTCGTAACGGACTTTATTTCCTGGAGAGGTACCGTCGGAATCCGTCGCCATCAATGTGGTCACTTTGGTGCCGATAGCTACGTTGTTGTCAAGTGTTATGGGACGTGGGATATTCAGGAACACAGGAGGAATGTCATTCACATCCTGAAAATCGATGGAAGGGTTTACTTATTTAATTCTTTTTTTCACCAACTTTATAAATTGCACAGTGCATCATAATTTCTGTAAAACAACTTTGTTAAAATAGGTTGAAGGACGCATATATTTATTCGACCCCTAATCTTATTGGCAGTTTTAGGTATATTAGAGTATAATCAGGAGTGAAATTACAAATCACAATGAAATCATAACATTTTTTTTTGTTTTTTTGTTTTGTTTAATAGCATTATTTGTAGTTTTTGTCCAATGGGTCTATAAATGTTTATATACATGTCATGTATCGGGTATGTATTGTAGATCCTGTGTATAGGTATATGGGTACCTATACAAATGTATGTTTACATCCCAAGCCATCAAAGGGCTTAGTTTTGATCCAACGAAATTGCTCAATTATTTAGAAGTACTAAAATTTGAAATCTAGATCTATTGTTGTGACAAAATGAAAAACATCGCAGACAATAACCAAAAAGTTCCGTTGAATAACTTGACACTGTTTTCAAGCCAGTTAAGTAATATGATAGGTCAAAATGGATTTCCTTATTTTGTACGTTGATTTGGAAGCTACTAAATACTTTGACCCATAGCAATAGTTTCATTTATACCAATTTACTTTTATGTCATGTTTAATTTAGTTCTTTTTGAAAAACAAACATCGGCCAAATTGGGTGTAGCACATAGTTTCCTCTTCTAGAATACATGAATGTAGAGATTTTTTGAAGTGTTTTGGATAATCTCGAAAGATGTAGAATAGAAACTGAATAGATCGATTCACGGGACAAAATTGCCGCGTGACTTGTTCCTGCACACATCAATGCCTTCAAAAGGTTAGTCGAGATATATTGCGGGTCTATCACGCTAATAGTATGGCCGGTAGAATAATAATTTGATCGTTTTATGGTTCAAATTCTTAAAATAAATGTAGGTATAACAATTTTTAGCACTACCGAACCACTGAAACCGGAGAAAATGATGATTGGTGGATTTTATGTTTGCTCATGCCCAGATTTTGCTCATATATTGATTTGTAGGTAATTCTAACCAGTAAATTCTCTGAAAAGTTCATCAAAATCTGATAAAGTCTTTAGGAATTAGGCTTGTTACAAGAATCTATGGACATTTCCGTTTCCTATAGTGTGGCGCTAAATTGGACCTATAAGAAGAAACTTCTGAAAAATGCGTTTAATTTCGACACAATGCTGTTATTCTTATTGTACAACAATCGAATTCAGAACATTGTTATTCTTACATTACCTGTTTGTCCAGAAATCACTTCCAAACGGAATGAATCCAACACGAGTCAATCGTGTTCCTTAATGACAATTACAGTAGTAGAAGTATTAAAACTACTTACATGTATATTGACGAACACTTTGGTGGTGGCTCCAGGTTTCGTAGTATTGTTCTCTAAAGTCCCGACGATAAGAACGTATTGGCTTTCCATTTCATAATCCAAACCCTCTGTAGTTTTGATGACTCCGGTTTTCGGGTCGATCTTGAATAGGTCGTCGGGACCTTGCTTGATTACGTAGGTGATTCTTTTCGTTGTGTCAGGATCATCCGCCTGAAGAAGCAATTTAAATCGATATCAATAATGTGAACTTGTAATACTAGCTGGGCATGTCTCTGCAATACCTGGCATAGAATAGATGGATAACTTATATGATTTTGAGACGCAGTTATTAATGCAGTTTCCCCCTAATGAGCTGCACATCTGAGACGGCGCTCGAGTTATACCATTCCGCAAGACCGAACTGCTGTGCGGAATTTAGTCTACCCCCACTACACCCACATCAGGCACCACCACACAACTTAGCAAGTATGTTTAACTGTCAATTAATTAACTAAATTCAAGTTACATGATCCTTTTAAAGACCAGAATTCAATACAATATTTATCAATCAGGCTACACAATTTTCTTCTGTTCAAGGAAAAACAAGTAAACCATTAGAAAAACTTTAATAAAGTTTGGAACAAGCGTGTGAAATTCAGAACAAAATACATTGATGTTCAGATTCCCTTCTTGGGATAGATAGTATCTGACTGAAGGTCGGTCGTTGTAACGGAACGAGGTCATCGCAAACGAATAAATTCACGTCAGTTTTCACTCATGAAGCATAGTTCAGTTGATATGTTAGATGTCAATAGGCATTTCCTAAATTCAATAGGGATATCAAATCGTAAGATTGGCTCGTTTACTGATCGAAAAACCACTTTTGCCCAAAATTTGATGTGCGCATGGGCTTGATCAATATTCCTACTTCTCTCTTGCTTTTTTATTTGTCTTTGAAATGAATTACTTCCATTGCTTCCGTGTCAAGAAGAAGGATTGTTTTTTATTTTTTTAAATTTGTTAACATAGTTTTTGTCTATTTTGAGTTCAAATCTACTGATTTTACACCTGCTCTCTCAACTTGTTATAGTTATCTACCACATTAGGTATTAAATGATAGGTAAAAGCAACAATACATACGGTCACTTGGGTAACGGTGTAATCGGGCATGTTTTCAGGAACTTTCGCTTCATAAACTGGTTGGTGGAAAACGGGTAATTCATCCTCCATATCAATCACGTGAACAGTAACTGTAGCCGTAGCTATTCTTGGTTCTGGAGCTCCGTCCGTGGCTGTTACTACAAACTTGTATTCCTGCAAATGAACATAGTTATATTAGATTATTAAAAATGTATATACCATGTATGTACATATCGTCAAAGTTACTAAAACGAGGGTAGGTAAGAACAAATGATCAAATTTGTAGCATTTTAATTGCTATTTTATTATTAGGTAGATCACCTTTTGATTTTCATAATCCAAACTAGTGCTGGTCATAACAACACCAGTTTGAGGGTTGATTGTGAAGGGGACCTCTCCTGGGACGGAGTATGACACGTTCGCGTTGATTCCTTCGTCCGCATCAATAGCGTGCACTTTCCCAACGTGAACGCCGATCAAACCTGAAACAGGTATACAATTGTTTATTTAGATTTCTTGTTGATCTATAAGTTATAATTAAATGAGTCTAAAAAATATTTGCAAATACACGGAATTCAAGAGAAAATATTCAGGTTTCAGCTTTCAATGACAGTGTTGATATCGATAATCAATCGGAAATTGGAGATACAATCATTCAGGATTTTCTAGACTATTATAAAGGCTTTCAAGTGGAGATCAAATCGTGACCGAAAACAAATTACGCCACATTTTACTCATGCCCAGCAAAATGAATTTCATATTAATTCAACCAAATTATAGATTAGATTCCCTTAGACTTTCTTGAAGATCCCAGTAAACTCAAATGAAGAAGCAAAATAAAAAAGTATTCAGTTTGTTTATAAAGAAACGCTGCAAATTCTTCCACTGGGGTTTATTATTCAATTGGCTTGCGTTCACGATTTGAATTTCTACTAAGCTTTGGAGTGTGCGTGTTTCACAGGTGATAGAGTGATTATTGAATTTCAGGAGGCACACGAACATGATCAACTGAACAATCCAAATAGGTATTTTGGTTGAGAACAGATTTACGTGCTCTATGCATATCTCCTGAAATTCAATAATCGCTCTATCACCTGTGAAACACGCACACTCCAAAGCTTAGTAGAAATTCAAATCATGAACGCAAGCCAATTGAATAATAAACCCCAGTGAAAGAATTTGCAGCGTTTCATGCGTATCAGAATGCTTCAACCCGTGTATCGCTACAAAGCCTTTTAGGAGTTCACTCCAGTATCCACATTACTACATCACTACGTCACTAGGTTACTGATATAACACAAAAACCAAAATAATAAATAATAAACCAAAATAACGCGAATGTTGGCACCATAAATCGGGAATGGAGGGGGCCTACGGACCTGGGGAGGGACTCATTCGATTCCTCGTGGAGTGTTCTTCAAAAAGAGTACAATTTTAGCCCGCTTCGACTTTTTTTGAGGTTTTTAGGGATTTTACAAAACTTTGACAACCCTTAAAGGGCACTTTAAATTAAGTGAGAGAGCTGGCTCAAGAATTGGGGCGTCGTCAGACCAATATGGATTTTTCCTGAAAATTTCACCTTTTTTGCTTCAGCCGTTTGGGAGAAATCGTACGTACGGCGGACGGACGGAGACATTTTTATTGCAGATTCGGATTCTACACCCTTTGAAACGTAAACCATGAAATTTTCAGGGGGGGTGGGTTAAAATTTTTTTTTTTTTTTTTTCAAGAGCGATTACAACAATGGTTTATTATTGAATAATAAACCAAAATAAAAGTATCAATCTGTCCAAACTAAAAAATGCTGATGTCTTTGAACAGGATGGTAATAATGATTAATGATGCGGATTAACAATACATAATTTGCATAACAACTGGCCTTTTCCACAGGAGTTAAATTATTTTTTCAATTTCACTGATTGATTTGCTGCTAGGTTCGATTTGTCCTGGTTAAAGAATGATAGATAAATGGATCGGCTCGAAGGAACGTATTTATAATTGCTACTGGTATTCAACTAGCAACAAAAAATGTAGTGCACTGGACATCATTAAGCACAAGGAGTAATTGATGGGTGAGTTAATTTTAGATTGCTCACCTTCTTTCACGGAGAACTCATACGGCAGATCTACAAACTCTGGATTTTTATCATTGATGTCACTCACGCGGATGTTCACAGTTGCAGTACTAGAAAGACCTCCTTCGTCCTCTGCTTTTATGAGCTGGAAAAGTTCAAAATAATGTCAAATATGAAGTATGAGAACTCTACAGTGTATCTTAATGAAAACTTAATTTTACCATGATGGAATTACACGAGAGCAAGGTTCGATTTTACTCTGTTCAAATAGTTTGGAAACCGCAAAATGTTTCAAACTCCTACCCTGTAAATATTGTGACACAGAGGTGGTGGAATGAAGGACTAATACAAGGGGAGTGCTTTTAAAGTAGGAATAAATGCGAATAACTTTATATTGATAATCAATATTAATCAATAATAATTATAATTGATGATTGATAAATTCCATGTTGTGATGCGACGTGTGTATGAGTGGGATGTTTCGTTCATAACCCGCATTCCTCGTCTTAATGTGAAGTGCGTTAGACTTCGCTACTACCGAACAAACGATTGACCATACGATTTTGATTTGTTTCGTGATTGAACACGGCCAGGCTTACCAGTTGATATCTTGTCAGATCTTCTCGGTCCAACTTTCGTATTACGCTGATGACACCGGTTTTGTCATTGATAGCAAACTGCCTGAGATCGTTGCCAGAAATTATCGAATAAGAAACAGGTTCATTTTCCGGATCGCTAGCCTGCAATTGACAAGCATATGGTGCATTGGATATGCTTAGCTTTCACATATTTATGAAGGAATAGGGAGTTGCCTTTTTAGATATATAAATTCATTAAAAAATTCATGATTTGAACAGTGTTAAAAGTTATGAAGGAACTAAAATGTACCTAAAATACGGGCTTATTCGATCAACTTATACCGTATGATTGTAACAATTTTTCTATACTGACCGAAATTGTGGCTACAGTTGAGTTTAGCGCTGCTCCTTCACTCACTGTAACTTCGTAAACAGTTTGTGCGAACACTGGACTTCTTGTATTGGGTCCAGGCACAACGTTCACCTCCACGATCGTTTGACCATATTTACCTCCGCTGTCCGTCGCCTACACAGACAAACGGTAATACTCGCTCAATGAAGAATTTAAATTACGGATTCGAGAAATAGTAACTACCTAATTAGGCAGTTAGATAAGATAAAAAGTAATCAAAAATATTTGGTAGGAAAAATAGACATACTTGGACGGTAATGCTGTACTGTTCTCCAGCATTCAACTTTCCGACGCTGTCCAAAACTCCCGTTTGTGGATCGATCCTGAATTTACTTCTTCCATTGTTTGAAACGTGGTAGATACTATACGTCACGACCGCATTTTCACCTTGATCGTTGTCTGTAGCTGTAACCTGTCATTCCAAGAGCGTCGGCATAAATAGTGAATCCGGTCTGTGTTTTTTATATTGAAACTATAATAACTCTAAAATGTCAATACTTGATGTTTAATATGTTACTATTAAATAATACGACAAAGCCAATCAGCCAATAACAAAGTCCAACAATCCCAGCCCTAATTAAACCGTGGGATTGTTAAACGTCTAGCAATCGATTTTACTACTCATTTCTCACAAAAAGTTGTTCTTTGCAATTTAAACTTTTGAACCCTTGTTGTTCGAGTTGTTTTACTCTGAAGTTTCTGCAATTTTTCGTGTGTTCGACCTTACATCTTCAATCCCCTAATATAGCTTTTCCAAGTCGAATTGAGAATTTTCCAAGTCGAATTGAGAATTTTCCAAACCAAATTGAGATTTTTCCAAACCAATTTGGGAATTTTCCAAACCAATTTGAGCATTTTCCAAATCAATTTGAGAATTTTCCAATCTAAGAAACATTCACTACTGAAAAGGAAGAGGAAGTTTTCCAAACCGAATTGACAATTTTCTTAAGGCAATCCAAGACTTTTATTGAAAACAAAATTAGTGAAGCAAAATTAAAGAATAGCACTTTATAAACAAATTAACATTGAAATAAAAAAAAATTTCGTTGGCAAACGCAGAGTGGCCTCGATTTTTTTTGTTCTTAACAAGAGCGTAATTTTTATGAAGTATTCTTCGTTCATTTTGTCTTTTTGATTTCAATGTTAATTTGTTCATAAAGTGCTATTCTTTCATTTTCTTCACTAATTTTGTTTCAACAAAAGTCTTGGATTGCCTTAAAAAATTGTCAATTCGGTTTGGAAAACTTCCTCTTTCTTTTTAGTAGTGAAAGTTTCTTAGATTGGAAAATTCTCAAATTGATTTGGAAAATTCTCAAATTGGTTTGGAAAATTCTCAAATTGGTTTGGAAAATTCTCAATTCGACTTGGAAAATTCTCAATTCGACTTGGAAAAGCCATGACGTGAATTAAAAATAGGTACATAATTGAAAATAGCCATAAAACAAGAAATTATTTCATTTTTCACAAATATAATTTTTTTGCTTTACTATTTTAAAAGAAATTGAACAAAAAAAAAAAGGTTTCATTCCTAAGAAAACCTAAAATCTCAGCTTTTCAACCGTTTTTCATAAATTTTGATTTTACATATGCTAATTAGAGGAGAAAACGAGATTTGAATGAAAAAATAAGGTTTTTCCATCACAACCCCTGTTTTCTAAAAAATGTGATGCTGTTGAACAAAAACGGGGATACTTTACGAAAAATGATATTTTCAGGACTTGCTATTATTTTTCAACGATGAATCGAATAGTTACCTTTCCGACCTTCTCCTATTGAATATTGTATAATTGCATATTATGTGAGTATAAATTAAGGGAGTTATTACCGTTTTACAGAAGTGAGGTTCAAAACTCGAAACAAATCTTTAAAATGAAAAAAGTCAGATTTCAAGGGGTCTCGAACCAATTAGATAGAACAAAACTTGTGACGAATCATTTACAGAATCGACCTGACATTTGAATTATTCATTCTGGAACAACCTTTATAATATCATGAGAGATGTGAGCAACATTGTTATTTGTGAAAAACTTACATTAACGATTTCACGATGACCTTCACCAGCTTTGACTGAGATCGGTGGTATCATCGCGAGTTTAGGAGCATTATCGTTGACGTCATTAATCGTCACGGAAAATGTTTCTGGAGGACTTGCGACTCCACGAATTCCATGTTCAACATTTTTCTTTTCTCTGGCTAGAATCTAAAAAAAACATTGTGATTAATAAAAATATGTTTAAAAACCTTTCCTGCTTGACAAAAATTCTGAAATTCCGATAGATTCAAACAAAATACACAATGTTGTCCTAGTTTACAATCCACACCTTAAAATTTGCGTGCGAATTAGCTAAGGTTAATCGAATGAACAATACAACGATTCCGGGAATTCCTTAATGATCACTGTATTTGAGATAAGTAGATTCAGCTTTACTTGTGCAAAACTGTCTCCGCCATTTTATGAAAGCGGTTATTATTTTTGTATTACGCAAAGTGGTTCCGCTTTCGTTTCCACGGCGATTCAAGCGTTCCCCGCCATTCGCAAGCCACAATTATTGACCTCAATAACAGAAACAGTCGGGGGCCGGTCAACGGAATACGTTAGCATACGATGACTCGAAAACCACTTCATTAGCATGAAATACAATCCGAGCAAACTTTTCATTTATTATGCGGAACGAATGTTGTTTTATGCTGATTAATTTGGACGACGGCGTGTGGTCCAATCAGTTATCTATCCAATGTGTCTTCTCTGTTCTGCACACATCACATTTGGATGGCCACTGTTAGTAATATATATTTCCATTTTATATTGGATTGACTGATTGATATTTAATATCGTATTGTGAATGGTAGTTCGTAATCGTTTAGACAAGACCTTATAACAACCGTATAAAACTCTGAATTTCATTTCACATTTTCTTAGTGCACAAAAATCGATGTTTATATATATTTTTCAACTTTTCCAAGATAACTGATTTGGGTTGATTCTAATAGTATCAAGAAATAGGAACCGCGTCTCATAGAAAGCAAAAACAATTCCAATCTACTAATTAAATGAGTTTTACAGTACGGTTTCGATGAATAATCATGAATGATGGATGAAGGATTTTTCCAATGAATGATGACGATAAATGACCCTCAAAATCGTTGGGTAGATCAATATAGTAGATTCAACTCCAGGAATTATGCACTTATAGTGTTACATTGCGTAAAGAGGACGTGAGTCCACTACCATCAGCTTACCTGGAATCTAAAAATCCCTGGGTTCGGCGGGTCACCATCCAAGTTCTCTTCACTAACTACCAAAATACCGTTGCTATCCACTTTGAAGAAAGTGGAGGTTGATTCAAACTCGTATTGTGGGATATTATCATCCGGGCCCTGCAAAATTATGAAAATGAGAAGATAGGTATAATTATAGATAAGGCAGGTGTTCAGGAGGAATGAATGACTAAACGCATATTTAATGGTATACATTTCAGGAGAAATGTATGTGTCGTCAACACTAAAAGAGCGATTTACTATGAAATCCTGAACCATAAATCACCCATTGCCGTTCAACGTATTTTTTGTTCCAGCTGTTGGTTTATTTTTTCAGAAAAGGTTTAAATTTTTCATTTCAAAAGTTGGATTCTTTTGTTTAAAAATTGACACCAGTGATGTAAACTTACCAAATCTCTATCGGAAACAGTCAGTTTGATGGGATTATGTTTGCTATCAAGCACTTTAGTGCCGATAGGAGAATTTTCATCGACAAAACCTTCGGTGGCAGTAGCGGAAATGACTGGCGGGGCGGCATCCACTGGCTTAACGTTCACGTACAGTTTGGCAGTCGAAAATCTCTTTTTCAAAGACTGTTCTTCGGCCTGAAAAGATCACAAGAAATTTCCATTATGCAATATTCTGGTTTTGTATGGTTACGAAGATACTAGTGTTTTTAGAAACCGAAATCTCTTGAGGGAGCAAGTGAAAAGAGCTCAACTTCAAGTCCTCCATCTCCAAATTATCATAAAGAAACACAATAGACTAGGAACCTTAATTTGAGATATAGCACCCCGCTACAATAAATATTGATCACAGTATCCTGCTGAACATAATCACTTGAGAAATAGGGAATGTCATAGCGCAGTAGAAGAAAAATGCTAGGAAAGCATTTCTGTAACACGAATTAAATATAACTTTAATATAAGCCACTCCTCACAAATCAAGGGTTTTTCCATCTGGTAAGCACTGGAGATTATTCAAATGAAAGAGAGGGCTTAAGTGGGTAGGGTTAAACGGAACGGGATATCAATTATGGCATTTTGCAATTTCTAACCCAACAGTGTATTTATACCTATTATTTAATTTTTGGGACCATCAATGACGAAACCACAGAAAATGGAGAACACTTGCAAGAATAAAACAAAATTGATCAATGCAGTTTGTTGCAGACGCGTCAAGGGACCAGGATAATTACAAGTTGAAAATACTGGTAATTTCGAAGCGTTGGACATAGGGAGAAAAAACGAAGCGTCTTATTTGATAAAACAAGAATGAAATAAAATATGGTCGCTAAATGGCTGGAGCTTTTGTTTAATCTACTGGCCGCCAGCCAAGTTTTCTTGGAGCGCTTTCCAGAAGATGGAGGATAAAAATAGAAAACTCTGTAGTAAGCAGTTTCGCTGTTTGTGATCGACTGTGGGCTTGTTGAAGAGTGGAGACACAATATCTTATACAGTTATTGAGTTGCTTTTTGAAAAAATTTCCCGTTCCGAAAAATTACTAGGTGTTGGTATTTTCGAAAGTATTTTATTTTTCGCAACGATACTAGCATTGAACGGACGAATGAGCGAACCAGTTGATCAGCTCCTACTGCAGCTTTTATATCGACAATAATTTTCGGCAATAGTTATTATGGTTGAACGATGAATGGATATTGATTGGTAAACTGTTATGGATGGAGTAACAAGATGACTCATCAGTGACTATCTTGCCATTATTGATCTGATCATTAGAAAAGTAATAGAAACACAAGGAAGACTGTTAGTAGATATTTAAAACAAGAAATGCAGCTAATCATTACATAGAGGTTTTTGTCGGTATTGAAAGAACCCAACCCTCCTAGATATAGTAAAAATAAACAATCACTAATATAGAAAGGTATATACCTACTTAAGTTGGTATATTAGGCGAAGTATGTGGTTTAATATTTAAACTCGATCAATCTCCCCACCTTATTTTGTAATCGCAGATCTAGATGCCATAAAAAAGCCCCATTTATACTTCAGCACGTTCGATCGATTACGAATGAAATTAGCAACAAGACCTTCAGCCGATCAATGAGTCTCCATACGTTGAAATTGACTTCTACGCGTATCAAAGATGGTTGGACGTCATAAATATAACTCTGTGAACACAAACTTTTACTAGCCCCTTAGTATGTAACAAAAGCTTATACAGGGTGTCCCAGGAGTTATGCACAATCCGACTATTAAGTGTTCTACAACTCATTTCCGACCAAAAATGCCTCGTAGCAATTTTTTCCCAGAGGCCTCGTTTCCGAGCTATTTGCAATTTAAGATTTTTTACTTGTTTTCGATGTTATGTCATTAAAACTGTCATAACTCCCTCAATTTTGGAGATAGCTCAAATTTGATGACGCCGTTGGAAAGAGCGTTAAATTTTCTATCTATTTGATGTCAGGGAACTTTTTTAAATTGCATTGAAAATGTGCGATTGCTGCGCGACATGGCAGTTTTGTCAAAATCTTGAAATCGCCTGTCTTTCATCTCGCCTAGAAACCCCATGAATGCTTGACGCAGAACTGTGCAGGCCTGGTAAAACGCGCGACAAAATGTCAGCTTTCCAACGTTGTAGGCATTTTGGTTTTTAAAAATATTTTTAGTTAAGAAAATGGTGTTTAACTGCAGAAAAACGTGTGTTTTCTGTTAAAATTGAGGTTTTTCCAAAAGTCTCGATGAATAAAGGTTAGAGGCGGAATATACTTGACTTTTCTCGCTGAATCGAATGGTGACAACGCCAGACCTCTCAATTGACGATTTAAGTTAGTTTTGTCGGATGCATAAACCCGTTCGTTTGTGAAGAGCGTCTACGGCATTTCTAAGCTGTCCGGCCAAAGTCAGGATAATCGAAGAGCCGAGAGTCGGCTATTGTTTATGTTCATTTACGATTGATTGCGATGAGTTGCTTTCAATACTTTTTCAATTTACTTTCAGTACTTTCAATTTACAATCTTGTTTAAACTTTAACTCTTTGTATGAACTCGATTTTAACCCCAATATCTTACCATTGTCCAACAGCTGGATAACATGTTCGAGTCAATAAACATTTTACTAAAACTGAATTTGGTCAGAAACAACGAATTATCAACACTGCAACACCCAATGCTACGGCCAAATCAGATTGCGGTTGATGAGACACGGCGCACAGAGCAACCCCTCCTTCAAGACCGGGGGGTCGTGCGGGTCATTGCATATCCTTGCCCCTGACCAAGACAATGCCTCCTCCGTAGCTTTCCCAATTTTCAAACATTAGGTCTTTTTCAGTCATACAGGGTTTCCCAGGACTGGCATAACATCGAAAACAAGAAAAAAAATCTTAAATCGCGATTATCTCGGAAACGAGGCCTCTGGGAAAAAATTGCTAAGAGGCATTTTTGGTCGGAAATGAGTTGTGAAACACGTAGGAGTCGGATTGTGCATAACTCCTGGGACACCCTGTGTAAGTCTATGCCACACACATTCAAATTCGTGTTGACTCTCTTCTTTTCTGTCAAAGTTCAATCCTAAGGGAATGAACAGATGAAATTAAGAGATGTGCTCATTTGCCTTGTAAGAATGGACGTCCATCAATAACGAACATAAAACATTGATATTATTTGGAAAGTTTTCGATATTCTAATTTTTAAATATTTAATCCATTAGGATTCATTCTTTAAAATTGGCGGAAGGTTAGGCCGAAAACTTTGCCCCAACTGGACCCCAATCGTACTGTTTGATCTGAGTTCCGTTAGGTTTGGTCCAGTAGTTTCCGATTCTACACATCGCAAAACAACAAATTTTGAAGTTTTCAATGAAAGTGGTTCATGATTGAAAATAATGAAAGAAAAACAATGAAAAGTAAAAACCTATTAGTGGTAGCGAAAAGTTTATTTTCAGAGAATGTCTTTTAATTATAAGCACTCTTCATTTTCACCCGAATGATTCAGTAGACCTAGCTGATCTACTAGTGATTGGCGGAAAAACCTTGAGAAGATTTACCTCGACACGTGTTAATGAATGTTTAAGGGACTGTTAAGAATATAGACATGCATTATTTTTTAAACCCTCTCACCGAAGTACCTTACCATTACCCAGTTCAGAATGTCGTTAACCACAGAACTAACATTTATTAAATTTGATCTCGAAAAAATAGGGTTTCCTCATTTTGGTTTAATGTTACGCTTGCACAACAGAGGTAACGTCAGTAAATACCAACAATAATAACAATAATCGAGTTAAATGATTATGTACACTACTCGATTAGACCTTTCTGAACAATTTTGGTTCCGTGTCTGTCTGTGTGTCTGTCTGTCTGTATGTCTGTCAGCAAATCCTTGTTACGGGCAAAACTACACGAAGTAATAGTCCGATTTTGATGAAATTTTCAGGGATAGTGCGGGTTGGGGTGTAGATGGTCCCCTAAAGGTTTCATGACCCCCGGATCTAGTAGCCTCTGTGCATGCGCAAACGTGAAATCCTTGTTACGCATAACTCCGGGAGTTCTAGACCGATTTCGATGAAATTTTCAGGGATTGTTTAGTTTGATGTGTAGATGATCTCCTATAAGTTTCATGACCCCCGGATAAATAGTAGCCTCTGCTCATCCGCAAGCGTGAAATTCTTGTTACATGCATAGCTCCGCTAGTTCATGACCAATTTCGATGAAATTTTATAGTTTGTTCAATAGTTGAACATGCCTACCTTTATTTTCTCAAGTTATGCTCCTGCATAACAATAAATTTACCCTAATTCAACATTTACTTCGCTTAATTGAACGAAGTTCTTTAGTCAATAATAATTTTCAATGATCTATACAGTCATGTTATGGACACGAGGAAGCTATGTGCCACACCCACTTGGCAGACGTTTTATGTTTGTTAAGTTATTCAAGCACTGTGTGTTCAATCGCTAGCCAGTTCAACAATTATTAAATTGTACGCCATCAATAGTACAATTCTTACCTCGAAGTATTGTAAGAATTCTTTGGTTGCTAACAATCTTAAATTATTATTTTGCTCATGTAATTCTGTTATACAAACATTTATTGGCAAATTTCTTGATTTTTACGAAAGTATATACTCACTTGTACGATAATGATAAACTTTTTCGCGACATTTGTGTCCACGGCTTTAATTTGTTGGACGACACCCGTCGTGGGGTTGATAACGAAATACTCCTTGTAGGACGTCGGTTCTCCGCTAATGAACTTGTAGTTGATTGGAGTGTTGAGCGAGTCCATGTCCACCGCCTGGATCTTCTCAGGTTGAATGTTCATCACGCCCGAAAGCACACCGCTGTTCACCTGGAAACCGCCAACATCCCTCTGTTAGCATCACCAATGAGATCTATCCCTTGTAGCTTGCAATGCTAAGATCATTCCGTGCGGTTGTTATCGAACCGCCCCTACCTCTACAATACACACCTTCCCATTCCATTGTCGTACTACCTTCAACAAACTGTGGTTCCCTACAGGTGTTGATTGAACAACCACTACAGGACAAATATTCAATTTCTCTAATTGCTATTTATACCAACATGGTCACAGGGTTAATCAACTTGAGGCAGGTTACCTACTTGGTTTAACTGACACCATTTTCGATTAACAAACATTCTATCCCCTAAGGGATTAACGGAACTTGAATTTTATCGCACAGTTAGTTCCGAATAATTACTCCGCTTATATCAAAGAGCTATTCGATCAGGAGTTCCGTTTTAGTTCCTCCATGAAGAGGTGTCGAGGTGAAGTTTCTTCACAGACTCAAGAAGAAATTGAAAAGTATTCACATTGCTAGTTTGTATGAGTTCTGAGCAATAATTAAGTGTTTTTCAAAGTGTGATTTGTTGTTACTTTTATTTTCTACAAATTGATCAACTCATTATTCATTAATTCAACTTATTGAGCAGGAGTGTGAATTGATTCCATTCAGATCTAAAAGAAAGTTCGTTCAATTATTTTTATAACGATAACATAGTTTTTTCTTACCTAAAAGATTTATCAAGTAAGGTACTTAAAACAAAAACATACTAATATAAGATCATACATATTAGAAGGTGGAAGTAAGCCTTGATTGTACCGAAGATTTTTCTAAGGAGATTTAATTTTGTCGACCAGTTTCACCATGAGTGTCGCTTGGTGAGAAGTGAGAGTTATAGATAGTGTTTGCCCTTACATGCTGCCATTTACTGATTGCCTCCTATCTTAAATTGAATTTAAAATTAAATCCATAACAAGAGGTCAGGTTCTTGTTGTAACGAACCTGTCGTATTATTATTATGCAATGTTGTATTACCAGCCCCATTGCTAAGTACGCGTTCTCCTTAGTTTCCCACATGTTACGTTGCAAACTAACAAACCCTAATTCATTATTTCCGAAACTTCGTTACAACGTTTTATTTGATTAAAGCCTTACTTTTAAAAGGTATTATTTATGACAAAACCTACGGCAAATAAATGACACTTGCAAGTACCGTCGTTGAAATCAATCTTTTAATTGTCCTGATATGGGTATAAATCTGACAAAACTAGGACAAAGACACGACAAGGATAAAGAACGCTTTCCTTGATTATCGTCGGAATATGAGGGACCAAACAGGATTTATGTGGATCAGTTTTCCAGGGTTCACTATAAGAAGCTCAAATTCGTATGATTCCGAGATGAAAACAGTCATATTTTGCGATAATGGTGTTAGATTTGGATGTAATGTGAATATAATATTATCAATTCGGAAGAATATTATGTGAAACTTGATACCTATCTCTTGTTATAAAATAATATTTCATAATAAGAGATATCAGGAGTTTCACAACTAACTATATTAACTATATTATAGTTAATTTGTCTAATTCCATTGAAGTACCTAGTTATTGGGTTTAGAAATGTGATGGATATATCTTATTGAAACTGCTGTCCCTGAGACAATACTTGGAGCCATTTAGCTTCCAGAGTGTCCTCGGGTTGTTGCAGACGAATCGAATCGATTCTTGGAAGGGGTAACGATTCTCTTCCATCAATTCCTTTTTACATATAAAAAAACGGGACAGTAGACCTCTATGGTTCTACAGCCAGATCATTTAAGTGATTAATTTTACACATTTAAGTACGGAAAATGAAAAATTGCCTATGGAACCTACAAATATGGGATTCTAGCTCAGAGGAGGGTAGCTAATAAACAGAGATGAAAGCTACGGCTGGGGGGTGGCAGGTACACGAATGACCCCCTCGGGCGGACGGAAAAGTGGTGATGCCGGGATAACAAAGGGCGGAAGGAGCGAAGGAGGAACTGTCGGTTTGGTCGCTAAGAACTGGATTGTACTCCTGTTTATCATTTAAATGATAAAATAACCAATATTAAGCTGGAGTAAATGTGATTGATACGTTATGTCTTTGGTGTACCTGCCTGATGCAACTAGACATTTATCAACAGTTTGCCCTCGGAGGCGTGGGGGAAGTAACGAATAGTTTTACCTACAATCATTAATTATTTATTACTACAAACGTAAAACCGAAATCAAAGTTTTTACCGTAGCGTGGTATTCTGGATGGAGGCAAGACCCGTCAAGAAGAGTGCACCCTTGATAAATAAAAGATGGATCTTGGTCGTCATCGTCTTTGACATCGATCGTTACGGTCGTCGTAGCCGTTAATCTGTCCTCTTCCTTCCGTGCTCGATCCTGTAAGAAAAAAAAACGTAAAATGAAAAAAATGTTGTTAAAGGTTACGTTGTTTATATTCGTTGATTTCGTTGAGAGTCTCAAAGCTTACCAAGAATCATAGATTAGAAAACAGGGAATGCATAATAACGATAGAAGAATTTCAGTAATCTAATTTATTAAATTCGAGGATAGTTTTTGATTGACTAGTTCTACCGTGGTTCGCCTGGAATTCATTTTTTCATCAATCCAATACATAAAGTTTCTGGTTCATGAACCATCATGAAATCCGGAGAAGTGTTTTAAATTTAACACGTTTAGCAGAGGGTTGGGGTAAATTTGCTACCAAAGCAGATTAGATTCGCGGTAAAATCAGCCAAATTTAATATTGGTGATCATTCACTGTGCCCAGTAGAAATTATTTCTAAAAGTTTCGTTTTAGAGTTATTTTACTTTTCAGATTTAACTTCTTATGCGATCGGTAGGTAAGCGGCGTTAGGTAGTAGGTGACTAAGAGCGGCACTTATTTTTATTTTCACTAAGGTTTGTACACAATTCATGACAGACAAATTTCTAAAGCCTAAATTGAATATCTCCCTGATCGAGAGGCTTTCGGAAATACCTGTCGGTGAATGACGGAATCAGGTGTTACGCCCAAGTATGTTCGATCAATACATTTTGCTTCCGAGTTTACCAAGGTAGCGGAAGCATTGTTTTCACTTTCGGAATGTGAAAATTTGTTTGTCTCCAAAATCAAAAATTCCACTCGCATTTTGCCGTTTTAGACCTTTCAGAACAATTTTGGTTCCGAGTCTGTCTGTGTGTCTGTCTGTCTGTAAGCAAATCCTTGTTACGGGCGAAACTACACGAAGTTATCGTCCGATTTTGATGAAATTTTCAGGGATTATGCGGGTTGGGGTGTAGATGGTCCCCTATAGGTTTCATGGCCCCCGGATCAATAGTATCCTCTGCGCATCCGCAAACGTGAAATCCTTGCCACAAGCATAACTCCGGGAGTTCTTGACCGATTTCTTTAGAAATGTCATAATAATTATTTATCACTTCTGTCATCTATCCATTCAGCGTCAACGTCAATTTTTATTATTAGGTATATTTTATAGTTTGTTCAATAGTTGAACATGCCTACCTTTATTTTCTCAAGTTATGCTCCTCCATATCAATAAATTTACCCTAATTCAATATTTACTTCGCCTAATTGAACGAAGTTCTTTAGTCAATAATAATTTTCAATGATCTATACAGTCATGTTATGGATACGAGGAAGCTATGTGCCACACCCACTTGGCAGACGTTTTTTATAATACGAACATACTAGTTCACGGTCACAAGCGATATCTTCCCAAATTTTTAAATCTAAACATTGGCTCAAGATGCATAAAAATCCCAATTGAATATCTGCCTCTTATTTTTTTAATCAGTCGAAACATTATGAAGCATTTACTGCAGAGCTTATTCTTAAAACTAAAATAACAGGAAAACGAAGCTTCCAAAAAATTGCTACGAAGCACTTTTGGTTTCAAATTAGTTGTAGAATCGACTGCTGAAGTTTGGATGTATATTTCTCGGGCTGTTTGAACTTAAAATGAATCGATATACAAATGTTTTGGTATACAGGAGGGTGTTTTCCCCCCAACCCTTAAAATAAATACTGATAAGAATGAACAAATTTAAACAATATGATTTAATTTGAATTTAAATAAATATATATAAATGTATTATATGGACACAGAGACACTCGTATAACAGGCAAGGGCAAGCTTCTATTCGGATATTTGAAAATTAGACAAACAAGTTGTCTCAATAATTGTTATTGAATTGGAATCACTTCAACGATGGTGCGAATGTATGATTTATTACGGATGACTACTCTCTTTTAGCAACAGTTAAGGAGCGAATGAAGTTTTACTTTTGCGTAGGCAGCACTCTGTCATCAAAAGGTTTTTGTCTAGGGTTTAACGAATAGTTAAGCCAAGTGGTACCAATGTAATAAAAGTGTTCTAAGATAAACTGAGCAGGTGATGGAAAGTCGTAAGGGAGCTGGTTGTTACCGAGAAGACCTACTCGTAGGTTCTAGGAGGCGAGAGAAAAACCTTCTGATCCTGCTCTATCAACTCAAGTAGAGGGATCCTGTCGAATTTTTTTTTTCCGCCTCAGAGAGCCTGTCGATTTATTTTTTCACATCAGGGAGCCTGTCCATTTATTTTTTCAGTTACGTCTTACATGATGTATACAAATTTTTTGGTAGCCATCACGAGAAAATGTGCGGTATAAGATGGGATCGGTGTAGCAAAATTCGACAGGATCTCTTATCGCTCTCTTGTCGCTTGACAACTTATTTCTGTTAAAAGAACGAGATCCCACACGAACGTACCGCCGCAAATATTTTCCCGTTTAGAGAGATCCTGTCGAATTTTGCTACACCGATCCCATCTTATACCGCACATTTTTATACATCATGTAAGACGTAACTGAAAAAATAAATGGACAGGCTCCCTGAGGTGAAAAAATAAATCGACAGGCTCTCTGAGGCGAAAAGAAACAGCGCAAGTTATTACCCAATGGTGAAGAAAAAAATCAACAAGCTCGCTGAGGCAAAAAAAAAAAAAAATTCGACAGGATCCCTCTACTAACTCACTATCATAAAATAAGTACTGATATTAATGATTCCCTCATTCTTGCGACTTCATATGATTACAGTTTGATTTGCTCCCGTTTTTCTAAATAATGTATTCAAGGTTTTGAGTTATTTCAAGATCCATCAGCGTATTTTTGAGACTCAGTTGACCAAATCTATTGATACAAATGACCTATTTACTGTACATAAATGATAACAACAAGAATTCGAGTTAGAAATTTCTTGCCGATCGGTAAATGCAAATGTAATAATGCTCAGTGAATTTCAAATATTAGGTGATGTATAGTTAATTGTAATGATAATTAGTGATTGAAGATGTTTGATCGTAAAAATCTGAATAAAAAATACTTAAAGAAAGAAAATGTCTGAAAATACGACTTTGAGCAGCAAAGTGACTTTGACAAGAGTAGGCTGGACTTGGGGAAATTCGGCTCGATGTTATTCGGCTTGGAAGAAAGGCTCACATCACAAATGATGAAGATATGTACCTAATTAGGGATTTTAGGATTAGGAGTAACATAGAAATACATTGTCATTTTTTTCGTGGTATTTAACACAGATACGTAATGTCGGTCGAATTATTTTCTCTGATCCATTCGTTTTGCTTGAATATTTAGATTGAATTCGGAGGTCTTACTAAGGCCTATCTTACAATGAAAACCAGGAGTCGCTTGGGGATTTTTCAATCAACTTCTGCTAACAAAAAAAATGTAATCAATTTGTTAAATAGGTTTCACGACGATACATATCGTCAGATACAACTAGTACTGATGATTTTTTTCATCAACAGTTGGTGATTAATTCAACTTCATTAGTAGGTGCATAGATTATGTCCTCCGCACGCACAATGTAAGCTAATGGATAAGGAACGCACGGGGAATAGAGACCACATCTGAATAGTGCAATCTAAATGCTTGGTTTTCTAGTCATCTTGAGCAACCTTCCACGATAATATTCAAATAGAGTTCGCCTGAGGCATGTTAATCCAACTGTTGCATCTAGTCTAATGCACCAATTAAACGAGCTCAGTAAGACAGGAGATCACAATTATATCGGTTGAAGTCACGTTAATGCAAATCAGAAAGAGCACACTTGCCGGAGCATGAATAGTTCTACGATTAATTCGTGTACTTGCTAATTTGTTACTTGCTTATTCAAAGAAATGGCAGGGATGACTCGTACCTCATCATAGAACGTGTTATTGGATTAGGTGAGCATGAGCCTAAATAACGTGCAATGACACATTTTATAATTAGATAAATGTTAATGGAGAAACAATTTTAACAGTAAAAAAACGCTGCAAATTCTTTCACTGGGGTTTATTATTCAATTGGATTTGCGTTCATGATTTGAATTTCTACTAAGCTTTGGAGTGTGCGTGTTTCACAGGTGATAGAGCGATTATTGAATTTCAGAGATATGCATAGAGCACGTAAATCTGTTCTCAAACAAAATACCTATTTGGATTGATCAGTTGATCATATTTGTGTGGCTCCTGAAATTCAATAATCACTCCATCACCTGTGAAACACGCACACTCCAAAGCTTAGTAGAAATTCAAATCATGAACGCAAGCCAATTGAATAATAAACCCCAGTGAAAGAATTGCAGCGTTTTTCATGGTTATCAGAATGCTTCAACCCGTGTATCGGCTACAAAGCCTTTTAGGAGTTCACTCCAGTATCCACATTACTACATCACTACATCACTAGGTTACTGATATCAAAACAAAAACAATAATAAACCAAAATAACGCAAATGTTGGCACCATAAATCGGGCCATATCGAGAATCGAGAATGGTTCGACGTACGGACCTGGGGAGGGGCTCATTCGATTCCTCGTGGCATGTTCTTCAAAAAGAGTACAAAAGGCCGCTTCCACTTGTTTTGAGGTTTTTAAGGATTTTACGAAACTTTGAAAACCCTTAAAGGGAACTTTAAATTTAGTGAGAGAGCTGGCTCAAGAATTTGGGAGTTTTCGGCGTACGGCGGACGGACGGAAAAGTTTTTATTGCAGATTCGGATTCTACACCCTTTGAAATGTAAACCATGAAATTTTCAGGGGGGGTTAGAATTTTTTTTTCAAGAGCAATTACAATGGTTTATTCTTGAATAATAGACCAATAACCGGAAGTAAGATCACAATCATCTCTAATAAATCAGTATCACGCAAACTTTCAATAAACAGGGATTTTTATCTTAAGATTTTGAGGGCATTAATTTAGAAATTGAATGAGACCACAGGGATGCAGATGTTGTGTACATAATTGTAGGATTAAAATAAAATGCAGTACACCACTGACGATAGGATATCAAGAGGATATAGCATGCGAGTAGATGAACGAATATTCCCTAATAAATACAACTATTCATAGGTTTGATCTTCAGAGAATGAAGAACGTCCCACTAAATTCACACGTCAAACGCGAGCTGGGTGCTCACGACAGTGCTCACGTCAGTTGCTCCATTTGCATAACTCGCTTTGCAAGACACTTCATTCCAATGGTAGAGTCGTCATTTCCGCGTTCGGTGATGTGTGATATTGATGTGTTATTAATGATCAATGATGGATTCTTGAACGGTATACATAGTATGATTTGTAATAATCGCTGTACGGACGTGTAGATATAAATAGAAGTAGTTTGTGGGGGAAGGTGACATGAAAAATGAGCTATACTCTTGTTAAACATTTTCTTTATGTGTCCCAGCTATTCTTCTTAGATAGAGGAACAGGAAACTTCATTCACAATACTGTTACAATGCATGGTGTAATGAGTTGAAATAAAGAAGTCTGCCGAGATGGGTGCGGCATACTTGTATCTGTCATCGGTATCGAAAACGTTCAATCACTGAAAATGGTATCGAAATAGTAGAAGTCAATCTTGTGAGAGGAGTTTGAGGTTTGACCATGCACAGCTTCTAATGATATGATGAGCATGAAACTCATATGAGTTATTCATAACGTCCTCACATACCCTCCGAATTGAAGCGAGATCAAACGAATAGACTGAAAATGAAGCATGGTTTTCTATTTTATCGCATAAGGTAAAGTGAGGAGCTTAATTTCAAAAAGGCACATATCAAAATCTGGGAGAAAACGTTTTTTTCTCAATTTCCTATCTCTGAATATGAATTGAATCAGATCCCCCTTTAATTTCCGAACAAAACAGAACACATCCACGTCAATTCCGGGGCTAAAGTTATGTGTTTGCATCAATAGGTAACAAATCCGTCCCCTACATTTTTTTCAGTGCCTTGCAATCGAAATGGCACATATCCTCCGAATTTCGTCAGGCGATAAGTCGTGGGTTTTCAAAAAGGCACGTATCCAAAAAGAAGCATTGCGCCTTCGTCTTGACGTTGAATATTTACACGAGACTCGATAGATGGCAGGCATGACAAATGGAAATATGGAGTCAGGTAAAGTTTTCAATAAACCTACAGAATGGAGAATGAATTCTTTCTTTTTCAAAAAGCCACAAATCCATGAGTTTTGATCAAAAGGGCACATTTCCAAAGTGAAAATGGATATACAGCCTCGTGTTTTGGAGAGAATTGATTCATATTCTGAGGCATCTTTATCTGTGCCTTCTCACACATTACTCCGATGAGAAACTGCAGAAAAACATCTCCACTAATCTGCAAATCGTTTTTTCACTTCCTGAACATTTTGTCGGAATGGATATGTGCCTGTTTGAAAGTAAGCTCCTCAAGTGATGTTTTTTGAGCAACGAAATGGCTACACATTTCTTGAAACATTTTTTAAATTTAAATTGGATTAAAACTACAAATATGAAGCTTGTATCAACGATTTACCATTTCTGTTGGAATGTCCGCAAGCGCAGGAGTTATTAATAATCCAAACGTAAAGAAATTGATAAAGAAATACTCAATTTGAGCGCTCTTGGTCAACTAGGCCGCGAGAAAATAAAGCTTGAAAGATTTTCCTTCAGGCATGCGCAGAGTGAAATATTGGTTTACGAGCAGTGTATGAAGGGGAATATCCAAAGCCGAACTGCCAATTGTTTAGAATGGTCTAATGCTTAATAATATGTTGATTTAGGCTTTTTTGTTTTTTGATTTTGACTATTCTGAGAAAACAGATCTTCCATCCGACTTGAGATGCAGAACTAATAATTCGAAATAAAAGTAGGTGTGTCCAAGAGTCTGGAAGATGTGGCCCATATAAGACATGGGCTCCAATATTCCTTAGAAAAACAGTTTATTAATGTGGGAACCCTTCTTTTAGATTCAAGTCCATCCGGTGTCTTGGAATCAAATATGATGTGGTCGGTATTTTTTAATTTGGTGTATGAACTATACTTCTTTTAAATGGACCAGTAATAACGAGATCATCTGTAATAAATAAAACTTAGTAGTTTACAACTACCAGGTAGTGGACCGAGTTTTGGTAACTGACAATATTGAGAGAAAACCTCTTAAAAAACCTTTTTTTCCATGGCATTTGCACAAACTTGCTTTACTATCTGCCAATCTCGCTGCGTACTCTACCAAGTATCAAGGTGTGATCAAATTTTATTAGACAAGCTTATCAGTGGATACCCCTTATTAAAGAGCTTCTTGACCCAAACTGCTACCATAGGACTGTAAATTAGTAATGCTCCTATCTTATAACTCCTCAATAAACGCGTTTCTGGCCATTCGCTACCATGAGTAAGGGAAAATGAAGGATCTTAAACGGTATCCTCCAGCCTATTGAATGAGACAACAATGAAGCCTGATAACTTAGACGGAAGGCAGCTGATACGACACCGAAAGCTATTAATCAAACTTCTTCTGAGCCCCGCCCTTCTAGTTGTTCGTAAACTTTAGCAAGGCTTAGGACAAACTAAGTTACCTCGAGAATCATCCGGGAACTGATCCTCTTGAAGGAGAGGAGAAATGTAAGGATAGCGTATAAAGTTCCTTTGTTCTGCTTAAAACCTATCTGGCCGACAATTTAGCGGTCGTATCTCTACCAAGATTGTTGTTGGTACTCCAGGCTGGCGTCTTGAAGTGTAAAAGCAAGTAGATATCGTGTGCAGGGAAAATAAGACCGGCATTTCACGAGTCACGGTGTTAGAGAGAGCATGAGATGCCTGCTATGAGACCTTGAATGATGGCGCATCTCTCAAGCTTTCAGGTCACGTTTACCCAACGGATGGTAAGTACAGTGAATAATGAGTCGACAAAAACTAGTCTGCTAAACGGTTAGTGGTGCTAAACTTTTTTTCCGGGATGGTGACAGTTTGGTGTGGAGGACTATGTTGGATGATTCTGGACCTCCAAAGGTGTTTATTAACATCAATTACTTCATATTCACTAATTAGCAGCCGTTTATAAACAATTAGGTAGTTGTTTTGATGACTCACTGAATTGCTGTAACAATTCATGCGTTTCTATCACATTTTCTCTGATTTATTTTTAAATGTTTTGAAATCGTACTTCGGTTATGAGAATGCCTATTACGCCCACACTCTTCATAATTTCGGTAATTATTTTCAATAATCAAAATTTGTAATCAACCGAACTTGGTTTACTTTTCAAGGTGATTAGAATAAAAAACGCTACAAACTATTACACAAAGGTTTATTATTTTATTAGATATCTAGCTATTCCAGTTGGTGTTTCGCCCTCTAAACACTGAACGCAAACGACTTAAGGGAATACATAAGTGCAGAATAATGAAATAAATTTTATAGTTTTCAATACAACATTGATTAATAAACTTGAACCAATATTGGATCAATCACACTGATACTGTTTGGATTGTAAGGGATTCAATGATAAGCTTCCTTGGATTATTCTTAACTGCATTTCGATTGTTGTCAGCGTCATCAGGAGCATAGTGACTGCATTTACTTTCTGAGAGATTCCAATCTTTGTTTCAGGTAAGGTTTGTTTCAGGTAATAAGGTAATATTAAGATTATCATTTAGGTTTCTTTAAGTATTTGCCTATACTTGTGTTTCGGAAGATTTACTCATTTTTGACCTCCCCTTGACAACCCATGCAAGACCATATTAGTTGAAGATTATTTTGAGATGATTATTGGTCCAAGTCATTAATCATTATTGTACCGGTAATAATAATAATTTATTCAAAAGTTGTACTCTTGCGCTTTTTTATAATAAATATAATTTTTAAACATAAATTTTTATGTATGGACATTAAATGGTTAGAAAGAAAAATGACAAGAAAACTGTGAGGTGGACGTTTTGCTTTGCCCTCCGATGATAATACTTTCGTAACTTTAATTACGTACAATGAAAAAACGCTGCAAATTCTTTCACTAGGGCTTATTATTCAGTTGGCTTGATTTCATAATTCGAATTTCTACTAAACATTGGAGTGTGCGTGTTTCACAGGTGATAGAGCGATTATTGAATTTCAAGAGATATGCATAAAGCACGTAAATCTGTTCTCAACCAAAATACCTATTTGGATTGTTCAGTTGATCATTTTTGTGTGCCTTCTGAAATTCAATAATCGCCCTATCCTGTGAAACACGCACACTCCAAAGCTTAGTAGAAATTCAAATCATGAACGCAAGCCGATTGAATAATAAACCTCAGTGAAAGCATTTGCAGCGTTTCATCCGTATCAGAATGCTTCAACCCGTGTATCGGCTACAAAGCCTTTTAGGAGTTCATAAACAATACAACTACATCACTAGGTTACTGCGATGAAAAAAAAAATAATAACCCAAATGTTGGCACCATAAATCGGGCCATATATTGGGAATGGTTTGAGCTACGAACCTGGGGAAGGGCTCATTCGATTCCTCATGAAAATTTTTTCAAAGAGAGTCCAAATTTATGCCGCTTCGGCTTTTTTTGAGGTTTTTAGGGATTTTACAAAACTTTGACAACCCTTAAAGGGCACTTTAAATTAAGAGTGCTGGCTAAAGAATTGGGGCGTTGTGGGACCAATATTGATTTTTCCTGAACATTTCAGATATTTTGCTCCGGCCGTTTGGGAAAAATCGTGCGTACGGCGTAAGGCGTACGGCGGACGGACGGAAAAACTTTTATTGCAGATTCGGATTCTACACCCTTTGAAACGTAAACCATGAAATTTTCAAGGGGGTTAGAATTTTTTTTTTTTTCAAGAGCGATTACAATGGTTTATTATTGAATAATAAACCAAAAGTATTAAGTTTCAGTTAACTCCTTACAAACTAGTATCAGTGATCCAATACTGAATTTTTAACTGTTTAATCTACTGCTGTTAGGATTACTAGTAAATAGTTATCTTCCCAAAAGGAGTTGATGTCTCGTTTGTTATGATTGTAGGTTCCTATTGGCCATCCTTTTCACTACTTTCTGTGGTATTCAAACTTCCAAAATGCTTAATAAACCCACCTAATATTCTTGTACGAACTATACATATTTTTTCAAAGTTGTAGAGTTAAAATCAGTGAAATATATGCTGAAAACGTATAACCTTTAATAACGATGAAATTTTTGCATAAATTTGATGCACGTAATTTATGATGCAAGACGAAACATATTTTAGTACCAATACAATAAAATGATTCTCTGGAAGTTTCTGACTTAATATTTACTTACCTAACAAACAAAAAGGGCGTATACAAAATTGGAAAACGTCGAGTGGGAAGTTCTAAATATGGTGTAACTTGAACTACGTACCCACCTAATCATTATTTACATCCTCGACGAAGGATATTTATCGAGCTCAAATTAGTTTTTTTTCTCCTGATTTTAGCCTTGTGATTACACGTTGTGAAATTAGCTGGTTCATAAAAATGTCGCCGGTCCTGAGAAAACCCGCGGTGTCGGACGGTTATTTATTCCTGTAGGCGTGCCACTGCGTGCGGCACACTCCCCTTCACTTTAGTGGAGCCAAGTTGCAACCTCTCCGCCAAAAAAAAAGAAGAACAATTAGAACCGAAGTTTCAATTTCAGGAGTTCTGAGCTTAATAAGGGCAATCAACATAAGAGAGCGTTTAACTTTTTTTCTAGGTCGATCTTGGTACTTTCTGGAAATCAGGTAGTTCCTGAGTGTCCAAAGGCGAATTTGCATTTTGAATCTCAAGGGGTCTGCAGGGGAATCATCTCGTAGAAGGGCGCCTTGGGCAAGAGGCGTGGGCTGAATTCTTCCAGTTACAGATTCTGAGAACATTGACTCAGGCGGTTAATTTCTATGAATCACCGTTTCCCGGACGTTGCAAAAACATGAAGTTACTACAGACCTGTTTTGGTCTCAATTCATTCTTGTCGGTACTTAAACAACAATTGAAATGATCATGGCTACAAAAAGAAGCCGAACCTAGTACTGTAGACATAGACACAACTCTCTTTTACTCAATTCAATTCATTCATTTGTAATGAGCCATCAGGCTGTTACAAGGAGTTCTTACATGGTATACAGATAATAGATGTTAAAATAAATCATTCTTTTGGCAGTGGTAATACGCGGTAAAAAGTTCAGGTGATGCACGTAATGAAAAAACAAACAAAAAACATAGATGATGATCTTCTAGCTAGGTCTACAAAATAGAAATCACTGGCGTGCAGTCTTGAGAGACAGGAATCTTGATGAAGATGAGAGTGTGGCGTGAATTTGGTTTGGCATGAAGGTCGTGTTCAATGTGGAGGCGGAGGAGGTACATTTTGGGCTGCGGCATTTAGGGTGTGGTTGTTAGTGATATTGCTTCTCTGACGATTACTTGTCTGGCGAAAGATCTCAACAAGAGCGAGCGCCATGTGTATTGGTACATGGCCTGCATCTTGCTGAGGTCGGCCCCGAAGCCCAGGAGTCCTTCCAACAAAGTTCTATTACTGGGGGCACCGGGAGATAGCTGATGGTGGATGTATGGCTCCAAGTAGTATCTTCTGTAAGGTTCGACTCTCTTTTATGTAAGCTCTTCAAGACAAATATTATAATGAAAATTGTTCACAAAAAGTGAGATTTAAGACGTGAACTGTAAAACATGTTTCTTTGTACTTGGCAGTTCATTTACAGGTGGGGAATGTTATGGTTTAACTTTTCTAAAACTTGTTCGATTTTAAAGGTTTCTGCTGAATAGGTGTTCAATTTTTCCAACTTTCCGTGTAACATAGCTTTCAGAAAACTTATAAAAGTGCGTTCCATTAAACTCTAAAATTAACGAATGGCTTTAGGTTGCAGAAACGTCGCCCTGAGTTGCACTAACTTTTGCTCAAAACTAAAATTTTTTGACCCATGTAAAACTGCACTGTTAACTCCTTTTAATGGTTTTTTTTGTAATGGAATTTCATTTAAAATTATTGGTACGACATATTCAAGGTTCTCTGTGGGATTAAAGGATTTCTGTGGGTAGAGAATCTCCTGTCATCCGTTGGTTGGATGGTAGCGTTTGTGTCAGCAACCTTAAATTTTTCCAGCAGATTTGTCACGATTCGATCGCTTTTACTTGGACAAAAGTTTCGGGATGGTTTCCCATGAATTTCTCTGAATTGTTTGCCGTAACTGCCGCATATGCGCAACTTAAATTTGGTTGTTACACGCGAACTCCTACACCGATTTTGATGAAATCTTCTGGAATTGGGCCTTACATGGCTGGTCCGCTACTTAACTTGAATAGTGAATGCCGTGGTTTAACCCCTTCATGGTAGGTTGTGAGCACGCACCGACATGAATTAGTAGTTCTATTACAATTACCACTTGCTGACATACATTACTCTTTCACTCAACATTCTGCTTTTTTGACTTGTATTTTATTCGTTAACTAATTCTATACGACCACGTCAATGTAATGAGGAAGCTATGCTTCCCAGCCAACTTGGCACATTTTTTTTTCATGCAATTACGAATAAACATACGAATATAGAACATTCCTAACGTATGTAGGTTGGGTATGTTATAACAATTCTTTGGCCGGAACTGGGATGAGACCATGCGGACGCATGCCCGGGAATCGAGAAATCCCCTGTACCATGCACTAGACTTGGATGTTAGAGCTGCAAATTTGTTGACGGAAGAAAACAAACCCCTAAGGTAACGGTACCGGTAGTGGCCGCAGTTAAGAATTTTTTTCTTTAGTTTTGACAATTGTGGGCCAACAGTAGTACTGACTTTCTTCAGGACTCATTTAGAATATAGCCCGACTCTTCCCTAACATATCCTATCAAAAGAAAAATTTTTTCTATTTTTTATTAATTTTTTCCCACACTTTTATTTTGATCTAGTAGTGGCCACATCAAATTACGAAATTTCCAGTAGTGGCCACGTGCATGTCTCAGTAGTGGCCACTTGACATTTTGCCCTCCTTACGTGTTTAATATCATTAAATTCAATACCAGATGAACAAAATTGATTCTATCCAGTAGAAGCTCTAGGATACAGCCCAACAAACGAGGAAACTAGGGACGGTCATATTGAGAAGTTTACCACAATTTCCAATGATGCTCTGCACTCCTAGTTCAA
This sequence comes from Creontiades dilutus, assembly GCA_031894815.1. Taxonomy (NCBI): domain Eukaryota; kingdom Metazoa; phylum Arthropoda; class Insecta; order Hemiptera; family Miridae; genus Creontiades; species Creontiades dilutus. The sequence goes on from JAVIWC010009583.1 coordinate 495,281, forward strand.
CCTCTGACTACAAATGACATGAGCTGACTGCAAGTTTGAAGCCACTAGGAGACCGGGAATCCTTATTTCTCAAATATAAACTTTAAAATGGCCACTACTGGAGCAGTGGCCACTACCGGTGCCGTTACCTTATGGGTACTTCGCTGGATACTGAAGTTGAGAGGTGCGCTGCTGGCTTTGAATGATGGAACCTACTCAAGATCAGACAGCCCAAGAAGGACGTGTTCAATGTGCAATACAGGTGCAGACGAAGACATCCTTCATTTTTTCGGGTTTTGTGTGGTTTTGGGAGAATTCAGGTCACGGTTTTTGGGGAAGCCGCTCTGAGCTTGGTCCGAATGGTGGTGCTGTTGAATTATAGGGAACATTGGCTGATTGTTGCACAGTTTGCGTGCCAAGCATGGAAATATCGGGCATTTATGGCGAATGAATTCAATTGGTGAAGTTTTCCTAATATCACTCATGCTTAAAACTGTATTAAAACACAAAACAAAAACATGACGGTTGCTTGTTATAGGAGAAGTAAGTCGGCTAGCACCATCCCGGCAGACGGACATCAGGTCCATTGCCGTAATCATGTTCTTTATTTACTGCTACTTTTTTCATGTATGTATTTATTATTGTAACCCCCCGCATGAGATATCGTTTCTTAATAAACATGTTTTCTTCTTCTTCTTCTTCTTATAACAATTCTTGATGCATTTATCATACGGAATGAGAGTCAAGATTTCACAACTCATGACACAACTTTTGACGTCAAAGGAGACAGTAGATCCAAAGCTGTAATAGTCGTTTACCTTCCTGACTTCTCGAGTAAAATTGCGCTTGACTTTTGCTTTAAAAGTTAATGCGCTGGCCCTTCTCTGGCGAACTTTTATCTACTAAAATAGTGAAGGTTCGGTCTAGAAGTCATTTTCAAAGGCATCCCCTGCGTTCAAATCTGAAACGAGAAATCGTTTGCTCTTTTAATGTACGAAAAAGGTCTTGGCGAGGAGTCGGGTGGGAGCTCTTGGGAAAATCACGAACTCACTATAGATTTCATTTTTAACGGCCCAGGGCTTATCCCGGACACAGTTTCTTGTCTCGGAGGTCGATAAAGTTCGGAGTATACCATCTCGGCGACATTGACGACTGGTTCAATATTAAACCAGTGGAAGGGAACGGGCGAAATTCCATTCGGTTCTAGTGAGAACCCTTTTCAACGGAGAAAACTGGATTTCTTTACTTCATGGGGAATCAAGAAGGAAGGTTGACAATACTCCAATTTACGACCCTCGATTCAGCCAGGAATTATGTGTTAAGAAGCGCATTCTCAGTAAACCAAATTAATTACGTAACAGCCTTCTAAATTTGTACATTTGCACATTATATGGAACCATTTATTTATTCATTAGGTACTCATTATTTTGTAGCTCTTGTGAAAATTTTTTACTTGAAACTGCTGTTAACTAAGTAAGAGTTACTTAGTTATTTAATAAGTAGTTCTTACTCCAACGTGAATCTCCTCCGGGATGAATTCAGAACGAGATGATTGATAAATTTTTCCTACTACCGTAACCTCTCTAATATCCTTCACAATCATATCCCAACTCAGTTGGTACGAATAACTTCATGTTACCTCTGAGAAATCTACGTTTCTCACTCAACTCGAGGATTCAAAATGCTGATTATTTGTTATTGAGATATTTTTCATCCATTTTCATTGCTGAAAGAACCTTAGCATTGCTGCTAGCTGTACTTATGTCATTCCTATTGAGAAGTGCTTAATAGAGGTAACAGAAGGTAATCAAGTACGCTTTCTACTTGTGGGAAATATTTCGCTGGAAAAAAACAATTGTTTTGCTCTAACGAAAGGGGTTTTACGACTTCATCGCGGGTGATGATTACCTGTCTTGTGCGTTTCTGTTTCTATGAGGTTGACTTGACGCTAAACAAAATTCTGAGTTAACTTTAACCGTTACACCAATAAATTTTCATTTACGAGCATAGTTTTCAATAGAATGTATAGTGGAAATACACTCTTTTTTTGGTTTTTTATTCAATAATAAACCGTTGTAATCGCTCTTGAAAAAAAAAAAATTCTACCGCCCCTGAAAATTTCATGGTTTACGTTTCAAAGGGTGTAGAATCCGAATCTGCAATAAACATTTTTACGTCCGTCCGCCGTACGCCTTACGCACGATTTCTCCCAAACGGCTGAAGCAAAAAAGCTGAGATTTTCAGGAAAAATCCACGTTGATCCGGCGACGCCCCAATTCTTGAGCCAGCTCTCTCACTTAATTAAAGTGCCCTTTAAGGATTGTCAAAGTTTTATAAAATCCCTAAAAACCTAAAAAAAAGTCAAGGCGGCATAAATTTGTACTCTTGTTGAAGAACATTCCACGAGGAATCGAATGAGCCCATCCCCAGGTCCGTAGGTCAAACCATTCCCGATGTATGGCCCGATTTATGTGCCAACATTCGCGTTATTTTGGTTTATTATGGTTTTTGTGTTGATATTAGTAACCTAGTGACGTAGTGATGTAGTAATGTGGATACTGGAGGGAACTCCTAAGAGGCTTTGTAGCCGATACACGGGTTGAAGCATTCTGATAACCATAAAAAACGCTGCAAATTCTTCCATTGGGGTTTGTTATTCAATTGGCTTGCGTTCATGATTTGAATTTCTACTAAGCTTTGGAGTGTGCGTGTTTCACAGGTGATAGAGCGATTATTGAATTTCAGGAGATATGCATAGAGCACGTAAATCTGTTCTCAATCAAAATACCTATTTGGATTGTTCAGTTGATCATGTTCGTGTGCCTCCTGAAATTCAATAATCACTTTATCACCTGTGAAACACGCACATTCCAAAGCTTAGTAGAAATGCAAATCATGAACGCAAGCCAATTGAATAATAAACCCCGGTGGAAGAATTTGCAGCGTTTTAACTTCCGTTTTCGTGTTGAAATGGGTTTCCACAATCTCGTCCCGGATGATTCAGTTCGCTACATGAACGTATGTGTTGACTTAACGCTAACCGTTACTCCAATGCATATTTATTTGCGGGCGTAGCCTTCATCAAAACGTAGGAGTAGGTGTTGAAAATAGATGTACCCACCATTTACCCTACGATTTTAAGACCGAGGCCGACTCCCCTAACGGTCGCCAATTACCGGTGGACTCCCTTCGGCGGAACTCGACCTGCGCGAAAAAGCGCAGACATATCGCCGCCCATAATCTCTCCCTCGATATGTTTTGAAACAATCGCGAACATTCAGCGCGAAAGGAGTCCCCACGGCGTCACCTGCCCTTGGTAAAATCCGTGGCCGGTTCTTGACGTCGGAGCGGGGCTCCATAAAAGGGATTTCTCTCTCACGGTGACGTTCGAACTGTTTTTTCGTAGTGAAAGGGAAAACACGAAATAGTTTCCTCAAAAATGCCGAAGGTTAAAGCCTAGAAATAAATCTCAGTCCCTCCGGTGTTTCGCAAGGGTAAAACCAAACCTTTCAATATTCTAGCTGCGTCTAATGGAATGAAGTTGAACACTGTCGCCCCTAAACGGGAAAGATTAAGTAAAAATTTTATTGAAAAAGGCTAATCAATCAATTATTTAACAGGAAACCACTTCAACATTGTTGCATCTAGATATCAAGAACCAATTAGTGCCTGTTATCGTAAGAATCGGCTGGTACACCGGCACATTGAATTTGAACTTCAACAAATTAACAATCTCCAGTTACCACTGTCTTATCACACACACACACACACACACACACACACACACACACATTGTTATACATATACAAAAAAAAGAAAATCAGATTAGTTTGGCAAAATCAATTTGAATTTTAGGCATATTATCAAATTGAAAATTTTGGCAAATTAATTTGAACCTTTGGCACAAATCAATTTTAATATTTTTGGCATCTCAATTTAAACTTTCGGCGACTCAATTTCTACTTCTGGCATACCACTTCGAGCTTTTGGCATATCAATTTATACTTCTCACAAATCCCAACTAACCCAACATTCCACCCCATACATTGATCAATAAATGTTTTTTCTCTCTCTTTAAAAATGTTCCACCAATTCATAAACTGTTCGGCTCAAGTTGGATTTAGGTACTCTGTCTTATAATGAGGGTAAACATTTTGCTTCCGAATCGATCGAGGTAAAAAAAACGATGAAGTCAATTTCGAGAAGGAACTAAACGTTTTATTTTTTGTAAAAAGGATGTTTATCGGCATTTGACGCTTTAGAGCGTCACTAGAATTAGCGATTAGAAAATAATTTCAAGAGTTAAGAAAATGGTCTCTTAATAGTGAGTTTTCAGGTTAACCGTTTGCTCAAACATAGAACTTGATTCCAAGGCGTCTAGGGAGTTTGGCGTTTTTTTGTTATTATTTTGTCGTTATTTGTCATTCCATATGAATCTTATTCTATTTTCTTATTTTCATTCGTATCCTTATTTCACTTATGGGATCAAAGGTGGCAACTGCAAAAACGAGAACGTAAAACTCCGTGTTACAGTATGTATTAAAATTTAGGTAGGTACCTATGTCCTTTCGAAAATGGAAAGTCAAAATCGTAAATTTTAACTTGGAAAGAAGGGGTGCCATTAGCGAGTTTTCTTCAAAAATGAAGAAATCCCTGGAAATGTGAAAATAAAAATGTTTATAAAATTTTTGTGTTGCTCTCTTACTATCGAAAGCAGCAGCAGTAGCAGCAGGCAGTAGCTTCCCATGCATTTTATTACTGTTGATATTTATCGTTGGTTGAGTAATCACCAAAGCCTTCTATAAATTAGTATACAGCGAGCTATTAAAATAATTATCCAACCGTCACCAGGCTGTCTATTGGTAACCAAAGTTAAATTAAACTCATTATCTTGACGAGGGAGTGGGTTTGCAGCATCGATCCTCAATGTTTGCAAGGCAAACGTTCAGAGTTTACCCATAATCCTGTTCTCGTTTTCGCCTCTGTTGACATTTTTCCCCATCAACGGTGGCTCTCATGAAGGTTAAACAAATAGCGGAACTTCTAATTATGTTATCAATGATTCATATGTGTGAACTCACGGATGATATATTCAAATTAAACGGAAACATTTTCTTATTTAACTCGAAAAGGTTTCAAGTTCTGGTGTTTGAAGTCTCAACTATTTCAATAAAGATCAATCTGTAGCGATCGATGTCCATCGATGATCCAAATGGAATTGGATTACTGTATGTTGCTGTATTAGCCAATTTAATTTGCATCTGCGTACTGTTTTAGTATTCATGCCAGTGAGAATGTTACATTCACAGGAACAAGTATAATAATTGCCGTCCTGAGTTATTTATATTACTCCTCTTAGAAATCCTTCGATTAAATGGAATATTTTTTTAGACTTTTGATCGAGTGGATTTAATAAGAAGCATTAGTTCGGAATAGAGAGCATTTCCGTTCGGTGGCGTCATCCGATGCAGAACTTTCATTTTGATAACCATATAGAACCACGCATTCCCTCAGGATACAGTACGAATATGGATATTGAAAAAAACACAACGTGAAAGTAAAGACCTGTTTACGGTATCGTCGTATTTTTTATATTAAACTTCACCCTTCTTACTCTTCTTATACCTACGATATCACACAACCGAACCATTCGCACATATCGGTGCGGAATCTCTCTCGCATACTTGCCCGCTCAACCGGAGAAAAGGCCCGCATTTAAAAGAAGTGCCTCGATCTTCAGTATTATAAATCATCGACGGGTTTTCAAGAAAAGAATTTCCTCGTTTCTAAAAGGCATGAGGGGGGGGGGGGGCTATGAAACCTTGTGCAGCGGAGAAGTTATATCGCCGAGAGCTCATCTGGGGCGTAGTCAATTTGGAGCAATGATTCTAACTTGATTTGGTATAATTTATAATAAAGAGGCGATGAGGTGGACCTGTTGCCCCTTCCAGAACTGAGTCGATATTCCTGCGACTCACGGAGGATTCTCTTAGAGCTAAAAAGCTCCAGGTTTATTGTCAGCTTTAACTATGTGTAAGTTCGATTTTAGCATAGTTGAAGAAAGATTATTTAATTATGAGTGTGACTGAGAAGTGGTGTTTATACCGGCATGCAAAAATTCTTTCAAGAAATCGAGTGTTCTACAACTTTTCCTTCCAATAGCGAAATGTGGTTAGTGGTTTATTCAATTTCATTAATGTTCTCACGGACGGACAAACTATCTTTGTAGATATAAATCTGATAATACCTCAAACTCAGTTCAGTAGTTATTGCAAACCAGGATTTGCACAATAAATCTTGGAGAAATAATTTTGCGTCGGTTGATTACCAAATTCGTTATTGAGAATAATGAATCAAAAGTGGTTATGACGTCATATCCCTTTCCCACTGTTTTTATTTATCTTTTTTAACCAAGGCGGGATCGAGATTCGTATTTTGGAGTGACGGAAACAGTCCGGCTGCAATCAACTGCCTGATTTGGTCCTGAGCTTTCTTGCCCGAACGAGGTCGCAATGTGAAGGATGATGGGAGTGTGCAGCCTTGGTACGGCAGTTTCCTCCTCGACCGGGATGAATTCCAAACGTTTTATTTTGGAATCTTTTTTAATTATTCCAGTTCAATATTTCCGATCATTCATAATTTGGATTAGTTAATCGGGAACGGGTTAATCACGAGCGTGCTTGATTGGAATTACCGGTGATTCCATTGATATTAGGATAATTTCACACACTATCATGCGCATCCATTGTAGCCCTCTTTAGGAACTAATTCAAAACAAAATTTTGTTTCCACAGCAAGTGGCTAATAGGGATAGGAAACTTCTACTCTAATACTGCACTGCTACAAAGCGTTTATACGACGAAAATGCATGCTCTCTATTGCAGCTAACAGAAGATTCTTAGATTCCAGAAAAAATTAATTAAAAGTCGTGATAAAACATCATTTCACACTTACCGACATTATCAGTATCAACCAAGTCTCATAAACTAGCGACAGATATATGCTACCTCATAGTATTAACTCATATACATAGATCGTGATAATTTCTCAAGTTTTTGATGGATAGGTTTTGAATCCTTCCGTTAGTAAGTGAATACCAATATAGTTATGTTACATTGACGGTTACCAGGCCTACAATTGTTTACAATTTAACGTACTTGTACCCTGTAGTTCCTCCAAACGACCACTCCATTCTTTCTTGTAACTCTCTAAACATTACTAGAATTCTTTTTCGGGTAGTGACTAGAATGTGAATTTAATTTTGTTTACACTCTGTAAACAAGAAAACGACGTTGCATTGTAGATAACGGTGAATTTCAAGTCTTCTGTGCGAAATAGTAAACTGAATTATGTTATGTTATGATAAATTTCTAGTTTATAAATAGCAAGTTAACATTCTAAACGCAAAATCAAATGGAAATTTTGTCAAAAAAAAAAAGTAATTTCCTTCCCCACTTTTTAATTAGAAGTGTTTTCTAACAATTGTTCACATTATTGAGTGCACAGTGGATAATTGTAGAAACAGATTACACCGTTAATGCCTTAAAGAAAGGAATATATGCAAGTACGTCAGGAGAGCAATTTTTCGTTTTACTTAGGGATACTTTAACGATATCCTCCCAAAAAAATTGAAATGGACTGTTGTGCTATCCGATTGTTACTAATAACTGATGCTCCAAAAACACCTATATATGTTCCATATTATCCTGCTAATGCAGCTATTTCCTTACTTCTTTTTTTACATATGTTTACATATAAATTATATTTACGTTCCACGAGTTATTATAGTGATGTTGGAGGTGGCTCATTTGAGAGAGTTACGATGATTTCCTTCAAACCCATGACAATGAGACAGAAGGTGTGGGACAAACTTTGACACTTGATTCGTACAGACTATCTAAAAGTTAGTCCTTCTTGTAAGCGCACTACATCCAGTAACTAATTCTAAAAAAATACTAGTTAAAATATTTCCGGTAAAACGTACTTTGAGCGGATAAAATTTCGGATTAAGTTCAAATTCTGACTCATGGACAGACCATGACAATGAGAATAGAGGTACAATTACCGGCATGTACAATGAAGAGTAGCCGAACTTAATGACAGCCATAAGTAGGCCTGGTTACCACATTATAATTGCAAAAACAATTTTTGGGAAAAGTTGAACAGAAAATTATTTATCAACGAAGGACAGCGATTGTCCCGTTAAATGAGAATCACCCAAATGTACTATTTGGTTGTTACCAATAGAGCTGGAATGTTGTTTCTGAACATTCCGCATCGTTCAGCTGTCTCTAACTAAAACGAAAATTTTCTTTTCCAGCGCTTTGTGACCCTTGGGCCCCATTATGGGCGTGTTTCCCACCACCTACCCACCTTTCGAGCTATTGTCGGTTTAGAGACGGTTCCTGAAGCGGACAAGTTATGACAAAATGACGCCGGAAGGCGTGATACCCTGAGACCGAAGTGACAAAAGATGAAGTCAATTACGTCGTCATTTTTGCCCTCTCTTCTTCATATCGAGATATTCGAGGGTCATTAATATCGCATGAAAAATGTCTTGGCGCGCTGAGGGATGTAATAGGCGTTACAGAGGTGCTTCACCTGTTTTCTTTGGGAGACCGCACAAGATGAAAAGAATCCGAAAAAAGCCACTGCTCATCTGTAATGTGAATGAAGTTGATGAAAATGTCTCTAAAAACTTTATAGTTCATTTAAAACTTCTGGCCCAAGGACTCAAAAAGCATTGTTAGAAATGAGTTTATTTTATTCCGTGTTCAAATGGTGCATGGACGCGCAGTGAATGAGCAATTCATTGCCCTTGAATTTTACCCTCTGTTGTCCTTATTATTAACTATGTTGTTTTTACGTTATTTATTACATAGATTAGAGTATTTGAAAATCCGTTAACTTTATCGTCTTTTAATGAGTGAATGATAGGGTTCTTGTCGTTGTAGTCGAACTGCAACAAAATTTGACCACCTCCTACAGTTGGTTTGGAGTGGTTTCTGTCACTTTTCACAAGCAGATTCACACAACACGCCGTGGAAATCGGAACAAGTATTTCTGCACGCAGAAGGTGCTTCAGCTCGTAAATCCACTAACTGTAATTTAAATTGTGTGCTGAGATGGAAAACAAATCTTTGTCCAATATGTGATTTTTTTGCTGAGTTCGACCAATTGTTTGGGAGAAAGGCTATGGGAGTCCTCCCGGCTCCATCGGGGGTTTATTATATTTTCAGAACTTGTTTACCTTGAAAAATTGTGAAAAAAAAAACCTTGCCTTTTTTGTGGAAAACGAAGGTCCTTATTGGTCAAGTAAATATTCTTGGGATGAGCCAAAAATAACGAAAGTGGTAAGTAAATATGTAGGAATGATGAAATAAAAGTCGATTTTAGCGATTCTACTGGACATTATATCTATTGAGCAATTACATTTTTTCCCAGGGTTAAATGATGTACATCTAAAACTATTGAAATATTCATTAATCTTGGTTCTTGGATCTAAAAATAGAAGTCAAGTAATTGAATCCGTTGCTTACGAGCAATATGTCGACCCACAACCCCTATATATGCGTTGATGTCTCTGGGATGATGTTCCATGACATCTTATCTCGTGAATAGTTTTTTCAAGACTGATTTCTACACCTTTTAAGATTAAGGATTTGTTGAGATCATTTCAAACATTTCAATGATCTGTACATTCATAATACCCAGGCGAGGAAGCCCTGCGCAACTTGGCAGACTTTTGTTTATCAGTGCTCTTGATTAACACCTTTCATAACGTAACGTACTCGTATTTCTTCTAACAGACACAAGTACAATGAGAAAAACGTCTACCAAGTGGGTGTGGCACATAGCTTCCTCGTATCCATAACATGACTGTATAGATCATTGAAAATTATTATTGACTAAAGAACTTCGTTCAATTAGGCGAAGTAAATGTTGAATTAGGGTAAATTTATTGTTATGCAGGACCATAACTTGAGAAAATAAAGGTAGGCATGTTCAACTATTGAACAAACTATAAAATATACCAAATGCGAACAATCCCTGAAAATTTCATCGAAATCAGTCATGAACTCCCGGAGTTATGCGTGTAACAAGGATTTCACGTTTGTGGATCCGCAAAGGCTACTATTGATACGGGGGTCATGAAACCTATAGGGGACCATCTACACCCCAACCCGCACAATCCCTGAAAATTTCATCAAAATCGGACTATAACTTCGTGTAGTTTTGCCCGTAACAAGGATTTGCTGACACACAGACAGACATGGAACCAAAATTGTTCAGAAATGTCTAAAACGCAAAATGCGAGTGGAATTTTTGATTTCGGAGACAAAAAAATTTTCACATTCCGAAAGTGAAAACAATGCTTCCGCTACCTTGGTAGACTCGGAAGCAAAAATATGGACTCATATAAGAGTTATTACGTTTGGTTTTGCTAAGCTGCAGAGCTTCTCACCTCTAGGAATTTACTTTGGCACGTGGATGGCAAGTATTTCGTATTTGGTCGCCCGAGATGACCTCTCATTAAAAAGATGCCTCCATGTAACAATAACTCATTAACCCGAAAGACTTGCACACCCCTCCTCTCGGAGGAGAGATGAAGCATTCCATCTCTCTGCTCCTCAGACCCCTTCGGGTTCACTGAGCCCTGCAGACGCTTCATTAATCAGATCAACTATTTATAACGAAAGGGGAGAGACCGATGAGAGAAGAGGGAACACTATGTTGAACAAGAGGTTCATTGTGAGAAAGTCATTTGAGCCCTCTATTATTAACAAACTGCTACTGTTTGTCGGGCTGTTGGGATAATGTATCTGCTTTTGTGGAATTATACTGCCCATTTCAAGGTTGGTGAAATGATTTCACAAGTTGATCGTTCCTATTTAATTCAAGGATCATTAACGAGCTTTCCTTTCCGATACGATCTGGTGTTTAAATCTTCAGTATCCGTAATGGCTTGATCAGAATAGATTGGATATTTATCAGATTGTTTCACTTCACTACTGATATCTCCTCTTTCAGACAATCGATTCCAAGTGAAAAGCACTTCTCATCGAGCCCCTTGAAAGTGTAAAGTTCAATAATGTAAATGGACGATTAAGATTATATGGCTTCATCGAAATGCTTGTAGACAAGTGTGACCAACCTGCCACTGGTTCCCTCTTACAAATCGCTTATGTAGATAACTGCAAATCATCAGCTCAGATATCCTTCATAAAAGATCGGATACAAAAAACTAGGACAAAAACATGGAAGGGATGATACGTACAGAAATAAATAATGTAATATTTTAACAAAGTACGTTTGGGGGGTTTCGCAAGAATGTATTAAGTAAAGTTTACTGTAAACGGAATTACACGGGGTGATTAGGTTGGGGTGGACCCACTGCTACTTTCGAATATCGTCAAACTTGAATAGCTCCTATTTTTTAGCTGAAGTATACCAATAGAAGATATTCAGTTTAAATGAGTTTCAGTTAAAAAGGATCAATCTGACTGTCGTGTTTTTGCACAAAATTTCATATTACATACAGGCAATATGTAGAATTTCCTCACTTTCGCCCAAAGAGAGGTATGTTGGTTTGCTAGAAAAAGTCGAAATTGTTAATAGTGATAGGTAAGGAAAATGTTTAAATGAAGTTATTCCTCAAAATATTTCACCGTTGGTGGGTTCATTTTTGCAGTAGGTTTGGCTCTCCTTCTCCATAATGTTACTGTTTGTGCCCCCTTTCACTTTGTAAGCCCTAAGTGGCATTGGTTGGTCCTCCCCGGCCCTTTCACTTCCCTGAGCCAACAGGATTCAATCTCCTTTCACCTGGGCCTATGTAGATGTGCTATCTGTGATGTACTTTCAGTTCATGTTTGTTACTCATGATGACCTAACTGTTGAGATCGATTTAACTGTGTACTTGTTATTTTCGTGGACATAAGACAACGTTCTATTTCACTCCGTTTTTACTGAAATGGATTTTTATTTAATTTAATTGAATTTCCTTAACTTTCGACTTGACTGACCTAGTCTGTTTCATATTTGAGTAAGCATTTTTCTAAATGAATTGTAACAAATAGAATTCATTAAAAATATTGATACAATGAAAAACCTCCGTACAATAAAAAAACAAATCATTAGTTTGTGTGGGTCTGACAGAATGATGGTGGTAAGGAGAATGAAAACCAATATCTGCAGACAACGCTCAGGTCTCCCGCAGTCAAGTAATCCAATCAACCAACCCTATGAAAAATCTGAATGTGAAAAATGTTTAAAATCAATAGGTATCCCTTTTCATTAAGTGGATTGGTAGGAAGTGAAGTGTTTTCGCTGGAACTTTCTACCCATCAGCTGTGATAGAATAAAGTTGAAATACCCTAACCAATCCAGATATCAATGGTATAATGTTGGTAAAATATTAGAATCAAAATTCTTCCGCAAAGAAATGAAGTTTTATAATCATGAAGTTTCCTATTATATCTTCATCAGTGATCTATTTAGATAATTAGAGATTTGCATATCAAGTATAACTTTAGGGGTAATAGAATTGCATTCTAAAGTCAGTTTGTCTACACCACTATCCATTTTTATGCAATTTTCGAAGATTTAAAACAATCGGTTCCTAATATCTCCTTGAATGAACTATTTTAAATCATCATGTGAATTTCATTGTATTGTTGGATCGACGAGAATATATCAGACATTTCACAGAATGAGTAACAATCATGGGCAGAAAAGGTAGCTACCGAAGCAAATATAATAGCTAAATCGTAATTTGAATTCCCTTTTTCAACATACTAAGTTCTAGTTTGTTTAGGATGATTGAATAATTTTTTTTAGCAATTATGCAAAATGATTTACTATCAGATACAAAACTAAGAAAACTTTTACTCCCGTCTAATGTTGACAAAAATCCAGTAGTTAATAGTGGAGAGGAAATGATATTTCATACGCAACAGGTTGCTTCGTTTCACGGAATAGATTTCCTTAAATTAGAGGACGGTTTGACGTGATGACGAATATTTCCGTCGATTCTCCGACTCTAAATGGATCCACGTGACTTAGGAAGACTGTTTGATTTGCATTTACATTGCCGAACCAATCAGACGGCAGGTTGAGGAGCCTGGATCAAATCAAGTTTGAACGCACTGAGTAGATTCTATCATCGTTTCTCGTCCCCGTCCTCAACAATTCTCTTTAGAATCGGAGGATTTGATTCATTATGAAGTTGAAGAATATACTTGGAAGAAAATCCGTTTAAGAATGGTATGTTCCTTCGATGATAACGGTCTTCTCCTTATTAGTTTTTTTCTCCCGATCTTGTTATTTTCATCAAAGAATTTCAGCCGCATCTCAATCGGGGGTTCATGGACGGCATTGCGAATTAAAATCAAAAGAGAAACTGGAAACGGCAAAGTTTTAAGGTACCATGCTTGCTCTCCGTTACCAAGCGGGTAGCCTTTATGTACCCCACTGGTAGATCGGAGATGAGAAATAATGATAATAACAATAGTCCGTACTAATAATAACAATCCATCACAGCACTCGGCCACAATGGATACAGGGATGACTCTCCAATAAAACTGTCAAAAAAAGCTAAAACTAGTTGGTGAATTAACTTATAACAATAGTGCATACTATTGATTTACTATTCACCTAAGCTATGTGAATATGCGTATGCTACGTCAAGTTTTATATATATCTATGTCCCAAGCACAATCCCAAGTACTCTGGCCTGAACAGACTTACGATACAAAATTTCAACGGGGGATGTCACGGAAAAACTCAGTACTCACCTGAAACAGAAAAGAACACAGCAGTTGAAATATCGGAAAAATAGGTTTTTTTAATTAACATATTGATTTTTAAACGATGATATGTAAATTATAAGCTGAATTATAGAGGTGCAGCGATTGAGAAATTAACGACGGTTCCGAGGGAGTTGAAAGATGTCATCAAGTGTAATTCCATGGTTATTGCATAGTCTTCTTTATTATTCCGAACGATACTCACCAATTGTTTTTCAAAACTTACTGTTATATGAATCTCCTATCTCTACGTTAAACCTTAATGTAATAATTGTGTTTTTTAAAGCTCTGAAAAGTGAGTGAGAGGGTGATTACTGTGTAATAACGAAACTCTGAATCGGCAATGTTGTGAATCAGTTTATAAGACAAACTTTTATCGATGGAGTTATTTATCTGCACTCATTTGATTTTGAGTGTGCCTGTCGATTTTTTTCACGTCATATATCGGCTTGTTGATGGGGCGTAATCTATTTCGTTTAAAACTCCAATTTTCCTCTCAAATTAAGAACAATGTGAAGTCAAGTAATTCTGGTTGTTTTTTCCTGGTGAACAGTTTAATTACGAACCCAATTCAAAAATTAGGGTCTTTTTGTTGTAGTTCTAAATATTATTGTTCTTGCGTAATTCACATCACCTGTTACAATTAGATCACACTCGACAGCTAAACAATAAAGATACCTACAGTCTACTGCTCAGTACTTGAAAAAGTATTGATTTTTCAAATGCAAAACATTGGTCATCACCCAAACATCGTCAACACTTATTACGTATTCAAAAACTCCTACCCTTCAACTGTCAGACTCATAAATACAGAATACCTTTTGAAGTCACAGAGACATGCGAAAGCCATTAAAAAAAGTGAGGGATGTTAGAGAGATGGTAAAACTATTGCGACCTAGTGGAGACAAGGACAAGGGTGGTGATACAACAGAACATCCCTTGGGGGATAGTAAAATTCATTCCCACTCGGCGAACTAGTAAATAAACTACGAACATGTGCTAACGTTTTAAACTTTTAAACTTTATTTTTACGTACTAAATAAAATAAATGACAGTGTGTGATTTATTTACAATAAATTACCGGTTGCAACAAGGTAGATAATTTTGGCACTTCGAGTTGCACTTCATATTTTTTAGAGAGGCACTTTTTGAAACAATTGTGTTTCCTGAAACCCTGGCCACCGACCAATAGTTAACTCGGAACCGTCTCAGCACAAATTTCGAATTTATTATGAGGATCTGTAGGCACTACATTTACCAGAGAGTAATGGGAAATCCGCACATTTGCCCTCCACAAAATTAAAGTCAACAATTTTTGTTGCGTATGAAGAGTTTCAATTTCAAAGCAATTTAATAATTAATGAAAGTAGAATACTAAACTTCTCTCATACGACAGTACCGAAAGACGTTTCGGCATTATTTTGTGCCCATCTTTTCTGAATTTACAAACTCATAGTTTGCATACCTATTAAAAAAATATTCTGCAAAGAAAACATAAAATATATGGGGTGCTCTCCCCCGACCCTAATAAAAATGGTAATTCCGGAAGATTTCTTACGAAATTCAACGCTTATCTTAACGCTAAAAGAGTTTCTATAAACAA
Organism: Creontiades dilutus; assembly: GCA_031894815.1. NCBI lineage: Eukaryota > Metazoa > Arthropoda > Insecta > Hemiptera > Miridae > Creontiades > Creontiades dilutus. The sequence goes on from JAVIWC010009583.1 coordinate 510,668, forward strand.
AAGTTTCTGTAACCAAGAATGAACTCTCTTTAGTATTTTATAATTCGATTTGATCAAGAATTACTAAGTGTCTCCTAACTTCTACGCTCTAAACTGCAATTTACTAGCTTTTCGGACTTTTTCGGACTTTGCCATGACCATGCGTAGGCCCCAGATCAGCTGAGTTGTTCTTAAAACTAACTTTCACGCTTTTTACACCCTCAAGCTGCAATTTACTAGGTAAGTGGGCTGCTTCAGGCTTTTACATGCTCAGCATGTGCTTGTGGATTGCTGTCTGCTGTATTGCTGCACCAAATGGTGCGGGGTCACGCAAAGGACATCTAACAAGTTTATCACAACCATCTGTTAACAAATCACTTGGGTTGTACGAAAAAGTTTTTTAAGTCGGACCCAACGCCCTCTGAACCCCATCCCACCTGTAGAAGGATGTGGGAGTTGTTGAAACTATGGATGGTCTCTATAATCCACTGACACTCAGTGCAACGGTGAGCAGGGCCTCGGGAATTCGCACCGCAGCAAGCTTCAAGATCAGCAGCAATGAGGGGTTTTACATTCAGAGCTCCTAAGAGCGAGAAGGCTGATAATGGGATGACTGCTGAGAGAGAGAGAGAGAGAGATATTCATAGTGTGTAGTTGTAGGCGCTTGGGCCGTCAAGAGTTACTACATGAAGTTATATTCTACCTTCATCCTAAATTGGGAAGAATAGCGTACATTAGAAGCCCTATTAAACTTGAGCAACCTCTCAGCAGTAAAGTGCAATAGACAGGCCCACAGCATTGTCAGTAGGTACGTTCGAAGAAGGCACTACTTCTGCTGCTGCTTCAATGAAATCCTAGTTATACGAGTGAAATATGCATGCGCACATTTTGAAGAACAACACATTGTTTCAATCCTAGCACTACGGTCATCTCATGTCATAGCAGTTCAAAATCGCGTTAACTGAAAAGTGCTTGGTTTTTAGCATTTGTGAGGCTGAAAGTGAAGATGCAAAAATAAAAGTTGATGGTCCGAGCGGTGCCCAACGTTGCCTACGGGTGCATGGTGTCCCGGCTTGGGCTTCATGGAAGGATATGAAATACTGCTCGAACCGTCCATCTGACTCATTCATTAGAAGCGGTCTCAGCCCGCAAGGGGGCACATCTATCAAATCACTTTCAAAGAGCTTTTATTTTTCAGGCCCTTTCCATTGAACCTTTCATCGTTTTTTTCCTCTTCATATTCTCTTCTTGGCGAGTGTTTCTTTTTTTTTCATTCACTCTCTCTACATCCAATTCGCATCCACGCCTCGTCCTGAGTCCCGTGTAATTGGCCCGTCCGTGATCCGAAGGCTCCAATCAACCTTTGCGTACGGATGAACTATTCACCTGTTAATTGTGAGCTTGTTAAGGCCCCTTCTCACCCACCTCGTAGCCATCTATTCGTCAGACTTTCACCCTCCTTTACCCCTAGTGAATGATATGTTTTCTTCGCCACTCCGGGGGATTTTTCCCCTCTATTCCCGTCAAATAACTTATTAGTATTCTCAAGTGTTGTGAGTACAACGATAGAGAACCTGAATAACCTGTTAACCAACTTCACACGATTATGTTTAACAATGTGAGAACAACATAGGTACCTCAAAAACGCTATTCACACAACGGGCCTCTCTCCAAATAATGCCTAACCCGGGGCAAGAAATAAATTTGGCGCCCCCCCCCCCCCATAGACCCGGAATCCCATGACTCATATCATCTTAATATACCAATGAACCAAAATATAAATATAATTAATCTGATTTATTCACAATGTATAAACTATTTTACTACAAGGAAGGAAGGCTTGGTAAGTAAGTGCTCAATGTAAAATACCATATATTTTTTATTAAATTTAACAAACTAATAGATGATAAATACATTTTTGTACGAAATGGAAGCCCTAAACAAACTTTAAATTGAAAATTGTCGGTTTTTGCTTCCGAGTCTACCAAGGTAGAGGAAGCATTGTTTTCACTTTCGGAATGTGAAAATTTTTTTGTCTCCAAAATCTAAAATTTCACTCGCATTTTGCGTTTCGGGGAACAATTTTGGTTCCGTGTCTGTCTGTGTGTCTGTCTGTCTGTCAGCAAATCCTTGTTACGGGCAAAACTACACGAAGTTATAGTCCGATTTTGATGAAATTTTCAGGGATTGTGTGGGTTGGGATGAAGATGGTCCCCTATAGGTTTCATGACCCCCGGATAAATAGTAGCCTCTGCGCATCCTGCAAACGTGAAATCCTTGTTACATGCATAACTCCGGGAGTTCATGACTGATTTCGATGAAATTTTCAGGGATTTTTCTCAAGTTATGGTCCTGCATAACAATAAATTTACCCTAATTCAATATTTACTTCGCCTAATTGAACGAAGTTCTTTAGTCAACAATAATTGTCAATGATCTATACAGTCATGTTATGGATATGAGGAAGCTATGTGCCACGCCCACTTGGCAGACGTTATTTTTGCTGCAAATGTTTTAATGATACCATCAAAAGATAGTGCTGAAGCTATTTCATGCTCTAAAACTATGATGGCCAAGTTGCTTAGTCGTTGTTGTCCTCTCAAGTTTCTGATGTAGTTTTTTATTATCCTCAGTTTTCTAAAACTTCTTTCATTCGGTGCTACGCACACGGGTATTGTAAGAAAAATTCTCAAAGCTGTGGTTATATTGGAATAGGCGTCATGGAGGCCGTTTTGGCAAATATAAACCAAAAGTTCGAATGGAGTAGACTCGCCTCGTCAACTACCCTGCATACGGCCGCTCAAGGCTAGTTCTCGCCTCGCGAAGTATACGTTTTCTATATCCTTTGTCCTTTCTTGTAGGCCTATTGCATTCCTTATTTATATTATTTTTCCTTTTAGTAAATATTTTCAAATTTACTCCAAACGGTCATAATATTTAAAAGAACTTGGTAAGCTGTCCCTTTTTTGCCTATTTGGCGCCCTCTAACTATGGCGAAATTTGAAATCTACAAAAAAGAGATAAAAAACGGAAAATTTTTCGGACAAGAATTATAGAAAATAAAGATTTAGAGTTACTTGAAAACTCCGTATATCAACTTTATTCTGTTTATATATACTTAGGAATTGCGTATTGATCCTCTCATGAATAGCTTATTAATGAATAGGTTATTGGGATTTCCCTCTAGTGAAAGTTTGAAAATACATTTTTTTGTTTTATGTATTTAAGAAGTATTAAGTATTATTTTTTTTTTAATCAACAGGTAATACATTTTTGAGAAATATATTGTTTTGGGTCTGAGCATCAATTACTTATTCCATAATAAATCTATTTTCTATATTGAGAAGCAACATAACTTTAGACCAAAACTACCGTTCAAATGGTGTTTAGTAGAGCCGCGGGTAATTTACCGCAATCACACGAACAACTTGGTACTAGTAGACGTGAATTAAGTCCTCATGTTTCCAGTTTCTGAGAATTAATACGGAATAATATTCTTGGAGAAAAGAATATACCGATTTTCTGAATGTAAATCAATAGGCTGTGTGCATAAAGTGTACGTACTTTTCGTTCCCAATGTTATTGCTAGGCATTAAAATACTTTTAATTCGTAATGGGATGCGGTGGTATTCTACATTAAACCCATTTATCACACAGAGAATGGTGTACCAACAATACAACGTTCTTAGTAAACCAGTATTTTTGAAATATACGACATTGAATTATATATTCAAAAGGGGATAGACTGGAGTGGTGTATAGTGCCTACAAGTGACTTTAGCCGCAATAAATTCTTCGAGAAAAAGCGGCTTCTAGCCTGCCTTCTCGGTGCATAGATCTGAAGAGAAAATAATAATAATACCTGCAGAGAAATAACCGGTAAAAAATTCTGGCAAGATAGAGAATGAAATATTTTCTTCCCTTCGAAAGAATACGATTTGTTATCCGACGATCCTTCTCCGTACATCACATCATTAAGTACGGGAGGTTGGATAAATTTTCAAGTTGATTTCTAGAGCTGCCTATCTGAATTGTGCATCAACGGAATTTTCTAGGTGGGAGCAAAAGAATTGATAAAAAATATCTGAAATTAATAAAGATTGGTTGATATCAAATTTTGTTTAAACGCTGCAAATTCTTTCACTGGGGTTTATTATTCAATTTCATTCATTTGGCTTGCATTCATGATTTGAATTTCTACTAAGCTTTGGAGTGTGCGTGTTTCACAGGTGATAGAGCGATTATTGAATTTCAGGAGATATGCATAGAGCACGTAAATCTGTTCTCAACCAAAATACCTATTTGGATTGATCAGTTGTTCATATTCGTGTGCCTCCTGAAATTCAGTAATCGCTCTATCACCTGTGAAACACGCACACTCCAAAGCTTAGTAGAAATTCAAATCATGAATGCAAGCCAAATGAATGAAGTTGAATAATAAACCCCAGTGAAAGAATTTGCAGCGTTTTTTAATGGTTATCAGAATACTACTACACAACCCGTGTACCGGCCATAAAGCCTTTTAGGAGTTCACTCCAGTATCCACGTTCACTACATCACTAGGTTACTGCAATCAAAACAAAAACAATAATAAACCAAAAAACGCAAATGTTGGTACCATAAATCTGGCCATACATCGGGAATGGTTTAAGCTACGGACCTGGGGAGGGGCTCTTTCGATTCCTCATGGAAAGTTCTTCAAAAAAGTCCAAATTTAGGCCGCCTTGACTTTTTTTGAGGTTTTTAGGGATTTTACAAAACTTTGACAACCCTTAAAGGGCACTTTAAATTAAGTGAGAGAGCTGGCTAAAGAATTTGGGCGTTGTCGGACCAATATTGATTTTTCCTGAAAATTTCTGATTTTTTGCTCCAGCCGTTTGGGAGAAATCGTGCGTACGGTTTACGGCGTACGGTGGACGGATGGAAAAATTGTTATTGCAGATTTGGATTCTACACCCCTTGAAACGTAAACCATGAAATTTTCATGGGGGGGGGGGGAGGGGGTTAGAAATTTTTTTTTTCAAGAGCGATTACAATGGTTTATTATTGAATAATAAACCAAAATGAACGATTCACAGGTAAGTATAAACAGAATTGTGAATTTGCGTCTCACCGAAGCCACAGGTTTTCTGTTTTGTAATTGAAAATTGCCAAAGGCTCATAAATAAATGTGAAAGAAAAAAAAATTAAAGGTTTTCGAAAGCAAGACGCTATTTCCAGCTGCGACGTGATATAATGCGTACTACTTTTAAAAGCAGTTGTAACGAATAGCCTAGTTATTTACAATTATTCTGAGCATTTAGACTTAGGAGAAACCAGGTGATGTAACCTTATAGAATCCAATAGTGGAAGCCAAGCCCTCCAGTGAAATGTTACCCGGCCACATCGTTATCATGATTCCAAAACGAAATGTCTTCTCCATCCATTCGTATAATCGCTCTCGCGGAGAGCATGACGAATAACAACTCATTGGAATGTTGGAGTGAAATTGATATAATTTTGAGTAATAATAAGTTATTTATTGGCATTACTTTTCCTCCTCTTTTAGTTCCTGTTTCATCAGTATAAACTATTCTTTGTTTGTGCAGGAAATGACAAAATAAAGTTACATTTCAAGATTAACATTTCCATTTATTTATTTCAATTTTAAAGATCTTTGATCAATTTCTGTTCCCTGTCTGGTAGAATATTCTGACTATTCCTAGTCATGCACAAAGTTGTGGTGTCCTAGTTTGACTTTTATGAACCTTTCAGGGAGTGCAGGATAGATGAAAAAAAGTAGTTCCTGTGCACGCTCAATCGTTAATTTCTTCTAACATCAATTTCTTACGATCTGACACATTCCCAATTTTGTTTAATTTTAGATTCATGTTACGTCCATCACCTTCCTTGCTCTTGTCGTTTCATGTATCGGACGCCTCAGAAGCAGAATTTGAAAAAAATAATGAATGTATTCCATCTTGAATTACCATGATCAAAATTGAAGAACATTACATGCCTCTCAAAACTGAGATAATTTTGCATCAAGTTATCAAACCGTTTAGCTATAACTTGCAGCACTGCATGTGAGAAACCCAGAATTCATTAGAAACTCATGAGTGGTAGGTTTGCATACCCAATTAGTGGCTGATTTTCTCTACATGATTCTCTGCCAAATCGATATTTGTTTAAAATGGTCTAAAACGCCAAATACGACTAGAAATTTTCGTGTTGATTCTATAAAATTGAAAACAAAGTTCCTTTACCTGTAGACTTGGTATCATCATATTTCAGCTCATTTCATTTCGGTATAATAGATCAAATAGAAGGAAATGATAGAAAGATCAATAAGTAATTATGGAATCCTTGTGTACCTTTTAGAAATCAAATGGTTTCCAAGTTTATCTGCACTTTTCTATGTAAAAGGCCCAGAAAAGCCCTTCACATTTCCGTGATGTTCCTGGCCTAGTTTACAACGTCGCTTGAGTACGAGAAGATTGGAATGTATAAGGTCAATGCAAGAATTTGGCAGACGCAGACAGTTCTCGGTCCATAAATGGAAATTATGTCTAGCTATTTCATATCATGTTCCAGGATGACGTCTATCCGCTGAACTCTATCATGTGTAACGCATTCTTCATCTAATCAACTTCTTATTCTCTCCTCCCCTTTTGTACGTCCCTTCATCCCTCTCTTGACACGCGGCTCCGCTTCGTGAGAAGTTATTATTTATGGCAAATACAACATTCATCACTGTCAACGATCGTCGAAAAACGTAAGGAGAAAAAAAAAAAAGCGATGGTACCGCCTGTATCGGTAGTTAATTCCGTTCAAGGCCCGAGCATTTGCGTTCATCAACAGGTCCCCGCAGTAATGGTCGTCCATATACAGCCGCTAACCGTATGGATGGCGGGGTGTGAAGAGAAAGACCCGTCCAATGACTATAGATCCCTGTCAATAGTAATGTCCCGACTATATCTCAAGAACAAGGACATTTCCTTAACTAGGTAATGTATTGGCAACTGTTGGCTGCTAACTGATGCGGCAACCATTGTTTGAGTCAAGTCATGGATAATGGAAGTCACCTCGAGATTTCTAAATACTTACAAAAGTTGCAGCCATACATCATCATCTTGTGAGTGAATCAGTAATTCAACAGTAACACAACTCAGTAAGAATTTTTTCAATATATTTATAGAAGTTGTTTTTCATGACTCCCAATCACATTAGTCATGAAAATTATTTCGAAGGAACCCAAAGTAATGCGTTCCTGGTTGTTTAATTAAATATCTCGCTGTACAAACTATTTCAGTATCTAGACTTTTCAAGGATTGTGGCAAATCCATTGATGATGATAATCAGAGACTTTGAAGCAATACCGTCAACATGCATGTGAATGGGAACTTATGTGAACATTTAGACTACTTAGAATCTGGTTACATAATAAAAAATATGTAGATTAACCTTCCATCGGGCGCGAGTATCTGTGAGATACAGGCAGAACCTTTTTATAGAGAGGAAAGGGTGTAGGGGGTTCCTGAGAAGGCCCTTCTCCTCTCTAGCTTTCTGAAGTCCGTCGGTACTATCGTCAGTCGTACTATTGCCTCCATTCGTACTTTTATGTTTTTTTCCAGGTGGCTACGAATATCCCTAATACCCCCTAGTATTATCCCTATCCGTAGATACCTAGATAGAGTATCCCTAGATACCTGCGCCCGTTGATGTAAGCATTTTTCATTCATCTGAAACCCTCCTAATTTCTACTTTTTTTCCTGATATTTTCTCAAAATACTTTTCAATGCTCAAGAAGGCTAGTCTCCATCTAATTTTGGCTTTATACATGCAATTAACCTAGTCTTCAGTTAACAAATAGGTTAAGATTGTGATAATTTCCTAGTAAGAACCAAATTACTTATTCATGACTTTAAGACACCGAATGTGATAATTACTTGTTCCAAAAAGTGAAAGTTTTCCAAATATATTTTGTCATTGTGTTTTTTACTGGTATTTTATTTCTATTGTGGTATTTAGCTGAGAAATACTAAAGAGTATCTGAGAGATACTTGCGCCCGCCCGTGTAACATTTTAGGGCGCGCCTGACGGAAAGTTAATTCAGTTATCAGTTCGGAATTATTTTTGGAACGGATATACTTTATCCGTTCATTTTGTAATTGACGTTTTAATCCCTTACCCCCGCAGACGGTTCATTAACCATGCGGTAATGTTTATTTTGTACTTTAAAATCTTGTAAAACATAATTTTCTTTTAGAAAACTATTCTTTTTCTTATTTTTTCAGGATTTAGCAATGAAGTTGTCCCTCGATAGCGCCAACGTTGAAAGGCACTAAGTCTAAACGATGTTTACGGAATAGTTAGGGTTCAGCCAGTACCTAATCGAGTTCGAATAAGAGCCCGTCTGTTCGATAATGGATTTTGCCGATATCATTGACCTCGCTTCCCCATTCCCTCTTTCCCGCCGAAGGTTCCTACCGACCCCTTGTTTGTGCAAAGTTCCGAATCACGAAAACCGAACGAAGCTTTCGGGCGCAGACGAGGCGCCGGCCCTAATGAAATGGTCGGGATCGCCTAATTGCGAAGGTCGAGAGAGACTCGGATGTCTCAAACGCCACAATCCCCTCCCGGGCAGTCGACAACCTCGAGGCAAAACAGATAATGGACTGACGTCCGAATGAATAACGCCTAATTGATAATCCGGCGAAATGGGTGATTTGGGCGATGGACCGGAGAAACAAATAAAGTTTAACGAGACGTAAACAACGGCTTGAATTACGAGTTAGTTTGCAGGATGTAAACATTGATAAATGATGTGTTCTGTGGATTTTCCGACACCACTTAAAAGTCATCTTTCACACAAGTACAAAAACGTACTCCCCTGCTGATGATTTGGCTTTCAAGGTCTTTAGAAGCAGAATTATACTTCTAAATTCAGGAGATGTGGAAAAAACTTTCACTAAAATGAAAATTTCCAATCCCATTTTATTTCTTTCGGGTCCATTCTAAACAGTCCATTTGTCATGAATGTATGCCCTCCTTCACTATATCATAACAAGAGTTCTACAGTTCACATCAAATTTCGGTGATATTATCAGGAACTGTTTTGGACTGAATGTTGGTGGTCTTGCATTAGCCTTGTTAATCACGATATTTCAATAATACCACAACAAAGCCAAGTGATCTATACAGCCATGGGATCGATTACAATCAACGAATCTGTTGCTAGAGAGATAAACCATTGTAATCGCTCTGAAAAAAAAAAAAAAAAAAAAAAAAATCTAACCCCCCCTGAAATTTTCATGGTTTACGTTTCAAAGGGTGTAGAATCAGAATCTGCATTAAAAATTGATATCTCCGAAACGGCTGGAGCAAAAAATCTGAAATATTCAGGAAAAATCCACCTTGGTCCGACGACTCCCCGATTCTTGAGCCAGCTCCCTCACTCAATTTAAAGTGCCCTTTAAGGGCTGTAAAAGTTTTGTAAATCCATGAAAACTTCAAAACTAGTCGAATCGGCCTAAATATTTTCCTATTTGAAGAACATACCATTAGGAATCGAATGAGCCCTTCCCCACGTCCGTAGGTCAAACCAATCCCGATATATGGCCCGATTTATGGTGCCAACATTTGCGAGTTTGCGAGTGCAAACGTAAAACAAATCCAGCATCATTCTTCAGCACGAAATTAGGAAAGTGGTCGGGAAAAGGAGATTTAATCATTCCACGTCAACTTCAAGGCGATTCTACCGTTAGGTAGATGTTTAAAAGAATATTTGAAACAAAAAATCCAACTACAGTTTTCATCTGTCGAATCCATATGTCAAAAATTATTCCTCGTTTAATTAACCAAGCTTGATTTTATGGTGGCAACATTTGCGTTATTTTGGTTATTATTGTTTTTGTTTTGATATCAGGAACCTAGTGACGTAGTGATGTAGTAATGTGGTTACTGGAGTGAACTCCTAAAAGGCTTTCTAGCCGATACACGGGTTGAAGCATTCTGATAACCATAAGAAAACGCTGAAAATTCTCTCATTGGGGTTTATTATTCAATTGGCTTGCGTTCATGATTTGAATTTCTACTAAGCTTTGGAGTGTGCGTGTTTCATAAGTGATAGAGCGATTATTGAATTTCAAGAGGCACACAAATATGATCAACTGATCAATCCAAATAGGTATTTTGGTTGAGAACAGACTTACGTGCTTTATGCAATATCTCCTGAAATTCAATAATCGCTCTATCACTTGTGAAACACGCACACTCCAAAGCTTAGTAGAAATTCAAATCATGAACGCAAGTCAATTGAATAATAAACCCCAGTTAAAGAATTTGCAGCGTTTTTATTTACAAGTAATAATAATTTCAACAACAAATAATTTTTTATTTTCATAATGTTTGAGATGGTAGTGGGGTGGACAAACTCCAGACAAAGTTTGGTTGACGATTGTACTTTTTAATGATTTTTGGGATACAATAATTTTCAAACTTAAACCAACTAATTTTGAGAAGTGGATTTAAAATTGTTTAATAGTGTAGGTTTACTATTGAAAATAATAAAACGACGACGAAAATAAATGGGTACCTCTTGTAGACCTCACAACGAGACATACCACACACCGTGAAAACCGATTGTAGTTGGCTGGGAAACCCCTCGCAAATCGCGTGAGTCCGTTTTTATTTCCATTAGAACCGCCTTTAAACGTGAAACGAGAGGTTCCTGACGGGTTTACGAAACTTTTAACTCGATTGAGAAATCCTCCGTGTGCATTGGTCAGGTTCAGTTAGGTTTTCTTACTTCGTCTAGGTTTGTATTTGATTTATTAGTGACCAGTCCGAGTCACTAACATGTGGAAACTGTATACTCTAAAATGGGACCACCCATTGAGTACCGAAAGAATTGTGGGGTGTACAATTTCATATGCGTTAACGGAAATACCTACGACGCTACTTGGTATCATTTTAAATATGAATCCGCTGTCATAAGGGGAATATAAATCTTTCAGATAATCGTTGATTCAACTTATTTATGTTCAACAACCACAACTTTTATTAGGTCGGTTTAATAGCAGTAAGATATGGATCGCTATTAAGCAAGAAATGTTAGTATGACGTCCAATAGAACTGGGATTTTCGGGAAGAAGGACAAGATATTAGCAACTTTCCGAAAGTTCTTACTTACTATATATTAAAGGATTACTATCTGCTTATTTTTTTGCAAAATAATTATTGTTCATCAACTACCAAGAGGAGTACTTTGATAAAGTAAATCAGAATGACGTGTCGTTTCATCAATAAACCGCTCACATTGTGTATTGCGATAAGTTGGAATTTAGAAGTTTTATTACAAACGCAAGTTCAGCGGATTTTCTTGCGACGAAATAATTTCCTATTCAATATTTACGATTTCCGCTTCTACGTTACTGAATCATAGCAAGTCGAAATAAAAGTATACTTGTTTAGCTTAAAGAAAGAGGTTGGGACAGGGGAAAACACTTCCTCTAATACTTACCACTCCAAAGAACACGTATGATGTGTCAGAAACCTTACTCAGTTAGGAATGGCCTATTCCAGGTGAATTAAGTAATATTAGTACTATTTTTGGATTGTACGAGTGAGATATAGTAAACAGCAGAATAGGGGGTGGGTTCCTTGGTACTTGTGACATTCGAAGAGGTTGACTATATCAATAATTCAAGCTCAATTGTCAATCAATGTGTTGTATTACTACCAACATGAAATTCTGGTAGTAATATGAAGGTATTCCACTCCTTCTGAACATGAAGGTATTTCCACCTAACCAACGACAAAGGCTATTCCGAATTCAATAGGAGAGAAATGATCAACAAATTATCAAAGCTATCAAAGCAAAACATTCGAGGAAGATAGTAGGTGTTTCATACAAGGCAAATTTTATAGAACTCACCGTAGCATTTTGAGCGTTTGATGTCCTGGAATTTGTACAATTATCCTTGTGGCATTCCATAGGGCACATTCCATCCTGGAGACCGGAGCAAATGTATTTGATGACCTCCTCTTTCGACGCGAATGGAGGAGTGATATACAGATCGGACCACACGAGAGGAAAAACGGATAACATAAATATGAGATTCATTTTTGACTGAGCAAACTTCTGGTTTGATGCATTTATTTTTTATATCTATGGTAATGACTGTGGGGATATGGAGATCGAGCAAAAAGAAGTACAATAAATTATGTACGTCCAGAATTTCATCAATTTGAGTGCAAAAGAGAGTAGTAGAGAGAGGGTTTCAATGTTATAATTTAACGATTGTTTACAGTACCGTTATGAATTCCATTATTTAATGTGGGTGGAAATATGGATTGTCTTCATGATAATCGTAAACAAAAAATAATCAGTCTGAGTGTGAATTAATCAAGGTATCTATAGGAAACAGAACACAGGAAGACGTTGAACCAAAACACAATTTTAACGGGTCACTGGGTGAAGGCGAACAGAAGAACTGCAGCGTAGGCAGGAAAGTTTCTTCGGCATTCCTGTAGATCACGAAAAACCAGACACTTGTTGACAACTGGACGCATTTGTTTCTGCCAACTGCTTCGGGAAACCACTGCACGCCTGCGTACCGTTGCAACTGTGCAAAGAAGCTCAAGGTTACCTGTTCCACAATATTGACTCAAATGATCTGTTCGCACGCTTGTCCGGACAACCGTTGTCGCTAAACAAGACCGCATTTATCTCCAAACAATTTCCACCGAGAAACTAGGAAGGTAGTTTGGTTTCTACGCTCACCCAAGATATAAATAATTTTATTTCATCGCTTGGATTCATTTCCGTTGAAATGGAACCTTACTTATTAGTTTTGTTAAATTTTAAACGATCGATGTAAAGACGTGTCACGGTTGTAATTTGTAAGACTTGCCGCATTTCAGAGGAACTATAGCTGGGTTTATGAAGTGTGACTAGTTTCAATAACAATCAATATTATTGCTGATAGTCAATGCAAAGAATTTCATTACAAACAACAGTATTAACTTTATAGTCAAAATTCATCAAACCAGAGATTTTTGTAATTAATTCTGGTTATTCTTCACTTCTTGAATGTTGTGAATACTGAATGAAAGGAGTATTGATAATCCTGTGTATTAAATCAAATTCAGTTTTTCACTAAGAAGATTATTTAGGTAAATTAAGAATCGATGGGAAAATGATAATGATTGATCACCCAATAGTTATGCTGACATTATCAACCGTATTGGAGGCAAAACTATGAGGGCAATGGAATCAGCACGTACAAGGTAGAATTGATAAATATTCGAACAGTCAAAATGTGGTGGAACAGCATAAACATACAACTTCTGGCAACTCACTGCCGTATTTTAGAATACCAATACCATTGTGAAATGGTGGAAATCTAATATTGCCAAGATCGTAACACCTTACAACAAAATTGCGAATTCACTTCGCCGGAAAAGAAAGAAACGACAGGCGAACGGGGGAACAACTGGGTGAAGGTAAGTACGTTCCATGTTTTATCGCGTTTGACCGACTTGGCTGATTGTAAAGTGACGTAACATAAAGGTAAAACCCGCTTTTAGACGGTAGAATCAAAAGTTTGAGGATGTCCGGCGCTTTTTCGTCCATTATTTCATTATCTCCAAGGACTAGTCACGTCTTGAAGTTAAACGGTGGTGATAACGCGAATGCTTATAGCTTCTTACAGGAAAAGCGGATGGGAAACGGACTCGATTAAATTCCTTTGCCCTGTCAAAATATTATCACCGCTACGTGATCCAATTCTCTTCTTTCCGGATCGTACAGCCTGCGTAAAATAAATTTCCCACTTCCCACTCCCAGACCGGCAAAACTCAAAGCAAGGCAGACGACGCAAGGATGAAAATAGCAGCCACATTAAAGACACCCGGAATAATCATTTAATTACATTCTCGCCGGTGTCATTAGTGTGGTTCTTCATTTCCGCATATTCTCGGATATTCTAGCTTCTTTCAATCTTGACCAACCTCAACAATCATTAACCATCAGGTGTCGCAAAACCTCTTGAACTGATCTGTCTTTTTGTTTTGTTTGGAATCAAAAAACAACAATACCAATGTTCTATACCCCAACGATTTCTCTGCTTTGGGATGGATCTCTCGACAGTGATTTTAAAGTCATAGCTATTCATCTGCTCTCTGCATCTGTAAAATAGAGAGCGTCTGGAAGCTGTGATGAATATGGTAGTTTTCCCATCATGTTTATTGAAACAGCTAAGACTAAGCGTAAGCCTGAAGCTTTTTAAACCCTAAGAGGTATCGCCTTAGCCCATCGCAGCTGCAATTAATTCATTCCAGACGCCTCGTTATAAAGAAGTGTAATCTCTTTTACAATTGAAGCTTTTCCTGGACAATTCGAACGCTTCCGATCGTCCTGCGTAGTCAGTGATAGTTCTCTTCAAAACTAAAACTTTCAAGCGAATTTCAGTTCGGTTTTAAAAATGTCATTCCATTTATTCTCATCTAACATGTGGCCGGAGCAATAAAATATTGCCCGAAATTAAGAGTTTCGTTAATTAATAAAAATTACAGCAATACGAAATTCTATTTCGCATTCTGCGTTTTCAATGGAAAAAAAAAAAAAAAAAATTGAAAATAAATACTGTGGAAAGCATAAGCGTACCTCCACCCCATCTTTTCATATTCTGGTTATTGAAAATATAGGTAAGTAACTAAACTTCGCACAGTTTTGAACTAAACGTTGGGGAAAACCAGATAATACCCAGAATGATTGTAGATTTTCAATTTGATTTTCAAGAAACCGATGAATAAACATCCCTACGAAAGCGGCAGCTCATTCGTAATCATTAAAGAATACGCAGATTCATTGGAAGATATCTGAATAAAATCGCCGTTATCAAAAGAATAAAAAACTAATGGACAGCGATTACTTATGTTAATTTGGAGGGTTGCGAATCGAATGGTTCCCAGACTGCTGGACGCCTCTCTCGCCAATCAAGGTTGTCCCCCGTCAAAACTGAGAAAAAAAAACTAAGTCTTCTGAATTCAGAAGTGGCCTTTCAAGGCTCGAGAGACCGGGTATGTAATTACTTCCAGAGTATTTCAAAAGGGGCCCAAGGGAGGGCGTTGTTCGAAATAGATGAGCGGACTGACGCTTTACTGGGATGGAAGAAACACACCAGCGGTTGAATCTAATGCCGGGATAATGGAGCGAAGCACTTTTCGGTATGATAGATCGGTTTCGAGGCAATTAGCCCCGTCGGCGTTGTGTATCACGAGACAGGACTATAGAGGTGTAAAGAAGTTTTGAGAATATACGAAGGGAAGGAAGCTTGATAGCTGTACATTGACAGATTGGTAAGTAAGGAGCCATAGGTAATCAAATGCAAAGCCCTTGGCAAAGGAAATGTCCATTACCATCATCGAGTGGGGTAACTAGTTTCAACGGATTTTCGAAGCAAATAAGGTGGAGCAATGGCTCCAGCATTAAAAAAAAAAAGCTTTAAATTAAACATTTTCAAAAATGTCATAATTGAAATCCGTTTTGAGGCCTCCTACTTGTCACTCTAGATAATAAACTCTCCCTCAGAAAAACTTCATGGAGACATGAAAGATTTCAAAAGGACGCACAGTAAAAATTTTTTTCAGAAAGTCAAGGAAAATGTTTAACTCTAAACCACAGTATTAAACTCAAACACAAACCCATGATGAAAATGGCATCACATGAGCTGAAAAATTAATCAAAATGAAAAATATGCTAAGAATCCCAAATCGTACGAAGAACAGAAATCATAAAAATTGTTTCATCATAAAGTTGATTGATTCAGTTTCTTCGTATTCAAAAAGCTAAAATTTCAAAATTATTTTATCATTTTAGCAGTATTTTATCATTGTGGAAAATTCAAAAATACGCTGCTTATTTGGAACTTTCCAAAACAAATTTTCGTTTCTGAAATTGTTCTGTTAGTAAGCCTCATTTCAGGAGTTCGTGTAGTTATGCCACAAATGAGGACGCAAGTTATTCGTTAGTGTCACAAGATGCGAGATTGAACTTCATGACAACGTCGTGGAAAATATTCAACATTTTTATTAACTTCCGTTTTCTCTTCGTCAAATATCGTTTATTGTTAAAATTCGTACACATTTTCAAAAGGGAAACTCCATATCCTCCTGTATTTCTGCTGATGCATACAATAAATGGAAAAATGTGTTAATCTGTATAAATTACATATTATTCCCTCATCCCCGACAGAAGTCTGCTTAAATTGTCTGAATGACGGAGACCCTGAAGGACCGATCGTATTAGTGGAAAGTTTCGGAAATTGCCGAAAATGAGGGATGATTGACGAGGAAATAGTAGAAAGAATTGGTTAGAGAAGGGGGATGTCGGATTTGGGAGAGATTAAAGAACCGTAGAGTGAATAAAATAGCGGGGAACGGGGGTGGAGTCTGTAAACGCCCAGGCACTAATAGAAAAGTGGTCGATACTGTGATAGGAGCGGTAGTATGGAGCAGGATCGTTGACAGCCATTGCAGGCTACGGAGGGCGGAAGGATTACAACCAATTTTGAAGTTCCTGTTGGAAGCGGGAATCGACGTACCTACGCCGCATATACCCTGATTAAGAATTGAACATACTATGGAACGGAATGAGATTGCTATTTCTCAAAACAGTAAAATCAGAAAAAGAAGATTAAAAAAGCGGTAAACACTATCTCATAAATAAATATTCTGAAGCAAGAAATAAATCATGTAAAGCTCAGGCTTCGGAGGAAGAAGTTACCGCATCGATTGATAATCGTTGTGAAACTTTTAAAACACTCCAGTTCAAAAACAGGTTAATGTCCAAGGACATTATTACAGCAATTAGTCTTTTTCTTCTATAGAATTTTAATGAAAAATAAAGGTATTGGCTCTGAAAATGTTAATATATTAGTTTTCAAAAAATATCCCTACCGAAATCCGTTCTGAACATTCTACAATTATTCTTTAATTTTAACGCTCTTTCTACCTTCAATTCCATTACAATTTGTTGAGAAGGGATACAATGCTAAGAATTGAAAAATCCAAAATCGTTGTTTGAATAAAAAAAATATTTAAAATAAGCTTCTTCTAAATTTTCAACGTCGAACTTTGTTCAAATTCATTTAGCTTAGTTAAACGTGGAAAGATGATTTCGGAAAATTCGCTCGTACGGTCATGATGTGTGAATGGAACTTTTTGGATGTATATGAGGAGTAACATCCTATTTACAGCTAAGCTGTTGTGTGGTGTGTTCAGCTATTGGCAGTCCTTAAAATTTTGACTGAACTAAAATACTACGACGATTCATAAGAAGCTTACGTAGTAGTATTCAAACTTTTTTAAAGTCTATAATGATTGTTTCTTGTCTGAGGTGGCGCCTCTAAGCCGCACACACAAAGTCTGCGATGGATATGGATAGTTGGCCCTTCCCGATTCTTGAATCCGTCGCCTTGTGAGATGAATCAGACGTTTTCAAGCGTCTGGGTCAACCTCTAAGTGTGGCAGAGCATTATTACCGCATTCAGCTCAATGGAAGGGGCAACTATACCATTCCATAACCTCACACGTCCCACACACACCCTTGAAAAGAATGTTAAGAAAAAATAGTAGGTATGAGCAGCTCTTGATTGGATCGACCATTACCCCCTACCTCGCCCTTCCCAACATCAAATTCGAAATTTCTCTGGTTTATTGCTCAAGAGAGGTTTGTTACACAAAAATTGGATGTAAAAAAAAAAAAAAAAAAAAACATGGTGACGATATAACGACTACCCCTCCCCCCTCCAGTCCTCCTTCCATTATCAAAGTTGGATGATCTGAAATATGTTTCAGAACCAGACCAAGTTTCTTAAATCAAACGAATGGATTGATGGATCCATCCATCCACTTCGGGGGTTAGGTCTCTGATTACCTTAACTCGAATCCTTACAAAAACACTCCATTCTTCTTTCCGATGAATCCATGCTAATACTGTACTGGAATCACACCAAGCATATATACTGTCCGGCTCGATCATCGATTTTAATTCAATTGAAGATCATGAGTGTAACAGATAATGAAAAAAGACAAAAGAAACTATCCATCTATCTTTATCAATTACATATCTTCACGACGCGAACAGTCATAGTTATTTTCAATCATGGCAATCCAAACGTGATTGTCAAGTTTCCTTAATTAAACAGCGGCTGAACGAGGAAGAGAATGCAAATACTAACCGACGATCATAAAACGCAATTGAGGTCATAAATAAATTTCCTCCGCGACGCATAAGAAAGACAGAATTGCACGGTTCGAAGAGCCATGTGTCACCCTGATACGGGATTAAACAGTTAAATTCCCCATGGCGGGTGCTTTGATGCATAGCAAACACCGATTCAGCCTCCCACAAATCATTAATAATGTAACAACAAAAAAACCTTGGACAAATTAAAGATTTACAATGATAAATCCACGATTTTGAGGACAGTAAATGTAGTTGAAGGTTATCGATATTGATAACTATTTAGCTTTACGTGGCCATAATACTTAGTGTACCACTGTTTGTCAAAATTTAATCATCAATGTTTTCAGAATAAAGTTGAAATGCTAAGTGTTCAGATCCTTCTCTGTTCAGAACGATGCTTTTTGGTTTCCGCAAAGCACAGAAAACCAAAGGAAAGTAATACCGCAGATTAAAACAATCCATTTCCATAAAATCATTAAATGTGTATGTTATAACAAATAACATTAAAATTTGTGTATGTATTTGTTTTTTAATTACAAACCTACATTTCCGTAATCCAACATTCGTCACTTATGCTCATACATCCAATTGAAGTCCTTAATGTAATAACATACCACTATTTGGATTAACCGGACTTGAAATGAAAAAGCTTCTATTTTTGTCCTAAAATATGTATTGACAAGACGATAAACTACAGTGAAAGACTGTGGCTTGAACACTTTCGAAATTCCATGATCATGTCGATTAATTAGATAATACCTACAGCTTACATAATTAATTCGTATTCATAATATTGTGTGAGGCAAAAGGAACTCGCTTTAGCATGAGTTCCAATGTTCCACAACGTTAATGACCGTCACGTTCGTGGAGATACAATACTCCATTCATATTGCCCACGAACGTAATCGAAGGGTTTAAAAAGTGTTTCGCCGGGTCGAAATTCGTCACGATTCGATTAACCACGATGTTTTGCCCGTCGCAAGGCGTGATTGGGCTTCACGCGTTTTAATTGATCAATCCCTCTCACACACCATGCAGAGCAAGGTAAACAAACGCGGTATCACACTATTTATTTGGTCCAGCATCCTAATTGAGTAGTTTAAACAGCAATGTCCTGTATATTTTTGGTTGAAGTAAGAAAACCTTATTATTAACGCTAAGAAGATGTAAATACAACAAATAAAGTAGTCAGACCTTCCACCATAATTTGTACAAAGAACAAGACCAAGAAGAAGACAAGTGACTGAAGGTAACAGAATGAATCAACGTAATAACGAGAATCGGAGTCATACAGTGACCGATACTATCGAACTAGCTACACGTGCAACAATTGCTTCTAATAATCAGTTTCTTCATAGGCAATGGGAAATACTGGTAAGGCATCTATGTCGGTTCGGGCATACGTCTGAGGCACATAGCTCCTTTGTACATGAACGTACAGATCGTTGAAATATTTCAAATAATCTCTAAAGTTTCTCAATCTTGACATGAAGAAAACAAGTTTGTTGAAAACAATCAATTTCAATAACAATAATGTCAAGAGGAATGTTCCCACAGCCATCAACACCTTAAAGTGAGTGTATTGCGGGTCTCCAGCGCTAATTGTATGGCGCTTCCAGTCG
Source organism: Creontiades dilutus (assembly GCA_031894815.1). NCBI lineage: Eukaryota > Metazoa > Arthropoda > Insecta > Hemiptera > Miridae > Creontiades > Creontiades dilutus. The sequence goes on from JAVIWC010009583.1 coordinate 530,503, forward strand.
CATTGAAATTTGTATGATATGATCAAACTCTCCTTACCCCCAGATTAGAACAATATCGGGTTAGAACGGGAAATTTAACTCGTTTCAAGGATTTGTGCAGAGAGATAAACACACACAAAGAGAGCCACGAAACGAATGTTATTCAGAACGGTCGGAAACGTAGCATGTGGATTTTTGGATACGGGAAATTTTGATAGTGGGAACAATTTTTTCATCCCCCGAACGTGAAGACAAAGTTTGAGCTACCTAGAGTTGGACTCTGTAGCAAAAAATTATTCTGAAAATTATATATTGCCTCCATGATTCGAAGACAGACAAAAACAACTATACGTTGTTATTTTCTATTCTGTTCATATCTCCACGAATAAAATTAGTGATGTCACTTCTACCGAAATGTTTCTCCAGTCCAGAATATTAACATTCATATTGAGTGTAATCGAATAAGAAGACTATTGTCAATAGGCAATCTATCATAGACGATAGCACTTATTGTCTATGATAGATTGTTTATACTATAGTTAGAACAGTTATAAACTACATACAAATTATATTAAACTCATCCACAAGAGCACAAGAATTAAAACAATGATGATGTATCCAAGTTACCAGCTTTTCACCTCCGTAGTCATCAACATATCAGCTGGTTGATAATCACCATAACTGGCTAGGAACATTGACAGGCATAACCAATGTCAAAGAATACATTCTATCAATGTTCCCTTGATTAGACTCCTCCACGGAATACGGTAGTGCCTGTTACAAGACTCAGGTAATGTGAGTTGATAATCAGGAAACGAGCGGTTGGGGCTCAATTCGACCTGAAGCATCCGACCGTTTCAATTGACCGTCACGAACGGCACTGCCGGAGGTCAACCTTTTTTTTTTCTCTTCTTTATATTTTCAGTTTTTTTGTACATACGTGACTCAAGATGGAGAAAGTGCTACAGGAAATGGTATTCAACCGAAATGAGCTTGGAACAGGAAAGGAGGCAATAACCTTTTCACAGACCTACAACTAGGTATCAACGCCCACAATGAACAAATTGATTGGTAGGAACAGTATAAGGTTTTGAGTCAACACTGGCAAACTTTTTCAGATTATCAGGTCAGGTTCGACCTAGAAAATTTGAAAAAGAATTTGATGATACCAGCAATTGACAATTTTTTGTAAAACCAAATATTTTAGCATGCTATTTTGTTGGCAGCATCCTTTTTCAAGAGTTGTGATGGCATGAAGAATTTCTCCTCACTCGATCTATTGATATACAGCCCCAAATACACTACTATCGTCTCTCATATTGCAGATGAAATCAATGACCAATCTGATATCCAACTAAAGGTTTACTACTGAGAGTTGAAGATGTGTGTTCCAAAATTAAGGGCGAATGGGTTTATTCTAAATTTGAGACTATCTGACACAAACAAAAAATACCCACACAAACTTTTACAATTGAAAAAAAGCATCACTACTTTCACTAACGGTAAGGAAGTATAAGTGCATTATTTAAGACAATAGAGCTATGGTAGGTGCTCTTAAAATTTGGCAAATGAAATTTTCTTAATAGAAATCCGTTTTGAGCCAAAGTGGGAAAATCCTTGAAGTTCATTACCTTTTAATATGCATGAAGTGTTTTCCATTTGAATTAAACTTTTTCCCAAATGAATTATGGCTTGATTCTTTGAGGAAAGAGGGGATTTTTCAATCTCAGTTTCAAGAAGAGCTATCTTCTGAAATGATCCTTTTCCAGCTGACCTGAACACAGGAAATGTTTCATTTCGCCTCCAAGCATTGAAATTATGTTCGTGTGTGAAGTTGGTACTACCGATTAAGTCACCATTAGCGGTTTAGATCATTGTGAGTTGAAGCTTGTGATGTACATGGAGACTTTACCCTTCCTTAATTGAAATTACTAAGCCAGAGATTAAACCCCCTCGGTTCGCTTCTGTCGCTTCTGCTACTAGGCAATTCCAACACCTCCTTGTTTTAAGCTGCAATGATTATGAAGTTAAGTGAGCTTAGTAAAATCTAGTAATGTAGACGCCAGAAAGTCAAGATGGGTTGGTTTCGTAACTGACTTTCCATGCGGATCGAACAGAACACACATCATAAACAAAATCTCGAATGTGTTGCTTTAAAGGACACCATAAACTGTTGACAGTGACTCCTCAGAACGTGTAATCCTAATATACTTAGCACACCAGCTTAATAAATTATTTATCACACTGCTGTTTTCGAAAATTCAAATGTATAGGTGTGTTAGTTGAGTAGGTAAATCAATAAACACGTAGTTTATGCCACGCACATCAACCCAACTCGGACCTCCCACGTTACAAGCTGACTCGGTATTCCGTTATGTTTTAAAATGCGAAGAAAAGTATGAAAGAGAAAGTTCGAAATCTGCACTCGTGAGCACAAACCCACGCGGTCATTACAAGAATCCACAAATAATTTATTGCTCGAGGAACTCGTTATTTTCTCACTAAATACACCGTAATGGAGAACAACAGCTATTTTTATTACCCTATTACAGTTTAAGGTAGAAATAATTTCAGACCGATCCAGAAATGGAGCATTCCGAGTTATATTGTCTCTGTAGTGTGTGCATTTAAGAGTTATTGTCTTAGGTTTCTCAAACGGCGCTGAAAACGATAATTGCACCACTATCCTATAGATGGAACTAGTGAGTCATAAAAGAGGGTATCAGTGGTATTTGTGAAACGATGCTAAACAAATATTCAAGACAATAAAATTTTACGGTCTAAGTGAAGATATAGATTATAGAAAATGAGTTTTTAATTTTACCCAAGAAATAATGAAACCTTACCGAAAATAATTGAGGTCGGGTTTTGATTTATGTAGTTCATCGTCATAATTGAACAAAGAATCATAATTGGAGTTTAAGAGCTAAGAAAAGAACAATTGAGGAGCTTTTTTACAAAACTTCATAAGTCCATTTCAGGCCGAAATCAGGTTCTTAGGAATCCTAGTAGTTTGGCCTTACTCGCACCCTGTGTAGAAGTTCCGTACATCAAAACTCAACATCTCTATTGAAACGGGCCCTCCAAAACCTTCTTCTCGTCACAAAACTCGATAGATCCATTCGTAAATCGTTCACTCTTATTCCCAGTTTAGTTTTGTCAAAACTTGACATATCCTACTTCTCGTACACATCAAAATGAACATACAAAAGTTGATAAATCCATCCTCAAAACTTTGAATAGTGTTCACACTGTTCTGAAATGGTTTCACCATTCACCAAAGATGTCCATGTCGTACAGCCTCACCATGGTCTTCGTGACTCTTTAAGGTACTCGTAGATGGCATGACCAATTCCCCGCGTCGTTTCTGATAACGACGAGCGATCAGTTTTTGATCGTGTTCCTGGATCTCCCTGAACGACTTTCTTGAGATACCCAAGCCCAAAGTGCCTTTAATAAATACTCTGACTCAGGAGAATATCAAAGATGTCGTTCATCTCCTGAAAACATACTTTAGACAAAATTGGCAAGACAACGACTATCTTCGATGGCACCTCGGCGTTGTCCAAGATGCTGATGTGACCACGACCGATTCATCTACGACCATTCCGACGACGTATCCACATTTGATTTACTAAAATTTACCTATTTTTGATTGCTTACAAATTTTTTTATTTCGAACAAAGTTTTTCCAAGTTTTCTAATACATCCCTCTTTTTTTTTAACAAAAGTTGATAAGTCCAACATTCTTTGGATCATATTCAACAGTTTAAAAAACATAAGAATTTGGGGATAAATGTTCATATCTTGAAACCCCAGTTGATTTTTACCATTTATTCGATTTTTAAAAACATTGAGTTGAACACCTACAGCGGTTTTTTGAGTTTCCTGAAAAATGATTGGAAATGGATTAATGAGGTTTTGTAAAAAAGCCCCTCAATTGGTTTAGACGTGGTAGTACTATCCTACCGCATTGGACTGTTCATTCATTCTCCATAGTTATCTCTCAGGAATTCTCCAAAAAGTGTGAAGTTGACATAGACAATGAAATAGTGAATGGAAACTATCTTCTTAGTGGCACGAACCGCCCTCCTAATGATTCTAGTAAGGAATTTATGCTTGCAAAACCTAACGAGTTTCGGTACCTCCCACTTTTGTAGACCTTGGGACCGATTGTCGTTATTTTGCAGGCAAGTGAATAGATATGGAAGCGAATAGAGGTATTTCTGGGGGGGTATTCTGACAGGTTCTTGAATAAATGTAAAAGCGCAACTTGATGTGATTAAACAAAGGATAGACACTACTTAGTAACTATGTAGACATAGCAACTATACATATGTATTTATGGAGGTTTACAGCTAAAACTCGACCATTTTGACTGAAACTCATCTAAATCGTATATGATGTAGGTACTTAGGATCAGTTTCAGTGAAGATTATTAAGTACAAGCAGGAAGTGTATATTAAATTCATGCCTCCATTTGTCACGATTTTCCACCGCTAACAAACTGGCTGCTGGCAACCTTAATATCAGGAGTTTGGGAATCAAACTCGGTTGCGAAGGGTACCAAAGTTAATGAATCGAAACATGTTTCGGAGGTTCTGACCTAGCCTAAACTGTGCGCCGAATCTCGCCGATCATTTTACGATCGCTCACGTCAAAATCGTTCCGTCAGTTTAGACGTCTATTGGGAACATAGGTAGGTAGATAGAAATAAACTTGGAGTTTTACATATTAGGATAACAAAATTCATTTCCAAGTATCAAGAGATATTGAGCAGTAAAAACATATCGAACTTGTAAAAAATAAGTACCGATAACAAGAGTATCTATTGAACCGTTAATTAGTTTTAGTCAACAAAAATCAATCGCCGTCAAATGTTTTCGTATCAGCGCGATACCGAAGAAAATTAGTTGAAATTTGGTAGTTGTGGAAGTGTGTTTATTTATTATTTTACATTTATATATCAGCAAACGGAAGTGGAACCGCAAGAAGTAGAAGAGTTCACAGATAAACATGTTAGCTAGTTGAATCAAGGAATGTACCTGTTTCACGTACACATTTATTAATGGCGTCAGAGAACAACTATTCATCCTATTTCCAAACATAGCAAAGGTAACCAAAGCTGGGTAGGTAGGTAGCTTAAGATTTACACGGGGTCGATTCTTGCGACACAAGTTACCGGCTTTCGTAAGTAAAACGAAAAAGTCCAGGGTATGGGAAACCATAGGGTCTTCGTATATCGAACCAAAGGCTACCAATAAATCCGGAATCAATACGAGGGAAGGGCCCGCTGTTCTGCTGGTATATCGGAAGGAAAATCTCCACTGCTTTTAAAGCGGCAACCTTCCTCCGGCCTTTTGTGTTCTAGGATTTCCGACTGTGACACCGCCTTGGAGAATAAATGTGGTCTAAGAAACACGATTCTAAAGCGACTCGGGACGACGTTCGCAAATGAAAGTGACGTATGACCCAAGTGCATGTTTAGAGGCGACTTGTTAAACCTAACCAGGTGCTTGTAGATTGTAACCTATACGTGTGCTTGTAAAACTACTTGTTCTAGAGACGTTGTCTAACGCAAAAAATTCTCCCAGTACATGCACAAAGTCGCTCCCAGCCAGCAGCATCTGTCGAAGACTAACAGTGGCTCACATTTCCACACACCAGAAGCGCTAAGTATACGTCGTACCGATCATTGGAAACATAAACTGAGGACGAAAGCACAAGGAAAGCAATATATATGTTATCATTGTTCGTATGCACATGAGCTGTGTTTGTACAAAGTACTGTATAGTACATTTCATTCCGTCATAGCCATGTAACCATCGGCGAAAGATTTTTTTAAACTAAATCATTCATACGGATTCAATTGATCTACTAAGCGCAGGATCGTGTTCGTTGAAACTGAACTCAGAAAAGACAGGATTAGAAGAAAGAGTCTGCCATCCACCTGTTGTTCCCATTCCTTACATTAATCCCCCGTGATCCTTATTTTGTTTCCTTAGATACTTCAGTGCCTCAGTTACAGCGCTTCTCGAGACGTTCCCTTTTCAAGAGTCTCACGAAATTCCGTTGATAGAATATTTGAGCAAGCTTATTTGTTATTTAATTAATAATTAATGTCATCGCTTTCTAATAGGTGACACCAATTGGGAGCAGTAGATTGTTAAGTACCTATTTAGTGGCTCTAAATTGTTTTTCGAGGTTCCATCGCAACAATAATTTTCTAGAAATTTTAATCACATCTAAATAGTATAACAAAACATCGATATTATTGTGCATCATCCGTGCATTCCGATTCTGAGGGAAGGGCTCCCAATTCACAAAACCACTTCAAATAATAAATGATTCTTTAAATCAGGGTTGTTACCCCTCTGTTTATAGAAAAATTCACCGCACCAGCCCAAAGATCGCGATTGAGACTTGCATAGTATGAAGAAGTATAATTTTATTGGTGATTTCAAGGTAATTGTTCAGGATGGAAACAGTACTGTAATTTTTAAAATCAGACAACCAATTTTGGTTTATTATTCAATAAATAACCATTGTAATCGCTCTTGAAAAAACAAATTCTAAACCCCCTCTGAAAATTTAACGGTTTACGTTTCAAAGGGTGTAGAATCCTAATCTGCAATAAAAATTTGATCCAACTCAAAAGGACGGCAAGACAACGAGTTGATTTGACGGACGAACAGACAGACTGTCATAATTAAACTATTGTAGATTTGCTAGATAACTTTCTGGAAGGCGATCCACGAAGCGCCCTCTTTTAGGATAATCTTATACTCACATCCTCAGCCAGATCAGTATCCAGTACATTTCCGGTTATTAATAAAAAGCTGAAATAACAGAAAATAATGATGCCCAGTAATTTCAAAGACAGTCGTGCAATGACTCCCAGTTATTCGTTTTTCACTCCTAAAATTGGTATTCACTGTTTACGCAAACAGCGAATGATTCATTCACCAGGCAATAATAAAACTACTGTCAGGACATTGTGGCGAGTACCTGCGTACTTGCAATTCTACATTTCGGTAGAATTATTAACGTTGAAGTTATCCTGTGTGAAACACCTCACGACGACCTTATTCAAACGCATTCACTTCTAATCCATCACATCACGACATTGTGAGAATTTGAAAAGGTCAAACGGTCGCGGCCTTCACTTCAAGACCTACTGATAAACCTCAGGAATACAGGTAACCGCCGAACCGAAAGACCGAACTGGGACCGGCCCACCCGCTTCCAGCGGCGTTCTTTTCATTGTTGGCTACCGCCTTTTATTTGAGAACCCTAAGCTGAGCGACATTTGCATATCGCCACAACAAGTATGCCAAGGTGAATACTTTCTCAATTATGAGTTCCCTCTCTTCTCCCCCGCATCTAGATCAATGGCTATAAATAAAAGAACTGATTCCTTCGTGGTTACGCCCTTCCGCTCATAAATAATTTCCTGCCGAGGACTTTGCAACATCACATCCGTTATTATTTTCACAGAAAGAGGATCAATCCAAATTTGCTATTGAAATTTACATGATAAAATATATAATATAGTTTCCATTTTGGTTTATTATTCAATAATAAACCATTGTAATCGCTCTTGAAAAAAAAAATTGTAAGCCCCCTGAAAATTTCATGGTTTACGTTTCAAAGGGTATAGAATCCGAATCTGCAATACAAATTTTTCCGTCCGTCCGCCGTACGTCGTACGCACGATTTCTCCCAAACGGATGGAGCAAAAAACTGAAATTTTCAGGAAAATCCATGTTGGTCCGACAACGCCCCAATTCTTGAGCCAGCTCTCTCACTTAATTTAAAGTGCCCTTTAAGGGTTGTCAAAGTTTTGTAAAATCCCTAAAAACCTCAAAAAAGTCGAGGCGGCAAATTTGGACTCTTTTTGAAGAACTGTCCACGAGGAATCGAATGAGCCCCTCTCCAGGTCCCTAGGTCAAACCATTCCCGATGTATGGCCCGATTTCTGGTGCCAACATTTGCGTTATTTTGGTTTATTATTGTTTTTGTTTTGATATCAGTAACCTAGTGACGTAGTGATGTAGTAATGTGGATACTGGAGTGAACTCCTAAAAGGCTTCGTATCCGATACACGGGTTGAAGCATTCTGATAACCATAAAAAACGCTGCAATTTTTTTCAGTGGGGTTTATTATTCAATTGGCTTGCGTTCATGATTTGAATTTATAATAAGTTTTGGAGTGTGCATGTTTCACAGGTGATACAGCGATTATTGGATTTCAGGAGGCACACAAATATGATCAAATGATCAGTCCAAAGAAGTATCTTGGTTGAGATCAGATTTACGTGCTCTATGCATATCTCCTGAAATTCAATAATCACTCTATCACCTGTGAAACACGCACACTCCAAAGCTTAGTATAAATTCAAATCATGAACACAAGCCAATTGAACAATAAACCCCAGTGAAAGAATTGGCAGCGTTTTTTAAAATTATTTTCAATCATAAAACATTGTAATTGACCAGGACAAGATACGAAATTTCGCTAATCGCGTGTGGATAAAAAGATTTTACAATAAAAACCATATCGAATTTTAAAAATTACGACCCATGATTTTATATGATACTCATCACGAAAAGTTCAAGATACCACAATTGACCTAGTTGAGCCTGATCCATCGGCATTCCAAACAACCCTAAAGGGTATGATTGAAGGGACGGAAAAAATTGTCACAGTTGTAGATCACAAAACTACTTAGACATGCAGAAATAGTCTAAAATTGTGATAATTCTGATCAATTTTATTCGGTTCTCTCCTGGCCTTTACATGTGATATGTCTGGCTGATCCGTAGACCATTATTATGAGAGAAGGTGTGAGGTACGGAAATATTTAACCTTTGTGTAATCATTTGCTGAATTTTCATAAGCAAGCAGATGAATGTACTATATTTTATTCAGGCCAGACTACTACATGGAGGTCTGTCTACAGTGAATTTTGTTGAAAAGGGTGCTATTGTCTTGGAGCCAACTACGTTACGCTTTTCAAGGCCGTTTTTGAACAACCACAATCAATCCTGAATTTTGAAACCGTTTCTTTATATATAACATAAAGATGTGGTTGCAACGATGTATATCACTGATGATTGAAGACTTAAACAAGTTCTCACAAAAACGAACATGTAACAAATTATTAACGTTTTAGTTTCAGCTTTATCACGGCGGTACATGAGCGGACCTGGATGAACAGGACCACACGAATTTGACTTATCAATTGGCCATAACAGTATTGAAACTAACAATCTGCCGAAAGCGGAAAAATAAATCAAATTTTCAAAAAAAAAAAAGAAAAATGTTCAAAAATTTAGAGCCTATTTATATTACATAATAATGAATCAAGTATGCATTACAGTTTGATTGTAATCACACAACAAGAAGACGACGTTATGCCTTTTCCAAAGTTTAGAAGAAAGTGTGACTTGACTGATGGCAATGAATATCTGTAAATTTGGATCTTCCAATGTTGAGACGTGGAGGATGTTATGGGTGTGCACCTAAAACTCTTGTTACAAAAATATTGGATCTCATTTTCTTCAAAACCTTATTGGCAAAACAATGAACCCATAAGCGTACAAGGTGTCTCGAATTCTGTTCATTCTTCATGTTCGTGAAATGTCAGGCAAACTATATGATGAGTTGGTGTGTGACCAAGACTTGTGACGTGTGCTCTGCCTTTTACATGGGAAAGACAGAAACTTGAGTCAACAACTACTGATCGACCGTGGGATAAGGATGGTCAAAAACAATAAACCTTGGTGATCTAATTTGCAGCGTTTTTAAATTCATGTTCATGGATCTGGTTATCGGACGAGTAATGAGAATATGAAGTTCAGACTACCTCAATGTATCAGATGCACAAGCTAGGACTGCTAATGCCGCAACCTCTTGTACACAAATAATCCTGAGCCACAAATGCAATGCCCGACGTCAACATGCGGTCACCCTCAGTTGTTGCCGCAAGAGCAGCAGTATCTATGTTTCATTAAAATATGCACACCACAGCAGGAGGAGCCGTGGCTTTCTATTCTTCATTAATAACCACCTGAACGTTATCATTTTAAAAGAGATAAATAGAAGTAAATCGATTAAACGGCGCTCATATTAAATGGCTCAAGAGCCTCAAGCTCAATTGCCGCATGAGTAACAGACTCAATAAATAACCTGGAGAGTATGTAAAGTTGATAAATAGTTATTTCAAACTGAATATGCTTATTTACAATACAAAATAGAATGGATATGAGTTGATGCAAAGTACCAATTCATGTTTTGCAAATCAATGAAGTAGCGGCATGGGAAAGATTAATATTCACACCCCAACATGGTATCAGCTGCTGTAGTAATTAAATCCTGCATTAAACTGTAGCATAGATTGAACCCAATGACCTAGAAGGCTCCTTATACGTCCATCATAACAAGCAAGACGCCAATTCGTAGAAATATGATAAAGAACGCAGTATTCGATTAGCTGATTGGGATCTTCGTCCTACACTGCCGAACGTAACGCAGAACAAATGGTTATTGGAATCTTGTAAAAATTGTTTTCTCTGCTAGCACACAAGATTGATTGAAAGAGAAAGTTAAATTTGTTTCCCGATTCTTTTATTCTGACCTAGTAACATGTTATGATGTTCACAACATTTTGATATTTACACCGTTATTTACTCAGCGAAGTTGTCATAGAATGTCTAATTAAAAGTCATAATGACAGTGTCATATTTCATTATGAACGTCTGTTGTCATATTTCATTATTTTGTTCGATATGTCATAATTTTAGTTCATGTTTATTACTAATGATGCCTAACCGTCGAAATCGATTCAGCTGTGTAACTCATTATTTTTGTGGAAATATAGACAACGTTCTATTTTTCTACGTTTTTATTGTTATACATTCTCACCTATTGAAGTTCAATCATTCAATAAAGTTTAAGTTTCCAGTTTTACGACTAAACACGTTTCCTTCAACTGTAAAATATAATAAATATGAGTAAATTAGAAGTAGGAATTAAGCCTTCTAGGGGAAATACTGTTCGGGAATTCATTCAAATATCTTACATAATTCTTTCTAAGTACCACTTTCATCCTATCACGAGTCTAGTGCCACCCTCCTCATATGTGAATGCTGGGAATGATATTTTGTGGTTGCTTACTAACTGTATTATTGCCAAAGTACTATTCAAATTAAAAATTGCTGGTCCCTGAACTATCGAAGTTGGAGTAATAGGAAAACAAAGTGGTGCCTCTCAAAATACATTCTTTTCATTCACTAAAAATTGGAAAGCAAAGTGTGAGGAGTAGTTAAGCTAAAACTATTCCAGTTAATGGAGTGACGTGAACGCCGGAGTGCTATTGGCGTCGCGGACGTCTCCAGCTGTCCTCCTGTAGGAGCATCAGAATTCGTTCTGATGATTTTGCTACACATTGCCTCGCCCCCTTAGGTGGAGGAGGGTTCACCGTACAGAAGCTTGAAAACTGCTTGGACTGTCACCTTACCTTAAAAGTCAGCCATCCTAGTACTCACCACGTTCGACGTGTCTCAAATTGCCAAATCGCAAGAGAAACGGTACATAATAATTAAGTTGTTAAAGAGAAATGGACTTAGATATTGTTATTTTAATGGGTGTGTCCCAGATGTATACTGGCATGTATGGCTCGGAAGTAATAGTTAGTTCACAAACCTATTATAAAACTTCATTGTTTACAAAGAACTCCAAGGAATAACGACTTGTTGGCAAACCATGAGACGACCAACTTGAGGTCGGGCCCCTTCACTCAATACCGCATGACTGGGCAACTCCCCGAGAAATCATCCCACAAAACAATAGACTCGTAAAATTATTCATAACCGCTAGTCAGATGCTCATCTAAATCAATGTTTGCGCGGTGATGCTCCAAGCTTCGCATGCTGAATAAACTATGAGATTCCAATTCGTTCGGGGTTGGACGGAGACGGGTGATCGGCTTTTGAGTATGTCTGAAGCGAATTCATCTTCCACCCACGCTGAGAATTGTTTACTGGTGTCGTCTAACGGATTTCGGTATGATCAGTAACGGGTGTGGGAGGGGAGGGGTAGATCCGTTTAAAGTCATCAAAGAGTGGAACCATGATCGTTTGAACAGGGATACTTGAAGTACAGAATGACAGCCAACAATATGGGAAACGTCAACAGTGAGAGAAAAGGACGAACTGTATCACTCACGACAATGTTAAGGACCAATTCAGTGGCAACAGGTAATTAAGAATTCTATTTCGACAAAATAAAGAGTTACAATGTTGAATCGATTTCGACGGTTAAGTCATCAGTTACCACAACTTTGAATTTTGTTATTATTTGTTTCTGATGATGGTTTGAGAGCATTGAAATCGTTCCAACATTGCAACTCATTATTTCGTAAAAATTCTTTCGTAAAGTTCTTCTTTAACTTCTATTAGGAGTTCAGAACGAATGCAACCGATTCTTGGAAATAGCTCTGTCGCACGATTTGTTCTAGTTATCCAGGATTCTATCACCAATTGATATGGAAAACTTTCTGTTCAACCTGGATTAATTTTCAGATTTTCCTGTTTAAATATGGAGGTTGGATCCTGGAAAGTTTTCAGACTAATTAGCCCAGATGTAAATGTCGACATATTGACATGGTCGCTTCTCCGTTCAACGCGTAAAGGATTCATCTTAAGGGATTGATAATATTTACAGGAATGGTGTACACTAGACAGTCTTCGTTAATGTGCTCCTGTAATACAACGATGGCTCCGCGTATGCTGACAATCAGAACTCAGTACAGAATAGAATTCTCCGTGATTTTTTTAAGCTATTCCTAGATAGTAACTTATTCATTTCTATTGCCTCCAAAATGAAAATTTGCACGTTTCAGGGCTCAGTCTACAGTGTTGGTTCTGGCTGCTTGTAATATATGATTTTCCTTGGTATGCGCCCAATTGTCACCATTTGTATCCGACTATAATGTTATTTTCGGGAATAAAATTAAGTTAAATCATACGTAGTCACTTAGGAGACACACCGCCCACTTATACACAATCATATCTTCTCCATTTACCTGTAAGGACACTATCTTCAACTTGTGCACTTATATCCTTCAAGTTGAATTAATGTTTACGTACTGAACCGATATAATACAAAATAAATTCAAATATTCTATTTATAAGATATTTGTAAGGTTATGAAAATCAAACAACATATACGCAGCAAACAATGAGAAAAATGCTGCAAATTATTACCCAAGGTTTGTTATTTCTGTATTAGGTAGTTAATCTTTCTGAAAGAATCTGATCTGAACCTGAGAACTGATCTATGTTCATTACACGTAGCCTGCGATACACTATTTAAACTCGGTTATTCCATGAATTGTATATATATTGTAGATAGCATTAAAAAAGCCCTATTTATATTTCACCGCGGAAGATTGATTAAGGGAGATTTTACCGTCAATGGTCCTTCAGCGGATCGGTGTCTGCATATTATGTAATTGACTACTAGAATGACTTGGTCTTAAATATCACTCCGTGAAAACGAAACTTCACTAGTCCTTCTGTAGCTGACATCAAAATACTTACAACTGTGTAATTTACTAGCACGACGTAGAAGTCCACTGCTGAAATTTAATTACTTCGTCGGAAGTGAAGCATATAGTGAAAGTGGCAGCCACGGATATTCCGTAGCACCATCACTGATAGTTCACTGATCCCAGCCTTTTAAAGGTATGAGAGGAAATTGGTAGGTTTGATGGTGAGTTCAAAATTAGAACATTTTTACAATTCAATAGTGGTTAGTGAGGCTACTTTGTATCAATAGTTTTACATGTATACCAATATTGATATCCAAATCTACTATACTTAATTGAGTGGGGGTTCATCCCCTACGACGAGGGAATATGATTTTTTATAGCGTAGAACTCTTGTTGTCTACAGCTTGGAAGTGTGTCAATGCCAAACAAATTAACTGACGACGAAAACTCAAGAAAATCACCGCCTACGGATCTCGTTTAAAGCGAAAAACCATCCGCTTGGACGAAAGCGTCACGACCGCCCTCACGGCACGGAATTATTAAAGGACAGACCTAATTAGGTTTCTCCCTGGTATGGCGGGCAAACTAGGAAGGTACGTCCAAGGACGCGAGCGCATGCCTTTGTTTGCATCGGCGGCACGGACGTGAAATATTTCATACTTCCATCCTAATCGCTCGTTATCCACACATTACAAGGTGGAATTCATTAATGTAACCGATAGCTTGCAATTTTTTTCCCTCGATACGCCCGATGAGTTATGCCAACAATCATATTTCATATTCCAAGTTCAGTAGCAGTTATGAAATAATTCCATTTAAACCGTTCATTTTTCAGTCTACAAGGCAACTATATCACAATAAAAAACGCTACTAATTATTCCACAAAAGTCGATTTTTTAGCTCTCTCTCCCCTCTCTCTCTCTCTCTCTCTCTCTCTCTCTCTCTCTCTCTCTCTCTCTCTCTCTCTCTCTCTCTCTCTCTCTCTCTCTCTCTCTCTCTCCCCCTCCCGAACATACTAGCGTCCCCAACTTTTTTGGAGTGAAAAACCCTCAAAACTAGAAAATGAAAACAATTTGGATTTAAGAAAAAAAGAAAATAACAACTATTTTCAATAGTTTAACCTTGAAATCAGATTTCCACTTTCAGGTAAAGCCAGACAGGTGTGGAACCCATTTTAATCGATTCGCCGTCAAAAATTACTCGGGGATGATTGCTTGTGTCATTGTGAGTTTGGGGTCTTTCGGTTCAGAAGTTCCGATTATTCGCGATGGGTGAGTTTTTACGGATTTAAAACCTATTCCAGTTGATTTTGCGTCCAACTTTACTTAGAAATCACTCTTACTAAGAACTACTAACCTTTTAGTTGTTTTACTAACCTGCTTTTGTAAAAACCTCGAAAAACCAATTTTTTAAACGTTTATGACCTGTTTATTGCCATAAGCATTTATGAGTGGAGGCGATCGTTCTTAGGGCCTTTAGACCCCAAATGGAGTCTATGTGAGAGAGTAATGATTTTTCACATAAGTTCCCAGACCTGTTATAAGGCCTTTTAAGGCGTACGACGGATAGACATTGCAGATTTAGAAAACTATGCACTTCCAAACGGAATGACAATGTTTGAAGTGGGTTTTAAAGAATTTTAGCTAAACGATTACATTCGGTTTTTATTGAAAATAACAAACCAATACGGGGAAAATTAAATTCAAAAGAAAATTGGAGCTTTTATCATAAAACCTTGAGCAGTTGTAATTTTTACTCTTTTTAAATTCTTTCCGGGATTGCTTGGCTTTTCTAACTTCCACTTATTTCTTTCCAAAGTAAGGGCGTCACTATATTAAAATTAGTGGGCCAAAAGGGCAAAAAATGTAAATTCACGATGACGGTATTTTTCCTGATGTTAGGAAACCAATTTAATTCGAATTTAGTAGGATGTTGGGGCACAGCCGTTCGGCATGTACTAGGTTGTATATTTTACCAGGTTCAATAACAGCACAAACAAATAATTATACTTTCTTATAAGCGTTTTAGCGTTGTCTTAATCTTCAATTGAAAATCTTATTACAATTAATTAATCTTCGGGTTTATTAACGTTCTAATATTTGTCAAAATAGTAATATACTACTTGGTGACGCAATTCAAATCGTAGTTAGAAACGAAATTCCGAGCCAGCGCAGTAAACTGCGGTTAACAAACTTGTTCATTGCTTCGGCGCAATAAATCACAGTTTTTCTACCACCATCCTTCTCTGCTTTTACAACTCGGAGTTTTACCACCTTTTCCGACAATGTGGGTCGCTAATTGTTTTATTATGGTGCAACCATTAAATCCAAGGAGACTGATTGTAGAGTCACGATTGAAGCCTTACGATTTCAAAAGGGTGTTGTTCTTAGAATGACATCATCTTTGTTAATAGAGGTTTCAAATTGAATAAAAATATCAGTCTTAGGCTTGATACGTGTGATGCTCCTGATATTGGGATTGGATAAGGGTTGGGAACGACACAATAACCAATAAGTTCGAGTATCAACCCGCCCGCATCGCCCGTAGCTGTTTCGGATGTTTGAATCGTCACCAGAAACGTGGGAATGAGCGCCGATCCTAGAGAAATGTCCCGCCAACTAGGTTCTAGCGTTACCCTACCTGCAAAGTTAGCCTTCTTGACGTGAGTGCAGTGAGTATTTTTCCGAATCGTTTGATGTTATTTCTTGTGCATCGGAAATAAGCATTGTAAGTCCCATTTTCAACTCTTTTTTAGACTAGTTTTCATGTATATACGCAGAATTTCATCATCTTTCTGAAGCACTAACCAAATTTAAGTTTTGATTGTAAATGAAGTCAGCGTGAATGAATTACGAAAAACGTAAACATTGGGGTAATGCCGCCCATCGTATCGGGGGAATGCCGTGCATTTCTGAAACGTCGAAAAAAGATGGAAAAGAACAACAAATAACCAACAAAGCGCCAAATTCAGCTGAATTTTGATCAACTCACTAATAGTAGCAGAGATGGGGTTCAGAAGAAGAAGAAGAAAGGTGGAAATCATGAAAAAAATTGAAAGACCTCAAAAAAAGAAAGAGAAGCGCAAGAGAACCAGAAGTGAGAGCAGTGACACTGATGACTGAGGAGATACTTCTGAGGGAGACCTTGTTGGAGACACAGACGAAGATGTTGAAGAATTCTTGACTTCGTCTTTTGTGGACAGCTTGTGTACAATTTGCCAAGAAACCGATAATAATTCGCCTAAGTGGAATTGCGAGCACTGCAATCACAGCAGCCACTACATGTGTTCTATGGGACGACCTGATCACGGACTATGTGATGTATGCAAGGCTATTTTATGATTTTGTAAAGAATGAAAAGCTAAATATTAATGTGGGTTCAAAAAAGTTCTGCATACAAGACTGTAGTTTACCTATTTCTAAGTCGTCGTTCATTTTAACTATAGTTTATTGACTGTTTTCATGGTTTTTATTGTTATAAATACTAAATGTATACCTTTTTTTAGGTTAAATACCTTCTAACTTTGCAAAAAATGGGTTGAATGACGGTTGAGAGGGGAACATAATTCAGTTCTCAGGGTTGGGCGTCATTACCCCATAGTACCCCATAGCACTTTATCAACATTCACGGCTATTTGTCCTTTTATGTAAGGGAAATGCTCAGATATCGAAAATAGAATATATTCTAGAGCCATTCGTGCAAGAAAAACATTTTTCATGACGTTCTGTCCCTTAACTGTATGGTTCCAAAGTTAAGTGCACGGTATTACCGCTCGTTCCCCTACTTCTTACGAATGAGTTAAACAAAGAAGATGCCCAATTCTTGGATTATTTCATCTTATATTTCGGCTTTTAATAAGCAAACTGATAATTACGTAAATTAGTTTATGAAAGTACATTAAATGAGTAGCTCTTTCTGATGATGAAAAAGGAGAGGGAAATTAACTCTAGCAGAAGGCGGTGCAAAATCTAATCAAATCACCGCTAATGGTCAATGATTTTCGAGGTGTGGAACTTGTGAGTAGAAAGAGGTTACGTTCATCAGGCAATCATGAGTTCTATGTACAACGTTCAAAAATTAAAATAATAATTCCTTGTGATGGATAAGGATAGTTCCTCTTTCTCGTTTCTTTGATCTTCCAATCCAGAGCATAAACTTGATGATTTTTGGCTTCAGGGGTTTCCTCTGTGTGTTGCAGGCTATCCCCTCGGGCCTTGGAAGAGGTCGTTAGTAAAATACTTTAAATTTTATATCTGTTCCATTCAATCTCATGTTTAAATTGAATCTGTCAAAATCGTTACATTACCTAATTTAGTTCTTGAAGAAATATAACTGCTGTCATTTTCTGCTTCGGTTTTTTTTGTGTGTTGACGTCATGATATGTTTTCCACATTTCTGATAATTGACTTCTTCCTGCTGTTATCTAGACCCGCATTGGAAAATGGCCAAAGAACGAAAACTGATGGGCCTCAAGGCATGAGCATGGTAAGCAACCGATTCCGTGGAACAAAGAAATACGGTAGAAGAAGACCGGAATGGAACGATGATGCAGAGAGATGGCAAGAACACGGCGATGATACGGGTGCGGTTACCCGGACACGAGCATTGCGGGCGCTAGCACGCCTGAGGCAGGTTTGGAGGAATCAAGATCCCATGAGATCGCTTTTCCCTATTCGTAAGATGGCTGATGTCACGTCAAAACCCCTAGGGAAAGTAAAGTAGTGATCATTCAGAGTGGTCGGCCAAGCTGGGGAAAGAGCTTCTATCGATGAAGCTATCGACAATTCGTAAACAATCCGTCCCTTCATTCACTCGTCAATCTTACGTTTTCACCTCATTTTTCAATTTGCAACAAACAAACTTTCATTTGATTCGTTTACAAGATTGCAAAAATGGGCTCAGACGGTCCAATGTAATTCACCATGTTGGGGTGGCCGCTACAGGGGCCTTTCTTCGTCTAATGAGGCTTCTTTGGAGTTCTTATTCTACATTGCATTACCTATGGCTGGAGCCAAAGGTATTGTGCACAATGCCCTCTTGATTCGTAGGATGGAATCGGTTGAAAATCTAACTAAAAGAATTAACTCAAACTGCAAAATCCAGCACATTAAATAAAATACAGTAAAACCTAAGTTTACAATAATTTTTTGCTGTTGATATAGAACATTTAGTTTACTGTAATGAAAAGGCATTGGTTTCTGTTTGAGAATGGAGTTGTTCTTACTAAAATACGTGCTACAACATTAGGTGGATTTGGTCCAGAATTTGATTACTTTACAACACACACGCCGCAGAATAATATCATATTTAATAATTTATTATTACTACCACCTTCCAAATAAGGAGGAGAATAGACCTTCGTGTTATAATGCACAACGATTACATTATCTTTCGCAAACGATGAAGGCAAAGCCGTGTTATTTCAATAGTATAGGTGGCTATATTTTCTTTCCTTCAGATAAGTGAATAGTGCACCAGAACATCTTATCCACTCGGAGAATAGCGACTATGAATGACTTGGCCTTCAAGGGATATGTGCCCGATGTGGGTTATGTACCATACGCTCGTTTCGGTAAGACGCCCGGGGGTGGCGAACGCTTGACTTCCATAACAAGTGCGTAGGCGAACTCAGTTAGAAAACTCCTTACAAAATGCTTTCTTATCCAGACAATAGTCTCATTCACCGACACATCCTGGCGTGGGCAACAAGCAAATATGCATTAGTGGCTTTCTAACTTCGAGTACACTCTTTTATTTACTGACACCGTCTCGTGAAGAAATGACTCAATAACAACGAAGCACAAGGATTGCCATTCTTTTGAAAAGGTTTCCAGTTTCCACCGTTACTGTCAAAAGCGTTTTCGCGTTGACGTTTTTACATTGTCTCTAAAACATTTCCCTTCTAGATAAACAGGCGGTGGATGATGAGTTGGTTAACCACTTAGGTTTGGTATCAAGCTCATCATGAGGATGTTTACAAAAATGCAAAAGACGTGGGTGATTCAGACGGCTTGATAGCTTTACACAACAGGATTAGTTAATGAACATAACTAAATATTAAGTTAATTTAACATCTAAAAAAAGCTTCCTTTGCAGTTGGATATCAGGTTTGCAAAATATCCATGGCTCTTCTGAACCTGCCTACGAGATCATTAACTTATTCTTGGATATCTTCTCACATATAAGTGTGGTGACTCCCTCACTCATGCACTATCTTTGTTCATGGAGACTATAATTGAATGCATTTGTCAAGAAGAAAATGTATGTTATTAGAGTGTTCGCGTGAGCCAATGTAACACTTTGTGGGTCTTTAAATTAACTTTTAGTTTTTCAATCAGTTTGATCATTAAGAATTATACACCTATTTCAAGTATTGGGATGTGAATTTTGTCCATCAGATCGCGGGGGGATTCATGAAACGTAACATCGGAAACCTTTCTTGCGTGCCCTAACAATGGTTAGACGAGATGGATCATGCAAAACACCGTCCAGCTGCGAATCCTACTCATCACTAAAAAATCAATCAAAATCGGACTGTAACTTGGTGTAGTTTGGCTCGGAGTAAATTATTGCTACCGATATGAATGTGTAACTCTCAACATTCAAGAGATTTTTTTTATCGGAAGACAAGTAGGTGTACTGTAAAAGCACAATTTATGTACTTTCCATACAGACAAGTTTTCATAGTTAATAAAGAGCCCTTTTGAATCACAACAACTAGAAATCGACCAACCTGTCTTCCTGATGCTACTTTCCAAAAGTCAAGTTTGCACTAATACATGAACGATTTTGTAGGAATATTTTATATTGAAGTAGTAAATCTAAATGAATCTCCAAGTAGTGTAGGTGTCTTTGGAACCTTGATACTCATGATCTCGTAAAAATATAAATTCGCTCTAATTTTAAAATTTCTCTGAGGTTAGAAATCGACCAATCAATTTTTCGTGTAATCCCTGAATCACTTTCCAAAAGTCAAGTTTGTACTAATGCTAAAAGATTTTGTAGGAATATTTCATATTGAAGTAGTAAATTGATATGAATCTCCAAAGAGTGAATGCTAACCTCAAGACCCTTGCCAGTAACAATGTAGTACTATGCCAGTAGCTAGCTTAGGTGCTGCTTCTCTCCCGGTGGGTCCAGAACCATTCCTGGGCACAACGGAGAGCTTTCTTCGGGGAGAACTTTCCAAATGGGAGAGTAAGAAGAGTACTGCCTGCTGGCTCCGTGTTAGGGGACAGAGACAGGCAAAACAATTTGTTGATTTCTACAGGAAGAGAGCTAATAAGCTGCTCAGCCTAGGAAGAAAGGAGATACGTATAGTAACAGGGCTCTTAACGGGGCACTGTCCACTTGAATACCATCTCCACAAAATGGGCAAATCTGACACCACCCTCTGCCGGTTCTGTGGGGCTGAGGATGAGACTGCGTGTCGTGTGATCTGCCACTGCCCTCTGCTGGCAAGACAGCGTTTTCTAACCTGGGGGCAAGCTTCCGTTGATCCCCAGGTTATTAAAACGGGAGAGGTAAAGGATCTCCTCTCATTCGCCAAAACGTGGTGGGGAAGGGTGGACCTTTCAGCTTTATCTGGGGTTGACGACAATAGGCCGCCACAACAGACTGGGATGATAATGCCCACCCAGTAATTACCAGGCAGTTAGTGCTTGGGTCCCAGGCAGCTCCTGACGATGGGTACAAGTGCCGTTCACTGGGCATTCAGTGCTTGGTTCGGCATTGTGCTCAGGTCGTGTAGATAGATGTGCCTGGGAAGGAGTTGGAGGACACGACCTCCTCCTCCAGCCACAATAGGTCCACCAGGGCCTCAGTGGTAAAAAAAAAAGAGTGAATGAACCTTGATACTTATGATGTCGTGAAAATATAAATTTGCTCTAATTTTACACTTTCTCTGAGGTTAGTAATTTCGCGGGAGAAAATACTACCTTAAATAAACGTTTATCGTATCTCTAACAAGGAATTCGTAGTAAGAACTTACTATAAGAGCTACTATGAATTTACGTGCTGCAACTTTACCTATAAATCTCCGTTTTTCCAACGAATCAGTCGGCCTTCGATCTATGACATAGTAAATCGTATCTTTAATGAAATCAACTCACCGTTGCAATGACGGTGAGGAGGTAGCGCTGGACTTTCTCGTAGTCAAGTTCTTTTGCGACAGTGATTTGTCCCTGGTGCGGAAGGTTTATGGCGAAATGGTCTGAGCCATCAGCCACCTGAAGTCGTTCCTCCTGCGGCGGCTCACCCTTCACAATGTGATATTCCACCAGCCCGTTGACTCCTGTGTCCTTGTCTACCGCCCTTAATCCTTGAAAAACTGTCGTCCCAACAGGAGTCAACTGAAACAGGAAAAATAATTCATACATCAATTTTCCCTACTGAACGAAACACTTAAACATAGGAACAAGAAGTTATTAAAAACAGTTTCGACCATTTCAATTCAATATTTACCGTCAAACCAACAGTGTCAAATTGGAACACTGTGATTGTGGACTGATGAGAAACTGTTCATCTTGTCATCCTAATAGTTTATCTTCGATCGCACTAAAGCAACAAAATCATCTAGTTACAAGCTCATTAATGAGAAATCTGAACCAGAATTTCTCACCAGTTCATTCTAGATTCACATTTCAAAGTTGTTAATGATAAATCCGATGAACGATAAATTATATATCACCTGTGTCTATTTTCAAGCGCTCCACTTTGCATCATGGTTAATATTAAAGATATTTTCAATAAAGTAGGTAATTCTATTCTTCAAAGCAAGTGAAGCTTCAGAGCTTCGACCATGTGTCATCATGAAACACGCTGAATTTTCCGGTTTACTATGCAAGCTAATCACGCTCTTCCTACATATTTGATGGTAGAGAATTCCTTTCTGTTGAATTCCTTGCTCATCAAATTAGAAAATTCCTTGCTCATCAAACCATCATCTTTTCACCGACCAATACTCTCCTCCTTTCTATGAGATCACTATATTACATTATTCCTGTATGGATTCAAGTTTTATTCGATACTACACGTGAAGGAAATTACCACCAACTAAACGGTCAAACTATAACATTTATCGAAGCTCAGAAATAGAATACGGTGACGAAACACATTCTGAAAGTCCATAAAACAGGATTTTTATTAAACATTTTAAACCAGAGAACTCAAGTTGGAGAATGCGGGTAATATAGGCGGCATTTAACCATTGAATTAATATAAACCATGGTTGACATTTAAAAATGAACAACAGATGATTGTTACGACCGCTCGTTCAACTGGGAAGTTATAAAAACTCATTGGGTCTTTTCAATTGATAAAGTTCTGCTAACTTGGCTCAGAAGTAAAACTAATTGATTAACTTCCCAATTATTCAGATGAGGCAGTGATTAAGAAGCACCCAGATATATAGCTTTTCCGAATCAAATTCAAGATTTTCTAAACAAAATCCAAGATTATTTTTCTAACCAAATTCGAAATTAATTTTCAAACGAATGTGAAATTAAAAACTAATTAATTAATTGTGTTTTATTTAATTTTTTTCAAATTTAACAATCAGTGATTGTTGGCCTCAAACCTCAGTACCTACCAGTCCAGATGAGACTTCCTCTAACTATATATAATATTACCATATTATATGGAATATATGGTTTTTTCTCTGCTTTATTCTGCTTTCCACACCCAAATCATGGTGCACGAATTACGATTCACTACATCTAAATAAATTGGTTTGGAAAATCTTGAATTCGATTAGGAAAAGTTTGTTTTGGATTTCGACGTGCTATACTTGCCACTATGCATTCATAGACTCGATAATGTTCTTATTGAACAACGGCGGTTCATCACATTAATCATAGTGAGCGGAATTTCGCAGCTTCAAACGATGAGTTTGACAGCTTGACTGTAATCGAAATTTCTGCGGTTGATTAATAGAGGTGGGATGCTATTACTGAGACCTTAGCCACATGCCTTACGTCCCAAAGGTAATTTACACGTAACGCAATGCTACGGGGATATAATAAGTTTTTCATTTCCAACCGAGGCCTAAGTTGCCGACCCCAGTGAAATGTATACAGGCGCGTAAATGTCACGGATGCGAAATTTTTCTCTCCTCGTGATTTTCACAACACTTTAAGGTTTAGGAAGGGAATAATTCAACTGTATTCAATTATTGAAAGCCTCAGAAACCACAAATGTGATTTACGATTGTATTAATATCTTTCGCGTCTGTTACAGTTCCCTTGTGGCGGAGGCGTTTTTTTTTTTTTTTTTTTTTTTTTTTTTTTTTTCAGATTTAGATGTAGGTATTACAACAACGTACCGCACGCCATTGTGAATGGAATTCGTTCCTGTAATGTTTGAGAGATATGTTGGAAGTCAATAATATGTAGTTGGGTATTTGTTTCGTCACGTATCAAGTACAGTTTGAACAAGTTTCATGGCCCATGGAAAAGAAGGATATCAACTTTTCGTAATAATAATCATTCAATGAACGCAAAAGTTATCGATAGGTTCGAATTACCATTCGCGTTGGCCTTCTGCAGCTGTCAAGTTGCTTTACACGAAAAAGCGCCGCTTGGTAGAGTGACCATTTATGACTAACGATGACGTTTTTCTCGCAACCTGTCTTTCTGATGGCCGGCTCTCGATATTTCAAGACTTGCCAATAAAAGCATTCGGATGAAGATGGAAAGCACAAAATTAAGAAGTTTCTAACTGTGCTCATCTTTATTTATTAAATTATTGAGGCTACCCAGGAGTAAAAGAGCCAATGAGTGATAGTTACCTACTTGTTATGGGTGTATTATATTCAAGTTGATATTAATTTCATAAAGTTTTCAATTTTTTTCAGTTGGAGTGGTTGATAACCACCGATCAAGAACTAATCATAACTTTCCTCTCTAGGTAGTTTTATAGGAAACACAGCGAAACCGCAAACCATTTCAGTATTACAAAAAAAAACTTGTATTAGGTAAATTGACACTCACACGGTAGGTGTACATAAATATAATATATATTTTAGTATAATATGACTAGGAGATTCTGCATCGAGGATTCTAAATGACCGGTCTAATCTTGAGTTTGGTAATTATGATTCCGACGTTTTTTCTACAAATCTTGTCACTCGAGAGGAAAAACATCTTTGTGATTTGAGCCGAGATAATGAACTGAAACTTCGGAAATATAGTTATCCAAACTAAAGACTAGACTAGTCATTTAAAAATCCGGAATATGGATTTTTATGTATACTTCCTTCGTTGGTATCCATTTCTGTGCCGGCAATATAGCAGTGAATTCTATTGCTTACTTTTACGAACCGCACAGCACGCCTCGTTTATCCAAATTAATGCTTGAAAGGAACCAACGAAATTCTGCTCCAACCTCGCAGTAAAAGGTCCTTTAATCACGAAGGGAGACGTAAATCCCAATGGACTTTATCACCTGGCTCAGCCACATGACTTCAGGGAACCCAAAGGCTCAAGTCTCGTAATTAACTACCAACTGTAAAACGCTCTTTTAGATTGAAAGGTCCGGACGCGGCTCAATCTCCAGATGTCCAGTAAGAATTGGGGATGTTTCGGAGGATTCAGTAACATTACCACACCGAAAACCTGTATATACTGTATCCAAATAGGTTCGTATCCGCTAAATCTTAAAATCATCCATTTATCAATTTAATAGCAATGCGCACACTGATAACATAGCCCAGCAAAAAAAGGTTAAAAGCCACCGAACAGACTACGTGCACATCATGTTTTTGGGGTCGCTGAATCCGAATCCGGGGTCGGTTTGGCCCTGCGACCTCAGGATCAAGGTCATTCAAAAATAATGGTATTAGTTGCATGTGTACCCCAAAATAACACGGATATGCATCGACATTGATTGTATGATCTTAATATTACCTTGAATCTGAGGTGGCAGGGTCAAACCGACCCCGAATTCGGATTCAGCGACCCCAAAAAACATTAAGTACACATGCTCTGGTCGTTGGCTTTTAGCGTTTTTTTGCTGTATAATTCATGATTTGGTTAGGTAGTTAGATATAAGGATTGCGTAAGAAATAAGATAGTGAAATCACGTAGAGGTGGGTAGTGAGTGAGTGACCTTGCCTCAAAGAACTTCTCTTTCAAGTGAACTTGTCCCAAATGTCCTGCGGAGGGAAGACCTGCAGTTCATCAGGCCGACATCCAAACTACTCAGACGGTCGTGAATTTGTCGTGGCAAGTGAAGTTCGGGACCTGCAGGTCGCAAGAGACTTGCAGGTCGCAAACGTCTCTTGATGAGGAGTCTTGGCTCAAGATAACCTTTCACTCTCTCCAACTAACAACCTGGGCAGGTCGCCGTTCCTTTACAGCAGATTCTACTATTCAAATAAAATTTATTCATGAGGATTCGGAAAATGACCTCGTTTTGGTACCTATCATTTTTTTACACAGAGGTACTCATGTAAGGAGTACAGTACATCTGTCATCTACCGAACATTGACTATCCACGAAGATGATACAGGCCCCATTCATTCACAAAATGAATTGCGGAGCAGACTGCAGGTCGCATTCATCCATAGTGAACTGCAGGTCCCAGTGCAGTCACGGAGTGAACTGGTGAACTTCTCCCACTGACCTTGTCTTTCTACGGAGTTTACGGAGTCTACTCCCTGAGGTGACCTGGGTTTACACACCTCTAAAATCACGTATTTGAATGACAATTTATCGACGCTTATTAATTACCGTGGTATTGCTCCATCGGGAAATCAATCCCATCTTTAATGCAGTTGGTACTCTACGTGTTTCTTCGTCAGTGTATTTCATTAGAGGCTCGCCAACCACGTTGCTCTCCAAATTGAAACTCCTTCATAGTGAAAGAATCATAGTGAAATGGACCCTACCAAATCTTACATTAGGTATGCTTCGTTTCTGAAATATATTGATGGATGACTACGGATTCGTTCCAGAACTCAGTAACCTCCAACCTACCGCACTTCGGTTTCGACAACTCCCATTCTAATCTCCGAACGGGGTCAAATTTACTGTCGATATGCTCCTCGAGCAATCACTTTTAGTTCCCATGGGTACCACGTGTACAATAGGTTGGATCCATTATGCTAATTAGCCGGTAAAGTCTTGGAATAATGAGAAAGAGGAGAAGGCTTGAATCTGTATATACCCTTTAGCCACCTGCATACAATGGCACCTTATATCTGTAACTGGAGCGTTTCCATATTCATTGGCAGTGATGAAACGCGTTTTCTTCGCCGTCCCGAACCCCTCAATGAATACCCATCGCCTTGTGATCCAGCCATGGGCCGATAGAGGGAAATTCTAGTAGTTATCAGTTGTGCCATCGTATTAAAACTTGCCTAGCAGCGTTACTTCGGCGTTCAAAGACTCGGGTACAATCATGGAGATGTTTCATAATACCGAAGGCTATCATTCAAATTAGATATTATCATTGTTCGGCAAGTTATAATTTCTCACCGAATCATTCAATAGTGGGCAAATCAACCATTGGGTAGCGTACATCTAAGAAGAAAAAACTCTGCAAATTCTTTCACTGGGGTTTATTATTCAATTGGCTTGAATACTTATTAAAACTGAATACATATTAAATTTGTACTCTTTTTGAAAAACATACCATGAGGAATTGAATGAGACCCTCCCCACGTCCGTAGGTCAAACCATTCCCGATGTATGGCCCGATTTATGGTGCCAACATTTGCGTTTTTTGGTTTATTATTGTTTATTATTAAGCGTTTTTATTGGTGAGTAATAACATTTATGTCATCATTTATAGTATTCATAGGATTCTTTGAAATTAGTTTGTAAATGTTAATGCAATAAGTCCGGAATAAATTTGAAAATAATAGACAATTTCTTTTCAAAAGTAACAACGTGATTAAAAACATTTTTAGCACCCCAAAACGTGGAAAATGTTTCAGTTTTTCAAATATTGTTAAGTTTTTGTACGTCAAAGGTCGAAACAGCGCTTTTTGTTAATTATTTCCTCCAGTGCTTACCCGACGGTTGTTCCTAAAAGTTTAGATCAAGATTTTTAGCTTTGTCGCAAGAGCTCGTGATTTTTTCTACACGTATCTACTATCTTAATCGATTCATATCCTGAAGGTATACTTTTCTATTTATGGGATGCTTGTATCAGCAAAATTATAGATGACCCCATTGATACGACTATCCCCAACTACGAAACCCTAACTTTTGCGTAATAATAAGCTTTATTTTAAATTTAACCGTGTAATAACGATTTAATTTTACGGAATTCCTTATTAAACTTGCTAAGTACATCGAACTTCTTACATGAAAAACCTTAGTAAGTGATCACGAATGCTATGAAAATTGAAATACGTACGTTGTGGGTGACACTGATTTTAAATCTGAGAACTACAATTTGGAAACATTTAAAGTTCGTTAGAACTACTAAATCAGCTTTTACTCTAAACTTTTCTTTGTTGGAGTTATTTACTGTCTGCTACGATGGTTTAACGGTAAGAATGTTTCCCATCTTCTTATCTAAAAATATTTAGTTAGACGAACTCAAGTTGAAAGTGCTAGTTTTCACATTCTAGTAGTAAACACCTGTTTAATTTACACAGTAGATATACAGCGGATTCGCAGTGGATGGGGTTTCGAAACGAGTTTACGAAAAAGTAAACGAAATTTGTACGGTTTTCGGATAATTTACATTCAAGACGAAAAATTAAAATAGGTACGTGATTTTAGTGTTCCATAGATCTTGACAGAAAGACCATTGACTCCGCTGCTGAACCGAATTCAGGAGAAACAGAAAGAAAGGAAATCTAATTTAAGGGAAAGGCCATTATTTATACAATCAATGACATTGTGCACAATATTTCGGGAGAGAAGTATAACAGAAAACGAAATTCGGAGCTCTAAGTAGCCCGGAGCTATTTTTACCTATTTCGGTAAATTTGTTTATTACCTTTATAATAAAAGTAAATTCAGTTTTGCCGTTTGCTAAGAACAATATTACGTTCCATAACTATCCGATTTCCATCGAAATTCAAGGGATGTGAGGCTGAAAATTATCAGTCAGACGTATTCAAGGGCACTTAATTCAATCTGGGATCGAAAACGGAGAGCAAAATAAAATGAAATCAGAGACACGCGAGGGGAAAATTATACACCAACAAATTTTCGAAGGTCGTTTCACTGTTTTATTTTCACGCAATATAGTTTTTACAGTACAAAAACTACGGTATTTGACAGAGGTCCCAGTAATTTGAAGGAAAGAACTGGACCAGCTTTGCAGTTGGGTATGGGCAACGAAAGACGATTATAATTATCATCCGTAATCGTTTACATTATCGGAATTAATCAAGTGTGGAGGATCGCCAGGTATCGTAAATCTTCAAGGGGCGGGCGTTGCGACAAGGGTGCGTGGTATCCTCAGGGCCCCGGTTAATATGCTCGCGACCTTCGACTTGGTAAAAGGTGTGGTTTTCTATAATCTTTGCCATCGCTCACATGATACGACGTTCGAGTATCACGACATTACGATGTCAAATCGCGTTTTGTAATATGTCGAGCGATTTTGCTCCAAGGGGTATCAGCGTTGGGTCTCAATAAATATTCCGACCATACTAGGATCGGATACATCTGATAACGTATAAACTAGATAGAGAAAATTAAAAACACTTATCACGGGGGGGGGGGGGTGATACTGATAGGAACGTAATGCACCCCCATCTATTAAAAAAAAAAATCCATCTATCGCATCTCATTCGAAGAGTTGGTTAGTGACAAAAGAGTGGATTACGCTATTTGAAACAATGCGCGCAACAGACCTCTCTGGAATTCGCGAGGAATGAAGGATGCACCCGACGAACTAGAAGGAATCAGGAGCATATCTACATCTACATTCCTAAGTGACCGTGCTAAAGACCGAATTACTGAGGACTTCCAGTGGGACCAATCAGAGAGCTCGAAAAGCAACTTAATGCGGACACTTATGTCTATGCTGACAGCTGCGAGTGCTTCTTATCGTTTTAGTTATAATCGTTTTGCTGATCGTTCACTCATATTCCTGTTTAGGTTGTTTCCAGCCCTGTTTTCAGCTTCTGTGTTTTTGAAGTTAGTTAGGTACTACGATTCACTACAATTTACCAAACGAAACTGCCAGGGCCGCAGATAACTCTTTAACACGGGAGGCTAATTACTGATAATGCCCGCAACACTCAGAAGATGTCCAAGACGCTGGAATGCTTCTGGTGTATCTCCCAAGGCAGGAGATTCAAGAATCGGGCAGGGCAAACTAACCATATCCATCACAACACTGAAGATAAAAAACATGCCAAGTCGTGTCGTAAGGCCTGTACATTGTGTGACATGTGTATTGGAAGTGAGAAAATTTTCCAGATGCATCCCATTTTCGTATTGATGTAATTTGTTTTTTGCTAAGAAACAAAAGCAATTGCCTGCAATGGTCTCTTAGCAATTGCCCCTGTAAATTTGGCGTACTATTTGAGTTTCAGGGGAGAGGCAGCCACTGATATAGTGGATTTTGTAGCAATTTCGATATTTGCACGTAAAGGAACCATCACTCTCAATAATTCAATGGCAAATAATATTAATGAGACAACAGAAAGGTCCCTATCCCAAAAACTTCCAACATCTCAACGTTTGTCGCATCCCCTCTTTCTACCCAATCAATGACAACAATAAGAATAACATAAATAAATCACAAATTCAGCAAGCAGTAAGTAAAGTAAGAATTAAATACTTTTAAAAAATGTTGGAAGAACCACACAATGATTTATTATTTCTTCGTTCGATGCGGGTTATGGATAATTAGTGAACAGATTGTATGGTAATTAATTATAACAAAACCACATAAAGGACGGCACCAATCTTTTCCCGAATAGGTACAAGTTAGAGAAAAGTACTAGAAAAATTTACCTCTGGGAATTAAACACAGGAAGGTTAGGTTCAGAGCCTCTGAAACTCGATGCACTCTGAAATCCTAACCATGGTGCCAAGTGTTAGCGTAATGAATCATTAAATGAATCTGTATCAGGTTTTCACACTCCTTGAATAATAAGTCAAATTAGAACACAGAAGGGATGAAGTTACAGCTAACCGAGAATTATCTTTAAATGTAAAGTAAGTACCTATTAAGAGCTACCAAAATCGGCAAAAAAAAGTGTCCTCTTATTTCGAAAGTGTTTGAGTTCTTGATTTTACCCATTCTCTCTTTCTACCCTAAAATGTTACTCATTGGGATAAATTGGTAGTAGTAGTACCACCGACGTATTCCAGGCCGAAATTCCAGGAATTTCGTTAAATGCAGTAGTTTCGGAGATGAGCTTCAAAATTTCATAAACGGATAAATGTATACTTTTCTCGATTTTTGGAATTAAAGTGTATTGAAACGTCATTCAGCAAATTTTGAGAGACGCCAAAATCATTGTTATTATTATTTTGGTTTATTATTCAATAATGAACCATTGTAATCGCTCTGGAAAAAAAAAATCTAACCCCCCTCCCTGAAAATTTAATGGTTTACGTTTCAAAGGGTGTAGAATCCGAATCTGCAATAAACAATTTTCCGTCCGTCCGCCGTACGCCGTACTCACGATATCTCCGAAACGGCTGGAGCAAAAAATCTGAAATTTTCAGGAAAAATCCATCTTGGTCCGACGACGCCCCAATTCTTGAACCAGCTCTCTCTCAATTTAAAGTGCCCTTTAAGGGCTGTAAAGGTTTTGTAAAATCCCTAAAAACCTCAAAACAAGTCGAATCGGCCTAAATATTTTCCTATTTGAAGAACATACTATGAGGAATCGAATGAGTCCCTTCCCCACGTCCGTAGGTCAAACCATTCCCGATGTATGGCCCGATTTATGGTGCCAACATCTGCATTTTTTCGTTTATTATTGTTTGTTTGTAACATAGTGATGCCGATAGCGTCGAGTTGTAGCGAATGTGGTTACTGGAGTGATAGCCGATGTGGATATATATAGCCGATACACGGGTTGAAGCTTTCTGATATGTATGCTGATAATATATAGGTAAATAAACTGGAGTAAATAAGTATTCTTTCACTCCGGTTTATTATTAAATTGGCTTGCGTTCATGATTCTAATATCTACTAAGCTTCGGAGTGCGCGTGTTTCACAGGTGATAGAGCGATTATTGAATTTCAGGAGATATGCCAAGACCACGTAATTCGGTTCTCAACCAAAACAGCTATTTGGATTGATCAGTTGATGATATTTTTGTGCCTCCTCTACATCAGTCTACCTTTTGGCTACATCGTTTAAATTTGGGTTTGGGAAGTTTTAACGCAATACGAGCGCTAAAGGACTTGATAAATTATGGATGTTTTTATTGGGGGGGGGGGTATTGAGGTTCAATAAAAACGCTGCAAATTCTTTCACTGGGGTTTATTATTCAATTGGCTTGGGTTCATGATTTGAATTTCTACTAAGCTTTGGAGTGTGCGCGTTTCACAGGTTCGCGGCACACTAATATGATCAACTGATCAATCCAAATAGGTATTTTGCTTGAGAACAGATTTACGTGCTCCATGCATATCTCCTGAAATTCAATAATCGCTCTATCCTGTGAAACGCGCACACTCCAAAGCTTAGTAGAAATTCAAATCATGAACGCAAGCCAATTGAATAATAAACCCCAGTGAAAGATTTGCAGCGTTTTTTTATAGCAACTCTAAAAAATTGATTTTAACAGCTTACATAGCATTTTCATAGATTATTTCTAGTACATGAATGTCAGAACGATGTCTTGGTCTTGGTCTCAATCGATATTTGGAATTCAAATCTTCTTAGGAAACTGTAGGGCTGTTGTGGTAACATATGGGGCGATATGGAATAAATGGGAAAAGTAATCGAGTAAATGATTGTTACTAAAGAATTTACATTAAAAGCACATTATTTCAAAATAAAAGTATTGGTTCTCTATTGAACTTGGAAAAATCTAGGTTACCAATTCTGCGTTCTGTCAAAGGGACACAACACATGGGGGTAGGGGGGGGGGGGGGGCTTAATCACTTGGCGAGAGAGAATGATAGAGAAAGAATGGTCTCAAAGGAAATTGCACCTTTGCCTTTGCCTTCTCATTCGTGTAGTTTCGTCTAAGCATTTTTAAATTTATGTGAGAGAAAATGAACGTCAGGCGAGTGAGTTCAATTTCAATAAAAGTCTTATTCCCATTAGGAATCTTCCGTAATAGCACGTTCTAATTAGAGGGTAGACTGCAATGCAACGTAAAAAAGTCGTAAAGTCTTTGAGCTGCTCCTATCCGATGTTGTAAGGCGTGTGGACTAAGACATTCATGGCCGGCACTCTTCAGTTCTGTGCGGAAGAGCAGTTGGAGAGAATCGTCAGAGAACCTACTCAGAACTGGTCAAGGACTCATTAACTGTAAGGAAGATTAAAATACGTATCCTCTCTTAGGTTTATAGAAACTGTAAATGCAATAAAACCAGCATACATAAAATAGATTCTGCGCAACGTACAGTAGATTATTTATTCTAAGAAACTACTTAATTTAGGACAAAAGCTTCAACTTTATACGGTCGCATTGTTAGGTAAAATACTTTGAAAACAATAACAGCTCAATTCATCACCTGAACTTTCTTCCTAAGCGTACACTCTATGTTGGAATATGAGAAAAATTGGTGTAGATGTTGTGTTTGAGGAGGTTTCTAAATTTTCCGGTTAAAACAGAATGTTCGGAATTCGTATCCATATTAGACTTTAGAAGAATGCAATATCTTCTTATAGAACACAGGAAATTATGTTTAGGAAACATGAGGAAATCTGCCCAGTGGTCTCCGAATACTTGCAACAACCAACGGGCACTAGCGAGGAAAATAGTGTACGAGTAGATATAACGATTTATAACTGTTGCCCTCTGCATTCAACGCTCTTCATGATGAAAATTGAAAGTTCTGAAATATTTTCGTATCGCAAATCAAAATCTTAATTGATCAAAAATTAAGACGTGAATCGGAAGAATATTCTAGCTCGAGTAGCGACAGGTATTATCCCCTCCCTCTCCCATCCAGTTAGCGAAATCTAAATTTTCGAGGTTTGTTGTACAACCACACAAATTTGTTGAACAACTATACAATTGGGATCAAAAAAACGTCTGCCAAGTGGTTGTGGCGCATAGCTTCCTCGTATAAATAACATGACTGTATAGATCATTGAAAATTATTATTGACTGAAGAACTTCGTTCAATTAGGCGAAGTAAATATTGAATTGGGGTAAATTTATTTTTATGTAGGAGCATAACTTGAGAAACGCTGCAAATTCTTTCACTGGGGTTTATTATTCAATGGGCTTGCGTTCATGATTTGAATTTCTACTAAGCTTTGGAGTGTGCGTGTTTCACAGGTGATAGAGCGATTATTGAATTTCAGGAGATATGCATAGAGCACGTAAATCTGTTCTCAACCAAAATACCTATTTGGATTGATCAGTTGATCATATTTGTGTGCCTCCTGAAATTCAATAATCGCTCTATGTGAAACATGCGCACTCCAAAGCTTAGTATAAATTCAAATCATGAACGCAAGCCCATTGAATAATAAACCCCAGTGGAAGAATTTGCAGCGTTTTTCACCATACAATTATTAGGTTTTCGAGAGGTATTTTCATTTCACAACTGCTTGTTGTCGACATGTGATTCAGATCAAAATCATGAGAATTCTCACTGCAAAGGGGCGTTCTGAACCTGAAGCAGGAGAATAATCCCATACCATATTTAAAAGTATTTTAAGGAAGAAATGGCGTGACAACAACAACCCATAAACGCTTTATGATTCACTACCCAACGGGGAATTACTAAGCGGATGAAATTTACTCGATGGGACGGAAGAGAAAACAACGGCGCGACGACAGAACTAATTGAGGTGCGTAATTAGCACCCATTGCACTACTAGTTTATCTTCGTATCATGAGACACATGAACTGGGTTATCCGAATAAAGTGTCGCTACCCAATGAAGTTCGATGCTCATCAGTCCAGTCCGCACCTCTACGGTCTTTCATTTCAGTTGAAATACTCGGGCCGAATCGATAAATTGTGGATTCCGAGTTGAGTTAAATCCGAAATCCTCCCTCGATCAAATATTTACCATGCGCGGGAACTACGTCTCTGTAAATAGACTGGTAAAAAGAGGTTTTGTTCAGTACGAACTATCTACATATTCCCCTTACAGGGCAGGATTGAATGAATGATTTATTAGGGTTTACTTTCCTCCCCGCATGTGATGTACACAGGGAACGGCGGTGACTGGGGGTCCTTCGGCAGCTAATCGAGAAACAATTTGGGGTCATTACTCCTGATGACGGTACAGAAACGTCCGTGGGACCTTACGCCGACAAAGTTCCGAAGCCCACAATGCATATTCCGTTTCGGGACTTCTCCTAAATACCTAATGAAGCATCATTCAAGTCCGACAATGCCAGTCCGGTGGGTTTCAGACGGTGAGCTCGTTAGATGTTTTACAAGAGAAAGGTTTCATAAGGTTACGATATGAGATTGGTTGCGAACAGAACCATTTGATAACTCCGATGCAGTTATAGAATCTTGAACGATGACCATCGCCGAGCGAATTCCGGGATTTCACAATAATTAACGAGGAGATTCGTTTTTTATAAACGTCGTCGTTGATTTCAAGCTAAGTTGAAAGCCAGCTTAACTGTACATAATACAGACTGTCCAATTAAAAGGGTTTTGTTCCTATAACTTGCACAACGAAGGGGGTTCATAAACTGCCAAGAACCAAAATTATCTCAATTATCAAAAAAACGTCTACAAACTGCCTATTGGGTGGAAAAGCACAATACTTCCTAATATACGGAATCAACACAGTTCACTAAATGGGAGGTCGTATATTAACAGCTAGTTATGAAATGGAGAGAAAGAGGAAGATTCTAGGAAACGATACCTGGAGATAGGGTGTGGTATGAAATGTAATCTTCTACACTTTAAGTATCCGTTTGAAAATTATGTAAGATTCTGAGTTTAATACAGAAACGTGCACGAACATTTGTAAGTTTGTGAGGCGATCGAATGGTATGGTTGCCCCTTCCATTGAGCTGAATACGGTTAATTGCTCCGCCACGCTCAGAGGGTGACCCAGAATCTTGAAAACGTCTGATTCATCTCCCAAGGCGACGGATTAAAGAATTGGGAAGATCCAACTAGCCATATCTATCACAAGTGGGAGTAAGCGGACATTTGAATTGATCTATCATTTTCAATATTCATACCCCAAAAATTAGGTGTAACGGGAAGTGTTGTGATACCAATTTAAATTTCAAACTCACAGGACGGGCACGAAATCAATATTTTTGAATTTGTTAGGTAATGGAATGGTACAGGAGCCCCTTCCATTGGGGTGGATGCGGTTATAATGCTACGCCACGCTCAGAGGATACCCCCAGACGCTTGAAAACGCCTGATTCATCTCCCAAGGCGACGGATTCTAAAATCGGGAAGAGCCAACTAACCATATCCATCACATTGGTGTTGGACACGAAGTCCGCACTCTGCGAATTCCGAAGCACATTTTTCTACAACAGCTTAACCTGATTTCTTAGCTATTGTCACGGTCGTTTGCCTCACAACCCGAGCGTGCGAACCTCGAACTTCTTCATCATCTTTTTCCATATCCTTTGGTTGGAAAACAAGAATATTATGTCTCCGGGGCCACTTTCCGTTGTGAAAACGGTACAGGTATTCCAGCATTTCCTCTCCCGTTCGGTCGCATGACTCCATTCAATAGACCATCCCCTTGGCCTCCGTTCTTCCAAAAAGGAATGGAATGCGCAACGGTAACGAGTGTGTGAAGAAATTATTTATATGTGGATTTCTCCTTGGGATTAGGATAACCGCGAGATGAATTACTAACGGTTTTGCCTGGGGTTTTGATTTATCTGGTAGAATGGTGTTATCATATCCTTAAACTTTTCAATGTATTTTCTTTCATTCATTCAGACAAGGTAATGAGTAAGGGGAAAGCACCAGTAGTGGACATGTTAAGAAAATATTGTGTGATTGTTTGTGTTACCTCATAAATTTTTAGCTCTCAAATTTTTTCTTGGGTGTCTACACGTTCTTCAGACATTTTTAGTTGAGTTTAATCAAAGGAAACGCCAATTTTATAAATATTTGAAGAAATAGAGTCAAATTTTGTGGAATAACAGAAAACACCAGTAGTGGACAGCTAAAATTTTCTAGTGTTGAAGTAGTGGACACTTCATGACCCAGTAGTGGACACGTCGTAGATATCAACAAGACGACGTAAAATCTCGTTTAAAATCATGTATATATCGGTAGTAAAACAAAAAGAATTCCATTCAACTCTAGAATGAAGTGAGCACCAGTAGAGAACAATTCATGTATAAGTAGAAGATAGCTCATGGACTAGTAGTGGACATCTCTTGCACTAGTAGAGGACTCCTCCTGTCTGCCTCTGGTCCGCAACACTATATTCGTTTGAAAATCGTACCGAGAGCTTGTTCCAATACAAATGAACAAGTAGAAAATTAAGAAAATATCCTTTCGTGAAAAGGGAAGTTGCACCATTAGTGAACAGGGATGTCCACTACCGGAGCATCCGTCATTTTTGTTGTACTAGAAGTGGACATGCTTTAAAAGCCCACTTTATCAATATTAACGGAGTTAGGCGACTGGAAAATCGTCAATTTAGTTACTGAAGTATATATTCAAACCAATGGGAACAAATATTTGAATATTATATGTGAACATTGCTTAAAACATACTTTCTATTCCTTAGCATTTTGCACAGCGTCCTGCTCAAAATCACTCCACCCACAGACTGGTTGTTTTTAATGTCAAGTTATTATTTTTCATTTTGGCCCTAACGTTTTCTTTTGGTTCATCACGTTTGTCAGGCTATTACTTTAGTTAATCCAAAAAGATTCAAGTGCCCTGCTCAACCAGAATCCTTATTCTACAACTTTTTTTCCGAAGTGTCCACTATTGGTACAGTGTTCACTATTGGTGCTTTTCCCTTACATGGTGCCAGAAGATTAGAAGCCGATCAAGCTCTAACTCCTAAACAAAAAGAAAACTCTAAAATCATAAGCAACACAAAAACTTACTCATTACTTTAATGTTTCGTTTTTGATTTGCATTATCACCGTTCCAAAATGAAACCCAAATGATAAGATTTCGTTCATGAAAAAGAGTGATTTGTAAATTTTAAAATAAGTAGGTAAGTAAGTAGGTAAATTTTGGGGTCCTCAAAACTAATTCAATGAGGGGAATTCGAAATTCGTTTGAAAATCGTCTCAAAATTCAGTGATGTATTTTCGAGAACCTTCATAATACGTTTTGTTTTTGAGAAAGGATGTTGTAAGGGATCTTTTAAAAATAAGTTCATTAAAGAAAAAAATGTATTCGGACTAACTCAATGTAAGTGTTTGTATCCTTGAAACTGAGTTAGTTCGAGTCCATCAAATGTTTCGGTCATATGCCGATTAAAACAAACAAGTGCTACTGGAAGTTATTCAGAATATTTTTGCGTTGTTCCGCATGTTTCTGCAATATCAGGGGAGGTATGTTGTAAAACCATTCTTGTAACTCAGGCAGTTCGTTCCCCACGAGATTCACTCATTTGTTTTTTTCTTCAGTGCAGTGGTTCACACGGATGGTCTATCCAACTCACTTGCCACATCTTGAGCAATAAGAATCCGAATGAACAGCGGATGTGGAACAATTTGAATGTAAGTCTCATTCATTTGGATTAGGGCCAAGGTCGGGCCTTTATCTCTCCCTCGGACGGAGATTTGGATTCCAGAAAGCACACCGAGAGACCATCGGAGTGCTCAGGTACGACGAGCGCATAGTATGCAAAACGAGGGTAGATAATATAAAACCTCGGGAACCGCGTCATGGAACGTTAGGCAACTAGTCAACTGACATGCCGGTCCGCCGCAACTTGCACTGAGCATTGCGCAATCCGTACAAGTGTCGAACATCTGAGGAGGGAAGCCGAGCTAGCTGAATACATTACGGCGCCCCTCACTGCATGACCGCAAATTTTCATAAACAGCAATTAGTCAACATCGCCACTGCATATTTATTTACATAATGGTTCCACCTCTATACTGTTAAGGAACTGCTATTAGATGGCCAACAAATTTTCAACAACCTGAGCCAGAAGTTGGTAACCCTGTTCTCCCGAAAAGTTTGAAGTAATAGGTCAAAAGTGTAAAAAGTGTCAGCTGTATGAACCCGTTTCAAAACATTAGCCAGAGAAACCAAATGTTTGTGACAGCTCAAAGTTTTGGTTTATTATTCAATAATAAACCATTGTAATCGCTCTGGAAAAAAAAATTCTAATCCCCCTGAAAATTTCATGGTTTACGTTTCAAAGGGTGTAGAATCCGAATCTGTAATAAAAAATTTTCCGTCCGTCCGCCTTACGCACGATTCCTCCCAAACGGCTGGAGCAAAAAATATGAAATTTTCAGGAAAAATCCATCTTGGCCCGACGACGCCTCAATTCTTGAGCCAGCTCTCTCACTCAATTTATAGTGCCCTTTAAGGGCTGTCAAAGTTTTGTAAAATCCCTAGAAACCTCAAAACAAGTCCAAGCGGCATGAATGTAAACTTATTTTAAGAACATACCGTCAGCAATCGAATGAGCCCCTCCCCAGGTCCGTAGGTCAAACCATTCCCGATGTATGGCCCGATTTATGTTGCCAACATTTGCGTTTTTTGGTTTATTATCGTTTGTTGTAACCTAGTGATGTCCGGCCGATAGCGTCGAGTTGTAGTGAATGTGGATACAGGAGTGATAGCCGATGAGGATACTTGTAGTTTATAGCCGATACACGGGTTGAAGCATTCTGGTGTGCATGAAACGCTGATAATATATAGGTAAATATTATTCAATATTATTACTGGGGTTTATTATTACTATAGCACGTAAATCGGTTCTTAACCAAAATACCTGTTTGGATTGATCAGTTGATCATATTTGTGTGCCTCCTGAAATTCAATAATTGCTCTAACACCTGTGAAACACGCACACTCCAAAGCTTAGTAGAAATTCAAATCATGAACGCAAGCCAATTGAATAATATACCCCAGTGAAAGAATTTGCAGCGTTTTTTCCAAGATCAGTTAACTGAATCGGGAATCGAGAAAACCGGAAAATTTGTATAAATTTGTGCACGTCGACAGCCAGTACAACGATTATTTATTGAAATCCTCAACATAAAAAATTATTGAATAAAATAATCAGGTATACATGCCGGGTCTTGGTAACGTGAATCCAGGAGCAAGAATTAAGGGGAGCGGGTGACAAGCTGTAGGCAATGAAGGAGGTCAATGCAATTCCCCGAAGATAACTTCTGGCTAACTGTTGGTCAATGGAGATCCACAAAATGAACTCTCCAAATACTCTTACTTTCCACAGTTACTGAACGAATTGTTTGGTTGAAGTTGATTCTATTTTCCTAGTCAACATAATAAATAGAATAATACGTGTAGCACAAGTTAAGATACTTACAAAAAAAGTGGAGAAATTCACTGAGTTTTCTAGTCTTCTGAATTCACACATTCTAAATTACGTCCCGCGATCTGGAACTTGGTCGTGTACAACTGGATATTTTACATAATTTTATTCAGACAGGACTAATTAACAGAATTGTTTGAAAAGTGCACGGATCAATAGCAATGAATGTCACGAACAGTAAATTCAATTACTCCAAGTAGCAGCCTGGTATAGGTATATAGGATGTGGAATTGTAGAAGAAGAAAATTAGCTCTTTTGTGTAGGGAAGTCGTTTGCTGACCCCGCAGGACGGAAAAAGGGCATTTCGACCTTCACCTCCCAGATGGGACGCTCCCCACGATTTTATTCGGGGATTTCCAATCAGGATAAATCTTGGTGAGTGGATTCGGGGGGGACCTTCCAGAATAAATTGGATCAATTGAATACACAGTGGGAATCACTTATATAGCACCATTAGTCGAGGATCGAATTCGTAGAAAAATCAAATCAACTGTGTGCTACGTGAATAAATGCTCATTTTGTGAGCCAATTGGTACTCACAATTTGTACCACGAGTACTTGAAATACTCATCTCAAACACATCTATATATTCAATAGTAATAGTAATAATTTAATTTTTTAAACGTATGAAAGCTGAAGATATATGTAGGCTAGTTTTAATCGATTCAGGAGTGAAATGTAGCAACACATTTGACTTCGGAAATCGATAAAACGATATTTATTGTCTTGCGAACTGAAAACTATTTTAACCTCGAAAGTTGCAAGTTTCTACGAGCATAGGTATCAATTTGGTAATACACGTGATTCTTAAAACGAACGCACACAGATTTCGGCCAGACACCTGTATGAGCAGACAGGTATACTTAATGAAGTTAGGCGATGTTAATGTTCTATGCTGAATCAATACAGAGTACACCATCATTCTGTGATAAAACGACTTTAGGAAATTACGGTTTTATCCATCTAAATAACGCACGAAGCAAATACAGACTCTTTGAAAATTACGAAATGATACGGAAAAATAACAGGAATTGTGTGTTGATGGTGTATGTCAAGTGGAGTGAATACATATCATCACACATTGATTTTGATTTTCCACTAAACTTGACATATTTATATTCTTCAAATCTTAGGTGGTTTCTTCTTAAATTCATGCAATATTCAGATATAGTCTTAGTTATGGTCTATACTCATATACCTACCTACAAAAACTACTTTATTGCGTCGCAGAGAGAGAATTCCTTTGGCGGCAATTTCTGGAAAATTATAGCTCGACGAGTAAAATTAACAGCCTTAGACATGTAAGCTCAGTTAGAGCGACGCTCGCACACTTTAAAAGGATAAAATCCGTATAGGGTATTTAGAGAAGCAATAAAAGACTCAGAGAAACCGCGGTATGTCCGAGAGGATTACTTCAAATTACAAATAAGTACTAGACAACTAGGTGTATATAGATAAAATCAAGAACGGAGTGGGACTTATGGGATCGGAAACCGTTTCGCCGAGAAAGTGCAAGGAGCATCTAAACTGCCTTATAAGCCGCGCGAAACACGAGCTG
Organism: Creontiades dilutus; assembly: GCA_031894815.1. NCBI lineage: Eukaryota > Metazoa > Arthropoda > Insecta > Hemiptera > Miridae > Creontiades > Creontiades dilutus. The sequence continues at coordinate 572,152 of JAVIWC010009583.1, forward strand.
GAGCCGAAGTACCGTCAGGGGCACGTGCTTTTGCCTCCCATTCAGGACTTCGGCGGTAAGGGTGCGCAAGACCTCACATATAAATAGTGGCATTACTCCAGATAAAATAGATCCTACGGATCGGAATTTCTAGGGGTTTCATACGCCGGGAAAGGGGGGAAAAAACGGCCGTTTAGCTCTGTCGATATGGTAAAACCGGGCGAGTTGGGTAACGCGGAGTGGTCGAGGTAAGTCCTTCACTTGTTGTCCCATTAGAGAAATCGCTTTGACGGATGTCATCCGCACTTGCGCTTGATGAGTCCAGCGCGAGAGTCAATTTCTCTATCACATCACAATAAAGATGAAGTTCGTGGGAGGCAACCAGTTTAATAATTTACCGCCCTCGCGCTGAGGCGGGAGAATCCCGAGTAAATATGGTCTGGCAAACAGCAGTGAATCTCCCGGCCTTATTAATATTATTCTCCCTCCAATAATTATTCATAATAACATAAATAATACGATCTGCATACTTGTACAACACTACATGTTATTATTTTTGCGTTCTCCAAACTGAAGCGACAAGGAAAACAGAATAGCGAAATTACTCACACGGTGATTATCAAATAAGGCAAATTCAATCAAGGTAAAAATTGTTACATTTATTTACCTTCAGTTTAATCATAATAGTGTTGATATATTTTAAATCAATTTCTATTTTCAGTGGCCACATGATGCCACTACCTAACACATACATCTCGTTGTTTGGGACCTTGAGATTCGAAACGTCTTGAATACAGGTTTCTCATAATTGATCACTGTTATTTCTACTTTGTAGAGTAAAATCAATAATTCAGTGTAAGCATCTGGAGTAACTTCCATAGTTTGGTAACTTTAATTCTTTCAACTAATTAGATGTTATTATGAAATACAACACAAATACTATAAATTACAATCTAACGTTAGGAACGTTTGAGAAGTTAGAAACTAACGAGATTTGGTATGACAATCGGTCGACAATTTTAAATGTTGCTCTCTCAAAAAAAGGCTTGAACATCCGGAGTATAATTTTGTATTGAATTATATAAGCGGATTTTGAATTTTGTATAGTTGGTTAGTTGGATGGTTCCCTAAATACATACATAAAACCTCTTTTGTCATAAACTTCACATCTTGTGAAGTACGTGTGGTTGGTAATTTAACTCAGAATCTATTTCAATACCAATTTATTTACTACCAAAATGGATCAAACAAAACCAGAATAATATTTGATTTGAAAAAAAAAAAAAAACTATTCAAAGGAACCTACTTTTTAAGTTGGTTAAGCTTATGAAAAAACGCTGCAAATTCTTTCACTGTTGTTTATTATTGAATTGGCTTGCGTTCATGATTTGAATTTCTACTAAGCTTTGGAGTGTGCGTGTTTCACAGGTGATAGGGCGATTATTGAATTTCAGGAGATATGAATAGAGCACGTAAATCTGTTCTCAACCGAAACACCTATTTGGATTGATCAGTTGATCATATTTGTGTGCCTCCTAAAATTCAATAATCGCTCTACCACCTGTGAAATACGCACACTCCAAAGCTTAGTAGAAATTCAAATCATGAATGCAAGCCAATTGAATAATAAACCCCAGTGAAAGAATTTGCAGAGTTTTCTTTATGGTTATCAGAATACTTCAACCCGTGTATCGGCTATAAACCCTTTTAGGAGGTCACTCCAGTATCCCGTTCACTACATCACTATTTTACTGTAATCAAAACAAAAACAATAATAAACCAAAATAACGCAAATGTTGGCACCATAAATCGCGAACCTCTTTACCAAAATTCGATTCCTCATGGAAAGCTCTTCAAAAGAATTCCAAATTTAAGCCGCCTTGACTTTTTTTGAGGTTTTTAGGGATTTAACAAAACTTTGACAACCCTTAAAGGGCACTTTAAATTAAGTGAGAGTGATGGCTAAAGGATTGTCGGACCAATATTGATTTTTCCCGAAAATTTCAGATTTTTTTCAGATTTTGGATTCTACACCCTTTGAAAAGTAAACCATGAAATTTTCAGGGGGGTTAAAAATTTTTTCTCAAGATCGATTACAATCGTTTATTATTAAATAATAAACCAAAATGTAGATGCACCACACATTGTGAGGTTGGATGTTAAGTAGAATACAAATAGCTTTCAGAACTTCAGAAGAACGGAAATATAGATTCAGAAATGTTTTAATGCAAAACAAAAGCAAAAATATATTGTCTAGTGTACAGGCATCGTGAGTTTTATTTTGTCTTCTTCTCCTAAGTAGTGGCGAATTCAACAGATATCGCTACGATTACTCGCATTGAATCGCAGTAGCGATTGTCAACGTAACGGATAATTCAAAAACCCTTTTCCCATAGCCATTTCGGTTGTTGCCCGTTTCAAACTTAGTCAAAGTTTACTTGATCTTGAACTGAATATATGCGCAGTGTCCCTAGCAATTCTATTGAAACCAGGTCAGATTGAATAATAATGGATGTTCTTATCCGAAATTCCCATCCCACCGTAAGGATATCCATTCCCCAAGACTGCCGTATACTTACTCAAAACCGTTTTTCATGCATATATTCATGTATGCATGATATGCGCGTCGTAACGGAGTTAAGAACCTTGAGACTGGGGATATGACCGCGAATAGCAGTAAGGGTGGTAGTCATTAGAACCACGGTCGTAGAGGTTGGAAAACAGTTTTGGGAACGTGAATTATTGATGAAGAGGGACTTGAGTGCTAGCGATCAACACTTCATGATCATAGTATGTAAATATGATCGAATATATGGCCAGGGTACCGTACGGTCTCATTTGCTGGTACGGTCACAATTGAGCAATGATCGCTGGTATTTTGATCTGTTTGGAACAAATTATGTCGGTGGGGATCAAATCGTATTTTGTGATTGGTGTTGGCAGTTCTCCCTTACCGATTCTTGAAACTGCTACGCGTGAACATAAACGGGAACCTTTCGCATTCAATGGTATCGTCTGGATGATGCAGCCATATCCCCTCGGCCCTAAGAAGACTTAACTAGTCCATTCCATCACCTTCTGTTTACATGTTCGCTATGCATGGTAACGAATCACTCACCCTCTAATGCTGACTATTCTGACGCCACTTTACCCTCGCACTGCCCATGCAGGCAAAATGCACAAGAGCTTTCATATCGTCGGGTTCCGGGTAAAAGTGACCAAGTAACATTTTTTTCAAAATGAGCTTTTTTTGTCATTCCGGTACTAAGGAACGTTGTCTACTGTGTGTTGTTGCTAAGAACGTTATCTTCAAACTGATGTGCAAGAAATACTTGAAAATAAATTTTACCTGCCTGACCCAAAGAGTTTTATGTGACCAAATGGCATTTGAACTCAACCACAAAACACGAGATGGATTATAAATGTACTCTCGCTGGTGCATGTAAATGTTATCAATTGCCATTTGATCACTTTTACTGTGTAAGATTTGTAAGATTGCATAGTGGGCAGGTGAAAATGACCAATTACAGTGATAGGTGATGGATAACCTTTTCTAACAGAAATAGGTATATCATTGTTATTAGATGCTTGGCAACACGATAAATTAACGAAAAAACTATTCAATCCCTCAGTTTCATGTAACTATGCGACAGATTTTCGAAGAATTGAATTGACCAAATGAGTAAAGCTTGAAACTCCAGGCAGGTAAAAATGACCAAATAGAGTTTTCCGTTTTTAGCTCTCATTTAATCTGAAGTGAATTTTGAAGCACGATATCATAGGCGGGCACTAGCTAACTACCTACAGGATAAAGAAAAATCGAAACATAGTCGGATGAGACATCACACAACCAGTGTTCGTAAGAAGAAAATAGGTGAAACTTCAGATCGCTCCCCTGTAAAATTTTGCAAATGTTACTTGGTCACTTTTACTCGGAACCCCACGATATATTACGATATCAAACTACCCATAATTTCTTATTTGTTCCTGCCATGCCTATTGCTAGCCTTTCTTCCTTAAGCCTCCACCCCTCCCCCATCTGACTTCTGAAAGACACGGGAGTGTAATGGATTTTAATGCAGTTCTGCATTTCTGTGAGTTGCTCTTCTCGTTTCTTCCCTGAGCACAAACCTAACGCTATTTACCTATACTCAGGGTGTTGCAGAAATATTGCCTCAGCTATTGGAGGGTGCCTCAAGTCCTTTCTACCACTTCATTGTTCCAATTTGTTAGAATCAATTGAATCAAGTTAGGATCAATGCAACGTATGCCTGTATGTTCACGAGTGATGTGGATGCCAAAACGGAGGAAAAGGAAACAAACGGTTACGCGTAAGTTAAACTCATTGTAAAGGTAAGTGACTTGTTGGTTTGATTAATAGCAAAGCATTTAATCTGGAAAATGTTTGGATTCAACTATCAGACAGATTTCAGTTTCAGAGAATTCAGTCAGTGCTTATCAAGGGCTTCTATACATTCCTCTTGAAAACAAACAAGCAACAATGCACCATCATTCATTGCCAGCTTCGTAATCGACCTGTCATTCTAATCTTGGGGTGTGATCATTTTGCGACTCGCAATACGTAAATCGGAACAACTTACGTCGGCGTCTCATGCCTTGGCATTGACTGCGATTCACGGAAAAGCGGCATGAATATTCACAGAGACCGGCGTGACGGATGATTTGTGGCACGAAATAATTGATTTACCGGGATGCCAACGGTGTCCTGGAGCCTTTTAACGGGTAACATATCCCGCTACTCGAGGAGAAGTTGAACCAGGATCTTCCTGAGTTCAGTATGAATGTAATACTTGTATCTGCTCGGAAAACAATTTGGAAAATGAACTTGCAAACAGGCATTTTTTAGAAGCGTCAGGCGCCCCTAGCATTAATAGTATGTAAACAAAAACATCAAAACTACAAGAGAAAATTATTTTTGCCATTTTTTCAAATTGCGATTGGTAGTACAGTGGAAAAAGCGAATTTGTATGGTAAAGTGGGATTTAAAGTGTTACAAGCTACATTTTTTAAAAAGAAGAACCTCCCTCCTTAAATACATTTTCGAGAATTATAAATTTTGGTTCTCATGGTTCTCGCCAAAGTTAACCCAAATTTCTCTAACATTCGATCATGCTATTAAAATTCTCCAATGAACCGACTAGCTCTAACTGCACAATATTATTGTGCACTGATTGTATTAACTATTGTTCACTAATATAATGTATTAGTGAAGGCCCTACGTAATACAAGCATCTGCTTCAATATTCACAAAACTGTATATTTCGGTGGTTTATTTCAACGCAGCGTTGGATCAATGAGCATCAAATGAGTGACTGCTTTTAGTATACTCAAGGTAAACCATATATAGAATGTATCAAAACGAGAAAAAAATAGTTGTATCAAAAACAAGAGAAAAATAATAGAGCGATTATTGAATTTCAGGAGGATCACAAATATGATCAACTGATCAATCCAAATAGGTATTTTGATTGAGAACCGATTTACGTGCTCTATGCATATTTCCTGAAATTCAATAATCGCTCTATCACCTGTGAAACACGCACACTCAAAAGCTTAGTAGAAATTCAAATCATGAACGCAAGCCAATTGAATAATAAACCCCAGTGAAAGAATTTGCAGCGTTTTTTCAAGAGATTACATGGAAAAATATTCTATTTGAAAATTTTAAATTTCGTAAGACGGAGCGTGCATATCAGAATGCTTCAACCCGTGTATCGGCTATAAACCCTTTTAGGAGTTCACTCCAGTATCCACATTCACTACATCACTAGGTTACTGCGATCAAAACAAAAAAAAACGTTTAAAAAAAAAACCCTGTTGTTTTTGTTTTGATCGCAGTAACCTAGTGACGTAGTGAATGTGGATGCAAATGTTGGCACCATAAATCGGGCCATACATCGGGAATGGTTTGAGCTACGGACCTGGGGAGGGGCTCATTCGATTCCTCATGGAAAGTTCTTCAAAAAACGTCCAAATTTAGGATGCCTTGACTTTTTTTGAGGTTTTTAGGGATTTTACAAAACTTTGAAACCCTTAAGGCCACTTTAAATTGAGTGAGAGAGCTGGCTAAAGAATTGGGGCGTTGTCTGACCAACATGGATTTTTCTTGAAAATTTCAGATTTTTTGCTCCAGCCGTTTGGGAGAAATTGTGCGTACGGCGGACGGACGGGAAAATTTTTATTGCAGATTTGGATTCTACACCCTTTGAAACGTAAACCATGAAATTTTCAGGGGGGTTAGAATTTTTTTTTTCAAGAGCGATAATAAACAATGGTTTATTATTGAATAATAAACCAATAGTTTGTTACGATTCAACTCAAAATGTAGTCTGGTACCCAAAAATAAGTGTTTTTGCTTAAATTATTAAGCTCAAATGCAGGTGAAATCAAATAATGGTGATATTATTATCGCGGTATTTATCCTTATCCATTTAAGTGCTTTGAAAATTCACGTCGGTTATTCCGTGTAAATTTCACTTTGAATTATTCGGATTGTTTTTCCGGTTCACTAAAGATACTGACATTTTATTCGGAGCCCGTAGGTCTATTATTGTCGTTTTATTGTTCAAATTTATGTAGGCCTGGTTTCAGTTATGAAAATATTAAAGGGACAACAGAAAATGAATTACGGAACTCCCGCTATAGTTTTGTATGATATTGTTGAGTGTGAAGCTATTACCTACCTATTTTATTACCGAAATCCGAACAACGATGTGTAAATCAGCAAATGAATTGTATGACCGAAGTCAATTTTATAATTGCCTTGGTAATAAAATTGAATGTTTTTCTGTTAAAAATTAAAAGTTAATGAGCTGACGATGATCGACGACGAAGAATCATGAATTTAAATATAATTACATTCTAGATATAAACATGAAAATAAAACATATTCCTTTCTCGTAAAATAAGATCCTATGAACATACATTTGATTATACAAAGATGGCGCAGACTCAATTGTTCTTTCGCACAAAGAACGTCGAGAAATTTAACAATCATTTCGTAAACACGAATTCAAAACCAAATTTCGATTCTGACTGTCTACTCATTCACTCTCTTGAAAGCATTGAATTGATTGAGAACGCGGTATATCGTACGCCAAGTGTGGGTAACTCATGACTTGACCAAGATAGGTCAAGCAATTTTGCAACTTGTGAGCAGTTATTTAAAAGTGATTACAGTTTTCAAGACACGCAAAATATGTTTATCGTTAATTAAGCGCAAGGGAGTAGAACGGACCTGAACTTTAGCACACTAATCTAGGCCAAAGGTTAAGATTACGCTGAAATAGCTAGGGAAGTAGGTTTATGTCCTTTTTAGCTACACGCTTCAATTGGTGGCTATCGTGATTATTACAACCTAGACCTGAAATGTAATGATTTACTTCGGGATCTCAGCGATAATTGCGTAATTGGTGGAAATCGTGCTATAATCAGGGGGTTTAGGGCCTACCACGTCCGTTTTTCAATCTCTAGTCTTCAATCAACTTTTAAGAAATACGATGATCAAAATAGAACCAAGAAAATGTTTGAGGAATCACTTAGGGTAGTGAGGGGTAATACCGTGCATCGGGTAATACCGCCCATGGCTGTTTCGGATGTATGAGACACCAGAAACGTGGGAATGAGCGCCGATCCTAGGGAAATGTCCCACCAACTAGGTTCTAGCGTTACCCTACCTGCAAAGTTAGCCTTCTTGACGTGAGTGCAGTGAGTATTTTTCCGAATCGTTTGATGTTATTTCTTGTGCATCGGAAATAAGCAATGTAAGTCCCATTTTCAACTCTTTTTTAGATTAGTTTTCATGTATATACTCAGAATTTCATCATCTTTCTGAAGCACTAACCAAATTCAAGTTTTGATTGTAAATGAAGTCAGCGTGAATGAATTACGAAAAACGTAAACATTGGGGTAATGCCGCCCATCCTATCGGGGGAATGCCGTGCATTTCTGAAACGTCAAAAAAAGATGGAAAAGAACAACAAATAACCAACAAAGCGCCAAATTCATCTGGATTTTGATCAACTCACTACTAGTAGCAGATATGGGGTTCAGAAGAAGTAGAAGAAAGGTGGAAATCATGAAAAAAATTGAAAGACCCGCAAAAAAAGAAAGAGAAGCGCAAGAGAACCAGAAGTGAGAGCAGTGACACTGATGACTGAGGAGATACTTCTGAGGGAGACCTTGCTGGAGACACAGACGAAGTTGTTGAAGAATTCTTGACTTCGTCTTTTGTGGACAGCTTGTGTACAATTTGCCAAGAAGCCGATAATAATTCGCCAAAGTGGAATTGCGAGCACTGCAATCACAGCAGCCACTACACGTGTTCCATGGGACGACCTGATCACGGACTATGTGATGTATGCAAGGCTATTTTATAATTTTGTAAAGAAAGAAAAGCCAAATATTAGTGTGGGTTCAAAAAAGTTCTATATACAAGACTAGTTGTTTACCTATTTCTAAGTCATCGTTCATTTTGACTATAGTTTATTGACTGTTTTCATGGTTTTTATTGTATTAAATACATTTAACCTTCTAACTTTGGGAAAAATGGGTTGAATGACGGTTGAGAGGGGAACATAATTCAGTTCTCGGGGTTGGGCGTCATTACCCCACACTCTGTGGGGCAATGCCGCCCAAAGCACTTTATTAACATTCACGGCTGTTTTTCCTTTTATGTAACGGAAATAGAATAAATTCTAGAGCCATTCGTCCAAGAAAAACATTTTTATGACGTTCTGTCCCTTAACTGTATGGTTCCAAAGTTAAGTGCACGGTATTACCCCTCGTTCCCCTACAATTTTAACATCAAGTTTTTATAATGATATACCAATGATATATTAATGAAACGATAAACGATCATTAACGAGGGAACTTAGCCATGGTTCAGTATGTCTTCTGGCAAAATTTCAAACAGTTTTATTTTCGTCTAAATAGTACTTGTTTGGAATAATTCAATATTTATACCGTAATTTTTCAGGTCAGGCATTGTATTTTATGGAAACCATGATTCATAATTCAAGTGTTGACAAGTAATTTGTATTTTTCGTAGATCGACATTCCATTAGACAGTAGGAAGTTCTGAGATTCGTATCTGTACATTCAATGACCGGATGCAATTGGTTAGTAAGGAAGTTGGGAAATCGGGGCAAAATTTGTAATTAGCAGCGGTTTGATACCTTTTAATAGAACATTGCGGTTTACTTGAAACTATTTCCATTTTGGACTAGTTTCACTAATGAATAAGTGATTGGAAGTTTAGCATTTTTCCAAAATTCACTGAAGGAGTGATTTACTGAAAACTCCAAGAAACACTAAATACCTCGCGGCATTTCGATCCAGTATGTATAACAATGTATACATGTAAAACAATGTATATTGAACAATGAATGACACTTTCAGTTTGCTAACATTCATGTTTATCCAATTTTGATGACATGGGAACCGTGCACATTTTCCGAACAGGTTGAGCACGGCCCGCTCAAAAAAAATCAAATCAGGCGTCAAATTTTCATTAAATTTATTGAAGAATTATGATAAATATTGGTTCCCGTTTAAAATAACAAAACTTGTTACGTTGCGCACAGTTCTTTCACGCTCCCAGGGCGTAACGTGGTAATATTTGAAATTTTGGCAAAAAGAAAAAAAAACATGCAGATTGAAAAGTTGAGGGGCCTAATTTTCATAAAACCCAGCGTAAAATGCGAATCTGTAATAAAAATGGGGGTGCTCGTGGCAAAAAGCAAAGTTGGTGTGAATTGCGCACATACGTGTGGATAATTAAAAAAAAACACAGATTAAAAGTTTTTAAACTTATTTACTTAGTTTTTAATTGACAGATTCCATTGTAAAGAATCGAATAAGACTGACTGGATTTCTCCAAGTTGATAAATCCATTCTCTCACTGCGAATTCCTTTGGAGACATACAACGCAACATTATTATAATTTAAAATATGGATTATTAGTATTCTCAGCATATCCTTTGGGTCGCTGGATGATAACAGATCCCGAAGCCCGACGTTAGGTAATTAAAAAATGCTATAAATTCTTTCACTGGGGATTATTATTCATTTGGCTTGCATTCATGATTTGAATTTCTACTAAGCTTTGGAGTGTGCGTGTTTCACAGGATAGAGCGATTATTGAATTTCAGGTGGCACACAATTATGATCAACTGATCAATCCAAATAGGTATTTTGGTTGAGAACCGATTTACGTGCTCTATCACCTGTTAAACACGTACATGCACACTCCAAAGCATAGTAGAAATTCAAATCATCAATACCAGCCAAATGAATAATAAACCCCAGTGAAAGAATTGCAGCTTTTTTTATTGAACCTCAATACCCCCCCCCCCCCCACACACACAATAAAAACATCTATAATTTATCAAGTCACTTTAGCACTCGTATGAATAAAAAAACAAAAATCGTATTAGGAAATTACCATGATAAACCGAGGTGATATTATTACGATGGAATTATCTTTTCAACTAGTTGAGTTTATAATAACGATTGTCACCTATAGGCAGAGTAGTGAAATGTTAATTGATTTTCTTTAAATTTCTCCAGTTATGCGCATATTCCTATGCGGATGATTTATGTGGATGATTGTGTATCGATCCCAGGCTACGTTTAGTAGTCGTTTCAAAGTCAGCGATAATCGTACGAGTTACCTGATACTATAATGGTATAACATTTATAATAAATTGCAGTGTTTTTTTATGAGTACTAATATCACAAGTCACATTGGTTGAAATTTCTTAATATTTTCACAGTTATGTGGGTCGTTTTAACATTCATTATATTTATTATTGGTGGCAACTGAAACTCAAACTGCGACTGAATATTTTTCTTGAGGAGCCAATGGAAATGTTGTCTACTAAAGTAGCCTAAGCATTGTTTTCACTTTCGGAATGTGAACATTTTTTTGTCTGCAAAATCAAAAATTCCACTCGCATTTTGCGTTTTAGACCTTTCAGAACAATTTTGGTTCCGTGTCTGTCTGTGTGTCTGTCTGCCTGTGTGTCTGTCTGTCTGTCAGCAAATCCTTGTTACGGGCAAAACTACACGAAGTTATAGTCCGATTTTGATGAAATTTTAAGGTATTGTGCGGGTTGGGGTGTAGATGGTCCCCTATAAGTTTCATGACTTGTATTTAGATGATTGAGAGTATCGCCTGACCAATTTCGATGACATTTTGCGATCAATAGTAGCCTCTGCGCATGCGCAAACGTGAAATCCTTGCCACAAGCATTACTTCGGGAGTTCTTGACCGATTTCGATGAAATTTTCAGTGATTGTTCGGACTCATTAGGTATATTTTATAGTTTGTTCAATAGTTGAATTTGCCTACCTTTATTTTCTCAAGTTATGCTCCTGCATAACAATAATTTTACCCATTTATCACCTTTGAACGAAGTTCTTTAGTCAATGAAATTTTCAATGATCTATACAGAATCATTTTCAAACTTGTGACCCACTTGGCAAAGGTTTTCCTTTTTTATTCGTTTCACTTCCAAGGAGGCAAAACGAAAATAATTATCGTTGAGTCACCTCGAGCTACCTGTTTTTCGCAGTCGCTCTAAATCTCATGATCGGGCTCAGGTCCTACTACACCCACGCCCTTTCCAACCCCCGTAGGTGGTAGACAATCATTAAGGTTACGTCTCCCCTCTAGTTGCTCAAGATCTCACGGCCCACGCCACTGATAGCCCGCTGGCCACCATGGTATGATCCCGCAAGGGTTTTGAACCGAGAAATACGAGCCGTTACTTCAGAAAATATTCAAATGAAAAGAGTTGAAGTATTCATACCAAACAAACAAACGTGTCAGATTCAAAATCTTAATTCCTGGCAGACCACCAACAGTTTCCAACATGAAGGCTGACATTCAAAACACATGCAGAAAATTAAGATGGGACAATACTTTGTCTAAATGTAATTTCTATGTATCAAAGCTTTCAAACATTGAATAGGCAAAGGCAGAAAACACACATCAGTAAAATTATGGAATTGAATTGGACTTTCTTTTTAGGTCAAATGATAATATCTCTAAAAACATCTCTTTATAAGAATAATGTGTGAGGCCTTCCATGTGTTTGTGTGTCTTCTAAGACGCATAACTTTCACCAGATCCATCTTCACGAAGTAAATTTCAATAGAAAATCCAAATTTTATTCAGCAGACGGTGGTTACGTCGCATGGGCCGTTTGAATTATTCAAAATCCATCGTGCTCCAGCAAACTTGATTCGAAATCCTTGGATAATCATGTTGTTTAATCTCAAAGATTTTTATAATTAATTGATTCATGATGATTTGCTTGAACAAGAGAACGGCTGTCTTTTGGATGTGATGATGACAACTTAGTTGTAATTTCGTTATAATGAATTTGGAATAAGTGTACGTCTAATCGAGTTCAACAAGCTTTCAAACTAGGTAAATCAGAAAACACACATGTAAAATTATGGTTGGGGAAGGTCAAATTTCAAATAATTCTCAATAATGACAAACGGCTCTCTTGTATCCAGCTCGAGAATACGTTAGGCCCCATGGTGGTTAATTTCGTTACTTGCTGGGGAGGTCAACTCAGCAACAACAAACTCATCTTCACGAGTCAATAGAAAATCCATTTTATTTTATTCAGTACACTCCTAAAGAAGCGCAACGGAATTATTACCTTTTTGCATTCTCTCAAAACCCAAAATCTCATCGTGCTCAGGTCCTTCAAAGTTTAAACCAATGAACATCAAGGGACTTGAATAGATAGAGTTATTCAGAGGAATATTCAAACCTTCCGTTTTTATAATTAATTCATGATTGATTTTCTTTGAACTAAGTAAATTAACGGGAAAGCTTCTTTTTTGTGAATGATGGTATAGAAAGCATGCTCGCATCATATAATAATGTGTGAGCATGTGTCTGTGTGTTTTACGCATATACTTTCACCAGAGCCGTTGAAGTAAATCGGGCCCAAAGTTTGGGTTACGGCGTAAACGGTAGCATGGGCGTTGAATCAATTGATTGCCATCTCCAGCAGACATTACCGCAGCAAATCCTCTCGGATAATCATCGGGATTAATCTTGCGCTAGAGCGAGGGAGGCTTCCATCTGATCCACCACAAGAGAACGGCTGAGTTCCCGAAGAAATCACAACTACCGTTGTTTTCGTTATAATGAATTAACGCATACCGCCTTACCGTCTAATCGAGACAACAATGGAACTATATCAATGCAGTTTCTCATGCTATCCCTCCCTTTTGTATCAAATTTGCAATAATGAACTTTTGTAATTTAGTGACTCACGATTCAAGAAGTGCAGAATCGCATTGAACGATTTGTTGAGAATAAAATGTTTGCAAATTCTTTCACTGGGGTTTATTATTCAATTGGCTTTTTCATAATTTGAATTTCTACTAAGGTTTATTATTCAATAATAAAGATTGTATCGAATTTCAGGAGAAAAAAAAATTGTTCTCCCCTGAAAATTTCATGGTTTACGTTTCATATTTGTAGTGCCGAATCTGCAATAAAAAATTTCCGTCCGTCCGCCGTACGCACGATTTCTCCCAAACGGCTGGAGCAAAAAATCTGAAATTTTCAGGAAAAATCCATCTTGGTCCGACGACGCCCCAATTCTTGAGCCAGCTCTCTCACTCAATTTAAAGTGCCCTTTAAGGGCTGTCAAAGTTTTGTAAAATCCCTAGAAACCTCAAAACAAGTCCAAGCGGCATGAATGTAAACTTATTTTAAGAACATACCGTCAGGGATCGAATGAGCCCCTCCCCAGGTCCGTAGGTCAAACCATTCCCGATGTATGGCCCGATTTATGGTGCCAACATTTGCGTTTTTTGGTTTATTATTGTTTGTTTGTAACCTAGTGATGTCCGGCCGATAGCGTCGAGTTGTAGTGAATGTGGATACTGGAGTGATAGCCGATGTGAATACTTGTAGTGTAGTTAGTAGCCGATACAAGGGTTGAAGCATTCTGATATGCGTGAAACGCTGATAATATATAGGTAAATATTATTCAATATTATTAATGGGGTTTATTATTCAATATTATTACTGGGGTAAATAAGTATTCTTTCACTGGGGTTTATTATTCAATTGGCTTGCGTTCATGATTTGAATCTTACTAAGCTTCGGAGTGTGCGTGTTTTACAGGTGATAGAGCGATTATTGAATTTCAGGAGATATGCATAGACCACGTTAAAAGTAATCCTTTTTCAAGTGGCCCTTTGAAGCCAATTGCGTTTTTTCCGAAGCAAGAGTTTATTTTTAGCTATTAACGACAATTAACGGCTATGTTATTTTGAATAGTAAAGAATTTTTTATGAAAAATATGTTTTTTGAATTGCATTATAGTTCTTTTGTATTTACTGCAATGGAAAGTAGAGAAATCAGCAAGATAACCATTGAAAAAGCAAGGGCGGTCGATAGACAGCTACGCGAGCGTGAGTCATGTTGGCGCGAACGCATGAAAGTTAATGCATCGTAGAAATGCATTGAAAATAACTGAACATTTACTGTCGCACGACGTGATCGAAACTGAAGGTGGAACCGAGGTTCTCGGGCGCTGGGTTGGCGGCGCTGGGTCGGCGGCGCTTGGTCGGCGGCGCTTGGTCGGCGGCTCTTGGTCGGCGGCGCTTGGTCGGCGGCGCTGGGTCGCTTGCCTCGCCGCGCTTCTTGAGAGAAAACTCTTCCACAGGACGGCGCGGCTCGCGCCTGTTTAGGTACATGAAGGAATCGCGTGCCGAAGGCGCAGGCGTCGGGGAAACCACACGCCGTGTCTTGGCTTACGTCTTGGCTTACGTGGAAAACGGACGTGAGCGAGCTGGCCCATCGCGATGTGTGGGCGCCGTCAAACAATACGATTCTATGGATGTGTCAGACGTAACAGCGCGGCACCGTGCGGCAAACGCTCACGCCGCGTGGTCTGATTTTCGTCGCAATCGCGTAATCGCGTTAACGTTTGTTCACACTTTGTAGGTTAACCTGCTTTTGTTGAGATTATATCGTTCAACAATGATATTGCCTTTTAGGTGATTCCTTTGCGGTTTATTTTCAATGATGATTTCAATGATTTTCAAGAGAGCTTCAACAAAATGAATAATAGATCAATTTTGCTAAAAAATAAATACATTTTTACTGTATATCAGATATAGATTCTGAGAACACATTGTGAGCGCGACTTCTTTCAGTTTTACTAGTCTGATTTATTTAAACTTACTGGTCTGAATATTATAACTGATTTTCGAAAATAGGTATATGAAATTTTAGTACGAAAGGACCAAATTTTAGGAATAATTTTTTTAATTTGGCTATTTTAAATACTATTTTAAATTTAGAATTTATTTATGTACCTAATTTATATTACAAATAGTAATTTTTATTGTTAATTTTTTAATTTTATTGATTTTTATTTTAATTTCTGTTGCTTTTGTAACTTTATTAGAGCGTAAAGTGTTAAGTTATATTCAATTGCGCAAAGGTAATAATAAGGTAGGATTAATAGGTTAACTTCAACCATTTTCTGATGGTATTAAATTATTTTTTAAAGAGCAATGTTTCTTTTATCCCTGGGATTCCTCGAATGCAGTTTAAAAAAACGCTGCAAATTCTTTCACTGGGGTTTATTATTCAATTGGCTTGCGTTCATGATTTGAATTTCTACTAAGCTTTGGAGTGTGCGTGTTTCACAGGATAGAGCGATTATTGAATTTCAGGAGATATGCATAGAGCACGTAAATCTGTTCTCAACCAAAAATACCTATTTGGATTGATCAGTTCATCATATTTGTGTGCCTCCTGAAATTCAATAATCGCTCTATCCTGTGAAACACGCACACTCCAAAGCTTAGTAGAAATTCAAATCATGAACGCAAGCTAATTGAATAATAAACCCCAGTGAAAGAATTTGCAGCGTTTTTTTTCGCGGCCATTCAAATGTTCGATGCTCATCCCCCTCAACGAATATCCATATTATAAGGTCACATTTCGGAGATAATGGCATGCATTATCAAATTTACTGTAGAGGATTACATACATGTATGTACCTATTCCAGGAGGAAAAGGTATTATTCAATTTAAGGCGTCAGCCTATTCAGAAAGTATAATTTAGCTTAGTTTAATTGGAATTACATAAGTAAATGAATTACATAATAAGTAAACCTGGATACTTGAATGAAACTTTTAAAACTCTTTAATTTTAAATGTTGGACTTTCTTCCAACACTTGTTGTTCAAAACTTAAAGGCAACAGACTTCTGTCGGTACAACATAAGTAGGAAACAAAAGTTGTAGAAGAAAAAAATTCAATATTTGTTTCAAGCTCCACTTTCCTAGATATGATTTCCAACAATATAAATTATTCACATTGGAATTGTATTATGTATCGCGTGTGAGGATTTGTATCAGAGAACTAGCAGGTACCTACTCGATTTACGAATGAGTGGATGCCAGATTGATGAGGTGTTGCCCAACAACCTCTGAGAGTCTTTTTCTACAACATTGACCTCAAATGGGTGTTAAGCTGAACGGGCGGGGCGGACGAAATACTGCAAAAAGGGTTTTCCCCCCCGAAGTCTACAGTACTTTATGGGGCTGTTTCCAATTGGGTTTTATCAAGATGCAACAACGGGGGCAAAAATTAATAGAAATACCAGATATATTGGTAAAGACGCGTTTTTCTCCTTTTTGCTATCAACGAATCTCAAGTTGCAGTACCCTTATAAAGGTGAACATGTATAGTATCAAGGTCGGGAGTTGAAATTAAGGCTCGTTACCGTCGTCATATGCTCCTCATGAATAGGTCTATAATACGTATACAACAGATGTATATGAAGGTAGTAACGAAAGTTTATTTTAACGTCCGAAATTCCGCATTCAAGCAAAATTCTTTACAGATAACCCATCATGCGGCTTTGCATCCCCAACCCCAGCCCGTGCCGGAGTTCTCAGCCATTGATTTAAGACGACAACTGGCACAAAGTATCTCTATTAAGTGGCCAGATGTATTCATGGGATACCATTCTGGGAAGAGATATAAGTCATTGTTCCCAATGACTAACATGAGGCCATGGTTTGGGAATGCTAACGATTGGGTAAACAGATCATTTTATAGGGTTTTCACGAGACTGAGGAGTGAACACGGCTGTCCTAATGCTCATCTATATAGAATAAATGTGGTCCAATCGCCACATTGTAGATTTTGTGGATCCGAATTTGAAACCAATGAGCATATAATCCTAGAATGTGATCACCACTCATCTGCCAGGAACGAATTCCTTCGAGAAGTGTCAAAAAGACTTGTAAACCCTTTCAACCTTGACACTATCTTAGCAACATCAAACATGGAAGTGTACAAGTTATTATTTGAGTTTCTAAAAACTATTAATGTAAATTGGTGATACAAGCTTGTAATATTCCTTTTTTTGTAAATTTTATTTTGTGCTCTTTATATTATGATTTATAAGTGAATATTATACTATACATGTAACTGTTGCGGCCAACAGTTTATATTTAATTTTGTTTACTTTATTCCCAATCTGTTTGTATTATCGGTGTTGTGTTCGGGCAATGTGCGAACTCTCGGTGCACCGACAAACACCGGACAGCGATAACGGCTTGGACCGTAAGATGATCTCTCCCGGGAGTCAGTCGCCTTCTATTCTTCCACGTCGAACATTTCGATCACCATTGTAAAGCTCCGTGATCATCTACACCTACGCCACGGAGACTTTCCTTCTATTCGGAGTTCCGATTTGCTATCAAGACCATCAACTGATGTAAGTTTCTTCATCCCTGCGTTCTGGATCTGATAGAAAAGCTTTAAATAACAGAAAACATCCCCCTCTTATCTTTCAGACTCAGGGCACCCCAAAGCAGCCCCATCTCTAGGAGCACGAGGCACGTGGGACTGGGACATCCTGGATCATACCACAATTCTAGCTTCATTGTGCTAAGGCGCTGTCTTTGTGTCTTGCAAGGTTGATGGTGGAAGACATCTACTCCGGAAACGACGACTCCTAGTACCTACATATACTACAGATCCCGGTCAGATCTTTCCATTTTATATCTTTAAGTTACCAGAAGATTTATTTTTATTATTTTTAAACCAAGTTACTAGGAGGAGCTCCATAGGGAAAGATTGTTCTTTTTTGCTTCTTTTTCTGGTCAAAAGAATTATAATAAACATTACTAGCTATACAGGTGTCCGACTCTATCTCCGCTACATCCATTCGATCAATCTTTCAGGGACAAAGAGTCCGATCCCTACTTACGAATTTAATATCTCAAGTTTTTATTTTATTTTTTACAAACCATACAATCTATTACAATTAAGAGAAAATACTCTAAAGTACTTTCCAACAGTAACGGCTGTATTTTTGAAAAAGCCAATAAAAAAAAAAATAAAAAAAACCCCATCAGTTGTTTCATGGAATGGATACTTGGTTTCTTAGTACTCTCAAGAGTTAAGCAGAGTCTATCGAGTAAAATAGTAAATCTAACGCTTCATGCCTTTTAAAGAGAACTGCTTTTTCCCAAACCAAAGGTCAGGTCTTAATAGTCTGGGTAACGTCAACATGGAAATTCATTGCCCAAAAAAAAAAAGGACGGAGCGAGAGAGACTTAGAGGGGTTTCAGCGCATGGACCTCGTCTTTCGCTCTGCTAATTAACGATGAGTGATAACCGTATATGAACTGCTTGACTGGGTTGCATAAGTGACCCTGTTAAGGCGTAGGATGGTTTCGGAACCGATGGCGATGGTACCGGTAACTTTCGAACACGATTCCCCTTATCTGAAGACTCCGTCCACACCCTTTCCAACTTCTGAATAACGATATGGTCAGTTTTTCCTCCGAATGAGACTACGGACTTGCGACATTCATTTAATTTACCGGGGGCATCGCTAATCCCACGTACGTGGAAAAGGTCTTTGCATGGCCTACTTGATCGAGGAATAAATTATTCCATATTGCCACTTCCCCCCGACGGATGTCTACTAAGAAGATATCAGAAAGGTAATCGAAAACGGTATACAGTAATGGGCATGTTACAAAACATGAAGCCCCCCCAAAAAAAAACCACGAACAATTAATAAATCACAAAAGCCTGCAAGCTAGTTGATGCACATCAACTGTCCCGCATTGCATTTTTGGTTCATTATTCAATAATAAACCATTGTAATCGCTCTTGAAAAGAAAAACTGCTAAACCCCCCTTAAAATTTCATGGTTTACGTTTCAAAGGGTGTAGAATCCGAATAGGTCTGCAATAAAAAATTTTCCGTCCGTCCGCCGTACGCCGTAAGCACGATTTCTCCCAAACGGCTGGAGCAAAAAAGCTGAAATTTTCAGGAAAAATCCATCTTGGTCCGACGACGCCCCGATTCTTGAGCCAGCTCTCTCACTCAATTTAAAGTGCCCTTTAAGGGCTGTCAAAGTTTTGTAAAATCCCTAAAAACCTCAAAACAAGTCGAAGCGGCCTAAATTTTACCTATTTGAAGAACATACCTTCAGGAGTCAAATGAGCCCCTCCCTAGGTCGGTAGGTCAAACCATTCCCGATTTATGGTGCCAACATTTGCGTTTTTTGGTTTATTATTGTTTGTTTGTATCCTAGTGATGCCGATAGCGTCGAGTTGTAGTGAATGTGGATACTGGAGTGATAGCCGATGTGGATACTTGTAGTTTATAGCCGATACACGGGTTGAAGCATTCTGATATGCATGAAACGCTGATAATATATAGGTAAATATTATTCAATATTATTACTGGGGTAAATAAGTATTCTTTCACTGGGGTTTATTATTCAATTGGCTTGCGTTCATGATTTGAATCTGTACTAAGCTTCGGAGTGTTTGTGTTTCACAGGTGATAGAGCGATTATGAATTTCAGCAGGCACACAAATATGATCAACTGATCAATCCATATAGGTATTTTGGTTGGGAACAGACGTGCTCTATGCATATCTCCTGAAATTCAATAATCGCTCTATCCTGTGAAACACCCACACTCCAAAGTTTAGTAGAAATTCAAATCATGAACGCGAACCAATTGAATAATAAACCCCAGTGAAAGAATTTGCAGCGTTTTCTATTTTGTAGAGGCTATTCCAATGTAGATGGTACTGTGTCAGTTATGTGACATCACAGATTAGCCAAAATTAATAGAATTTTGTACTAATAGTAAATAGCCGGACCAAGCTGTAGACCACATTCAAAACACCTACCGTTCAGCTTTATCAAAAAACTTAAAATTCGAAGAAGACGAAAAATTAATAGCACACGCGATATAGTTATATGCGCGTCTTGTGAAAATTTCATGATTAGGCAATCTAACAAATTGTACATTGAGTTGAATAGGGATTCAATTGATAAAGAAATCACCTTATGCTAAAATTCATGAATCATCGGATTGAATTTACAAGAAGTAGATAGTATATGTGGATTTTATGGTTTGTGTAAACGCAGAATGTAGCGATGGTTCGGGGTGTTGAAATTAGGAGCGGATCATTTCAAGCCAATTAACTGCAATTATTCAATATTTGTATTCCAGACGTGAACTTATGTGGAGAAGGTTTTAATGTTTATGCTCAGAGGTGTGTCAACGGAGCAGATACTAAAAAGCATAGACTAAGAGGAAATCATGTTTTTTTATTATTATTGTTATGATTTTGACGTTCATAAGTGATAACAAGGTCTGCACCACAATTATGAAACTTTTTTGTAATCAAAATCTGGATTCTGGAAGAAGTACCTGCTACCTACCAAGAGAATTGAGTACCCAGTAGTTTCGATGAGAATGAAACATTGAAACACTTTGTTAAGTGGTAAGGTAGATAAAGATATCAATTAGTAACCAACAAAACTCCTGCAATCCGTAAAATCCTTATCTCTACGTCTCTCCATCGAATATATGGAGAGTAACAAACACGACAATCGCCGTCCTTGGCGTGAACAGATTCTGTCAATATGGCATTGATAATTAGGAAAACAAATGAGTCAATAAATATGTCGATCACAGAATATTATTCTTTGGAGAATGTTCACATTAAGTGAGGTCTAGCCAGCCGAAACACAACAATGCTTGTACACAGTGTGTGTACTACACACGCATAGATACTGTAGGCTAAAAACAAGGTTTTCGTAATAATGAGCGAGTAGGGTGTGATTTTTTCGATAATTTTGGATGCAGAATATACAAAGACAAGTTTCACATCCGTAAAAATTCAACCATATCAAATAACTATTTCTGAACCTGAAACTGACACCAACAGCCAACATCAAAACTAAGGAGCGATCCCTACCTCTTTACAAAGGTTATCTAGTTCAGAAATAATAAACCTTAGAGTAATAATTAAATGAGTATTTCCACACTGTATGTGTTAAAAATTTCTTTAGTAGAATTAATTACAAGGAAAAATGAAAAATAATAACAATTGGAAACCATAGGTATATGATGATGCGTTCAAACGTAGGAAAAGTCTAATTTTCCATGAGGGTTTGACCACATCCTGCCTTTCAATGCTACAGCCATTATTTTTATAATTTTATTTAAATAATACAAAATACTCTTATTTTGACAGTTTCACGTTTTCGTAATAATATTATGTACTAATCATAATACATATTATGTTCTATCAAGTATGTTTTGATGAAATTTCAACCGTGTTGGAAAAGCATTGCTTTTTCCTTTCATTCATGAATCAGCATCCGGCAACGAATATTCAGCATCTCGGTGAAATAATAAGTTTATAGTGGGTGTGGGTAGTGGAGTGACCACATTCATTCCGAATCTCTTAATTTGGAGCGTTATATCTGTTTGTTCTCGTCAGAAACGTTTCGTCCCGCAGCGGGGACTTCCTCAGTCTAAATATGTATAACTACTAGCATACTTTAGGCATTGACATGGTGGTGGCACCACACATATCTTGTTTGTTTGTTACTTTTAGTTTTGTAGTTGACGTTAAACTGTTCACTCCTCCCTGTCCAACTACTCAAGTTGGCCTATTCTCTATTGCTTAGTTGTTTGATCTCAACTGCGTCAATTAGTTAAACAATTTTGTTTTGTTATAAATATCAAAAAGGGAGAGATTAACTGCAGCATACATTAAAAATTATTGATAAATTATTGAATAATTTTAATTTATGCTGCAGTTCCTCTCTCCCCTTTTTGATATTTATAACAAAACAAAATAGTTCAGATAATTAACGCAGTTGAGATCAAACAACTAAGCAATAGAGAATATGGCCAACTTGAGTAGGTACATGGACAGGGAGGAGTGAACAGTTTAACGTCAACTACAAAACTAAAAGTAACAAACAAACAAGAGATGTGTGGTGCCACCACCATGTCAATGCCTAAAGTATGCTAGTAGTTATACATAGTTAGACTGAGGAAGTCCACGCTGCGGGACGAAACGTTCTGACGAGAATAAACAGATATAACGCTCCAAATTAAGAGATTCGGAATAATAAGTTTTTATATGTAGTGATAGGAGTATTTGTATTATTTGAGAATTGTGACAAGAGAGAGGTTTTTGACAGTTTCAAAACCTGAAGTGATGAATTATGAGTTGTTCTTTCAACATAATATGTTATTAGTCACTAAATTATAGTAATATTACTATATTATAGTTTCTAATGTTTATGAAGTTGATCTCCTAAAAAACATAGAACAAGACTCAAACCGAATCACCACATTTGTATCTAACCCTCCCACCGATTTGTAAACAGCTCCAAATGCGAATTTAACAGTTCCTAGCATAAGCAATTTCTTTTGTTCTTCCTTTATGTTGTTAGAAGAAATAACATGTTGTAACTATTTCATAAGACCATCTAGTTAATGTCGAGCGGACCCACTAATACTGTGGATTGTTCAAAAGATTGCCACCAACCCACGGCCTTTCTTTTTAAACTAGGATTTGATAAGGCGTGACAAATGTCTACGGTTTCTTGGATGAAATACGGTTCTCGTCAGAAGGCGTTTTGACAAAACACCTCCGTACCGATCCCGAGGAGGCAGCGCAAGTCGAACGAAATTATGTAATCCGGGCCTGTAACTTCATTCAAGACGAACCCTATAACGAAATCGTAACAATAACTCGTAAATCAAATCCCCGCGGTTTTGACAGGTTAACGAAGAGGAAAGTATTGTTTCAAGATCACTTCCCAGGATGGAATCATACATAAAATTATTAGCTATTCGTCAGGACTACGTTCCAATAACGAGTAGATACGTGTGTAACTGACAGTTAAAAATTGGTTGTTAAAAGCGAGCCTCAAATTATAATTAAACGTCTTAATGTAAATCAAAACTTGTTTTCACCATTGTAGGGTAAGGTGCTGTACCTTGCACATGGTTGTACTTGGAGCCACCCGTAACTTTCTGAGTTTGGAGTAAGGAGGAAAATATTATTTTCCCATAATCCACGAGCCCACACATCACCAAAAAGTAGGAATACAATTTCACAGCTGATGGCAAGACTATTTTCCAACTGGAAGGTCATAACGTTTTCGCGGTGTTGTGATGTTATTTTTTGAGGCAGCTGAGGAAGTGATTACCACCAAAGTAAGAACAAATTTAAGGTGATTAATTCTGAACTTTGTAGTGAAGTATCGTATTTAAAAGTTAATCAAGTCACTCTCCATCAAAACATCGACATTTGGTCATCCAGGCTGTTTTTCATGTATGACATACTCATTTGTACCTAGAGCCACTTTTGTGTTTGTACCATGAGCCATCTAACATAGCTTTGTTTGGAGGTGAGTGGATGGTGATAGGAGTTTTATGGTTTGAATCTGTATATTGCAGATGCCTCGGAGTAAACTGAACATCAAAAGGCATTGGTAGGAGGGGAGAAATTACTTTTGGGCTTTCATTCGACGGAATGCATGTGATGTAGGGCCGAACTCGATCTCAACAAGTGATTTAAGAAAATTGAGGTTCCTTCCAATGAACTCAGCCTGACATTTTAAGGCACTTCCTCCTTTTTTTTTAGATCTATGAGCATCCTGATTTCATTGAAATGTTCATCCTACCTAAGTCAATATTTCAAGGCTGAGCTTTTCAAAATATCATAGTTCAGTCCATAATGATTATATTAATATTTTTCCTAAGTTTTGGTGAAATGTCACCTCAAATGGATGACATCCTATTTAAGTCAATCGATAGACCTAAGTCAATATTTCAAGACTGAGCTTTTCAAAATAGATCAGTCCTAATTATTATATTAACATTTCTCCTAAGTTTTAGTGAGATCTCATCTGAAATGAATGACATTTAATAGTTCCCATTTGCATCTGTGACAATAAATAAAAAAAGGTTTTTAGTAAGTCATGTTTAACTTTTCTGCTGAATCTGAGAAACTGCACGAATTACTATTAATCGTTTATGTGGCTCAAGGTACATCCACAGTTGGCTCCAGGTACAACCATGTTTGTAACATGAGCCAGTTTGGAGGGTTTTGGGGAAATTGGGTAGTATGTACAAATGAATGCTGATTTAAATATTACGAAAATTGGTTTCTGAAGCCAACTTGTTTCTGGACTGATTGAGACCAAAACCGAATTGATCGGACCATTATTACCTCCAGGAAAAATCAAAATGCAAAAAGTGGCTCAAGGTGCAGTACCTTACCCTACTGCTAAACATTGAGAATGAAAATCAAAGCAAACATTTTAAAAGTAAATACTATAAGAAATTGAATTATTGAAACCTACTAATTTGGCCTGCTTTTCAAATCCCAACTTCAAAATCTACATTCTTATATATTTTTCAAATTCTATTAATTGTATATTATCATGTAGGTGAACCAGAACTTTGTGTGTTAGTATGCGAATCGTATGGAAAGTCTTGTTGCTTTCGGTACAGAAATGCAGTGGGGATGCGCCTTCGGTTCTCGAAATATTGTTGATTTCTTAAAATGACTATCAAGAATTTATCAGATTAATTTTTATAGGTTTGTCACGTTCGAAAATAGTATCCTCTCATCGATGGTGGACAGTATGTCCCGACTGACAATATCTTACGTGTTTTGAATCGTTAACATTTCTACAATCTTGAAAATTATGGGTTCTTACTTTGATTTCTTTCAAGTTTTTATTTCTGAAATAGAAAGATGTCTCCCAAAATATCTCTGACAGTAGTAGTGTTATAAACAATGATTATTGTATATAAACAATTATTATTCAACTAAATGGTCTGACGATTTTTAACATGAACAATACAGAAATATAGAGGCATGTATGTGAATTGTATACCTTACCTACCAATTGAACAACTAATAAACAAATATATTGAACCACAATTCATTTAAAATCCGTTAATAACCCAGAAAATGCACAGGTAGATCCCATCGAAATACCAAAAACGTCACTTCAAGTGGCAATGGTTGTTTCAAGTGACACCAGGTGTAACTCTAATAGACAGCTGACAAAATGGATTTATTTGAAACAACAGAGTAGAGTACAAGTAGATCCTCCAAAAAGTAATTAAATGTTGATTTACTCCATTCTGGAGTGTCTAAATAACTGTTAACCGTTCTCTTCTCAACTCTTTAAACTCCGATAAGAACCAACGTGAAAATTATCTCGATCATGAGTGGAATCATCTTCTTTTATAGATCGGTCTGACGCGAATAGTATTCGTCACTAGAACTCCATGTCTGCTTGAGCTTAGCATTTAAATAGTAGTCGTATTATTGTAATATCTGTATCAGCTGTACATGTAGCTGTCATACATAAAAACGCTGCAGATTCTTTCACTGGGGTTTATTATTCAATTGGCTTGCGTTCATTATTTGAATTTCTACTAAGCTTTGGAGTGTGCGAGTTTCACAGGTGATAGAGCGATTATTGAATAGAGCACGTAAATCTGCTCTCAACCAAAATACCTATTTGGATTGTTCAGTTGATCACAATTGTGTGCCTCCTGAAATTCAATAATCACTCTCTATCACCTGTGAAACACACACACTCCAAAGCTTAGTAGAAATGCAAATCATGAACGCAAGCCAATTGAATAATAAACCCCAGTGGAAGAATTTGCAGCGTTTTTTTTTAATGGTTATCAGAATACTTCAACCCGTGTATCGGCTATAAAACCTTTTAGGAGTTCACTCCAGTATCCACGTTCACTACATCACTAGGTTACTGCAATAAAAAAAAAAAAAAAAAACAATAATAAACCAAAAAACGCAAATTTTGGCACCATAAATCGGGCCATACATCGGGAATGGTCTGACCTGCGGACCTGGGGAAGGGCTCATTCGATTCCTCATGGAAAGTTCTTCAAAAAAAGTCCAAATTTAGGCCGCCTTGACTTTTTTTGAGGTTTTTAGGGATTTTACAAAACTTTGACAACCCTTAAAGGGCACTTTAAATTAAGTGAGAGTGCTGGCTAAAGAATTGGGCGTTGTCGGACCAATATTGATTTTTACTGAAAATTTCAGATATTTTGCTCCAGCCGTTTGGGAGAAATCGTGCGTAGGGCGGACGGACGGAAAAATTTGTATTGCAGATTTGGATTCTACACCCTTTGAAACGGAAACCATGAAATTTTCAGGGGGGGGGGGGGGGGTTAGAAAATTTTTTTTTCAAGAGCTATTACAATGGTTTATTATTGAATAATGAACCTAAATGAAAATGTATGACTTTTTCATAACAAGCAGTTCCAAATATTCAATTTCTTCTGATGTCTTGATTTTAAAGTCATTAACTTAAATTAAAATAGTTCGGACTAACTAGCCGAAAAAGGTGACGCGGAAATGGAATGCGAATGTGTCACGAAATTGTTCTGATGATTTTCACGAACAACCTAGGGAAATGAAAGTTGTTCAGTTTTCGACGGACAAAAATCGTTTTCCTTTCGTTGGAAAGCTCTCGATTCATCACGCAGGCCTTGCGTATTAGTGTTGGTATTTCTTTTGTAATTTAATTTATGTAATTAATAGATATAGTTAACAATATCGCTCGTTTCGTTGTCAGTTGATTGTAATATTGGTTACAGCAGCAGTCACCGGAATAGAAAACTATCGACATCGTATAGTTACTCGCGACAACTATAAGAAGTAGTGAGTAATCATTTCAATGTGTTTTAAATTCCACAGGTGCGATTATCAGTCTACCTCCAGCCGTCCACCGGCAACGTTGTGCCCTGGACCAGATTGTTCTCCTTTGACGTCGTCGATTATGTTACGTTTTCGTCATTCAAATCGATCATCTACTCCTGGATTTGGAAGAACAACCTCTGAAATAACAGTCGAACCAAAGAAACCTAAAACTGCCGCCGAACGTCAAAAGTAATGCAGTCGTAAAAACACGACTTGCATTATCAGGAGACGTAACGCTAGTGGTCGATGGTGTGTAAAGTGGAACACAAGCACGCGTTTGTAAATTGGATACGTTTCTCGTGAAGACACCGTCATATTTCGTGTCGTGGAAACATCCGAAGAATTATTCAGTATATAGCCGAATGTTTCAGCCATGATAGCATGGCTAAAGTGCATCAGGGCTCGTCCCCTGCGGAGGCTGTCTTCACATAACAGTGTTAGGTGAATCAGATTCCTCGTATACTGCACAGCTGATTTGCCTAGAATTACTAGATTTCAAATTTTCACAATTGCGGCACATTTTCTTACCTACAATAAAATTAGAGTACTTCTTAATTGTAATTAATATAGGAACTAACAAACTATTGGTACCTATCTGAACTTTAGAGAAGCATCTGCGACATCTTTGCAATTTGAAGTAAGATACATCTCTATTAAACATATTTTGTGGATGGGTAAATGACTTATGTGCGCAGCTGTTTTTGCACAACACAATACTTGAATAAATACTGTATGACTCTCTCAATACCAAACCAAATGATGATCACTAGTGAGAAGTAAGGTAACGGCACCGGTAGTGGCCACTGCTCCAGTAGTGGCCATTTTAAAGTTTATATTTGAGAAGTAAGGATTCCCGGTCTCCTAGTGGCTTCAAACTTGCAGGAGGTACAGCTCATGTCATCTTGTAGTCAGAGGTTGAACTAGGAGTGCGCAGAGCATCATTGGAAATTGTGGTAAACTTCTCAATATGACCGTCCCTAGTTTCCTCGTTTGTTGGGCTGTATCCTAGAGCTTCTACTGGATAGAATCAATTTTGTTCATCTGGTATTGAATTTAATGATATTAAACACGTAAGGAGGGCAAAATGTAAAGTGGCCACTGCTGAGACATGCACGTGGCCACTACTAGATCAAAATAAAGGTGTGAGAAAAAATTAATAAAAAATATAAAAAATTGTTCTTTTGATCGTTTTAGGCAATGGATATGTTAGGGAAGAGTCGGGCTATATTCTAAATGAGTCCTGAAGAAAGTCAGTACTACTGTTGGCCCACAATTGTCAAAACTAAAGAAAAAAATTCTTAACTGTGGCCACTACCGGTACCGTTACCTTATTGAAGTTCAGAAGCAACTGGGCCATATAAACTATTCACTACAAACAGACTAATCGAACTCAGATATCGTGCAGTAGATAGTTAATATTACGAAATTAATAGATAAGTTACCATTGCTACATGAATTTAAGAATTCCGGTCACAGAATCCTGTAACTTTGAAAGCGATTAACAATATAAAAGTCAACATACAGGTCTACCTACAACTGTGGGTTTTCCCGCTTTAGTTATAAACGAACTCACTTTATCTTTTCTTTGCCAAAGTTTAGCAAGGAGTTTCTTCTTTCTGTTGTATCCCGACTCGGGAGCATCTCGGGATTGTCTTTGAAATAACTTTATCCGTCAGGCTTTTTACGCCTTCTTTCTGGGTCCTTCCGAAAAGGTTTTTAGGCCGTAAAAACACTTTTACGACCATTCCAGACGAAACGTTGGAAACGTTAACACGTCTGGAGAAAAGATATCAAACTGGTTTTTCTTTTATTTTTCCTTTGAAAAAAGCTGACGTTTGTGAGCGGTATTTTCAACGAATTTACTACCGTTTCCGGTTTAACGATGGGATTCAAATCCATTTCAAAACTTGGAGTTTTTAGTGTGAGCTCAACTTCGGAGCTTATGTTTCATCTCTGGTGTGGTTATAACGGTATTAATACTGAAAATCCTCGATTTTTTTCAATTTTCAATTTTTTCCAGCTCGCTGGTATTTTAATAAAATTTTGAATTCCGTTCGGATTTTCATGAAGCCTTTGCTTCGGAGAATGATCACTAAAACTGACCGATCTTAATTCTCCATAGTGGCTAGAGCGGCATGCAGCGTTACAAGATAATTTTTAACGCCCTTCCTCGTACCATAATAGAAAAGCAAGTGTCTCCTCTAGTCTTTAAAGATAAAATAAAAAACATTTCATGTCGCTTCTGTAGATCAATTGTTATCTATTTCAAATGGCAAAGACTGTATTCATAATTATAGATTTTCATTTGTTTTGCTTTGCCGTTCGTATTTTATGAAGAAGTTCTGTAATTCACCAATTGTTAGATGCGGGATGTAGGACGTTCTTTTCTTGGTTGTATTTATTTTTCCTCCAGATTCGGAATAGAAGTCATTATTTTTTATTTGAAAATAAATTGAATTCTTGATATAAATAATGAAATTAAAGTAAGCACTCCGGCCCCCAGCATAAGTTTTCTTAAAGGGGGTAGTGGCATTTGTGTCTTGTAAACATGTATTGTAAATTTTTGAATTATTAAAATAAATGTATTTAAAAACAAAAAAATCAAAGTTTATATTTCGTTTGTAATTCTACTTCAAATTCTAAAACGATGTACTACACTAAGCTGTGCAGTAATTTCGAACTGTGAACCAAAAAGCTGCAGAAATGGTGCTAGCGGTGCGCTTGGGATGTGGGATCCGTGAGCGGAGGCGCAAGCAAACGGGTATTCAGAAGAGCTTTGTGATAGCAGCTCTTGTCCATTGTTGAGGTTTTACGATCTTCCAGAATGCCCATCCGGGTATGAACCATCCTTGGTCATTCCTCCCTTCACAACATGATGACAGCATATCACCATTAGGAAAGCTTCAAGTCATTCCATATCGGTTCCTACGGTTTAAAATTTACCATGATGTTTTTCCGATTTCCTCTACAATACTTCGGAGTCTGATTATCATACGATAAATGAAGCAATGACCCAATCCGTCCTAGATAATATTGAACAAATTATTCATTCTTTGTAGCTCAGAGTGTTGAGATTCATAGATATTCATTATCCCGTTAAGTACGTAGGATCTCTCAATATTTTCTTAGAATTCAAGATTTAATATAACCAAGGAAGAAGAAGAAATCCGTAACTACAGCAAGTAAGAATATACTACGGATGTCTTGAACACTAACAATATCTCACATGCAGCAACACAGACCGGCACGGATGAAAAATAAAACCGATATTTTGGCAGAGGAAAAAAAACGCTGCAAATTCTTTCACTGGGGTTTATTATTCAATGATTCATGATTTGAATTTCTACTAAGCTTTGGAGTGTGCGTGTTTCACAGGTAATTAAGCGATTATTGAATTTCAGGAGGCACACAAATATGATCAACTGATCAATCCAAATAGGTATTTTGGTTGAGAACCGATTTAAGTGCTCTATGCATATCTCCTGAAATTCAATAATCGCTCTATCACCTGTGAAACACCCGCACTCCAAAGCTAGTAGAAATTCAAATCATGAATCATTGAATAATGAACCCCAGTGGAAGAATTCGCAGCGTTTTTTCAAGACCGATTACAATGGAAAAATATTCTATTTGAACATTTTAAATGTCGTAAGACGGATAATGAATATCAAAATGCTTCAACCCGAGTATCAGCTAGAAATCCTTTTAGGAGTTCACTCCAGTATCCACATTCACTACATCACTAGGTTACTGCGATAAAAAAAAAATAGCTGTTGTGTTTGTTTTGATTGCAGTAACCTAGTGATGCAGTGAATGTGGATGCAAATTTTGGCACCATAAATCGTGCCATACAGCGGGAATGGTTTGACCTACGGATCTGGGGAGGGGCTCATTCGATTCCTCGTGGAAAGTTCTTCAAAAAGATTCCAAATTTAAGCCGCCTTGACTTTTTTTTGAGGTTTTTAGGGATTTTCCAAAACTTTGAAAACCCTTATCGGTTGTCGGACTAATCAGTTATTCCTGTAAAATTGTAATTCAGTTTCCTACTTCATTTTTTTTTTTTTTTTTTCGCTTACAAGATTTTTCAATAGAATTTATTTTTCTTCTTTTCTATCGTAACTGTCTCATTGTTCCAATCCGTAAATCAGGTGATTGATTTAAATTGAACGATTAGGCTTACTATCAACACGGTACTGAAATCTCCCTACCCAATTTTGAACTCAGAATGATTAGAACTATTAATTATTAAATGTTATAGGTAATCAAAATAAGTTAGGGTGAAGACCGTCAAGATCATTTTGTGCAAAATAACGAAAGAAACTTGAGTTTAAATTAATTCCACACTTTATGGAATATTTTTATCATTCACTTCTACATTTTTGGACGACGATGAAGAACTTAGTAGAATGGATGGGAGGTTGAGTGGAATCACGGTTGCGTCGATTAACGACATCATGTTCTTCTGTATCATCAAGATCCGGACGTTTCAAAGGACCATTCCAGAACCATTCAAGGACAATCCGTCGAACAGGATGTGAAACGATGATACGTACGTTAAATTGCGGCAAGTACAAAAGAACACCTATTAACGACGAACGCTCTCTTAATCTATGATAAATATCGGATCTGTACTATTATGTTTTTATGTAACGCTCCTTGATCCTTAGGTAGGTAAGTACTACGAAGGATCGAACCGAGCTCTAGATGGTATCGCTGAAGAAAGAGTGGAAGGGAGTGACGGCGAACTGCTAATTAATCGGAGCGATTAGCGAGGTTTCTTTACGACCAGTTCTGTGACATGCTAATCTCTCATGTAGCGAGGCGTTGACACGTGAAGGTCCTTCCTCCTGTATACATTTAGCAAGGAAGAACTGCGTCAGGAAAGCAGAGGGCAGAAGAAAGAAATATGAAGGATTCATCTGGACCTGATGAAAACCCAAAGTACTCAGTTATACTGGACATTTAGCTAAATAGACCTGTTATTTCTGAATACTAAGAGCCAACAAGCACATAAATTGAGCGGAAGGAATAGGATTTCTTGAATTTGATTGGGAAGTCGGTTCAATACATAGGGAACAGAAAAAATGCCGTGCATATTCAACCATGATTCAGGGGAACAGAACTCGGGGAATAGTACCTGTAATTATCGATTACTCATCAGGAAATACCTGGTGAGAACAACAAGCGGGCTCCCGAAGGTTAATACCAGTGACGCAACGTCCGCAGAAACTGTGAAGTGTGACAGAGAAGATTAAGGACGGCGAAATCCTCCACTCTCCAATATTGACATTTTCGCAATAACGGTTCCTTAGTGCAAACCAGCTTTCCACATTGATTGATTGAACGCAACCTCCATACGAGGGTGTAATTGAGGTTGACAATATTGGTCCCTAGTTGATGATGGAATGCGTACGGGAAGTTCTACAGTTAATTCTAGTCATCTTAAAATATTTTAATCCTAATTTAATGAGAAAAATTCGATACAATCTGAAATCTAATAAGGAAAACTCATGAAGGATCATAACTACCCAACTTCTCAATCCCTGTGTTTTCAATTGAGATTAGATGAAAAAACGCTGCAAATTCTTTCACTGGGGTTTATTATTCAATTGGCTTGCGTTCATGATTTAATTTCTACTCTTTGGCGTGTGCGTGTTTCACAGGTGATAGAGAGCGATTATTGAATTTCAGGAGATACGCATAGAGCACGTAAATCTCTCAATCAAAAAACCTATTTGGATTGTTCAGTTGATCATATTTGTGTGCCTCCTGAAATTCAATAATCACTTTATCATTGTAAAGAAAAAATTGTCTATTTCCACCAAATACTGAGTTACAAAGTTAAATCGATTTCGACTGTTAGAGCAATCATGAATCAGTAACAAAATATAACTAAATGTGCAGTTGAACAACCGATTTCATGCTTATAATAATCCCAGTAATAATATTGAACAATAATACCTATTATTATCAGCGATTCATGCATATCAGAATGCTTCAAAGGGGTGTATCGTTATAAACTAAAGTATCCACAGGTATCACTCCAGTAACCACATTCACTACAACTCGACGCTATCGGCATCACTAGGTTACAAACAAACAATAATAAACCAAAAAGGAAATGTTTGCACCATAAATCGGACCATACATCGGGAATGGTTTGACCTACGGACGTGGGGAGGGTCTCATTCGATTTCTCATGCTATGTTCTTCAAATAGTTCTATGTAAATATTTAGGCCGATTCGACTTGTTTTGAGGTTTTAGGGATTTTACAAAACTTTGACAGCCCTTAAAGGGCACTTTTAATTGAGTGAGAGAGCTGGCTCAAGAATGGGGCGTCGTCGGACCAAGATGGATTTTTCCTGAAAATTTCAGATTTTTTGCTCCAGCCGTTTGGGATAAATCATGCGTACGGCGGACGGACGGAAAATTTTTTATTGCAGATTCGGATTCTACACCCTTTGAAACGTAAACCATGAAATTTTCAGGGGGGTTAGAATTTTTTTTTCCAGAGCGATTACAATGGTTATTATTGAATAATAAACCAAAAGTTCATATACATGTCTACCCTTCTACGTACTTCCTTCAGATCAGGTTCTTCTTTACTCATTGGTTAGTAGTTACTTAATTAGTTATTTAGGGAACGGATTACACGATCGTAACGAGGATGACAAGAGTGAGCTGCAAAGGCTTCTCTGACATAATTTGCTGGTTGAGAAGTGCAAACGCGTTCCTAGTGCAAAATATCGCAATTTCAAAGCCTTGTAGTTGTATCCTTATTATTTCAACTACAATAAAATATTTACATTTACGATGCAAAGTAGTCTGTCTGGCATGTTGGGATTAAATGGCAATAGAGTTACCATCGAAATATTCGAGAAATAACGTAATGCGTTTCATCTTTTGTTTTAAATGACATCAAGTCGGCGAGCGGTGTACCGAAAGTGTCCGTTTTCGGTGCCTAAGATATCTACGATCAGGTGCCGAGTCAAGGAACCTTCTTACAGGACTCAGCCCTCTGCATGAATTACACGCTACCCACGCTGTGCGCCCCCAGTACCCCATTTGAAATTATAATTCGCCGTTCAGTCTCTTGGTTCAATATGCCGTATCAAACTTTAGCGCTGATTTTGCAGCGTGGATTCATCGAATTTTACGGCGGATTTAACAATCGTGTCCACATTACTGTTATGGCTTAGAGTAGTAGCAAAATAAAGAAGTTTGTAATTAACAATCCAGCAAATTCCAAAACCCAGTTCAGAATCATAATCCGGATAAGAAACACAATTCTGATAAGAATAAGAACAATCATTATTCAGGGTGTTGACAGTCAAGTTTGAATTCGTTGCATACTTCGATTGTGCAGCACATCCACGATCAAAAATTCCTTCGGGCTATTTTGGTATGAACTCCTGTATTTCCAGTGTTTTCATAATAGAACTTTTTTTGTTTTTAATTTTGTCCCTCATTTTTCTAAAGCTTCCATATAGCTGATCCAAAATAAGCGTCTTAAGACAGAACGTTGAGTCAGAAACGAAAGCGTGCTACCAGAAATTAACAGACCTGCAAACACAATAGATCTTGCTGGTCCCAATTGATTCTTCCCTTTAACGAAAAACAATTTTTTCCCCGTATTTTGTATATTAAATTAAAATGTGTATTCTGGTCAGCTGAATGTACGTTTACACTTATAAGAAAGCGAAATTCTGAACATGTAATGTTCTTTTCAAGTACTGAAGTCATATGTTAAACTTGAAGGACTATCTAATGAAAAAGTAATTGAAAAAGAAGATTTACAAGACTCTCAAAGAGGAACTTTAATACCGGAGTGGACATTAGGGTTGCACAATTAGTTCAAAACGCACATGCACTATAATTGGTGGAAAATATCAATAAATATTATATTCTATATAAAATATGGTGATAACTAGTCACGTGGCTTACCTCGGAAACAGTCGTCTGATAGGGAGTGTTCATGAACACGGGCGGGTTGTCGTTGACATCAGTGACTCGTACGATGACAGGAACTGTTCTTTTCTTGTTGGTATTTCTCACCGTGCAAGTCAACTAGAAACAGAAGTGAAGAGAACGATATAGAAACACGATTAAAAGACCTAGTTAAAACCATTCATTTGGCTAAATAATATGGGTTTCCCATTTAGATCAGTAGTAGAAAGCTCAGTTTTCATATTTATTCCTGGTAGGTATTTACTTCTCTTTAGTAGAAAGATAGATAGTTTATCTACATCATTTTACATGTTACATTCTTCAATTGAATAACAACCGATGATCGAGCTGGATAGTGTAACACTGTGGTCCAGCCCGGAGTTGGTTCTTACTTCTAATATTTATAGTGTACATAATATGTACATCATATGGTGTCATATTATGACACCATAGTTACACTACATCAATTGTTAAAATTTTGATTCCACTTCCATTTTTATAGCTGCTGATGTTATAAAATGATTAATTTCCGTTTATAAAGTACTCATACGTGTTATCTCTTATTAAGTTTCTTCTTTCAATAGCTGTTCACTATTATTTACCATCTTCTTTAGATTTCTAATTTTTTCAAAATCTTTATTAACTATTTGCATGCCTCTGTATTTTGTCGTTATTTGAGCAATGTATTTTTTACTCTCAGCAACTTGAGTTTGTATGATTTTGATTGCCGCTGTCCCATCAGCAAAATATATACTTTTGTGTTTACGAATTATCATAGTTTTAGCATATTAAATGTGTACAATTAGTGGACAGTTAACGAATTCAACTCATGAAATGATGTATCGCTGGGATGGCGCCTGGGCTTACTGAATAATATCCTTAATGTCATTTTTCAAATATTGAAAATTTTATCAATTAGGAACTTGAAAGTGATTCCCCATATTAAATGCCATCAAGATTTTTCATCTTATACAACACTGAAGTTTTTGTTACAGGATGTTGCCCTAATGGTCCTATTAAATGGTGCAAGTACTGGTGCTCTTCCAGCTTTGAAGGCTTATTATCACTAAATAATCAGAAGGAAGTGAATGAATGAGAAGTTACGTCATTAATACTGGGGATTTTAACTTTGTTGGGGTGGTACCTATGTCCTTCTTCTACCAAACTGCAAGCAGCTAATGGGTCAGGAATTGGAGAATAAATGCTGAAGAGAGGTTTGATGCAAGATTCGATAAACCGGCGCTAAGTAGAATTAATGACTGAACAGTAAGTGTTCAGGACACCGATGGAAGTTAAACTTATCAAAATATCGAAACAATTAGAATGTTACTTATCAAAATAGTGAAACAGAATTCCAAACTTTCAATATCCATCGGCAAGTAGTGCTTCTTTATGTTAGTCTTGAGATGTTTAGAATGCAAGGAGTCATGGGAGTGGTTCATAACGCCCAACACGGCAAAGGAGCCAGGGCCCGTTGTAAAGTTTCCCCGAAAAGAGGGAACTTGATTAAGCGATTCACTCGAGATTTACAACTTGGCGGGCGGGCGGATATGTGGGCCAAATAAACAGTAGGGGTGCAAACGGGGAGGCTGTAGCGTGATAAAACCACCGAACTGAGAGGTGGGTGGTGAATTTCGCGCAGCACTCACGTCCCGCCCTAAATCAGCTGGGGAACCCTGTTGAAGTCAAACCCCCTCGCCGCCTTTCTCCTCTGGATCCATCTATTCTTTGTATCCTCGACATTTCAGGCCTTTACACCCCCGGAATAATACAAAAATCCCTTTCCTCCCTGAATCCCAGGTATTTAGAGTGAGCCCTAGTTTTATATCGAACACAAGGTAGTTTGGAAGGAGATATTAAAACATACACTGGAAACCTCACGTGGACAACATGTGAGATGATGGAATGGTACATTTGCCCCTTTTATTGAGCTGAATGCGGTAATGCCAAACACGCTTGAAGGCGTCTGATTCATCTCCCAAAGCGACGGATTCAAGAATCGGTAAGGACCAACTAACCATATCCATCACAAACATAAAACATATCGTGGGGTTCCGGGTAAAAGTGACCGAGTAACATTTTTTTCAAAATGAGCTTTTTTGTCATTCCGGTACTAAGGAGCGTTATCTACTGTGTGTTGTTGCTAAGAACGTTATCTTCAAACTGATGTGCAAGAAATACTTGAAAATAAATTTTACCTGCCTGACCCAAAGAGTTTTATGTGACCAAATGGCATTTGAACTCAACCACAAAACACGAGATGGATTATAAATGTACTCTCGCTGGTGCATGTAAATGTTATCAATTGCCATTTGATCACTTTTACTGTGTAAGATTTGTAAGATTGCATAGTGGGCAGGTGAAAATGACCAATTACAGTGATAGGTAATGGATAACCTTTTCTAAGAGAAATAGGTATATCATTGTTATTAGATGCTTGGCAACACGGTAAATTAACGAAAAAACTATTCAATCCTTCAATTTCATGTAACTATGCGACTGATTTTCGAAGAATTGAATTGACCAAATGAGTAAAGCTTGAAACTCCAGGCAGGTAAAAATGATCAAATAGAGTTTTCCGAATAAACAGCTCTTATTTAATCTGAAGTGAATTTTGAAGCACGATATCATAGGCGGGCACTAGCTAACCACCTACAGGATAAAGAAAAATCGAAACATAGTCGGATGAGACATCACACAACCAGTGTTCGTAAGAAGAAAATAGGTGAAACTTCAGATCGCTCCCCTGCAAAATTTTGCAAATGTTACTTGGTCACTTTTACTCGGAACCCCACGATATATAAGTGACATAAAAATACACAACCCTTCAATTAAAAGTAACACAATGATGATCGCTCCAATACGTTTTTAATATTTAGAACTTTCACGTTTATTGATTCAACGGTGATTAAAGCCTGAGCAATCTTTGAACCTCATCACAAAATGAGGTTAATTTGTCTAAATGCTCTGAACAGAAGTTTCATGCAACCGTCATCGTTTAATTTGATACGGAATGCGAAAATCATATAGTGATTTCGGTATTCAAGAGTTGAATATTTGTTTGACAGCTTGCTCGATCTTTAAAATTTCAGCGCTGTAAATTTATTGAGACAAATATAAATTTCACAGTTTACACAGCTCAGACTATCTCCACAGTCCTAACGAACTGTCCTACATATCTTAATTTCAAATTTCAACCTTGAAACGTGGAAGGAAAATGACCGATCAGTCTTGGAGCTATAGTCAGTTGATGGGGGCTACATTGTCACAGAGCTCTTTTACTCTTTTTATAGCACTTCAAAAACACATGGGAAGGGAAAAGAGTTAACAAGTTAAACGGGTAAAAACGGAGTAAGATGGAACGTTGTCTATATTTCCACGAAAGTAAAGAGTTACACTGTTAAATCGATTTCGACGGGTAGGTCATCATCAGTAACAAACATGAACAGTTTGTTCATGTTCAAGTTCATGTTTGTTACTGATGATGACCTAACCGCCGAAATCGATTTAACAGTGTAACTCTTTACTTTCGTGGAAATATAGACAACGTTCCATCTTACTCCGTTTTTATTTGAAATGGGTTTCCACAACTTCGTCGCGAGTGACTTAGTCCGTAGTTAAACGGGGTTGATTACAGAACAACCACAAACGAGGAACAATAAGTGATTAGAAAAAAGTGGTTCTTAGCTTCATATGGTTGTCAAACAGTCGTTAAGAAACAGCGTTTCAACTTTTTCTAACGTACGAAATGCTGAACACCCGTACAATTAGACAATAACTTATAAACGTGTAGCCTGGCTTCCTATACACACATAACTATCAGTTTTATTGGCTAATCGTAGTCACAGCAAAACCGGAAAATCTTATTTATTTGAGACATATCAGCTGACTTTGGCGATACATATTTTTTTGTTTATCTGTCAAATATTGTAGACCTTTTTTCGTTGCGCAGAGACTTCTTCTAATTAGCTATGGCAAGTATTATCTGGCGTTGCGCAGATATCTCTACAGCTTGTCTCGTAAGTATTTAATTGTATTATTGTATTTACTGGTTCACTAAATTCCAAAATATTGTAACAGGCATTCAAAAGTTAAACCACAAGAGAGATGCATATGCAATATTTAAAAATTTATTATACATCAAAGATTTTGCTCTATATCAAACCATTTATTTATTTCCCCCATCTTGGAATTTAGCTTATCAAAGGAAATTGTTCTCGTAACCTTATTGTCTAGATATCATCAATCAGAATGCTGATCTGAAGCAACAACATAACGTAGAGTAGATTGATTCTGTGTGTTGAGATCTGTCATGGCACATAAATCTCCGTGACCCTTCAACGAAAACGTCACATCGTCTGAAACTGGATTTAAATAACGGAACAGAGCCCTGTCTTTCAAACAACAAAAGTTTCGAATTAAAGTGAAATCGTTTCGGCTGTATCGGAATTTCGTTTGAAGAAAGGGGACTCCGCGTGGGCAGGATAAACCTCAAGGTGGAGACCAGGCAACACGGGCACGACCTAACCTCAAGAAAATGGTTTATGTGATATTCCCCCCAAGAAGTTTGACCTGGTTACCTTCCGTGGCTCTCGTATGAAAAGCCGGGGAGAAGAATAAATATCAAGCCATTCAGACAATAAGCTCCAGGACGGTGATCAGGGACTGGACCTGTGCCAGATAGAAGCGGTTCCTAGGTTTCCCTGGGTTGTTTATTGGGTCGCTTTCCCAGGCGCCAAATACACGCGAAGCTTATAACCTAGAGGAGACAAATGTGACGTCATGATGATTCTAAAAAGTTCGACCCACGTTTTACTAACCGAGTGCTCTTACTGACTTCCTCACAAATAATGATCAATACAAGGTAGATTATAACTTTGGAGGTGGCCATAAGAATCAACACGATACCAAATTTAATAACACTTTCATAGGTGAAAACATTTCCAGAAATATAAACATGAGAAATATAAACGATTTAATTTGAATGAGAAACTTTTGTGGAGCTAATTAGCTATTCGGTAACCAAGAAGCTATTATCTTCATCTATCGCTCAACATATTGTTAACTATATCGTTAACTGCTTTGTAATACGAAATTCTCAAGCCAAGCTCACGGTAAAACAAACAAACAAACATACCAACACAATAAATCACCTGAAACACTGGAAAATTAATCGTTGAAATGATCCACTACTACGTGTTTCGTCCCGTGAAATTTCTATAATCCCCAGACTTAAGACCTTAAGACATATTAATGACCAAATTATCATTTTCCTACTCATGGTGGTGAGAGGTGAACTTCAGATTGATTTATATTTACTTAATAATTAAAATCGGTTTACTATTTGATTAATATTTGACCACAGTAATTGAAATATATTAAAGAACATCTTTTTTAAACAAAACTTACAAGAATTCTTAGTTTGATACCTACTTGGAGTCAAGTACCTATTTAACAAAATCAATTTACCCCAATCTAGGAGATAGAGGTTTGCTATATGTGTATATACAGTTTGCCCCAGGAGTTATGCACAATCAGACTCCTACGTGTTCTACAACTCATTTCCGACCAAAAACGCCTCTTACGATTGATTGCGATGAGTTGCATTCGTCTTTTTGCTGACACTATGGACCCTTATCAAACCAGGCTCCGTATCATTACCAACTCTTCCCTTTCGTCTCTTTATCGCTGTGTTTCCTTGCATATTCCCATTCATCATGATGCGCTATAGCTATTCAACATAGCTGGTGGTAATAACCAAAACCTTAGTGACAAAACTAGGTAAAAAAAATGATAGTTTACAAGATGAAAAAAGGATCAGTGACATTAACAATATTATCTACCAATACTTTTTTCCTCACACTATCCGACGTGTTCGCAAGGGTGTGAGTTGTACTCAGGAGGAGTGTGACTCCCTTGCTGCCTCGGAAGCATTACCATTGGCAAAACCGTAGACAAAAGTCATGTCAACATACAAGCAAATTACAACATGAAAGCAACTCATATCAATCAATCGTAAATGAACACAAACAATAGCTGCCTCTCGGATCTTCAATTATCATGACTTTGACTGGACAGTTTGGAAATGCCGTAGACACTGATCACAAACGGACGTTTTCAATCATTAAATTCATTTTCATTTTTCATTTTTAAATATTTATTTTTTTAATTTACATCTGAACAATCTTGTTTAAACTCTCACTCTTCGTATGAACTCGATTTAAACCCCAATATCTTACCATTGTCCAACAACATGGATAACATGTTCGAGTCAATAAACATTTTACTAAAACTGAATTTGGTCAGAAACAACAAATTATCAACATTGAAACACCCAATGCTACGGCCAAATCACATTGGGGTTGACAATACACGGCGCACAGAGCAACCCCTCCTTCAAGACCTGGAGGTCGTGCGGGTCATTGCATATCCTCGCCCCTGACCAAGACAATGCCTCCTCCGTAGCTTTCCCAATTTCCCAACTATGTATTTTTTAGTTATACAGGGTGTCCCAGGACTAATGCACAATCCGACTCCTGCGTGTCCTACAACTCATTTCCGACTGCGATGACTTGCGTTCATCTTAGAGACTTTTGGGAAAACCTCAATTTTAACAGAAAACACGTTTTTCAGCAGTTAAACACCGTTTTCTTAACTGAAAACATTTTTTAAAAACCAAAACGACTACACCGTTGGAAAGCTGATATTTCGGCGCACGTTTTACCAGGCCTGCACAGTTCAGCGTCAAGCATTTATGGGGTTTCTAGGAGAGATGAAAAACAGGCGATTTCAAGATTTTGACAAAACTGCTATTTCGAGCAGCAATCGCGTATCTTCAATGCAATAAAAAAAAGGTTTCTGACATCAAATAGATAGAAAGTTTAACGCTCTTTCTAACGGTGGCATCAAATTTAGCTATCTCCAAAATTGGGGGAGTTATGACAGTTTTAATGACATAAGATC
Source organism: Creontiades dilutus (assembly GCA_031894815.1). Classification (NCBI taxonomy): domain Eukaryota; kingdom Metazoa; phylum Arthropoda; class Insecta; order Hemiptera; family Miridae; genus Creontiades; species Creontiades dilutus. The sequence continues at coordinate 614,177 of JAVIWC010009583.1, forward strand.
GAAAACATGAAAAAAATCTTAAATCGCGAATAGCTCAGAAACGAGGCCTCTGGCAAAAAATTGCTGCGAGGCATTTTTGTTCGGAAGTGAGTTGTAGATCACGTAGGAGTCGAATTGTGCATAACTCCTGGGACACCCTGTATAATAAAGACTACTAATAGAAATCATTTCTCTAACCTGGAAAACGATGTGTGAAAGGTTGTTGCGATCCCGATCTAAAGGCTTGAGGAGCTGTAATTTCTTCCCGTTCAGAATGAACATTGGCTCTCCTTTGGTGAACGAAAGGTCTAGAAGGACCTGAGTGAATGGGTCCCCCGTAATTGGAATCTCTCGAGGCGTGGTCTCTTGAGAGATTTCTGAAATCACAAAAAAAAAAGAAACAGATAATTATATTGGAATTTTTATACATTAAGTGCAAAACTTAATCATAATTATAGTATATAATACATATAATAATCAAAACATGACATATAAAAAATGAAAAGAGGGACAAAATAACAATTTTTTTTTAGTGATTATTGTTTTGAAATAATCAACTTAAGCAATCAGGTAGGTACCAGACAAAAAATCAGTGTTCGACTAACTCAACATTGGATTGGGGTCACTAGTACCTGCTGAATTACATCCATTTAGAAAATGGATATGAAACTATGAACTTTGACTAATTTTTGATACGGGTATGTTGGAATGAGGAAAACAATATCAGAGTCGATGGCAGCTTGGGAGGAGATAATAGAACACAGTAACAAGAAAATGGCTAAGAAGTGGATATGTTAGATTTTGACTCTTAGCTCCTCAAATCTATGTATGTATGACAGTTTACATAGCGAAAATTTTAGCTGGTAATTTTAGCTAAGTGATATTGCAGTGGTACAGGCACATAGTTCACGTTTCAACGACTCCCGAAATCCATCATTCAACTCTCAAGAGTGCGGAAAACATTACGTATATAGTCTTATGTATATTACGCCTTCACAGTCATATGTTCCCTGAAGGTGAACATAAATCACCTCATCACGCTCAACCGTCTCAAGTTCACAATATTTACGACAATCCCAGGGCGGTCGTGCGTTTTTCATTCTGCCTGATTAGCATTAAATACAACTCGGACAACCCCCGCATAATAACGTTATTAAGTCTCTATTTGGTAACCGCTGACCGCACTACCGGTCAGACGCTCAATATAAATCGCCGCTACCTGACGCGACTAATTCATTACAAGCCCACTCCGTCGAAGAGACCTCGCTCTCTGTTAAGTCCGCGTCGAGACACCGCGGTCTTCTTTTAAGCCATTTTTCAATCTTTGGGATTACATTGTCGACATAATAATTGGTGTTTTCCTGGTGGCCCGGCTCCTTCCCAACCCACACTCATGGTATCCTGCAGACTGCATTGATGTGCGGTTGAGACGCCGAAACCTCATCATCTCTGCTATTCCGTTATGCCACTTGACAACTTACGACTCCCGCTCCTGTTACGATGGCATCGCGAATTTATTTTTAGCTAAATAATAGAAAATGTTCTCCTGCCAATCAACTCTTTAGCCCGCAGATTCTCCAGACAGATCCACTCGACCCCATCACCCACATGACTACAATACTTTTTTACAACAACAATACTTTTTACAAGCCCGTCTGTATTATTTCGAAGCCACCAGGAAGCTCTCGGTTAGAGCCTATGAAAAAAATTGAAGAAAGTCTCCTTTGATGCTCTTGGGAGACACTATAATGCCCACCCCCTTGGCAGTGGAAATTTATAGACATCATTTTCATCCCTATTGGAAAAGTAAAAACAGACATTACTTCCGACTAAAAATGGACTCTGTTGTGAAAGTAATAATCGACATTATTTTCCAATATATGAAGTAAAAACAGACAGAAAGCAAAAATGGATTACTTTCAACTAAAATAAACTCTGTTGTGAAAGTAAAATGTGACACTTCCGCGCAACGGTTTTTGGTAGTAAGACCATGTTAAAAGTTTGAATTATGCTACTGCATAAGTGACCAAACACTTTTGACTTGGCGGTTGCCGAGTAGAGTACCCACCTAAAGGTAGTAACATATCGCCGCACCTTGGCAGCGCACCGTCGCTGCTCGCATTCCCGCCACTCACCCCGATGCCTAGCATCGTTGATGGAACATCGATGAGTGTTCATATCGGATCAGTTCACCATGAATATTCTCCCTCTCGTCTTGGCGGTTTGCAGTGTACGAAAATACGTTCAGTTGTGTTCGAGCTCTCGACGATTGAGTAATGACTGGAATGATTTCCAGTGAGAGTGACGATGATGTGTACCAAAGTTTTCTCCGTCCGTCAGCTATTTGTCAAAACTCTGGTACTTTTCTTCTACTATAATCCCTCAATAGTTGTAAGATCCCAATCCCATTCACTGCCAACTCGTTTCCAAGTCCTTCAGAACGTTGTGAACCCTAAAATCAAGTTTTCCCTCACCTCTCGAAGCCCACAATATTTGATCCATTTAGTTTATAATTCCCTGCCTACTGATCTTAAGAATAACTCCACCATCTCGCCTCGTTCAGTGTTCAAAAAACGAATTTTCACATGGTTAATTGGACTGGGGCCCGATGACACAGAAAATCTATTAAAGAATTTGTACAAGACCTAGTTACCATTTGTAATTTAGTTAACTATCAAAAAATGTAAGGTTAATGAGAGAAAACTATCTATGAAGAATAAATTAAAGCAACTCTAGCCCGTCGCCACAAGCTTGCCTATAGACGGGCTATAATGTTCTTAGAATTTAAATATTATTGTATCTTTTACTGGTTTCTCTCTCTCTCTGGCAGGTTCCTCAGGTCAACACCCTGTATATGACCTTGAACACGTTATCACTGTTACGGTGTACGTATAACGTATTTCTCTCGTGTATTACTAAGCCAGTTACGACACGTTCATCAGTTTCACAATCTCAATGGTTAAAGTCAACTGCACTTTCCAGGAGTTGACCCATCCCGCCGTAAGAGCCGTTTTCGTAAATCCTGAGAACCACAAAATCTTCTCACGACGCAGCGCCAGAAATTATTGCTGTACCTTTCCAGACTGGGACTGGGCACAGGGCGGTGCGATAGGATCTACCGCGTTGAAGAGGGTATCGTCCTTGCTTTCTCTGTAAGCTGGGAAGGGATTATCTCTAGAGATGCCGACCTCCGCCCACTCGCTTCCACTGGGTCTTTCAACTTGTTATCCTTTCTTATCTCTAATTAAAACAGTATACGTACAAATTGATTCTTCTTGCTTGATATTGAACTTAACAAACTGCTCTGAGAATAAACAGATGTAATTCTTACAACTTGGAAAAGGAATGAAGAAAGAACTACAACATCATGATTCATCTCAATGATCATTATGGGTTAAATTAGCTTGGGTTAAATTAGTTTGTTACGAAATGAAATTCCATGTAATCTACGAATTTTCAGCAAATATTATATTCTGAATAACATTCTTCTATTTGCTGCTGTCATGTGCCCCTTGGAAAAGAAAACTTGTTGGTTTACGAGAAAGTTGTCAGCATGTGAATAATCAGAGAAAAAAATTGCCAATTCAGATTCCTCAACATGGATTTTCATATGGTTTTTAATGTTTCAACACCGTGAGCTTAGGTTCAAATTTGAAGTTATTCGTATTTGTGGAAGACTGATCATGATCTAGTAATTAATATTCAAAGCGATGTAGTTGACTATTGGAAGGAGAATCAGTAAACTTGCTATTCCCTGACATTTTTGACCAGTTTACAATAAAGTTAGGTACTATTCACCAAGAGGAAGATACTGCATAGTCTCCCATGCTCTAGCTCAGTCTAGGATTCAACTTTTATCTCCTGATCCAAACATCTTTATACTGGAATGTATAGGGTGCCCCGCAAAAAGTTCATCAAACATCAATAATCAATTTTACAGCTCTCATTGACAAAAAAATTATTAGTTTTTCCATTTGTAAGTCACCATAATGGCCATAACTCCTAAAAGTTACTGTCCAAAATTACCTTTGAGGACACCGTTGAAAAGAGCGCTAAGTTCCTGTCTGCATGGCTTAGAAGGTGAAAAATTGATATGTGACCCAAATTAAATGCAGAAATACATCTGAGCAACTACCTCAGGAAGATGACGTTCCTTTTTTCTTGGGATAAGCACCTAACAATCAAGTGTCTGCTGATTGTTAAAATAAAGTAAGAATTATTTTCTAATTTGATTGTTAAGAGATCATGATTCATAGCGTGAATTATTAGTCGTCCAGATTACACCCTTCCTCGCTTTTTCTAAAAGTTGAGGGAGTGGGGAGTGTGCTTGTTTTCTTTTTTGTTTATTTTTAAAGCATAAATCTCGCCGAAGGCCAGGAAATTTGTTTTACCTCTGCGCCGTACGTAATGAATACTGAACAGGCAACGCCCTCAATCTCCCTTCCATCGTCCAGCGTTTTTTTCACGCTAGATATACCACCTCTGATGAAATCTCCTACAAGACGGAAACATGGTTGCATGTTTCGAGGTCTCGAGCGGAGGCCCGCGGTATTGAGAAGGTTCACATGGATCCCGACGGTAACTCGGAGAGGAGCTATGTTATTGAGGACTTGTTTGTTTTCACTGAACTATTTGTTATCACTTGAAACTAGTTATCAGGAGAAAAATAGAGATTTTGAACAGATCTCAATATTTTGGGTGTTATATCCAGTAAATTTGTTCTCACATACACTCCAATCATACCGGAGTCATCCATCAACATCGTCCTAAATTCTAGAGAGTTCGTATGTTCCTTCATTAGACTAACGTTATTAAAATTGTGTAGTGTATCCGAATATAATAGTAGGTACGTGTCACCACTAAAAATTAGTAGATTACATTAAAGATGCATCAATATAGAACAATGGAAGTCCAGCACAAGCGGGGCTGCCCATTCAAGATACGACGTTTTTCATTGAATAAATTAATGAAACCATTTGAAACAGTTACCATTCGGTACAGGCTTAACACGACTCAAAAAATACATTAACGGCTATTTTGACAAAGCTCACCTCTATCGATGTCAACTGAAAGGCTCAAAAGTAAAGGGATCACTTAATTTCTGATCCGATTGGTTTATACATACAATGTATGCAGATGACTTTTAATTTTTTCAATTCATCCAGACAATCAAACTACTTCTTTGACAGTTTCATTTGCTCTAATAAAAGGATGTTGATCCCAGGAAATAATCGGTATATTCGGTGATTAAGGAATGGATTAGAATAAGTAGTACGATTATCAGAATCGTTGCTCAAATCACTGGCATCAATCAGTGGATTGTGTGGTAGGTAAAGAAAGCTTTTCATTTGGACAAAAGCTACTTCATATTCTGCATGGTATATAAAAAACAATTTATCTTGGAGGAAGATCACAAATACATTCAGATATAAAAATAACTAACGTTGATACAATGCTATCCCACCGCTCTGGTATACCACCACTACTACTAGCAAGATATTGCAAAATCTGGGAGAGTTTTTAAATCATTCTACAATGGACAATTTTCGTGGTTCACTTAAGCAATGAGGAAGCCTTAATCCCAGTATATTTGAAATACTGCAGGGCACGAAAAAACATTATTGAAATGAATAGGAATTCAAATCCATCGAATGAAAAATGGTATCAACAGTATTGGAACATAAGTTATCGGAGTGAGAAAAGGGAACTCCTAATTGGGATGGATTAGAATTGTAAATTGGGGATCACTCATGAGAAGCAATTATTGAATTAGAGGGGGTAAACGCCTGGAGGCGGATGAACGAACTTGGCAGCGAACGCCCTAACTACTTTACATTTCTGCAGTGTTGAGACTTGTTTTTTTCATTTTTTTATTTTTTATTTTTTTCAAAACAAGTCAAATGGTTGAGTTACGGCTCACACTTGAATAGTGTATCGCCAATTAAAAACACTAAGCAAAAATAAAGTACTTCAATACGTTCGAGTGTTTTTGCGAATTATATGTTGCAGCGATACCAACGCATGGTTTCGCCTCGTTATTAAGGAAAACTATTGTTTTTGCAAGTTTGGAAGATTTTGAGCTGAATGCGAGAAGATCGCGGAAGTACTTCGAGTCTAATCTGTCTTTTCTATTGTTCTTACCTTAGCTAGTGTTATGAAGATAAAATATTTGATTTTTGGTTTATTATTCAATAAACGCTGCAAATTCTTTCACTGGGGTTTATTATTCGATGATTAATGATTTGAATTTCTACTAAGCTTTGGAGTGAGCGTGTTTCACAGGTGATAGAGCGATTATTGAATTTCAGGAGATATGCATAGAGCACGTGAATCTGTTCTCAACCAAAATGGATTGGATTGATCAGTTGATCATATTCGTGTGCCTCCTGAAATTCAATAATCGCACACTCCAAAGCTTAGAAAAAATTCCTTCTGAAATCCTGTGAAATATGCACACTCCAAAGCTTAGTAGAAATTCAAATCATGAACGCAAGCCAATTGGATAATAAACCCCAGTGAAAGAATTCGCAGCGTTTCATGCATATCAGAATGCTTCAACCCGTGTATCGAATACAAATCCTTTTAGGAATTCACTCCAGTATCCACATTCACACGGCTACTGATATCAAAACAAAAACAATAATAAACCAAAAAAACCCAAATGTTGGCACCAAAAATCGGGCCATACATCGGAAATGGTTTGGCCTACGGACTTGGGGAGGGGCTCATTCGGAAAGTTGTTCAAAAAGAGTCCAAATCCAGGCCGCCTTGACTTTTTTGAGGTTTTAAGGGATTTTACAAAACTTTGACAACCCTTAAAGGGCACTTTAAATTAAGTGAGAGAGCTGGCTCAAGAATTGGGGCGTCGTCGGACCAACATGGATTTTTCCTGAGAATTTAAGATTTTTTGCTTCAGCCGTTTGGGAGAAATCGTGCTTACTGTGTACGGCGTACGGTGGACGGACGGAAAATTGTTTATTGCAGATTCGGATTCTACACCCTCTGAAACGTAAACCATGAAATTTTCAGGGGGGGTTAGAATTTTTTTTCAAGAGCGATTACAATGGTTCAATATTGAATAATAAACCAAAACTAAATGACTGATTTTCAAAAACCGTTCACTACGACCAAGCATCATACACACATGTACACATCCACAACACATCTTTTTACACTTTAACGAGTAACATAAGCTACGTTTGGTATATTTTCCACAAAAAAAAGATCCCTAACGAAAACAGACCAACAGTTATTGTATCCCGAGTGCTACTAAAAATTTTGACGAAAAAAATATCTATTTCTAAATACTACTCATGTTAGATGGTAAACTATCCTAGTCGAGCCACATCAACAGAAGACGAAGGAGAAGAAAAAGGTTTATTTATGAATGAATATATGAACAGACAAGCCGAAATACAAGAAATGAACGATACGGCAATAATAATTGGGCCGTGGCATGGCATACTGAATGCAGATAAACTAGTATCAGTGAAACTCGTATATTTTCATTGTAATTTATTACTTAAACTTCACCATCATGTTTTTAATCAAAAATTAAATTCAGATACCATCATTTTCCTATATCTCCGAGCCAACTCGCAATATAGCACGAGATTCTCCCAATCGGGGCCGTTCAACAAAGCAATATCTTCCTCTGGGGACATCACTCTGTAGGTAAATGCAATGCGCATAAATTCACCAAGAACTGCCCATCTATAAAGAAAGTGGTGAACATCCTCCCGCTCGTGGCGGTTGCACATTGAGCGCTCCTCAGACTCGTCTGTCCTGTAACGCTTTGCATTAACACACCGGGCTTCTGCTGGGATTTTAAATTCCCACCGTGTAGTATGCAGGGGAATATGACGATCTCCACTTCACTTGTTGTTCCAGTCTCCGATACAGAGTGAATGTGTCAGACGTAACAGCCAGCTCCTTGAATCATGCCTCCCCTATGCACAGCAAACGCCGACAAAAAGGTTTTTCATGTCCAACTTGAGAGTGTTATATTCAAAGGAGGACAAATTTTCTGGTAAAGAGTGCTGCTCACCAATGTGAGCATATATATTCCGCATAGGATTCATATCCAGCTCAACTTCTACAACTCTGAGGAGACGAGATTCAGCCACTACTTCAGCCAATAGGTTTTGTTTGAATTAGTGAGTTCAAATACAGATGCGATCGAATATTGTTGATTTTGAAATATGATATTAGTGAGAAACATGTCACTTAGAACTTACTGTCCTACACGTTTTGTCTACTAACAAGAACTACTTGTCTACCAACTTCAGTTTAGATTAAATCAAAGCTTTCAATCTTGGAAATCAATTTTTTTTCTTCAATTTTGGGCGTGCGACTGAGCAACAGAATACAATATCGTAGGCTTAACTTATACAGCGTACACTGTTATCCCTAATAAATAAGTCAACCGTAGTAGTCATATTTTATAAACGAATTTTGGTTCTAGCATGTTCAATGATGAAGATGGTGGTCCATTTATAAGTTTTGACTGGTATACAAAGTCTGATAGTAATGAAAATGTCACAATTGTTGGAGAACGTTTTCCAACTTGTTCACGATTGGACAAGTTATCCTAGTCATTGGTTAAATTATAGATTTTGAATTTGAAAATCAATCTTGATAGTAAATCAATCCATAGTCCCGAAGACTTTAAGATGATAATAATAATAATAATGAATAGTACCTACCTGTCTCCGATCGCCTGTGGAGGTATAGGGCTAACTTTTTCCATGTTCAATAGAGTTACTGACATTTTATTCGAACACTGTAAGTATTCTATTGTTTCTGTTTTATAGTTTGAGTTCGGTTTTATAGAAATGTACTCTATTGTGGGAATAAGAGGGAAAATGAAAAAAAAAATTAATATGATTGTAATAAGAATACGACAGATGGGCTTTTGTCTGATAGTGATGAGTGTGAACCGCTCCCAGATTTTATTGAGCTAATTCGGACAACGCCGGTTGTACAAACTGGCAGATAATTGGTTCAAGTTCGATTTACTTGTTTTGTGTCAGTAGCAGATGCAGTAACTGCGAACGTAAATGGAGCAGCCCCACCACGTACGCGACAATGAAAATTGGAGTGGTACTTATCGGGTTAAAATTAATAATGATACTGCTACCGATCACAGGAAAAGAAGAACTCGAATACTAAAGATTAATAAATAAAAATAGCTACTTACTCAAATGGAAACTAATTACGGAACGAAACGTTTTTCGCAGGTGGATTGAAGGTAGTCAAACAAAATTGTATCAATCATAGATAGCTTATTTCGTAGGAACGGATTCATATTAAACTCGAGTGAATGGGTTCAGAGATAAGGGTGAAGAACAACTATATAAGTGATGACCCGTCTGTCACAGCACTCTGTGGTTCTCATCATGTTGAAGCTTACGACGTTATTTCTATGCCTCGGGGCGGTCTTCGCCACAGACGCCGACACCTACAACGCATTGGTTTGTTTCTTTTCAAGTATCATAGAACAAGTATCACATTTTAATATTAGTATTTATTTAGTATCAAATACCAAAATTTAAAAAAAAATTGTTTCAAACAGCCATGACGGCTTTTGTGTAGCCACAACAATGAAGTCTTAAAATCGCCACGACAATGAAAAATTAACATTAACCTTCTGCAATTAGGATTCTAATGAACAATTATAGAAATTGAAACTTGCATTAAATAGAGTTTTTACATCTCTATCCCAAAATGAATGCTAAACGAATCAATAAGATTGATTAAGAGTGATTTTCAAACCCATAACAATTAGAAGTATGAAACGTATAAACCTGTTTTACAAACGGCTAACTTCATTTTTGAAAACCAACTGTACAGAAATGGCGGAAGCATGGTGTTTCCTCAAAGGGCAGGGTTACCGACGCTGAGAAAACTTTGAATTGCCAGAAAATGAGAGAGCTACGATGATTTCCTTCAAATCCATGACAATGAGACAGAAGGTTTGGGACAAACTTTGAGCACTTGATTCGTACAGACTATCTAAAAGTTAGCCCCTCTTGTAAGCGCACTAACATTCAGTAACTAATTCTAAAAAAATTACTAGTTAAAATATTTCCGGTAAAACGTACTTTGAGCGGATAAAATTTCGGATTAAGTTCAAATTCTGACTCACGGACAGACCATGACAATGAGATTAGAGGTACACATCGATCAATCACCGGCATGTACAATGAAGAGTAGCCGAACTTTATGACAGCCATAAGTAGGCCTGGTTACCATATAATAATTGCAAAAATAATTTTTGGGAAAAGTTGAACAGAAAATTATTTATCAACGAACGACAGCGATTGTCCCGTTAAATGAGAATCACCCGCGTGCACAATTCAAGTTGAGAAATCGATTTTAAAACGCGTTAAAATCCTTAAAACCAGTGAAGCTATTATTTCCGGTGTATGGGTTTTTTTTATCACCTCCACAAACTTGTTTGCCAAAGGGGAAAACCGGGGTGATAAAACCCCTATTTGCTTTTTATTGCGTATGAAGAGAACGTCTTCATCAAATTTGTCACTACGAGACTTCAAATTTAATTGGTATGGGAACGGGCAACTACATACATTTTCACAACCGTAAATTATAGAATTTCTTGGACACTTCGTACACTTCAACAAAAATACAAAGAAATGTGTCATTTAAAAATTCATTAACGCTCTAACCGATAAATTCTTTTGTGTAACAATTATCTGAGTTTCTAAAATAGTACAGGGGTTCATGCATTCGATACGCAAAATACACCATAATGAAGAATTGTACACTAGTGTGGACTTCTTTTTCAAATGTTAAATGATTTTTAGTAGACAGAACTAATTTGAACTCATTGTACCATCAATTTTATCACTTCCTAAAAATTTGTAATTCGTTAAATGTACACTTTTCCAAACAAAAACCTGTTTTAATTTTTATTATGATTTAAAAAAAAAAAAAAAAACAAATTGCGTTGGTAAGGTCCTAAAAATTTGCTTGGTAGTGACAATGAATCCAAGCCCAGTAAGCTTACAAATAATAATGTACAGACAGAGGCTTCTTGTTTTGAAATGGGTGGTATTGATCCATAAAAAATAACAGCAATATTTTGCCGATTCCAGAAACGTTTATATTCGGGGCAGCTATTCTATAAACATCTTTTGAGACGAACAGAACGAACAAAAATAGATGGGATGTAGTCAAAAAGATAACAAATGATAAGTTAAAAAATTTTGTTTGGCACTAGCTGAAATAGGTAAGTGAATCTGGAATTGGATTAATAATGAAACCAGTTTTTCAAATTCCTGAAATTCGGATTGTTATCAGTATCACTCGACCGATTAATTATCAATTAGTTCCTATGAAACATTTCAACTTGAAGATTGTCAAAAAAATTTAATTCTTATCTTGAACTCCCAATTTTTCTCACATTTTAGAACTTGTTTTTTCCTTTTTTTTCCTTCCCAATATCTTATTAATTATTTGTTTTATTAATTCATTATTTATGCCATTTATGCCTCCCAGTCCCATTTGAGTGATCCCACTAGAATACTTCTTTATCTTTCACAAAATAAAAGAACGATAGAAATAATAGTAATTTTGAATGGCATCATTCATTTGAGCTTCCAGACCTGTACATATTACACCACTTTCTAGGATTAATCACTGTAAAAATCATTTTACTGATGAAACCAACCCTTATATCTTAGGTCGACGAAACCCTCTTCTTGGCCAAACAATTGATGGTCCAATACAAATTGGATGCTCTTCCCCTTCCACCGATTTCCGTCTCCTATAAAAATCAAGACTTGGCCCCTTCATGGAAGAGTGTGACTGGAACTTTGACAACTGGCCCTGGAACTCTCATCAACGCCACGGGAATCACCAGAGACGGTGACGCAAATATCCAGCTCGTCGACGACAAGATGGTCATCAACGTCGGAGTGGTAACCGATTCCATGGTTGTCACATTCCTTAATTCGACATCGATTTCTGTGAGTACTACATATTCATTTAATATAGTTGGGGGTTAGCGGTATCTAATATTAAAAAACGGATATTCACAAAGTGGACGAGTTTGGTACAATGGAGTTAAAGCAGTTCATTTCGTAATCGACATACCCTTAGTTAGAGCGAAATGAGCAAGAAGTGGCGAACAAATCGATTAAATAAATTTCCTCATTCCCGAGCGAAAAGTAGTTAATGCAACGTTGAAGAGCATTAATTTTCATTTCTAATCAATATCATGACAAAAACGCTACGCTCGATATTTAGAAAAATTAATCGGAAATAATAGTTCCCCCTAGTTTGATTATTTTTTAGTTCAAAAGTTTTGGAACGAACCTCATACTTTGACGGAAGATAGTTCACTAATGTGTTTGATAAAAATCCTTCAAGCCAGCCAGGCGGTGTCATTTTTTTTTAATTTTTTTAAGTACTTCCCTCTTAAGCAAGGGTTCGTCAGTAATGGAATGCCTATTAGAATAGATCCGGCGATTAGCGGACAATCTAAACATGAGATTGAAATAACTGCTTAAAAATCCCATTCAGACTATTCTAAGATCGAATTCTTGAAAAAGTGTGTGTACTTGACACAATTTTGTCGACCCCACCTGAAACCGCTTACCGATTTTCATGATTCTATTTTGTTTGGATCCAATTTTGCTCTATCTGTGCAATACACCTCGGAAATGTTCCTTTTGGGGACAGGAGGGGATGATAGACAATCTAATCAAGCACCGTTCATGCATCTTATACTGTCGGTTTTCCTGATACTTTTCTGTTACATGTGTGTTCGATTACATATTTCAAATCTTTTTTATTTAATTTAGAAAAGTGGTGAATGGAAAGGGAAAGGGTGATAAAATCGTTTTCGTCACTATTTACATGTTTATTTATTTATTATTTATTTTTTAACCAAGCCTATGTAGTAAAATAAACTTCAGGAATTTTGAATTTATTGTCATTATGTGGAGAGATAGGGAGAAGGGAGCGGGAGAGATAAGGAGAAGGGAGCGATGCTCGATTCATTCATGCAATCCTCATTTCCAGCTAATTTTCGAAATTTTTTGTTCTATTAAGAATTTTATCTAGTTTTCAAAAATGGTCATTATATTTCTCCACTTCTATTGATCCTTCCCGTCGTTTGTAAGCCATCAGTCAGAACAGTCTAGTGATTTTGGGCTACTCGAATGTGAGCTAGTCATCTACGTATGAGCTAATACGGATACTATAAAGACAAAATTAATCGCACTACACACTGGTCGCATTGAATGGTCACTTCAGTTTTCGAATATTTATTTTTCAGTGTTGATGTAGATTTCATTTGTGTTACATTGCAACATCGATTCCGTATGAATAGTATGCATTTATTTGCTAATGTTTTCCTATGTGGATTTCCTCAGCATCCCCGTTCCCAGTCAGCAACAACGGCGGTATGCAGATTAAGCTTGGCCAGAACAAAGCTAAGCTCCAAATAACCCTACAGAAGAACAGCAACGTGTGCAAACTGTCCGTTGACAGCGCCGCCGTTACCAGCTTGGGATCCGTCGACCTTCTCATCCTTCCTGACACTTGGTGGGCAGATATCAAGGACAAGGGTATTGATTATTACCTGTCCAACCACGATGACGATTTGAAGATTGTCACCAACACCTATCTACAAGCCGCTCTCCAGTCTGCTGTGGACAAAATCAACCCTTGCCAGTACCTTCCCTTCTAAATATCAGTTGTACCATAATTCATTGAATTTTGAATAAACAGTGGTACGATTTATTTATTTATTGAACGGGACAAGCCTAATGACATGTTGTGTTACAAAAGAGGAAAACAAAAATAATGAAAGATAGTGACAAAGAAATGATTTACAGGGTGGTAGGCAGAGATAAGATGTGAGGTTTGAGTATGGAGGCGGAATCGTTGAAAAAGTCATATTCGGGGAATAACTCCAGGTGGCGGTTTGCTGTTCGTGGGAGGCGGGGAAGCGGAGCATTCATTAGATAGTTCGTTGGCGTATGCTGGCTGCTGAAGAGGAGAGGTGCACGGGAGGAGATGCAGGGAACCTGGAGAGCAGGTCCGGACAGGATAATTTGTTGTTGAGTAGCTTCCACATAAGGGTGAGGTACGAGATAGATCGTCGTCCTTCCAAGGAGGAAAGGCGACAACCCACCAGTAGAACCTCATAGTTCACCTCATCCGAAGGTGTCCCCTGCTTAAAGGCGATGTAACGCAGGAACCTTCTCTGGACTCTTTCCAGGACATGTCTGAGGGCCGAGTACCTAAGAGACCAAATGGGAGAAGCGTACTCTAGGATGGGCAATACAAGCGATTCATAAAGTAGAGTGATTGCTTGCGTATTGTGGAACTCCCGGGTGCTGCGTTTTATGAATCCGAGGCGTTGTAAGGCTTTTTTTGGCGATATTATCGATGTGACCAGAAAACGAAAGGAGTCAAGGGAAACTCCCAGGTCATGCATTTCACTGACTCTTAGAAGCTGGGTGCCGCACATGTGGTAGTCATATGTAACAGGTTGCCGCATGCGATGAAAAGAAGTGATGGAGCACTTGGACGGATTTAGGAAGAGAGCGTTGGTCGAGCACCAAGACTCCAAACCAACAAGTGTCTGCTGCAGGGACTCGCAATCATTTTGAGAGCGTACATGGCAGAATATTTTTAGGTCGCATCGGTATGATCACAATAAAATAAAGTTCCAAGATGCTCTTATTAATCCCGAAAAGGTACGATCAACAGCAATATGATGCTTTATCAGTCAGCTATTTAAGTCAGTGAATAGGCTTTAGTTGTTGGTGTATATTTATCTTATAACTTATTGGGCGAAACTTAACTCGCATGACAACATCGTTCTCAATATGATAGAAATTCCAGTAAGAATACTATTGATGAAACTACGTCAAGACTGTTTCCAGTACTACTTAAATGAGCGCAAAGTATTTGATGCAAAAGGGGGTTATTTCCAACGTGTAGATGTTTGTAACGCTTTCTATTACACAGCAGAGAAAGTTGAATATTTCGTTACATTGTCAAATCCACACACGAACTTCGGGGAGTAAAGGGGTTGACCGATCACGAACGTATGCAAGCTTGGATAATGAACGAGCTGTTCTAAGCTACACCGCAGCCATGGAATAATATTATTCGGGTTGTCAAGTTAGCCGCTTGAGTGAAATATAATTGTATATAGTTGTAATTTAAAATTATCCCTTTTCAGTCCATTTTAACGTAAGTTCATTAACTCATGTTCAACTGACAGTCATCGAGAGTTTCGTTGAATGTAACATCATGACGTTAAAGCTAATTAGGTCCCAGTTTATACCGGCACATCAGAAAAAAGTTTCCGTAACGACCGAATCTTACTTTTCAAACATCGTTGGATCATTATTGTATTTACTGGACCGTTATCCAATATCCGTTGCAGGTTACAGCTAAAATATGCGTTCTGCTGGGTACTATTGTTTTTGATGTATATTATGTATTAGAAGCAAAGATATGAAAAAAATGTTTGGCAACTATAAAAATGACTGATAAAACTACTTGCAACAAACGATGCCTCAAACTTGAACAATGTTTAACAACGATTCGAGTAGTTTTGAAGTTTTTTGGACTAGAGAATTTTATGAACCAAACTTACTCCCTACGGTAAGTTACCGTATGTCTTTAATAATAATTAATGGATTTAGTGTTTTTATACGAATGTTATTTTGAAGAAAAGAAACAGAAGTTCTCTGGAAGTGATGAGAAATGGATGCAGAGACTACCGGAATTCGCTCAAAGAAGAGTTATCCGATGAGTTATTAGATGAAGCATTCACGTTGTGTTGGTATGCCTGAGTTAACGGAAATAAATTGATTAGTGTTGCCCATGTAATAAAACACTTGACTGCGCAAATTCATTCACTAGGGTTTATTATTCATTTGGCTGGCATTCATGATTTGAATTTCTACTGAGCTTTGGAGTGTGCGTGTTTCACAGGTGGTAGAGCGATTATTGAATTTCAGGAGATATGCATAGAGCACGTAAATCTGTTCTCAACCAAAATACCAATTTGGATTGAACAGTTGATCATATTTGTGTGCCTCCTGAAATTCGATAATCGTTCTATCACCTGTGAAACACGCACACTCCAGAGCTTAGTAGAAATTCAAATCATGTATGCAAGCCAAATGAATAAAATTGAATAATAAACCCCAGTGAAAGAATTTGCAGCGTTTCATTCACTCCAGTATCCACATTCACTACATCACTAGGTTACTGATTTCAAAACAAAAACAATGATAAACCAACAAAACGCAAATGTTGGCACCATAAATTGGGCCAAACATCGGAAATGGTTTGAGCTACACACCTGGGGAGTGGCACATTCGATTCCTCACGGAAAGTTCTTCAAAAAGAGTCCACATTTAGGCCGGCTTGACATTTTTTGAGGTTTTTAGAGATTTTACAAAACTTTGACAACCCTTAAAGGGCACTTTAAATTAAGTGAGAGAGCTGGCTCAAGAATCGGGGCGTTGTCCGACCAACATGGATTTTTCCTGAAAATTTCAGATTTTTTTCTCCAGTCGTTTGGGAAAAATCGTGCATACGGCGGACGGACGGAAAATTTTTTATTGCAGATTCGGATTCTACACCCTTTGAAACGTAAACCATGAAATTTTCAGGGGGGGGGGGGGGGTTAGATTTTTTTTTCTAGAGCGATTACAATGGTTCAATATTGAATAATAAACCAAAATCGACTCTTATTCATATTTCTATTAATGAAAGTGGAAAGCAGCTGAAATTCCACTTGCTAGTAACCACACGCCTTTCTACCTTGGTAACAAAATCGTTCTTCTTCATAGTCTTCATCATTGAAAGGCTAGGAGTAAAGATAAAAATGTGCGCACAGGCTCGGCGATACAAGAGGACCGTAGTACTAGTTAAGCAGGTTGCGAACACGAACATATTTTAGTGGAAATGGATAGTGGTGAAAGGCTGATCGAAAATCATGGCGTAGCAAGCGCCGTGCCAACCTTTGTGTACGCTTGCCACTAGACAACCGCACCTGTTCGACTTAACATTTTCTGAATGTATTGGCCAGGCTTCACAATGGCCTATGTGCTGCCACCTTCCAGGGAGTTACTACCTTCTCGGAGCTTTCTCGGATATGTTCCGTCCCATACCACTTAACACATTATTGTCCGGAGGGGAACTTGCAATTCTTTTCCTAACGCGCTTGACCCTTGCACCCACGGGCCTCTGGTTCTTCTTCGGGCGAGAGTGTTTATGCTAATCCATGAGAGTTTGGAATGCGTTCATGGCATTTACTGGAACAACAAGGTTCATTTGATACCACACGTAATGGCTTTTGTGCGAGGAAGGCGTTAGAACCGGATTTGCAGACCTACATTTTATTAATTCCCCCTTGTTAAAAACACTGTAACTTGACGCTGAAAAGCATGAAATTGTATTAGAAAGAAATTACAAAGAAATTCAGACTACTTAAAATGTGACAGAAATATGTATTATATACCTCCGAGAATATGTTTTGAAATCATCCTAGTTAATCTACATAGAAGGCTAGGGTTTTTACTTTGTTATTTATTATTTCAATCACTTCAAGATTGGGGTGGACAGATTTCGAAGTGATTTTGGTTTATTATTCAATAATAAACCATTGTAATCGCTCTTGAAGAAAAAAATTCTAAGCCCCCTGCAAATTTCCTTGTTTACGTTTCAGAAGGTGTAGAATCCGAATCTGCAATAAAAAATTTTCCGTCCGTCCGCCGTACGCCGCACGCCGTACGCACGATTTCTCCCAAACGGCTGAAGCAAAACAGCTGAAATTTTCAGGAAAAATCCATCTTGGTCCGACGACGCCCCAATTCTTGAGCCAGCTCTCTCACTTAATTTAAAGTGCCCTTTAAGGGTTGTCAAAGTTTTGTAAAATCCCTAAAAACCTCAAAAAAAGTCAAGGCGGCATAAATTTGAACTTTTTTTGAAGAACTTTCCATGAGGAATCGAATGAGCCCCTCCCTAGGTCCGTAGGTCAAACCATTCCCGATCTGTGGCCCGATTTATGGTGCTGTAGTGATGTGATAACCTAGTGATGTAGTGATGTAGTAATGTGGATACTGGAGTGAACTCCTAATAGGCTTTGTAGCCGATACACGGGTTGAAGCATTCTGATATGCATGAAACGCTGCAAATTCTTTCACCGGGGTTCTGTTTTATAATTGTTTTTGTTTTGATAGTAGTAACCTAGTGATGTAGTAATGTGGATACTCGAGTGAACTCCTAAAAGGCTTTGTAGCCGATACGTGTATCGGAGGCACACAAAAATGATCAACTAATCAATCCAAATAGGTATTTTGGTTGAGAACAGATTCACGTGCTCTCTGCATATCCCCCGAAATTCAATAATCGCTCTATCACCATTGAAACACGCACACTCCAAAGTTTAGTAGAAATTCAAATCATGAACGCAAGCCAATTGAATAATGAACCACAGTGAATGAATACACATTGGAACACAGTGAAGAAGGACGTTTCGCGTAGAATCCGAATTTGCAATAAAAAAGGGGGTTCCCGTTTGAAACTAGAAAATTGTTGTCAGTTGCGCATAGTTGCGCAATTGCGCGCAGCAAAATTTTTTCATTTATGAAATTCTCGCAAAAAAAATATGAAGATCCAAAAAAAAATGTTTCGTTTACTCTCATTTTGGCGATTTTTGGGGGGTGATCCATTGGATAGAAGACACCCTGTATAATCAAAGCCAACCTGTTCAATTAAGAGTTGCAAATGGATTCTGTACTCAAAAACCCATCATTCATTTGATAATAATGATTCAGAATCAACAAATTGAGCAATGCCTTTATAAATCGAAAATTATCATTAGCACTGAATTTAATTTCACGCCCATCATCATAACGAAAAAACGAGTACACTGCCTTGCCCCATTAATACACTCATTCTCCATTTTTAAGTTGTCTTATTGTTCATAAGTCGAAGATAAATCTATGTGCTCATGTATGGAGTCGAGCTCGTGACCAACACCTGTCATGTTCCGTTGCCTAAACATCAAATTATGAAGTGCAGTGATTCGATTAGAGAGCATTAAATCTTTCGAATGCAAATCCGTTCTCTTTCGAACGTAGGACGGTCTTTCTCTACACGAAGTCGTGCTCGAAGCAGGGTCATATTTACGCTTCAGGATTCGTAGATACTAGGAGAAATATACCACTGTGATTTGAAATGATTTGTCAGCTACTGTGGTATGATGTACTGCAGGGAGATTAGGAACAATGATATTTCGATTGAAAATGGCAACATTTTTAAATGGGAAATCCTCTATGAAATGTGTGTATATGATTCCCTCTCCTACAAAGATGAAAATATACCATATAGACGTGAGTGACATCTGTAACTTCATGCTATAACGGAACGTTAGTGGTCTAAACAGGGAGGGAGGTAAAAGGTGTTTTACTCCTTAGTTCCGCTTATTTTGCACTTGGGAAAAATCTTCTCCCAATCCCCTCATTCTTAGACTGATTACATCGTAGTTGATTCAGTATGACAAGCAGTTCAAAAGTTTGCTTGAATTAATATGTCTCAGCTGTAGTAATTCAATGGTAAATTCAGTTCTGAATGATGCATTGTTATTATGTTTCAGTGAATTTTCATGTTCAGACTTTAAAAACGCAGCAAATTCTTCCACTGGAGTTTATTATTCAATTGGCTTGCGTTCATGATTTGAACTTCTACTAAGCTTTGGAGTGTGCGTGTTTCATAGGTGATAGAGCGATTATTGAATTTCAGGAGATATGCATAGAGCAAGTAAATCTGTTCTCAACCAAAATACCTATTTGGATCATTGATCATATTTTGTGTGCCTCCTGATCATATTTGTACACGCACACTCCAAAGCTTAGTGGAAATTCAAATCATGAACGCAAGCCAATTGAATAATAAACCCCAGTGAAAGAATTTGCAGCGTTTTTTATGGTTATCAGAATGCTTCAACCAGTGTATCGGCTACAAAGCCTTTTAGGAGTTCACTCCAGTATCCACATTACTACATCACCACATCACTAGGTTACTGCGATGAAAACATAAACAATAATAAACCAAAAAAACGCAAATGTTGGCACCATAAATCGGGCTCCATATCGGGAATGGTTTGAGCTACGAATCTGGGAAAGGGCTCATTCCATTCCTCCTTGAAAGTTCTTCAAAAATAAGTCCAAATTTAGGCCGCCTTGACTTTTTTTTGAGGTTTTTAGGGATTTTACAAAACTTCGACAACCCTTAAAGGGCACTTTAAATTAAGTGAAAGTGCTGGCTAAAGAATTGGGCGTTGTCGGACCAATATTGATTTTTCCTGAAAATTTCAGATTTTTCGCTCCAGCCGTTTGTGAGAAATCGTGCGTACGGCGGACGGACGGAAAAATTTTATTGCAGATTTGGATTCTACACACTTTGAAACGTAAACTATGAAATTTTCAGGGGGTGTTAGAATTTTTTTCCAGAGCGATTACAATGGTTTATTATTGAATAATAAACCAAAATCAAAAAACCTATATGAACAAATTAGAAAAATAAAAAACACATTAGAATGTAATACTTACGGATTAGAATGAATGGGTCAATAGATCGTTGTCTTTTATAAGCGATATAATTCAGATAAAATAATACGAGTATGACAGAATTGGAACAGACGAATTGAAAGGAATGACATTATCCGAGAAACCAGTTGGGAAAAAATGTGAGCGATGGGGCGGCAATATTTCGTGACTTATATTCGAAACAACGGTCATTGTTTTTGACGGATCACCGTGTCGTATCAGGGTTGCCTCGAATTCCAATAATGCCCGGAGAATAATGCGTTGCAAGTCCGACTGGCAAAACTTCAACTTGGCTCCGGACCACCCGTGAATGGAGAGAAAAATCGTTTGGTCTTTAACCGTGACCCACTTGTTCCCTAATCGAGGTACAAAGCTTCTGTTATGAGCTTCAAAGCAGATCGCGAAACCGATACGCCCGCGTGTTAATACTGGGGCTGTCTACTGTCACTTTCCTTTCCGCAGAAGGCAGCCTCGCCTTGTCTTTCTCGTCAGTGAGCATTTTATAAGAAAACAAACTGAAAATCCTTGACTTTTATTTATTGGACAAAATGTCAAAGAGTATGTATTTACATGTGGGGAGATGAACATAAGGTGCAACAATAAATCACAAATTCAGTGGAAAAAAATCTCCCCTTAGGGGATGTGAAATCGTTGCACGAGAATTGTAGGCATCATTTGTCAGGTGAATAATACTAAACGCCAATGTTACTGAGAAACAAATGGATTATTGAAGAATCTTGAGAAATTCTTTAATAAGCAGAATATATTCACAGACTACAGAGTGGAAATGGTCTCCAGTGAAAATTTTGTTCAACGAAAAGTCTTCACCAATCTCAATGTCACTGCGGCCGTCATTCGAATAATGTTGACATGCGGGATCAATGGGGAGCAAGAACAAAAAGCCTTAGCCCGTCATACTTGTATTATGCCTGACCGCCTCACCCCTTTTGCGGTTCTATTGAGTCGCCCACCGCAAGAATCCCGTTAGAGCTATCGGTCGCTGACGTGACATCACTCGATCGGCTTCCAGCGGAAGCTGTTATTATCTCTCTTTTTCCCTGTTCCAATTGTACCTTCTACACCTACTAGGTTTTTTTTTCTGTCTTACGGAGTATAGAAGCCAGCTGTTTTTCCGTGACTATTAATCTCAGTTGTGTTTGCTAACCACCTGAAAAACGACCCCGTTCTCGAATTCGTCATTCATGGTCCCCGAAAACTTGAGAGTAGCGGATCCCCTGAAAGTTATTTTGCGCAAGTGCCCTCGCTACCCATCGGTTGACCTCTTTAATGAAGCAACAGTTTTCTCTGTCGACCAGCTACATTTAAAAGCTACGCTAGCTTTTTACCATAAGCATCCTGAATGCTTCTATATCCCTCAGCAGCAAAATGGGTACTTGGTTCGACCATCCACCCAATCTGTTATTCCAGCGATCTCCTCCCGGCTGTTTAGCACCAACAGGCATATATATTTCTCCCTACCGCTCTTGTTACGACACGTCACGCCCGAAATTCGTCAGCCTCATAATTTCACCAGGTCATCCTACAAAAAGCTTATCTTCTCCTGGTTGATACATGTGGGTCCAGTTGACATTCAAAGAGTTTTCACAATCATTTATAAAATTTAGCAACAACCTCTCCCAAAAAAAGACCAACCCCTTCACCCCATTGAACTCTTAAAATCGAAAGGCGCGGTTCTCGACGGGTGAATCATTAGAGGCATCCTCCCACTCAACACGAACATAGTTCATTAGAGTGGGATATTTCCAGCCCTTGTTATTTTCATTGTATTTATTTTTGTTCTCAAACTTTGTATGTATTCATAAGATTTGTTTTTGTGGAGGAATAAACTTATTTTTCATTTCATTTCATTTTACCGCAAATATTTTTGTCTGTTCTATCATTTGCAATATCAGCGACTTTTTAATAGAGTTTTCAACTCGAAGCTAAAAGCGAATTAAGACTATTGCCGTCTTCATTCCGCGGAAGGGGCCCCTTTTTATCCGTCAGAATCTCATCGAAATTCAAGGATTTTAATTGGCCCCTGCGGCCATTAGCGTCTTAAGCCCCAGTGGCAATTTTAGAAATCCGTAGACTATTCTACGAATAGTCCGTTGATTACCATAACGAACGTAATATCTCGGGATAGTGCTCACATATAATCTCCGAATGAAGAAGCACTTTTAGGAAAAGTCCAGGCTGGCTCGGGCTGGTATCAACTCCATCTGGTCCAGTCTCTTCACTGCTACAGACGTCCCTACAGAGGTGAAGATCCGGGTCTTCGAGGCTGTGTCCATGGCCACGGTGTGCTACGGTGCGCAGTATTGGGGTCACACTGCTTTTGAGGAAGTCGAAAGAGTGAAGCGGTTCTTCCTCAAAAAGCTCTTCAAATTGCCAATGAATTCCCCGAAATACATAGTTTACAATGAAACTAAGCAGTCAACAGTTTTCTTGTCAGCATTAAAGCTGAATGCTGACTATTTGCTGGAGGTATTCAAGCAGACCGAGGGCCGCTTTACGAGGATCACTGCGCTCGAGGTGATAAGGAGACAGGTAGGATGGGCAAAGGAGTGACGACGATTGATTGAGTTGGCCCCTTTTAGTCATTCAACCTTTGGAGAGCTGAAAGAATCAGTCCTAGAAGCTCAGAGGACTGCATTTAGAAGGAGCATTGTGGACAGAGCCAATAATGCACAATTCTGCATAGAGGCATGCATTAGACAACTGCTAAGGCGAGGGCGGGTAGGTCCAGAAATCGTGTGTAGCGATTCGACGTTTACCCCGTAAATTGACGAAGAAGAAAATCTTTTCCAATAATACAGGAAATGAACGCTTTTTGAAGTATTTCGGTGAATACTTACATCCGTCCTGTTTGGAATCGGAAGAAATGTACGGGGGAAATGCCCGTATGAAGGAGTGCAAAAAGTCGAAATTAGAGCTTCTTTGACGTAAGTACGTACATAACTAAACCTATTTGGATAGCTGTATGTTATCTAACTGTACGTGAACATTATAGATAGGTTCCGTTCTCCCCAGCTATAATATAAATATTTCAAATGCTTGAATAACGATCTATCATTCTAGGTCTCTTTTTGCGTTCGAGCAACAGGAACTCAAACTCTCTGTAATAAACCCGTGATTTGTAAGAAATACTGCGGTCAGAATGCTTGAGTAAACGCCGTTACCTCGAAACCCATACATTATAACAAAAGTTGTTGTCTTCCATTTTTTAGTCTGTTCGTCACAATTGCATGCGCTTTCATTCATGACCGTTTTTCCGGACCAATAGTTTTTGGCTCAGCGGGCCACCTCAATTTATATAACGCTCTGAATGCTTTTCATCATAATGGAACCGAAAAAGCTATGATCCACTCCTGATATAAGAGCTACAGATATATTTTATGTGGCCATAGGTTCTTACTGCTTATCTACGTGTCCCAATTTTGGTATATTATTCAATAATAAACCATTGTAATCATTTAATTCTTGAAAAAAAAAAAAAAAAAAAAAAAAATTCTAACCCCCAGAAAATTTCATGGTTTACGTTTCAAAGGGTGTAGAATCCGAATCTGCACGGTGTACGCAAGATTTCTCCCAAACAGCTGGAGCAAAAGATCTGAAATTTTCAGGAAAAATCCATGTTGGTCCGGCGACGCCCCAATTCTTGAGCCAGCTCTCTCACTTAATTTAAAGTGCCCTTTAAGGGTTGTCAAAGTTTTGTAAAATCCCTAAAAACCTCAACAAAAGTCAAGGCGGCCTAAATTTGTACTCTTTTTGAAGAACACTCCACGAGGAATCGAATGAGCCCCTACCCAGGTCCGTAGGTCAAACCATTCCCGATCTATGGCCCGATTTATGGTGCAAACATTCGCGTTATTTTGGTTGATTATTGTTTTTGTGTTGATATCAGTAACCTAGTGACGTAGTGATGAAGTAATGTGGATACTGGAGTGAACTCCTAAAAGGCTTCGTAGCCGATACACGGGTTGAAGAATTCTGATAACCATGAAAAACGCTGCAAATTCTTTCACTGGGGTTTATTATTCAATTGACTTGCGTTCATGATTTGAATTTACACTAAGCTTTGGAGTGTGCATGTTTCACAGGTGATAGAGGGATTATTGAATTTCAGGAGGCACACAAATATGATCAACTGATCAGTCCAAGTAGGTATTTTGGTTGAGAACAGATTTATGTGCTCTATGCATATCTCCTGAAATTCAATAATCGCTCTATCACCTGTGAAACACGCACACTCCAAAGCTTAGTAGAAATTCAAATCATGAACGCAAGCCAATTGAATAATAAACCCCAGTGGAAGAATTTGCAGCGTTTTGGTATTCCATCAAAATAATAACACTAATATTCCGATGTCTAGTTCATCATTAACTTTCATCTAGTTCGTCATTAACTGTACGTACATCGCTAATCACATTGACTTAACCATATTATTAATTTTGTAATTGGTTAGATTGGAGGAAGTCAAGTAGGGTACGTGAACAAGGGAGGACTAGTGACATCATCGACGATCACTGCTTAGTTATTGACGGTTATTGCTTTCGGATAGCTAGCCGAGAGACGATAACTCATTAATTGGCGGTTTCTTTGTAAATGCAATTGACACTTGAAAAAGCGAGGCAACCAAGCGAGTCACATCGTTTTGATAATCTCCGACCGATGAACCCACACAAGTTTCTACAGTCAAGGAATCAATTCTTCAATCTGTCAATGGGGTAAATTACTTGTACAGAAAATAACTAACGATAGCGCATAGGTACATTATCGGAATCCGCGTTTGAGACAAAAAACATGACCTTTCCGACAGTACTGTACTCTTGCCCACTAATGTAGAACGGTATTTCATAATCCATTTCCTTCAACATGCGTTAAACAAATGCATTCAACAATTCTTATTATTTGCAAGTATTGTCTATTGTGTTTTTGTATGGTCTTTCTTGTGAGTTTTGCATCTGAATGACCCTTTTTTTCGCACAATTGTCCGATATTCCCCTTAATGTGGCCACTCAGCTCCTGAAAACGCTCTATCAACGCTATATCCCAAGTCAGAACAGTCTCTAAAGAATGCAAGAAGAGGACTTTGGGGGTGATAGTCGGAAGTTTAATTGTTTTCGTTTAGTGGTTGTTTTTTAAGTTTTTAAGAATGATATAGGCTCTTCAAAAATTGTGGACTTGATACTCCCGAGTTATTTGTAAATTTCCGAAGTTTCTAGGTTTAATGGCGTAGACGTTGAGTCCCACAAATTGCAGAATTATCGCAATTATTACTTAGGATTTTAGTGGCGAGATTAGTTGCGATTCCAACTATCAAGTCTTTGTTAGTTCCAAGTTCACATCCAACCGGCTGATTTGTTTCAGAGCTAATCAAAGTTGGATTGCAGACGGAATCGTCCATCGACACATGCGTCAGCAGGTACAAACTACTTATTTCAACTTATTTAATGCAAAACTTACCATATATGTATATTTAGATTTTTACTTATTTATTCAGAAAGTCCCAGTTATACTTCATTAAATTTAAAAATTCAAGTTTAGATATTAGGTAAGATGTTAGATAAGTTGAGATATTTATTTATTCAGGAAATCCTAGTCATACTTCATTCCACTTACAAATTAGTCACAAGTTAAGTTTAGCACAGCTCCATGTTTATAAATCTATTTCATTGAGTATTCTGTACCAACAGTGAATAAACAGCCATAATTTCGTGTTATTATTGCAGTGGAAGGGCATCGGTAATTCAAATTATTGCCATTCCAACTGTTGTACACTTCGCTGGACCAACTTTGGAATGAATCAGAGGAAGTTGGATAATCAAAACAAGGTAATTCAACCGAGGTCGAAACAAGAACGCGTGAAATACAGCAGTTTCCTACGAGCTTGTCAATTAGTATAGTCGCCTTCGACACCCATGCAAAACCTGGTACGCGGATTTTATTGAAGGTGATCACCGAGTTTACTGTGGGTGTCAGGTTGCGGAAAGCCTTGTTCTAGTAAGTTTTAAACCAGACAGATGAAATCAGCTCTAGACCGCATTATTTTAGTTCGAACTATATTTAACGAACTCATTCGGGATAGAACCGGTCTGAATAATATTGGTGACAATGAAATTCTATGAAACGAACAGTTACCATGACCGAATCGAAGACTAAGCTGTCATCAAACATGATGAACGTTATCTTCCGTTTTCAACATGGCAATGAGTTTCAAACACTTCAATGAAGAATCGGTTATTATAGACATTCCCTAATCATTTTTTATATAATTTAATTATAAATTCTTGAAAAAATTCATATATCATGAATTCAAATGTACAATATTTTTGGGTTAAGAAAGGTACACAAAAATTCCATTCGATTCCATAAAAATGGCTTAAAGTTGCAAAAAAAAGTGACAGTCAGCATTGTGTACATGGGTGTAAAATTTAGTTTAAAGAATTTTTTTTTCTTCATTTGGCATTAGCATGCAGCAATAGCCATGAAGCTTTTATTGCAAAATAACAACTGTATAAAATGACAGCTTTATAAATTGTTACCTATTAATTTTTTTTTAATGTTTGTATTGAGTGTTTTAATGAAAGTGCATATTTCTCTGTACGCGGATAACCGTTTGCAATGGATAATTTGTTCAAAATATAGAGGATTTTCCAAATGACGACCAACTGAAGTCAGCATGTGGTGTCTTGCCAGCCAGTTCCTTGGACAATCCATGAAGATGTGCTCCAAAGTGTCATCTTCCTGCCACAAACGTCACAACTCGAAGAATCCCTGACCCCAATTCGATGCAGGTACTCCCCGCACAATCCGTGATTGGACCGTAACCTATTGATCGCCCGGATCTCCGGCCTGCTAAACTCGAACTGCGAGAACCATGGTTTTACAGACACTCGGGGGTTCATAAGACGATATTGGACTCCCACTCTTGCATCATCATGAATCTGTTGCCAATTTATTTTCAACTGTCTATAAGCATATACATACATATCACTGAACGTCAACCCCACGTCCAAGTTGAGACCGTTCCGCCGGGCTGAGTTAAACAAAGAGTCTGCAACCTCGTTCCCTGTCATTCCAACATGCGCCCTCGTCCACACGAATTGCACTTGTTGGGCCCGAACTTTCATTTGGTATACTGCCTCCAATATCTCAATGAGAATGTGGTTTCCATCAAAATCATCATTTCGAATCAAACTTGGTCGTAAATGGGAAAATACTCTAAAAAAAATGCTTATAACGTAGGGTATTTTATTGAAGTATCTGGGATAACTATTATAATTGATCATACTAATCAAAAATTTGATTTATCAAGTTGAATATCCGGCATTCATTAGCTCATATCCAGATATTGGACATTCCAGTATTACAGAGACTGAAAACGAACCATCAGCTTGCCTGGATCCGTTCGTCATTCAATTTCGTTGGCTTTTTGTAACGGGATGTGGGGGCATATGAAGAACCGTTCGTTTTGTGAAAACAAGGGTCGCTTTACAAATTACATTATACTGCGATCCCCACGTTATTTTTTTAAACCATCCGCCCATCGCTGGGAGCTCGGAGTTGAAAAAAAAAGTAATTAGAAAGAGAGCGCTGGGTGTCAGTTTTCACACAAGAAGAAGGATAGTTGGCACCAGACACGTCCACCCTCTCAAAAACAACAATTAGAAACGGGAGGCGTTACATCAACGTCAGGGGTAATTTGGAATTTTCCGCGCTGAGGGAGGAAACAAGAACAAAAGCGACTTAAAACGGTTTTCCACGACCCGAAAACCCGCTCTCGACTTTTTCCGTGTAGCGACAGGACGTCCGTGAGAAATGATGAACGACAAATGATGGAACTCTTTAGATTGAAATGGGGACGACTCAACGCCCACGTCACTGATGTCCTGTTTGAAGAAGTTACGTAGAACCTGCATTATCTAGCTGTTAAGCCATCTGTCTAACGAATTAGTTGACCCTTAAAATACAACGCTTTTTAAATGACCTCGCTCCAAGTTACCAATGACTACTGTCGTAAACTATCACAAATTTAAGACTTGAAACAAGAACAGTTATTTTCGACAATGAATATCTATCATTAAGAATAAAATCAAAAACAGTACTTGGTTGTTTTTCCAATAAATCAAAGAAATGTTAACTCGCTGTTGAAGATGGTTTTTCAATACTTTCAATAAGAATATAATTGACTTACGTGTTCCTTTGCTTTCTTCAATATCCAGTATTATGCTTGACTGGCCGCTTTCGACTTCGCAGAGTCCTGAAACCAATTTTTAATTACTTTAGATCTCAAACATATGGCATACTCGCACAAACATAATGAAAAACAGAACACAATTTATGGTAACGATGACAACAATGAAGTATAACATATCAATACGAATACCAGTTTTTCGTTCTGATATTTACGAGGTAATAGTGATTATTGTAATATAGAGCAAAGGGTTTTGGTACAAGATATGATGCGTAAATGATTAATACACCTCACAAAAAGAGAAAGCTAACAATCTAAAGAGATAGTTCGTTTTACATAAAGCCACGCGGTATACCAATGGAAATGCAGATAAATCGATATTAAAACAAGAACATGAACCTAGTTATCGTTTCTGTTCTTTGCGATCTTTAGCAATATTAAGAAGTAGAACTCAATTTATCTGTAAACATTGACAAAGAGTATTGAGCTTTAGAAGGACGTAGAATCAAACTAGGAATATCCAGCTGTATAAAGATGGATTTATGCCGATTTTTCGAGATATCTTCATTGAGGCACATCATTCATACAGAACACGAATTTCGGTTTTCCGTCGTGAACCGCAAGAGAGGGAGTTTTCTCTCGAAGTACGGTACTATTCAGAAGAAATGAGGGTCAATACCTCGATAATTAAGCTTTCTCATTTCAATAACGAAACAGACAAAACCTATTAGGGATTCTTACATGGACAGAATGAGTCATATTGTGAAGTCATTTATTTATTTTAATACGCTACGGAAAATCACACATTTTTTTCTTTTCGTGATTTATTAATCGGAGAAAAATCAAATACATTTCATAAGAATTTTCATATCAGTTATAACGAAAATTAAATTACAATTCTGACATGGTTCAGATTCACTTCTATTCACGCAGCAAACAAATCGTGTTCAACTTTAATTTTGCCTAATTCAAAAAATGAAACATGATTTAAATTTGTGGAGGCGATAATAACGTTGGAAATAAGTTCAAAGATAATTGAAGTATTAAAACAATAATTTGTTTTCAATACTATTTTACAACGAGCCTAACGTTTTTTTTTGCCTTCCCAGTGACATTTTTCTTTCAAATCGGTATGGAATCGCAATGTTGACAACACCATTGGCAAGCTGATTAGATGAGCAAATTTTCCTGAAATTTAACCGCTTCCAACAGGTTTTTTGAAAATGGAGTTAAAGTTTTTCAAAGTTTTCAGAATTTTTTTTTCTTAATTGAACTTTTGAACTGCAATTATTGGTACATGAAGCTACTTTTTTGATTAATTATTAGCATTGAGCAGAAAATTCAACGATAAATCCAAAAATGTGCTCAAAAGTTGAAGAAAAAAAGTGTCCAAATGGAGAAACTTGGGTTTTTATGGCACAAAACGTGGGTTTTTCGAATAAAACATGTAAAAAAAAGCATATCTATGGAACAGGATGAGATTTTAAAAGATGGGATTGGGAGAGTTCAGCTCCATTTTTATTCAAGTTTGGCCCGTAAACAGTTTTATTTTCGGACACCGTATGAAGCTCAATGAAGAGGTAGTTATAAACCAATAGAGATCAGTATTGAGGGACTGGATGTCACCGGGATTGGCTTGATGTGGTTGGTGGTTGAAAAAAATAATAAATTAATTTGAAAAAACAACTCTATGTGCTTTTTAGGAAGTTTAGGAAGCAGTATGTAAATACTGATTTACAGGATCTCTAATGATTCCATAATAATCCGTTAAAAGTATTTTAGATGCACTAAAAGAATTGTAGACACGCAACAAAACTTTATACGTGCAGATTTATGAGATCGATACCAACCCAATTCGGGGAAGAAATCTGTGCATTGATTGAAGAAGGAAATTCTTAGAAAGAATCGCCTTGGATGACTTGAAAGCTAAACGTTATTTTATATTTTTAATGTTATTCACACGAGAACGATTAAAGTAAATTTGACAAATCTTGTCAATTACAATGCATGGCCACAGGAGTCATCAAGAATGCAGTGAATTTGAATTTCCTCCTTGCAGCCTAGCTTTCCGTTTGACCAATTTTATAAGGGCCGATTATGACTGATTATTCAATTTCCACGGAAACTTCCTTCGGCGGAATTTCACTCAAATGGCGGCGGTATAATCAATCTGCAGCGTAGAACTTATGTGGAGCGGAACGGAGATGCTGAGTTGAGCGAAACTTTCCTCCGGTGCGCTCCACTCCAAGTTCGTTCCGAACTGCACAATCGAAAACAACCGAACTATTAGACAATCTATTCCGACCCCCATTCTCGAGTGGAGAGGCGTCAGATTAATTTTGAACTTCAGTCTCTCCGTACAGTTACCAAAGTTATATTGATACGTAGAACTGTTTAAATAATCCCGTGCCGGATGACATTACGGTCGATAAAATTGAGAATTGAATCATCCACATACTCCGCGAGCTTTACTATGAACACTACAACCGACTATCCGTTCAGCAACTGAAAAACTCGTGCTATATGAACTACACAACACTTTGTGTAAATCACTAACGAGAATAATGTTCAACTATAAGTACACATGATCCATATGTTTCCGATGCTAGTACCATTACATCGGATGAGAAGATATTTATCATTATTGACAAATTACTGAAGAATCAATTTTTTGCCCACCACTAAATTTGTTCTTGGGAAGTTTCTCGATTTCTCCCAAACGGAAAATTTGAAGTTTACGTTTCAAAAAAGCTGAAATTTTCAGCCGAAAAATCCATGTTGAAGCAAAAAAGCTGAAATTTTCAGGAAAAATACATGTTGGTCCGGCGACGCCCCAATTCTTGAGCCAGCTCTCTCACTTAATTTAAAGTGCCCTTTAAGAGCTGTCAAAGTTTTGTAAAATCCCTAAAAACCTAAAAAAAAGTCAAGGCGGCCTAAATTTGTACTCATTTTGAAGAACACTCCACGAGGAATCGAATGAGCCCCTCCCCAGGTCCGTAGGTCAAACCATTCCCGATCTATGGCCCGATTTATGGTGCCAACATTCGCGTTATTTTGGTTTATTATTGTTTTTGTGTTGATATCAGTAACCTAGTGACGTAGTGATGTAGTAATGTGGATACTGGAGTGAACTCCTAAAAGGCTTTGTAGCCGATACACGGGTTGAAGCATTCTGATAACCATAAAAAGAAAAAAAAAAAAAAAAGAAAAAAACGCTGCAAATTCTTTCAGTGGGGTTTATTATTCAATTGGCTTGCGTTCATGATTTGAATTTATACTAAGCTTTGGAGTGTGCATGTTTCACAGGTGATAGAGCGATTATTGAATTTCAGGAGATATGCATAGAGCACGTAAATCTGTTCTCGACCAAAATACCTATTTGGATTGATCAGTTGATCATATTTGTGTGCCTCCTGAAATTCAAAATCACTCTATCACCTGTGAAACACGCACACTCCAAAGCTTAGTAGAAATTCAAATCATGAACGCAAGCCAATTGAAAATTAAACCCCAGTGAAAGAATTTGCAGCGTGTGTTTACAGTCTTTGATTTAAGGTGTTTTGCAGCTTCCTCAAGAACCAAATATAAAACTTGTATTGTGGGTGGTTTTTTTTAAATGTTAGTTACAAATATTGGCGAAAATGTGTTCTTCCTGTAATTTTTATAGCTGAAGGATCCTACATATCTGGATATCTACCGAAAATCCATTGAATAGTTTTTCAAAAACCAAAATTAATCATTTATATAGGAATACACTTTATAACTGATATTCCTAGGAAATAAGTGTTCTTCAGAATGCCTCAAGCGTCATAAACAACATGACATATGTTTAATAAATTTACAAGTATCTGCAGTTATTCTTGGCCTGACTGATTTAATTTAAGAATAGATGAATATTGTGCATCACGCTGCTTGGTGGAAAACTCCGAAAGAATATTGTGTTAACGAGTAAGTAAAGTAATATGTGCAAGTGAATAATAGTGGAAGCCAATCCATTTATGATCACTTGAAGATTTTGCGATCTACAAAGCGTGACTCTTGAATGGCTAGCCATCACTCATTTCACGTTGATGAGCGTCTATTACAGGTAGACAAAAAGGACACGCTGCTCTTGAGTTACGTGCGATAATCACGGGCTGCAAATCGCCCCACGATTCGATGGCGATTGGTCGACAACCCTTTCGTGAAATATGTTCGCTGAATAGGAGATTTTGAACTCTTCAGTCAATTATAACATCCCGATCCGAACGCAAAATGTGTTCGTTCGCTATTTTTGTTCTTGTTTCTTCCCCCTTCAGTTCACAATGAGCGTGAGCCAGTCATCGATGAAGCGTGACCGCAAGACCTCTCGACCCCCTCGCTGATTAGTTCTCGGCTGGTCAGATGGCCTTCACTTACGTTGAACAACTATATTAGGAAATGAGCTCCATCCAACCCTATTCATCAATCCATATTTCACCGAGGTACGGCGAGGAAAAAACGAAAAAGGTGATAAGTACAAACAACAACGAATTGCCGCTCGGTTTTTATAAAACACTGCGATTGGTTCTGATAGTTGAGCAGATCGGCCCACGAGTAAAAATTATGTTTACATTCCTAAAATTTAAATGGCGAATAAGAGAAAAGTAACAAAATCGGGTTTAATATGTTCAAATTCATCTTCACCCCGATAAGTTGGGAAAAAGTTATGTAATCAATCTTGAAGTAGCGATGTAGAGCTCCTTCAAGAGCACCTCAAACTTGTGGTCCACAGACAAAAACGTCTGCCAAGTGGGTGTGGGACATAGCTTCCTCTTATCCATAACATGACTGTATAGATCATTGAAAATTATTATTGACTAAAGAACTTCGTTCAATTAGGCGAAGCAAATATTGAATTAGGGTAAATTTATTGTTATGCAGGAGCATAACTTGATAAAATAAAGGTAGGCATGTTCAACTATTGAACAAACTATAAAATATATCTAATAATAAAAATTGACATTGACGTTGAATGGATAGATGACAGCAGTGATAAAGAAATCGGTCCAGAACTCCCGAAGTTATGCTTGTGGAAAGGATTTCACATTTGCGCGTGCGCAGAGGCTACTATTGATCCGGGGGTCATGAAACTCATAGGGGACCATATACACATCAAACCGAACAATCTCTGAAAATTTCATCGAAATTGGTCAAGAACTCCCGGAGTTATGCTTGTGGCAAGGATTTCACGTTTGCGTATGCGCAGAGGCTACTATTGATCCGGCGGTCATGAAACCTATAGGGGACCATCTACCCCATCCCGCACAATCCCTGAAAATTTCATCAAAATCGGACCACAACTTGGTGCAGTTTTGCCCGTAACAAGGATTTGATGACAGACAGACAGACACACAGGCAGACACGGAACCAAAATTGTTCAGAAAGGTCTAAAACGCAAAATGCGAGTGTAATTTTTGATTTTGGAGACAAAAAAATTTTCACATTGAGAAATTGAAAACAATGCTTCCGCTACCTTGGTATACTCGGAAGCAAAATTTGCACCAGATTAACTGTAAACACCCATCACATTAATATTGGGGGGAAATACGATTGAACAAAACTAAAATGATCGTAAATGATTAACAACTAAATAAATTGCATTCTTTAATAATTACAACTTATATGACCAATGATTATTCCCGATTGGTGCTATTTTACTTGTTGTATTTTGAAGACTAAAATTATTGCCAATCTTGTGCTTCAATATGAAAGCGCTTTACAAACCAAACAAGATTTCGTGGGTTGTTTTGGTTGCAATCCTTCTAATGATCGATCCTCCAACTAATTTGTAACAAAAATGACATCCTAGAGATTTTTTGAGACTTCTGGTTTACGAATATTCTCACATTTAGGATTTTCTTTCCAGCACTGCAATATGACTTAAAAACTGCCATGACTCCGATATCGACCCCAAACCCATCTCACCGCATCGTAGAAGTTGATTTTTATGAAAACCCATGACTTACCAGAAAATTCATGGTTTTAGTCTGTAAACAATTAAAATTCAAAATCGTAAAACAAAAAATTAATTTGATTAGGATGTTGAAATGTTTAAATTATGAGGAATTTTCCACATGAAGAGTGCGCTGAAACAATTTTTTTATTTTTGAAGCACTCAACTAGTGCTGTATGAAGATTATAATTAAATACTATTAAATAATAATTTATTTTGCTAATTCGAGAGAAGTGATGTTTCTTTAGTTTCATCTACTACATTGTGCTTTTGAATGCATGTTACTGTAATATTCAGAGCCATGTCTCGATTTTACGATGTTCCTAAGAAGAGTTATGAGTTAAGAATAGTTGATTTTTCAAGGTATAATTAATGAAAATCGAAAGTATGAAAACACTTATCTACCTGATAAAAAAATATCTAGCTAATTCATTCAATAAATCAATTAAGTCAATTCAGTTTAATTAATCCAGGAATTTCGTTAACGTTAGATTTTTGGACTGACGTTTGGGGGAAAATTACGACATGGTAAATTTTTTAAATTCATTTTTCGTAATTCA
Source organism: Creontiades dilutus (assembly GCA_031894815.1). NCBI lineage: Eukaryota > Metazoa > Arthropoda > Insecta > Hemiptera > Miridae > Creontiades > Creontiades dilutus. The sequence goes on from JAVIWC010009583.1 coordinate 649,502, forward strand.
GATTCAGCAGGATGCGTTTTCCAAAACTGATTTCTGATGTAACATCTTAAAATTGAAACAAAAAAGTGAAATTTAAATGTGAAAACGGTGAATGTCACTCTACCGCATGAAGAGAATCAACCTGTGATTCAACAGGTGCATATATTCAGTTATTTCTGGAGTGATGATAATGTGGAACTTACAGTTAACTCCGGGAACTGCCGGTTCCCTAATACTCGGACAAGCTTGACAAATTGCGGGGCCGTTAGGGCAGATTAAACCTCCGCCATTGAGCGAAGGGACGCTGGAGAGGAAATGGTGGGCCGTAAGAGGGAAATCCCTTTTGAAATAAGGTGCCTCCCCTCCTAGAATGAGGATAATGTCGTGGAAATCGGATTTGGTGGAATTCTCAAAAGCTCCTACGGATGTATAAACATATTTGAAACGATGATGAACAGGCGAAATAAAAGAACGGCTTCAACGAGCCGACTGTAACACGCTAAAGAAAGTCGACGAATTTTTTCCCTTGTAAATAATTCACGGCATGGTTTATCCTTCTTCGTTTCACAGCCGCGTGTACTTTTAAAAAGGAGTTTCGACTGATTTATTATGTAATTAACATTCTTTTCTCTAGTGCCGCAAGATAGACTGCCATTCCTGCACTTTGAAAGTTGTACAACTTGGGGAATTAAGATGAAGTCGATGGAGCCTCGGCTAACGAGAAAAACAGCATGTTATTTCATCAGAGTTCTTGGCTAAAAAACCCGTTCCATTATATTTCTTGCGGCTTTTATCGGTCAACGTTGTTCATCATTCGTGGTGGGATGCAAATTTGAGGAGATAATTATTATTGATCAATGATCTATGTCCTAAATTCAAACAGATGCACCGTACGAATAATATACTGGCATCATGAGAAAAGCATTCTTTGTTTTCCAGTAACTCTTTAGTTAGTGCATTTATTACTTTATTGTGTGGAAAAAATAATAGCAATAAAGGTTTCATTTAGTAGCCTCTGCGCATGCGCAAACGTGAAATCCTCGTTACGCTCATAACTCCAGGAGTTCTTGACCAATTTCGAAAAATAAATTAACAACAACGTGAACCCACATTAACATCATCAACTGATGAAGAAATTTCCTCCGAATCGTCCACCTAATTAATCTTCCAACATCAAGTCCAGTGCGAGCTGGTTTTCTAATTGATTTTTAAAAATTATAATACAATTTTTTTTGTTATATGTTTATTATGTTCACATTTTTTTAAAATTTTTATTGAAACTATCTGGCATGTAGGCTTAATACTGCCTTCGAAAATAGTCTAGAGTTGTAAACTTGCACTCTAATAAATTTGTATCAGTATTCATTCCTACTATTTCTTGAAAAGTATAAAAGAGTTATAAAAACACTACCATAAAATTAATCAATCAATGACTAAGTCCGAGGATTCCTACAGTGTTTTGATAATTATGCAATTACATATTTACAATGGTTATTTTCTTTTTAATTTTTAATTTGAAATGTTTTACACAAAACGCGGATGTAATGAGTTGTTTTAATTTTATTTTGCCAAAATGAATTGAATTTTTTCATTTATTGTGTTCAGAATTAATTAACTACACAAAATGTAAGCGTATTTTATAGTTTCTGTTTTTTAAGAACCTCCGGTCTCAATTTGGACCTTCATTCTAGTTATTTGAAGATGCAGTTGGGCCAGACAAGGTGAAGTACCTGCTAATGTACGTGAGAGTTTCGTTTTACTGTAAACTGCTATATTCCTAAACCGTTGTGCATTATTGCGCATAGAACTATAGCATTATTATAGATATTATAGGTACAATACAATATTTTATAATCATACAATGACCTAAATCTTATTGTAGGCGTATATGTACACATAGGTGAATTTCAAAAAGAAAGCATGGTTATCATTTTCTTGGATTGTTCGTTACCCTCCTACATTCTTTATCGTGAAAGTAAATTCTAGATGTTAGACTAGAACCACATAATGCTTTGCGAATCATGCTTAATGCAAACACCAGTGGAAATAATAGTCAAAAGTAGCATCTTTACAAAACCAAAGGCCAAGTTTTCATATTTATTTGTCATGTATATTTACTTTCCTTTTGTGTTATTAATGGAGTGGAGGAAAGAGTTTCCAACCAAGACAGCGCGAGGGTTTATTAGTGATTTAATCTCCAGGCGAGTTGGAAGCTTTGTGATGATCATCTCCCGACTACGGCTCAGGAACTGACGGCCGTAAACGCCATCTTCCCTCATAATATATAATCCTCATTCCCCTGGTGGGAAACCCCGTGGAGGTCTTTTCAAGGCGTCACCGTTCGACAAGGCAAGAGTTATATTCGCCCCTGAAAGCTACTGGTGTCTTTTACTTATTTACGTCAATTTCACGGCTTACGCATCTTCCCCCGTTACCAGATATCAAAGCGAATCGATACCCCTATGAAATACTCGTGATTTACATCTTCATTTGCCCCAGACCCTCATCCTGTCCTTGAATATTAATAGTCTTCGATTTGAACTCCGGCTCGGTGTAATTCAAGCACGTAGAGCGCTACACTTTTGATCCTTGGCAGGGCTCCGCCTAAATGAATCATCTGCTACAAGAACGTGGACCATTAATGAATACTAACCCCTCCGTTAATTGGAGAAGTAAATATTCACTTCGCGTCGCTGCAAGCACAAATGTTACATTTCCATCAGTGGGAAAGGGGGTGGGAGGACTGGAAGAAAGGATTTTTAGTGAACTTGATGCACTTTTTCGATAATTTTATAATTTCTTATATTATTTAATTGTCCTTATTATCAATAATGATGCTCATTAATTCCGGAACTCGCAAATGGAGTTGGAAAATATTAAATTCATGACACAAAAAATATCAAAGCTCTTGCACTAAAGTGAAAGTGGATTGGCGTATCTATAATTAAAATATATTCAAATATAACGCGAAATTGTATACATGAATAAATAACTACAATTAAAAATTAAAACTGAAACTAGAAGTAAAAGTAAAAATAAAAATAAAAACGATTTTCATTTATATAGCTATAATTACTAGCAGACATGGTCTGTAAATGTTATGTGAGTCATCTGATCGGTCCACTGTTTTAAAATCGATTTTATGTTCGATTTCAGCTAACCATGCAAGTGAATTCTTCAAGATGGTCCAGATGGTCTTGATCAAGTCAAGAAGTGAAAAAACCTCTGTGATATGTGTCCAAGTTTATTACAAACCCCATCTAGCATACTCAAGTATAACATGGGGAGGCGAGTCAGAACCGAGACATGTCTAATCGGCTACCCCAGAATCAATTTTACGACTCGAAAATCGGCTCCTCAGTCACGATAGGGTGTAGCGCGGCAATCGGTTAGCAACAGCACAAAGGAAAGAGCCAACTCACCTATAAAATTGGCGCACGGTTATTTGCGTAAGAAAGGGGAAAGTGAAGGCGTCAGTTTTGGTTCTCTAATGAACCCTGGAATCGAGCCAATCGAGCCGTCGGATACCCCATTCAAAGCCGTAACCTTATCACATTGAATCGTGTTAACTTTCCCCTCCAACAGCTCCATCCCTTTTGGCACTAACAGCTTCTAAGATGTGTTGTAAGTCAAACAAAGACGAGCCCTTGCCAATCGTTTAATATCCCAATTAGGCTGTCGGACATGGATTTGGAAGTGACTGACGCGCTTAAGTGCTTTTTAACACGCAAATCGCAGTACCTAAGAGGGGTAAGGAGGTCAACATGAAACCTTCGTGAGGCTCTGAAAAGCACAGAAACAAGAACTTCAAGGTTACTCCTACTACAAGCTGCGGTTACAAAACTGACCATTCCTTCTTGTCAGTCAAAATTTAAAAGGACAAGTCTTAGTTTTAAAGGTTACTCACGAAAGAAAAATGATTGTCTACAACTAGGCAACTAAATGGGCGATCCCACTGATGGTACTTCCTTCCAGTTTCTCAAAACGGCAATTACATACGAACTCCAAAAGAAATCTTATCCAAAACCAAAGGCTCAGAAGATCAAAATAAATAAATAAACAATGCAAAAAAAGCCTCAGATATTTCGATGAAATTGAAAAAATACAAAGCAAGTTTATTAAAGGTTCATTACTGCTGCCTAGAGGTACGCCTGGTTACTTGCTGAGGCTAGAGACCGGTCGCGATAGATTGAGTGTGAGGATTTTTGATAGGGTGCTGGGGTGGCTCTTACGTTTGTTGGAAATGGACGCGAGGAGATATCCGAGGGTTTGTCTGGAACAGTTGGTGGCAACGGTGAGGAGGGGAACCTATCTACAAAGATATAACTGGGCAGCTCAGGTTAAAGGAATTATGTATGGTATTGGGTTTGGGGGAGTCTGGGATAGACTAGATTTCAAAGAACTGAGAGAAAAGCGGAAATCCATGGTTGGTACTTACAGGACTAAATTATTTTATGATGACCTGGGAAGGATGTATAACTCTTCGTATAGCGCATTATATAGAAGATTATGGTTCACTCCCAACAATCCAGAGAGCTACTTGAACTCAGATGCGCCTGTGTTGGAGAAAACGATCCTTGCGCAGCTCAGGTTAGCCGGTTCGAGCGTTATACGAGGGTGGATTCGTGGGGAAAACTGCCAGATTGACCAACGAAAACCGTGTATATTGTGCAACAGTGGAAGGAATGAATCAATTTTTCATGTACTCTGTTGGTGCTCTGAATTGGCTTACCAGCGGCTAAAATTTTTAGGTTCTAGATGTATAAGTAATTAACATGTTATAAATAATTTACTGTCAGGTAAAAATAGGGTAGAGACTAAAATGGTAAGCTCCTTTTTTCTTTCTCATCTGCATAAACGCAAGTTCAAAACCAGGTTGTTGGAAGAGGCTGGTTTAGTTTAATTGGGACCATCCGTGGAAAAGTTATTAGTTTTTATTATTATAGTAATAATAATTATTATTATTATTTTGTTGCATTTGTACTGGTAGTATGAGGAGCTCCACCTTACTCTTACTAATAGAAGGAAAATGTATTTTCCATTATAATTTTGTATAATGGGCATGGCCCATGCATTGAACAGGCAATGCCTTGTCAATAAAGAATATTTCATTTCATTTCATTTCAATGCAAAAAAAAACGATTTTTTTTTCAAATTTAATATTTTTAGTAATGAACTTTTTATTCAAATGAAACAATAAACCACAACCTTTATGGGTCAAGTCATTTTAAGGGTCAACTTTATGGGTCAGGGGCGTATATAAGGGGGGGGGGGGGCGAGGGGGGCCGGGATCCTCCGAAATTTGGAAAATATAAATCAATGTTGTATTTTTCGGTCCTACGGTGGAAAACACCAGAGTAACCTGGACGGCTGGGACCTGCCACCTTAACAAAGAAAGAACTCATCATTGCAATAATTGTAGCTCCATCCCGCTTCACATCGGCAATAACAAGCGATGTGTCTGGGCATTCTCCGGAATTTTAAATAGGCTATGTTACTTTCGTTTATTCAACATTTATGCTATTCACTCGCATTCAGAATATTGCAGTTTTTAAAAAATAATGTTAATAAAATGGAACCTTTGTTTCAATCGTGTATTTTTTTTACACCTTTCCAAGTTATTAACTGAATATTATTTAGGCCTAAAATATGTTTTCACCTGGGAAAAGAACTACTTTTCTATCATTCTTTTTTTAGTGCTAGAATAGTTAAACATGTGATTTTAGACACCTGATTTGAAAAATTGATGGAATACCCCCCAGTATTCTCGGACCCCCCCCCCCCCCCCGAAAATATTGCACATATACGGGTCCAGTGACAAAATAGGTTGTCCATAACATTTAAATAGTAATATCAACTCAAGTAAGTAATGTCAAGTGATTCGAATCTTTTCCATCAAGTTAATGGGCTGAAATTTATGAAACCACATGAATGATCCCACGAACCTTGATCGGTCTTGGATCGTTGCTTACCATCAACACTAATCGATAAAAAAAAGATTAATTATTAATAGATTAAGTACTTTATTTCAATAAAGTAAATGACTCATGTCACGAAAAATGAACAAAATCAAAAATTTACGTGTCATTGAGTGTTTTAAAATCCAAAAGGTTACCCCAACATATATCCTGTTCATTCAGGCCATAAATTCAGGTCGGAAATGAATTTTTAAATGTCTCACATTGTGAAAAAAGAAGCCCATCAATTCTACCCTCTACGGGTTAATCGAACACAACCCTAATGCCTACGTTAGTTTCCAAGAGTAACCTCTCCCCATATTTTTCTCGGCATCATTTTCAACATCAACTACCCACCACACTCACGCTTTGACACTTGAATAGCAAGTTGAGTACCTCCTGAATTCATTAGTGAACAGAGCGAGTCCGAAACGTATGAAGCTAAATATTAGGAAACAGTCCAATGTCGGACGATTTCTCGTTTTATTTATTCATTTTTTAATCTGCGATCACCTATTTCATATTGACAAGGGTAACTGATTTATATTGCTACAAGCTACAAATACCTTGAAATGGATTGCTATTGAATATTGTGACTTCGTTGGGGACGTGGGTTCATTTTGGGTAGCAGAGATAAAATGTGTTATCATGGATTCAGGCAGTTCAGTAACAGCAAATTGCTACCTCCACCAATGATATTTATTTCCCACTTTTTTATTTGAAAAATACGTAGCAATATTGGTTGGATGACATGAAAGTAGAAATGTAATCAACTATTGGGACACTGCTGTATGCAATATAATATGAATTCTGTCAAAACTGCTCGAATCCCCACCCAATGTTACTCTTTATTCAAGACTATTACATTGTACAAAAAAGAATGAATGTTCATTTCTTATACGAATATGATAAATCAGTCATCATATCAGAATGTGCTGGTACTTTATGAAACCAAACGAAAATGAAAGTGAAGATAGATGGTATTGTTCGTTTTCATTTAATCTATCAATAAAATCTGCCTAAGACCAATTTTGAAAACATTTATCTTTACTAAAAAGTTATTCATCCATCCATCATTCATGTGAGGTTCAAATAAATGTTATAGGTTTATTTATTTATGCTACATTCAGTGAATAATATCATATTCAAGACAAAGAATGAGATAGTCTTGAAAACAATGTGTTTAAAGGATACAAAACTAAAATAGAGGAAAACTAATAAACAACGAATGAAGTCAACAAGAATAGACCGAAACAGATACGGGATAGAACACGCATGAGTTGGTATAGGTATAGGTATGGACCATACTTTTGAAGACTTTGAAGACTTTGAGTACTTTGGGTGGGCCAGCATGCACAGACTGAACATGATATCATTTCTTTCAGAAGGAAATCTAGAACGCTGCAGCCACTTTTAGCTTCAACTTCTAGGTTCAGAAATGGCTATCATTCCATTTTGGGTGAATTTCGACGAATCTGAAATCTATTCCAGTAAATTTGTCTCCCAAAACTACTAGAAAATAACACCCTACTTGCCTACGTCAGTTAAAAACCCGAAAAATCACGTTTTTTGTCCGGTTTTCGTTCTATAGCATCTACCTATACGTGTGAGGCGATCGAGCTGACTAGAAGGTAGTACCAACTCGACCCCAAATGGAGCACGTGTGCGAAAGAACGAATTTTTCACGTAAATCTTGATGACTTTTGATTTTTACTCTACATACCTTAAAACGTAACATTTCAAAGTTTGAGTGGGTTATAAAACATGTTTTCTTTACTACTAAAAAGGTTAATGAAACAATTCGATTTGACGGAATTTCCAATGCTCTTTAAAGTTGTGGTTCAGACAACCGATGAAAAAATGTGGTTCAGATCTGCTGCCATTTGCCACAATTCGACGCGATGTCGTGTTTAAAAGACGTGGGTCATTGAAAGTACACCAAAAAGCCAGAAGAGCACGGGGCCCAGAGGCGAATTCATGACCCCGCTCTTAATTCGACGGTTCCCTTTTCCTTGCCTGTTCCTCACATCAGGATCGGCATTCCGCAGCAGGGAACCTGAGGACAAGGGGGTCTTTGCGGTCTCCCTCGAGCGTGCTCTCCGCTCCGGACCGAGTTTAATCTGGCGAAGAAGCGGAAAGCTTCCTGGCGGACAATGGGCTTTTCGAGCTCCCCCCCTTCTCGTCCTGACGTCCCTGAAAACCTCTGACCACCCAATCTCGGGGGCGAGTCCGAGTAAATTGTCTGCTTAGCCAGCGCCACACAGTCAGAGTCTTTTCGCAATCCCCGTCTTGTTTGTTATTTGACGTCGAATGGTCCCCGATGTGGACCAATCTTGGGGCAAGCTAGCTTTATTCTCGAAAGTATCATAACTTCGCAATACCATCCACAGTACAAACACACTAGATACCGTATCCTCTATTCAGTTTTACATTCAACAATTGTTCAAAATAATGGATAGAGTCTGATGATTTTGAAGAAAAATGCGTTTTAAGGATCCGTAATGTGGTTATTGAACTTTTTCATTCAGGAATTGTGCGTGCATTATCGCGGCAGAAATGACCATCCCGCTGAATTGAGGACCAGTCATGTTCGCGGCAGTTTTATGGCGCTTGTGGTGTGCTGCGTCTTAGGGTGTCGTGCGAGAATATGTCACAGAGTTACTCGAATCGAACATCTCGACAGAAGTGCTTCGTGGTATCACCACTCGAGCTCTTTGGCTCATTCAGAGCAAATCGCAGCAGCTGTTGAGGTCATCCGTCAAACTTTACCATAGACAGGTACAGGAACAATAAGTTGAATACCACTACCGTGGCTCTTTGGTAGTGTAACTGCAGTCAATTTGTTTATTGTGTGTTTTGTAGTACATTTAAAGTTCGGTGAAATTTAAACGCATTGCACGCTGTAAAATAGTAGGGCATACAGATTCAGGGGAAGACAAGTCGAAACAAATAAAAAAAGATTTGACTCAATCACTCACTACGAAAAATTTGAAATACGACGAATTTCAATAATTGCCTGTTATCTGGTACATTTGGATTTGCTTTCACGGAGGACCTACGATATTCTACGAGGGCACTTTCTTCCAAACTTTCCTCCTCCTCCACTCATCACAACTTTACCTCCAGAGCCGCCGCTGGGGCTCAAAGTGTGGGAAATTTTCGTTTTGTATAAGTGAGGTGGAAAATCTGATGATTTCCCTAAAGGTAAGTGTTCACAAATTTAATTTACATACCAAATTACGGAGTTTTCACAGTTTTAGTGGGCCGAAGACCGAGAAACGAATAATCTTCAATTATGTTCACCAACAATTTTGAGTCAGAAATAAATCGAGAGATCTTTCGCTCATTTGGAGGTGAATTTTCAAACTCCATCAACATCGATAAACATCGGAATCAAAGTTGATCTTAGTGCAGTAACAAAGATTAAGTAAGCTTATGAATTTTGTGGGGGCTTTCATTTGTAGAATTTTTTGTATTTTAACTTATCTACTTGATTGTTTTATTTATTTATTTATTTTATAGAAAGTTCAAGTTTATTAGCATAAGTAATCATATGAACATATAAAATTTGATAAAACCTGTTTTTACGAACTTCAATTCGTTAGATCCTCATCACATTGCACCTTTTTAGAAAGTTTTCAACTTAATATTCAAGTACAATATATAGTGTATAAATATATTTGAAAGGAAAATGGAACATCATGCATTAAATATCTTGACACACTTGATGATATAAATTGCAATTATTGCAATGATTGAGAATTCTCTCTCTCCGCTTGTTTATATCTTCCTTCTACATTTCTAAGCGATGCAGTTCTTGATGCCACAGATTATATAGATGTAATCTCTGAAGGTCTGACCTTCACGCATCTCTCACTCTATGTAATTTATATCTAGTGTGCAAGCTGTACAATAATTCGAGTGAGTACTGACCAACACAATCGGTTGAGATGTCATGTACGACTCAACTTGTGCGAATATCGAAATCTGAAATCGGCCTTCGACAGACCTCTTTGCAATACGCTGTCAGAGCTGCAAATACATTATTGAAAAGAGTAATGAGATGTATCGTTCATAATCAGGGGAGTCGGAATGGTTTTCCTCCAGGAAAGTCAGAAAGATCTAGTATTGTTAATTCATGGTGAGAGGATACAAGCATAGGTTGACAAGAGACTGGTTAAACTGGACATAGCTTCCAATGATGACAGATGAGTCATGATAATTCAGAAGCTAATGGCAATATGAAGCGTTGTTACGAACTGTTGTGAAAATACAGGCATACATTACAATAAGTTCTTTATTTACAAACCATTGACAACTAATAATGAATTCAATGTCAACTGTGAAGAATACAAAAATTTCGGTTGGTTAAAAAAATGTCAATTACACTTGGGATGCATTTTTTGTCAAGGGAACGATTGGGCAGTTAGAGCACCTACCAAAAAATAAAGTTAGAAATGTTGAGGGTTTCAACAACATGCTTCCTAGGATCTTTAGGTTACTTCGGCAATCAGATTATGTGGCTGTCAGATGATATTTATAGATATAGTCAAGCGTCTTGTTTATAGTCGTTTGGAGGAGGAACCGTCACCTTTTACCTTTTATGCATATTTATTTGATCATATGTGTGTTACATTAAAGAGGAAATCCGAATCGCTTACGTGCTCGTATCATTTTAGCATGTTTCAAGATGGTGATAATCGATTTCATACAAAAAAGCGCCACCTACTACAATTGATAAGGGAAATTTGACATTACTTTCAGTGGCTACGTCACTGCTGATACAAGCTGGGTCACCAACATGAGAGGATTGGATCCATTAGCAGGTTGTTGATATATGAATATGCTGAATCGCACTAACCTCAATAACTCTCCCATAGTTTAAATACCAGATCCATTTCAACTGTAGAGAACCAAAGCCCATATCTTCAAAATCATGTCACAATACATACAAAGTGCTCATCATTCCCATCACAATAGAAGGTCGGATAGTTCGGAAAATGCATTTCATTGAAATCCAAATGAAGTGAAATCGCTTGCAATGTTTCATTGCCCATTCAAATTCCTCCTTGTATATGTCTCCAAAAATGTCAAAAACATGACTGTCTACCGTTTTCTTCATGTAAACATGTTTTGAGGCATTTTGAAACCGTGCGTGGATTTCCCTTCTGTCGGTTTGGTTCTCATTACGGCTCTTGTACAAGATATTCACCTATCAATAACGGTATTTTATCTGATGAACTTTTATAAACAAAATTCAGATATTCTATGATTGTTCTTTCAAGTGATGTGAGATTGTCTGTAATACTGTAAATGTATATGAGGCTACGGACTGATGACTTGAAAGATGGTGCCCCAGGGAAAATTCCTGAGTTGACTCCAATAGGTAGGAAAGTTGGGTCGCAGATGGGCATTAGGTCTGGATGGACTTACGCAATCTTCTCTGTTTCGAACACCTTCAACCACCGAACCTTGGCCCGGTTTAACCGCTCACTTCACTTTTTTTTAAACACTTGTGCTTTAGGGAAGGCACAAGCGGTGCGCGACTGAATCCGTGGGAACGGCGAAAGACCTACCTCGAGGGCTTTGGCAAGCTTTTAGGGTCGAATCGGAAGACAAGAGTTTGGAAATCCCAGACGGTTTTGGCACGTAGTGAGACCAATTATGATTCTGACTCATCAAGAATATTTAATGCATTATTCTTATAGGCAATTTTGAGCTGATTTCGAATATACTTCGTGTTCCTTTACCAAAAGTAGATGGTGTTTCCGTTTTCAACAAAAAACTACCAGGGAACACTTTTTGAACGTATTTTTCTACTCCATGCCCACACCCACCGTTCAAAACATCGAAACGAATGCAAAAAATCTGAAGAGGGTTACATTTTGTGCTGATTAAGTACCGGGAGTGTTGTAATATATAGAAAAATAAGAAAGATATCTCATTTCAAATCTCTATCAAACATCATTTCTTCATATCCTACTCCTCCAATCCCACTCACACCAGGGGACGATCAGGGGAGGAGAATTCAAGCATATCTCATCAATTTCAATGTGGCCGTATCTTTAGTAGCTTTCGCTAGTAGTAGCTTCTAGGCATAGAAATCTACTCATTCATGTTACAGGGATCTCCCAAGACAGTACTACTTACTACTGAAGTCCTACCTTGAAAATAGACATTTCAGGGTGAAGCAAGATGACCAATACTCCGGCTTGAAGCCCATAGCAGAAGTCCCGCAGGAGGAGTGTCTTAGGGCCAGTACTCTACCTCCTGTACACACGGGACTTACCCCAACAAGAAGGCACAACTGTTGCCACCTTTGAAGATGATACGGCTATCCTCTCTGTTGGAGATGATATAGAAGCTGCAACACGCAAACTACAGACGTCTACTACTGAGGTTTCTAAGTGGACCAAGATGTGGAGAATGAAGCTGAACGAATCAAAATCAGCCCACATCAACTTCACTAACCGAAAAGTCCCAATCTTGGATGTTGAGATAAATTCGAATAAAATACCGCATACAGAAACAGTTGAATTCTTGGGTTTGACACTTGACTCCAAATTAAACTGGAATAAACACATAGAAAAGAAGAAAGAAGAACTTAAAATCAAGTACAGAAGGATGTATTGGCTAATGGGAAGAAATTCCCATCTCTCTCTTGACAACAAACTGCTTATATATAAGCAGATCCTTCGCCCTATTTGGCAAGAAATCAAATATTAGGAAAATCTAAACCTTTCAGAATAAAATTGTATAGCCTTGGTTTGTTGAGATGACCATTCCGCTGAATAGAAGACCAGCCATGTTCGCGGCAGTTTTATGGCGCTTGTAGTGATAATATTTATACAGATGATATTTATAGATATAGTCAAGCGTCTTGTTTACAGTCGTTTGGAGGAGGAACCGTCACCTTTTACCTTTGATGCACATTCATTTGATCATACGTGTGTTACATTAAAGACGAAATCCGAATCTCTTACTTGCTAGTATCATTTTAGCATGTTTCAAGATGGTGATAATCGATTTCATACAAAAAATCCCACTTACTACAATTGATAAGGGAAATTTGACATTAGTTTCAGTGGCTACATCACTGCTGATACAAGCTGGGTCACCAAAATAAGAGGATTGGATCCATTAGCAGGTTTGTTGATATATGAATATGCTGAATCGCACTAACCTCAATAACTCTCCATAGTTTAAATACCAGATCCATTTCAAATGCAGAGAACCAAAGCCCATATCTTCAAAATCATGACACAATACATACAAAGTGCTCATCATTCCCATCACAATAGAAGGTCGGATGGTTCGGAAAATGCATTTCATTGAAATCCAAATGAAGTGAAATCGCTTGCAATGTTTCATTGCCCATTCTAATTCCTCCTTGTATATGTCTCCAAAAATGTCAAAAACATGACTGTCTACCGTTTTCTTCATGTAAACATGTTTTGAGGCATTTTGAAACCGTGCGTGGATTTTTGTCGGTTTGGTTCTCATTACGGCTCTTGTACAAGATATTCACCTATCAATAACGGTATTTTATCTGATGAACTTTATAAACAAAATTCAGATATTCTATGATTGAGTGATGTGAGATTGTCTGTAATACTGTAAATGTATATGAGGCTACGAACTGATGACTTGAAAGACGGTGCCCCAGGGAAAATTCCTGAGTTGACTCCAATAGGTAGGAAAGTTGGGTCGCAGATGGGCATTAGGTCTGGATGGACTTACGCAATCTTCTCTGTTTCGAACACCTTCAACCACCGAACCTTGGCCCGGTTTAACCGCTCACTTCACTTTTTTTTTTAAACACTTGTGCTTTAGGGAAGGCACAAGCGGTGCGCGACTGAATCCGTGGGAACGGCGAAAGACCTACCTCGAGGGCTTTGGCAAGCTTTTAGGGTCGAATCGGAAGACAGAGTTTGGAAATCCCAGACGGTTTTGGCACGTAGTGGGACCAATTATGATTCTGACTCATCAAGAATATTTAATGCATTATTCTTATAGGCAATTTTGAGCTGATTTCGAATATACTTCGTGTTCCTTTACCAAAAGTAGATGGTGTTTCCGTTTTTCAACAAAAAATTACCAGGGAACACTTTCTGAACGTATTTTTCCACTCCTTGCCCCCACCGTTCAAAACGTCGAAACGAATGCAAAAAATCTGAAGAGGGTTACATTTTGTGCTGATTAATACCGGGAGTGTTGTAATATACAGAAAAATGAGAAAGATATATAATTTCAAATCTCTATCAAACATCATTTCTTCATATTCTACTCCTCCAATCCCACTCACACCAGGGGACGATCAGGGAGGAGAATTCAAGCATATCTCATCAATTTCAATGTGGCCGTACCTTTAGTAGCTTTCGCTAGTAGTAGCTTCTAGGCATAGAAATCTACTCAAATCTCCCAAGACAGTACTACTTACTACTGAAGTCCTACCTTGAAAATAGACATTTCAGGGTGAAGCAAGATGACCAATGCTCCGGCTTGAAGCCCATAAAAGCGGGGGTCCCGCAGGGGAGTGTCTTAGGGCCAGTACTCTACCTCCTGTACACACGGGACTTACCCCAACAAGAAGGCACAACTGTTGCCACCTTTGCAGATGATACGGCTATCCTCTCTGTTGGAGATGATATAGAAGCTGCAACACGCAAACTACAGACGTCTACTACTGAGGTTTCTAAGTGGACCAAGATGTGGAGAATGAAGCTGAACGAATCAAAATCAGCCCACATCAACTTCACTAACCGAAAAGTCCCAATCTTGGATGTTGAGATAAATTCGAATAAAATACCGCATACTGAAGCAGTTGAATACTTGGGTTTGACACTTGACTCCAAATTAAACTGGAATAAACACATAGAAAAGAAGAAAGAAGAACTTAAAATCAAGTACAGATGGATGTATTGGCTAATGGGAAGGAATTCCCATCTCTCTCTTCACAACAAACAGCTTATATATAAGCAGATCCTTCGCCCTATTTGGACTTATGGGATAGAGATCTGGGGCTGTGCCAAGAAATCAAATATTAAGAAAATCCAAACCTTTCAGAATAAAATACTGAGAAGTATAGTTGGAGCCCCTTGGTACATGCGAAACGATGATATTCATCGAGATTTGAGGATGGAGACAGTCTATGAAATTATTGCAAAATACGCAAGGAAGCATGAACATCGCCTCCACAAACACGAAAACCCGGAGTTTTGAAACGTTTTGAACAACGAAGGTGGAATCCGACGTCTCAAGCGAAACAAACCACTGGATTTAGTTGTGCTGCGTGAATAGAAGTGCAATCGAACTCAGTGCTAATTAATTGAGCTATATAATAAAGGGCTAAGTTTTGCTGTAAACCTACCCTCTTGGAGTGTACCTTTATTGATACGTAAAATTGCTAGATGCAATGTATTTGATTTTTCAGTTGCAATTATTAAATCACGAAAAAAAAATCCATGTCACGGATATGAGGAAGTCAAATGCCGCATTCAAACGTAGACGTTAGTCTTTTATTAGGAAGATGAGAAAATTCGAAAGGGTAAAAATGCAGCCCGCAAAGCATAGATGTAGTGCTTGTAGTTGCAGTCATTGCATGTTCACCAGGAAGAGCTGGCAGGATCCTCTTAGAAACAGAATAACTTAGAGATATAATTTGTCAATCGTTTGGCAAACAATACTCTTGGTACTTCGAAGGCTAACAAGTCTGACAGAAGCTGAATTCAAAACACTACCCACTAGGCTTGCGTGGCCTCACTAGGTTGACAATAACTTACGAGAACCAATCATTTCTCACAATACCGAGTGAAAGGAACGTTTTAACTACAATTTCATTGAATCCCGGAGATAATCCGAAAACCAGAGTCCTCGATGTGTCCACCAATGTTGACCAAGGCCTCGAGAGAACGCGTGTGACCACCAGGAATAATAGGAGGGAACTGTTGCGTAAAGGAGACAATAGAAGTTACTTCAGGCTCATCCTTGAGCACGTAACGCTTCGATTAATGAAACCTGTCACGAGAAGTTTTTGAAAAAAGAAAAAAACCATAATCAAAGAAGGATTGTTGCAGGAATCAAGACGTATTAGTTTTAAAAATGTGCTTAGGTTTTATTGATGCCGTCATAGCAATTTGTGATCAACCTAAGATTCTAAGTAGTTAACGAATTTTCTCAAAAAAGTGCACCGTTCAGCACCAAAAACCAATAGATACAATGCAACGTTAAAATAAAGGCAGTACATCCAAAGCCACATCTTGGCCGAAAACTTTTGATTTTATTGGGGCCTACTGTCATATACAATCAGTGCATATTTATTCGCTAAACCGATGAAGGTTGGGCCGGTATTTAAGAATGAAGCCAATGTAATTCCAATATTTAAAAAAAAATGGAGGAGATGAGGCAGTTGGTTACTTTTCCAGTTTTCATTCAACAATTGATCTTTTAACTATCTCACTGTGTTGAAATTGGCAGGGTAGCACATCTGTCCCCAACCCTTTCAAACTTCTAACTCTTCTCAGTTGCAGTGCTACAGCTCTTATAATCGCTTACCTACTGGATATTGGCTGAAGGGCTTATGCTACTTCTCCATCAGGCTGTTCGTTTCATGTTTTTCAAACATGAGCGGTGGAGTGCCCCTCGGCAATTACACACCATAGAGGTGAAGTGCCCTGTTATGCCATATGTTTGGTGTTTGCTTCTTCCAGCATTCTTTTTCCAGTTCTGGAACCGATAAAAAGTGGCCTCGGCATTGATGATGCGGGCATCGAATAACGCCATTCTCTGTCGATCCCAGATGGCTGGGGATGGAATGAGCAAAATCAGGTGATTGTAAATTGCCAACTTCCTGTTCTTTATTATATTGGACGACACTGAAAAGGTGACGATTCAAGTGACATTCGGACTGTGGAATTCTTTCAACAACAATAATGTAATTATTTCCAAACGTCATTTAAATAATGGTAGTGTGCACAGAGTTGTATTGTGTTTAAAGTAAAGAGAAATATAATTTATATGTTGATGTTTTGCTGCACAAATATTTTTTCCTCACAAAAACATCTACCTTTAAGTGAATGTATTTTCTACTAATGCGTTAATTATAATGGTATCGTTATCTATCGAAGCAGGTATGAGATTCAAGTGACATGTATTGGTTGATGTCGTGTCATTTTTTTAAAACAGTAAGCAACTTTCAAGTGAGTTGGTCAGCTGTAAAAGAAAGGAGGACGATTATTACTTGGCAACAATCCTATACCGAGTCACGGCCTTGGTATTAAAACTTCCGGCGCCATAAAACCGACACCTACTGAATTTGATTGAAGGCGATAAGGGTATTTCTCATTCAGACTGTTCTCCCGAACTGGAGGCAGTAAAAGGGCTAAGAGACCTTGCTCTGGCTGTGGGCCCCTTGGGCCCCCGTGGCCCGCCCTAACCTTTCGGGACCCCTTCGGCTTATTGGGCAAGTTTCCTGTAATGACGCCGGGAGCTCGGATAGAGAAGTTTACGCCCACGCAAAGTACAACACGCGCTTGACTGCACCGCCATATGGCGGAACCTCACGTCTAGAGTCACTCGTTAAATTAAATAGTCGTAGGTGAGCACAAACACACTTCTGTTGCTCTGCAAGCTTTTCAAGAGCTCAATAACTTAATCGAAGACTCAGGTAACCTCAGCACTTCTATGAAAAATCTAGCAAGGGAACTAAAGATTGATTTTTTCATTTCAATATAAATAACATTATGAAACTCCATTCAATTTACCTTGACTTCAACAGAGCACATTGAAAGCAAAGAAATCGTTCATTATAAATAATGTGGAAAATAACTTTTCCTAAATTCAATGCAACAAATACAAACCAATTTCTGGAATTCAACAGTTATTACCATTTTTATCGATATTTAGCCTTTCAAAATCAATTAACGTTCTTTTCTCAGCACAGTTGTGTGGGTAATTTATTGTCTATCCGACTTCATAGTTGATACACTTAACAAAAATAATACTCCGCTACAAAAAAGTATACATACATTTTTTTAGTTTTTTGCAAATGATTTTTCCAAATGTCTTCGAAAATTGAAAATTTCAATATGCTCAAAATAATACTATCTATTGAACACATCCTTACGTTCAGGATTTTTTTTTCAATTATTATAAGTAGATAATTATTTTTCATAACAAACCTTAATTTTAACCTCCTCCAAAGTTGTTTCGTTTAAGAAGATTTCAAAAATTCTAATGAACGAAATATAATAAAACGAACAATAAAATTTAAAAACCCCGTCCGCCCGATATTTACCGATCTAAGCTCTTCTCCTTAACTGCTCAAATTAAGTTGAGGAAATTTTTCTCAAAAATCATTCATTGATCTCAAAAACTTTTGACGGATGAAGGTAGTTTTCTAAGTTTGATTTAGAGAGAAATTAGTTCTGTGAATTGAATGAGTGCCCTCGAGTTCCACACTGTCATCAGTTCGCACCATAATCCGAAGGGTTGACTTTAATGGAAGAAATAGGCGAGACGAGTCGATGGCAACGGCCCACTGATCACTGTATATAACAGAAGAATATATTGTTCATAACTCAATCTCTCATGCTTCAATTCAGTAGAGTAGCAGGTCAACAACAACAAGGAGAACAATTAGAAGTATTATTTCTGCCTGCACAGTTCAGCGATCCGTGTTTTATAGGTGCAAGAAGCGGTGAGGTTGTTTTGAATATTTTGTGTTGATAGTTTTGGCTGATTTTGGTTGCTGGATGAGACGTTAATTGGGGCGTTGGAATAACTTGATTTTCTACAAAAATTCACTGAAATTAGGATTCTGTGTTGAAGTCAGTTGAATGACACACGTTTTCTGTGTAAAGTATCATGTCTTGAGAATCAAGGGTTGTGAATACATGCCAACAACAATCACAGGACAACTCTCTATCTAAAAAGGTTCAGATTGATTCTCAAACGAAACAGTTTAATGCAACGGAAACGCGGGATTATAACTTTTTCCTACAACTCTAATACATAAAAAAAGGCCTAATACCCCTCGAGCTATGTTTAATTATTATTTTTATAAAGCATTTATTTTATATTAAACGTATTATGACATACAGTGATAACTCATCATTGTGATTACGATTTTGTACGGTTTAATCTTCATATTCTTCATGCTTTAATACCCCCGAGTTATGTTTAATTATTATTTTTTTCAAGCATTTATTTTATATTAAATGTATTATAACATACAGTAACTCATCATTGTGATTACGATTAGGTACGGTTTAATCTTCTGGGCAATCAGAAGAAATCGAAAATATCCCGAAGAAGGGTGGAATGAGAAAATGAAAAGGGAGGAAAATTTAATCAAAGGCACTTCAAGCCGGTAGGGTGGGAGAACAGGGGTGGTAGTCCGTTGGTAGTATGTTTTATGAGAACCCTAACTCATGGGCGTCATCCCTATTTCCTTCCCGAGTTTTATTATTTTGCCACAATTCACTTGACCGACCTCTCCGCCTTTCGGGGACTATAACTCTTGATGAAATTCGTGCTCGCGAGAACGGACGCAATATCATATCATCTTAGCCAACGTCGTGAGATCCGAGCATCGCTACTGATAGAGCTACTAAGCGGAGATACAGCGCCAAGCTATTTGTTTTCATTTCAACAGCCCAATCAAATAGATTGGATCTTGTATTTTTTGTTCTTCAACTGGATCGCGAACTCAATTCGAGTAACTTGTAGAAACAATTCAAATAATTCATATTGGGCTGTTTTTTTTGTGCGGCTATGCTCGAATTGGCTGCTGCACCGTTAGATTGAGTACTACATTAACAATTGATTCAGTTAGTTGGAGTGAACTGAACGACTGAGATTGACAAATGCTAACTACCAAATACCAATATTTCCATAGATCTATACAAACAAAATAAACTCCACCGAGATAATCCGATTAACACAAATCCTTGTGCTCACTCAAAAAACACCATGCCTTGTCTAAAATTTCTGGGGTGGTACTACAATTTTCAAATCCACATCTCAGCTAATTTTTAAAGGGCAGATGTTTTTCTTAGATTAATTGAAATTATATCAGAAAAGTGAGTGCTATGAGATCTTCTGCAGATTGGAATTTCAAAAAAAGGGGTTAACGGAATTACTTACTTTCTAAAATGAAAAAGATTAAATAAATCATGGATGTAAAGGAATTATGTGGACAAATTAGATGTGAAAAATTATTATGATCCCCTTTTTGGTGAAGGTTGACATAATGTAGGAGAGCTTGTCCTTCAAGGGCTGCGCTTCTCCTGCTTGCTGGTGAGACAACTGCTCAAGCCCGGGGAGGTTCACAATTCAGGAGACCTTGTTCCTTACTGAGGCGGTGCAGGTTGAGGCGAACCTTCTAGCTGGTTATACCAGCTGTTCGACCTGAGACCAGAGTTTGTAACAAAACTCACATGCCGGGGTACATGAACCGGAGTACAAATTCCCGTTGACGCCGCCCCTACCTCTGACCAACCAGGGCAGATCCCATGAGATGCACTCAACCAGTGCGCCCATCCTACCTCACCAGGGGCAGGAGGTACTTTGCATATGCCTAGTGTGAAAAGAGAGCCGTATGGTATAAAATCAAAGCATATCAAGAGTTGCGATTCTTATGGGTCGAAAAGTGGCCAAGACCTTTGGAACAATTTATTACACCTGAAAAGAAGTGACTTTGATGAATTTCCGTAAACCTTATTGTCTTTTGGGCGGCGTAGCAAAGGAAGAACCCTGCTCTAGGCTAAATTTGAGATTCAAAGCTAGGACAGTGGAAATATGATATTGATTGGAAGGCAGTAATACGAATATAATCAGCACTCATGAAGTCATCAAGAATAACAATCAAGTAACTCGTTACAAGACCTAACCGTTGAAGTCGTTATACAATTAGAACTCTTCATTTTGCAGTGCAAATAAACAACGTTTTCAAGAAGATCCGTTTTCTTCATTGCTCTCCCAATAAACAAACGGACTATATAGCAAATTTTAAAAGAAAAACTTTTTACAGATACAGTGAATGTTACATTGTTTAGCCGATCCGTGTTGACTCCCAGGAGACGCCCATCTAATGGGGTCACTTCTTGGTCAGTTTCCCCACGTCTCCGTTAATGAACTGGTTATAGAGGAAGCCGTGGAACACGCTGACCCGGGATCCCCCATAATAGTTTCGCCGGAGTCTTCGCTAAAGCTTCAGAAGCCCAACAGCAAAGTTCGGCTGGCAAGGTCCAAAGGATCCAAAGGAGCTGCGTTGATGGAACCGGCTAAAATCAAATTAACCTCTTCGACCGTGTGCGAGGAAGTTGAGAAATTCGCCTAAGGGGCGTTGGAGGCCTTCCCTTCAACAACGGACAAAATAAACGGAAACTTGGTCATACCACAACGTACCTACCTTAGAAGCCGTTGTGTAAACTCTCCGAGTCGACCAACATTGGGATCATCACTTTTCCAGTTTCCTATCTACTTCCCTGAGTCAATGACCTCGGCAGCTCCCTCATGATGAATGCTTTCTACTACTCGAAAACCGTTCAATTCAGACCGGGAATTGAGGGAGGAGGATGATTTCAGCGAACTTCCAAGGAAAGTTGTGCATCCCTAACTCTCCCAAACTTCAAACTCCATTAATTCATGGTGAGTGATGTGACCATTTCAAAACACAGAAACATTTTGAATCGTTATGATAATCACCAGTAACTCTACTAAAAGTGATTATGATTCTAATCTTTGGAAACATTCTTCTCATAATTTTGATCCAATGATCAACCGAATCAAACTGATTCATTTTTGCAATCCTAGGACATATACAGCGTAACACTAATCGGTTACATGTTTGTATTTACAAACCCTTTCTGTATTGAAATGATAAATTCACCATCAACGATATTGATGTTAGTATTCTTACAAGAAGGGCAATCGGGAGTTATCCATTGTTTGTTATGAAAAACGTGGAAGAAAAAATGACTGGATAAGGAAATGAGTTTTACACAACATCCTGATCTGTCCATTGAAGAGATCAATAAATATTACACAATACCATTTATGAAACGCTGCAAATTCTTTCACCGGGGTTTATTATTCAATGATTCATGATTATGCGTGAGTGTGCGTGTTTCACAGGTGATAGAGCGATTATTGAATTTCAGGAGATATGCGTAGAGCACGTAAATCGGTTCTCAACCAAAATACCTATTTACATTGTTCAGTTGATCATATTTGTGTGCCTCCTGAAATTCAACAATCGCTCTATCACCTGTGAAACACGCACACTCCAAAGCTTAGTAGAAATTCAAATCATGAACACAAGCCAATTGAATAATAAACCCCAGTAAAAGAATTTGCAGCGTTTCATGCGTATCAGAATGCTTCAACCCGTGTATCGTCTACAAGGCCTTTTAGGAGTTCACTCCAGTATCCATCTACGAACCTGGAGAACGGCTCATTCGATTCCTCATGGAAAGTTCTTAAAAAAAAGTCCAAATTTAGAGCTCCTCGACTTTTTTTGAGGTTTTTAGGGATTTTACAAATCTTCGACAACCCTTAAAGGGCACTTTAAATTAAGTGAGAGTGCTGGCTAAAGAATTGGGGCGTTGTCGGACCAATATATTTTTTTTTCCTGAAAATTTCAGATATTTTGCTCCAGCCGTTTGGAAGAAATCGTGCGTACGTCGCGACGTACGGCGGACGGACGGAAAAAATTGTATTGCAGATTCAGATTCTACACCCTTTGAAACGTAAACCATGAAATTTTCAGGGGGGGTTAGCATTTTTTTCAAGAGCGATTGTAATGGTTTATTATTGAATAATAAACCAATAGTCTAAAAATAAAATTAATTTGTGTATGTGGTCTCACGACAACCCTGAAATACGATTGTTTTTCGATTATGAAATACATAGATAATAGCTCATACCAATTTACGCCGTTAACAACTACCGTTGTATATCTCGAACGTGGTTGACAGTTTGACCCAAATCCACCCACCGAAATATTATTTGAGAACACAACACGGTGTTTCACTCTACTAAAAAGTGAAAAAGCCCAGGGGTCGTGTTTTAAGTCGTTCCCAATGCTATTTCGCCCACGAGCCCTCCGAGTCTCATATGTCATACGGAGTGTTTGTGTTATCTTCCATATTGAAACGGCGGTGAGGCGTTCTTTCGGAGCACATCTATTTGTCACCTCGCTTTCATAACTTTCTACAGATCGCCTAATTGGAGCGCGATGATGTAGATAGTGAAATATGCCAGTCACAGTTGTAGGGGCACCTGATTTTGTGTTTAGCGTGGGTGGGCCTGTCTCGAAGTGTGAATCAATAATATTAATTTAGCAATGATCTTCTCACAAACTCCAATGACCCAATGAATGGGAAATTGAAAATTAAAATGCTGCTAATCAGTAAACTAAGATTAAATCTTTTAAAAATGAATTGTGTTACGTCAGCATTGAGTACTTGAAGCTCTAACGCAAATCATATAATTTATAAACAAAGTCTGTAGTCACACAGAGATATGCGTCAAACAGTCACACAGAGATATACGTACAATTTACTAGTCCCAAGCATACGGAATAAGAGGACATAACAGATTATAGATAAATCGAACAGACGTTGGCAGCTTACGACCGATGACAAAATTTATAATAAACTCGATTTCTTTAAAAGATAATTCCATTAATGATATGGTTATAGTAATTGATGATTTTTACAATGTTCACTTTACTTTCATAAACGTGTTGAGGTTCATTTTGTTTTCCCCCAAAGTTTTAGGCGAATGGAAGAACTTGAAGGGAACTGAATGGTTGCATTCTTGCTGATTTGATTTTTTTGAATGAGACCTTTCAACAACGAGCAAAAAACATTTTAATCTTATTTCGAAAGTATTCGAAAACGTGATTTTTGCAAGAACACTATTGCTGTCCAGCCGATGGCCAAAGCCTTTGGGTTGAATGCCAATCCATAACTCAAAAATCAGGTAGGTTAGTGACTGGAACAGACAATTTTTGGAAGTGATGACAATAACTTTACTTCAAAATCAATTTCCACATCAGAGTTTGATATCCTTATTTGGTTTGGTGTCTTTTTTCCCCATCATTGGAAACAATAACCGGAAAACAGTTTGTGTTTATTAATTCGCGGTATGCGTGTGCTGGGTTTTGTGAAGAGGAACACTAGAGAGTTCTCCCAAGCATCTGCCCTGGTGTCCCTTTACAAATGTCTTGTGCAGCCCATTCTGGAATACGCATCTGTGATCAGGAGCCCTCACTACGACAACCACACTGAGCAAATCGAGCGCGTTTTCAGAGCGTTCCTTCGGTTCCTGGCTTATAAGCTCTCCATACCCCTCCAGAATCTCGACTGCGCTGAGCTCGCCAGGCGTTTCAATCTCCTGCCTCCCAGGGATCGTCACATTTGCTTGGACGTCTCATTCCTCCATGGCCTGCTCTCGGGGCGTGTTGATGCCATGGATCTTCTGGCTCGTGTTGGCTTCCTCGTCCCTCGCCTCGTCTCGATCCCACGTTTTGCCGTCCCTTTCTTCGGTACTAACTACCTCCACAACCGTCCAATGTGTCGCCTTCTTCGCCAAGTGAACCTCCAGGCTTCTTCTTCTTCATTAACATCGTATCCTCGCCAATCTCATCTGTAAGGACTGCTTTGTTTCATCATCTCAGTTCCGAGCCTCTACACGATCCTGTTTAGCTTTTTGTTGTGTACCTACTGATTATTTTCTTTTTCCTTAACGCTTACAAATTGTAATCGGGTTCGTCCCGTTTTTTCTAATAAATAAATAAATTTGCTGTAAGGTCTCAGCGTTAGTAGGGGATGTAAGATTCTTGTTACAATTTCCACTTTATCAGTAAAAAAATCATTTAATCAATGTTCTCAAATATTTAAATTTCATAATTGAAATCAATTTGATGATATTAACTCTTTAGATCTTTCATATGAATCGAATTACCAGATGATCTTCGTGTGAGGTGATGGAATGGTATACTCTTCGAGGAGGTGATGCATTATCTTCCGCCACGTTGGCTTCCGATTCATCTCTCAAATCGACAGATTCAACAATCGGGATGGGGACAACTAACCATATCCCATCACAAACGGGCAAGTCAAAATTCGTTAGAACATTTTCACAGTTTTCTTCTTTTTTCATGGGAATTCCGTGGTTTCGAGATAGCAGCATTTCTCGTGGACTGCGTGGGTTTAAGTTGTTTTTTCGTTTTTTTTCAAAATACGTTGAGACAGATTAAAGATAACCTCTGCATACCTCCGTACCAACCTTGAGAAACGCGCAAAATGTAACGAATAACTAACTCCATTAAATCCCCGAAAAGCTCGAGGCAGGTACCATTGAAGTTGCAGACACGATCCTGTAATCAAGGAGCCGTTTTCGGCACGAGCTCTAACAGTACCGACCATGTTTTTCATTGTCCTTGAGCATATCAAGTGCACGAAAACCGTTCTCACCAACTTCCCTCTCTCGTGGCGAGTGCTCGTTGTCTCTCCTTCGTCATATCGGCAAGCACGATTCCTGAAACTTGTGGCAACCTCCCTTCATTGTGCTCAAAGTCATATCAAGTGTTAACTCACGAAATGGTGAGAGCGTGCTCCACATTCCCTCGAGTTTCAGAAATCTACACTGCTGTTCTAAAAGCATTTACGCCAAGTTCAGTAAGAGCGCAACTTGTTTACGCGTACCAATTACCTTTAATTAATTAGCACATCATCAAACTGAAGATGGGTAAGGAAAAATTGCCTCAACTTTTGTCGCTTGGTATTTTGTCCTTTTAGCATGGACAAAAAATGTCACGCAACGTGGAACGCGGGAGGGTGACACAGGATGGATGACGCGAGATATTATATATAATATAATATACTTATACATTATATAAAGATAAGATTAATTCTAAGTACGTACAAAGATAAGAATAATTCTAAGATAAGTACATTGTACTTTTTTTATGGAAGTTAGTGGTGAGTCATGATAAGCGCTATAATCCTTTATAGTTCTGTGAAAACCTGAGCAGAGTGTCCACATTTAGTAATCAGTCTAACAGCATTATTACGATAGATACATTTCAGTCAGTAGACCACGGAGATCAGTAATGTTAAGACACATTTGTCACTTACATGAAGCCTAAATAGCAGACACGAAAATAGCAAATTGAAACCAGCAGAATAATAAGAAATTAGGGAAAGTAAAACCGCAAAAATAGCATGGCTAAAGCGCTTTCCATGTTTTTCAAATTTCAGACGCAGGCTCTAAGTAGTAAGCATCCGGGGTTCCGGGGGACATGCCTCCTGGCGAGACGCCCAGCTCCGAGTTTTTCATTGTTTTGACGTTTCTTCAGCATAACACTAAACTCTTTGAGCCAAATATCGAGAACTAGCATGAGAGCAATCAATTTCGTTGTCCAGGAAACAAGAATTTAAATTCAAAATTAAGGTTCATGAAACTGATGCTGATGAAACATTTATTGGATTGTCTAAACTCCGAGAAACTAAAATTTCAAATTAAGTAGTGATATTCCATCTCAAACCATCTACACAAGTCAGACAACAAATATCGGAGTTTTCTTTTGATTTTGCTAATTTTGAAATCATTTTTTATTCTTATTACGCGATGATGTATAGAAGTAGTACCTACTACAACATAATTGGAATTACACATTAACATGGGGTGGAATGTTGGGTTAGTTGGGATTTGTGAAAAGTATAAATTGATATGCCAAAAGCTCGAAGTGGCATGCCACAAGTAGAAATTGAGTCGCCGAAAGTTTAAATTGAGATGCCAAAAATATTAAATTGATTTGTGCCAAAGGTTCAAATTAATTACACATTAACATTATTTATTTACACTAACTGGGAGGTAAACATTCTTGTAGATTTTGTAACTAAAAACCTAACAATATTCTCGACACGTAGGATGTTAGAGGTGCTTCATCACAAAACTTTTGCGTTAAGATACCGTATAAGCATTCATGGCATTATCCCAATTGCGTAAAAGTTGAGGCCCCGAACCTCATGAGAAAAATATGGAAAATCTTGAATGTCGTCATTCTTGTTAGCCGGTCGGTTTCTAATATAAAAATCACATTTACATTCCTTTTTTCAGTAGGTTATTGTAAACAACCTTTAACATTTGCCCACGTAGTAGGTTGGGTATAGATTTTTATGGAACACATTCAAACTGTCCCACTCAAGGGTTACATAACTGGGTGCAAATTAGATGACTTAATAAATGCAAAATGTTAGGTTTTCATCTGATTGTATATGTTTCATCGAAGGATTACGGAATGATTTGAATATTCGACCCGATTCCTGAAACAGAACTTGTTGACCTGCTATTTGTTCAAATTGCCTAGTTTAAAAATTTTCTTGTTATCCGTGTTTGCTTGAGTTAAAACAAAAGAGTAGTTCAGGGGCGTATATAGGGGGGGGGGGGGGGGAGGGGGTCTGTGTGTCTGTCCTGGGACCCCTCCGAAATTTGGAAAATATAAGTTAATATTGTATTTTTCGGTCCAAAATTATGTTAATAAAAAGGAACCTTTGTATCAATCTTGTATTTTTTTACACCTTTCCAAGTTATTAACTGAATATTATTTAGGCCTAAACTAGGTATGCTTTCCCCTGAGAAAAGAACCACTTTTCTATCCTCAGTTTTTTTAGTGCTACAATAGTTGAACATGTGATTTTCGACTCCTGATTTGAAAAAATTTCCGGACCCCCCTATGATTGGGGGGGGGGGGGTTAGGAATAACC
The DNA here is from genome assembly GCA_031894815.1 of Creontiades dilutus. Classification (NCBI taxonomy): domain Eukaryota; kingdom Metazoa; phylum Arthropoda; class Insecta; order Hemiptera; family Miridae; genus Creontiades; species Creontiades dilutus. The sequence goes on from JAVIWC010009583.1 coordinate 677,217, forward strand.
CCCAGACCCCCCGTTTTCTCGGCCCCCTCCGAAAATATTACATATATACGCCACTGGAGTAGTTTGAATGATTTATAACATAAAATGTGAATGGGAGGGAGGGGATCAACAACTCTATACAAATGTAATAATCTTAGAAGATGAAATTTTTGTTACTCAAAATAAACGTTATGGAATATCGTCTTGAAAGTGTCTACTACTCCACTGTATGAAAAATCGGGAAAGTTTGATGGTCTTCAGTTGATGTTCAGCACTCATTGAATTTAAAAAGCGTGATTGGCTCCAATAGTGAGTTCCGGAGTGCGAACAGCAGTGCGTGAAACACGGTAATTGGTTACTGAAAACGTTAAGAAAAGGTGAACCCTTTGAGAGTTTTACCGGCTTCAATTATGAATGTAAACGGATTCCATTGCTTATGGTCAGTTCCACTTCTTTAATGAAGCGAATGGAAGCGAGACGTATACGAGTGCATAAAGAAAGGGTGGTCCCGTCAATTAAAACAAATCTATCGAGATGGTGAAAGCTCAACACACCGTTTTACATAATCAACACAGATAAGTTAACGATCCGGAATGAAGGAGTCAGATGAATAACGAAGATATTTTTGAGATTTAATTTCTCTTCACGGTTAATCAACGAATCACAGAAACCCAGTTGTTGGAACACGAAATAATATTAATTATTTATTTTATTCCTTAATTGGAATTGCATTCAGCACATTGTGTTACTCAATCCCTGTTCTGTTGAAGCTGCACCTTTACAACTGAAACCAGTTATAATTTCTTCTCTCTAAATCCAAAATTACCTTCCCCTTCCAACGAAAATTGATCATGGGAGGAAAAACCGTTATATATTTCACTAAAATTTGTATTTGAAAACATATTGCCAGATCTTTGAATGATGTAGAGTTAAATTATAACACTACATTCGATATTACCTGTGGAAAATCTCTGAGATATGTCTGCATATATTTTTATATAAATAACTGTAATAAATTGTTCCTTGAACAACATGTTATCATTTAAATGATTAACAGGAGTACAATCCAGTTCTTAGTTACCGACCCGACAGTTCCGCCCCCCTCCCCCCCCCCGCTCAACACTCCTTCAACTAACCTTCGGGTGGGTTCCTTCCGCCCTTTGTTATCCCGGCATCACCACTTTTCCGTCCGCCCGAGGGGGTCATTCGTGTACATGCCATGTGTAGAACCATATAGGTCTACTGCCCCGTTTTTTTTTTCTAGGTGCTTCCATCAAATATTCATAGAGGTGAATTTTATTGATTCAACACGTAGTGCTTTACCGTTTGGTTGACCGAAGTTTCATTATCTATTTAATGGGGAAATAAAATCAGGACAAATGAAAACTCTAGTTGCTGGAATGAAAATATAAGAAGATTTTTGTTGCCTTTGAGCTGAAAATTATTTTTGTCAATTTTTGGCATAAATTAAACGATTGGGCAGTATTAGGATTCATCTGATCAGAGAGTTGAACCGTTATCGATATCACCAACAGCTGGTCAAATAATTTTATTTCCAGTAACGCAACAGACTAAATAACCTCGTATTTGGGGAAGGGCTGTAAAATCAATTTCAAAGTCAGCTGCTCGAACAATACTAATGGGTTGATTCCCAGAGTTTTATCTTCCACTCCGAGCTTTGTTTCATAGGAAGTTTTTACATAAGGGCACGGACATAACAAAAATCACACAAATTTAATTCCATAATTGTAAATGGATGTTTGTAACCGTGTTTCTCAAATTGGTAAGAAGTTACAAATGATGTACGAATTGGTATTTAACTTGCCCTTTTTTAGCCGGAATTCAAGCCAAGTAGAACCTATCGAGTACCGGTTTGACAAATAAGGTTGCCACAACGATTCGAGTTTTCAAGACTGAAACGTCTATAACATACCTATAACAGTCCATAAAGATACCAAAAGATGTCGGTTCGTTCGATTCACTTGATAAGGACTTTCTGGAGAGATTCGAAACGACAAGATTTGACACTTGAAGCGTGTTGAGGCTTGACATTTCAGTCGGATATCTTAATAACACTGTAACGACGAACAACATTACGACATGATTTCGAGTTTCACCGTGAAAGTTGGTATTTATTCAGATAGATACTATCTGAATAAATGGCATTCTCTGAATTAAGTAGGAAATAGGCAGTATTGCGAGAAGCGCAACCTAGTTAGTGAACTGTTATGAAACGTGAACTGGGTGAAAAAGGAGTCAATAGTTAACCAAATTACTAATTACGCCTGCGTATACGTGTTACATCTATATTAATGATGGTTATAAATTTTCTAAATCATAAACTAGCTAACATCAACCATAACCATAACTAACCGGAACCCAATTCATAAAGGAGAAAAAGTTCAAGTAGGTATTTTCAAAAACTGATTTTCATTTTTTTAATGTTGAACGGCTGGACTGCAATTTGGATAGTCATTAGGTACTTTTTTATTTATTTTAAAAAACAACTGTGCATGTAGGAAATGAACCGCTTAATCCAAACGTGCTGTAAACAATTTAAATACACCGTTTTCAAGTGGAGAAATATAGGATTCACCAAACAAAACGTGGTTTCTATTTAAAAAAAAAAAAAATCCTTCAAAGAACCGTTCAGGATAAGAGCTGCGGTTGCCTGGTTTTGCTCCATTTTTGGTTGTTTTAACAACAAAAAAAAAACTTCTGCCAATTGGGTGTGGCACATAGTTTCCTCGTATCCAAAACATGACTGTATAGATCATTGAAAATTATTATTGACTAAAGAACTTCGTTCAATTAGGCGAAGTAAATATTGAATTAGGGTAAATTTATTGTTATGCAGGATCATATATTGAGAAAATAAAGGTAGGCATGTTTAACTATTGAACAAACTATAAAATATACCTAATAAGTTCGAACAATCCCTGAAAATTTCATCGAAATCGGTCAAGATCTCCCAAAGTTATGCGCTTAACAAGGATTTCGTTTGAGCATGCGCAGAGACTACTATTGATCCGGGGGTCATGAAACCTATAGGGGACCATCTACACATCAAATCGAACAATCCCTGAAAATTTCATCGAAATTGGTCAAGAACTCCCGGAGTTATGTGCGTAACAAGGATTTCACGTTTGCTCATGCGCAGAGGCTACTATTGATCCGGGGCCATGAAACTCATAGGGGACCATCTACACATCAAACTGAACAATCCCTGAAAATTTCATCGAAATTGATCAAGAACTCCCGGAGTTATGTGCGTAACAAGGATTTCACGTTTGCGCATGCGCAGAGGCTACTATTGATCCAGGGGTCATGAAACCTATAGGGGAATCTACACCCCAACCAGCAAAATCCCTTAAAATTTATCAAAATCGGACTATAACTTCGTGTAGTTTTGCCCGTAACAAGGATTTGCTGACAGACAAAATGCGAGTGGAATTTTTGATTTTGGAACCAAAAAATTTTCACATTCCGAAAGTGAAAACAATGCTTCCGCTACCTTGGTAGACTCGAAGCAAAATTGTGAATCAAGTACGGGGCACTTGTATATTCTTTCAAGAAGATGGTTGCAAGTAAAAAGATGGAAAATAGATGCACCTTTGCTTTCTTCATAGTGTGAGGTAAAAACTTATCATTTAAATGCAAAAACTATTTGGAAGTTACTGCTGGCTTTGTACCGCCAAAATGGGATTTCGGACTTTTGTATAGCAGTCTTAAGCTCCTATTTAAATTTCAGGCTCATAGGTTCAATAAGAATGAAGCTGACTATAGAGCTCTGCCAGCTAATCTTCATTTGTAAAATCTGCTAAACATCCTTGAAATGGAAAAGGAAATCTTTCAAGTATCTCATTTTTCTGATCTGTGTGCCTCCTTATTTCTTCAATTTCACATCTCTTAACTGATTTCAATCAAAATTTTAGGAGATTTTATCCAAGCTTGTGGAATTTGCTCAGCAATGCGAACAGATATCACAACAGGTATTTGAGAATTCAAGATAAGCCCACGAACCTTTTTTCGTTGGAAAAACGCACAATCTTGTGGCCGCAGAGCAGTGGCTAATGGTCTAGTGTGACAAGGTGACGCAACTGTAGAAAGCCTTCCAAAGTTGAAGACGTATCCTCAATCATTTTATTGAAGGCGATGAAAATTTAACTGCTTGACATTTACCTTTGACCTCGTCCTTTCTGATGAAATCCCGCCATCCGCATTAATAAACCGCCCCATTAGCGCTGAGCGAAACTTCCACGAGGGACTTTCGGTGACCCGAGGGATCGTAAACCACTTTGATGAGCCTTGTAACGGTCCTAAGCCTCAGTGATATCTATAAGACAACCAGCCAACACGAAGCTTGTCGGCACGGCGAAAACCGAAAACCTAACCAACGTGAAGAAAGAGCCGTTAGAAGTACAAGTATAGCTTTTCCAAGTCAGATTCGGAAATTTCCATCTCAATTTCAGACTTTTCCATTTCAAATTCAGAATTGTCCATTTCAATTTCAGACTTTTCCATTTCAATTTCAGAATTTCCAATTCAATTTCAGAATTTTCCATTTCAATTTCAGAAACCGCTCCCACCCGGATATTGATCACATTCTTAAATTGAAATGGAAAATTCTGAAATTGAAATGGAAAATTCTGAAATTGAAATGGAAAAGTCTGAAATTGAAATGGAAAAGTCTGAAATTGAAATGGAAAATTCTGAAATTGATTTGGAAATTTCCGAATTAGACTTGGAAAAGCAATAGATTACATAAATGAGGATAAGAACAAGCGCCCGCCTTAGATTGCTTAGAAAAGAAAAACTCCAAAATATTACAAAAAGGTTTATTATTTTTGTATTGGATAGGTAGATGGGATGTTTACTACACATGGTCTGTGAAACGTTATCTAGACTTGGCGCCTTCATACCATACAAATGTATTTAAAACGCATTAAATATAGCTTCATACTCATATTCCCGCACCTTAGATACATTATGAAAGAAAGTTGCCACAAGGGTTCTCCAGCTGATCATTGCACCTACAGACCATGTAATTGATCGATGTCTCAAATGAGCTCAATGCCGAACTTACTCGCCGCAGTTCAATTTAGGAAAGATTTCACGTAACTGTTACGAATAGAAACGACCCCCGAACTGGAAATGAATGAGATGAAATGAAGAAGTAGGTAGCCCCCTCAATCTATGCACCAATGACTGTCCACAAACAATAGTTTGAATGACTTTCAACAGTATCTATGGCAAAAACGTCTGGGATTTGCGGTGTGGGACACGGTTCGTCACATCCGTAAAGTACACACATAAAGTCTCGTTTACCCATAGCTACCAACTGATCGTTATTGACACACCTCCAAATTAGGGCTGAGATTAAGTGGATATGAGATTACGGTCGGAAGATGTATCGTTGGCGCAAGCACAGTAAAAAATAATTAGCATTGATCTCTGATATGGGCAGACTCCAGCCTAACGCGCATGTTCCCAAAACTTTTCGATTAAATCAAATGAAAACTGAAAACAGTAAGATTCGTTACTCGAATTTTACATTCAAGCGTGCGGAATAGCCACTGATCATCCGATCTGGTTGAAACCCGAAGTTGGGATGATTAAATCGTCTTTTCCCCACTACCCTTCAAATTTGACAGGATAAGGATGGAGCTATTCAAAAATTAACTTGATGGTCATTACGTTTTAGCATCCGTAAAATGAATTATTGATGTGTGATCAATAAAACTGAGAGAGAACCGTTAAAATCCTAAACGGAATATGGACGAACGTTTCATCAGGAAATTTAGAAATTAAGCTTGTTCGATTTTAAAAGCTCAGATAGCGCTACATACAAGGAAGCCGGTAACAAAGTTGTAGAGGAAAACTAGAAATATAAATTTTAACGAGAGTTTATATTTTGATGGAACATTATCTCTATCATCTTCTGAAAGTGAAGACAATAAGGCAGAAGCAGCGATAATAATAAAACTGAGTATTCCGTTACATCAACGTTTAGTGGTGAGTCTACACGTCAAACAATAAAAGACAAGGAGTCATTTCCATAATAATACAATATAATATTCATAGGTAAAGGTTGTGAATAGTGTTTCAGGGCGAATACACTTGAGTTGTTCCCTATCTTTCATGTAAAAGTAAGCAATTTTACCATAAAAGTAAGAACTATCTATTTCCTGAAGATATTAAACTTCCGATGCATGGAAAAAAAATTACCCAATTTAGTTTAGAAAAAATAAACACGTGTCAAGACGGGTACGTCAATTAAATTGACTGATAGGTAGTGGGACATGCGTTTATTTATGAGCATTGCGTGTGCCAGTTATTTGAATCGTGACCAATAGTGTTATTGCTCAATTGGAGAAGTGCAAAAGCGTGAATACAACATTGTATCATGCACGTGAGGAACTTACTTTTATGGCATGTTGGTGGTGTACTCATGCAAACCAAATCATTTAGAAACTCGATAACGCAGCAAAAAGCGAAATGCAGTTAGTTAAATGCGATTGCAAAGCTATCATCAAGTTGAGGCAAGTAAACCGATTCTAAAAAAGTCATCTATGATTCTACTGAAAAACAGGATCATTATCCACAAACATTTAGAGGATCGATATGATTGGCTATCAATTTGAAAGGGTGAGTAGTTAAAATACTATTAGTGTCATCACGTTGATATAAACCTCATTAATTAGTCATATAAAACTTATAAATATGTAGGTAGCAGGTTAACGTTCCCTAGGAACACAAGTAAAACCAATTTCGTTACCTTCCAGTAGTATTCATAGGATCAGAAATTCTTACCTGAAACAAACAAGAAATGTTTCATAAAACCAACACATTCAAGAGGTTCTAAACGTTAAAGTAGAAAAAAAACCAATTCATCTGCCTTTGGACATTAAAATGACTGTTTCATAAAAAATGAAAATAAAATAAGCTTTAAAATGTAAAATTTCAGGTAACATAGGTTTAAGTTTCTACAATTACTTCTGCACTTTCAATTTTCGTTTATTATTAAATAATGAACCATTGTAATCGCTCTGGAAAAAAAATATATAACCCCCCTGAAAATTCTATGGTTTACGTTTCAAAGGGTTTAAAATCCGAATCTGCAATATAAAATTTTCCGTCCGTCCGCCCGCCGTACGCACAATCTCCTTAACGGCTGAAGGAAAAAAAGCTGAAATTTTCAGGAAAAATCCATGTTGGTCCGACGACGCCCCAATTCTTGAGCCAGCTCTCTCATTCAATTTAAAGTGCCCTTTAAGGGCTGTCAAAGTTTTGTAAAATCCCTAAAAACCTCAAAACAAGTCGAATCGGCCTAAATATTTACCTATTTGAAGAACATACCATGAGGAATCGAATGAGCTCCTCCGCAGGTCCGTAGGTCAAACCATTCCCGATGTATGGCCCGATTTATGGTGCCAACATTTGCGTTTTTTGGTTTATTATTGTTTGGTTGTAACCCAGTGATGCCGATAGCGTCGAGTTGTAGTGAATGTAGATACTGGAGTGATAGCCGATGTGGATACTTGTAGTTTATAGCCGATGCACGGGTTGAAGCATATGCATGAAACGCTGATAATATATAGGTAAATATTATTCAATATTATTACTGGTGTTTGTTATTATTATACCACGTAAATCGGTTGTTAACCAGAATACCTATTTGGATTGATCAGTTGATCATATTTGTGTGCCTCCTAAAATTCAATAATTGCTCTATCGCCTGTGAAAAACGCTGCAAATTCTTTCACTGGGGTTTATTATTCAATTGGCTTGCGTTCATGATTTGAATTTCTACTAAGCTTTGGAGTGTGTGTGTTTCACAGGTGATAGAGCGATTATTGAATTTAAGGAGGCACACAAATATGATCCACTGATCAATCCAAATAGGTTTTTTGGTTGAGAACAGATTTACGTGCTCTGTGCATACCTCCTGAAATTCAATAATCGCTCTATCACCTGTGAAACACGCACACTCCAAAGCTTAGTAGAAATTCAAATCATGAACGCAAGCCAATTGAATAATAAACCCCAGTGGAAGAATTTGCAGCGTTTTTTTCTATAACAATAAATACAAGAGAACTTTGAGAGTTATAAGTCTATTGACGTAGGACGAAGTAGCAAATTGGAGCTTTTACCCGATTTTAATGAGAATAATGAATTCAATATACATGGATACATGATATGTATGTGTGTTTTTATAAAGAGGTTACATGACGTGATAAATCATGTAGGTAGAGGCATGTTAATGAGCGACACTTTAAAAATAAAAAAAAAAAAAAAACGAATTTGAGTTTCATGACAAAAGTAAGATTGATATTCTATTGATAGTAAACAAATGTTCAAATAAAGAGCTCACATTATCTAAACTAATTTATTTACTGCTACTTATTACTTAATTACATATTGATCGTGAAAAAAGTAAACAAGAACAAGCACTGATGAAAGTCACGTCAGAATTGAGCCAATATAATCCTTTTCATCTTATAAAATTATCCAATTCAGGTGCGTTACCAGTCCCGAAACCGTCAGTCGTTTATCAAGAACATAATCAGTCTGATACATGCGGGCCACCGAATCGGCTCGGCTCTCGACAGGATTAATGACGGCCTTGGACCTGGTAATGGAAAACTTTTCACAACTGTCGAGATGTTTATCGGATGTTTTTGAAGGATAAGCGGCATGAAAGAGGCACAAGTCCGCGGCGGGAGAAAGTCGACGGATAAGATCGCGGTCAACTGGTCGGACAAGGAAGTAGTGGAAGCGGCTCAAACTCAAACAAGTCGGCGTCTGACTACAAGTGGACCACCGGGTTTCCAAAATATATGTATTCGACGAGCGACTAAAGTAAATATATCGTTCTGTTCCAACTACCCGATTTGTATAAATTAGTAAGGTAAAATAAATGTGAATATAGAGGAATTGGTATTCTGGACTATCAAAATCTATCACCCCGCAACCAATTCCATTCATATTTTTATCTAACTGAAGAATTGACTCATGTTTTGACTCATGACAACTTTTATTGGTTTATTATTCAATAATAAACCATTGCAATCGCTCTTGAAAAAAAAAATTCTAACCCCCCTGAAAATTTCATGGTTTACGTTTCAAAGGGTGTAGAATCTGCAATAAAAATCCATGTTGGTCCGACGACGCCCCAATTCTTGAGCCAGCTGTCTCATTTAATTTAAAGTGCCCTTTAAGGGCTGTCAAAGTTTTGTAAAATCCCTAAAAACCTCAAAAAAAGTCAAGGCGGCCTAAATTTGTACTCTTTTTGAAGAACAATCCACGAGGAATCGAATGGGTCCGTAGGTCAAACCATTCCCGATCTATGGCCCGATTTATGGTGCCAACATTCGCGTTATTTTGGTTTATTATTGTTTTTGTGTTGATATCAGTAACCTAGTGACGTAGTGATGTAGTAATGTGGATACTGGAGTGAACTCCTAAAATGCTTTGTAGCCGATACACGGGTTGAAGCATTCTGATAACCATAAAAAAATAAAAAACGCTGCAAATTCTTCCACTGGGGTTTATTATTCAATTGGCTTGCGTTCATGATTTGAATTTCTACTAAGCTTTGGAGTGTCCGTGTTTCACAAGTGATAGAGCGATTACTGAATTTCAGGGGACACACAAATATGATCAACTGATCAATCGAAATAGGTATTTTGGTTGAGAACAGATTTACGTGCTTATGCATATCTCCTGAAATTCGATGATCGCTCTAACACCTGTGAAACGCGCACACTCCGAAGCTTAGTAGAAATTCAAATCATGAACGCAAGCCAATGAAAGAATTTGTAGCGTTTTTCTTAGCAATACACTCGACCTTACTAAATATTTGTTTAACAAAATTTATATATATACGCTACAAAAAAATGTTTATGTACACCACCAGTTGACATTATTAAATCCTTCTACGGCTACAGTTACTAGGAGGATTTCATGTCTTTAACCTAAATATTCTTGTTAGGACGGCGTGAATATGTACCTAAAAAGAAACATATCAAAATCATGGAAGCTAGATTTTTACCACCGAGAACTGGTTTATTTCAGTTTTTGGACTTCATAACGGTAAACTTTTCATTTAGGATGATTGATCATGAAAAACATTGCATTTCTCAGATATAATTTCACAAAATGCAATTTTACCGAACTTGAGATCTCAGCAACATTATCTACGGAGTACCACTGTTTTTAAGATAAGTAGGTACCTCCACACTCTAGAATAGAGATTAATGTATTCACACTTTAAAGAATCAGATCAATATTCTTTTAAAAAAATATTTAATCTTACAACACCTAGAATATAGTTTGAATAGTTGATTATTTGGTAAGAAACAAACTTCACTGAATCGGAAATACATTTTTGAGATTACTAGGAACAAGAATTGGGATTGGAACACCAGTCATTTGGCAACTCTCATCCTACTTCTTACAATGTCTTCCATACAAGAGATTTTATTCCAGCGTCTGGATCAGAGAGGCCAGGTTTGCCACAAAAAGAAACTGTCTTTACGAGCTCCTTCATCGACTCCCTGAACCCTCGTGACTTGACAAAATGACTTGCCGAATGCCACCCGTCACCTTTTCAAGTCTGGTTGGCCACACACTGCGGGTTCGGTGAACCATGATTTGTGCGAATGCAGACGTGAAATGAGAGAAAAGCGTGGCACATGATGAAGCACTCTGCCTGGTCATATTGACGTGCCCACACGATGATATGAAAGTGTAGCATATCCTAACAACGGCAATGTGGAACGAGGTGAAATTCAATACTGGACACACTGGGAAACATCGTAACTAGGTAAGTTTCATCTTTCTCCTTCTTTATCCTAACTGTTTCCAATTCTTTCTCAATTTTTTACGTCATTTCTTTGTCTCATGCCACGTTTCCACATTATGCTGTATGCTGAATTGCCAATGTTTTTTTGGTCCTCTCTGGTGCCATCGTATAAGTTGTTGAAATTTTTAGAAATATTGGAATAAGAGTTTCTAAAATATCACACACATAGTTGAGTAATGGATGTATTACAGGACTTCCCTATGTTTTTAATGAGAATAACGAATAGAATAGATGAGGCTAAGGGGCCCGAGGAAACGCGTGCGAGGACTTGGACTGGAGGACGGAGCAGCAAGGAAGAATAAAATCACACACACACACAGTTAGGAAAAAAAAAACCAGTATCAGATCAGTTTGGCAAATAAAATCACATTGGCAATAAAACACACACACACACACACACAGTTAGGAAAAAATAAAATTAGATTAGTTTGGCAAAATCAATTTGAATTTTTGGCATATTATCAAATTGAAAATTTTGGCAAAGTAATTTGAACCTTTAGCACAAATAAATTTCAATATTTTTGGCATCTTAATTTCAACTTTTGGCGACTCAATTTCAACTTTCGGCATACCAATTCGAGCTTTTGGCATATCAATTTATACTTTTCACAACCCCAACTATTCCAACATTCCACCCCATATAATGATCAATAAATGTTTTTTTTTCTCTTGTGAATAGAATAGATGATTTTGCTGGTTGAACCCACGATGATAAGAGATGAACTGCTACTACATGCATCATCATTACCAGCAGGATTTTCAATAACAACTAATTACAATGGTAGCAATGAACTTCTATACCATTCACTCACTCATTGTTTTCAGGAAATCGATACCTCCATTGCACTTGCAGCTAGTTCATTTATGTTGCTATACTGAAGGATAGGAGTATTGGTCGAGTAATTGTTGATTGGATTGGGTGTTGGGCATATGGAAATTTACAAATAATAGTTGTCAAGTTGAATCGGAAAGCTGTATGTCTCAGCAGTTGCAGCTCTGGCACAGTTGGGTTCCCTTCGTTAATATACGCACCGGCTAAGTGTGGTGACAGCGTTACGGGCTAAGTCACTTGCGACGAAGTTGTGGAAACCCATTTCAATAAAAACGGAGTAAGATACAACGTTGTGTGGAGTTCATGTTCGTCACTGATGATGACCTGAGCGTCGAAATTGATTTAACTGTGTGACTCATTATTTTCGTGGAAATATAGACAACGTACTATCTTACTCCGTTTTTAGTGACAGCGTTATTGGCTACTGGATGTCCTGATTCTGGGAGACCGAGCGGTGAGGCCTACTGGTTACTACCTAAGTATAGCTTAGGTCAGACAGTGCTTCGTCCATTAATACCAAAATGGACAGAAAACGCCTAGTCAGCCCAAAAAGATCCAGTTTTAATGGGAGACAGTTGATTCCTATGCAGTGTAGGTACAGTGCATTTCTCCACATTTTGACATTAGAACCGAAAAACTGACTCATCTTATATTTTTGTGCTCACTGTATTAGGGCAACTTTACTTGTACCATGCTTTGAAAGAATGGAACTTATCGATTGATCTTACTGCTAAAGAATAAATCCATCAGGAGTATTGACTACCAATTTTAAACAGTGAACAGTTGGCGATTCACCAGGCTGAAGAAGTCAGAAGAAACACGCTTTAATAATCAAATCAAGTTTTATTTATCAAATCAAAATTTATTCAGTTCATTTTATTTTCAAGAGCGATTACAATGGTTAATTATCCAACAATAACCCCCCTTGAAAATTTCATGGTTTACGTTTCAAATGGTGTAGAATCCGAATCTGCAATAAAAATTTTTCCGTCCGTCCGTCGTACGCACGATTTCTCCCAAACGGCTGAAGCAAAAAAGCTGAAATTTTCAGGAAAAATCCATGTTGGTCCGACGATGCCCCAATTCTTGAGCCAGCTCTCGCACTTAATTTAAAGTGCCCTTTAAGGGTTGTCAAAGTTTTGTAAAATCCTTAAAAACCTCAAAAAAAGACAAGGCCCCTAAATGTTTACTCTTTTTGGAGAAAACTCTACGAGGATTCGAATGAGCCCCTCCCCAGTTCCGTAGGTCAAACCATTCCCGATCTATGGCCCGATTTATGGTGCCAAGATTCGGGTTATTTTGGTTTATTATTGTTTTTGTGTTGATATCAGTAACCTAGTGACGTAGTGATGTAGTGATGTAGTAATGTGGATACTGGAGTGAACTCTTAAAAGGCTTTGTAGCCGATACACGGGTTGAAGCATTCCCGTAAATGTAGGTAAAACGCTGCAAATTCTTTCACTGGGGTTTATTATTCAATTGGCTTGCGTTAATGATTTGAATTTCTACTAAGCTTTGGAGTGTCCGTGTTTCACAAGTGATAGAACGATTATTGAATTTCAGGAGGCACACAAATATGATCAACTGAGCAATCCAAATAGGTATTTTGGTTGAGAACAGATTTACGTGCTCTATGCATATCTCCTGAAATTCAATAATCGCTCTATCACCTGTGAAACACGCATACTCCAAAGCTTAGTAGCAATTCAAATCATGAACGCAAGCCAATTGAATAATAAACCCCAGTGAAAGAATTTGCAGCGTTTTTATAATGTGCACTGCAACAATAATTGCTGGAGTAACACAGCACTATTCCGTAGAACTGTAGTCAATCAACAATTTTTCGTATCAATCGCACCAGGTCCACTTACTCGCTACGTTTACACCTAAATTCGGTCATTAAATCTTTTTACATCCTCATTCAAGTACCCCCATGCGCAGTTGATGCTAATTAAATTCAACGCGACTGGAGTAGATAAAAGATAAACAATTAGAAGGTAACTGTAGAAAATTCTTCTTTTTCAAATAAGTCGAAAGAAGCAGAGGTATCAAGAAATAAGGTGGTAATGAGGAACCACAACAAACTTTATAATGAGAACTTGGGAAGCCCCTTGAACCAAGAGAATCAACAGAGTTGTAGTATAAGACTTGAAAATCTGGCGGAATAGAGCAAATTTCCAAAGGCAACGGCTATACGAAGCCTTCACGATCGGTTTTTAGCATACAATCATCTTTCTCCGGACAACAAAAAGATTGAGTCAGTTTTCCCGTTGCACTAAGGGGAACCTGCTCCATTGTGCCATCCAGGTCGATTCAAGGTTTTAGAACGTCTCAATCGAAGAGGTAACAACTTTACTATTGTTCACTCCTCGTAGGTCTTAGCGCTTGTATTGGTACCCGCTGCTGTGCGTCGTATGTCTTATAAATCATGAACTATAACAATTGGACAAACAGTCCTACGTTTAGTCTATTAACAAATACTAATTTACGTATTCAGGATAAATAATATTGAATTTGATGATTTATGAAGAAAAAAAGCTTGTACAAGCGTAAAAGCTATCACAAGACGTTAACTGTTCAACAGTACGTACATACATACATACATAGATACATACATATATATTAGGAAAAAAAGAAAATCAGATTAGTTTCCCAAAATCAATTTGCAATTTTCGGTACATTTGAGGTGTCAAGGTTCAAGATTATGTTTGTGTTTTACCTACCTAACCTTAACGACGTTTGAATGATCAGCTTAACATGCATATGGGTGGTAAACGGATAGATTTTAGGATTGATTATGTATTTTTATTGATGAAAATCCATAATGCACTAAGAAAACCATTTTGAAGCTGCGCCAATTTTCCAAAGTCGGTTGGGTCACGTGATAGTTCGTTCCAGCTATTCGGTCATTAAGACATTTTTTATCGTGTCGGGTTGTAGAAGATTAGGTCCTGGCCTTGTCTTCAGGCACCTCATCATCATCATCTGTTTATGTGTTGATGTTTGGATAGTACGCATTCTGGTTTCCGTTCCATTATTACTCACAAGAATTTCTGGTGCTTTGACTCGTTTGCAAGTTTTCGTAACGTTCGATTAAGACAATAATTATTATTAATACAAAAATAATTTCACGAGCTAGGCTACACCTCCTTAACGCCCGAGCATGGTAACCGCCTCCTATTGCCACACCAAATTGTAATATGAACAGATTAACAATGATTAAAGCTTACTTTTCACTCTCATTCATTTCATCAAAATCGGATTGAATCTTAATGGTAGAAACCAAACAAGCAAGAGAAAATTTTCATTTTAAACGAGAGAATTTTAATTATTCTCTATCAGTGAATTATCGAAAAACTATTTATAATTTGGGAAAAGGCCCTCAAGTAACGTATCATGGCACTTTTCACGTTTCAACATTATGTTTCGTGGTATTCAAAAACACGAAGGAGAATCACGTTGACTTCGTGAATCACAAGTTATGTTCACAAGCAACCAATCTTTACCCCCAAACCCAGATAAATTGTGACTAAATGGTTATTCATAAACTTTTGACCGATACTCGTGTTTATCATTATTGGACTGTGGTACAGACATCGGAAAGAATTGAGAAATGTCACAATAGATTGTTGACGATGGAACGTCTCCAGAGAAGTTTCGTGCCTATGGAATATCGCTACTCATCAAGATGTAGATGACGTCAGCCGATAGTTTTATTTAAATTTAATAAGCGATGAGTATAATTAGAAGCAAAGAGTCTGTGAAGCTCGTTAGAACATCAAGCAAGAATCCGACGTTCTGCGCCTAGCATGCTTGACAAGGTTGTAATAATACGAAAACGGTTAAGGATGCGTTACCTGTGCCAACATCTCCGACAGAGGACAATATAGTAGATTACCATCATTACCCAGGTGAACAACTGCAATAACGAACTAAACCGTGTATCGTTTCGAATAACTGTAGAGAGGTGGTTTTGATGTCAGTAAACAGTTTAAACTGTTGAATTAAGGTTGATCGTTTTCCTGATAAGCCGTTTTTCATGTGCCTCTGAATATTATCATTTAATTCACATGATACTTTACAATGTATTCGGTAGAGAACAGAACATGTCCTTAGTTAGACGAGAAACGGTTAATATTATAATAAAAAATTAATCACCTCGTTATATAACATGTTAGGACAATCGCGAATAACTATGGCAAGTGTTTTTTGGGGCCGAAAATCTGTGCTCGGTTGCTCAGTTCACAAGGGTCTATTCTATCAGGAGCCATCAGGGGCAGTTAAGTGATCTTCAAAGCTTTTGAAAAGACTCCAGCTATACATCGAGACTGGGAAAATAATAAAAACAGGGGAAATCAAATTTTTTAAATGTTTTTAATAAAACTGTTTTTTCTTTAATGTTGAGAACTCACCATTGTACTAATGGTGCATCAGCAATGAAACGTCATGAAGCTAAACCGCTCAGATCCTATCATCCGAATTAAACGTTCCACTCATTCGATAGGGCCCTTGTCCATTAATGATGTGACCAAAATTGAATAAATAACCAAAAACTTTGCATTAAATTTTGTTTGCGCGTGCGGATCGCTCCTAATGGTCCGACGACGATGAAACTTGAAGAATATTGCCGATTATGTTGCTGTGTATTGCATATACCTACAATTGAAATAAAATCTAAGATACCTAAATGCCGACCAATATTGTGTTATACAAATAATTTGTGTTCCACACTATTATTCGGCGTTTAGGTAACTTTGATTTTAATTCAATTGTAGGTATATGAAATACACAGCAACATAATCGGCAATATCCTTCAAGTTTCATCAAGTTTAAAATGATTTTAACGATGAATGCGCATTTCTTTCTAATTGGATTTACGCATATCTCAATATAAAATGTGTGCTCTATAGAAGTCGGGTTTGGAACCTGTTTAAACAATGCAGAATCATGTTGGTTTCAAATACGGACAGCAAATTTTGGTTTTTCATCAGATTATCATGGGATGTGGATGTGGATATTATCTTGTAAGGTAATATCTAGTAATAGCGCATTTTAGGTTTAAACTTATGAAGAATTTTAGTATCACATTACGATTCGGAACTAGAGTATTATATTGTAGAGAGCATGCTGGAATTAAGATGCATAAGGGTCTGTGTAATGATTAACCCATTAAAGTTACTCGAAAAGCAGCTTTATCTATAGTTTTGGAGCCCAACATCCAGTCAGTATATTCTGCATCTGCGCAAATGAAATACTTGAAGAAAAATGTGAACGATATGCTTCACGACCGTTGTCTCAAGTGCGACCGGTGCTTTTGTAAGAACACGCTGGATGCACGACTTCAATTCCGCCTACAACGGTTTCCTTACCTCTCCTCACCCTGGAATCCCATCCCATGGGAACCCATATCCGCGAAACCGGGCCTCCGCGATTACCCCACCGTGTTTATGAGTTTGCAATCTTCCGGAGCTGATGCACTCATGTGTAACAATTAGGTGGGTTAACGGTGGCTTCGGAAGCCAACATGGAGGCTCGTGTACCACATATCGTTCGAGTTCAAAAATGCCAAGCTGGGCGAGGCTTTCTAGTGCCCATAATCCTTTTGAATTGATGAGTTAAATGTGTAAATACGGGTTTCGATTGCGTTCATTGGTATGTATACTGCTTTTGAAAACAAGAGAGTTGCTAAAGAAACTCTGGCAAGATAATTTTTAGCTCGCCAACACTGGCACTGCCTAAAGGGGAGCTATATTATTCTGTAAATTTATTTTTCTTCATTTTGTGTTAATGTTGATTTGATAGATTCTTTTCTCATCTCTCTCTCTCTCTCTCTCTCTCTCTCTCTCTCTCTCTCTCTCTCTCTCTCTCTCTCTCTCTCTCTCTCTCTCTCTCTCTCTCTCTCTCTCTCTCTCTCTCTCTCTCTCTCTCTCTCTCTCTCTCTCTCTCTCTCTCTCTCTCTCTCTCTCTCTCTCTCTCTCTCTCTCTCTCTCTCTCTCTCTCTCTCTCTCTCTCTCTCTCTCTCTCTCTCTCTCTCTCTCTCTCTCTCTCTCTCTTTTCAATTAACTAAGAGAAAAGCAGTGTTTCAGAGGTGTTTGCGCATGTGTAGAGACTAATATTAGAGCGCGAGCGTTGAAATAAATTGAGACTAAGACATCCTAATGTCATATGTTTCGGCTTGACAAAGATATGTTTTTGACAATCATTAAACTTAATGTTGGTTATTTTAACAGAATACACCGCAATTTTAAAATTTGCGCACCTCATCTTTTCCAACGGTAACTTGGCTAAGAAGATTTTTACTGATTCTGCATCCATTATTTACTGTTCTTGATGTCAAACGCTTCCAGAAACTGTAATGGTAAACAGTAGAACAATTTTTCAAAAGGCTGCAAAGTACTGCTGTACTAGTCTTTGTTACGTTGTCCAAATTATTCACACCTATTTATTAATGGCATTCTAGATGCCTTGAAAATGAACACCATTCGCATTTCAGTAGATCGATTAGGAAAGAAATGAACCGGAAGGGCCCTTTAGCAATCAATGTATCTACGTACCTAGTATTTAACTTTCAGGGGCCCCAATAGTGAGGGTTTGACTTCTTCATTAGTATAACACCGGAACATCAACACCTTACCAGTCCGTCAGTAAGTAACGACAGCTGATACCTAAATACTTATAACGATGAATGTACCTCGACTAAAACGTGGAATCGAACAACTGATATTCAACGAAGTAAAATAAAACCATCTACTAAGTCTTAACTTGTCTGCAAATCTATGAGAAAAATTAGGGAAGGATTTTTCCAGTAGTTTCGGAGAAAAGCTAAAAATGGCGTTCGAATAGATTTTTTATTCAATTTTTTGATTCTACGCGTCTTAGAACTTGAAACAAACATTTTGAGGAGAGATTGATTGATGGGGTGAATGTTTCTGGTTCGATTGCTGGGAACAATAAATCTAAATTGATAAATTAAAGAAAATGGAACAATAACCAATTCGGGCGTTTGCAACTAGTTTGTAGATTGTTAGTGATGCCCTTTAAGGGTTAGGCCCAATTT
The DNA here is from genome assembly GCA_031894815.1 of Creontiades dilutus. NCBI lineage: Eukaryota > Metazoa > Arthropoda > Insecta > Hemiptera > Miridae > Creontiades > Creontiades dilutus. Next base: position 695,952 of record JAVIWC010009583.1, read on the forward strand.
CGAATGGCAATCAATCAATACTCATAATATTCGGGACTTAGTTTGCTGTATTGTTTCGTGTGATAAATCTTTGCCAAGACAATTTTCAGTTTTTAAAACTCATCCGATTCCAATGAGATGGAACGATCGTAGCCGCAATAACCGTTCTGTTGTAATGCGGTTGAAAAAAAACTACACAGCTCTGTTAATCATTCTAAACTCTCCTTAGAATCCGAAAATAGTCATTAACCTTGTCAGAACAGCTTAGTGGTTGAGCGAGTTGGAAAACTCGATTTTCTAGTGCGTGACAATTAGAAAGAAGCTTGCAAATAGGACCTAATCAAAATAAAAGCACGTTTTCAAGGCCACCACTTCTCATTAATTCCGTTCCATTCTCTTGCACCAGCTTCAACGTCTGCCGCGTTTGCTATTACGTACGCCTGGTAGGCAGTTTTTCTTTTATTCGAAAGTGTTCATTTTTTTCTTCAAACTTTCATTTGCAGTAAATGTAGATTTTTCTATTCAGTTTCAAAACGTCAAATTATAAATTTCAGAAACAATTGATGCAAATTTCGTTTCAATTTTGGGATTAACCAAAAAAGTGGAATCGACGGATCAAGAGACTTACGTTGGAACTGTATATTATCGAGGCTTGAGGTATTGTGTGTTATTATGCAACTCAACGAAGAAGAACAAGCCTCAAACGGGTTGAATGGATACAATTAACGCTGCAAGTTTTTCTCGCACAAGGATTCCTTATGGAAAATAATATCCAGCAGACAGAGCCTTTGCGCTAACATCCACCTATCCTTTCAATGTTTTAATTTAATAAGCGTATCTTACAGCTCACATGCTGCGTTATGATTTATCTAGTGTATCACGTTAACCATTCTCATCACCTTGATTGGCCTGCTCCAGAGTATAAAGTTCTTGCGCATTAATACAGTTAGCTCATCTTGCTCGTCGGCTACGAACTTTCAATCCGTCACAATGAACAATGAGAGAAGATCCATCAGTGGGCACCCGTTGAGAGGAAAGTTTGTCTTGAGCTTGGGAAATTCGGATGACTTATTGTTCTGACATCTACTGGCGTGATTTCACTTTTCCGAGTGGGACACTTCAGTTGTTCATTCATAAATCTCTGTCAACGACGTAAAATATGAAAAATGAATCTTGCTTTGTTCGTGCTATGAAGAAATTAATATTACTTCCCAGAGCTGAAATATAATATGACAGGACATGACTCCTGTTTCAGAATCGGTCCAACTGTGTGAGCGGTTGGGCATAACAATATGCACACAAAACTCAATTCACGAACTGAAGACTTTTTTTCCAAAGAGAACAAAGTAAAGACTGTTGTGCAGAATTGTATCTTTCAGCAATTAACCATATTCGACGTAATTATTGATCTTCATCGAAAAATCGTGTTCCTTGTTCCAATCCTTCTGGTGAACTCAGATGCAGGTTCCTCTGTTTATATTGCTTCAAAATGAAAGTGAATGGGAAATCAGCAATTTTAAATGTTCAATCTCTTGCAGCAATGAGGGCTACTGTGATTTCTACTGGCTGATCAATTGCAATTGAATTGCAAGCCATGAAGAGATTAGAGGTACTTCATGTTTCTGGTAGTAATTACACGATTGCTGATGTTTTCGCTCAATTTCCAACGGTATCAACTTGTGCCTTCTCACTGTAATGTATAAATATGCAGAAAAATGACTTTTCGTGATACAGCAGACAGTAAATGGGGTCGAGTTGGGCAAAGAGAAAGGGCAGATAGTTCATCTGTCGTGTTATTGGATTGAATGGATTTCCCATTACGTATTTCTATTCCGTTCGTGATTGCGGAACCTTTTGAGAACACGGTTGAACTCGGCTACTGTGCAGTTTCTGCCACCTCTTTAACATTCTGCCGATAGGATCTACAAGGAAGATTCACCTTACGGTATTCTCCCCCTCACATACAAATCGATTCTATCGCTTGGGTCCCGGAGTTGCACAACGGTCAACTGTCCCTGAGGATGAAAGTTGAGATGCGCAACGTGATGCGCCAGCGTCAAAATGTTAATACTCTGCTTCAGGCGACATTCTCCCTTGACAGATTTATAGGAGGGGTTTTGTTATTCATGTAAACATCGTGAAGGTGGAAAACCAACGAGGAGATAGCTGACAGGTCCCATTGTCTTCAAAATATCACCAAGTTTATCTCGTTATTAAGATAGCTCGTCTCAAGACGTCATGATGCCGCTTCAGCGACCTTGAGAAATATCGTTTATAACTGTTGCAGGGAAGGGGAGTGGAGTTATGATTATGTGAGAAGACCCGGGGGTAGAGTTGACGAGGCGTCACAATTCAGGATGGGAGAACATCAGAATACCCCGGAAGGGTATTCTCGTTTGAGCAAGGTGGAGTGTGACAGGTGATCTCATTAGTTGAGCATCTGGTGCCGCCCATTCAGTTTCCTCCCTCCATTATTATACTCGGGAGAACGGATCGCGAAATTGAATCGTGAGGAACCGTACGTCACAATCATTTTCCGCGGATTGCTCGTCACCCAATTATGGAACACATAAGAGGTACGAACATCAACGGTATGATTTGAAAATGCTACGCCGAATCATATTACACTTTATTCGTTTCAATTATAATACAAAAAAGCAAAACTTAACAACCGATTGGATTAAGACAATAAAACTTGAGTATCAAATACAGATTTGGCAATCTTACCTTACCATACTGTAAACACTGAAGTAAGTAAAGCACTGGTCCTTTCCTTTGGCGAATTGTTCAGAAGTTTCAAAATATGGAGAAATAGGCAAAATATGTTGGACGTTCAGTTTTTTCATAGAAGTTATTATCCCTGAAGAGAAAATGCCTACTCCAGTAACTCCCGCATTGAAACAGAATCACTCATTCCAATTGGGCTCACGCTAATCAAAACATAATTTTAAAACCGAAATACGAAATACAAATCTTCGCCTCAGTCTGAGGTTTCTATTCCCACCACCTGGAAAGGTATACCGAATTATGCCATCATAACCTTAGCCTAAAGTGCCTCTATTACTCTGTGGTCGAAATGTGAAGATCATCGTTTACATAACTGTAATTTGAAGATTTGATTTTGATTTAAGAGGTAGGACTTAAGAAACTTCAAATCTTAAAATTAATCTCAAAGTGGTCAAGAAAACCACAAACCTAGTTGGCTGGAGTACCATAAATTACCTAGGACCACCCTACAGACAATATCTCCTCAATACCGTACACACAAGATAATTGATTCAACCGATTCATTCGAACAATTCTTCGTCGAAACGAGTCGTTGCGTGAAGAAAAGAAACATTCAGCCCCGACGCACACCGTCATTTGTTAAATGCAGTCTTACGGAATACGAGATGTCCCCAAGAAGAGTTGAATGAGATGCGGAAGTCGGGGAGCGAAAAATTTGCATGGATCGGGATTCTTCGTTTAAACATTGAAAGTGGATTTGCTCCTGTTTAAGAATCAGTTTTGCTTAACAATCTCGTTGCACGAAAAAGTCACCAGTTGTAGGACAACTGTATACTTCCACTTGAAACGACTGAGGGATCTCAATCGTGCATTATTCATGGAAAGTCTTCCTTAAAAGCTTATATATATATATATAAATAAAGAGAGAAAGAAAGAGAGAGAGAGAGAGAGAGAGAGAGAGAGAGAGAGAGAGAGGGGGGGGAGAGAGAGCATCTTTGGTACTTGTGCCCTGGAATTCGGGGTAACTTGGCTGGCAACCTGTAGATCACGCTGACCTTTCAAACCGCCCTCTTTTCCAGCGTTTCACGATGAAAAGGGTCTTGAAAGGATTCGGCAAGGAGTTTTTATTCTATTTCTTCAAACGAATGTTCCATGGCAGTGTCGCTGAAATTTCTCCCCGCAGTTTAATTTATAACCGTCTCCAGGCCGCGAGTAGAGACCTTCCCCTTGGAATTCCTTCGAGGTCTAATCGGATGAAAACGTTTCGAAACGATGGGTTGCGGAGAATCGAGTTGAGAAAGCAACGATAATTTCTGTTGAAAAGGGAACTTTACTTCCGCCTGAATATTCATGAGAGTTGGAACCGTAAGAAGAGTAATAATGATTCAAAAGTGGATCGCTTTCCATGAAATATTTTCAATATTAACTCACGTTGAGGTCGTACAAAGTGTTACTGAAATGTCACGAACCATATGTGTGAATATAGAGTTACCTTAGGTAGAAAGTCTGACTTCCCATTGCGGGATCTCTGGTGTAAAGATATTTGTACAGCGTTTCAGCAAGAATATACATATGACGAGCACTTCATCGTATACATTATTTGTGTTTTAGCCCTGCCGAATTAAATCGAATTATTATAGAAATATGTTGCCCTCATGCCTCATTAAAAAGCAAGTTTATGGTTCATAAAGACATGTAAGTTGTAAGAAAGATCAAATGTTTCATAAACTCCAAAGCTGGGAATCATCAACCAAGATTAAAGGACATGCTGCTCTTCAAACTCCGAACTTGCAGTAGCTGGAGAGCATCTCGCTTCGCCTAAGGAATCATTTCTTCTACACAATGATTTCTTCAGGAGCGGAAATTTTACCATTTCGTTTTTCTGTGTTCTTAGCAAGTTTAAATAATTCCAATACCATAATTAGAATTAAAATAGTTAATGTGTTACATGTAAAAATATAATAACTCCGAAAACCCGACGTTTTGCATTTTTCACCAAAGTACTCAAGTTTCTGAGCATTCGAAAATCGCCATGATGAATTTTTTTTCCGTGATCATCTACAGTGATTTCAAATTTGAAAAAAACTATCGTACTCATCTGGGAGAACAAAGTTAGAGCATATTGAGCATATTTGCCCTTGCGTTTTACAGTGTTGTTTTTCAATTCTAAAAAAATTGCGTTATTTATGTTTCTAATTAGAGAATTTAAAGAAGGGCATGAGTTTACTTGGACTACCTGCTCCTGTGCTAATTCTGTGCCTTCATGTTATTTCAATTCCGTAAAGAAAATGGAAGCCCGGGACAATAATTAAAATTAAATGTATGATTGGATTTTTAACTAATTATAACATATAGCTACACAATATCTTCACATTACGTGAAAAATTAGAAATAGTAATATTTTTTCCCACCACTATTTTTTATGATCTTACCAGAAATATACAGTTTTTTCCCTTCGGATACTAAGTAAACAATTGTATCCGATAGGTTTCAATTCCACTCATATTTATCTGATTGCTCAACTTCAGATTAACTCCCGAAATTAAATTAAGTAGATACTTCGTATGAAGCAATCGCTTTGTTTTCTTCGTTATTAAAATTAAACATGAATATGTCAGTTTTAAGGGGGACATGTTCTCTAGAAAATATTACCAAAGTATTTTGATTCTCAGCAATATCTCAATAGTTGAAGAATATTGACAAAATGTTGAATGAAGAAGATTGAAGATATTGAAAAAAAATTTTGGAATTAGTAAAATCATAATAACTCGCGATTAATGAGTACATTATTGAAGCTACGCTTTTAAATTAATAAAGTTTTACAAATTTATTCAACAGCAGAACTGGTTATCTAATCAGAAAAAGTTTGGGTTGGTATTTGAAAAGAATGTGATTGATGGCTGGCCAATAATCTGTGAGTGAAAAAACATATTATGGTTTATTATTCTGGGAAGGGATGGACCTATAAAACATCCCAAACCATATCTTTCAAAAATCAAACCAATCTTGAGGACATATTTGACTTGATAAAATTAATTATATGATTATAAAATGATGAAAACAAGCACAATTTACAACAGCACTCCTACGGCGGATTGACAAATCAGGTTTCGAGCTAGTGATGCATTCGTTAATATATTGACGTTATTAATACGATTGTTATCCAAAAAGTAAGTTTTTTTTTTGTGAGGCAAAATTGAATTAGGCTTTTTACAATTTTAAAAAGTATGAATTTGTACTCAGTAACATTCAACTAATTTTCTACACAATCGCCTTTTTTTTCAAAACCTTTTTTCTTGGCGATTTGAAAGTTTTTAAATTCCAAAACCAATTTCCCGCCAACCCTGTCTTTGATGGTACGAGATTTGGTGAGTGAGATTTTCGTTTGTTTCTGAACCTCAAAAAACTCGCTGGAACTTCGCCAATGAAAATTAACGAATGGCAGAGGTGGAAAAGTGGCAGTCTGGATTAACGCGAGATCGGTTCCCTGACGGAATCAAAAATTCTTTAATCTGATATTAAATGTTTGGGGAAAAATTGCAATTATGTTGATAAGTAGTCGAATTTAGCATGAGTTCAAATACTTTTGGTTTATACCTATTCAATAATAAACCATTGTAATCGCTCTAAAAAAAAAAAAAAAAAAAAAAAAAAAAAATTCTAACCCCCCCTGAAAATATTATGGTTTACGTTTCAAAGGGTGTAGAATCCGAATCTGCAATAAAAATTTTCCGTCCGTCCGCCGTACGCAGGTACGATTTTTTCCCAAACGGCTGGAGAGAAAAATCTCAAATTTTCAGGAAAAATCCATGTTGGTCCGAACACGTCCCAATTCTTTAGCCAGCTCTCTCACTTAATTTAAAATGCCCTTTAAGGGTCGGAAAAGTTTTGTAAAATCCCTAAAAACCTCAAAAAAAGTCAAGGCGGCCTAAATTTGTACGCTTTTGAAGAACTTTCCATGAGGAATCGAATGAGCCCCTCCCCAGGTCCGTAGCTCAAACCATTCCCGATGTATGGCCCGATTTATGGTGCCAACATTTGCGTTATTTTGGTTTATTATTGTTTTTGTTTTGATATCAGTAACCTAGTGACGTAGTGATGTAGTAATGTGGATACTGGAGTGAACTCCTAAAAGGCTTTGTAGCCAATACACAGGTTGAAGCATTCCGATAACCATAAAAAACGGTGCAAATTATTTCACTGGGGTTTATTATTCAATTGGCTTGCATATGATTTGAATCTGTACTAAGCTTCGGAGTGTGCGTGTTTCACAGGTGATAGAGCGATTACTGAATTTCAGGAGATATGCATAGAGCACGTAAATCTGTTCTCAACCAAAATACCTATTTGGATTGATCAGTTGATCATATTTGTGTGCCTCTGAAATTGAAATTCAATAATCGCCCTATCACCTGTGTTGAAATTGTTTTTCAATCGCTTTCCAAACCATTGTTACTTGCTTAACGTTACCATTATTGTAAATTGGTCATAGTTACTCTATAGTTATCTCCATCTGAATAACGTCTGATTTTACCTGAACTTAATTCCAACTAATTAAGTTTGTTCGATACTACAGATTTACAAAGTGCAATAATTCGAAAATTACTGATACAGACCAAATTCTGCAACCGAAGACAGATTGGTATATTATGTTGCAATCCATCTTGGCCGGTCTAAGATAATATATGCCTCACATTTTCCACAAATGTATGACTAACTTATCAAGGAAAGGGATCTACGAACCTATCAATTCACCGATCAAAGTTTCGTCTCAGACTACGAACCCTTGCGCATTCAGCTTCCAATTTATCTAATCGAAGTATACTAAATCTGTCACGGGCCCATTTAGGGAGCATGCGTCCCAGTATTTACGTTTATCTCAAGAGGCCTAAACGGGTCGGGGAGGAGCTTCCCTTAAGGCATCTTTAGAAAGTTGAATTCTTCAACTTCTTTTGGACCCACGAGGCAAGCGCCTGCGGGGATTATTACATGTAATGGTGATCCTGAAGGAGTCGGGTTACGGACAAGATTGGAGCAAGAAGTTAATTAAACTTCGTTTCCACTTCTCTTCATCTTCAAAGATTAACAGAAGGGAAGGGATCGCCGACGTTTTGGATTTAAGAAAGAAAAAGAAACACAGTATGATATTTCCACAAGAAAGGTCATCTAGAGCCTTCCTGAAATTATTTTCGAAGAGAAGATCGTAAAATATGAAAGCCTTTTGGACAGTTAGTATATATCAGTTGCGGTTTATCGGATGGCTATCATTTTCAACATCTGCAGACGTCTAATTATGAGGAGGTAACTCAAGAAAACTCTTTCAAAAGCTGAAAAAAAAACTAATATTACCCTCAAAGCTGGAATTTTGTATTTGATGGTTTTCACAAACCAAATAAAGTAAGTTTTGCAACTCATCACTTTCAACGAAAATTGTTCTATTCGCGAAAATGGTTCTGGATTTTAACCGATACAGTTCGGCAAATTAAGTTGCAGTAAGTATTAACATGAAAAACTTGTATCACCGAACTAGAACTCTGGTATCATCCGATCTGATAGAAAGTCAACAGATTATACAATAGTTGCTAAAAACGAATGACAAGGTACTGAGTTCCTCTTGGAGGTGTTTAGCATTAGGATAGATGCTGCCATTTTCCCCATCGATGTATTCCGTCGTTCACCGTTGTTGAACAAAACTCACAAGATGAAAATAGGAGTAACCATAAAAGAGATTGTTTTGTTTTCCGGTCAGATACTACACTGCACTCTAACGACGTACATTCTTTGATATTCAAATATACAAATTGCAAAGTTGCATTAAAGACAATTAAATTCTAATGTTATACATTGATAATGATATATTCATATGTAAATTTGTGTTACATTCTTAATTTTCCACCAATAATAGTTGGAATGTTTGAAACTACATATATATATATTTTAACAATCTGTTCATCAACCCAAGGGCTATTTGTCTGGAAAGTTACACAGCACTCTCCAGAATTAGTTAAAGGAGCTACGTATTCGTTGCACGAAAAATAGTACTAATAATTAATAAGAACACAACTATAGTTTAAAAAAATTATTCACTCAATATTGATATAGTTAAGAACGAATTGTGTAACTGAATTATTGGTTTCTTTTCAATAGTGGAACGTCGAAAACGTAGATCATACGTTATTTCAAGACTAATGACATCTCCAGAAAAAGGCCACCACTCGCTGAACGACGAGATGCTTTGCAAACTCATATGAGTAACATCACCAATAAAATTCTTCACTTCTGCTGCCAGCTACGGAAGAACGCATAATTCTTTTAATCAATTTCTTTAACTTTCGATTAGTTTCTCAGGACCTGTCCTCTGACAAACGTTCGTTGCTTCCTTCAGGGATTATCATTCTCACTAACCCTAAGGGTTGATCACTTCAGTCGACATGAAGATTTGCAGGCGTTTGTGAAATAAATGCATTGCTGGTTTTTCATTGATGGGAGCAGGAAGTCTCATTTATTGGAACATATGCCGCTTTGCTCCCAGTAATTTTTAAGCAGAATTTATCAAAAAACACTCAATGTTATGCATTAAGCAATGTTTAATATTAAGCAACATGCACAGTCAATCAAACGAGCCTATTCAGCCTAATACACGTCGCTTAGCTCCCAATAAACGTGGCGTCATTTGAATCCGTTCCATTAATTTAATTTAACACATTGAAATGCGTTTTAAAGAAGCGGTGTAACGTGAATTCTATAAGTTTTTCAAAGCGCTTATACCAAATCGGAAATGGATACAAACTTGCGACCTTACCATAAGGACTAATTGCTTGTTAACATATTTTTCTGAAGGAGCCGCTGGAGCAACGAGATTTCTCCCAGTGAAATCTGAATGGGCCGGCCTTTAGACCCAGGCAAAGTAGCCAAGCGAATCCTTACGAAATATTATGCAGCTCATTCATCTGAAAGGCTTTCCACCTGACTCCTAACTAACTCGTTGTGGGTCATTGTAACATTGGTTCGAGTCATGCTTTCCGATCTCACCAACGTCGTTAGAAAACGTGAAAGCTCGTTAAAGTGAGTTTGCCACGGGTTATCGTGTCAATTGAGTCACACGATGGCTGGAGGTACCTTCTTCCCAAGGCGCTGAACTCGTTCTCAACATGATAGCCCCATGCGATTATTCTTTTTTCATTCAAGACCAAGGAGTACCTAATAAACTCTCTACACTTATTCCAGTAAACACTGGTACCAACAACACTTTCGACATTGTTATCGACCACGTCATTGTTTTGGAACTGAATGGAAAATTAACATAGAAAGTAGTAACACCGTTTACGGTTGATGGAAAGTGATGCTAACGATTCTGAATTCAGCATGATCTGAAAACAAAATTTCCTAAACACTGTTTGTGTAGTTTAAAAAAAGATCCTAACGAATCTACTTTTAACAGGTGCTTAATTTACATCATTACAGCCAATACAATTTTAAGGAGAAGTGGTCAAAATGTTTTTTCATTACTGGTTTTTACGAGTACCAAAGCAACACCTCCCATACCACAATTGACTTAAGCAAAAAAACTTCAGGACATATAGCCATCAAGCAAATACAGATATTAAGTATGTATGGTTTGCACGATATGGGATAACGTATACATATATTAGCATAAAATCAATCATAAAAAGTATTTAGCGTATAATACAACATTCAACTAGTTTGGGCAATGCCCAATTACATAATTATAACAAAAAGATAAAGGTATTCGCACGTCATTCATAGGTCAATGATATCATAACTCTCCACTGATAATGTTCATTACGTCCTTAATTAATTTAGCCCGAGAAACATTAAAGATATCAATATCCCGGAGGTATATATTTGCCAACCTCATTATCCGGGGAGTGGGGGAGTTAAACATACTTACATTTTGCTAAGAAATTGACTTAAATTGTATTGATTAGTACTATAAAATCGATCACAGTGTCACGAGTCATCGAAAATCTGAAAAATTTTTGGCAGAGCAACTTTTTTACTTGACAAACGTATAGTTAAAACGCTGCAAATTCTTTCACTGGGGTTTATTATTCAATGATTCATGATTTGAATTTCTACTAAGCTTCGGAGAGTGCGTGTTTCACAGGTGAAAGAGCGATTATTGAATTTCAGGAGGCACACAAATATGATCAACTGATCAATCCAAATAGGTATTTTGGTTGAGAACCGATTTAAGTGCTCTATGAATATCTCCTGAAATTCAATAATCGCTCTATCACCTGTGAAGCACGCACACTCCAAAGCTTAGTAGAAATTCAAATCATGAATCATTGAATAATAAACCCCATTGAAAGAACTTGCAGTGTTTTTTTCAAGAGCGATTACAATAAGAAAATACTCTATGAAAATTTTAAATTTCGTATGACGGAGCATGCATATCAGAATGCTTCAACCAGTGTATCGACAATAAACCCTTTTAGGAGGACGTTCACTACATCACTAGGTTACTGTGATCAAAACAAAAACAATAATAAACCAAAAAAACGCAAATGTTGGCACCATAAATCGGACCATACATCGGTAATGGTTTAAACTACGGACCTGGGGAGGGGCTCATTCGATTCCTCATGGAAAGTTTTTCAAAAAAAGTCCAAATTTAGGCCGGCTTGACTTTTTTGAGGTTTTTAGAGATTTTACAAAACTTTGACATCCCTTAAAGGGCACTTTAAATTAAGTGCGAGAGCTGGCTCAAGAATTGGGGCGTTGTCGGACCAACATGGATGTTTCCTGAAAATTTCAGATCTTTTGCTCCAGCCGTTTGGGAGAAATCGTGCGTACAGCGTACGTACGGACGGACGGAAAATTTTTATTGCGGATTTGGATTCTACACCCTTTGAAACGTATACCATGAAATTTTCAGGGGAGGTTAGAATTTTTTTTTTTTTTTTTCAAGCGCGATTAGAATGAATTGTTATTGAATAATAAACCAAAATTTATGAGTCACAAGGGGTCCAATTTCAAACAATCCAGTGTTACGTAGGATTTTTTTGTCGCTCCTAAGGTCATTCAGCGTAAATGCTACTTCTTTGAATGGATAACCAAAGACCTTTCCGTTAGGAATCGTTCCGAAAACATAACTTCAAACGAACATTATGGGAGATCTACACTTTTGACAAACCTAATTCAAAAATGATCCTTCCACGACGAGAGCTTTTACAGGGTGGAAGTCGTATCCACTGCACTCCAACGTGTTCTACGACTCGTTTTCGACCAAAAGTGTCTCTTAAAGATTTTTTTAACCCTTCTCTACTACGGTGGTTTAAGATCACACATGCACTACTGTTGGGTCAGCTCCGACCAACCTCCTTTTAATCAATCACTGTTCCCAAAAAAACGCTTGAAACCTCTAGAAAATTTATATTAATGACTCTCCAAATGAAGAAGGTGAAAAAATACTAACAAGTTTTTCAATAAAAAGTGTTATTACACTTATTTCACAGCTTACAAACTCTTGCGCTTAACTCAGTTCTGATAATTCAGTCATAGTTTCAGACTCAAAAAATATTTTAGTTCTGTTAAGAAAACAAACATAATTTAAACTGAAAATATAAAATGAAACGAATTGGCAAGAATATAATCAACCACAAACTTCACAAGTTGACGAGAAAATAATCATATATTTTGTAAAGTATCACGAACTTCATCTTTGGTCGGGAAAACACTCTGGGCAAATCAAAACTTTATCTTCCCCACATATTGATCTATCACAGTAAGTACAATAGGATTTCTCTTTTCTATCGCTGACGCAAAAGTCGTATCGTCTCATTTTTTGTCGCACCATCGCTATATGCTGTGCAGGTCTCTCAAGCCTCTTGCCCAGCTCTTCACCTATCATCCCTCTTAGATTCCTCGGAAGACGCTCGCTAGCGAATCTTTTCTCCACCCACGGCTTAGCCAATGGTTGGCTAAATTTTTGAGAATCGTCGAGCGGATCGCGTTGGATATGGCTTATTGTTGACATTCCATTTGTACAGGACATTCGAATCTACTATGATTGGGTCGAATCCGACCAAAGGGGGGATAGGCGAAGAATGGTACGTACCTCATCGGTGTGAACGAGCCAAAAGCTTCCAATCAACTGGGTAGGAGGTGCCCTTGAAGGACAGCTTCAAGCACACTCTATGTTGATCTTGACAGGAAATTCAAATTTCCCTTGGGTCGGATCTGACGGACCGTAGTAGAGAAAGGACAAATTCTTTGTTTTCAAATTATTTGATTTCAAGGTGTTTTTCATGTTTTCGATCTTACTTCACTATATTGCCACTTCTCCCATAGTTTGTACTGAAAACTCAAATTCGAGCATACCGTTGTAAAGAGCGTTAATTCCTCTTGAACGGCAGACACGTTTTTTTCTGCTTTTAGGAGACCTGAACAGTTGTGCTTGAAAACTGATAGGATCAAAATTTACTTTATGAACGGAATTTTCATGTCTTAATTTGCGCTGAATATGTTTTGTCAGGCATTCAGGAAACACGAAATTTAAAGCTATTTGCAGCAGTATCGTAGAATTAGAATAGTTAATGCAAATTAAGGGAGTAATGACTATTTTCTCCTGAACGTGGAGAAACACAAAATTACCTTCATCAATAGAATAATATGCTATTATACCTTTCACTAGCTGTAAACGATTCGGCAGGATGAATAGTGGACATTTTTGTTCATTTTTGTCATTGATCAAAATTAATGAGCTCCTCTTCAGCGTGGTGTGCTTCAAGGTAAATTATTGCCCCGAAAAACTTTTAAGACTGGCTGGGTTTTAAACATCTTCCTTGCCCTCATTTATTTTTCATTAAAAAAGCGACAAATATCTTTCACGCTAATTGAATCTTTAAAGACGATGTGAATAAACCGGACGACAGATAGGATCTCGGGACGAAGAGGCTGGGAGCGTTTCAAAAGCCGACGTGGGAGACAGGCCGTCTCGGTGGGACCCATTCGACTTCGTATCGCGTATCCAACCTCAGACCACCGGTCGCTACCCATACGCCCACGCCCGCTGGGTCCATCCGCGAACTAGGCCTGACTTTATTAAACGATCAAAACTTCCCCTAATTGATTCCTATGCACGAGGCCAGTGAATAATTCATGAGTGAGGCAATTATATAAGAAGAATCAGACGGATTGGGGAGAACTTTAAACTCTTATAGAGGTGAGGAAGTGCCTCGGGCATGGAGCTTTCAACAAGATAGTAAAACCATTCCAGGATCTTGAAATGAACACACGTCTTAATTACTTTTCGGGGTAGGTGATTGTTTAAAATTTTTGTATGAAAATATCAGCACGAAAGTTAGTTGGTGAACGTCCAAAATTCTACAATCGAGACATGTTTCAAGTGACGTCACAAGAACTATTGGTTTAATCAATTCGTAAAGCAAATCCGTATTTAATATGGGACTGCAATTTGAAAAACTGAACAACACTCACTTGAGGCGAAAACAGATATTCAAAGATGGAAGTATGATAAATATCTGATGATCACCTATGTTTCAACTCGTAGTAGTAGTAAAACTATTAACAGATCGATGAAGGTAGACTATGTTTGTAATTGGATTAGAGGGATAGCGTCGACAAGAAGGCGCTGATGAAATAAGTAACAGTAGCAGCTAATGGGACGTTGTAAAGTAGTTAATAATGGTCTTCATGGGTCTGAAGGAGAGAGGAATAGAATAGAAAATACATGCAATTAGACCAATAAACTTCCTCAGTTCTTCAATGAAACACTACCTGCGGTCTTTCTTCAAAGAAACACCAGGAGTCAAGCCTTACAAGTTCCTTTCTGCAGTGTTATTTCTCGCAAACTAAAAAACAAATCTGTAAGTAATCTGTTTTTAACAAACGCTCTCAGATCATGGGATACGTTTATCTCGATGATAGCAGACGCCTTATGACATATTCACTGCATTTTGTGGGCCTTACGGGTGGTAAAATTAGTGGAAGAGCCGTATCTCAACGACGCATCTCAACCATTAGCAGCACTGCTCAAGGTGTCAAAAAGATAGAATTGAAGGGCCACGATTCTAAACTAAATTTAAAACTAAATGCTGATAATGCTTATACGCAGCTAAGTCAAATAAAGCTATGATTAGATGCAAATGAATATCCGAGTATAACGTGCTAGAAATACCACAGTGCATAGTGTATTCCAGGGGCTTTCAGGCGCATTTGCAAAGACTAAACCTGATCTGCCTCTGACAGAGGGATAAAAGGTGCAACATGGCTGGGCCATTCAATAGAAAATGGTGATAGATCATATTGCGAAGCAGCAGCAGACACGGCTGGACACTCATAAAAGTGAGGTTATTGCTAGTCGCAACGGTATAAAAGGCGCTTCATATTAGAAGATCATTAGAATATGATTTGCTTAGAGAGTCACTGCAGATCACACGATGACATCCAACAACTGGTGAAGCCAGGGTCACTTTTTCGAACTCTGCTAATAACAAAAATGCAACAGGTAGTAACACTTACAAGTTGGGGCTCCACAGAGCAAGATAGACACCGCCTGTGTTTTTCAGCCGCTGGTGGGTCGGATATCGGACCGAACATATGTATCACGAACATTATTGCCCTGTAGTAATGAATCTAAGATAGTAAAAACACTCTAGCAGTTCATGTACTTACTGACCGGTTTTGAAGAATAGTGGTTTGTAAAATTGACCTAAAAATAGTGCACACTGCTAAAATTTGGTTCCCGTGCTATTCAAAAGCGTAGCAAAGCATTTAAGTAATATATAATCTACCTTTTGAGTGGCGTTTTCGTATTTTCCTAGAGTTCTTTTTAACTTTCACTGTCTCTGCCATGGAGCTTCTTGATGTAGAAACCGTTTCATTTGCACGCTTAGAATCAACTGATGACTTCTTCCGATTACCTTTGTCTGAAAATATCTCATAATTACATTCTTCCAAATATATTCCGATCTAATATAATTCGTTATAGGTGAAAATATCATGGAAGACAATTCACAAACGCAAGTTGTTATTAACCAAATTTAAGAAAAGGCACGTCCACATTAAATTTACTTATTGCAGGTGGTGTTCGTATGCTGCATAAAGTATCTGAATAATGATATAATTTTCTCTAGGACTAAGGACTAGGGATGCATACAAAGAAGGACAATAAATCATCATAGACTTACCGAATTTTGCATAAACTTCATTGTGGAATGACGTTACGAAAAGCAGGAAAACCAGCACACACGGGCCCATTCTTTCAGAATCCTGTAATCGAACAAGCGGGAATTATAATTGGCACACAAGACAACTGACAATGTTTGTAAGAATATATTAGCAAATATAAGTCGGAAAAACTTGGTGACTAAAAAAATTAACCATGTTAAAATACTCTCGTAGAAGGACATTATTTATGGCTGGAGTACACAAATAGTATTCAGATGAGTATGGACTAGAACTGTAACTAGCAAACTGTAAACTATATACGTTAATGTGTAGTAAATGTTCTCCTTGAATCGAACAACTACTTCGAGTCATTATTTCTCTTTGCAACTGTCGTCTAGCATTATTCAATAAAACCAATGATTAGATCATCGTTTAGAAACACACATTTCCTCTTAGAGTTGTCCTTCTGCCTATGAAGGACGAATGATTTGCATTCACATGAACTCAACTCCAGAATATATTACATATAAAATATCATTTGAGTAACATTAGTTACTCAGGTAGAAGTAGGTGTGAGTAAGATTCAGTAGGTACCCAAAAAATATTAACTTGGAAAATTCTATTTAATGTTCTGTATTTGGATGATAAGCTATACTTTCAAAATAAGCATCGGCTTATGTTCTAACAGAATAGTGTCAATTTATTCGGGAAAGATATCATCAAAAAACCATTTTGAACAGTTAAAATTTCTGGAAGCAGTAGAGAATGTGCCCTTTCCAGTGAAAATATCCTGTAGGTGATGAAATAAAATGAATAAAGTGATAAAGTAAATGAAATAAGATGATAAAACTTAATAATGTGACATTAAGCTTTTGCATACCCACACTCCAACCTCGTTAGGTAATGGTCTGTAGGGGAGCTGCAATCATACGACGAGTAAGCCCTAAGGGTAATTTCTGTTTTATTCAATCTACGGAGCGAAAAACGTGAAAGGGAGGATGAGGGAAAATAATGAAGACAAATGAATCCTTCTGATCAACCGAATGAATTTCATTCGTTTCCTACCTAAAATTCTGATTATGATAGGTAGGATCGGAGGAACCGCTGATTCATGAATAGCATTTGAGTGATAGTTCATAGCTAAAGCAAATTGCATGGTTTACGGCATTTAGATAGGGGTAGAGTAACGATAAGACACCATTCTCTCTCTTTGAAACTCTTGATTGCAAACTTGAAGGTCATGATGGAGATATCACACAGCCTTGATTGATATTTCGGTAGCGGAATAGGTGAGGCCCCCCACGACTCCCCGCCTGCTCGGATAGATTCTTTCTGAAATGGAAGCTATCACATGGGATGAATACTCTAGCAATCCAGTTTATGGAGTATTTGGATTGACCGAGCCTAAACGAGGACGTCCTCACTTGGAGAAGCCAGCTACTCTCAGTTTCGCACCCAGCAGACGCAACGGCATAAGGAAACAACCGCTGGCTGGAACATGAGTGGGATCCGACGGTCCAGTTAGTTCGGCTTGAATGGACAGCCGGACGTTGAACGAAATCTCGTTCGATCGCCCGTCCAACTTGAGTGGGGTGAAGCCCCTAGTTAGGTTGTTACTTTTTATAATTTCTGTTTAGCAGGCGTTCAGTTTGTAACAGCGACATAGCATACAATTGGGGAATTTTCCTTTTCGTTTATTATTCAATAGTAAACCATTGTAATCGCTCTTGAAAAAAAAAAATTCCAACCCCCCCTGAAAATTTCATGGTTTACGTTTCAAAGGTTGTAGAATCCGAATCTGCAATAAAAAATTTTCCGCCCGTCAGCCGTACGCACGATTTTTTCCAAACGGCTGAAGCAAAAAAGCTAAAATATTCAGGAAAAATCAATATTGCACCGACAACGCCCCAATTCTTTAGCCGGCACTCTCACTTAATTTAAAGTGCCCATTAAGGGTTGTCAAAGTTTTTTAAAATCCATAAAAACCTCAAAAAAAAGTAAAGGCGGCCTAAATTTGTACTCTTTTTGAAGAACACTCCACGAGGAATTGAATGAGCCCTTCCCCAGGTCCGTAGGTCAAACCATTCTTGATATATGGCCCGATTTGTGGTGCCAACATTCGCGTTATTGTGGTTTATTATTGTTTTTGTGTTGATATCAGTAACCTAGTGACGTAGTGATGTAGTAACGTGGATACTGGAGTGAACTCCAAAAGGCATTGTAGCCGATACACGGGTTGAAGCATTCTGATATGCATGAAACGCTGCAAATTCTTTCACTGGGGTTTATTACTCAATTGGCTTGCGTTCATGATTTGAATTTGTACTAAGCTTTGGCGTGTGCGTGTTTCCCAGGAGCGATTATTGAATTTCAATAGATATGCATAGAGCACGTAAATCCGTTCTCGACCAAAATACCTATTTGGATTGATCAGTTGATCATATTTGTGTGCCTCCTGAAATTCAATAATCGCTCTATCACCTGTGAAACACGCACACTCCAAAGCTTAGTATAAATTCAAATCGTGAACGCAAGCCAATTGAATAATAAACCCCAGTGAAAGAGTTTGCAGCGTTTTAAATTGCTCTGTAAAGTTGTATTGAGAGGTGATTCATTATTTGAAAAGTCTCTTGGTTATCCAATGCATCCATTACTTACCAATATGTTCTATTTGTTTAGGGGATAGTCTAATCTAGGATTGGTATTGGCCAGTATGGATATGAAACGAATATATTTCATAATAAATATGTACCAGTTAAGTGAAATTAATCAAAACTTGACATTACATCAAACTTACTTTCAAGATTGAAATTAAGTGATCAATCAAAAATTATATCATCATAGCATTTAGGGAAGTCAAAGTTTCGACGGTCGTGTCTTAATGCCTCTTTAGCCCAAACATTTGACTTGATGAAGTTGACGGATTTACTTCATTCTGTTGACTGTACGGTGAAATGAACGAAACCGAGTGAGACAGGCATTGGAATTGTCCTATGTTGAAATCAGTTGAAGGGAGGTGAACTAAAGTAGCTCCTATAAACCTTCCTTAATCCCGTGAATATAAAACAGGGAACTCCGACCAAACTCAATCATAGTGGTGGAAGATCTGATTAACATAACCAACAACCTATAACGAGCCAAATTTCCCCGCCGGTCAAAAATGAAGTGTGAGATGGGCTAAGTGATCTGGTTTCCTCCGCTTCCAAGCCCAATCGGCCTCCTCGGTATTCAGTTTGATAAACGTTCAATAGTTTGAAACTCCAGTTGATATTCAGTCCAGTTTCCATTCAGGAAATGTCGTCCAACAAAAACGTTTCCCGGTTTCACTGACTCTGAAAATTTTCCCTTAAAGAGAAACAACATGCTGTACACTAAGAGCAAATGTAAATGTTAATAAACTCAGTTTCATGACTTTTAATAGCTACCATAAAGATATTGATGAGGATTTTATTTAATATGCATTAATCTTCAACAAAAAAGAAACAAAATATTGATTTACTGAATTATTTCGAATGTTCAAAAGTATGTGTTCAGAGTTTAAACAACTGTAAGCTTGACAGGTTGCACAATATACCTTTATATCATTGTCATGCTCAGGATATGTCATAATATTTTCTGACCTATATCTAAATCAAGAGTAAAATACTATTATGGTTTAAGATTACAGTACTAGATACGTGAGATTTGTGAAATATATGATTCCCCGCACCCGATTTGAATTATAGACTGTCGAGTACGAAGGAGTACAGTGTGTTTTTCTCCATCTTTCTATTCAAATTTAAAACATTTCGATAATAAAGGAACTGGAAAATTATCTCACAGCTCGTACTCAAAACAGTAGATGATGATTAAGTATTATTTTAACTGATTTCAGAAGCAGAAGAGATGACTTTTCTGCAATTCATTACGTTGTTTCAAAATGTTTGTATAACGAATTTCATGCCTGAATCTGAATAACCGCAAATTTTCCATGGAGACCTTTATCAAGCGGATATAATTTAACCCGGCTAAGATAAGAACTGCTCCTAGTAATTTTAACCGTACGAAGAATGATGGAGAAAATAACCACATCATAGCTATGGTAATTTGAAATGTCATAATGAAAAAGTCCACCGCATATTTTTCACAGAGGACCTCAATTTGAAATCAATATCCGATTGTACAGCACACCGAGATACGAAAACATTCCGTCCAACAATAGCCGACGAAATTAGATTATTCTGTTTTATTTTTATCGAGTATTGCGTTTCATAATTAGATATGGTGTTGTCAGGATTATCGAACACACAAATAAATTGTTTGTAAAACAATGTGTGGCCTTTTTTTATCGTTCAGATTTTGAAGGTATAACACCTAATTCGCCATGGAATATCGTTCTTATCCATATTCGGTTAATTACTTCGAAGATGGGGTCCGAGAATGAATCAAATGACCACCATCAATTCACAATAATATCCTCATGAAACATTGTACTTTCATTTATCTACAAGTTAGTATATTGGATCATGTCAGCTTAGATGAAACGATATGTCGAAAAGTTCTCCATAATTTGTATTCCGGTTTAAGAAACCGGAAAAACAGTACCTAAAGGCTGGAAGTGGTCGTAACCACCCTCAAACGAACGACCAGGCTGAAAAACGAGGATCAATTTATTAAGCTTTACCCCCAAGCACCTAGCAATGTTTTTTCCGCCTACTGGTTTTTTCCGCTTCAAGCGATCCTCCGCCACAACCACAAAATCACCATCGCCGACCTGAGTTGACACGCAGAGCCGCATCACAAGATATACGCTTGGAGAGGGGAGGCAAAATGCGTTATAAAACGCGAGTGGGTTTTCTCCTTGAGAGACAGCTGCCGTTTTCTTTTGAT
Source organism: Creontiades dilutus (assembly GCA_031894815.1). Lineage (NCBI taxonomy): Eukaryota > Metazoa > Arthropoda > Insecta > Hemiptera > Miridae > Creontiades > Creontiades dilutus. The sequence goes on from JAVIWC010009583.1 coordinate 716,685, forward strand.
TCGTTCCTTTTACTTCCCTTTTATTCATTTTTCGTACCTCGCTGTGTGTCTCGAAAAGATTCTATTTTTATTTTTGTAAGGTGTTAACGTAGACATTCCGTGACTTATCAGAAAATAAACGAGTTCCTCTCCAGACTGTCGCCGACAAACGAGGAAAACTGAAGAAGTGACGTGGAGAGAGTCGAGCAGGCAATATAAGCAGAAATAAACAGAACGGTGACATGTTTTCACTTCCAGGTATAGAATAGAAAAATTATATGTCTCCTATGGAATTGTTCATTTCATTCTCAACTCGTATTCCATTTACACGCTCGTTATAATTGACTAGAACATGTGATGGATATGGATAGTTGGCCCTTCCCGATTCTTGAATCCGTCGCCTTGTGAGATGAATCAGAAGCCTTCAGGCGTCTAGGACATCCTCTGAGCGTGGCGGAGCATTAATCCGCATTCAGCTCATTGGAAGGGGCAACTATACCATTCCATCACTTCACAAACAACGGAATTCCAATCGACATTTTAAAGACTTCCTCGCCTTTCTTTAAATCTTTTAAAGGCGTTAGATGTACCTGAACAAAATGTTTCTCTATCACATGAGAGCACCCAAGGATTTTGGATGAATTTTTGAACAAAAGTATGTTGGTTTTGAACAACATGAAGAAATACGAATAAGTGCTCAGTATCTGATGGTGAGGTATTAACGGAAGAGATAGCCAAACAGTATTATTTTTTATTGTGCTGTGGCCTTTCAAAATGTTACAACTCTATCACTACTACTATAGTACGAGTACATAGCATGCGTACGTGAACTTCAGTAGAATTATCATTAGAATTTACATGCTTCTATGTAACTAGGTGGCTATGTGTCGATGGCGGACAGGAACTGAAGGATCTGATGGGTTTAAATGAAGAAAAACATAACTAAACAAAGTAAGAAGGGCAGAGTAAACGTATGTAAGTACTCGTAATAAAGAAAGAGAGTTGTCTATTTTCACGAAATATAAATTAATTACGATAGTAAATCGATTTGGACGGTTAGGTCAGGTCAGTTAGGTCATTTTGGTTTGTTCGATTTTTCAGTTCTACCGTGTTCTTTGAATGAGTTTCCACAACTTCGTCGCAAGTAGTTTGACACGTGTAATATGGGAAAATAATAAGGAGAAATTGATAAATTTGACAAAACCGTATGATGACATGATTGAATGGGGTATCTTGAATGGTTCATTAAAAGCGAATGAAGTTGTGTATCATTGATACAATATTCAAGTTGGCATTGGAGAAGAATCACGTTGCGAAATTTCTCCTGAGTAGTATCACTTTGAATTAAGTTTATTTCTACTGTTAAACTACTGCTTTCCAGTCAGGGCTCATTCGTTGGAGCCGGCTCAACAATAAATGCGCCGTCCAAGGCTACAAGTCCCACAGGCGTTAACATAGGAATTGCCCATAATCCACCTCCCCGGTGGTGGAGTACTGATGGCGGTTGTGCCGACGACAAAAAGGCGATTCTCAGTTCCTTTTTCTCGCAGCTAACTCCACTCAAGGTCTACACGAACGTAAATCCTCACGCAAATAGCCCCGATCCTCAAATTTAGTGCCCGACCCACAGTGACCGGCTAACTATGCTATCCCTTTGAAAGATCCTATTTCATAAAATATTATAACCGGGAACCGATCCAGGCTTATAGAAAAATAAATGAACAAAATGAAATAAGCGGAATTGCCTGTTCCTGATAAGAGGTACTTTTTGGTATCGCATGCACAATTGACAAGGCATTTCCAAACCGTTCAATCGAAAAGAACATACTTAAACCTTTCGAACGATTTTTCCAAGGAATAACCAACACTTCTCGATCACAGATTTACAAATTATTACACAACGGTTCATTGGAGTTATTTAACAAATTACAAATCTTGTAACTTCATTCCTTACGTTTATCCAACATACCGATTCATGGTAGAGAGAAAGATATTGTGTACAATTTTAATCACAATTTCAAGATAAAAAGTGTTTTTTATTTTTAATTTTTTTTTTCAAAATGAATTTGCACTTTTCTTAACGCTTTGTTTCCCCAAACCGTAGCCCATAGTCTAACGCCATCAGTTTGTATTCGATTAATGATACAAATTGAGACTAGCCTAGTAAACCTGATGAAGTTTCCTAAGAATATCATCAATGAGTTGGGAAAAATCTTACCTCGGAGCCACTGCGCATAAGCGAACGTTTATTATTCAATAATAAACCATTGTGATTAAAAAAATTTCATGGTTTACGTTTCAAAAATTCAATACCACATTAAATTTCTTTTCAATCATTATATGGAATATAAATGCCGCAAACATCAATCTCATTACATTCAAGTTAAGAATAGCACTCAATGACTTGGCTCGATCGAATACCTACTTCAATCCCTTGAACTTGATGGCGTAACGCGATTTTTGGACTATTTTTCAAGTAAATGTGTAGTAAGTTAGAGAATGAGAAGAATGCTTCATTTTAAATATGGCAAGTGACCACATTGGATGTGTACTACTTGGCTTGGTTTGTAGTACGTAAAAAAACAAATCGTAGATTGGTAGATTGGAGCCCATTCTTCAGTTCTAGCAACCTGCCGTGACGTAACTTTGCATCATTACAAAAACAATGAAAAATTGTGTTAGGGGCTTCTTCTTCTTCTTTCCACGGCACAACAGCCCTCTAGAGGGCCTGGGCCTCCTCGATCGTCCGCCGCCACTCATCCCTGTCCAGGGCAGCTACCCGCCATCGTCTGACTCCAAGGCTGCGAATATCCGCCTCCACGTCGTCGATCCATCTCATACGCGGTCTGCCTCTCCGCCTGCTGCCACCTGGATGCCCATAGAGTAACTTGCGGGGAACTCTGCTCTTCTCCATCCTCTCTACATGGCCCAACCATCGGAGTCTGCCTTTCTTGATGAAGGTGACCACATCCGGCTCATTAAAAAGCTCCTTGAGCTCCGCGTTTGTCCTAATTCTCCAGCTTTGCTCCTCCGCATCAAACACTGGGCCATATACTCTTCGGAGCACTTTCCTCTCCCATACGCGAAGCTTCTGCTCCCATTCTTGAGTGAGGACCCACGTCTCAGACCCATAGGTGACTACTGGGCGAATGTGTTAGGGGCTACACGTCTAGATGTTCGGTTAGCTGTTTCATCTGCTAGTTCGAACCAGCTTCAAACATTTACAATAGCTTGCCACTCCTTGTAGCTGTGAATTACACTGCCCTGCACTGTATTTTGGGTCCTGCCAGTGGTAGGTAACTCAAAATCATGAGATGCGTTCATGGGAAGTTTTTGTACAGCTAGATTATTGGCGGAAACCGCAGGTCCTTCTTGGGGCTACTCCCAATGATTGACTTGTGAATTCGGTGTATTCGTCCTCCCTCTTCGCCGTTTGCTGGTCTTCTGATCAGCGATCATGTTGCTACCTTGAATGAACTGTGTTTGGTGGGGATGTTCGGTTTGAACTACCGTTCGGTCGAAATATTTTGATGAAAAAACGATGATACGTTGGGGATTGATGTTTCGAAGTCCATGGCTCATGTTACGTTGCGATAGGTAGACACAAGTGAAGGAACAAACGACGAAGGGCAAGAGCAACTGAGAGAGGGCTGGGCAACTTAGCATGCGTGCGAAGAATCTCTGACAATGAACGCTGCTGGATAAACCGCTCTCACCATTAAAACCCCGCCGCTTTTGACGTGCGGAACGGCTGAGAAACCAACACGCAATATTATCTAAGCTCGGACAATGCATCGGAGCATTGTCGCCGTTCATCAAATACGCTAGTAAACTAGAGCGGACTCAGGAGTTATACTACTACTGGCACCTCGGAACACAAGATTTTACTTAGCGTCCCCGGTTTATCTTGGCGAGGATGAGGTTGAGTGCCTGTATAATGAAAATGATCTCCTCCGCCCAACCTACAGGCGTCGGCTTCCACAACTCTCTCGGCCCGCTAATTCGAATCTCTTAAACATTAGTCGCGGTTCGTTCTTCTCAGACCGATCAGCAATTAAGATAAAGCCCTCCGACGAAGACCCAAAGGCAAGGTACATGAATCAACAGGAACTAAATTACGTGGACGTCACATTACTGAACCAATCTCTTCATAAAGAGAGAAAAGGGAAATGAATGAAATATTGCACCAACTTAATGTTGTTCCAGTCGATGGATGATCCTTTTCAGGACAATTTGTTTTCAACACTATCTCGGTTCCCTCGGTTTTTTTTCCTAATACGATTGCTGTAAGTTGATGATTATATTAGAATCAAGTAAGCCCATATCCCAGGCTAATCCAACTCATAGCTACTGGATTTCATAATCAGTGGAATTTTCAAAAACGCCCAGTGATCAAGTTTGTACTTGAATATTTTTTGTATTGAAATTTATGTAATGTGACTACATACGTAAACGTTGTTAACTATTAAACTCAGGGAAACCAAAACTTATTCTCAATAATATTCAGATATGTTGTTATCGTTTTGAGTCGTTTTAAGCAGTTTTGTTGATTTAGTATTTGAATATTTATACATTCTACATAACATATTTACACATTGACATTCAACCGCTTCATTGCGACAAAAACTGCCTCCCTAGAAAATCATTCCTTCTATTAAAATGCTTGAATTTTGGGCAAAACCTTGATTCTATACGATGATATCTTCAAGAATGGCTCCCAATCAAACAAACCCGGTCTATATAAATGTAAATAAATAAATATTAATTATTTACATGTATATGTATAAGTATGTGAATCTACTTGAGCTTGAGATGGATAGCCTCTGGTAGAGTGATTTTTATTATTCTACCAATGAGTAGCAGGGCTCCTCACCCTCAACCCCAAGTGTACATTACTGACTAGTAAGAATCTCACTACAATATATGAACTTATGTATATATGAATTGAAGAGGAAGAATTTAAAAATACAAAAATCGTTTCTGAAGGCTTCGAATTCCGGAGAACAGAATTTCATTCAAGAGATAATTTTTTTTTAGAAAAATGGACTACAATTGAGACATCACCCGACATTTTACAAATACGTAACCGAATTACAAGTAACCACTCAATCACGAATGGAAGCTATATTGTGTTTGACAGTTGTGTAAAAATTGACCTCTACTTGACTATTTAAATGAAGATTTGTTCTTTGTTGAATTACTCTGATCTTTTTCGGTTATGAATCAATGAAAATATAAAATACATGATAAACACAGAACTGTGGGGTTTCGGCGTATTAAACAAACAGGTGAGTACATACCCCATAAAGTTTTTAAGAATTCGTGTGGTGGCAAAAAAAGTATTACAAAAATTGATGTTATCCGTTATCAACGTCACCAATTAACATGAAAACTCGATGTAAACGCATTAATGCACGAAGTTCCAACTTCAGTAAAGGAAAAAGTGTATTTCCATTTTCCCGTAATCACGTTTCAACTACCACGCTGTTTTAAAAATACTTGACAAAATACTAATAGAATACCAAACAGCATACCTTTTTCCAATTAAGGTGCTAATAACAAAATTTTAATAGTTTAAAATACTAAACCAACACAAAAGAAAAAGGAATCTAACGGATTCTCTCTCCAAAGGCAACTGGTACTTGGTATAAAGATGAACAACGAATCAGATTTAATAAACACATTCTAATAACCGAACCCGGCAGCTAATTAGGAACTCCGGTTCGGTTCAAGTTGATCCACACGAAGGAAATGTTATCTGTTGCAACGACAACGGCGGAAACTTTATTTATTGGGACCTGTTGATTGCTTCTATTTACAGAAGTGATTTAGACTCGTTCCCAACTTGTTCCGTCGGGCGGCTCGACTAGTCTCACGATAGCTAATACGATAAACACACATAAATATATTTTACGCATCCTCGCCACCTGCTGGACCTGTTTGAAAGGTTTCTGCTTCCTCCCCTACAGCTTTGAGGTGCAAGCAGTAACTCAGTTAAAAAGCTAAATATACGAGACAAGCTCATAGGACAAACGAAGAAAGGCGTCCAACCGTTTTGAGTTCAAACGTTGAACTTCAGTTTCGGGACCATCATGAAACGGTGAACCAATTTCGCTACGTAATCGAAAGTAGACGGCAACAAAATGGCAGTCATTAAATTTCACCGCTGCACATGCGCTAAGTATAAAGAAACGCAACCACAAGGGACCATTTCCAGTCAAAAATGCACATTCCCGAACATTTCGTATAAAATAAGATGTAAACTGTGATGGGTATGGATAGTTCGTCCTTCCATTTTTTAAACTTTTAAGAATGAGCTGTCTCAGAGGTGTTGTGTCCCCGTCTCAGCCCTTGAACGGGCTAAATAGTCCATTCCATCAACTCCTTGTTAAAAAGTTGTAAGGATTGAGCTTGTTAGAATGGCTTTCAGACCCACAGAGATAGATTGAATGACAGTCACACAACGAAGCTTGAACAAATGGTTTAAAAAGTAAAATTTTAAATGAAATGTTTTCGACATAAATTTTCCAACTTCAGAAAGTTGAAGTATAGCTCCTGACCATGCATAATTTTACAAGTAATAACTAATGATTTCAACTTTATATTTATTATTATTATATTTCATATTTCAATCCTAGTCTAAAACCTAGAGAGCAGCACTTTTAACTTATAATGCATACATTTACACATATTTTAAACCTTTGCCAAAATTCAGTAAAGTTTGAGGAGGATCTTGTCTGAAGGGAATAAATATAATAAGTATCACTACATCTCATAAGAGTCACAAATATTGAGAAAAACGCTGCAAATTCTTTCACTGGGGTTTATTATTCAATTGGCTTGCGTTCATGATTTGAATTTTGCACTAAGCTTTGGAGTGTGCGTGTTTCACAGGTGGTAGAGCGATTATTGAATTTCAGGATATATGCATAGAGCACGTAAATCTTTTCTCAACCAAAATACCTATTTGGATTGATCAGTTGATCATATTTGTGTGCCTCCTGAAATTCAATAATCGCTCTATCACCTGTGAAACATGCACACTCCAAAGCTTAGTATAAATTCAAATCATGAACGCAAGCCAATTGAATAATAAACCCCAGTGAAAGAATTTGCAGCGTTTTGTATGGTTATCAGAATGCTTCAACCAGTGTGTCGGCTACAAAGCCTTTTAGGAGTTCACTCCAGTATCCACATTACTACATCACACATCATTAGGTTACTGATATCAACACAAAAACAATAATAAACCAAAATAACGCGAATGTTGGCACCATAAATCGGGCCATAGATCGGGAATGGTTTGACCTACGGACCTGGGGAGGGGCTCATTCGATTTCTCGTGGAGTGTTCTTAAAAAAAAGTACAAATTTAGGCCGCCTTGACTTTTTTTGAGGTTTTTAGGGATTTTACAAAACTTTGACAACCCTTAAAGGACACTTTAAATTAAGTGAGAGAGCTGGCTCAAGAATTGGGATCGTTGTCGGACCAACATGGATTTTTCCTGAAAATTTCAGATCTTTTGCTCCAGCCGTTTGGGAGAAATCGTGCGTACGGCGTACGGACGGAAACTTTGTATTGCAGATTCGGATTCTACACCCTTTGAAATGTAAACCATGAAATTTTCAGGGGTGGTTAGAATTTTTTTTTTTTTTTTTTTTTTTTTTCAAGAGCGATTACAATGGTTTATTTTGAATAATAAACCAAAACGGAACTCTGAAAAATCCAACACTCATCTTCAACTGAATATTTCAGTTTCAAGGCTTACTATCATTCCATGAAAGTTAATATTAGTTTTCAATTCACCCATGAGCCTGTGTTCAGCTACCAGAAAGATGGACGTGAATACGGGCGCTCGCACACACCTGCTCTCCTGAGTACAAAATAAGCGGGCCCACCTTGAAAACATGAGGACGGGACTAAAAGATGAGAGAAGATCCATAATACACCGTATAACATGCAACCCGCTCAAACTGAAAGCTGGTACGTGATGTTCATGGTAATTGCGGTGAGAGGAGGTGAAGGTGGACTCCTGAGGTAGACAGCCGGGATCATATCGCCCTGAGACGCTACCCTGGAAGTTCAGTCATCGTGTTTCGCCGTCTCCCTGAGCTAAATACTCCAGAAATCTCGAGAATATTAATTAAAAACTAACAGGTTTCACGTACAGTAAGTATAATCTAGTGAAAACCTACCAATTATTCAACAGCTTAAAAGAGAACAAAATGTTCACCAACTATTCAGAATTTCCAACACAAACTCCAAATATACCTACTGGAAATTAATTGGATAAAATAAAACCTATGCTTCAGTACCTAGTTCATCTGTAGATAACAGCTAATACGAGTGTATCATTGCTTAGTTCAGTGGTACCGATCTCTACAGGGTGTCCCAGGAGTTATGCACAATCCGACTTCTGCGTGTTCTACAACTCATTTCCAACCAAAAATGCCACATAGCAATTTGATGACACCGTTGGAAAGAGGGTTAAATTTTCTATCTATTGGATGTGAGAAAACGTTTTTTAAATTGCATTGAAGATGTGCGATTGCTGCGCGAAATGGCAGTTTTGTCAAAATCTTGAAATCGCCTGTTTTTCATCTCGCCTAGAAACCCCATGAATGCTTGGCGCAGAACTGTGCAGGCCTGGTAAAACGTGCACCAAAATGTCAGCTTTCCAACGGTGTAGTCGTTTTGGTTTTAAAAATATTTTTAGTTAAGAAAATGGTGTTTAACTGCAAAAAAACGTGTGTTTTCTGTTAAAATTGAGGTTTTTCCAAAAGTCTCGAAGATGAATGCAGCTCATCGCAGTCGGAAATGAGTTGTAGAACACGTAGGAGTCGGATTGTGCATAAGTCCTGGGTCACCCTGTATCACCTAATGTTTGAAAATTGGGAAAGCTACGGAGGAGGCATTGTCTTGGTCAGGGGCAAGGCTATGCAATGACCCGCACGACCCTCCGGTCTTGAAGGAGGGGTTGCTTTGTGCGCCGTGTATTATCAACCCCAATCTGATTTGGCCGTAGCATTGGGTGTTGAAATGTTGATAATTTGTTGTTTTTGACCAAATTCAGTTTTAGTAAAATGTTTATTGACTCGAACATGTTATCCAGCTGTTGGACAATGGTGAGATGCTGGGGTTTAAATCGAGTTCATACAAAGAGTTAGAGTTTAAACAAGCTTGTTAAGATATGAACCAAAAAGTAAATATTTAAAAATGAGAAATGAAAATGAATTTAATGAATGAAAACGTTTGTTGTTCTAGTCTATATTTAGTAAAAGTTATACTAAACTTGACCAGTAAATTAGTCAAAGTTGGTGAGACTCGATCTTCTCTGATTACAAGGAGATTATTTTTGTGCATAAGATTGCAAATAATTTAATTCACTCAAATGTTGGTGATTTTTATCGACATTCATCGAAATGAGGAGTAACGGATACAGAATCCAGATGGCTTCATTTTATCCAGTGGAGTAAAATTTATCATCAAGAATAATAAAATTGCCACTGGTTTTTAAATATTTCATCCCGCAAATCGTACTCATTAGGGTTTGAACGACTCCAACTCCCTAAATTTGAAAAATCCAGTGCGAGGAAATTAGGTCCAACTAGAACCCATTTCTGATTTTGACCGTTCCGTTATTGTTTTTCGTGATTCGGAGAAACTAAGATGGGCAATTGATTATTTTAATCGTTTCCAAGAATCTACGGATGTCGAAACGTAGATGTATAAATTTTGAAGAAGAGTTTGAAGATTTTAGCCAATTCAAAAAGTAATTTTTGAGAATAATAAACCAAAATTACACTAATGCAGAAATATTTTTAATCGCTGACCACATATGAAAGAAAGAAACTGCTGAACCTCAGGCTATCTTGACTTCAAAAGTAGAAGTTTTGGACCTTCACACATGCGGTTACGGGAATTGAAGGTGTTTTTCTATGTAATCAACATATTTCGAAATACGCTTTCGTCAATTTACTCTGGCATGTAATTGCAACTACCTTCTCCAATTTACATTGTAACATTAGACTTTAATGGGATCTCATCTGGCGGATTAGTTCCGCTAGTTGGCGGTATGAATGAAATTATAGTTTATGAACCTTCCGGAGGAGGTCATCGCCACTAGCAGGGCAGGTGCTGGAGGAGACGGTTAACGAATTCTGAAAAGGAAGGACGGTTTGCAAAAGCAGCGTTGCGTTGAAAACATTTGTTACTCTGAATGAGTTAAAATATTCATTGTTACTGGAGGATATAGAAAAAAGAATTTTTATCGTCGGAATTGTGCTTAAAATTGTTTTCAAATTGTTTGAATTGTGCTATGTAACTCTTGTCAGCTATGTAATATAGACGATGGTGACGGTACTAAATTAAATATAATCACTGGGGTTTATTATTCAATTGGCTTGCGTTCATGATTTGAATTTTTACTAAGCTTTGGAGTATTCGTGTTTCACAGGTGATAGAGCGATTATTGAATTTCTGGAGATATGCTTAGAGCACGTAAATCTGTTCTCAACCAAAATACCTATTTGGATTGATCAGTTGATCATATTTGTGTGCCTCCTGAAATTCAATAATCGCTCTATCACCTGTGAAACACGCACACTCCAAAGCTTAGTAGAAATTCAAATCATGAACGCAAGCCAATTGAACAATAAACCCCAGTGAAAGAATTTGCAGCGTTTTTTATGGTTATCAGAATACTTCAACCCGTGTATCGGCTACAAAGCCTTTTAGTAGTTCACTCCAGTATCCACGTTCACTACATCACTAGGTTACTGCAATCAAAACAAAAACCTTAAAGGGCTCATTCAAAATTAAGTGAGAGTGCTGGCTAAAGAATTGGGGCATTGTCGGACCAATATTGATTTTTCCTGAAAATTTCAGATTTTTTGCTCCAGTCGTTTGGGAGAAATCGTGCGTACGGCGGACGGACGGTAAAATTTTTATTGTAGATTTGGATTCTACACCCTTTGAAACGTAAACCATGAAATTTTCAGGGGGGTTAAACATTTTTTTTCAGAGCGATTACAATGGTTTATTATTGAATAATAAACCAAAATCTAGCATTTTTTATGTAGCTCATATTTGTGAAGGACGCAATGGGCAACACTCCATTTCTAACCCCATTTAAGATCGCTTACCTAAGTTAGGACATTTATTCATAATTTATAGTGATAATTATTATACGTTTTAACTTATACACGCTAAGTCAAACCCAAGTAACAATACAACAATGACATCGAGCCGAAGAGCTATAAATCTGAAAATTTATAAACCATCGGCTGGAGACACCAGTGTTTGTGCGTCAAAAAGAATACAAATTAGTAACTGGTATAATGAGTGTTGGACGTAAAACTAAATCATTAATCACTGGAAGTTTAGTAATTTATCAACCGCGACCGACTAACCCTGATGGCCCGGACTCTCGAGAGCTTTATTTAATTAATCTGAACTTAATTACAGAGGTTATTAGTTAGTGCGAGGACGGAATAACGGATTTAATAATTCATTCGAACTGGAGGTTTCTCGTTCCTATTCACATCGATATAGAAATCGAATTATTTACGACAAATAAGACATACACTCCACATGTCATTCAATAGAGAAAGATTTGAACCCGATAAAAAAATCGTTTACAACTGGCTGATAACTTAATAAATTATGTTATGGGTATTAATTTTGTGGCGTGAAATCAAATAGGGGTTTACCCAATATTGCTCGAGTTTAGGGCTATGAATAGGTAAGGGATGCACATACTCCTGGTCGGGAACGACCTTATCAGGAACAATAAGGACTAATGTACTTAACTTAAAGGAAGAATAAGGACTCCATGTTTACACATATGATCGTATGTGCTCTCTACCTGCTCATAATTAACCAAATGTACCACAAGGTTGCTTATGAGTATTTCCTGTAAAACGCGGAATAGAAATTAGCCTCACACAGCTGATCGAGGTGGCTCCTTATCTTCGAAATAGGGCAATCAAAAATTGATAGCATTATTTATTGAATATGTTTAATACGGAACTCTAATCTCCTAAATTTTAACTAGATTAGATTCAAATTATAAAGATGCACGAAGAGTTGATTACAGCAGATTACCTTGGTTAGTTTGGTCTTAGTACCTTTTTACCTATTCAATTGTTATGTTAACTGCAAAGTTTGTTGTTGTGTATCAAGTTCATCAATTACGGTGTCAGAGTTCTGTTCAGTAGTAACAAGTTGTCTCACACCTGGTAGAAAGTTACCAACATCCCTGACCATTTTGCCGTTAAGTATGTCAAGACTTAATGGGTTCTTAATGTCTAAAACCCATCCCAAGCACCTAGATAGTCACTCTAGGCAGATCACCGATCTAATCAATAAATCTGTGGATTAATGACTCACTTTACTGGATCACACTCTCCTACCTTACAAGCTCACATAACAAAATACAGATCGTGACCAGAGGTGGTTGCTCTACCAGTGAGACCATTTTCCATCTGAGGGCGGCTGTACAGGGATAATTGGCCAAAGTTCAAGGATCTAGCTCCGCATCTTTTCTAACCTTAGAGATACATTATAATTTATTTTTTAAGTTCTGGACCCTCGCGTTCTCATTCATATTCCACGAGGATGAGATCCTGCTGAATCTATTATATTCCACTGACTCATCCTTTTCCAATATTCGTTCACGAAGCTTTCACGCTCACACCTTTCACAGTTGACTTCCATTATTCATACAAATCTTCCGACCATTCATCCGGTCGGAGAGCCGATACATTTATGGATAGTAACTATTCATTTTAATACGAACCGCCACTTCAACGAGAGGAACTCTGTTTAGAGACAGCGCCAAAATATTGAAACTGTCGGAAGATGCATCGTTACGTTTTCAATTTAGATATTCGCTACTCGACATATCACATGAATAATTACAGAGACACATTCAGGAAGAATACTTGGATACGGTATTAAGTACTGATAAAATCATTTGACATTGGAATCAAAGTAAATTCATGAATATTTAGCTGTCGATACACAGCTTTTCAAGCATCCTCCGTTTTAGTAAACATTTATAGCTTGCGGATTTATATTAAATTCGCATTATGGTGTCAAGACACTAATAAATAAAAAGCACGAATAGGTCATAACACCGCGCAATAATTTTTTTTAAGTCCATAAAGCCTTTGGATGTTGACTAAGAAATACCTCTTACATTTACAGATTTGAGATTCCCTTACATTTAGCAACCATTAGTGCAACAACTTCAGTCTTAACTTGGCTTCCATGTTAGGAGTGGCACACGGCTTCCTTCCGCTCGCTATATGGCTTTGCAGATCATTGCGATGTTTTAAAGGATCATTCAGGATCCAGTACTATATGCGTTTGTTTGGGGGGAAGCGATTGTGTTGAAATTGTAGTGAGTTATCAACATTGAATCTGTTTCCTCCGACTCACATTTTGAATTTTCGATTGTTTTGATTGATTTTACGTTTAATGACCAATGAAGAATGACCAAACGGAAGTATTGATTTGTGAACAACGAAACACACAGAGAACCACTTAAATTGTAACTTCAATATTTCCTGTAAAATTCGTCGAAATCGGATGAAAATTGTAGAAATTATCAATAGAATTAACCATACAAGTAAGCAGCTGCTAGTAATAAAATCGTGTTGAATGATGATAAAAACCTAATAATACCGTCCATTCTTGCACAACCCTCCAAAGTTGAGTGAGATTAAACGGTGAGAATATGAGAAACTACGAGATACCCAACTCGAGTAATTCCGTGGCACTTTTCTCCTACCACACTACGCGCCAGCACACAGTCGCGGCCATGACTTAGGCCATGTTATTAGACGCCACTCCCTTCAATACAGTTTCCGCTGGTCTCAGTCTTTCGTACCACATTTGCTTATTTTAGCCAGATAGGTCTACGGTCTGTCCATATGTGTGGACCGGACTGACACACCGGCAACAGATTTAAACATTTAGGAAGAGAGACGAAACGAAAATCGTTCAAAGCGGTCTACATTGGTCCAAAAGGTTAGTAGAAACCGTTAGATTTGCTAGTGAAAAGCAAGACTAAGTAACAGCGCAATAACAATTTTCGACGACGATTTCAAAATCAGCAATGAAATGCCCTATTCGCCGCCAACAGTCACTGGTCCATTTACTCCTACGATTGCCTCCATCGCCCCCGATTCATAGATTTATTTCGAAGCGACTCCTAGTCAAACGGTATTCACACAACATTAGGTCCCTTATACCATGTCCTCGATAGCGGCTCTTTAGGACACCCACGTCGACCTGATTTATTTCTGGGCACATTAACCCGTTTTAGGGTGTGTGCCTGATCATCGATTTTTTGGGGGGTTCTTTTTCGAAAAGGAATCGATTTCCCTTTTAAACTGTCAACGATAAATTACGCCACCGCTCCATAAAAGAGTCTATTAATATTATACACGCATACCCACGCATTATGTATATTTGTAAACAAAGTGTATTATCTTTTTCAAGGGCGATACACAAATCCATTGTCGTTATACGTTACACCTCTGCCTCTTTATTCAAATGAACGTCGATTCTGTCTATTGTGACAAATCACTTTGCGAATTGTATCTATGAAACGATCTCCACTCTTCGAGACAGGTTGTTTATCTTGTTGTGTTGAACGATAAATATGGTACTCTGCCCGCCATCCCCACAATTGCAATCTATATGTTTCCATTCAACTGTCATAATTTTCTAATCTAAATAAATTTATTTGTTGCCATTGTTGTTAAACTAGGGAAACGACACCAGTTGGTTGTAGAGGTAGAGGTGTCCAGCCATTATTGAAAATTTCGTCCAATTACTTTTTCACATATCAACATTTGACATTAAAAGTATAACAATTTATATGCTTTATTTTCTTCACACAATTAAATCGTATCTCAATTCAATATGACGTGCCTATTGTATTATAAAAAGTACGTCATGCTGAATAGGGGCAATTAGTCATTGAAAAATAAATATTAGTTGGACATGAGATTCAATCACAATTCTTAAAGATTCCAATTATTCTTTAAGTAATTGAAATCTACTTGATTTGGATTGTATTGTATGCCAAACAAACATTTAGAATGGAAGAAAGTTCGCTCGAGATAGTCATGATATAACGTTAATTAAATAATTAAAGAAGATTTAAGTCATGGAAGCACAAGATCGTGGCAGAGGCGTAACTCAAATCACGCCTCTTCGGCTATAAAAAATGTTCAGCTCTCACCTAAATTCAAGTCATAAGATTACATCACCAGTAACATTCAACTCGGTGAGTCATTTCAATTGCACCTACGTAAGCTCAGAATGATGATGGGATTCGGCATTTAATTTTCTCGCCAATTAGCTACACACTTGGTGTGGTAAACGATTTCTTCCTCGCTAAAAGCATAGGGGCCGCAAATAAATAAAAAGCGGTTTTCAATTGACATCATCCAATATCCGGCACGTCGCCCTGGGGTAACTTCAGATGCTTTTGATAATACTCCACTCAGTAATAAAAATGATGATACTCAATACGTCAAATTCGACGTATTCCGTTTCCCCGGCAGTTTGAAATACGGAGACGTCCTACACATTTCGTCCGATTTAACAAGGTCAACCGGTACATAAGTCTAATGAAACGAGAGCCTTAGTCTCTAATTATAGAGAGGTGTCTTTCAAGTTCAGGGCAACGCTGAGCTTCAAAATCGTGTGGCAAGAGTGGCCTTATGATGTTGGAGCTCGAATCTCAACGTTGTTTACTGACGCGAACGTTTATCGTGGATGTGAAACCCCGAAATTACTACTTACTACAATCAGGAGTGGCAAGTTGAGTGTTACTACAGGAGCGATTTGAATGAAATCAAGTCAGTTCGGTATAATTCATTTGAAAACTGTTAATTAAAAAACTGATTTCTTCACATGGTTTGCCAAGTTTATCGGCGCTTTGTAAGAAAGATTCACCTGCTATTCAAGGTGTCCCCATTTATGTTGATCGAGACCAGAGAATCGATCCTGGAGCTCATACCCAACAACCAATAAATCACAATAACCTTATACAGATCCGAACTTTGCGCAAATCCAAATCTGTACAAGAACTATCCGAATTCACAACGTACAACTCACTAACGTTGCCTTACATGTAATACATAGTGATTTTCAGAGATTCTGTGCGCGAGAAGTACTTCCTCATTCATTTTATTCTCTCTTTTGCGTTGCTTCATGCCATTATACTGTCATTTTTGGTTTATTATTCAATAATAAACCATTGTAATCGCTCTTGAAAAAAAAAATTTTAACAAAACCCCCCCCCCCCCCCCCCCATGAAAATTTCATGGTTTACGTTTCAAAGGGTGTAGAATCCAAATCTGCAATAACAAATTTTCCGTCCGTCCGCCGTACGCACGATTTCTCCTAAACGGCTGGAGCAACAAATATGAAATTTTCAGGAAAAATCAATATTGGTCCTACAACGCCCCAATTCTTGAGCCAGCACTCTCACTTAATTTAAAGTGCCCTTTTAATGGTTGTCAAAGTTTTGTAAAATCGATTTATGGTGCCAACATTTGCGTTATTTTGGTTTACTGTTTATTTATTTTTTATTTTATTTTTTTTTTTTTTTTATTGCAGTAACCTAGTGATGTAGTGAACGTGGGTACTGGAGTGAACTCCTAAAAGGGTTTGTAGCCGATACACGGGTTGAAGTATTCTGATAACCATGAAAAACGCTGCAAATTCTTTCACTGGTGTTTATTATTCAATTGGCTTGCGTTCACGATTTGAATTTCTACTAAGCTTTGGAGTGTGCATGTTTCACAGGTGATAGAGTGATTATTTAATTTCAGGAGATATGCATAAAGCACGTAAATCTGTTGTCAACCAAAATACCTATTTGAATTGTTCAGTTGAGCATGTTCGTGTGCCTCCTGAAATTCAATAATCACTCTATCACCTGTGAAACACGCACACTTAGTAGAAATTCAAATCATGAACGCAAGCCAATTGAATAATAAACCCCAGTGGAAGAATTTGCAGCGTTTTGTATTTTAAATGACTTCCCAAATAACAAGAAAGCTTTAAGGAATCAACCCATTATTTTCCAATATAAAATTCATTTCAGAGTTACAAAATAGTGGTTCCTGAGAGTTCTGTCAATTCTTAATTGTAGTAAAGAAGTAAGTATATTCTGAGATACCTAGTCAATATTAGTTCATTTGGTTTGGTAGATAGTGATGTGTAGCAACCATAATGGACTCAAGGAATGAGCATACGTTTTGAATTAGGGAACCTGGATTTTCTCTGTAAAAAGGAGCATAGAATGCAGTTAGGATTCAACCTGATAAAATAAATGTCAAAATGATATTGGAATATTTCGGCAGTTTCAATTTATTTTTATGCGGTAGATCCGGGGGGAAAAAAATCTATTACTAAATCATGGCGACGGGTATGGGGAAATGGATTTTATCAAAGGTTCCTCGCTCGTTAAAAGGCCTTTACCTAGAGGATGAAACCTTAAAGAGGTTCTCCCGGCTCGAGGGAGCGATCCAGAGGATTATCATGTTATAAAAAGTGTGATTGGCTCGCCTAAAGATCCAGAAAAGGGTGGCATGGATGACGGTTGGGGGAGACGGGATGAGAGGAAGGAAGGGGAGCGTAATCTTCGACCAATCCGCGGGCCCCTTTTTAAGACTTCATTAGTCCGTCTAGCCGTAAATCTGATTCTGTGATTAGTTCGTGACGTGCGCTCTTAAATTTTTCTCTCAGCTCTTTCGCACACCGTTCCAAAAGCCTTCGTTAGGGGGCGGAGATTCACCCCTTCATCTTCAAAGGAAGAAATGTTTTAGAAAATGTGAAGCCTCATTAACTTCAAATGGTTGCCAGTCAAAAGTTAAGTGTCATAACACCATCAAATCGTCTCTCCTAGCGAATGTTTCGGTTATGAATCTCATCATAGACGCTCGATTTCCACTTTTTGCCTTGTGAAGTTGTGCGTTAAATTTTTGCTATCGAGTAATTCATCCAAAAACGCTGCAAATTCTTCCACTGGGGTTTATTATTCAATTGGCTTGCGTTCATGATTTGAATTTCTACTAAGCTTTGGAGTGTGCGTGTTTCACAGGTGATAGAGTGATTATTGAATTTCAGGAGGCACACGAACATGATCAACTGAACAATCCAAATAGGTATTTTGGTTGAGAACAGATTTACGTGCTCTATGCATATCTCCTGAAATTCAATAATTGCTCTATCACCTGTGAAACACGCACACTACAAAGCTTAGTAGAAATTCAAATCATGAACGCAAGCCAATTAAATAATAAACCCCAGTGGAAGAATTTGCAGCGTTTTTTATGGTTATCAGAATGCTTCAACCCGTGTCAAAGCCTTTTAGGAGTTCACTCCAGTATCCACATTACTACATCACTACATCACTACGTCACTAGGTTACTGATATAAAAACAAAAACAATAATAAACCAAAATAACGCGAATGTCCGCACCATAAATCGGGCCATATATCGGGAATGGTTTGACCTAAAGACCTCATTCGATTCCTAGTGGAGTGTTCTTCAAAAAGAGTACAAATTTAGGCTGCTTCGACTTTTCTTGAGGTTTTTAGGGATTTTGCACAACTTCGACAACCTTTAAAGGGCACTTTAAATTGAGTGAGAGTGCTGTCTAAAGAATTGGGGCGATGTCGGGGTTTGGGAGGAATCGTGCGTACGGCGTACGGCGGACGGACGGAAAATTTTTTATTGCAGATTCGGATTCTACACCCTTTTAAACGTAAACCATGAAATTTTCAGGGGGGGTTAGAATTTTTTTCCCAAGAGCGATTACAATGGTTTATTATTGAATAATAAACCAAAAGTATAGTTCCAAACAGATTTATTGAACAAATGTGTTCTCAATGAAGTAATTCTATAGATTTGTAATTATCATGTAGTTATCAATTATCCAGAGTTGAGAGGTTGTATTAATGATCAAAATGATTATAAAATTATGCACCCGATCACAGAAGAAGATTCGAATTGATGTTTTAGATCTACGATCCCCACTGTCTACTTATTCTGGTCTATGTTGAGAAAACAAAAAGTTATAATTCACAGTTTTGCGACTCCTTACAAAGTAGGTCGTAGCAGATATCTGCCATTGTTGTTTATCGATTTCTGGGAACATTATGGACGAATTTGCCGTTTTCCAATTAAATCGCTCAACACTTTGACTGAAAACCGGACTGCGATTTCGTTTTACGTAAGATCACGTCTCGAACCGCAACTACCTGCTGAACTCCACGAGAAAAAGCTTGCGCTTCGGTATGTCCCTCTTCTTACGACAGGCTCTACTCATTGACCCCAAAAACTCTTTCGAAAGGTCAACGCGTCGGATACCGTTCCCTCGGCAAAGAGGCGGATGGCGGGAACCTATTCAATTATGCAGAAGAGACAGGATACGGGTATCGGCAGTGTTCTTCTCTTGAAGTTGTGTTCAGGCGTTTACGACGAAGAGAGGGAAGAAGGGTCTAAATAAAAGGCCCCATCGATAAAGAGTAAAAGCGAAATTATTTATTGACGGTAGTCTCAATCTTAAAATCAATCGTCCGCCGTCAGAAGGGCAGTTTGTAAACCGTTGTTGATACTCGCAGATACATATTTCTGTCTTTTCGATTGGACAAGGGTAAAACATGTTCGAGTCCACACGAGAGAAAGAGCGTCCATAACTTTCCATTTGTTTTAATAATTATGAATTTGTTCTTAATATAATTTTGATTAAACTTTTTAAACTTCTACCTTGGAATCATTGTATAATGCGAACGTTGAAAAGTAAGATGCCCCGAACCAGCATCTTGTTCGATAATTACGAGTATCTGTCTTAACGTCATTGAGATTCAACTATAAGTGATTCTGACTAATCCATTCCGAAGTATCAATCAATCAATCAATCCGAGGGATCCAATGTATCAATTTGATGAGGTATTCGCGTGTACAGGAATACAGTTGGTTATCAAAGTTAGTTTAAAAACAATCATAGCGTCCCGATTGCTTCGTTTTCATTGATACCTTTGGTACCTAACGCTTATAAAGGCTTCCCTACCTCTAGGGACAACCCATTTATTGAAAAATTTATCGTTATAGTATAAATCATTGTCATAATATAAATACAAATCAATAATAGTGATAACAATAAATATAAATCAACCATAAATAATAAGATAAATCAATCTTGACCATGACACCAGTTGTTAAACAAAAGAAAATAGTTCTCAACAATTCACAGTGAAAGAATGAAATTTATGAACATTAACTTTTGGTTTATTATTCAATAATAAACAATTGTAATCGCTCTTGAAAAAACAAATTTTAACTCCCCCTGAAAATTTCATGGCTTTACGTTTCAAAGGGTGTAGAATCCAAATGTGCAATAAAAAATTTTCCGTCCGTCCGCCGTACGCACGATTCCTCCCACACGGCTGGAGCAAAAAATCTGAAATTTTCAGGAAAAATCAATATTGGTCCGAAAACGCCCCAATTCTTTAGCCAGCACTCTCACTTCATTTAAAGTGCCCTTTAAGGGCTATCAAAGTTTTGTAAAATCCCTAAAAACCTCAAAAAAAGTCAAGGCGGCCCAAATTTGGACTTTTTTTGAAGAACTGTCCATGAGGGATCGAATGAGCCCCTCCCCAGGTCCGTAGCTCAAACCATTCCCGATGTTTATGTATGGTGCCAACATTTGCGTTTTTGGGTTTATTACTGTTTGTTTTTAACCTAGTGATGCCGATAGCGTCGAGTTGTAGTGAATGTGGATACTGGAGTGATAGCCGATGTGGATACTTGTAGTTTATAGCCGATACACGGGTTGAAGTATTCTGATAACCATTTTAAAAAAACGCTGCAAATTCTTTCACTGTTGTATATTTTTCAATCGGCTTGCGTTCATGATTTGAATTTCTACTAAGCTTTGGAGTGTGCGTGTTTCACAGGTGATAGAGCGATCGTTGAATTTCAGGAGGCACACATATATGATCAACCGATCATTCCAAATAGGTATTTTGGTTGAGAACAGATTTACGTGCTCTATGCATATCTCCTGAAATTCAATAATCGCTTTATCACCTGTGAAACACGCACACTAAAAAGTTTATGATAAACACCAGTGAGAGAATTTGCAGCGTTTTTTTTTATCACCTGATCGTTTCTAACAGCACTGTAACTGATGTAATGAATCAATGCCTGTTCTTAACCATGGATTCTTTGGTATAGTTACATGAAAATTGAGAATATTAATGTCTCTATCCCGTTGGCTATCTCAGTATTATAAATAAATTCAGTAGACGAAAAGCGAAATCCAGTTCTTCGAAAGACAATTTAAAGTTTGCGGTAATTGGGACCTACTTATTATCCTAACTCGGATAGGATCCAGACCGTAAGCGAAACCACAACAATTCTAATAAGGTGGTGGGAAGAATAAAAATCGTCCCACCGACTATGTACAGAAGAGGGTTCCTCGAGTAATTTACTCAAGTAGTCAGGAGTAACAAGAAAAAGGAAGGAGACATGGCGCGAAATTAAAATGAAGAAGTCCCACCTTTAGTATTTATTACCTCCTCCTCCTCAAGGGGATAAATCTCTTAAGAACAACATCTTAGTAATAAACTCTTCTCTCTAACTCGGAGTCTGCACCACCACTCGAGAAAATCATCAAAAATAATCCCCGCTGTGACCAATTGAGTCGTGAGTTCATCAGTCAACGAGTCTGACAAGAATTTACATTTAACTCTTTAAAGTGGAATTTGTTTTAGTTCCCTAAAATGTCAATAATTCAGAAAATCGATGATCTCATCATGTATAGCATTTCCAAATCTAATTCAACATTTTCCAAACCAAATTCAACATTTTACAAAACAAATTCAACATTTTACAAACCAAATTCAACATTTTACAAAACAAATTCAACATTCATTACATTTTTAACGAATAATTCGTTAAAATTATTTATTAGCGAATAATAAAACGAATTATTCGTACTGGTGATGGATAATGCGCAAATTCACCGCTCTACCGGGATTCGACAACTGGTTGATTCAAGTGCATTCGATGGAATAAGTCAAATGTTTCTTCCACCTTATTCTCCCATGTTGAATCCAGCTGAGAGTGCATTTTCTAAAATTAAGACCGTGGTGAGGAATATTCTCAGCGAAGAACGATACCATGTCTTACCACGTGCAACTGAACGGGGAGTAGCGGCAATAACTGCTCTGGGCTATGACTGCTCGAATTACGTTATTATGTTATGTTGCTTCTTCTACCAACGGTGGCAGCCGGCCAACCTTTACACTAGTACTAAATTTCGTTAAAAATGTAATGAATGTTGAAGTTGTTTTGTAAAACGTTGAATTTGTTTTGTAAAATGTTGAATTTGGTTTGTAAAATGTTGAATTTGGTTTGTCAAATGTTGAATTTGGTTTGGAAAATGTTGAATTAGATTTGGAAATGCTATAATTAAATCATCACCTACCGCACAGCAACTGTTAATATTGCGACTATTTCATCTAGCTGTGTAACGCATACGATGTATTTGTGCTAAATCAAGGTTTACTCCAAAACCGTTGCAATTACCTGCTTTCTGTCAGTCAGTTTTTGTGTCGGAAAATCCTTGAAACAAACACTTTATATTGCCCTGAACTCGACCAAGTTCTCTGTCTGTTGTGTTGCTCAAAGCATTTGTGCTGATTTAGACCATATACAAAAAGGTGTTAATGGAGCGCATACTTCAATGGTCTTCAGTTGCCAGACATTATCCAACATTTTGAGAATTTTGTTAGTTGGATAGAATCCCTATTAATTGAGTTTCATTGAAATCATTGAAATACCTAAATTTCTCTTTAAATTCAGATATCATTACTAAGTTGTGATAGGAATAATGTCCATTACCCTTAGAGCAGACGTTTTTAAAGCACCACAGTTGGCATCAAGTTACTCATTTGTTAAAATTTAAAAGCTAAATTTTAATGATTTTTGAAATTTATTTTGAAATAGGCAAGCAAGTAAATTCCACGTATCATGAGGTGGCATATAAAATGAGCCATGAGCCATATAATTAGTATCCATTAATCAATGTTTCCTGATATTATGTAAGAAAACTTGGAGTAATTATGTCAAACAACTTCTTAAAAAAACGAAACTGATCTCGTGTAAGTCATTATTGAAACGCCAGAGAACCATAATATTGGGAGATATAACAAATGAAGGTAGTTGAACTTAATAGATGACAACACGTTACTTGACAGTCCTGATGAAGTACCGGAGTTTATTGAAGCAATTACGCCAAATCGTCAGGGGGAAAAACATTTTTTTCTTTCGCAGTAAAAAAGCGAAGAATTAAAATACTCTCGGTCGGTCAATGTTAAAAATTAGCATGAGGAACACATGAAGGTTGTTTCTTTCTGAAATGAAACCCCTCATTTATCGTATGGATTGAATCAATTTATTTAAATAACACCTATCGACGGTATTTGAAAAGAGAGAAGTACATTAATAAATAAACTGACCGTGGTACAATGTAACAGATGCAAATAGAGAAGCGAATGAAACAATAACAATTCCACGGTCCCGAAAAACAATCCACTGCGCCGCCACAGGCGACAAGTAATTGGAATTCGATTGGTAAAAAGTTGAGGATTTGTTATTCGTATTATCAAAAAGTAGAAGTTTGCAGATAGTTGCAGTTCATATATTTGGTGGCTTGATATGACGAATTTAAACCGAAATGGTGTGGCTCATAACGATAAATTTGACATCAACAACAGTGAAGGAAAAGTCAGTTTCGTTCATCCCTAATAGTGTATTTCACGTCGCTATCACGAAATCCTTTGCCTAATGCCCAGGTCAGGGGGCTCCGAATGAACGGGAAGTAACATTCGACTCTACATTCGCGGCGTAAAACCAGTCTTTCGGTTAATAGTCATAATCCTCTTCATATTCACTTGAACATACTCGTTTGAAAATAATTTCGGTGGATTTAGAAGGAAATTAGTTTGGGTTGAAATCCAGGAACCACAAAGTTGAATAGCATGCCAATAACTCCAGCCAAGAAAATCCAGCCTTGGGAAGGTATAATTCGGTGAACTTAAAGACTTGGAAACAGTTTTCCCTCATTAAGAACTCAATAAGAATAGTGCCCTCAAGATAACAATTTGAGATCGGCCAGTTTTTTTTGAAATTGCTCTTCTGAGGATCATTCTGAGGAGCTTTTTAGCTTCAGAGGTACCTTTGGGTGTTGCAGGCTTATCGCTTTAGCCATTGGAAGGGGCAACTACTCCACTCCATCACCTTCTCATTATAAGTGTAACTCTTTATATAATAATGGGTTTTCAACGGTACCTTTGGAGACCCTCAAACAGTACATTCTTCTGGGACAGCTCAAAATAAACTTGGTAAATTGAACTCCCGATGTAGAAATGGCAGCAAGCAACTCAATCACGCTGAACTGTAAGACAAAATTAAGCAAAAGTGGTTGGGCTCTCACATATATTGGACTTCACAATAGCGGAGATCTGTGACAGCTCCATTTAACTTAATTATTGTATGGATAATCAGTTGCTTAACTCCACGACACCATTTAAAACGAATGGAAAAAAAACTTTTGACTCTACGATAATTTGCTCCCAGTTGCAATGGGAACAACCCAACAATTGTTTTTTTACGAGATTTCCTTCAGAAAATTTATACATGGGAAATGTAAGATATTCATGCTTTGGATACTTCAATCATTTGTCCATCTTCAAGGATCTGATTCCATACAATAAATTACATTCTATACTCTTTTATACTGATATTAATTTATGCCGCAACCAAACTACTGGCATTGAATCCCTTAAACAGTAATATTGCAAACCAAACAATCTTTCTTGTACACTGTTTATCTTGAATGATACTTAATATAATTACTTGTATCCCCGTTTTCAGGCTTAGAGATTATTTTTATAGTTCGATGGTATCACTTTTGTAACGAAAATAATAAGCATTAAACCCTCGTAAAATGATTGACATCCTGAATAAATTTTCCCCCAACAGTAACATCCCAATCTTCAGCCTAACTTCAGCGCAAACGGGTGATTATTTACCACCTCAAATTACCATAACAAAAACATTCAGATCGTCTTTAGAGTAATTAACCTCTGTTTCATTCTCACAACCACGGAAAGAAAACAATAAATTAGATTTTCCTCTTCTTTTTCATTGGAAGCGATTAAACGGGTGTTCTTTTTTTTCGCGTGCCTCTATCGCTTGTTCGAAACCGCTCCCTCGAAATGTCCCCAGCATCAAAAGAAGGTGTAGATACTAACGACAAAAAAGATCAGTTCAACAAACTCCAAATACCCGCCCAATTAATGACTGGATGGGAACCGAGGCAATTCCCTCCCACGGGGATTGTGAATTCGGATAGATACCTGCGTGCGAACGTGGAAGAACTTGATGAAACAGCGCTCTTAAATCAACCATCAAACATGTCACGAAATGCTTAACTAATTTTTCGTTGGCCGATAAATATTGGACGAATTACTGTTTAATTTTGTCAGTGCTCCCAGAAACTTGAATTGGATGACAGCGGGAGCAGCTTGTGTGATGCATGTAAAAGGAAGTGATGGACTGGGATGGAGGCAACGCCAGCAACATTTAGAGGATATCCTTGAAGCTAAAAAGCCTCAATTTTATGCACAGGAGCAGTAGTTTCAAGAACTGAGAAGGGAAAACTTCCACATCCACCACAATCTTTGAGCTTTTGAAAAGCAGCGCAGGAATAAATAGGTATTTTTAAGGAAGGTATTTTTGAAAGGTATTGCTCATTTGCCTATGATGGCATTGCGGGAAAGGAGTGCCAGGGCAATAAGTTATAGAGGGTCGGAAGAACGCACGGCAAACATTACGTCGTCTAAGTACATCTCAACGTTCGTCATTTTATGGGACCAACAAAAAACTGTTTTTCCGTAAACGTGGCATCACAGTAATAGTTCTAGAAATGGTTCTATTTTAATGAAGAAGTGATGAAATTTGTGCCTCCTAGAGACGCGATCTGTCTGCAACACCTTGGGGATACCACTGAAGCTAAAAACCTTGGAGTTTGAGCATAGAGTTAGCTGTATCCAGAAACGGGCTAGGGGAGTTATTAATAAATAATAATTATTTTCTACAAAAACGGGACAATAGACCTCTATGGTTCTACAGCCAGATCATTTAAACGATTAATTTTACACATTTAAGTACCGAAGATGAAAAATTGCCTATGTAACCTACAAATATGGGATTCTAGCTAAGAGGAGGGGAGCTAGTAAACAGAGATGAAAGCTACGGCTGGGGGGGGGGGGGGGCTAACAAGGGTTTACGTGAGCGCATTCTGTGTTCATAAACGGTACTTACTAAGGCTAACCAACTCCCTGGAAAAATCTGTAGATTCAATCAGAGCACCAGAGAGGCTAGTGCTTACCAAGGTGGCAGGTACACGAATGACCCCCTCGGGCGGACGGAAAAGTGGTGATGCCGGGATAACAAAGGGCGGAAGGAGCTCACCCGAAGGTTAGTTGAAGGAGTGTTGAGCGGGGGGGGGGGGGGGGGGACCGTCGGGCCAGTTGCTAAGAACTGGATTGTACCCCTGTTAATTATCTAAATGATAAAATTCCATACTGTAGGATCAGAAGGTAAACTAAACTGTAAATCTCTAACAAGCATTAACAACACACTACTCATTCTCTAAAACTGCTGTACCCATGTTCACGAAACTTGGGTAAAAAATTACTTACTGGTTTGTCGCATACGGTTTAGTAAGGATTGAGTTTTCGGCACAATTTTTCATCAATCCTAAAGGGTAAATTTAAAGGGCTGTGACACTGAAAAATCGATTTTCAAGACTTACAAAAAGTATTGGATTTGCGTTTTAATTATTGTTAGTGATCACTTCAATAAACCCACTCGGATCCCGGTACGTGAGTCCATTGGCTTCCCCTGCATTTTGAAATTGGTAATAAAAATTCATCATTGTAATCCATTCATTGGATAACACATTGAAGAACTTAGATGTCTACTTACCAATCACAATTACCGAACTGTATATCACTCGTCTCCCAGCAAAAAGAACATTTTCTGATGAAAACGATTGTTCAAGTAGTTATACCCGAGCAAAACTGCCGAGTTATAAAGGCCGATTGATTGATGCTTGCAATGGAGTCGTCGCTGGTATACTACCGTATACGATGGAGTAATTTACAACGGAACATCATAATCAACTGAGTGAAGACGAATCTAATACCAATCTCGTACGATGGATTTACGACAGTGTTTCATTTTTACGAGGAGCGACTCAACAATTTATACCTTTCACAGTGGAGGAGGGAGTAAAAAATTATTACCCCTTCTACATTAAGATGCTGTCCCTGAAGTGGCCCATACTTTCTAGATTATTTCGCCCGATGGAGGGCGTCGGATCTCCGAGAGTTTATCTGTTCGCATGAGACCTCGCTCGCACTGCACCTTTTCATCCCTTTTCGTCTAAACCTACCTATATCGTTTTTACGTGCGGTGGAATCAAATTCTCCGGTTGACTCATGTTGGAGAGAAGAGAAGAGGAAAATGGTAATTTATGGAACACCTTTATTCCAGATTTAGTGTTGTTTTTTCCTTTCGTTTGTGGGATACTCTCTCTTTTTTGGAAAAATAACAGCTCAGTTGGGAACTTTAATTGCATTGAGGACGCTGATTAGAGACCTTTTATCGTCTGTATGTGAAATCTTACGATTTCCAATGGCTTAGAAAATCTTGAAACACTCTAATATGAAGTCGCGGAGGCCGAAAAAAAAATTATAGGGTGAGAAAGTCATGATTGACGTTAACGCTGTTCTTACCATCTCATCAATGATTACTGATGGGAAGAGTTTTGTAAAAGAAATAAACACCTTACCTTCAAGACGGCTTATAATTTTGGTTTATTATTCAATAATAAACCATTGTCATCGCTCTTGAAAAAAAAAAATTAACCCCCCCTGAAAATCTGAAAGTTGTCAAAATTTTGTAAAATCCTTAAAAAAGTCAAGGCGGCCTAAATTTGGACTTTTTTTTTAAGAACTTTCCACTATATCGAATGAGCCCTTCCCCAGGTCCGTAGCTCAAACCATTCCCTGGCCCGATTTATCAAAACAAACACAAGGACTGCGTAAAACAAACACAAGTTTTTTTTTTTTTTCGATCGCAGTAACTAGTGATGTAGTGAATTTGGATACTGGAGTGAACTCCTGAAAGGGTTTATAACCCATACACGGGTTGAAGCATTCTGATATGCATGAAACGCTGCAAATTCATTCACTGGGTTTATTATTCAATTTCATTCATTTGGCTTGCATTCATGATTTGAATTTCTACTAAGCTTTGGAGTGTGCGTGTTTCACAGGTGATAGAGCGATTATTGAATTTCAGAGATATGCATAGAGCACGTAAATCAGTTCTCGACCAAAACACCCATTTGGATTGATCAGTTGATGATATTTGTGTGCCTCCTCTACATCAGCCTACCTTTGGCTACATCGTTTAAATTTGAGAGTTTTGTGCGACTTGATTTACAAATGGTAGAGCGATTATTGAATTTCAGCGATTGGCACACAATTATGATCAACTGATCAATCTAAATAGGTATTTTGGTTGAGAACCGATTTACGCTTTCGTGATTTGAATTTCTACGCAGATTATTGTGCAAATACGATCAACTGATCAATCCAAGTACGTATTTTTGGTTGAGAACAAATTCACGTGCTCCATGCATATCTCCTGAAATTCAATAATCGCCCTATCCTGTGAAACAGGCACACTCCAAAGCGTAGTAGAAATTCAAATCATGAATGCAAGCCGAATGAATAATAAACCCCAGTGATTTGTTTGGCGGATGAACCTATAGCGGGTGCATTGATACCCAATTCATAAAAATAAATGATTAATTTAAAGGATGATAGACTTCACTGCTGAGGTTTATTAATTTTCTCCCGACAAGAGGTTGCGGTTCTCACCCCATGAATGTGGAAAGAGTGCAAGTAGGTTGGGTGAGAACTAGTGCGAGATCGTTTGGTTTATTATACAATAAGGTGATTATTAAGGTATTACATTTAAGGTACCTTATTAAAGGTGATACAGTCCATAAGACTTGAATGGAACCACAGTTTTATTGTTATGTTGGACTTTGGGTTCACCTGTAAATATACTTTGTAGGTATTTTAAACATAGCATGCGATTTTCGGATAAACGTCAAGTTTGTTTAACCGACCCAAACATCAATGGTCTAATCCTTGTATTCTTGCACAGGAACACCTTTCATCGCTTTATGGATTCTCAAACTAAAGATGCATCCGATAGTCCCAATAATTGTGTACTTTTAGCTATAATTCAATGTGGGATCGTCAGCCTTGTGAATGATTTTATTGGAACAAACATTTTTATTTGTAGTATTTGTAGTTATTCTCAATTAATAAACATTTGGGGTGAGTTTGAAGTTTCAAACCTTACTGGAATGTTAATCATGAGTCTTCAGGACAAATACAGTTCGGCATCCAATATTTAGTTCCTTGCTCAGCCTTCGTGAATATCAAATCGTTGTAAACATAAAAAAGAAGTATGCATATCTACAAATATATTGTTCCTTTTTCACTTTGAGAGCAGATGCGGTTGAATCAAAAACTATAAAACAAAAGAAGTTCTGTCCGCAATAAATTAATGGAGCGTTGAAATAGGGTTTGAGGATGAGAACTAATACAAGGTAGATACAGTCTTTCAAGAGGGAGAAGACTTCCATAATTGGCAGGGCGTCTATGGGGTGAACGGACTAATACCCGTCGGTGGAAGGCCACGGGCTCTCCGGACCAAGAAAAAGAAACTTGAAGTAGAAGATGAAAAAACGACAGGTAGATGCCACGAACCGGCGCAGCAAGGATATGCACTCAGACCAACCTCAGCCTGGACTTCAACTTTCTTGGGTTGACACGTTTGTAGCAACTTTTTTCTACCGCTCTAGAGTTGGCGGTCTGATCTATAGTTGAACGAAACGATCGTTGTCCGTTTTCCAGAAAATCGGAATACTACTCAAGTATTCAGTTTAAGTATCGAGTTCATCAATGCATGGCGCTATAAGATTCAGTTCCAACTGTCAGATGTTTTCATTCAACTACAAAGGGAAATCAGCAAATTTATACTTAGATTTTTTCCTTACCCAAAAGCTGTTAAAACACAATCGGCGTTTACCTATTATTTATTATTTATAGTTTTTGAAATTAGGTTCCTTGTTACAGATGAAAAATGGTTAATGGACTACATAATGAGTTTGGATTAGTATTTGCAGTAATGAACCTCTGCCAACAAAATATTGTATTTAACCACTCCTCACATCTTTCATGTTTTTAGGTGAGCATTGTGAAATTTTCAAAAAAGTTAGTCGCCTTGGGCTTTCCTCTTAGCTAATGTATGCCTTTGATTGCTTTCATTTAAATGAACTGAATGATCAGGGCAAAAATTATTATCAGTCGAGTGTCATTGACTTCAGGAGATATGCATAGAGCACGTAAATCTGTTCTCAACCAAAATACCTATTTGGATTGATCAGTTGATCATATTTGTGTGCCTCCTGAAATTCAATAATCGCTCTATCACCTATGAAACACGCACACTCCAAAGCTTAGTAGAAATTCAAATCATGAACGCAAGCCAATTGAATAACAAACCCCAGTGAAAGAATTTGCAGCGTTTTTTTATGGTTATCAGAATACTTCAAACCGTGTATCGGCTACAAAGCCTTTTAGGAGTTCACTCCAGTATCCACATTACTACATCACTACATCACTAGGTTACTGATATCAAAACAAAAACAATAATAAACCAAAATAACGCAAATGTTGGCACCATAAATCGGGCCATACATCGGGAATGGTTTGACCTACGAACCTGGGGAAGGGCTCATTCGATTCCTCGAGGAAAGTTCTTCAAAAAGAGTACCTACAAATTTAGGCCGCCTTGACTTTTTTTGAGGGTTTTAGAGATTTTACAAAACTTTGACAACCTTTAAAGGGCACTTTAAATTAAGTGAGAGAGCTGGCTCAAGAATTGGGGCGTCGTCAGACCAACATGGATTTTTCCTGAAAATTTAAGCTTTTTTGCTTCAGCCGTTTGGGAGAAATCGTCGTGCGTACGGCGGACGGACGGAAAAATTTTTATTGCACCCTTTGATACGTAAATCATGAAATTTTCAGGGGAGGGTTAGCATTTTTTTTTCAAGAGCGGTTTTAATGGTTTATTGTTGAATAAATAATAAGCCAAAATATTGGATAAGACACGATAGAAGTCAGTTTGTTTCTTTATCCAAACTGAGGGTAATTTGCGTTCAATCTATTTTCAAGAAGATGCATCCTTATTAAATTTCTCTTGCAAAAGGATTTAAACCCCAATAAACAGTTAGTGACTTCAATGACTATAGAATTTCATATTACAATCTTCCTAATCGTATAGAGTTAGATGTGACCCAAAAATGTAGGCGAAATCATTATGAAAGCTTTGCAACGCTTGTCCTTTGGATAAAGAAATCATTGAGCAGGATGTATTTATACAGGTCATAATTGGTTTAAACTATTGAGTCAATTTTCCTAAATAATCGTGAGTAATTTGTCTAAAGAACGGAATGTTGAAATCACAACAAATTTACTTGTTCAAAGTTTACTGTCTCAGCGTTATATCCCACGGCTTGGTCAACTTTTTCCCTCGGGACGCCTCCTCTTGACAATAAAAGAGCTTTTACCGCCCTTCCGTTCGAAAGAAGTCAATAGCTGCGGGGATTCGAGGAAAATGTGCCGGGCAGTAAAATTTGACATTCACTGCGACAGTAATGGCGGAGCGTAGCCCGCTGAGCTGAGATGAAGAACGAAACCAGTCGTCCGATGCGTTGGAGCCGAATGAAAGGTCGTAAAGTGCACGACACGTCCGTTCACTAAGCAGCGTTGAGTGAAATAATGACCACCCGTTGTCTACAAGTGAAAAAAAATTCTACCAAGAACTTACTCTTCAGCAGAAGATAATTTCAGACCCGTAACAAAGGGCAAATGAGAGCAAATTAGAAGATTCCTACAGTGACTGGAGACTAGGTAAAATAACGCCCGACGCTTCGATTTTGCAAAAACGCTAATAATTAGTGTTATCAATTATTAAACCTAATAAATTGATGAAGGAGTTCAATTAGATGTAAAACAAAGTAGAATGAAAGAACGATAACTACCATTATAGTACTCGTAGTTCATAATAACACTGTGGAGATGAAAAAGTAAAAGTAAAGTAAACAAGGAATTTCACCTAGGATTTTCGTCCGACTACCCGGAGGTGTCGCGGACGTCGCCAGCCGTCCTCCAGAGAGGATCGGAACTAGGTCTGACGATTTCGCTCGTGGCTTCCCATTGCCTCACGCCCCTGGGTTGGGAGCGTTTTGGATTCACGTGATATCGAGATCAGAGGCGAACTGTCAAACGACAGGACAGGTATACAACACTTGATAGGATTTTGGCGCTAATCATTGGTGCCAGCCGGATTCGAACCGGGGCAATCAGTACTCCCACTGAAAGTAAACAGCAAGAGGACTGACGCCCCCACTGTGGAGATGATTGTATCACTAAGTATAATATAACTAGGTCAAATTGAAAATTCTGGAAACTTAGGTAAGGAATTTCCAGACCAAATTGAAAACGTACCAGTGAGATGGTACCCAAGTGATATATTAATATCGTAAGGGGAAAAATTATATAAGGCACTTTTATTTGTGATATCTTCATTTACGTCTTACCTTATTAGGAGTAAGCATTCACTCACAACTCACCAATGAATCAAGATTTTACAAAATTTTGATAATTACACAATAAGTTATACGCGCAAGCGATTTATTTTATTTTTTTTATGCAAGGTTGGGGCGAATAAGAATATTGATGTTATCGTTCCGCGGAATTCCTTTCCGTTTTATTTGCAAACAATATTAACATTTTTATTTGCATGTGAAATTGACCCTTATTGTTTCCAACAATTTAACATTCGGATCATAATGGCAACAAGGTACTGCAGTTGAAAAGTTTTGACAAATGTTTATGGAGAAAGATTAATTCAATTTTCAAAAACGCCGGTAATATGTGAGAATAGATTAATTTTTTTTTGTAAAAACAACATTGTTTGAAAAAAAAAACTAATTATACAAAAGTATAATATGTATTTGTGAAATGAATAAAGGTGGAAGTGTAATTCCATCGAAACATAGAAAAACAGTTGTTTGTGTCCTAGGGTATACAACTCCAAAGTAACTTGTTCTATACATACAAATAAATTCTATTGGTTAAAAACCCATTTGCAAACCTTGGATTTAATGTCGTTATAACCAATACCACGAATCATCTGCAACGTGGCTTAATTTCGGTAATTACCTAGTTGTTCGAATTTCGCAATACTAACTAGTGGAGTTCCGACGCCTCACGTTGAATGATTAAAATTGTAGCATCACGAGGTTCTGAATAGTTCGGCCATTGTCCAGATGAGATGTCATAGAAAACTTTGGATCAAATGGGTCGTACGGCAATTAAATTAGCCTCGGCTCGCGCATTAAAAATTACTGTTGGCTCAAGGTTTTTGTGTACAGTTGACCAGAGTTAAACTCACGAGAAATGCGGAAGTGAACCGTGTGAACATAACATGCACTAATTCAGTTCGGCACTGTGAAGTACAAAAGTAAAAATGAAATACTATTTCAATAAATATCTGGGGGAGTTCAATTTTAAATTATTCCCAAAGGTGGCCAGTAAGTAACCATCATAGCAATCAAACCAATTCGTGAGGTATGTTTCACAACTGCTCATTTTCAATTTCACCCTTTTCTTTAAAATATTTTTCATCACTAAAAACACTAATAATGTAATGGATTATGCAATTCTTAATTAGTGATAGATGATCGATACTTGAATTCACTCAACAGCATCAATCCACATCGCGTCGAAATGTCCCGGAAAAGCGCTTATAATTCAAAATTAAGTACCTGAATGTACCTGAACGGGAATATGCCCGTGTTGGTATTGTTGGTTTTCCTTGACAATCCTCCTGAATTATATTTAAATCTCCCGTAAATGTTATGTAACAAAAATTCGAAATTCAAATGAATACCTTTAACCTACTTTTGTGAGTTAACTTGTTCCGTTGGTTCGTAAGGTGCAGGTCTTCTCTGTTGACGAATAAACTTATTAATTACACTTCTAAGCACTAAAACACTGAAACTACAATGCGTACCATAGCAATATGAACAAAAAATTTGAAAGACTAAGCATAATTTCCATATTTGAAAGAAACTAAGGTCGTTATGAGCAGAAATGAAGAGCCCAAACTACAACACAAAATAACAGTTTCCTACTGAGGCAACCTATTCACTTCATGACAGCAATAACACGCATGAACAGTTTTCAAAGACGATTTAATGAAACAGAAGTAGGATCGTCAAACGGAGAGATCATTAATGTTCGAGACAATGGTCTGAGGCATTCTTGAATGATAATATCCGTGTTATTCGAATTGTCCGAATCATGGCCTTAAAGTCAGTTTTCTTCTTGAATGGTTATGATCAAGACAGAACTCATTTTGTTAACTTCGTTCAACATTAACAACTATTAAGATAATTATTAGCATAAAAAGGGAAGGAACAAAGATTAAACAATAATTTAAACTAACATTCATAATTTTGATATGTAAACAAACGAGAGTGATGTCTCAACTACGAAATAATGCATGAACATACCAATAATATTCCCCGTCTGCATAATGCTGTTCAAGGAATACCAGTATGCAACTGAAGTAA
Organism: Creontiades dilutus; assembly: GCA_031894815.1. NCBI lineage: Eukaryota > Metazoa > Arthropoda > Insecta > Hemiptera > Miridae > Creontiades > Creontiades dilutus. Next base: position 751,562 of record JAVIWC010009583.1, read on the forward strand.
GACTACTTGCTAATTACCTCCCAACGGAGAACTGATTGCAACAAAAGCTTGAAGTTGCTCTAAATCTTGATCTTACGAAGCTTGAATTTTCAAGGAACAAGCCATGTTGGCTGTTTATGGACTAATAGTTGCAAGCAATACTGATCAGCTGCGTGAATTAAGGTGGATTCACACTCGAGGTAATGGGAACGTCAGATGACGTTCGGAGACTGTCGCGTCAAGATAGCTTCTGTAGAAACTGCACTAGGTAATTGAGCGATCAAAACCTGACGTGATCTTGACTGCCCCCGACTGAACGAAAAATGTTGATCACATATAGTCAAATCTCGTCTTTCAGATGGATTTCTACGTTGTAAGTTGGTACCTCTTTCTCACCACTTCTGCTTTGATTTTGGTTTCTGATTTGCTGATTTCGTTGCACTTCATTCTTTTTTAGTTGTAATTTTTAATGGATGATGAAAATTTGATTGAGTGGGTTCGGGAACAGCAATCGCTTTACGATTTTCCTCATCCACTCTATTCAGAATTATATTCAGCTTCTCCGCTGGAGTTCCTGCTATTCCAAAATGGGTGTCATTCTTCGCTATGTCGTCTTGGATGAGGGAGAGCAAATGCATGAAATCTCAACAGGACATGCAGAAATACTGCACGGACTTCGTTTTATCATCAACAAGTTGTGGGTAGAGCTTCGCGAGTGCCCCATATTTTCCCTTCGGCAAAAATATTTCATGCTCCCACTTTTTCCTTTCCACTCGGGGTCTCCCTTTCTCCTCTTCCTTGAGTAGCAGAGCGATTTTATGCCAATTTGTTATTCTTTCGGACATCGTGCCACTTCAGCTGCAGCGCTTATTAGACTGGCCTGCCCTAACTTGATCTGACCTGGCTGTGAATGGGTGACTGGGATTTGACCCTCCCGTTACCGCGAGTGTGAATCCACCTTTACTCGTCCTGTCATAAGCCTGGGCAACCCAAATCAGTCAGGGGGTCTGTTTGGTGAATGCTGTACGTGAGATTCCGCTCATTTTCATTAGATGATTATTGCACATATTCACAACGAGCTATTATGTATCTAATTGCTGTAATTCGACATTCTCTATTTCGTATATTGCGATAGCACTTTCAAGGAGTAGACACTGAGGTCAAATACTCAAGACTCTCCGCTCCACCGGGAATGAACACAAGTATCTTTATAGCTTCAATCTGAAACGAAGACACGAAATATTTCTGCCCGTCATTTGCGTTGTATGGTGGCACATCCCCATAAAAATTATTTCGTCGTAGCTCGATCAAGAAATTTTTGGTCAGGTAGCAATAAAACGTTAGCATACTAGTCCGCAACACATTGAGACATTTTCATGAAGGATGTATGCACATAAAGAACAATGTCCCGCTGACTCTCAAAACTTGGACATAGAGACAAGGAATATCGATTATGGAAGCTCAAATTTTAACCAAGAAAGATATTTATTTTGAATAGACCACAAATGAATATTAATTCATTGACTCAATATTCATTGGCTCCATTTTAACAAATTGATATTTTTTTGTTCATGTTCTTGTTTATGTATCTGGGGCATCCGTAACGCACAGCTGAGACACTTTTCGAGGACAACTTTTGTGAACAATTTTCGTGACGATTTTTGTTTATGTACCTTAACAAAGACATGGAAATGTCAAAATCGAATTGACACACGACCAACTCCTCCTTATCCCTCCCTCTACGTCATGTGCCTATCCAAATCCCACATGTAGTATGTTTTATTCTCATTATTGCGTTTAGATTTTTCCCAACCCGGCTCGTTCCACACCGGTGCCACTTCTGAATTATCCGCCGAAAATCACAACGAACTGTTCAACGTTGTCTTACACAGGCACCATTTCCAGCTTCTAACCTCCGCTCGGCGCTGTATACTTCCTCCCCATCTAGATCATACCCGCTATATGACAAAGCACCTGCTACCAGCTTGACAACCACAACTTGACGTAAGATACGGCCACCATGAATCTTCAGACGAGACTGCAGCACATGTCACACATTTTCGCGTTAACCCCAACAGCATTGGCAGAAGACATCAATCCCGGGAGCAATCTCGGGCGAGATAATCAAAATAAATCTACAAAATAATCTACCAGTGTGGAGTGAAAGTATAAATTAAATTATAGAGACACTTCTTAAAGGTAGCTTCCGTGTAAAAAGAAGAAGAAGATGATTAATATAAAGAAGTCTTGTAGAAGAAGAATAAGAAGGCAGTTTGACATCCTCAGGTAAATAACAGACACTTTACATTGTTACATAACTTTTCAATAACCAATGGATATTGATTGATTTTGATTTTCACAACCTCATAAAACTATGGTCCTCCTCACTATTATTTTGCGTTTCAAGTAATCGGACGTTCTAATGTTCTCACAAGTCGGAGTACTAGATCAGGAATAAATTAGAACTCTTCAAGTCTAGAAACGTTCCTCGGTAAATGACGGAAGATTAAGGGAATGAAATAAATGGGCAACAGGAAAATACGACAATAGGGCAACAGCGCTTCGAGCACGTGGAGAGATTTTCAAAGGTTCATTAGAAAGGTAACATCGTTCTGGCCCTCTCGGGACATTAGGGCAACTCATTGTTCTCAAGCTTTACAAACACGAAAGAAGCCTAGAGTGCTGGCAGCAACGACCGAGGGGTATTTCTCTTGGTAAATAATTTACGGGGACCAACAAGACAGAATGATGTCTATTGTTTAACTAAAACTTGTTTTTTCGAATGTAAAAGAGTACTTTTAGGGGCAAAGCGATATCCATTGAGAGACAAAAAGCATTCGTGGGAGTTTACGAGCATTCGGTAATACCTTGTGAGGCAACTTATTAATTACGAGGTCCATATCTTTTTTCACACCCAAAAATAAGCCTTTAGAGTGAATAAATTTAATTTATTCTAGGGTTTTACGACAACCTTGTTTTCTTTTTCTTGTTATTCACGTGTGGAATTTCAAATGGGTTTATTATCATCTTGGATTACATAAAGTTTTTTGTTTCAATGTTGTCTTCCGTGGATGTAGTACAGACCAAGACTTGTCATTCGCCTAACTGTTGGTGAGGAGTGCACGAGTCTATTAGAGATAACCTTTTTTAGAGATAACCTATTGTTTGCTTCCCTTTTCCTATTCTTGTTAGCTAATAAATGCATGCTAACTGATGTGCATAGATTTTCAGGCGCTTCACAAATCCTACCCTCACAAAATGATTCTTAGGTATTCGCAATTACACTGATCCTCGTAAAGGTACATTTTAGGTTGTTGTTCATGGTGTCAGTTAGGTTTAGTCGTTAGTAGTTCGTTGGTGTTGGCGTTTAAACCTCGTTTTTCGTTCGTTTTGGTGCAATAATTTGTTTGATTATTTTGATGAAGAGGCCTGTTTTGACTGGTCTGATTGGGAAAGAAAGTATTGAACTCCCACACATCGTCGCGGGTACATCAGAAGAGTTTTGGCATCACATCAAATTAATTATTAACAGGTCCCTTGAATTTAGGGTCACTATTTATAAACAAAACTTGGAATGTTTTTTTAGGTGTACCTTTTTTGCGAAGTCACTTTACTACGGGTTTTGGTCTTTTCTATTGACACGATATTAGGTAGATATTCAATGACATTTTCATGCATTACAATTATTGACGATAAAATTTATGTTCAAGATATTATTCTGATACGATACCATTTTGTGTAAGTGGCATATAGTTACATTAGGATTTTTAGCACATTTGGTCTTCGTTTTCCTGGGTGTAGTAGGTCAATCCCGCCATCATAATTCAAATTTCTTCTATTTTGGTTCATTACTCAATAATAAACCATTGTAATCGCTCTTGAAAGAAAAAATTCTAACCCCCCTTTCATGGTTTACGTTTCAAAGGGTGTAGAATCCGAATCTTCAATAAAAATTTTTCCGTCCTTCCGCCGTACGCACGATTTCTCCCAACCGGCTGGAGCAAAAGATCTGAAATTTTCAGGAAAATCCATGTTGGTCCGACAACGCCCCAATTTTTGAGCCAGCTATCTCACTTAATTTAAAGTGCCCTTTAAGGGTTGTCAAAGTTTTGTAAAATCCCTACAAACCTCAAAAAAAGTAAAGGCGGTCTAAATTTGTACTCTTTTTGAAGAACACTCCACGAGGAATCGAATGAGCCCCTCCCCAGGTCCGTAGGTCAAACCCTTCTCGATCTATGGCCCGATTTATGGTGCCAACTTTCCCGTTATTTTGGTTTATTATTGTTTTTGTGTTGATATCAGTTACCTAGCGACGTAGTGATGTAGTAATGTGGATACTGGAGTGAACTCCTAAAAGGCTTTGTAGGTGATACACGGGTTGAAGCATTCTGAAATTTCCAGGAAAAATCAGAAAATCTGACATTTTCAGGAAAACGCTGCAAATTCTTCTATTGGATTTCTGGAGGCACACAAATATGATCACCTGATCAATCCAAATAGGTATTTTGGTTAAGAACCGATTTAAGTGCTCTATGCATCCCTCCTGAAATTCAATAATCGCTTCATCACCTGTGAAACACGCACACTCCAAAGCTTAGTAGAAATTCAAATAATGAATAATTGAATAATAAACCCCAGTGAAAGAATTTGCAGCGTTTCATGCTTGAGTTATTGTACGGAGGAACAGATACTATTGATTCCAACGTATTCGAGAGATTTTCAAATTTTCATTTCAGGATATTCAAAATCGGATTTCCAGGAAGAAAGTTTCCGACAATGTAGGTTTCTAATAGTGGAGCCACGTCATTGCATTGGCTTATTAACGTTATTTTAGTTTAAATATTTTTCTCCTAAAAAATCTTGAAATTACATAACAATCTGCGGCATTTAGAAAGTGATTAGTTCAGTGAAGCACATCAAGCGTGAGGGATAATTGAACGTAGATGTTTTGCACGTTGGGAGAAGAAGTTAGGTAATAGCTATACTCTTGGGATTCGGTCAAACTCAAGCCATCATACACACAAATTAATATGGCGGGGAAGCGACAGGATTGGTCGCTCGAACTGTGACATTTCTATAAGCGGGAGAGCGAACAAAAGGAAAGGAGAGGTGATTCAGCTCAACGCTCTTTAAATAGAAATTTCAAACACCGGTTAGAATGGCGCAGCGGGTAGTCGAGCTTATTATGCAAGTCGGGATTTTACCGGTGACGGTCTAAATGTGGTTATTCCTGTTTGAGTTTGTTTCGAGTTGGGTTGCGCATGAAATGGATACCGTGATTTCAATTTCCATCGCTTATCCTGCTTTTATCACAATTTCATTATTCCATATTTTTGGTTTCTACGTGTTGGTTAAAGCGACGACTCAATCTAACCCCGTCTGTGGAAACAACCGTTGATTGAATCCTTGATGAGTACAAGTTACGCCGTTTATATCAATTCCAGACACATTGGGCTTGCAAAATAATAATGGTCATGATGGTGCCAGTCAGATCGTATATTACAGCTAACCTTCACCACAGCAGCAGTGCTAGGTCTAAAAAATTCTATTCATAGAATTGCTACTTCTAGCAGTAGAAGGACATCTTCGTCTGAGATCCTACTCACCGTTGTGATAATCCCACACAAAATTTTGTTGGATTCAAATACAATGTGGTTGATTCACCCTTTCCCTAATTCTTCCTTGCGATGAACAACATTGTGCGCCAGTTTTCCTCGAGTACCACAATGCTCTACTCTGCCTTAACGTTCTAACGTGAATCCCCCTTTCCCGAAGATAACATATTATTTGGCATACTAATCAATACTTAATCATCTTTTCAGTGGGTATAGTTTTGATCATCTCATCAAGCCAACCCATTTGATGTGTAGTTCTGTTGATAATTACAAATTTTATTGGCTTATTATTCAATAATAAACCATTGTAATCGCTCTTGAAAGAAAAGTCTAACCCCCCCTGCAAATTTCATGGTTTACGTTTCAAGGGGTGTAGAATCCGAATCTGCAAAAAAAAATTTTCCGTCCGTACGCCGTACGCACGATTTCTCCCAAACGGCTGAAGGAAAAAAGCTGAAATTTTCAGGAAAAATCCGTGTTGGTCCGACGACGCCCCAATTCTTGATCCAGCTCTCTCACTTAATTTAAAGTGTTCTTAAGGGTTCTCAAAGTTTTGTAAAATCCCTAAAAATCTCAAAAAAAGTCAAGGCGGAATAAATTTGAACTTTTTTTTGAAGAGCATTCCATGAGCAATCGAATGAGCCCTTCCCCAGGTCCGTAGGTCAAACCATTACCGATGTATGGCCCGATTCATGGTGCCAATATTTGCGTCATTTTGGTTTATTTTTGTCTTGATATCAGTAACCTAGTGATTAGTGATGTAGTAATGTGGGTACTGGAGTGAACTCCTAAAAGGCTTCGTAGCCGATACACGGGTTGAAGCATTCTGATAACCATAAAAAACGCTGCAAATTCTTTCACTGGGGTTCATCATTCTATTGGTTTGCGTTCATGATTTGAATTTCTACTAAGCTTTGGAGTGTGCGTGTTTCACAGGCGATAGAGCGATTATTGAATTTCAGGAGGTACACAAATATGATCAACTGATCAATCCAAATAGGTATTTTGGTTTAGAACCGATTTAAGTGCTCTATGCATATCTACTGAAATTCAATAATCACTCTATCACCTGTGAAACACGCACACTCCAAAGCCTAGTAGAAATTCAAATCATGAACGCAAGTACTTTTATCTAAGTACTATGTCTCGTCTAGGTTGTTTTTTCAACAACTTTTTGTACCCAATAATTCAATAATAATAATTTCTAATTGATTTATATCGATGATAATTAGATTGATAAATAGGCCCATTATGAACTTATGACCTTACCGACTCCTAGTCAGCTTGGCTGAACCCTCCTCCCCAATAGGTGATGTGCAAGGCAAGCGCACTAACCCCGTCTGGTTTCCCCTAATAAAGTTGGTTTTGAAGGTGACAACTACTTCTATGTCTTAAGAACGAATAGCGCCGATTTCTGATGAGCAATTACGTTGTGCAAGACCAAAAGAGTCGTGAAAGGTTCTACACAGGACATCCGTTCCGAAGATGACTTAGACAGTGGAAACCGACGCCTGCCAGACGAGATTTTAACTCGGGTGAGTAGGTTGGAAGCGAACTCTTGATACTCGTCCCCCCACGGATAGACGGAGCTGCAAGGGTGACGTCAACCTCTTCCCCGCCGCCATCACCACGTTATTCATCGTCCAAAGCCCTGAACACCTGAGATATCTCATTACGACCGTCATCAAGATGCGATACAAGAAGGACCTCTTCTTGCATCGTTGAACGCATGAAAAGGCTTGGTATCTTGTGCAACGCCCTCTTCCCCTTCGCCAAGTCTCGAAGGAGTTTGAACTTTTTATTTGAGGAAACTGGGAATATCGGTACCTACTTTGACTCTTCTGAAGCGAACTTTTTCACCCTGTAACCGCATGACGTCGCAAAAAGTTCTCAACATTTTTCTTGTCCCGACCTCAACGAAGCGGTTCCCACATTGTGGCGAGGAGGAGAACCAGAATGAAAAAGTCCGCCCAGATGCTGGGAGTCTTTCCCTTTTCCTTTATCAAATCACACACAATACAATTTTCAGATTACCCACAGAACCGACTGAATGCTATGGTGACGTAATTTATGTATTTCAATTAAAAATCATCTACAAAGTACAGTTGGGTACAATACAATCTCATATCTGATTATGAGAATATACCTAATCTAGTCATCTCATGAAGCCGGTATTTTTTTTTTTTTTGACAGTAGATGTTATTTTTCATTAATAATCATTAGAACAATGAGAATACTACTATGGAAAACAACATCTCTGCATCGGTCAGTCGCTCAGACAAGATTAGGTTTTTCTGTACAAATACTGGAGTATGTTACTGAATTCCCGTTCTGAACGATCATATTGGACCGTCATCAAATGTAAAGCAAAGTTCTTTCGTCGCAAGTAACCTCGGAAATTTTCTTCTTAATATATAACTGAAACTTGTATGAAAATGGGGAAGTGATGGAATGGTGCAGTTGCTCCTACCATGAGATGAATGCGGATAATGCCCACAAAACTCAGAGGATGTCCAAGATGCTAGAAGGCGTCTGATATATCTCCCGCGGCGGCGGATTCAAGATTCGGGAAGGGAAAGCTAACCATATGCATCACAAATTCCAAATTCAAAGGTAGTGTAATGAAAGGTCTGTCTTTTGACAGTATGCTTGTTGTCACATAAACGTTCATTGCAGGGGAACTATTTCAATGCAGTTTCATTAAGTGCAAGTTTATTGAAAACTACTGTAACTCTCTGATGGATTAATGGGTAGCTGGGAAGAGGTAGTCGAAATATAACGAGCACGATAGAGATAGTCGTGGTTTTAGATAGATGATGTTATTATTCATTAAAAGGTTACGCATCACGTGAATTTCCCTCTGCTGAAGGTTGCGAAAAACGCAGGGCCATTTGGTCAGTCCTTTGTTTTCGAGCTTCTTTTCTTTCTTTGTGTTGCCATAAATGCCTTTGGTCAACTCATTACTTCGTCCTTTTGTTTTTAAGGCCAACATTTTCGCTAGAAGCTAAAAGTGCGGAGGAAAAAACAAGACCGAAAAGGGGTTCGGCTAATTGAAATTCACAAAGAATTTTATCAAGCAAGGCGTCGTTTAAAGCTCGTTTTAATAGCTTGACATCCACAGAGCACTCAGCTTCCCGCCGCTCGACGCGAGGAAGGGCGGTATCGTTGAGAGTGTTATTACTGCAGGGTGGTGACGCGGTAAAGAGGGTAGGGTGTCTCTCCTGACCTGCGGCTGAAGGGGAACTTCGCTTGACTATGCACAAAGGGAAGGCAGGTCCTCGGATGTAAGTGACTAGAATGGGGTCAGAGATGTGGGTTGAGTCAGACATGCATCTACCTTCTGTTCTTTGGGTGCGGCGCTATAAATGGGCCACGAACCCTTTACGGTTTCACGAGCTATAAATATTTTCTTGCAAAGTCCTACTGAGATTTTCTCATTAATTTTAAAGTGATGCCATGGTAAATTTCGAAGAAATTTATATAGAATATCCGAAAAACAAACCAATTACTTAAACTTAACCGTCATCCTTTTGTTTCAGCAAATATACATCATTACCTCTGGAAAAACGCTGCAAATTCACTGAGGTTTATTATTCAATTGGCTTGCGTTCATGATTTGAATTTCTACTAAGCTTTGGAACATGTGTGTTTCACAGGTGATAGAGCGATTATTGAATTTCAGGAGGCACACAAATAGATCAACTGAACAATCCAAATAGGTATTTTGGTTGAGAACAGATTTACGTGCTCTATGCATATCTCCTGAAATTCAAAATACTCTATTTGAAACATTGACTCAAAGCTTAGTAGAAATTCATATTGAATAATTGTGCAGGGTTTGTTTTTTATTTTCAATCAAGCAACCAAGATCAATTTTGTTTTTTCGAATGGAAATCCCCATTTTTTATTGCAGATTCGGATTTTACGAAAATTTTAATGACCATTTGGCTCCTCAATCGATTTTATTGACCGCGCGCAACCCGCCCAGCGAGCGCTCAAAGATGAATTTCAACCCAGCTTTGGATGTGTGTGTGCCAGAATTGAGATGAAAGCATTCAAATGGCCCATGAATTTGATTGTTTTTCAACGCTGATTCAACCAAAGTGCTATCCATTTGGATTGATCCATTCTTTTTGAATGAAATCATCGATTTTCTTATAAAGGGTAACGAAAATCCCGATAAAGTGTTAAAAAATCCAAATCATGAACGCAAGCCAATTGCATGATAAACCCCAGTGAAAGAATTTGCAGCGGTTTTTTTTATGGTTATCAGAATGCTTCAACCCTTGTATCGGCTACAAAGCCATTTAGGAGTTCACTCCAGTATCCACATTACTACGTCACTAGGTTACTGATATCAACACAAAAACAATATTAAACCAAAATAACACGAATGTTGGCACCATAAATCGGGCCATAGATCGGGAATGGTTTGACCTACGGACCTGTGGAGGGGCTCATTCGATTCCTCGTGGAGTGTTCTTCAAAAAGAGTACAAATTTAGGCCGCCTTGACTTTTTTTGAGGTTTTTAGGGATTTTACAAAACTTTGACAACCGATCAAACAAAAGTTTGATTGATTTGCAATGAGCACGCAGATTTAAAAGAAGTCAGTTGTGTGAGGTAATTGAGTTGTTCTAATGTAAATAACGCTTTTTTCGCTAGGAATATCTTGTTCATTTTCACTGGATGTTGAGATTGAAATCCGAACATTGCGTTTAGAAGGGGTAAACAGAAAATATAGAACTCTTCAAGGCACCAGGGAACAAATTATAAAATGGTTCGGATAGTCGTAGAACCTGTATCGTCAATGAATTTTAATGCTGAAGATGGCAGCTTCCAGGATAGGAAATATCAGCCAGGATGGGTTGGAACTTGAGGTAAAGGAAGTAGCGAGCAATAATACGACGGATGTCGGGAGGTTCTTCGCATCACATCGTTCACTTGCAACGGAGAGAGTACTTTGATGTAGGAGAGCTTCAACCACCGAAGTGGTTTTTTATGTGTCAAAAGTACACATTGAAAGGATCACCTCATAATCCACCGCCGACCCTTGTTGGCACTATAACGAAGCTGACACCATAGGGAAGCAATAAAGGTGCGGTTGTATACATTCAATGGACCCGGTCCGTTTTGCATAGTTATTGCTTTTCCAGACCGGTACGTCTGGGTCCTGCTCGGAGAATTCAACTCCTTTTTACGGGGAATTGTCTCTGATAAGTCAACTTTGGCTGTTGAAATCCGACAGATACGCGGTTGAGCGAAACACAAGCTGAGAGAATCCAGTGGTCACGAATTTGGGATGAACAGTGTCAGATTTATAATAACAACACCACACAATTGTTTTTAGAAGGGTTAAACAGAAAATATAGAACTCATCAACGGATTTTCCTCTCCAAAAGCGAATTTTTTGTGTTGAAAAAGGGTAGTAATTAAATTAATTAAAGACAATATATATTTCACCATAAGATTGAAAAATTTTTTTTTTAATCCTACAGAGCCACACACATTAGTTTCAGCCAACTAATGTTCTAATTAAGGATAATATCGAAGGATTAATACCATCGAATTGTACATAACATCCTTATTGAGGTTCAACAAGATCTAAAAAAAAAATCACTGCGGTTTGTTATTCAATTGGCTTCCGTTCATGATTTGAATTTCTAGTAAGCTTTGGAGTGTGCGTGTTTCACAGGTGATAGAGTGATTATTGAATTTCAGGAGGCACACAAATATGATCAACTGAACAATCCAAATAGGTATTTTGGTTGAGAACAGATTTACGTGACCTATGCATATCTCCTGAAATTCAATAATCGCTCTATCACCTGTGAAACACGCACACTCCAAAGCTTAGTAGAAATTCAAATCATGAATCATTGAATAATAAACACCAGTGGGAAAATTTGCAGCGTTTTTTCAAGAGCGATTACAAAAATATTCTTTTTGAAAATTTTAAATTTCGTAAGACGGAGCATGCATATCAGAATGCTTCAAAACGTGTATCGGCTATAAACCCTTTTAGGAGTTCACTCCAGTATCCACATTCACAACAGCAATAGGTTACTGCGATCAAAACAAAAAAAAAAAAACTCTTGTGTTTGTTTTGATTGCAGTAACCTAGTGGTGTAGTGAATGTGGATGCAAATGTTGTCACCATAAATCGGACCAAACATCGGGAATTGTTTGGCTACGGACCTGGGGAGGGACTTATTCGATTCCTCATGAAAAGTTATTTTTAAAAAAGTCCAAATTTAGGCCGCCTCTGACTTATTTTGAGGTTTTTAGGGATTTTACAAAACTGTGACAACCCTTGAAGTAAACGAAACGTAAACCATGAAATTTTCAGGGGGGGTTACATTTTTTTTTCAAGAGCGATTACAATGGTTTATTATTGAATAATAAACCAAAACCATCCTCTCCAGTTCCCCCACATGTCAGAAACCCTGTAGGTACGGCAATGATTGATGATCTATGTCAACAATTGGTTTGGTATCTGTGATTTTAAATATACAGCTGAATAATCCATGCATACAGAAACCGTAAAATGTGTCCTACAAAATTAATATCGAGTTACAAACCCGAAGGACGCGGGTGGTGATACAATGATGCACTTCTGATTCATCTCCCAAGGATACGGATTCTAAAATCGGGAAGGGCCAACTAACCATATCCATCACAAACTCGAGTAATGTTTAAAAAGTGGGATTTTTTCTGAAACACACTCCGCGCCATGAAACGGTATTCCTTATTTTGATGTTGACATACATGCCTTCAAATAGAAGCATAAGCAGACACGAAATGAAAGTGGATTAGAATGTGTAAAAAGTAAATGAATCTCTTAATTTGGAGCGTTACATCTGTTTATTCTTGTCATAAACGTTTCGTCCCGCAGCGGGGACTTCCTCAGTCTAACTATGTATAACTACTAGCATACTTGAGGCATTGACATGGTGGTGGCACCACACATATCTTGTTGTTTGTTACTTTTAGCTCTGTAGTTGACGTTAAACTGTTCACTCCTCCCTGTCCATGTACTCAAGTTGGTCATACTCTCTATTGCTCAGTTGTTTGATCTCAACTGCGTCAATTAGTTGAACAACTTTGTCTTAAACAACAACTTGAGATCAAACAACTGAGCAATAGAGAGTATGACCAACTTGAGTACATGGACAGGGAGGAGTGAACAGTTTAACGTCAACTACAGAGCTAAAAGTAACAAACAACAAGATATGTGTGGCGCCACCACCATGTCAATGCCTCAAGTATGCTAGTAGTTATACATAGTTAGACTGAGGAAGTCCCCGCTGCGGGACGAAACGTTTCTGACAAGAATAAACAGATGTAACGCTCCAAATTAAGAGATTCGGAATGAATGTGGTCACTCCACTACCCACACCCACTATTAAAAAGTAAATGTAAATAGGAGCGATTTTTCATTCACCATCGAAATGCGACCGATATAGTGGCGCAAGGGGAATGGTGACTTTACGCTATCTGCTTTCCCAGTCATTATGCGATCGAAATGTAAAACTTCTCACATTCACAAACCCTGATTTGAATATCGAAACAAATGTTGACGTTTCCGGTTTCTGATCGTGGCGATGATATCGCGCGCGGGGGAGGTTTTTCTGGGCCATTAAACCGAAATTGGTCGTTTCGAATGATCTCTCTCCCAACGCCCGGCAGCCGTTCTGTATATGAAGAGGAATGGAAGATGACTCCGAATCGAATTCAGATAAAGGTTAAAATTGGAATCACAAATGGGCGCTTTTGCACCGCTTAATGTTATGAATACTTGTCGTAAATAAGACATTTTCGGATGCTAATGGCACTTTTGGGGATTCGGATCGTCTAGTGGGCGATTGGTGAGGCGTTCTCGCATAACGGCCCATTCTTTCAATTGAATGTCGGTTTCATATGGATGTCGAAATACGATGACATTATCGATGTTTATGATCTTACGTGGTCGTGAGAAGAGCGAGGGATGTGGGCTAAACTGACAAATAAGTTAATTAATAGTGATTTTCTTTAGCGTTTCGAGTCGAATAAATTATGCTTATTTCCTAAGAGGACGGAATTTCAAAATTCGCTTTACTCACCATGCGCCTTAGGATGCCGCGTAGTAGTAAGTTGTCAGATAAACTGCGAATACAAAGAATTAAACTTCTGTAACCGACCAAAGTTTCGAAATATCTGTCTACACCAAAAGCCACTTTTAAACGGTCAGTGATGAGAATAACCAGTTCCCTCTTCCCATTTCTTGAAATTTCTATCACCAATGTTGTTGTTGTTGTTGTGAAAGTTCAGCAGAGTAACTTCAACCGAAGAGGCAGGTACTCCATTATGTCACCACCTTGTCATTTGGCAGCAGAGCGTTGTTGAAAGTTGCTGACTTAACTTCCTTGTCTGATGAATGAGCTATAACTGACGAGATTTATTTGACACATAGACAGCACCTTTCCTCTTGATTTTCGAATGCCCCATGAGTGTGATGAAACTATCAGTAAACTTTAATGGAACGAACTTCTAAAGATCACATTTTAAATTGTTCCCGGAGATTTAAAATATGATATGAAAAATAAATAGCAAATGTGTTATTTGGGTTGTTTGATCAGCAGTTCTTCAACTTAGTGTTGCGAATATCGGTAAATGAACATCATCACGCGATACAACTCGAAGGAGTGTCTCAAAATCATGAATTGAATACCTCCAAAAAGGTAATATTTTGCATTTTGAGCATATTTTTCTTGCCATAGCATGATTGTGTTGTAGGTTTATATATCGTGGGGTTCCGAGTAAAAGTGACCAAGTAACATTTGCAAAATTTTACAGGGGAGCGATCTGAAGTTTCACCTATTTTCTTCTTACGAACACTGGTTGTGTGATGTCTCATCCGACTATGTATCGATTTTTCTTTATCATGTAGGTAGTTAGCTAGTGTCCTTCTCTCATATCGTGCTTCAAAATTCACTTCAGATTAAATAAGAGCTGTTTTCCGGAAAACTCTATTTGATCATTTTTACCTGCCTGGAGTTTCAAGCTTTACTCATTTGGTCAATTCAACTCTTCGAAAATCCGTCTTATAGTTACATGAAATTGAGGGATTGAATAGTTTTTTCGTTAATTTATCATGTTGCCAAGCATCTAATAACAATGATATACCTAGTTCTGTTAGAAAAGGTTATCCATTACCTATCACTGTAGTTGGTCATTTTCACCTGCCCACTATGCAATAACAAATCTTACACAGTAAAAGTGATCAAATGGCAATTGATAACATTTACATGCACCAGCGAGAGTAGATTTATAATCCATCTCGTGTTTTGTGGTTGAGTTCAAATGCCATTTGGTCACATAAAACTCTTTGGGTCAGGCAGGTAAAATTTATTTTCAAGTATTTCTTGCACATCAGTTTGAAGATAACGTTCTTAGCAACAACACACAGTAGACAACGTTCCTTAGTACCGGAATGACAAAAAAAGCTCATTTTGAAAAAATGTTACTTGGTCCCTTTTACCCGGAACCCGACGATATGCACATACAGATACTATCCAGAAATGGTTAATTCCATGTGATATCTGTCCGATTCCCATTCCCACAGTCTTGGGATTACGATGATTTACTGAATTTCGAAGAGAATAGATATAAATCAGCGTAGTTTTTATTTCAAGACTAGCTCTCGCTCATCCCATCACGTTACTGTCACTTCTGTTCCTCACGACGATGAGATATGGTAAATTGCATTCTCATTTGACGACGCTTGGCAATCCTCGACGTGTTTGGCATCTTCTATTTTTCATCCTTTTCAACTCTAACCGCTTGGAAGGCCCCTCCTAATGGGAGCTGGTAGAGGCATCTTTGATTTGTGGATCTCCGGCACTTGTTACACCGACTGGATTTACGACTCAATCTGTTTGGGAGCCTGGACGGAAACCATCTTTGCGTCTCTTCCAACTGACAGAATGTAAAAAAGTATTGTAGCTTCAGGGAAAAATCATAATTGCCAGAGATTCTGTCAATAACTTTTTTCTGTGTAAACTGTGAAGGGTGCAAATTATCCACGCTGGATTCAATTAGTCAATAATAAGAGAGTTAAGAAGCTTCTGAATTTTAGGAACTATCTTAAGTCCTATGCATGGTGAATCTCGGCTCATCAACCGCTCAAGATTTCAATATCTAACTTTTTTTTGTCAAAAAGAGGCTCAAGGGGCTTCCAAAGGTGAAAAACTCAGAACTGAAAAGCTTATGTGATGGATCACATCACTTGCATTTTGTCATGAAGCACTAAAAACATAAATCAATCACAAAAACTTGGTGTTTCCCTGCCACATGATATTCTGAAATGCCTACCCTGAGGGTATTCAGTTTTTACATATTTTCATATGGCACCAACTCAATCACTCCAACAACCATACAAAAAACAAAAAATCGTTATTTTTTAGTCCCCCCCCCCCCCCCCCATTTTATTTGTCTACCCTAGCGAAAGGAGCCTGTAACTTGTGTCCTTTGGATAACTAATTTCCCGATAGGATAGATAACCAAATTACGGTTGTTATTAACATCGTTCTAGTAAGAGATTACTGAGTACGCTAAGAGAAACCAACTTAAGAGATACCAAGAGAAAACAATGATAATACCAAGTTAGACCTTCTCAGATCCATTTATTTGCCGAAGCTTCAAGGTTCTTTTAGTAAGACTATAATGAAATGTTACACTAATTAGAAAAAAGGGCTGGCTGTAAACAAATTGGAATGATGTCGAGCCGTGAGGGTACCTACCAAAGTGGCAGGGCTTGAGTGATGTGCGTTCGAGAGAAGTAATTAAATGAGGCCCTCTCTCACCAGCCCTCCCATATCCCTCTTTCTAATTTCGGTTCCTTTTTAATATTTTCCAACATAATATCTACTTATTTCAAAGATAGTAACTGAATCAAGATAGTTGTGATGTGTTTTGACGTATGTGTGTTGAACGCGTTGTCGAAACTTCAACACATTTTTTTAACGTTTCTTGAACCCAATTTGATTAACATTTGATTGTAGAATAACAGTAATAATTCGAAATTTTTGCTGGTTACTGAATGAATGAAGACAAAAATTAAAAATCGTTTAGAAAAGGAGTATGGTTTAGCAAAGATGTCCTCTCTGCTCACCTGCCATCTAAATTTTAGCGAGATCGGACCAATGGAATCTGGCAAAATGATGTTTAGTGGATTTTACTTTGAGGTACGTATTTCTAAGGGATGAAATTCATAGGAGACCACCCACAGCCTAACACACACACCCTGAAAATGTCATAAAAATCCGATGAAAATTGTAGGAATGAAGCTTGTTAGAAGGACCTGTGGACATATGACACACAACATGGTTTAACACAAAAAACGAGAGTGGAAACTTTGATTTTGAAAAAATTGAGTTTTTCTTCTCCCGAGAGCAAAACATTGCTTCAGCTGAAAATCTTTAGGTTGCCTCGGGAGCAATGTTATAATTATGTTCGATTATAATCGACTACAGTTATTGACTCTTCAGTGGTACAATCTTTCGGATGTATGGAAAACTAATTTCAGCATTAAAGCGTTTACGTGGAATTTCAGACCTCGATTGCTGATAACGTCTAGTCATTTGTTGGAATGGTGCGGATTGATCCTAACCAATCGCTTTCATCTCTGTTATAAATGCTCTCACCGAAGAATCCTTAAATGCGCAAAATTAAAATCGTAGTAGCTATTGTAACCTCCTACAATTAAGTACAACAAACTTTCGTAAAATTACCACCAATTTTGAGAGAAGAGCCCGAGATGGTCCATCAATAAATATAGTCACTGACTGATCAATGGTGAGATATGTGCATGCTCAAACATGGATCTGAATCTGAGTTGTAGCTGTTCCACCAACATTTGTATTTTTCTTGACAAAGTTAGTAACTCTCTGCACATTTCAACATGTGTATGTTATCAATCTATCACTAATAAACTGTGTTTAAGGTTCTATTAAGCTGTGCTAAACAATAACGTGTTAAACATTGCTACATTTGCTATAAATTGTTTCAATTAACCACCTTCCACTCTATATTTTCTACATTTCTATAGCAACATACACACTATGAATACGAGGATGCTATAATGCCATGATCCACTTTTGCTGGAATGTTGGTTCACACTACAGTTGACTGCCAGTAACCCTAAGTTTTGAGAACCAACAAGTACCCTTTTGGAATATAAATATTAATAATCATAATAACAACATAAAGTATTTATATTGTTATGTGTACCATTATTTTCAACTTAATTATTCGATTTTGGTTCAATATTTTTGGTAATAAACGTCTGTGAGGGACCTTGAAAAAAAATGGTCCCTTCGTAAGTTAAGCTCATACATTTTTTCCCAAGTGGCTCAATCTGGATTAAAAAGATGAATCGGAAGGTGAGCAATGAAATATAAATATAATATAATATAATCAGATTAGTTTGGCAAATCAATTTGAATTTTTGGCATATTATCAAATTGAAAATTTTGGCAAATTAATTTGAACCTTTGGCACAAATCAATTTTAATATTTTTGGCACCTCAATTTAAACTTTCGGCGACTCAATTTCAACTTCTGGCATACCACTTCGAGCTTTTGGCATATCAATTTATACTTTTCACAAATCCCAACTAACCCAACATTCCACCCCATATAATGATCAAGAAATGTTTTTTCTCTCTCTCTATGAAATATAAATTGCCTAACGAATTTCAGGTTTGTCTATCTCTTCCCTGATAGATTAAAAAATTCATTATCAAAAATCATGAACAAGAAAGAACAATTAATGCAAGATGGTACCATCTTGGTAATGGATAGTGCAAGTTGGTACCACCTTTAGCCCTTAACCCGTTCCGCGACACATGGGTATCAGGTACCCGAGCGAAATTTCAGAATTTTGTGTTGGCAGCCCTGCTCGCCCATTTCTCAAACAGTGCCTCTCTATTTTCTCCTCAGTTTGTCTTTAAATTGTGGAGAGATTTTATTTTCATTGAGTACAATTATATCGGCAATTAGCTCCATCAAACTTTAATGGTAAACCGTTATTGAATGGTTTTTATATGAATTGAAAGTATTTGAAACTACAAGAAATAACATTACTGTCAATGAACGGACAGCAAATCAACCGTTCATATTGATTTGTTATTTTTTCAAGCAGAACAGAAACCGAGTTTCCTTTCTGATCGTGCAGGGGAATTCATGCCATTTTCAAAAGCAGTCACTTTCATTGATTCTTCAACAGATGAATGGAGTGAAAGACGGTCTTGACTTTGAAGCCTAAACAGCGCAAAACTTGTTCGAAGTAAAATGAGGAAACTTTCTAAACTCTCGGAGAGATGCCGTAGGAGCAAACAACCTATTTTGGACTTGCCTCGACCTCGATCCTCGCCGATTTCCAGGACAGACGGTCGCTGTCTACAGCGGCGGATTGAAATTTTCCCCCCAACCCCGCCTTCGTCTTAAAAGTTTCGAGACCGCAAACTTGTTGAGACAGGTTCACACAATACATAATTTAATAAAACAGTGGAAATTTCAGCTCTTTGTGGAAGTAGTCGGATGTCAGTCTAGTTCAGATAAGACGAATTAATGTGTGCCCAACCAGAAAGACGTTGAAACTAGCAAAAAGTCTGCCAAGTAACTTCATCCGTGGTCATTGAAATGCTCTAAATATTCTACCGCTTAAACTGTACAATTCTTGAAAATGTTATACATGACGAATGAAACTATAAAAGTTAAATATTTGATTATTTTTTGGTGTATTTTGGTAACTTCGACAAACCTTATGTCGGGTATGGCAGGCGAGAGCTTTCAGGACCGCTTCCTTCTTTAAAATTTCGATTTTACTATATCCAGTAACGAGCATTTGTAATCAACGAAAGATTTCTTCACTCAAAATTTGTTGGTTTACGTTTCAAGTTGTTTCAATACACAGGTAGGTTTTAGGGAATCGAATAGTACTAACTTTTTTTTACCAGAAGTTGTCTGAAAATCAACCATTTACGAGGGATATGATCGCAACCTCGAAAATCAGTTTAACGTAGTCGCCTGCAATTCAATGATCTAAGTTATTAACAGCTTGCAGCGTTATACAAGCAAATGGAAAATCGACAGGATTTCTAACCGTGAATTACCTAACACCACCGGTTTTCTCGACAACCTAATTTGCAAAAGCCAAACATTTTCATTTTTTTTAAAAAAAAAGCTTCCCTTTTTTTGTCTGAAGTAGAAATTGCTTACGTATAGCAATTAGTCTTCTCTGAACAAATTCGGTTTTATTTCTAACAAACAGTATATGTATACTAAAATTACACAAAATACTCTCGGTCTTACGATATGTTTATTGATGGGGGTGCACTGAATGGCTCCCCGTGAGCCGCAAGGAATACCAGGTTGTTTGATTGTTGCCGCTCACAATTCGCCTCTTTGCTTGGTAATTTGCAGCTGACGTTTTTATGGTTGCCATTGTCTTGGGACGGAACAATTTTAAAAAGAAATTGTTGGAGTTGAAAAGGAGATCGAAACTTAATAACATTCATAAAACGAATGCCTATAAACAATATTTACTTCCAGAAACGTTTGTAACACCATATATCTTTATTTGATAGAAAAGCCGTTCCAGATGGGTACAAAATAACAGAACTCATCCCCGCTCTCTCTGAACAACAGCTATTACATGCCAGGACTGTTTACAAGCCAATGGCTGATCTGATGATTTCGGATTTCGTTCTTTCAAACGGGTCAGTGAGCGACAACTACGAACCGTTCAGTATTTCCGGATAGCTCAGTGATCCATTCATTTGAGGGACTCGTTTATCCGGATCTGCACAGGAACGAACGTCACATAACTAATTCCTAAGTCATTATCCTCCGCACCATTACGCAAAAACAGCACCCCCTAAAACTTTTAAATTAGACAGAATCAAGAAGCATGCGCTTTCTTACAGTTTTTAGAACTCATTGATGAACTATAGAAACTTTTGAGCTACGCATAATTGACAAGCATTATAAAATAACATTATTCGTTATTAGTTATTTCGAGTTTTTAGTTTCAGCACAAGGTCCTAAAGAGCGCGGCATCTCATAACTTCTCATTCAATCGAAAACCTTCTACTTTTTCAAAATTTCTCTTCAGCTTGAAACTCCAAATTATTTGCTGGAAAAACTCCGATAGGAAGAAAGTAAATTGACGTCATGGCAGGCATGGAGCGAGTGGCTCCCAGGTTTGAGTCGTTCGCCTATGATTACTTAGTAATCTTTACGCAACTAATTCGGTCACTTCCAAATATCAGGGACCCTTCATATAGCACTTTTTTGGAAAGCTCCAAGTGAGATACTCCAGCTGATTGAATATAATAAAATAAGTTACAGTCCCACGGGCCTCAACGCGTATTTTGAATGTCTCTCCATCGTAACTGTATACATTAACAACTAATTCAGAACCAAGCTTAGGCCAGATACACAGAACACACTTTCAGTTGGGTTTCGCTTGTTTGACCGTGATGTCATGGACGTGGTATTTCATTTTACTATTGTCAATTATGGATCTTTATGGCAATGGCAATGGTAATTGACTAAGAAAACAAATTGAGAATGTAAAAGTGTTTTGACTCATTAAAAAACGCCAAGCATCTGTGAGTATCGCATCCGACCATGTAATTACAATGAAATTTGTTTTCAAGAGTTCGTTTTCAAATCGAGTTTTTTTAAGATTTAGGTTATATAATTATGCATTAATGAAGTAGTGAGATAAGTGTGTACTATTTCGTCCAATTTCAGTGATTCTAATCGTAGATATATATCATATACAATATAAAACACCATTGTAGGTGTTCTGCTATCAGCTTTCGTTTCATACCAAAGGATGAGTAACGGTTGTTGTTCATGTAAGTAGTTGCACGGTGTATCTAGAAGTTAATGAAAAGGTATAGGGACACAGTGATCAGTTGAAGTACCCTTGTGGCTAATTTGGAGCCTAATCGATCTACCCTGCTGACTTATAAATGAGGCTGTTTTTATAGAATCTTCATTTACAATGTAGGATGGTGCAGAATTTAGATAATATACCACTCACACTACCTCCAATGCACGAGAACATAGATCAGAGGTGTAGTAGATGTCCCGTACATTGAGCTGAATGTGGATTGATTCCCCACCACGTTCAGAAGATGACCCAGACGCTTTAAGGCGTTTGATTTATCTCCCAAGGCGATGGATTCATAAATCAGGAAGGGCCAACTAAACATATCCATCACAACCTCTGCGTAATCGTTTGAAGTGTTTTGTTTATGTTTCCCTCCATCGTGTGGTTTGGGGGATTCATCTTCTGCCTACAACATTAGAGCGAAGTAGAAGAGCGAAGGAGACTCAATGGCACGAGGACATAGTGATGACTCTAATTTGAGAGGAGATCCAGACAAAAGCGATGTTTGTCTTTAGAATAAACGGCCCATCCCGCCCAAAAAGTGGAAGGTTTTTATCAGGCGGGGTGTGGTCAGTGGACACAGGAAAAGCATCCTACGGCGACGAAGGGACAAGAAGGGAAGGAAGTGCAGGAATGAGTTCACACGGAGCGTACAGTCTTTGGAGAAGAAGGGGAACCGGGGCGCGGCACCTGTTCTCCCGGATGACTGTACTTCCCCCAAAGAGTCAACCTGGGTGTGAGTGAGACGGAATAGAAGGAAACGGTGAGCCCAACGCGAGTGGGAGGGAGAAGGGGGACCGGTTCTCAACTAATCTCTGAGAGGTCGAATGGGAGACGGGAGGCGCAAGGAGCCCACATAGCGGCCCAGTATGTAAACTACGTAATATCCACCTGTCGCGAGGTCCGGTCGGGGTGAGTGCTCCCCAGACATAAATAGGGCTGTTACGAAAAACGGACCCTTTCATCTTGAAACAATGGAAATCCAACGAAACAGCAGCCCTCTCATGTCCTCAGCAAATGTTCTGAAGGATCTGCGGGAGTTTGGATGTTGAATCGTCGTCAAAACTTGAGCTGTGCCTTTGCTGAAGGCCTGCAAAGTCAAATAATTCTAATCCAAATGATATGACAGGGCCGGGGAGAGACTCCCTGGACCCCCGGATGCTTGCTGCTTGGAGCCTGCGGCTGAAATTAAAGAAATACGGAACTTTAGCCATGCTACTTTTGCGGTTTTCCTTTCGCTAATTTCTTATCATTCTGCTGGTGTCAATTTGCTATTTTCGTGTATGCTATTTCGGCTTTAACTATGTGACGGATTTGCCCTAATATTACTGATCTCCGTGGTCTACTGGCTTGAAAATATGTACAGTGTGCGGCAGCATAACTTCCTTTTTTTAAAACTTAATAAAACGCATTGTATGAATCAGAAAATTTTTATTCGTTTTTTATAATATAGGCACATACTTACATAAAGTTTTGTTTTACCCAACTTTGAAGATCAAATCAGGTAGGTTGACGTCCCCCATTCTGCATACACTGAGTAAACCGATTTCTGGCGTTTGTCATGACTCCAGCCAGCATAGCAGGCGTTATGTGGGCAATTTCTTCCTGGAGGTTGGCCTTCAAATCTTGTAGGGTCTTTGGACGGTTCACATAAGCACGAGATTTCAAAAAAACCCCATAGAAAAAAATCATAAGGGCTCAAATCGGGAGAGCGGGCTTGCCACTCCAAATCGCCCTTAATTGAGATAAGGCGCTCTGGGAAGTGTTCCCTCAAAACAGTCATCGATGGACTTAGGGGACATTTGGTTCCAACAAGACGGTGCAACGGCACACACTTCGAGAGCATCGATGACTGTTTTGAGGGAACACTTCCCAGAGCGCCTTATCTCAAATACGGGCGATTTGGAGTGGCCGACCCGCTCTCCCGATTTGAGCCCTTGTGATTTTTTCTATGGGGTTTTTTGAAATCCCGTGTTTATGTGAACCGTCCAAGGACCCTACAAGATTTGAAGACCAACATAACGCCTGCTGGCCGGAGTCATGACAAACGCCAGAAATCGGTTTACTCAGTGTATGGAGAATGGGAGACGTCAACTACCTGACTTGATCTTCAAAACTGGGTAAAACAAAACTTTATGTATGTGCCTATATTATAAAAAACTAATAAAAAATTTCTGACTCTTACAATGCGTTTTATCAAGTTTTAAAAAAAGGAAGTTATGCTCCCGCACCATGTATCATAATAAAGCTGTTCAACTGATTGTATAAATGAGGACTTGCAGCTCAGGTTCTCGCAGAACTGTGAAGGCTTATAGCGCTTAGTGATGACTCACCAAGCGTATACGTTATTCTTATCCTATAATATAATATTATATAATTATAATATATAATATTATATTATAATATTTCGCGTCAATACTCCCGCGTCACCCTCCTGCGTTCCCCTTCCGCGTGACGTTTTTCGGCTAGTTAGTCAAAAATTGAACAAGAAAGCTGTTAAAACTTCAAACGACCCAAAATCCGGGGCCCCCTTACGAAATCCAAGCCCAGGGGCATCGGGTCCAGTGCCTCCCTCTTCTCTACGAGGCTTGATATCGCATACTCGTAGATATTGCATCTGGTTATTCAGATTTACAGACTTGGTGTAGGCCAATAACTTCAAGCCTTGGGTTTGAAACGGACGATTTTATTTATTATTTATGCAGAACTAGTCTTCTAAAAGACCGCTAACCGATGAAGTAGGGACATACCTACCGCAGTGGTTTAAAATATCGTAGGTTGACAAGAAAAGTATCTGCTTGGTAACTTTCCTGACAAGTGGGTAGATCCGAAAAAGTATAGAATTCAACTGATTTTATTCCATCAGTTGGAAGACTGCAAAAGAGCTCTCTAAAATGCTGGAAGAAAAGAGTATCAGACCATTAGAAGTGGAAGAAAGCAAAGTTTCCCACATTTCCGAAACATTGGTTTAATGAAATCTGAAAGACACAGTAGAAGAACGACCTCAACCCCGCGTGGTATTCATGGAAGGGGGTCACTCAATCTACCTTTGACGTCAATATATACTCTTTCTATCAATTTTGGATACAAATCTTTGGAATCTTTACTGACAATTTTTGAAAAGCGGTACAATTTTGTCCATTCCAGCGAACTAATTAACCCCAAGCTGTAACTGAGGTTTTAACTTCCTCATTTCTCAGAAGAAAAAAACCCTTACCGCTTGTTGCAAAAATTGCTGTCAATTTTTTCACTATTGTATCTAGTTTCATTTTCATATACAAGAAATTAGCGGCGAGCCCTGCCTCGCACGAAATATACAGTTCCTTTCCAAGGCTTCTCCAGTTACCTCGATTGAATAATCTATTGTTAATATCTGCCTGTTAGCAACCATAATTACAAAAGTTCGGGAATCATACAAATCGGTTGTGAAGGATAGCGCCGTTTATGAAGTAGAAGGAGGTTTTGGTGGTACCGACCTAGCCCATGTTGTGAGCCTAAACTTGCCCATCATTATAAGATCGGTAATGTCCAAATCGGTCCAGCATGTTAGCCCTCTATTGAGAGCCTAGATAGATTAAAACAAACTATGAGTTTTATCTACGAGGATAATCGACTTGTAGGACAAGTTATAAATAGGCGTATTCAACAAATGATTTGTATCAAATGGGATAACCAGGGTTATAGAGGCTGTTAGACGGTCAACCGAGTTGGTTGCAGAGAAACACTAAGTCGTCACTCAGTTTTCCGAAAACATATTCACGACGCAACGTTTTCCCATGATAGCTGCTACAATTTTCAGTCCAGAACATTTCCATACAAGTGCATGCCCGCTGGCAAGAATACGTCACCCCTCATTGTTGCAGACTTGTATGCTTCTACTCCCACTTACTGGTATAGTTTATAAACCCAGGACTTATGACTCATTTCAACTTTCGAGATTCATCGTTTCAATTCGCCAAGACGCCCATTTTCAAGTCAAGTCGATCCAAAACATAGTGCTTCGTGTATTTTATAAGAAACTTGGGAGGAAAGAAGACTGAGCGCTAATTTTTTGTTCGAACACGATCTTTTAGATTTGGACGATGTGGTCGAGCCGGGTCATAAATGTGGTGGCAAAATGAAGCCAACTTGTGAACGTGAGAAGTCAGGGTAATATCGTCCCCATTTTCAAGAGTAGTGAATGATATTGCCGAAAAACCGGCTCAATCAGACGAACGACAAGTTTTTTTTACCACACCAATCCAAGTTACAGGGTCGTTTATAAGCTACATTTATGTGAATATCTTGGACTCGTTTTGGTGTTCATAATGAAAATTCACGTTATATGTGTGGTGTCACTAACAATATGGGAATTGAGAAATAACTGACTGAGTTGAAATTAATTAGGCCAGGTTTGCAAGACAACACTAACAGAGTTCCAAAATTTGGCTCAAAAATCTCGAATCGATATGGGATGTGCCACTATTCTTGACGTCTACTCGAATTACTAGAAAATATGAAGATCAAATGATAATTTTCTTGCGATTGGAGGTATTTTTCCCAAAGTCGTCATTTGGCCCCGCTAAGCGGCGTACGGTGGACGACGTGTGGAGGGATTTTTTAGAATTAGATTTTCGGATTCTGCGCCCCTCAAAACGTAAATCAATCACTTTTGAAGGAATTTAAAATAGTTTTTTTGCCCTTGTCAGCTCTTAGTATTTGCATGAAGTTATTCGAATGATGTTCCCTCGGTTTGAAAACCCTTTTCAACTTGGAAAACGAAGAATGTATCAACCATCGAGTGACCGGGCAGCGCTCGGGTATCCACATTCTTTCCGGTCAGCTCAGGGAATTCGAACAGTAAATTACTTTTCTTGAGATTGAAGTCAATGTCAGGATTCTTGGATCTGTATATCGGGAGGGAGATGCTTCTATCACATGGCCTGGAGGCGAACTCTCCACAGTTCATTTTCAGACCTGAACGGCGTCCTCTCGTGAATTCCAGTTCAATTAAAGAAAAAGGTTTCCACAGTCCAGAAAGGAGGATGATTAAAATACTTCTGAACCCTTCTGTTTCCTAAACGACTCCTGTCGCTCAACAGTCTCATTCCAGAAGTCCGTTCGTTGCCTCTCGAGCGATCTAAGACCTTTTCCGCGGAGGCCATCGTCATTATTTGATGGAATAAACTTCTTCGGATCTGCATAATGCCGGCACAATCGTGCGCTTTTCGCCGACGTTTCTCCATCGCTCCTCCTGTGATTCTTGCGGCTCTCACAATGGGACTGACACACCTTCCATCCAATCTTCTTCTGGCGCAATTCTATTCGAACTCTTTTAGGGACTAGGTCTCTCTATCCATCCTCACCCTCGATAGAATGGTAATGGTGGGCCTTCGAGGCTCAGCCACATACGTATTATCGACTCGAAGGACTTGGGTTAGAAGGAATATCATTTTGGGTTTACCCTCTTATTATGCAACCATATCGGCTTACAGAGATCCCAATCCGTTCCAACCGCACGACGAGAACTCGGTGGTAGCAGCAATATTGACCGGTTGCTCTCACATGAAGAACAAAGGTCTTCAAGTTTCGGATCTACAAAGGGATTTTTACTCCCTCAGAACTGAACCCGTAATTTCCTACTTCTGAGCTTTTAGCTTCCAACCTTAAATCGAGGGAAATCTAGAGATCAGTAAAAACGTCTGTAAAGATAGAAGTTTTTTCTATGAAAATGTAATCGTGGTAGAATAATTCTCTCATGTCAGCTCTAATTACCTAATATATTTATCAATTTTGTACCCCAAGGCGGTTAGTACAAAATATTGTGGATGGAGTGGATTAGGTACTTACTACTGACAAGAAGCACAATCTATACGTGATGTTTATTGTTGCCTACTCGTACACACCTGTAACAAAGCATCAAAAAACCTGTCAAGTACGGGCATGGGCAAAAAATATTCATGAATTCATACTTCAAATTATTGTATTAAGGTTCTTTAATCATAATTGCATTTGAAGGTAGCTGTGTGGTATTTATTAATTATAAACTGTAATATAAATAGTAGATACATCGTATTAGTCGACACATTGAGTGTGGCAACGTCGCACTCTCCCTCTAGGAATAAATTCATGACCATCGGATAAAAATCACCAAAAATTACACTGCTTTCTATTACAAATAGAATAACACCCTACCTTGACCGCAGCTATTAAGTAAATAATAATATTGACTGATAATATTGACTACAATGCAGATCTAAGTAAGTGAAACCAAGCAATGAGTAGAGGAATGCCTGAAGAATGAACAACTATAGAAATCACGGTTCGTTGTAAATGTCAACAGTCATTGTGGAGATGCATTCTCCTCCCAGGGGTCTGCAGGATTTGAACGTATCTAAGAAGTGGCAGGAGGACAAATCACTTTCATAAATTTCACGCAAAATATCACAAAGTATCACGCTAAGCAGTGGCTTTATGTTGTATGTAGGAGATCTAAGCCTTAAAGCGTTTTGGCAACTACTTAGGTAATAAAGATATAACCGCGAACAAAAGCATCAACAGACCCACTGCCACATGATTTGGCACACACGTAGGAAATATTATTTGTAGCGCACAAAATTTGTAGCACATAACAACGATACATGGGTGCTTAATATGAGATAGATTATCAGAATACCTCGAGCGAAATTCCCGACTTCCAACAACTAGCAGTGTCAAACAGCTAATGTCTCTGTATAAATCTTTGCAGTTACCACAGAGAACTAGTGGCAATGACTTATACAGAACATCCAGAATTTCGATAGAATTTTGGCATATAGGTTGTTTTCAATGGCATAGGATTAGCATCAGGTATATAATTTCCTTCATGGAGGCGGTACGGACATCAGATCGTAGAGTGATTGTAACTATCAACAACTTATTACTTACTGATTACTGCTTCGCGAACGATTTCGATTTAATCGGTAAAATCTTTGATTCTCACACTTGAGATATTTCTCTAGGGTTAGAAGAAAAATAATATGGTAGGCAGGATACTAAAAGAACAAAACAAAAAATCCGCCTCCTGGCCGCTCCTCTCATCTGATATCGGATACGTACAAGGTCGCCTTTGTCGAAAAGGAAGGTGGACAGCGAGTTTAGGAAGGGCCCCCATAATCGGTCCGATGACCAATTAGATAATGACGCAGCTTGCTCGACCAACCCTTTTCAAGGAAGTTAAATCAGATTGATCTCAATTGATTGATGGTGATGCCTGTTTGTCGTCTAACAGATGGATTTACTTACTGTCAATCAAATTCGATTGTAAATTTACGAATAATCTGCCACACCTTCATACTCCAAAGGATTTCGGAACACTCGAACTGTCTGGGAAAATGAAAAGAGTGTGGTTTTCATGTTTTAACACAGAAAAATAGTCAAAATAGTAGCAATTTTGCAAGTTGCATAAAAGGGTTTGCTATGAGGTTTATAATACCTCATAAACCGAGGTAAGGACCTAAGTCCCCGTCAACCACTATAACACCGAGAGTACCTTCCCGTGAAGTAAGATAATTTAGAGCATTCGCCCGAATATCTTTATATTTCCCCCCTCCGTTTGTTGGTTTCTGGTTAACTAAAGTCCCATAATCGGAGCGGATAGGTATTTGAGTCAATAAATCAGTTATTAAAACAGTTGTACTCTTGTGTTCCTGTTTACGCCTCACGTTCGGAACGTGATTGTGTTTGTAAGTGAAGAACAATACGATTCCTCTCCTCTCGTCGCATCAGTCCACGCTTCGTCTTCGATATAGCCAGTCCTCTCGTCATTTTATTCAATTTTCTGTTGAAATCAACTATTTCAAAATTGCATATTTTGGAATTCAGGAGTT
Source organism: Creontiades dilutus (assembly GCA_031894815.1). Taxonomy (NCBI): domain Eukaryota; kingdom Metazoa; phylum Arthropoda; class Insecta; order Hemiptera; family Miridae; genus Creontiades; species Creontiades dilutus. Next base: position 780,948 of record JAVIWC010009583.1, read on the forward strand.
TTGGATCCCTACTGGTCTGAAACGACGATTGTCTGCGTTTTGCTCCACATTACATCGGAATATGTATGTAATCAATCCAATCTTCCTCGGCCAATTTCTTGCCTTCATTGTCCTCGATACTCACGGATGGTCCCTACCTTTCGTTACAGATCCAGGGCGTCTGGAATCAGAACACGTAGCATACCGTTTTCGATCATACATCATACTCGTACGCGCACCAAAATTCGACTTCGAGCATCGTATATGCTTACCAATATACGCTCGCTTCCTGCCTTGGCGATTTGGAGAACGGGGAACACGTGTACGCATCATCGACACTGGTCATTTCGTTCCAAATTTGAATTTAAGGACAATTGATCATCGATTATAAGGGAAATTTTATATTATTGATTTTGATTAATGGAGCTCCTTAGGTAGGTCTCAAATAAGTTTTAATTTATATTGCAACCCGTCATGAACATTATAAACAATGCACTTGATTAATTGGTTTTAATTATCTATAACCCCAATCAAGTACACAAGCATAGACAGTTCCTTTCAAGACTCCTCATACCATTTAAGTTACTTAATTACTTTGGGTAATCAACCTTCCTTACCGAATAAACGAAAAACCGAAATCCCGATCGGGGATTTCTGTATGACGTTTTACATATAGTTCAAGCAACACATTGTTACATACAATCCTGATACATCACAGGGATAATAATAATGGCGCGTTGTAGGTGGAGGTGACCACGACTAGCACATCTCTCGTGGCAGCTACGTTGATTTATGTGGGAAAAGGTCTGCCGTTCCGTGGGTTTGGCCTAGCCATTAAGCTGGTAGTGCGGATCACGTTGTCGCATAGATTATCAAAATAAATTATCGTCATCACATTTGATGTTCGTCTTCTTCGACATTTCATCGAGGGTTTCCATCTATTGTGGTAATCTATTTTTTTTAAGCGACGATGTTCCGGTGAATTTTTCTAAAAGTCTGAAAACGAATTTTGTAATTGATTTGAACAAACCATTGTCGGAGTTTTCTAAAAACTAAAACTGAATTCGAACTTAAAGCTGTCTTTACGAAACAGACCATTTCGTGGGGTTCCGGGTAAAAGTGACCAAGTAACATTTTTTTTGAAAATGAGCTTTTTTTGTCATTCCGGTACTATGGAACGTTGTCTACTGTGTGTTGTTGCTAAGAACGTTATCTTCAAACTGATGTGCAAGAAATACTTGAAAATAAATTTTACCTGCCTGACCCAAAGAGTTTCATGTGACCAAATGGCATTTGAACTCAACCACAAAACACGAGATGGATTATAAATGTACTCTCGCTGGTGAATGTAAGGTTTTACTGTGTAAGATTTGTAAGATTGCATAGTGGGCAGGTGAAAATGACCAATTACAGTGATAGGTAATGGATAACCTTTTCTAACAGAAATAGGTATATCATTGTTATTAGATGCTTGGCAACACGAACAATTAACGAAACCGATTAACGAAAAAACTATTCAATCCTCAATTTCATGTAACTATGCGACTGATTTTCGAAGAATTGAATTGACCAAATGAGTAAAGCTTGAAACTCCAGGCAGGTAAAAATGATCAAATAGAGTTTTCCGAATAAACAGCTCTTATTTAATCTGAAGTGAATTTTGAAGCACGATATGAGAGGAGGACACTAGCTAACTACCTACAGGATAAAGAAAAATCGAAACATAGTCGGATGAGACATCACACAACCAGTGTTCGTAAGAAGAAAATAGGTGAAACTTCAGATCGCTCCCCTGTAAAATTTTGCAAATGTGACTTGGTCACTTTTACTCGGAACCCCACGATTTGTATTTATTCATTTACTGTTCGATGCGAGCGTGTCTGATGTAATATCATCAATAAACACATGTTCCAAATGGACCAAAGATGTATTACCTATAATTGTTTAGTCGGTAGAACACATGAACTTATGTCTTTATAGCAATACATACTCAAAATTATTAAGTGATCAAGGTTTATACAGTTACAACTTGCCTGATAAAAAAAAAAAAAAAAACAAGAAAATTATTGACGTGATCTTCACATCTAGCTGAGTTCGTGATGCTAAGTAGTTTTATGTCATTTGAGGGTATTCCAATTCTTTTGACTTGTGACAAAAAACTACGTACATTGATACATAAGTTTCTGCTACGTATTGTACGTTTGTGTTGAGACTGTACCAGGATCCACTTATTGAAGAAGTTCCATAGGAAATTGTTGGACCGATTACATAGCACCGTTTGACCGTTCGGGTGGTTGGTATATATATGCTGGCTACCTAATATAGTCAGAGATTGCGAGTTCCACTCACCGCAGTTTCGATTTGCCGTTGAAGCTATCAGCGACGATTATATTCCAAGTCGCTCGGTCGAAGTGCCCAAAAGTACTTAAGTGCCGAAGATAAGGAAGCTTCATCGCAGAAGGTGAAAGTGACGCCACATGGCCCCAAAACAAGGTCTCACGTTCAAATCCTTCCACATAATTGCCGCCCGTTTTACTCGTCCGCCCCCGATTTCCTCTGAAGCTGCCCGTTTTTGAGCGAGCAGGAAGTTTTTCGCTAGAAGAGGGCTTAGAGCACTGGGGTTCCTACTTAACCAATTACGAAAATAACAGTTCGCTTTCCTTATCTCGGCATTCCAAGATAATTGGCGAAACTAGTTCTCCCAACCTCGAATTCTTCTGTGGTTTATCCTTTGAGGCATTTTCCTTACGTTCTGACAAGGAGGAGGAAGGAAATATTTGTATATTTTTATTTTAACTTACAAACGTTTGCGGAACGTTTCTCATACGTGATAGACAACAATCGTGACTCGGGAATTTTAATAAATATAGGAATTTAATTCGCCACCTTGAAATTACCCGCCACTGAACATTTCCCGGTTAAAACACGAAATGTTCTTAACGGAAAACCGATACGAAAAAATTAATTATTGTAATAAATTATGAATGAATAATAACAGTTGAATGGTGCAAAAGGTATTAGGGTGAAGTCGTTCTGCTATGACATCATTTTATTTTTGTTAGAAAGGTTGGCCGCTTTTATCAATCAGGAACTCTTCGTTTCGCGCCTTTTCGGAGGGCAATCCATTGAGATGATTCACCTTAGGAAATAATGTTGCCTTGCATACATAGATGTTAGATTGCTCAGACATGTAAGAGCATTTATTAGCCAAAGAGTTTGTTGGTTGAAATCGACAATAAATGACCTTTCAGCTTTGATTCGAAGATAGGTTAACCACTTCAATACAGGTATGATTGACAGGGTAGGTACGGAACTCCTCCATTCGCGGCATCGCTCGCACATAGGGCACTAGTGGCGTTTCCCGCTGTAAACGCTTGCACTCGCCAGTAACGCCGAAATCGCCCGACTCCCGCTCACGTAGGACGAGGCATTAGGAACTAGTCAACCACGGAATTGGCAATGTTAAATGCAATCCACTAACAGTTCAGTGTTCAGGAACAAAACATCAAGAATCGAGAGTGTTATCGTAAGCCCAGGAGTTACCTAGTATATGCTTAGGTAGCGTATCTACTGAAGAAACCTATTCTAGCTTCCTGCCTATTCTATCAAGCGAACTTTTTATCTTCGGACTTTTACGTACTGTCAACCTATAGCTGCATTATATAACTTATCATTTTCATATTTATTCTTGTTTCATTAATTATATTACATAACTTATCATATAATAATTGTTATGTGATTGTTTTGATTAATTCGTTTGTAAAATAATTGTCATCTATTCAGTATTTAAGTTGCTTGTAGGAGGCTATCTAATGAAGTTTCCTACATTCTAAAAGGTGTTTTGCAGTTGTTTATACCCACAAACTAACAGCCATCTTCCGTGGGTTGCGCGTAACATCTTTCCGAAATGGGATGAGATTCCGTATTATTATAATTGCGGATGATTCCGCATCTACCGGGTGTCGCAGTATAGGTGTCGCAATATCCTCGGAGACACGAGTGTTGCCGTAAGTATCTCTATCATCCAAACGTTCCAATTCCCACGTTGGCTGGATAGAGCCGTGAGATTACGGCTGCGGTCTGGAAGATGTTCCTCATAAATGTGGATGGAATGAGGACTTATCTTGACGGTTTGGAATGACTTTTGTTGAAAGTAAGATCAACTCCACTTATATCGAAGCTGAAAATTCGGGACGGACACCAAAACGTTTTCTTCGCTACTGGCTTTACTCAAAGGTTGTCAAACTTGATTGGCTGTGTGTGACTGTTACAAAAGTAGACTTGATAAAATGATGATCTCGAACAGCTCAATTTCAGCGGATCGTCCTTTTTCGAAATGTTAACATTGTTTCCCATCTTCTGCCTCATTCCCTAATTCAAGCTCATATCCTTATCCAAACTGTAGGCGACTCTAAATGTTAAAAACCGTGATGAAAAAGAAGCTGGTTTATATCTACCGCATTTCTACAATTCATGACGTAGTATGAATAAGAAATAGAGTAAAATGACATTATATTTCATGATATGCGAATATTATGATCGTACGTAAAATCATGTTTTGTATTATTGGCCTTGCAAACGTACAATCATTCCTCTGTCCCGCTTATATGTTAAAACTGATTCAACTCTTTAAAACTTTCTAAATAAAAGTTAAATGCATCGTTGAATAACTCGCATCACTTTCCCATTTTTTATTCCATCATGAATAGTATTGGTGCCTCCCGGCCGATGACCTTAAAAATTAACATTTTGAACCACATTTTATTGATGCGAAGTACGAGGTGCCGAACGCTACCCTGTTCATTTCAGCGCTGATTAGGTATTAGCACTTAGTACTATTATTTCATCCTGAGTGATATCAGTAGTGTGTTGGCAAAAATCATTAGCGTAAGGACCAAGAAATTAAAAACTTCAATAATTTCTTTCAATGAGGGCGGAGGGGTAATAAATGATTAACCTTCATCGCCAATGGTAAGCCTCTGTAACCGCATAAAAAAATTGTTCATATATGATGAACAGATCACTAGGACCACAACGCACGATAGTGCGTTTCACATTATCATTTTTAAGGTTACTTGGGCAAGGTAGCCTCAACCAACTCGAGGATCGTACACTTCGCGGATCTAGCGAATGGTGGTAGAAACTGTATCAGAACAACCGAATTTAATTGTACAATCTATAATACATTTTCCCTGGAGAAACGAAATAGGTCCACCTTAATTTCATAAATCGCATGCAATTATAACGTAATGCTCATTAGAAATTGCCAGGCAAGCCTACAAATTGGCTTATCATCTCGCACAGTCTCTAACTGGCGATCTTGAGGCTCCCCTCCACGATGAGTGAAGAATAAAGAAAAAAGAACGTGACGTTTTACGCCTGCCTCTTGTTTGCAGTAAAGATTGTCGCTCGCTCGGAAAAGTGGCGGCTTCCCTCTCTGTAAACACGCGTCGCGGAGAGGGAAGGTGAGCGAGACGAGTTTTATTCCTCCCGAAAACGGAATTTTGAACGTGATAACTTGCAGGTTAGGCGGTGTTAAACAAACGTGGATTCAATCATCGTTAAGGGCGTCGTAGCGGAACGAGTTTTTCGTCGCCATATTTTTCTCGGTAACCCACATATGTCGGGATGTTCGGCAGACCATTTAGGAATCGACTTGTTTGGAAACTTCGTGTACACATCTAAAGAGAAACAGAGTGTCAGTATACAGTGTTGTATTATAGATAGCGCTGTAAAGCAGAGCGCTCAGGTGACTGACGCTCCATACTCTTTGTTTAGAAGTGATAAGTTTTTGATACTAATAAAATTGAAATAAGTTGCGCTCAGTTAAAACTATCAATCCAAACCCTAATTAATACATGGTGTCAGGTGTGGGAAAGACAACTCGAAACGCCACTATGACTTAGCTGCAAGGAAGGAGGATATATTCTATGAGGGTCAACCAATCTACTTAAGGTGGAATGATGCGTGGAAAGAAGGATGGATTTCCAAAATTCTCTCAGAACCAAGATCGTATCTAGTGAGGGACCCAAAAGGAACTGAGTACCGTCGCAACTCGTCCTTTCTTCGTCCCAGGAAGCTTTCAGCTCCTGTCTCCAGCACATACGAGCCTGCCAAACAAGATGATAACTCCATTCACGTGCCTTCCCGCATAACTCAACAGACCTCACCAAGAAAGTCATTGGTAACAACGCAATCTTGTGATCCACCAGCTACACCAAAGTCAACCGTAACTACGAAGAAGAAGAATTCCTCACCAGAACTGTTTCAGAAGAACATCTCACAACAAGATCAGGTTGTGCCGTGAAACCCCCACAAAGGCTTCTTACTGACTTTTGAGTTCCCAGAACATTTCATTTTCATTTTCCAATAGCTTCTTAGAAAGTTACGTCTAATTTACAGTCAAATTTAATTTTTCCAAATTTGTTATTCATTTGTTTTGATTTTTATTTTATCTTAGAGGAAAGGTGTTGTATTATAAATAGCGCTGTAAAGCAGAGCGCTCAGGTGAGAGCGCTCAGGTGACTGACGCTCCATACTCTTTGTTTAGAAGTGATAAGTTTTTGATATTAATAAAATTGAAATAAGTTGCGCTCACTAAAAACTATCAATCCAAACCCTAATTAATACAAACAGTGTGTGAATCACCTATTTCAAAAACAACCTAAACGCCAGGAAATGAGAAATCTAATTTATTGCATTTTCGTGCATTTTAGAGGTAGGCGGATCGTTTAAAACAGGAACCCTGCAACAACGAGCCCTCCTTTCCAGTTTTTCTTGGTCTTGAAATAGGCGTTCGTCATAGAAACCCACCAACTGGCAGTACATAGGAGCATGACGTACCTACTCTCCAACGATTTTTCTTCAAAGAAACTCTAAAGTCACTTCAGTAGTTTTTTGTTCAAATTTTTTACTTTACGACTAAGATAGTTTTTTGTTTGAAGTCTGTTCAGTCGTTTTTGTTCAGGGTTAAAAATATTGTTCTTAGTACATCGCTGCAAGATGGTTTGCCCTGAACATTGTTCAAACGTCAATAAACTACTTTTATGCGTTCAGGAACTACTTGTTTATCATTACTTAACCCTTTAATGAATTCTTTATTTAATTAAGACTGTGATGGATATGGTTAGTTGGCCCCTTCACGATTTTAGAATCTGTCGCCTTGGGAGATGAATCGGACGCCTGCAAGCGTCTGGGTCATCCTCTGAGCGTGGCAGAGCATAATAATGCATCCACCTCCTCGGAAGGGGCAACTATACCATTCCATCACCTCACAAGACTCAGAAACTTTTAAAACAAATATGTGCTTCTTACGTTTATTGTAGAAACACCGTATGAGCAAATGACAAAACGGCCGCAACCCCTCCCCTCCCCTTAAAACATAGAGCTGAAAAAGCTCTGTGGTCTGATAGAGCACTTAGTCCAGTGTTTATCGTAATGTATGGGAACTTAAAAGAACATACTGAATTCTAGGGTCGCTGGTTAAGGTTTTCTTGATTGTCACGAAATGCGAAAAACTGAACTAGAGGGATTTCTGAAATAAGGTATTTACATGTGGTTTACAGATCAGATTGATTTTAAGTTCTAATGAAACTTCCATTTTTTAGTTTATGGGATCTAATGGCTTTTTTATGGTGGCAATTTCTAACCCTTCGAAAATTTTGTAGGGAGGTTTTGAAATAAGTGGAGTACAATAAGAAAATGTGCAATTTTCGCTACGTTTGTGAGGTCGCCATTTTATATTTCTCATGCTTTGGGAAAGCAATTTTTAATAACTCCGGAGGGTTTTAATTTTTTGAAATACTACCTCGTACTTTTATCTTTACCAATTACCCAATCAATTTTTTGGTTGCTAACTCCTACCTACTACGTAAGTCCTCTAAGTCTCTTGCTAACTCCTACCTAAGTTGTGGTGGATCTGGTGAACCACTACGGATGGTCGATAACCGAAGTCTTTTCTAGTTGATGGTCCTCCCCAGTTTGATTTGCCCCAGTTTTGGAAACTTAGGTGTCTTTCTGCTGGTTGGGCAATGAAGGATTCATCCGTATCTACATTCCTATTAGGAAGAATTCTAGCACAGGGCTCGTTTTCAGAGAAGAACCAAGATTGTGAACACTTACCCTTTCGACATCCTTATGTTGAGCAGCGGTTGGGTCATCCGGAGCGAAGGTGTTTGGTGATATGTAACCCATACCAATGAAGACGATAGTTGCAATAAACCTTCAGCACGTAATTGGGACCTAATAAACCGTATGTTTTTGCCTTCAGGGGTATCCTGTGTGTGTTACAGACATATCACAGCTCTTGGCACAGCTTCATCAGTTCTTTTCTATAAGGTTCCGTATTGAAAAATGCAATATTTATGTAACGATGGCTTGTGACGATGGCTATAGAATATTATCGTGATAGAATGAATTAAATTTAATAATTATCATTATTAATAATATGGTTGCATCGGTTAAAACAATATTGGACTTTGCATCGAATCACAAAATTCAATTATTTACTAGGTAACACATTTTTTTGCAGCAGTTTAAGAACCCTAGGTGGGAGGGAGATAACAGGACAGATACATATAGTGGTGAACGATTAGTATGCTGCGCAGACGTTGCCCAGGGGCATGATCTCAGAATATACGATCGCTTTGTGCCTCGATGAATAAATGAAAGAATATTATTTAAACGGTTCATTTCACCAAATTGGTTCATTACAAAACTCTACCGCCTGCATAAACTCATGAAGACTGCTGGCCTTCCTCATAAGAAATGCTAAACAGCGGTTATAAATAACTCTCTCTAACAAATAATAAATATACGTTCTGCAGTGTTTTTCAAACTTCTTTTTCTGCCGGACTCCACGGTCCGGAATATATTTGAATAAGGTTGCTAAAGGGGTGTGAAGGTCCTATCAAGATCCTGGTCTTTTTCAAAGGTAGCGACGTCAAAATGTATGATGAAGAACGGCCGGTTTTACCTTTATACCAGTAGAATCTTCATTTCTATCTAGAAATGTTAGGTACGTGATAAGTGGCTGAATTCGCAAAAAGTGCCTAACCTGTCATTGAAGAAACGCGTATGGAATATTAATCATTAAAATATTTTTATATTACCTGTTTTGTACCAACTATACATATATATGCAAATTCTTCACTAAATGGTTCTACTGTATATATTATGGAGATTCTGTTCAGACAAGATAATGAAGTGTTGATAGTATATTTCAATTGTTTTAGGAACTTGGAAGGAAAGAAGTTCTTCAACTTTTTTTCGCCTCGGCATATATTTCGGGGAAAAAAAGAAGATTACTGCCCTATTTTACTTAGTTATGAAAGTAGTAACTTCCGTGAATTTAATCTAGATTATCCATATTAAAGTCGAGTCCAGTTTTATTATTAAAATGTGACTCGTACACCTACGCTTTAGTATCATTTGGTGATGATATACATTTTGGTTTATTATTCAATAATAAACCAGTGTAATCGCTCTTGAAAAAGACAAATTCTAACCCTTCCTGAAAATTTCATGGTTTACGTTTCAAAGGGTGTAGAATCCGAATCTGCAATACAAATTTTTCCATCCGTCCGCCGTACGCCGTAGGCGCGATTTCTCCCAAACGGCTGAAGCAAAAAAGCTGAAATTTTCAGGAAAAATCCATGTTGGTCCGGCGACGCCCCAATTCTTGAGCCAGCTCTCTCACTTAATTTGAAGTGCCCTTTAAGGGTTGTCAAAGTTTTGTAAAATCCCTAAAAACCTCAAAAAAAAAGTCAAGGCGGCCTAAATTTGTACTCTTTTTGAGGAACATTCCACGAGGAATCTAATGAGCCCCTCCCCAGGTCCGTAGGTCAAACCATTCTCGGTGTATGGCCCGATGTATGGTGGCAACATTCGCGTTATTTTGGTTTATTATTGTTTTTGTGTTGATATCAGTAACCTGGTGACGTAGTGATGTCGTTGATATAGTAATGTGGATACTGGAGTGAACTCCTAAAAGGCTTCGTAGCCGATACACGGGTTGAAGCATTCTGATAACCATAAAAAATAAATAATAAAAAGCAGTGGAAATTACCTCGAAATTCAGATAGCAGACTGAAATGATTACCTTTGCTTCTTCTTCTAAGGAACTTCATGTATATTCTGGGCATTCCTGTCCAAATTCACTTGGATGAGTGTCTTTCGGGCCAAGCAATCGTAATCGTCGTGCAAAATTTACCGCCTGGTTTGGTAACACAAAACGCTGCGAATTCTTTCACTGGGTTTAATTATTCAATTGGCTTGCGTTCATGATTTGAATTTATACTAAGCTTTGGAGTGTGCGTGTTTCACAAGTGATAGAGCGATTATTGAATTTCAGGAGGCACACAAATATGATCAACTGATCAATCCAAATAGATATTTTGGTTGAGAACAGATTTACGTGCTTTATGCATATCTCCTGAAATTCAATAATCGCTCTATTCTAGCTGCTTCTTGAGACTTCCTGGCACTTAGTACAGGCGGTATTAAAGCATTTCAGTAGACGGAAGTTAACTTTAGCTCAAAAAATGCTTCAATGATTCACTCACAACTAATAGACAAAGGTTCCAAATGGTTCCAAATCGTCTTTAAAATTAAAAATGTTTTTTGAAGTTGAGAAATATCGTTTTGAATAGGGGGGAGGGGGGGGGGGAGTATTGTGGAACACCCCGCAGGGGTCCATTGTTTTATATTCATAATGCTGCTGAACAAGATATTAAATAATATTCAATATTGGGACTGTAGTGAACAAACAAATAATATCACCCCAGAGCGGAATCTTTCGTGTTAATATTGCACCGGAGTGATAGCCGTAAACTTGTTTGCTTGACAGAATATCGGATGCGGATACGGTAGCGATCACCGGACAGTTTTACGAGTTGGTTTACCTCTTACATGAATATATTGATGGAAAAACCAATGACTTGTAGTAGGCAGTTCGTTCGAATCCCACTCAGAGGCACTTTGTGTCATTTGAAAATCATTTCGTTAAATTACGACCGCCGATTCCCCTTCGCCGTTTTTAACACTTGAGTGCAAGGCGGTGCAAGAAGGCCACGACAGGTGACGTCATTCGATATAGTGGGCAGATCGGCCTCCTCACAGCCACAAATTAATACACAATGAAACTACTTAATATTCATGAGAACTCTAGCATCCCTCTCTCTATTTCTCATCTCTGGACGTGCCCGTGATACTTTTCCACAGCATCCGCAAAGGGAAAAAAAGAAGATTTTGTACTCGGCCATCAACAGAATATTTCGTAGTGCTCGACCCGGAACCCGCATCTTTTTTCAATATAAATTATCATGTGGGCAACGAGTCGTGTAATTATTCAAACCAATTTTTGATCCTTCGTGACCTTCACGGTTTGACCGACCGTTCTCTAGATTTTATTAGATAACCAAATTACGGACGTAGAGATTTGAATAATAAACAACTGCTTTCAAATGAATGTATCCTTCTTCCCTTTAACTAACTGTTTTAAAATCAATACAAATAAAACATATAATTGGACCTACACTGAAACCGTAATCAAATTCGATTACAATAAGTTGTACAACCTACCTGTTTCGACAATGAACTAGGTCGTTCACAAATTCAAGCTCCAACCCATGTTGAAAGTTTCAAGTACCTAAGCTTCATTGAAATATTCTTCGAATCGACAAAAATGCAAACGATTCTAAAAATGTTTGTTTAAATGGAAGTTTATTATTTAAAACAAGTTTGTTCTCAATACCTATTATTCATAGTTCACAATTTCTTTGAATACAAAGTGCTCAAATTTCTACTTCATTTAACGTACTTGTGAAACAATAATTTATCATTTCATTTATTAATCATTACTTTATTAGCTATTATAATTTTGAATGTAATCTGATACTCCTATTCCATGTCAATAATTTCATGATATTACTTATATGGTGACATTACTTATATTGCAGGAATTTTATGAGATGAAAACTAATCATTATTTTACAACAGAAATAATGTCTTTAATTAATCATATTAATATCGAACAGAATCAACTTGAAAACTCAACAAGTAGAAGTTACAGTAAAGTTGAACGGGACAGAGTTAATTTTTTTCAGACTATGCCCATATTTTTGATCAAAGTTCTTGTTAATAAAAGAGCTTCGTTTCCAACTAACCCAAAACATAGTGTCCGAAAATTTGGATAGACCAGATATTAAAACGATAGTAGCTTCAGCATAGATGTTCAGTAAATTCAGCCTTTATTAAACAAATTGTTAATAACATTTTTGATAAGAGCTCCACTATCAACTTGGCTGATATAAAATCCCCTTATTTTATACTATAGATTCAGTTGGCACAACAAACCATTTTGGTACAGCTTATCCAAGAGCTCTGTTGATCCACAAGTCCTACTCGTGAGTTGTACGGCATAAAAGCTTGAATTTCAAAACATACTGAACTATCAATTCCATGGATGATTCAAAGAGTCCTTATCTGATTCAACTGAACTAAGAGGTTCACCATGTTACCACGCTCTTATATTTTGGTTTAATATTCAGTAATAAAACATTGTAATCGCTCTTGAAAAAAAAAAAAATTCTAACCCCCTGAAAATTTCATGGTTTACGTTTCAAAGGGTGTAGAATCCGAATCTGCAATAAAAATGTTTCCGTCCGTCCGCCGTACGCACGATTTCTCCCAAACGGCTGAAGCAAAAAAGCTGAAATTTTCTGGAAAAATCCATGTTGGTCCGACGACGCCCCAATTCTTGAGCCAGCTCTCTCACTTAATTTAAAGTGCCCTTTAAGGGTTGTCAAAGTTTTGTAAAATCCCTAAAAACCTCAAAAAAGTCAAGGCGGCCTAAATTTGACTCTTTTTGAAGAACGTTCCACGAGGAATCGAATGAGCCCCTCTCCAGATCCGTAGGTCAAACCATTCCCGATGTATGGCCCGATTTATGGTGCCAACATTTGCGTTATTTTGGTTTATTATTGTTTTTGTTTTGATATCAGTAACCTAGTGATGTAGTAATGTGGATACTGGAGTGAACTCCTAAAAGGCTTTGTAGCCGATACACGGGTTGAAGCATTCTGATATGCATGAAACGCTGCAAATTCTTTCACTGGGGTTTATTATTCAATTGGCTTGCGTTCATGATTTGAATTTCTACTAAGCTTTGGAGTGTGCGTGTTTCACAAGTGATAGAGCGATTATTGAATTTCAGGAGGCACACAAATATGATCAACTGGTCAATCCAAATAGATACTCTGGTTGAGAACAGATTCACGTGCTCTATGCATATCTCCTGAAATTCCCCAGTGAAAGAACCACAGTGAAAGAATTTGCAGCGTTTTTATTGGTTTTTGGACTTCCTTTTCAACCATCTAAACCAAGAATTCCATTTCTGACTAAGCTGGTCCACGAGTTTTACTTTAATTTTGCTGATAAACGAACACCAATGAATTCTGCATGAGCGAAGCGTCTGAGAACTCAGTTTGGTACACAGGAAACTGATCTGTTTCCAACTCAACTACCTAAATAGCTGCACAATCGACTTAGGTAGTCAACAAGTTTTTCTTTCAAGTTAGCTGATTTTAAGTTTTGAATTTCTGATTCAACTTATCCGAAACTTGATACTTGGCATCACTATTCAACTTAATAGTTGATACATTGAATACATATCTTAGATATCTTCGTCCTTCCTAATAATCAAAACTAGCAAACCACGAGTCAGCCATAAAGAAATTACTAGCAAACTTTATTAATACGGACCCTCAGCTTAACAATACTCACATATTGAAATGAAGAGACAGAAATGTCCATTTATTATGTCAGTAATGTCTCCATTAGATCGGACGTCACTTTATGTTATATACTCGTACTTAATATGTTACAAATCTCCATCGATAAATAGTAATTACGTATCTACTCTTTTAAAATAACTGTGAATTTAGGGATACTGATTTACACTTCGTTAAATGCTGTTTTCAAATTAATATTCATTTATTTTGCAAAGAAGGCGTGGAAAGTGTCTAAACTGACGAGCCGTTTATACGTACTGGGCTACCTACATGAAAAACGCCATTTAATGAGAGCAATTACTGCTAATGGTCGTGTACCAAATGGATAAATAACTGCATTCCATTCAACTTCCTTTCACCGTTACAACTCAAGCATCGAAGGAACGCAATAAAAAAAAAACGTTACGATCTATTGGAAACTCAATGCCAACGGGAAATGGAGTTTCGGAAAGCGTCTTGCCGTATAATCCCTGTAATAACTTTTTCAATATTTCCTTCCACATCTTTACATCTCTGGGAACTTTTCGAGAACTTCGTATGATACACACGAAGTAGAGTCAAAATGAGTTGTCTGTAGAGAGGGAGGGGATGGATTGAACCTGCTTTGTATATCAAGCTTGTCGTACTTCGAATTTTCTTGGACATAATACGGAATGAAATGTCGCCGTATTCGGATTCCCCACGACCGACATTCGAGCACCTTTTATTGCTAATTCAATAATTGAGAAGAAGAATTATTCTTAACTAGTAAAAGTGGACTGGAACTTTGTTTTCGGCAGAATGCTGTACACTTATTTTCCAAATTTTCATCCCCCTCATAAGTGCACCTGTCTACAGAGAGAGTTTTTGAAACACATTAGGTATTACTACAAAATTGTCAATAGATGACAGTGTCTACACATTTCATGAGATACGAACTAAATCACTCGCGGCGGAATCGTGGAAACCCATTCCAAAGAAGGAAATCAAATGGAAAATTTGCTCTACTTCCAGAAATAAATGTAATAATGTTATATCAATTTTGACGGCTAGGTCATCATGATTAACAAACAATACCTGATCGTCGAAAACAATTCAATTATTTCGTGGAAAAAGTCCACATTTTTCATTTGACTTCCGTTTTTCTCTCTGATTGATGACAACTTCACTAATATGAATAAATGCACAGTGGTAGAATTTCAATTTCATTGAGATTCAATCTCATTCTTGCAAAGAAATAGGATGTTCGCAGCTTGCATCTTCAAACTCAGGCTGCAGGCTCAATACCAACATATAAAAAATGTACAGTTAGGAACAGATGTAGATGTAGATCTGGACTAAAACTCTCAGGGCGCGGGTTTCGGGCCCCCAGCTCGGAAGCCTGTTGGCTTATTGTACTTTTCTGAGAGTTTTGCATTTAATCAAGGAGATTCAGTCCCTTGGTAAGGGGTTTGAGCCCCTTTATTAGTTGTTCGCTATGAATGGACCTCATTGGTGTTTTGTGCCCCAGAGATCAAATCTGTAAGAGGTGAGTGCTGAGCACTCAAATATTATTTGGGATGCAGTTTCGGCAGTCTCCTCACAAACAGGAAGTGGTGCCAACAAGGAAGTGTTACTAACAAGAAAGCGTGTGGGTAATGTGGAAACATGTGTTGTACAGCTTTAGAGGTGCTAAAGTGCAGCGGCAATCGCATGAACTTCTTGTTCTGTTTCATTAGAAAGCCTGTAGGAGCACTGGTTATCACTGAGTGGTTGTTAGAAGTTTTTCTTGTTTTTTGAATGTTTTAAGGTAAATTTTAAAATCTCTTTTATCACTTAGTTTACTAATTTTTCTCTTAGTTCTCAGTCAGTTACTGTTAAGCAATCAATAATTCACA
This sequence comes from Creontiades dilutus, assembly GCA_031894815.1. NCBI lineage: Eukaryota > Metazoa > Arthropoda > Insecta > Hemiptera > Miridae > Creontiades > Creontiades dilutus. The sequence goes on from JAVIWC010009583.1 coordinate 796,573, forward strand.
ATCCTGTGCAATTAGGGAAATTCTAAGTTTCAAAATGTAACGTCTATTCAACTTCGTAGTCCAATATGGTGATGCCGATAATGTGGGAACTCAACACTGGGGGAAATGTGGAAACGTTAAAATAATAATCAAATAAACGTTAAAAAGCAATTTATATGACTTGGTGCCACACGTTATGTGTTGGAAGTGAATATGATCATCATGTGGATGATTTTTGCAAATAAACATCAAGAGACTATGGCAGGGACTTACACCAATAACTGTAAATTTCTTATTAATAGATAAATGTAACTTTTTGCCAAAAACTAAAACGGATTATTATTGCTAACATATCTGGTAATGATGTCCCATGATTTGGAGTAATTACAATCATAAGTAAAATAAATATGGTATAAAATAAAACATGGTTTCCATATTTGCACCTCTCCCTCTAACCTGCATAGGGTTGTACTTTGTGTGACCCCAATGCGGTGTAGGTGGAACCTTAGTGGTCCAAAGCCGGTTATGAGGCCGACCATTGTTTTTAGTTCCCTACGGTTTGTGCCAAGTAGCCATTCAGTAATTTTGGTTTTGGGTTCCGCCGCCATGAGTTTACTTAAGAAGGGAGGTACTAATTTTAATTTTAACTGTGTCCTGTACAATGCATCAACCAATGTTGCTGTGGGAGATGTGGAGGTCTGGGTCGGCTAGAATTCCACGGGAACGTGTTAATGAGCACAAAAGAGTTAGGTAGTCTGATGTCCTTTGCTGGTGACTCGGCCTTGGGAATATGTGGAAGTTGATCCTGCAATTGTGACGTGAAACAAGTCTGGTTCAAGAAGTCGGCAAACAGATTGAAGCGGCTGCCTGTACCAGAGTTCGGTCTTAGGTGGGCCAGTGACCGAGTTCTACAGGAACTGCTCTGTTTTTTCGAGGCATGCAGAGATGCGATGAATGGAAAGATGGAACCCAAAACCAAAGACAAGAGCGGAATTCTTTAGGTCATCTCCCGCCTCTGAATGACTCAATGCTTATTCTTCTGTGGTCCCTTTTTTTAAGGGCTGTCTCCTGTATATCCAGGCTCGAAGCTGGGTGAGTTCTTATTCACAAAAGTGTGGATTCAATTTGTATTTCATGAAGTATTGAAGTATGATTTTTCTTCCAATAAACATCCTTTGTTTATGTCTAACTTCGCTAATCGCATGAGGAACGATAAATTGTAACGTTAACCCATGCCTACATATCAATGGAATGTAAAAACGGAATGTATGCAGCTTAGTATAACACAGAAGATTCAACTGATTTGCAAACACCAAATCGTATCTTGCAGGACTTACACATCAGGTTAAACCTGTCGAACTTTTGTGATTTTGATCTCTGAAGATCTGGTTGACTTGATACTGAGAAAGATGAATATGGTGATATAGGTAAAAAATGGATGATTAAATAGATTTTGTTTTCACCCTGATAGGATTGTATACTTACTTAGTTTCAATTAGAAATAAAGTGAAAAAATGGGTATAGAGTGACTATCGTATTTCAATGAACATTTCAATTGTCAGAGCTAACTGAAATATTATAATCCGTCCTGTGAAATGTAGATGGATATTCTCGTTATTTCAGTATTTGTTGAGATCCAAAAGGGCGTACTACAGACAACCAAGCGTCAAGTTAAATCCATTTGCTGACAGGCAGTCGCATTTTAATTTCGCGATTACAAAAAGGGCCTGCTATTACAAAGTCAACTTGAACCATCAACTTTCAGTCACACAAATTAAAACTTCTTCAGACCAATTTGAGTCATTTTGAGCGGAGATGTTCTTTCGTCCGTGGAACCCGACAACACCAGCACATTCCGCGTAATTGTAATAATTAGTAAGGTCCGCCTTGGAGTATGAATTATTTTTCCCTTTCCCCGTCTGGAATTAGAAGGGCTAAGAAAAGGCGGCACCCCTCGAAGTGGAAAACAACAAAGTGCTTTTTCCCTTGACAAGCTGAACTCTCTCTCAGCATCCACTGACAGAACTATAATTAAGATTTTAAGCGCAGGATATTCCGCAAGTAATGTTCCGGTGATCCCTCGACGGAATCCGTACATTCGTTTTGAAGGATTGAGCAAAAAACGTAGACGCTCCGGGCTACCATTGTTTTATAGTTGCAGAGAGCAATATTTTGCTTCGCTAATCGCTAACCGCTGCAAAGCTCCTTTTTCTGAGACCGTTCATTACGTCAAGTTTAGCGTCTGGACAGTTGAAAAATCCCATTATGACGATCAGACGTCGTTTTGTTGAAGGTATAATTTAATAGCTGAAACGAACCCAAGGGGCTACTGGAGTCATGATTGGTGGTAGGTAATGCCGCTTCAAATATTTATGCCGTGATTTATGATCGACATCGTTCACCTTTCTCATAAACTCTGACGATTGGTGCAGTACTAAGTTCCCAGCTTTCTTTGAAGATACGTTCAATGTGAAACAAATATTTTCTAGCATGTGATTAAAATCTCATTCTTTCAAAGCGTTCATATTACCTCCAATTTATCAAAATACAAAAGGCAAACCTGTATTGGATCAATTCCATAGGTTTTTCAATGGTTTTTTTCTTCAGAAAATTACAGTATTCTTCGATTTCTGTAAATGAAAGAAAAGCCAAACAATTTCTTCCAATAACTACCAAACAAGTCGCTCTTCGAACGGCAATAACTTTAGGGTTACCTGTTATAATAACAGTATTGATATCATCAAATAGTCATTCGAGATCATACAGAGACTATTCAAGGTTAGGTTGATCATTAAAACGTGAAGTAGTGGAAACTTTGAATGTGGAACTGCAACCGTATGGGCTAGCTAGTGAAATTGGCCAGAAGTACGTCAAAATTACATCAAATTTAAGGTGATGGGTAAGGAATGCTAGTAAATCATATAAGAATATGTAGGTATATAATTATATAAGCATAAGATGTATTTAATTTATTGTACTCATTTACTGTTCCCGGTTAGAACAATTATGTTGGAAGTATGTACAAATAACCAGACAAAAAAGTTTGTTTGTACCAAATTATTCAGTTGTGCTTTTGAAGTTAAAAGCAGGGGCATACAATTATTACAAATTGTTGAAAGGTATTCAAATTTTATTCCAATGCTCACTTAATTGTCTGCTCATTGGTTTTCACGCGTGAACATCGATTCTGCAATGTATTATTATTGTTTTTATTTAACCCCCTTGAATTGAAAAAAAGGAGCTTTGAATACCGTATATTCTACATGTAAATCATCACCTTTTACTAAATTTTGCTCTTATTAAGAGATACCACGTTATTGATTCAAGATTGATGAACTAAAGATACGCCCTGGAAAATTAATATAGAAGCATTTACCATCTATACATTATCTGTCCTATCCATAATGATGAGTTTCGCATGTCGGAATTTGTCCATTTTGATCAAGAAATTGAATTCTGATACGGTCATACCCCCAACTGAAATTTTTTAACGTAATATTTCAAATGTCAAGGGCAAAAAATGATATAATGAGAAACATTGGGGGGACCTCCTCTAACAGGCCGTTTAACTTCCTTCTCAACAATGTTTTGATCCTCTTCAACGGAATTTGATTATGACATCTAGCTGCGATTTTTTACGAGATAATTCCTGTGGTATGTGCAAACAACGATAAAATGAAAATCATTGAGGGCCTCTCATATATTAGGCCGTTTAACTTCCTTTTCAAATCATCAAATGTCCTTCATACAATACCTTTTCGGAAAACTCTCATTGGCATCTTTCAGTTTATGCTGCTTATACTAAAACGGGTTGTTGCGATATTGAAACTATGATGTTCATAACATAACTGAATCGATGTGAGCCATTTTAACAGATTCGCACGACTCTATGAGCTATTAGATATTTAAACCTTGGGATGGATATGCACATTTCGGATTCGAACTCATTTCTTGATAAGTTGTTAGGTTGAACGAAGACTCGTCCAAGATTTATCCGCCCATAAATAACACAAATTGGAAAACAGTAATGCGCAGTGACATACAGCATCCCATAAAACATTCATAGCCGGACGATGCTTGTAGCCAATGCTTTTACGAACGCTTCGTGCGCAACGTGATTTAATGCAACTTCTTTCTTGAATGATGAAGCACAACAACGGACGTGAATAGAGCTTAGGGGGAAGACATTTAGCTTAATGTATGCTTTCGTATAATACAGGTTGTAGAAGGTGCTAAACTAGGCACAGGTGGGAAGATTGTTCAAGTACTTACCATTAGTAATATTTTAAGCGTTGAGCCAGGGAAACCATCCCCCTACTCCAGAAGGGCTTCAAAAGAAATAAATTGGTAATGGGGATTGTAGGAGCGAGGACCAACGAGGGGTTTAAAGGCTTTCTTTCTCTATTATTAATTAATATCACATGGTACAAAACAAAAAATATTCCTGTGCAAAAAGAGTAGTTAACGAAAGTATTCTTTGTCAAGCAAATATACCAGGTTCGTCGGAAGAATGTTCCAAGTTCCAGCAATATCATTATCAGCAAGATCATTAAATGCTGTCTAGATCCCCATTTCCCTAAAGCTAATTTTATGTGCTGATGTTATGACTTGCTACATTCCTTTGTTGTCATCTAAAATATCTACTATAGGACAATTCCATTGTTAGTGTTTTGAGATTCTTTGCAGGAAGGATCGGATGTGGCGTATCTATCAAATAAACTCGTTAAATATTGTCATTTTCTCAAGGAAATTAACTCAGAATAAAAATGTTTTGTGCCAGAATCTACAACACCAAACATTTAGTCACATTTTGTAGCTGAAATATTGACTAGGATTTCGTGATCCAATATTAAAGTATACGTTTTGATATAAAATCAATATCCCAAGTTTTTCGAAAAATCAGTTTACTGGAAATGTAGTAAAACGTATATTGAAGATAACGGAAACCACAAAAACGATACAGTCAACCCAAACTATACATGTTAACAACAATGTGTTTCCGTAAATTCGATGCGCATATTCGCGCTTTTTATTATTCAATGATTCATGATTCGAATCGTGATTTGAATTTCTACTAAGCTTTGGAGTGTGCGTGTTTCACAGGTGATAGAGCGATTATTGAATTTCAGGAGATATGCATAGAGCACGTAAATCTGTTCTCAACCAAAATACCTATTTGGATTGATCAGTTGATCATATTTGTGTGCCTCCTGAAATTCAATAATCGCTCTATCATTTGTGAAACACGCACACTCCAAAGCTTAGTAGAAATTCAAATCATGAGCGCAAGCCAATTGAATAATAAACCCCAGGGAAAGATTTGCAGCGTTTTTTATGGTTATCAGAATACTTCAACCCGTGTATTGGCTATAAACCCTTTTAGGAGTTCACTCCGGTATCCACGTTCACTACATCACTAGGTTACTGCAATCAAAACAAAAACAATAATGAACCGAAATAACGCAAATGTTGGCACAATAAATCGGGCCATACATCGGCAATGGTTTGAGCTACGGACCTGGGAAGGGGCTCATTCGATTCCTCATGGAAAGTTGTTCAAAAAGAGTCTAAATTTAGGCCGCCATGACTTTTTTTTTTGAGGTTTTTAGGGATTTTACAAAACTTTGACAACCCTTAAAGGGTACTTTAAATTAAGAGAGAGTGCTGGCTAAAGAATTGTCGGAGCAATTTTGATTTTTAGTGAAAATTTCAGATTTTTCGCTCTAGCCGTTTGGGAGAAATCGTGCGTACGGCGTGCACAGATTTGGATTCTACACCCTTTGAAAGTAAACCATGAAATTTTCAGAGGGGGGGGTAAAATTTTTTTTTTTTTTTCAAGAGCGATTACGATGGTTTATTATTGAGTAATAAACCAAAAGAATGAATATTGAATGAGATTTAGATGATTTCATTTCGTGTTTCTCTCGATTGGTGAAACCCATTCGTTTGTGACTTGGGAATTTGCGATTCTTCAAAGAAACGATCAACTATCGCAATCGCTAGGTTTTTTTTCGTGAAATCAGCTTTAAATTGCAATAACTCTCAAAGAAGCTTTGTGTTCGATCACAAAATGTGCTCTTATAAAGTCAAACCCAATAACTGACAACTCGGGTTGAATAAAGGTTCAGATCCTTTAAATAATTTATCTCCGACACGGAGTTGTCAGTGGTTCAGTCGACAACCTCACCACCGTCCCGCCGCCTCACCGCCTACCGCTCCGTTCTCTCACAGCCACGTCTCAGTAATCCCTTTCATCTTTCCCTCAGAGTCAACCGTCTGACTTGACAACTCTTCAGCCATTCACTTATTAACACCGTGATTAAAATCTACCGGGGAATGGGTATAATTATTAGGAAGGTGATCAAAAGCGGAAGTTCATCTTCACTCGACGATTGACGTGCTAATGAAATAACGAGTGTCGTACCGAGACCAGAGTCGTACCGAGTTTTCTTTATTAATATGAAACTCAACATATTTAACAGACGTAGAATTTCACCCTTGTTTTAATCAATTTAAACAATAGATGACTGTTCAAGCTTCACAAGAATAATGTCGCTCTTCAACACTTCCTTTCACAACAACAAGTTCCAGGCAGGAAACATGCGATTATACTACCGCCCATATAGGAGCGATCCCGGACCACAGGGTCGAAAACCCCTTCCCCGCCATCAGGTGGCAACACCGCAGAGGACCCTCTAACTCAGCCGACTATCCCTCATTAGCAGCCCCTTTCAATCTCCCCCTCTTAACGCAAGACGTTTTAGTTGTTTTTGTTGAAAAATTTAATTTTTTGTGGATTCAAAATGTTCTCGTCGTTCTGAGGAAAACAAGCCTAAAATTCATATTAATCGGTTCAGGAACACCTTATCAAACAAGTGTGTGGCCATATTGCAAAAGTGTAATAAATTGCAAAAAACGCTGCAAATTTGATTACACATTTGTTTATTATTCTTGTGTCGAACTTTATTACACTTAAACTCATGTTTCTTTGATCCAACCCTAATAGATGGGATGGGGCTCGAAAAAGTACGGAAATAATGTTATTTTGCACCATTTTACCCCATGAAAATGGATTTCCTCGCTGTGGGTCAATCGCAAAGGTGTGGGAATTTTTACCCACAATGATGACATCAAATAATCAATAGTAGGTAAATGACACATGAGTTTGACGAAAATCGCCATTGGGTATTTTTACCTACATAACATCTAGGTATGTTTTTCCAGTTCAAATTTATACTCGGTGTGTCCCTTTTTTCACGTACATCACGATTCTGGTGATGACATGATCGAATTAACTATTAGATCACATTTGAATTGCGTAAAACGTAAGTATCGCACCGTAATTAGGGTCCGATGCGAGCCGTCAGGCCACTACCTGGAGGCTCGGATTTGAGCGGCGTTGCCAGACCCAGAGGTCTTCAGAAAACCGCAGGGTGGCTCCTAAGTGGGCAAGAGTATAGCAAATTTTCGAAATTTAACCAACGCATTAAATTTCTGTTGAAATATCTCATTTAGGCATAAAAATTATTAACAATACAATTTATGACACAAAAAGTTGGGGGTTTTTTAATCGCATTTTTGACATTTCATAAATTTACAGCGCTGAAAATGTCCTTTTAATGTGGAATTCTTTCTTTATGGAAAATTACATAGTTTTTAATTAAAAAAATTCTGCGACATTGAGTTTTTATATTTACAATTATATTGCAATTACTTTTCTGTTTATATTTTTCAACGGAATTCTATAAAGCGTAGCAAATTACTTCGCAACTAAAACTGAAATCATGTTCAATGCCATTCCAGATCCAACTGTATACACATCAAAATTGTATTCATGCTCCGTGATATTATTTCCATCACTGCATGTACATAAAGACTGATCGTAGGTCATTGACACTACAACTACAGTATGTGAAAATCCACTCGAAACTGGTGAAGAAATCAACGAATAGATTAAGATGCGCATACCTTATGATCTAAATGTAATAAAATCAAAGAATCGGTTTGACTAGGGAGCAAATCGAGGTGAAGAGAAATGATTAAGTAATGACATTTAAGAATTGGCAACGTATCGAACGGCCAAACAAGTTATTCTAATCATTAATCTAATTTCAATGAGACTTATCAGATTTATATTCAGACAGGTTGCACTTAGTTACTTCAAAACAGAAAGATTAAGATGTCGTTACGAATAAGTTATGTAGGAAATAACGGAGTCTCAAGCTGATGGATTGTGTTTGTAGTTTTTTCTTTCCTCGCAAATGCAACAGAACGATTATCTTTCCCATGACAAATTCATGAACGTTTCAGGGATTTACAGGGTGTATCAGATAAAGTGCGCAGTACTTCACCCACGTATTTTACAACCAATTTCCAACAAAAAACGCTGCAAATTCTTTCACTGGGGTTTATTATTCAATTGACTTGCGTTCATGATTTGAATTTCTTCTAAGCTTTGGAGTGTGCGTGTCTCACAGGTGATAGAGCGATTATTGAATTTCAGGAGGCACACAAATATGTTCAACTGATCAATCCAAATAGGTATTTTGGTTGAGAACAGATTTACGTGCTCTATGCATATGTCCTGAAATTCAATAATCGCTCTATCATTTGTGAAACACGCACACTTCAAAGCTTAGTAGAAATTCAAATCACGAACGCAAGCCAATTGAATAATAAACCCCAGCGTAAGAATTTGCAGCTTTTTTTATTAACCGAATCTTTCTTCAAGTCTGCCATACATTTAACATTACGAATTAGTTTTAAGACAAAGCGTGATTCAACATGATTTAGCGCATAAATAATAACACATTAATCGGGGGTGAGCACAGGGAGGGCCTATAACAGCCCCCGGGTGTTGATGACGCTAACTGGTCACCCCATATTTTCGTTATTATCTTTTAATCGATCATCTGCAGATACAGGCTAGCTAATGTAGAAATAATACACCTTTGTGAGCATACACTTTTTGTACAGCCATCATGTATGTAGGTGCATTTGCATCTCTAGCACAGGGTCTACAAATGATCTTGCGAAGAGAGCCCTTGATTTAGATTCCATTGAGATGTTACAATTGATTATAGTGGATCAGATCTCCTACCTGCGCAATAGAGCCAGTTCCAACTGGCAAGGGCAGTGGTAGGGTGACGTTGATTCGACGGCACTGCATAATATAAGGATTGATCCAGTGACTAAATAGCGACACTCTCTGAAATGTTTAACCGAAATTGAACAAAAATTGTGTGACCCAGAAAATTTACCACAGATGTAGAAACACACAACCGAAAATGGCCAGTAAGCTTTGAAACCCAAAATGCAAGGAATTATTTTTGAACAGAAGGACGAACGTTTTTCCGATTTCTACGAAGTAAAAAAAAAATATATAAATAATGTAACACGGTAAATACGATAATGATTTCCTCGTAGATTTAATTTTGGATTAGCGCGGAGCAAAGTTCATATGCCAGAAAAGATTGATATTATATTCAGAACACGCACGGAGGATCATCATAACACTAAACGAGGGGGATGCTACATTCAACCACATCTCATTCAATTTGTGGGCATGACGTGGCATCCTTCAACCTCATCAGATTTTAAGACGGTCGGAATAGTGCGAGAAAAGATATCTTTTCAATTGCAGATGAACAGCTTCTCTCGGAAATTATATTCCACAAGATTAAAAACACGTATATAGCTTTTCTTTTTTTTCAAGTGTGAATCCGAAGCGATGGAGCGGACAACGCTTACTTTTGTTGGAAATCCTTAACTCAGGAACCGACGGACCGTTAGCAAAGCGGTTGCCCTTTGTCCCACTGGCTTCATAACGGCCTACCGCAGGCTTCTAGTGCCGAACCATTTACATAATTTTCTTTCTGGTGAGAGGGATAGGGGGGTTCCTAACAATCCCATTTCTCGTTTAAAAGCCACCGCAATACAAAGACGAGGACTCGTGCTGGAGCTGGCTGTCTAGTTTGGAAATGGGTCTATTATATTCGGTCAAGCTGACCAGGGTTAAATCCTTTGTAGTTTTGGAGTGGTGGTTTTCCAAGAACGTTAACTCACCTATTTTTCACGTTCACCTAGCTCCTGGTTCACGTAGATCGGATTTTCTAGGTTTATAGAGGCTAACTCGCAGACAATCCCATTTCAATTTAATCGCTATCTGATCCAACATTTACTTCCGATCAATCATTGGTTCTATTCCCCTCAAATTGGGAAGGGATCTTACGAACCTCTTGAATTTCCATTCAGATGTCTGGCAGATGTCTGGCTACGCATAACTGAATCGATTATTACTGCCGAAACTCATAAAGTAATAGACCTAAATTTATTGAATACTGCGCTGGTTAGCTTTATACTCCCACATAACTGTTGAAGGCCGTTGGAATAACGGTAGAGTGGTCGCAGGCGCAAACTTTGATCATAGTCCATATTGTACATTATTGAACGTACAGATATTTTAATGCAGCCCCCCCCCCCCCCTCAAGTAAGTTAGTACCCCTTCCTCAAAACAAAAAATACTTGTAATCACCCCTTTTTTATTAAAAAACTAATCACAGACAATGTTCGAGCAGTGTCATTGAAATTTACATATTTACAGATAGAAAAACAAACCGTATTTAAATGAATTACTAGGGTCATTATTATTGACGTTCTACATAGTGATGTAATATATTTTTGAATGTCGTCACATTAAACAGTGTTTATATCAACTTTACCCCCCCCCCCCCCCATGTTTGAGTAATAAAATCAATTCAGTCATTCAGCCTGTTCGGTAAAGATTTCCATCAATTCATTCCTCTGACGCCCTTACTCAAACATCAATTTCTCAAGTAATGCCGTTAAAATGACATTCTCCTCCCAGAAATTAAAAAAAAAAAGTTTTAGTTATGCAGGTTTTTTTTTTTTTACCTCAAATGTGCTTGAAAACACTCGTTGTTTTGCACAAAAACTCAATTTTCTCAAAAAAGTTCCCTCTAATAAAAACTAATTATACCACTAGAATGCTGAGGCTTTTGCGCATTTTTTAGGCTTTCAGGCTCAAACGTATCATTGACATCAAGAGAGACTAATGAGCCATCGAAAAAGTGTTTTTCAAAATTTGACCAAATTCACTTTTCTGGCTAGCTTTTAACCTTTTAGTTCCCTTTGAAAAATCACTGTTGAAGACTGAGACGATAGGAAATTCAATGCTTTTTCCAAATACTTTCAATGACTTGCTAATACTTCGAAAACGCCGGAGTTACGGCCGTTCTAGTGACGTAAGGTCTAAAACACCTCAACCTCAATTTTAAGAGAAAACGCACGTTTTTCTGCAGTTAAACACCATTTTCTTAACGAAAATTATTTTTTAAAACCAAAAGGACTACACCGTTAGAACGCTGACATTTTGATGTACGTTTTACCAGGTCTGCATAGTTGTGTCTCAAGTATTAATGGGGTTGCTGGGCGAGATGAAAAACAGGCGATTTCAAGATATAAAGTTAGATAGGTACTTTAACAATTTTCCTACATTTAAATTATTTTTACCTTGAAGATGAATATGTGAAACAATCAAAGTTATCATAACTGTTATTATCTCCCGTTCATTTTTGTACTCGTACATATGAAAGCGGTAGAATTTCCTCTGCTTAAACATCAGTTCAACGTGAAATCCCTTATTTTTCAAGCGAATCTCAGGATTGCTTTATAATCGCTCCATTCGAAGAGACCGACCTCCTTAAGGAAATCGGACAAATTGAAGAACCCAATTATGGGGAAGTCTTAATGGTCACTATTGGCTACCATAAGAGATAATGGGCTAATGAGAGCCTCCATCGTGTGAACTTAATGCTGTTAACCATTGCGAAATGTACCGAACGCTCACAAATCGCCTCTCGAGCGCGGTTGGAGGTCGGGGGTGCTCTCAGTTACGAAAGAATTCTTCCCTGGCCGAGGAAACTATCGTTCTTGGCCAATGCCCGTTATCCTGGGCGGAATGCCTCCTTCTATTCCATCTTCCAGGTCACACTCGCGTTCCCCTCACGTAGGTCATAACGGCTTTATTTTCCACAATTATATCGACACTCGCTCGTAATTAGGAGCTTAGCGGATCATCTTTCGCCGATATGACGGGAGGCGCGATTGGCTCGTGCTAGTTACGCAGCTGCACCTTCCTCTAGGCATCTCGACGGACTGGCACAGTTCCAACAACGCAGACCGGATCGCTCGATGAAGGCTAAATACCACTTATCTCATTATCACAGGAGCTGCAAAACATTAAATAAAAATAGCGATTGAATCATAGGGAAAGCTATTATATTTTCTTGAACGACCAACCGGTTCGATTTGAATACAACATTTCTTCTCCGAAACAATACACAAAACCGTAAAATCTGTAAAGAAAATATGATTTGTTCCTCTAGTTGGAATGTCGAGCTGACAAGATACATACCAATCTGGTTCTTGAATTTTGGCCTTGTCCGAACTGGCATGCTGCATTATTTTACTATAATTGGTCGAATTGGAAATTGTGTAGATTACATGTATTTTGTTTTATCATTTTCAATAACGAAACTTTTTTATCGATCAAGGGGGAAAAAACCTCATAAAAATTAGTTGTTTACGTTTTAAGAAGCTTAAAATCCAGGAATCGAATTTTTGAAAAAGTCGTCCGTCCGCCACTTAGAGTTCTGAAAACGCCAATAAGGGGAAAAATCAAAAGATTTGTTTATTCTTGAGATAAAATAGTAGTTTAATTGAGCTAATGCGAACCGTCAAACTGAAGTGCAAAGCCAATTTTCTGAAGAAAAAATAAAGAAACCATTATAACATTTGCTCTTGAAGCCGTGCCGCATCAATTTGCTGCCAACTTTCCTTTTAAAATCATTGTTTCTTGGATATTGCCTGAGAGTAAATCATTGTTTTCGGTCCCTATTGTACAAAATTATGGTTATAAAACCTTGGTGGCGATATTTCACTTAATTGAGATTAATTATTGAAAGAGTGTGAGTAGTATGTAGGGTGTTGCGGAAAGCATAATGGCGAGAAGAGGCGAAAGCTGGCCGACGGACCCTCTTGCTAAAAACTCCTTGGCAATCGCAGTGAGTTATTTTCCCTCAACAGTTTACATTCATGAAACTCTCATCATTTTATTCAAGGAATCCACAAGTTTGTAAAGCATTAATAAACGATTCGGCAGTTAGATGTAGAAATATGGTACGGAGTATCTCTAGGACATTTAGCGGTGATTGAAATTATGCTCTCTATCCTCATCAGCTGAGTGAGTCAAATTCTCCCCTTTTCATCCTAGGAAGTTAAAAATTGATTAACGGAAGACTTTCTGGTATATGTATGGGCAATTGAAATGATGAGCTCCATTCTCATCAGCTGTGTGAGCTAAATTCTTCCCTGTTCAACCTTAAAAGCTGAAATTCGGTAATAAGCCACCCAGTGACAAGCGAGACGAAGAGCTCCTATTTAATCAGCTAATTGAGCTAAATTCTTTTTTGCTTAGATTAGGAATTTGAAAATTTGTAGCTGGAAGACTTTCTGTGATATGTATGGGCAAGTGAAATGATGGGCTGTATCCCCATCAGCTAAGTGAGAAATTGCTAAAAATCACGTCCACTGGATACTACAATTTAAATGAAGTGGGTATTTTTTTGCGATAAAATGCATTCTTATGAAATGATGATTTTTAATAACATGATCATTTTATTATAATGTGGTTGAGTCGTAAATTGTGTAAATGAAAATCATTGTGGTTAATAATTTTCAATGGCAAAACTTTGTTACCAATCACAGGGAGAAAAATTGCCCTCCTAAAAATTTTTTGGTTTACGTTTTAAGAAGCGTGGAATCAAGGAATCGAATCATGGATATAGTGGTTCGTCCGCCGCATAGAGTTCTGAAAAGGCCAACAAGGGGGGAAATCAAAAATCAGTTAAAATCTTAATCTTAAGATAAAATTAAAGTTTTGTAGAGCTAATGAGAATTGTCAAATTGAAGTCGTGCTAAGCCAATTTTCTGATGAAAAAATAAAAAAAAAAAAAACCATATGAAAATTTGCTCTTGAAGTCGTGCTGCATTAGTTTCTTGTCAGCTCTTTTTCTAATTTTCACGATAGAGATCGCTAAAAATCACGTCCACCGGATCCTACAACTTAAATGAAGTGGGTGTTTTTGCTTTGAAATGATGATTTTTATTAACATGAATAATTTCCTCCTTCTCAATAAAAATTTACAATACTAATGAAAACCGTGTAAATTAGAGACTTAGGTACCTACTCGAGCAGTTTGTACTCTTCTTTGTTCATGAACTTCGCCTACGTTCTTGGGTTTGCTCTAAGTGATTTGATAAAAGAGCCTGAAGAAGTGAGAGGATGAGAAACATCTTCATTAGCGAACTCCCGTGAGTAATCCCACGAGTGATGTTGGTGAGTGAACGATAGTTGTTGTTGGCCTCTAGGGCCTCCTCCGACATCAGCCTATTGAAAGGATTGAAGAAGAAATTATAGCACTTCCGTGCCATTGTATCTTATCCATCGTTTTCGGCATGTAATACCTGTTATAGTAGTTAGTGTAGCGTAGCAGTTAGTACGAGTTTAGTAGAGTTGCAACGATTCGATCGATGATCCTCGTAGCAAATGTTGGCAGGATTCCGCACTTCGTCTTTTCGTTTTCTTGTAGTATGCATGCTGCTGAGTGTATCTACACCAGGCGGAAGGCAGCAACTTGCGGAAGGTACCTATTTATTTATTTATTTAATACACGGCAATCGCCAATTACAAAAAGAAAGTATACACTACTTAACAATGCAGATAGAAATAAATACAGTTCATGAGATAAATATTAAGGAAAGAAACAGATTTAATGTGTGAGAAAAGAGAGAGATAGTTAGTAAAGGATGTTTTGTCACTTTTGCTGGTGAAGGAATGATGTGAGACACCTTTTGAGATGCGGAAGGCGATCACAAAAAAAATCGATGCCTGGGGATTCTATGAGCGCATTAGCTTGACGTGGCATTCGAAACGTAGGCCGATGAAAAAGGTAGTTTTACGCAGCAAATGGCACAACAAACAATGAGTTGGATCGAGTTGCGTAGCTTGGAACCTGGAAGTCCACTCTTGACAGCAGGGATGGGCAGTGTATTGCACCATTGTCCAATTTATGGTAAAATGCTATGTCCGCCATAAAATGACGGTCAATCAAGTTGGGCAGGTTGTATTTTGCTGCAAGAACAGCCAACTGATCATGTCTAACCGGGACTTTCGTTTTGAAGCAGAGATACCGCAAAAACCTACGCTGAACACTTTCCAGACGATCCTCATACTCCCCGTAGAAGGCGACCATACCTATAGCATTTCTAAGTCAGGAATTCAATACAAATAAAAAGTAATTAGAAACATGTACCCCTCAGAAAAAATGTATTTCTTGATCCCTTCGATGTCAGCAAACACGAAACATTCGGAATGCAATTTATTTACGTACGAAAATATTTTATTGGATAGAATGAACTTATGTCCCGAAGACCATACTTCCATTGCCATCATTTTGGGATAAGTTTGGCTGCCATACGATGTTGCAAGTATCCCAATTTGAGTACAGTTCGGATAATCCAAAATATATAGGCTCGTGGTTCCAAGGGGGTCAACCAATGAGACTTGGAGCCCACTTCGTCCCAAGGGCAGGAGTCTAGTCGAGGCTCATCCACATGTTCACAGCAAGTTACAGCTCGGGAGCTCTGGGCCTCCGCTCATAAATATCACACTACCTTCACCTTCACGTCCACTCAAACCCATAAACACGAACATAATGACTCCCCGTCAAATTGAATAGTACCCCCACCTCGCACCCACTAATCGATTATCAAACCATAGCAGAGGAGAACTCCCCAATAGCGTACCCACCAAGACGATAAATTTTCTTCCCGCGGCCCAACGTTGAACGAATTTTCAACTTACAAGCTCGGAATTTCAATATAAATTACCTAATACCACTGTCTCTTAACTTTTTATAAAAAGTGATTTAGAAGGAGAGCCGCCTTGAATTCGAAATTTCCTTTGGTTCCGGCGGGGTGGGAAATAAAGTTTCCTGCAGCTAAGAAGTTCACGGAAGGTTAAACTGACCGAATTTATTGGAAGACGATTCGGCCAAACGAGGCTTTGAAATATATGATAGGTCTGCATTAGACAAAAACTATGGGGTCTTCTTGAAACTCGGCATTTTCAAGAGAACACAAAAATTCGGATGCGTCCTGTAATATAGTTTAAATGTATTGTGTCGAATGCAATTGCACCAAAAAACCTTACTACATTGAAACATGAAGTTTTTTTTTTCGGTTTTAAGTTCCACTATTGGCGAACCTATTGAACCTTCATGGTACTAGTGAGTCGGAAGAATATCAATAACGGCAACCAGATGAATTCCTCAAAAGACGCAAATACAATTCTCTTGATTGGAACATTGACATAAAAATTAAGTAGATAACTTCAAAATTCCTTCACTACACCTTAGGTAAATCACCTCTCACTTGCTCCAAAGAAGCTGGAAGTAAAATTTAAGTTCATCTGAATTCACAACATACCTTCTTATAAATTGTGAAATCATCAGCTGTTGGTCAAAAGTAGTGTCTCTATGGTAACGGCGATTTTGGTTTATTATTCAATAATAAACCATTGTAATCGCTCTTGAAGAAAAAAAAATTTAACCTCCCCTGAAAATTTCATGGTTTACGTTTCAAAGGGTGTAGAATCCAAATCTGCAATAAAAATTTTCCGACCGTCCGCCGTACGCACGATTTCTCCCAAACGGCTGGAGCAAAAAATCTGAAATTTTCAGGAAAAATCAATATTGGTCCGACAACGCCCCAATTCTTTAGCCAGCACTCTCACTTAATTTAAAGTGCCCTTTCAGGGTTGTCAAAGTTTTGTAAAATCCTTAAAACCTCAAAAAAAGTCAAGGCGCCCTAAATTTGGACTTTTTTTTAAGAACACTCCGTGAGAAATCGAATGAGCCCTTCCCCAAGTCCGTAGCTCAAACAATTCCCGATATATGGCCCGATTTATGGTGCCAACATTTGCGTTATTTTGGTTTATTATTGTTTTTGTTTTGATTGCAGTAACGTAGTGATGTGGTGAATGTGGATACTGGAGTTCCTAAAAGGATTTGTAGCCGATACACGGGTTGAAGCATTCTGATATGCATGAAACGCTGCAAATTCTTTCACTGGGGTTTATTATTCAATTGGCTTGCGTTCATGATTTGAATTTCTACTAAGCTTTGGAGTGTGCTCGTTCACAGGTGATAGAGCGATTATTGAATTTCAGGAGATATGCATAGAGCACGTAAATCTGTTCTCAACCAAAATACCTATTTGGATTGATCAGTTGATCATATTTGTGTGCCTCCTGAAATTCAATAATCGCTCTATCACCTGTGCCTCAAAGCTACATTTCAACATCAACATTTTGATAGCTACAATTAATGGGGCTTCGAACATGAGAAATATAATAAATAATCACCTAACCTCCGTGGATTACAGTGTTGTTTTCATGTGCAGTAGGTACTACCAACCATTTTTTGTTTATTCGTCCGTTTTTATAGTTTGTATGTGTTTCTTTAATATGATTATTTATTTATTATTAATATCATTTTCATTTTTAGAAAAGATATGAGATTGGTGGTACAAGGAAAGAACTGTAGAGCGAAAAGGGTTGAGGCAAGGTAACAAGAAGAGGAATATTATGTCAAGGACCATTTTCTTTAGCGCTACTAGAGATGGACCTGTTTAGCTCGGAGCCCCGTTGAATGACACACATCTACTATTGAAAGCGTTCAAACAAATTATAATTTAAAAAGTGCCATCTTTATTACCATAGTAAGTGATTCATCTACTATATTTTTTATATTTACTGTGCTCAAAACGAGTTGTCTATTATACCAACCTTTCTTTTTGAATGGAAGATGTTTTCTTTTTGTTTTGAGAACTGTTTTTTCATTAGAACATTTAAGGAAATTCGATTCAACAAATTATTGGAAAGCGGCACATTTCGTAGTTCTGGTCAGCGGGCAAGAGAACACTATTACGATTTCGTAGATACAAAAAGTAGACTTGGAGATCAATTTGTGGTTTTACCTTTTACCACTTAGAATGCACACTGAACCGGGAATAGGTTATCATTAACGATGAAAAACAAAGACCAGAAACCGATGTAGACCTTTTACGACCAACCATTACTGACCATGGACTATCGGCTGCTTCCTTTTGCCGTCACGTGAGATCCCCGTTCGGGTTGCGTCATAACTCAATTAAGCCAACGGCACTAGGAACGTTCACATTCGCACCATCTGAACTCCTTTCACTGTACCAACGCGGAGGGACCCCCTCAAGACCATCTGATATCATGGTCACGGCAAAACCCCGCGGCCTCCTCACACCCTTCGCCGGCTAATTCCATTGATGACGTGACATTATGAAAAATGACGACGCCACACGCCTCGCTGCTCCCTAATTATAGAACGCGAATCCTGCGGTTACAGATTTTCGCTCGATGCTAGCAACTCCTGAGGGACAGAATAGAATTCAATGTCCCGCCATCCTGTTCAAGAAAGGCTGTAGGTGGACAGGAACCGAGAGACAACTAAATTATTTTCTGGAAAAAATCAACAATTTGGATCCTTTCATCAAATTTACCCTTGAATTGGGTGGAAATAAGTTAAATTTTCTTGACTTGTCTATCTCATTGATTAACAAAAGGCACGATTTCTCCATTTATAGAAAAAATACCTACAGTCATATAACTATTCATAGCACTTCAAATCATCCTTTACTCCATAAACATGCCGCCTTCCATAGTATGACCAGTAGGGCACTTTCCATACCAATGAATGATCAATGATTGAAAGAAAAATCTGTTATTAAAAGTATGGCCGTAAGTAATGGATATGAGGGAGAACTTGTTGATTCTATTTGGAATAAGGTTCTTAGGAAAAAGAGTAGGGAAGGGGTGTGTAATTTAGTGAGAGAAATTGAGTTGGAAGAGAAAAAGTGGATTAGTATACCTTATTATGGGAAAATTTCGGATAAACTCGGTAAAATTCTGTCGTCCAGGGGTTTCAACGTTGGGTTTAAGAATAAAAATAATCTCAAATCTTCTTTGGGTTCGGTTAAGGATAAAATTAACGTTCAGGATAAAAGTGGGGTTTATAAACTAAAATGTTCATGTGGGCTTGAGTACTGTGGTCAAACTGGTAGGAAATTTAGGGAACGAATAAAAGAGCATGAAAAGGATTTCAGGGACAACAAAGGTGATTCTGCCTTTGCAAGTCATCTGAATGAATCCAATCATAGCTTTAGTTTTGATCTGATAAACAGGCAATATGTAGAATTTCCTCACTTTTGCCCAAAGGGAGGATGTTGGATGTGCTAGAAAAATTCGATTGTTAAGAGTGATAGGTCAGGAAAATGTTTAAATGATGTCATTCCTCAAAATATTTCACCATTATTGGGTTCTTTCTTGCAATAAGTTTGGCTCCGCCTCTCCATAATGATACTATTTGTGCCCCTTTCACTTTGTAAGCCTTGAGTGGCATTGGTTGGTCCTCCCCGCCCCTTTCACTTCTTTGAGCCAATAGGATTCAATCTCCTCTCACTTGATCCTATATAAGATATGCTTTCTGTGATGTACTTTCAGTTCATGTTTGTTACTGATGATGACCTAACCGTCGAAATCGATTTAACAGTGTCACTCTTTACTTTTGTGGAAATATAGACAACGTTCCATCTTACTCAGTTTTCATTTGAAGGCTGTAGGTGTCATAAAATGGCTGAACCATTGGATTGTTGTTCCAATGCGATTGTTAAAGGTACAGGTTTTCCAAGTCAGATTAAGAATTTCCCAAAATGTATTGAGAACTTTCCAAATCAATTCGAGAACTTCACAAATCAATTTCAGAACTTTCCAAATTAAATTGGAAACTTTTTCTTGAGATAAGTAGCTAAATTATGTTAAAAAAAAGTCGAAAAGGATACATTTCTTCCATATTTCAATTTCTTTGAAATTCTACTTCTTAGTTTCGTCATTAGAAATGAAAAGTTCTCAATTTGATCTGGTAAATTCTCAAATGGATTTGGAAAGTTTTCAATTTGATTTTGAAAATTCTCCATCTGAATCGGAAAGCCCATACCAGCATTCCTCTTGAATTGATCACAAAATGAGAATAATCTGAAATCATAATTTTATCTAAGTCACAATTGTTCATCTTCATAATTATGATATTTTGTCCACATGTTATGGTGGGATAAATTTTGTAAGTAGGAATATTAATAAAAATACAATGTAATTGCAAATTAAAGTGAAAACAATGAAACTGAGCCCGACGAACAGGTCGTTATTTTTGAAATCCACCTCAAACAAAACAGTTTCAATCACATCTCGAATTTGTAACGGTTAGTCGATAGTGTGGTATGTGAGTAGGTGAGTATGAATGAGTGAATTACCAATAATTAATGTAATATCTACCTACTGACTTCATGAATCAAAACGTGTGGTAAATATGGATAGTTCCCTCGGCCTTTTTGTTGAAATTACCGCTAGTATTCATAATTACTGTTCCCACCATACCATAAAACCACGTAGGGCGACGGTGAAAAGGTCTTTTAGTATGACAACATCAAGGGGAAATGTCAATGATAGTTGGCGTTGACGGTCTGTGTTATTGATTTTTGAAGTGTCAAAAAATCAAAAAATTCCTATATGAATCATGTCAGACGATCGGTGTCTTTTAAATTCACTATGAAAAAATTGCCGCAATTCGCCAAAAAATCAGGAACTATACCTGAAAAGGATTATATACATTATGTATATGAATATTACATTCACAAAATGACTAAATTACATAAGTGAGCGAGCTTGTACAGAGGTACTAGAAAATATTTTCCTTAATATTGGCTTCAATACGGCGGTTTGGTCATACCTAATTATGAAGCATTGTAACACGGACAGAATGATCAAATCTAAACAGCGATAATTAGCTTCACACAATAATTACAGTTCGCAAAGTTTGCTGCGGTATAGGAGGTGAAGCGAGCTTAATTCTAGTGCAGCACTCCTCGAGGGAAGAAAAGGTCAGTTATTGAAATGTTACTACGTGACAAAGCGAAGCGCTTTCACCACAAGCAATGCCGTTCCTAAGATGCAAAACCTAAGCTTTCTACCCGAGCTTGAAGGATGAGTATATACTTCATTCAAGATATATATACGACCCTTACCAACGGAAACGGGAATTATGTGATTTAGCTAGGGAGCGCGCCCGCCAGCCTGGTGTGTCCTTCCTCGATTGGAATTGCTAAACGAACGGTTATTGTCCATTTCTTCCTTAGCGTACCAGTTGGGTGAATGGGGAAGTTGTCCGGTGGGTTTTAACCATAAACCACGTGGATTCATTTGTTCGGTCGCTGAGACCGAAGTAACCATTCGGGGAGTGAGAATGCGTGGACTTGAGTTTCAGTAAGTTAGGGAGTACGTTTGAAACGTTTCAATACCTAATGGGAGTAGGGTTGAAACTTGTTTTAGGGGTATTTTTACTTGGTAAGAGAGAAAATGGCGTAGAGTTCAGGCACTTCTCAAACCGTGATGGATTGTTAGACTGGTACCCCTCCCCACCCACGATTCAGACAGTTATATGAACATCATGATGATAAATGCATTTACTTATGTACAAAAATTGTAAATTACACATTTCATGGGCAATATTATTTTCCAGTAGTAAATAGCTATCAGGTATATAATCAAAACGCTGCAAATTCTTCCACTGGGGTTTATTATTCAATTGGCTTGCGTTCATGATTTGAATTTCTACTAAGCTTTGGAGTGTGCGTGTTTCACAGGTGATAGAGTGATTATTGAATTTCAGGAGGCATACGAACATGATCAACTGAACAATCCAAATAGGTATTTTGGTTGTGAACAGATTTACGTGCTCTATGCATATCTCCTGAAATTCAATAATCGCTCTATCACCTGTGAAACACGCACACTCCAAAGCTTAGTAGAAATTCAAATCATGAACGCAAGCCAATTGAATAATGAACCCCAGTGGAAGAATTTGCAGCGTTTTTTCTGGTTATCAGAATGCTTCAACCCGTGTATCGGCTACAAAGCCGTTTAGGAGTTCACTCCAGTATCCACATTACTACATCACTAGGTTACTGATAGCAACACAAAAACAATAATAAACCAAAATAACGCGAATTTTGGCACCATAAATCGGGCCATAGATCGGGAATGGTTTGACCTACGGACCTGGGGAAGGGCTCATTCGATTCCTCGTGGAGTGTTCTTCAAAATGAGTACAAATTTAGGCCGCCTTGACTTTTTTTGAGGTTTTTAGGGATTTTACAAAACTTTGACAACCCTTAAAGGGCACTTTAAATTAAGTGAGAGAGCTGGCTCAAGAATTGGGGCGTCGCCGGACCAACATGGATTTTTCCTGAAAATTTCAGCTTTTTTGCTTCAGCCGTTTGGGAGAAATCGTGCGTACGGCGTACGGCGGACGGACGGAAAATTTTTATTGCAGATTCGGATTCTACACCCTTTGAAACGTAAACCATGACATTTTCAGGGGGTGTTAAATTTTTTTTTTTTTTTTTCTCAAGAGCAATTACAATGGTTCATTATTGAATAATAAACCAAAAGGGTTTTCATTGGAGACACTGCAAAAGCTTCGCTTTCTACGAAAATTTACAAAACCTGAGAAATTCGCCAAAGCTCTGATCGCTCAAACAGAACAAATAATTCTTTGATTGATGCGTGGACCTTTTTATTGTAAAATGTTATTAGAATACTTCACTTTATAAATCCGTTTTGATCTGCGAAACAAATCTGGATTCGTTCACTGAGCCTACAAGAAAAATTCTATCCTTATCATCTTTAATCATGGACGCAAGTTCCGGATTATTTATAATGAGTACCTAGATCATCTAGTCTTAATATTAAAGATGTAATTGATTTTAACGTTTATGTCATAAATTATGACATACCTGCCGATTTGTAAAGAAACTTGTTTACTATTTTGGACCAAACTCTTGAGAGTTCGCGAGAATAAATAACTGAAATAATAACGTATATCTGGGGGCTGAGAACGAAAAAAAAATATATATATAGATACATATATATGTCTGTGTGTTAAAATCCCTATGTCCTTATGTCTTATTTGCTAACGTTGCAGTTTCTTGTAGTTTATTGTTCGAAAAAGGTCACTCCAAAACAAGAACCCAGTAATCTGAATATCCCATCACCATTTCAGTTTAGATTAGCGAGGTCTACTCATTTCAAAGTATCTTTTGTCAGATAAGTTCATTCATTGTGGAAGTGTTGAGGTAGCGCTTAAAGGCAACGTAGTATCCGACTTCAAAACCCCCGTTACTCCAGAAACCGACTACTCAACTTTCCGTCTTGAAGACTCAAGTGGTATCTCTTATATGGGACAAGCGGAGGACTGGTTCTGGAACCGGAATCCCAGCTTGAGCAGCGTTCCACGAACCTGATCGACAGGCTCTTCCACGTCAATGCATCTCACTGCGAACGCTTTGAGGAAACATAGTTATCCTAATACGAGTTAACCACTATCAAGTTACTATGGAATGCATTTGGTAACGACATTCCTGTTCTAAACCGAAACCTTTACAAGAACGCTGCAAATTCTTTCACTGGGGTTTATTATTCAATTGGATTGCGTTCATGATTTGAATTTCTACTACGCTTTGGAGTGTGCGTGTTTCACAGGATAGAGCGATTATTGAATTTCAGGAGATATACATGGAGCACGTGAATCTGTTCTCGACCAAAATACCTATTTGGATTGATCAGTTGATCATATTTGTGTGCCTCCTGAAATTCAATAATCGCCCTATCCTGTGAAACACGCAGACTCCAAAGCTTAGTAGAAATTCAAATCATGAACGCAAGCCAATTGAATAATAAACCCCAGTGAAAGAATTTGCAGCGTTTTTTTATTGAACCTCAATACCCCCCCACAATAAAAACATCTATAATTTATCAAGTCCTTTGGCATTCGTATTGCGTTAAAACTTCCCCAAATCCAAATTTAAACGATGTAGCCAAAGGTAGACAGATGTAGAGGGGGCACACAAATATCATCAACTGATCAATCCAAATAGGTGTTTTGGATGAGAACCGATTTACGTGGTCTATGCATATCTCCTGAAATTCAATAATCGCTCTATCACCTGTAAAACACGCACACTCCGAAGCTTAGTAAGATTCAAATCATGAACGCAAGCCAATTGAATAATAAACCCCAGTGAAAGAATACTTATTTACCCCAGTAATAATATTGAATAATATTTACCTATATATTATCAGCGTTTCATGCATATCAGAATGCTTCAACCCGTGTATCGGCTACTAACTACACTACAAGTATTCACATCGGCTATCACTCCCAGTATCCACATTCACTACAACTCGACGCTATCGGCCGGACATCACTAGGTTACAAACAAACAATAATAAACAAAAAAACGTAAATGTTGGAACCCTAAATCGGGCCATACTTCGGGAATGGTTTGACCTACGGACGTGGGGAAGGGCTCATTCGATTCCTCATGGTTTGTTCTTCAAATAGGAAAATATTTAGGCCGATTCGACTAGTTTTGAGGTTTTCAGGGATTTTACAAAACTTTTACAGCCTTTAAAGGGCACTTTAAATTGAGTGAAGGAGCTGGCTCAAGAATTGGGGCGTCGTCGGACCAAGATGGATTTTTCCTGAAAATTTCAGATTTTTCGCTCCAGCCGTTTCGGAGATATCGTGCGTACGGTGTACGGTGTACGGCGGACGGACGGAAAAAGTTTTATTGCAGATTTATATTCTACACCCTTTGAAACGTAAACCATGAAATTTTCAGGGGGGGGGGGGTTAGAATTTTTTTTTCCAGAGCGATTACAATGGTTTATTATTGAATAATAAACCAATAAACCTTATATTGTGCACACTCATATTATGGTTGCTTTTATCAATCAGGCAAATTGGTCTATAACTCCAGCAGAAAGGGCGATACCTCATTCTGCCCACACCAATCTCCCCAAACCCGAAACCAACGTTAATCTGGTTGAACCAGCGAGGCAAAGGGATACGGGAATAATTAAAATCCAGTTAAAAACACCAAGTAAATATTATTTTTATTGAAACGATAACTGTATTTCATGATTCTAAGAATACGTGTTGGCTCTAATGAATTTTGGCATTAACTAAACCGAATACTGCCTGAATACTAATGAAATATTTCTGAAACTAGCTCCCAGTTATTGAGTCTGCCTCTTGCATAAAATACTGCCATCAACTATTCTGAGATTGAGTTGAATTACTTCTTCTTCTTCTTCTTAGAAGCTCTGGTTGAATTAAATAACTCGAAGAACGTTTCTTGGGAATTATTATTTTTCAAGATAGTTCCCACAATTGAATAGATGTACATGCACAATTATCATCTCTAGTAGGTTCCCTTCAAGAACTGGGCTAACTAGAGGAAGGAGCGTCGAGATGAAATTGGGAGGCATGAAGACGAAATGGGTAAAGTGGAGCTTTTAGCGCTCAATGCAAATTGCTCTCCACCTAACCGAATTCCAGTGGGGAAAAGGTTGAAATTAAATTGTCTCCGAGCAGTTCGTCCCATCTGAGACCTTCCAAAAGCTTGCTCATCCGTTTATAATGCCATTAAATTTTTCCCAGATTGTAAAATGATGAGGGATGGCGAAGATTGATAAACAGGCCGAAGATTTCACATTATCGTCTGCGAGCTGTCACAAAGAAACGGCTGAAATTGATTCAATTTTAAATATCTGAAACAATTTACAGAGGAAAACTGAATGTTATAATGTCTTCGTTAGGAATTTGATTCTATACAACATAAAATTCAGATTATGTTACCAGTCGCTCATGATAGATGCGGACACAGAATGCCCAGGTTAAGTAAGATATGCTGATGAACTTGATGATCAAAATTCTAAATTAAGGGGGTCCTGGGAGGCAATGGTTCCAGGATGGAGTTGCTTTGCTGGATCGAAACGGCAATTATATTAATATAATTTAGATACAAATTAAAATCTACATTCAAGGGTATAAAAATAATGAAAGTAATAAATGAAAATAATTTAAAAAATAATGTTGATGATACTGGACATTACGAAGCTGATTGTTGCTGATAGGCTCTCTCTTGAGACATTTTATGTGCAAAAGATGAAAGGTTTCAAATTAGAAGTATCAAAAACGATTTTGGGAGAAAAAAATATATATTGGTTCAAATGATCTAGTTTAAGGTCTATGGAATAACTAACTTACGAAGAGATACGAATCTTTCTGAGACAGAAATCCTTCTTACCTGATTTATTTTCGGAGCGAAAAGCTTCAAATCCTATTCACCCTGCGGGCCATATCTGAAACAGTGATTCGTGACAAATCAGGGTAAAGTTTTATCATGATGTCATTTTAAAAATGTTCATTTGCAGTACTTTGTGGATTATTGGGAGCCCCTCGTGAGTGCTCCCAGCCACAACTCTGGTGAGCTTCCCGGAAACCACCAGGGATTCCTTACGGAGCATCATGTGCACACCGGTGCTTCATGACAAGACAGATAAGTGCCCTGTCAAAAACTCCACTTTTCCTGGACCTGATGGTATTTCTGTCCAACGCTGGAATGGAGCTACAAAGAATGTTTGACTTCTCTAGTACACATGGAGAATAATTTATGGGAATTCAGTTCTATCATTGCATACCAATTTCAACTTAATCGTATCATTATTTGTTATCCGCTATAGAATTAGCGCGACAGATCCACAAAACAGTTCGACTCGCTTTTTGAAAGCGCTTACGGGAATCCGTCCCTTAAATAGTAAAAATTTTATATTCTACTCCTTCCAAGTTTATTTAAAACATTTCGATGATCTGTACATTCATAATTGTGCATTTAAACATTTTCAATGATAACACATTCATGTTAACTACATGAGAAAGTTACATACCACACCCAACTTGTTAGCTGTTTTTCTGGTAGTAGTTTTATATTTTGACATTGCAGGGTAGAAATTACTTCTTGACGCTTTTTAAATTTCATCGATATTCACGGATCATTCGATACACGTTCGATGGAGTTGAATCACCAGAAGAGGCAGGGGCCCGCGATAAGGAGGCACCCTCTCCGCTTTCTCCGAGGGGCGAGACAAATTAATATTTAGTGGCACATAATGGGCGGGTGTTCGGCAGTTAAGTTTAGCGGTCGGGGCCATAAAATGGCTTTCTCTTCTCGTAACGTCACTCTGTTTGAAGAAGGTAACCTGAAACGTGTAACTAACGGTTCGTAATTTACATTTGTCATTTATGATTGGACGGATCGGCAGAATTAGCACACGTTAACTACACCGGTTCAATCCGTGTAGGACGGTGAAGAAATCAGGTTACACGAATGAATTGAGAACGATCACTTAGTGAATCTAGACTATAGCATGGAACATGCATTAACCACGATCTACCAACCCGAAAATAAAACAAGAAAGAGTTACGGAAAAATGTCACGACAGTTGGACATTACACTTTTTCAAGCGCAGTTCAATCACCGTAGTTGAAAATCTGAACTTCACCCCGCATTACCTGCTGTCCAGTCTATCTCCTTACTTTCCTAAAAATACGGGGGGGGGGGGGGGGCACAGAATTACTAATTGAAATTTGATTCTATTTTACTTATGAATCAGCTCGTCAAAGGAGTCATACACACAAGTATAATAGTATGTGATAGTATATAGCTTTTCCAAGTCAGATTCAGAAATTTCCAAACCAATTTCAGAATTTTCCATTTCAATTTCAGACTTTTCCATTTCAATTTCAGAATTTTCCATTTCAATTTCAGAATTTTCCATTTCAATTTCAGAATGTGATCAACATCAAGGTGGGAGCGTAAAAAAGGGGGATAAAGTGAAGGAAATAAGTAGGAAGCACACAAAATGTATTAATAAAATTAAAAAATTATCACGAGAGGTGAGAAGGAACTGGTTTATCCAAATTGGTAACGTGAAACGCGCTATCGTGAAATTCTTGAAACAGCCAAAAAGTTATACCTATTTAAAAAATTTCACATCAGCACATGAGCAGAGCGTACCGCTGATTATATTGAGATGAAATTCGTATGGGACCTCAAGAGACCTTATCTGCAAAATCCCTCAAAATATGAGCTAAATTCATTCAACATTGTGGAAGTTATGGCTGTAACAAGGAAATGCGGACTGACAGACAGACACACAGGGAAACAAATTTGTTTAGTAGGCTATGAAACGCAAAATACTACTGGAAATTCTAAATTCGGACAACGAAAATGGTTTGGCTTCCGAAAGTGAACACAAGGCTTCCGCTGCTTCGCAGACTCGGAAGCAAAACGTGCGCATATTTTATCAATTTCGATGAACCAGTTTCTTCTCACCTCTCGTGATAATTTTTTAATTTTATTAATAATTTTGTGTGCTTCCTACTTATTTCCTTCACTTTATCAACCTTTTTTACGCTCCCACCCGTATGTTGATCACATTCTGAAATTGAAATGGAAAATTCTGAAATGGTTTGGAAATTTCTGAATCTGACTTGGAAAAGCCTATATCTTATATACTGTAATAATAGTATATCTTCGAAGGTTAAACACACTGAGAGGGTGGTCTTGGATACTTATTCCATATTCGGGTGAGACAAGGAGCTGTTCCGTGTATTTCATACTGGTTTTTTTTTCACTAACCTTTTACCACGTTTTTACTCACTATTCATATTATCAGGTTTGAAAACGAATCCATGTAAAAAAATTCGGACATTATCAAAAGGGGGAAGCTTACAGTGGAAATGACCAGAAAAAGGAACATATGAACCGAAGATAATCTCAATGGCCGATAATTGGTACCTAAGCATTAAAATAAATGCGGACATCACCGTGATATTTACATTTTTGAACTTTCAAGTGTGGCTGTATATATACATGTTATGTACCTTGCAGAATTTCGATCCCATTGTCATCTTAGGCTTAGCTTCTTCTAGATTTATTTCCGATTTTTTTTTTTTTTTTTTTTTGGCTCCGAACAAAAAATCCTTGCGGTAGTATAAATCACACCGACTTCGAGTTCACCTTTGTTTTGTGATGTCGAGACAGAAGGTGGCTCACAGAGAGGATGATCATTTTTAATATCTTCATCGATTTCCGATCCTGGTTCACCTTCTTCTTCCCCAACAACTCCTTCCTCGCCAAAGAAAATTATTCAATATAAAATATTCCTTGAAAGTATTCAACATATGGCTCTTTTCAGTGAAATTCATAATTTTCTCAACCAATTTCAAGCACTTTATTCAATTTAATTATTGTATGTCAAGTAATCATAGGTGGGAATGAAAAAACAGTAAATATGGATTGAAATATTGTTTTGTAAAAGATAACAGTTGAAATATATAAAAGATGAATAAAAATGAAATACAAAACGTTGAATGTGAATGATATCGATATATCATTTAATTTTGATTATATTTTTTAAAAAGCATACTCTGCCGGACTTAGCATTGGAGCATATAGAGGCAGGTATTTTATTGTATGGGGAGAGCGTCCCACAAGTTCCCTGATTGGTTGAAAAAATTATGAAATTGGTTGAAAAAATTATGAATTTCACTAGAATAAGCTACGCATTGATTACCAAATTTCAGTAGGTACGGTCGGATTTTCTGCCAAAAATATTTTTGTTGATAGACAGCAGTCCACCAGTGTTTCTCATTTCCTTTCAATTTCTTTATTGCATAATAAACTAGTAGTTCAGGGAAGTTCTCGAAGAAAGATTTTCACATCCGTGGTTACTAGTTCGTTTGAACACCAAGTAGCTTTTTGGACTCGGAAAGAACAAAACAACATAGTCGTAATTGAATGCAATGTAAAATTTCATACTGTGCCTACTATGCGCAGGCCTATAGATCAATCAAAATTCGGAGTTCTATAGTTTCTGAACCTCGCGCTCCTAAAGCCATTTGTCACGGCAAATCGCTAATAACTCGCATGCGGGTCCCCGTTGCTAATAACAGTACCATCGACCCATCTGTACCAACCGTTACGAAAAAGAGATACTGTAGTTTCTCCTGTACGAAAACGGAACCTCACGCATCAAATTGGAAGTCAAATCATCAGTACCCAGAATCGAGTAATTCAAAAACGAAAGTAAATCGATTTTAGCATTTGATGACATCGGGAATTGGACCATACGAGAGTCGAGTTGGAATGGATTATGAAGTTGTAAACAAAGAGAAATTATAGATTGGCATGCTAACAGATTTGAAGATAAATAAATAAGATAAATGGCAAACGGCCTCGTTTCTTTTTATTGATTATATTTTGAGAGGAAGATTACAATCACAAATTGCCCCTCAACTTACAAATTTGATGAGTGATAACATAAAACTTAAGCTATTCAAAAGGTAAAATCATATTTGAATTGTTGAAATTCCGAATCTTCAGAAGTTTGATCTTCAACGACAGTAATACATTTGGATGTTAATTCTTCCAATGCTGTATTCTAGTTACGTTTCAATTGTACTGAAGACCACAACACATGAATCCAAGAAACTGCGTTGAATAAGGAAAACAACAGCCTCCATTTTTGATCGAAAGAGTCGATGATGTTTTATGGCTGGGACAATCGAACCCCGCTCCGAATATTTACGCAAAGATGTATTATTTCTGAACGAGGGTCACCTGACTACCAGAACTGGACTGTACAACCAGAAACAATGCTTGTCAGGTATACTCGGGACACAAGTAAAAATCCAACTGAAATTTAGCGAGATAAAATAAAAATACAGGCGAAAAGAAAGCTCCAGCGTGTTCTCCTTAACTGAATTGAAGCTTCCAAGATAGCGTAATTGTACAGCATCAACGGTGCTTGTTACTCTGTCGCCAGCCACCTACCCGTTGAAGAAATTTAAGGCTCTGCAGGGTATATCACCGATTCTTCATGAATGGTGAACGAACGGATGATCGCACAGCAACCCGAATGGTTTCTTGCGATTCACGGAATTACTTTCTATCTGGATCAAACAAAAAATTTTGTTGTTGATAGTTTAATCCTTAAAAATTATCTCTCAGGGTTGATCTGACCAATATGGCAAGATTTCTCGTTCAACCCTTATCGATGTAAGATTTTGAAAACAAATCTACTAAACTTAGATTTGTTAGTTTCGGAAAAAAGCTTTGGATGATTATTTTAGGGGGGGGGGGGGCGTTAACATTTTTCTTCTTGGCCGATCACAGAGATTTATTATTGAAAATGTGTGCGTAAATGGAAAGGGTTACCCGCTCAAAACCAGCATCCGAACCAAAATTCTAGGGAAAGGTCAGTTATACGTATAAACGAGTTGGGAGATACAAGTCATGCGTATCTCACTTCCAGTAGAGTGTGTTCAAATCGATATCCATTAGTGTTGCCACTACAAACTGTAACATCAAGCATTTTTGGATCACTGAAATTCATTTGTCCCAGTGATAGGTAGAGATGATGAATTATTTAAATAAAAGTACTATATTCCCTGTGAAAAAAAGTAAAATTGCATTACGCGGGCTCACGGATATTCATCACTACACACTCATACCGTTGAAAAATTCGTAGATAAAATACATGTGATATTAACAATACTTCATATCACTCTGCAAAACGCTGCCAATTCATTCACTGGGGTTTATTATTCATTTGGCTTGCATTCATGATTTGAATTTCTGCTAAGCTTTGGAGTGAGCGTGTTTCACAGGTGATAGGGCGATTATTGAATTTCAGGAGATATGCACAGAGCACGTAAATCGGTTCTCAACCAAAATACCTATTTGGATTGATGAGTTGATCATATTTGTGTGCCTCCTGAAATTCAAACTCTTGTGTTTGTTTTGATCGCAGTAACCAAGTGATGTAGTGAATGTGGATGCAAATGCACCATAAATCGGGCCATGCATCGAAAGTTCTTCAAAAAAAGTCCAAATTTATGGCGCCATGACTTTTTTTGTTGAGGTTTTTGGGGATTTTACAAAACTTTGACAACCCTTAAAGGGCACTTTAAATTAAGAGAGAGTGCTGGCTAAAGAATTGGGGGTTGTCGGACCAATATTGATTTTTCCTGAAAATTTCAGATTTTTTGCTCCAGCCGTTTGGGAGAAATCGTGCGTACGGCAGACGGACGGAAAATTTTTTATTGCAGATTCAGATTCTACACCCTTTGAAACGTAAACCATGACATTTTCAGGTGGGGTTAGAAATTGTTTTTCAAGAGCGATTACAATGGTTTATTATTGAATAATCAACCAAAATCTGTCTTTACTTTGGGGAAAAACATATGAACCCAGGCCCTCGAAACGGCAGTGAATTTCTTTTAATGTATTTCATTTCTGTTTGGTAGGTGATATCCATGAGGTATTGTGTAAGAAAAAGATCTCCTTTACACGAAGAACACGAACGTATAATTCATCAGTTTTAGTTCTAATTCAGCATGATGTTTCACAAGAAATCCACAGAGTTCCTAGTTCCTGTATTCTAACCATGGGAATCTCATATGGACACCAGTTAGATCCTAATCGGATAGTTATAAATAGCTTCGTAACGGACATCCCTGAATGGGTTACTATCGCCTTCGAATTCTAAATCCGTTTGGGATTCCCACTAACAAGTTGGACTACTGTAGCAGGCTCGTCGTTTCAGGTGAGCGGCTAACAATTATGAAAACGAGAGAGATTCAATAACTACATATTCAGTAGAGAACGCCCGGTTTCACGCGACCAATTTCACTCCCCATTCTTATTAGCATTAATTTTTGATACCCCTTTCACTCGGTCAAGTGCGCCCCGTTTTCGAATCGTGGAATGTAGAGCGTGCGAATCCTACAAACGTACTGAACACTTGACGTGCAGAACGTTCAATGTTCTCCCACTCCGTTACCATGTATGTTACTGTATCATGCCTTTAGAAAGCAAGTAGCTGTTATTATAGGGAAGATTTTGGGTAGTTTCAACTCTCAACAGGCGAAATCTATATCAGCAGTGTAGGGAACTGCAACATTGCTACTCTTTCGGTTATTTTACTATAAAATCAATTCGGGATGTTGTTTCATTTAAAAAATGCGAGGGTTGTTAACCCCAACTACTAAACGACCAAGGTAAATATATCAATCAATTGTATGTCGTACGGTTGACATAAGTTCCAAACCACCCTGAATGGCAGAGCGGTTTTAAAAATATTATCACAACCTTTCATTAAAATGTTTCAATTAATAACATTTAGCACTTGTGACAAAATACATAATTCCCTGAAGGGGGAAAAAAATTGCAGTTTCTTGTTTTTATTTTTTTGCATTTACGTATATTTACATATGTGTACCGAATGGTTTTACTGCAAAACCCCTCTTTGAAAGGCTCGATTCCTTCAAATTGTGTGCAGAAATGTTCATGCATTCAGATAGTTATGGAACAAAAAAATAAAGTCCCAATGAAAGTTGAATTTTGACTCCAGGTATTCGTGCAATTCCTTCTATTAATTTATCGCCTATCGAACAAGACACAGTTAACATGTTCTCCTGCTCCTTACGGCATTATTGCACTTTAAGTTCTAATGAAAAATAATTTGTTAATTTGTTTCCTTCCTTTTTTGTATTTTACACATACACCAATACGAATATTTCACAGAAATTTGAATCGTTACTATGATTTTCTGAACTGAATCCAAATTGGGAGCGAACTTGTTAGATGTTCATGTGAGGCTTATGAATATACTTGTTGTATAACATTATTTATCGAGTTGGATCAACTAATACGTTCTTCATCGCTTAGATCGGTGGTATTTCAGAGGATCAGGTAGATACCTCTTCTTCAATTACTAACACCACTGTAAAATGTGCCCCACGGCGGGTTTTTCTATTAATTTTTTTTCTCCCCGCATGGTCTAGTTTTTATCGTTGAATAAAGGAACTTCAGGTAGAAGAATCGAATAAAAAAAAAAAAAAACTTAGGTCTCGGTATAAAATGGGCAGATGAAGGCGGGAACTTACCCACTGAATGGGTAGTAAGAGGGAGCGCTTCAGGTTGTGCTGTTTTATTTCTATCTACAAGCTCAAACATTGTCGACAATTTAAATTTAAAATAAAGCGTTTCCCATGGGCCCGTTTATTTACATTGTTATTCGACTTTTTTTCCTTCTTCCATTTCGTATCATCCTTATATTGTTTCTTAAAAACATTGTAGAAAAGGGAGACGAGGAGGAGTGTGAGTGTTTTGCTATATAGCTATATTGACTTTCAGCCACTAAATGAATTGCCACATGTCATCATTGGATCAACGCAAAACCTAAAGGAAAACGCCGCATTGTAGATACTGTCTCAAGCCGATAACGAACCGTACTTAACCAAACAATTAAAGTCAACCACTAGGACTAAATTGCGCAGAGGGCAATTTGCGCAATAGGGAATAACTACAGCTACCAGCAAACGATGAAGTGCAATGAAGTACGACAAATTCATATAAATATAACTTGTAGAATATAACAGTTCTCAAGTCTTAAGTACAATAACAAGAACTGGATCCTGTCTGTCAATAACCTTGAACCGTCTATGTACACTGCAATTATCCTATCATTGAAATAAAAACACGACGTTGAAATGGGTAAATAAATGAGAAGTTGAAATTAAGAACAAAATTAGTTTCCTCAACAGGTTAAACAATGAATCCATCATTAGTAGTGGATTTGAAATGAATAGCGTGTCTGAATCTCAAAATAAGAATAACTATTGTTATCGATTTCCTCATAAAAAAGTTGCAAATTGTTTCAGTGGGGTTTATTATTCAATGATTCATGATTTGAATTTCTACTAAGCTTTGGAGTGTGCAAGTTTCACAGGTGATAGAGCGATTATCGAATTTCAGTAGATATGCATAGAGCACTTAAATTGGTTCTCAACCAAAATACCTATTTGTATTGATCAGTTGATCATATTTGTGTGCCTCTTGAAATTCAATAATTGTCTATCACCTGTGAAACTTGTCGCACATTCCAAAGCTAAAAGTAGAAATCAAATCATGAACGACAAGCCATTATTGAATAATAAACCCCAGTGAAAGAATTTGTATCGTTTCATGCATATCAAAATGCTCCAACCCGTGTATCGGCTACAAAGCCTTTTAGGAGTTCACTCCAGTATCCACATTACTACATCACTAGGTTACGATTCAAAAAGCGAAAAAAAAAAACCGTTGTTGTTTTTGTTTTGATCGCAGTAACCTATTGATGTAGTGAATGTGGATGCAAATGTTGGCACCATAAATCGGGCCATACATCGTGAATGGCTTTGAGCTACGGACCTGGGAGGAGCTCATTCGGTTCCTCATGGAAAGTTCTTCAAAAGGAGTTCAAATTTAGGCCGCCTTGACTTTTTTTGAGGTTTTTAGGGATTTTAAAAAACTTTGACAACCCTTAAAGGGCACTTCAAATTAAGTGAGAAAGCTGGCTAAAGAATTGGGGCGTTGTCTGACCAATATTGATTTTTCAGCTTTTTCTACACCGTTTGAAATCGTGCGTAAACCGGAAAATTTTGAAATTTTTTTTCACCCTTTGAAACGTAAACCATGAAATTTTCGGGGGGGGGTTAGAGCGATTACAATGGTTTATTATTGAATAATAAACCAAGAGTAGGTGAACGTGAGACAAAATAAAGAGGTTGAACAAATACAGCTACACTAGGGGGAACAGGGCTTCTTTTTACCTGAAACTAATATAATGGATACAATACTTAAAACGGAGTTTTTAGTTCACTACAGACAAACATTGTTTTCTTTTGAACTATACATTTTTTCTATTAGCCGTCATGTAAGTAGTCAGTTTCCCTTTATATATATTCTCCAGTATATATACTTCGATATATCGAAAATGATACAATGAAAAATCAAATATCACGCAAGTAGCTCATACTAGGATGACTTTCTGATATCTTGGTTATATTCAGTAACTCTAGCTTGTGATCTTTCTGTATTTGTTTTCATACATTTTATGGTTATTTATATCTTTCAAAATCTGGGCTGAATAAGAACTTGAAACACGATTTTTAAAATATCGTTCAAGTCAAATGTGATGCTTATTGCGAGACACCATTATTACATAATCTATAATAATTATTGTAGTTCTGAATGTTTTTAATCAAGTATCTGTACTTCAAGTTGAAAAATAATCGCCGAGGCCAGCGTACGCCTGAAATCGTGCACTAAGAAAACCACGAGAAAGTTTCCTAATCAAGTGATTAACGCTCATTAACTTCATAAGGGCCGCTCATTTGCATGAATCAAGAGTGATGCATCCCGCACACTATGAGGAAGCTAGGGAGCGTATCGAGACTTTCGCTCGCGCATTTCAATTCTTTAGGCGAACGGACAACACATCACGAGGCAATAAAAAGTAAAAGTTCCTCGAGTTACGCATTCTGTTGGAACTATGCCAACGCGTATCACCAACTCATTCAAAAACAATTCTAGGATCCTTACGTGAAAATATATTAATCGCCGTTAGAACAATCGGTGGTGGTAGCGAACTAATGAGTTATTTTCAACAATCTCATACGACAACAAGAACCAAACGCTGATGACATAGAATCACATAATAAATATAACCAATGGTTTGAAACAATGATCCCGTAATTAACAATCAAGCAAGTATATATTCACCGTAGCTTGGTAATAAATTATCCATACACGCTCAGAAAACTTTACTGATACGTAAATATTTTGGTGATTGATGCATGCATTACATCCCCCTATGTTTGGTTTCTGAATGAACACACTTATTAACGCCTATAAGAATTTTTGAAAACTAAACCAAATTCTTAATGTTACACAAAAAAATATGAAAATTGGTTGAGATTTATAGTAGGTATCCTTCCAACATCCTTAATGCCATCAAAATCCAAATTTCCGAGGTTTATTGCACAAGAGAGGTTTGTTACACTATAACTGAGATCGAATTAAAAAAAATTATTCATAATAAAATAAAAAACAGATGAAATTAGTGACGATATCACGATTTATCACTTTACCATTCAGCTCTTCCCAAATTAGATATGAAAGATCTCAAATACGTTTCAAAACTAGATCAATGTTTTTAATCAAACAAAAAAGGAAGAAAGGAAATCGGCAGTACAGAAGTGCATGATCAGCGTTTAAATAAATTGACTTAAATCTCCTCAATTTCCCCTCCTGACGAAAATCAAAATGAAAATTATGATTTATAACTATAACCCCCTCCTGTCTCCCCCTTTCATATTGAAAATTCAATGTGCTGGAATATGTTTAAATACTATAACAAAATCTTAACTGAACAAAAAAACAACGACCTAAAATACCTCTCCTGTCAACTAAAGGAAAATTTCATGGATTTTTTGCGCTACTAGTCTAAAATTGAGATCGAACCAAATTATAATTATGAAAATCGGTTGATACTGAGTTGAGTCTAACAAATTTCTGAAAAAATAAAACACTTGTTTTGCCATTGCTCCCTCTAATATACCTCTTCCTGATTGAAATTGGACATTTCCAGAGTTTATTGTGTTAAAAACTAGAGTAAAATTTGCATCGAACAATAAATTTTGAGTATTGGTAAAGTATTGCGGACTGGGGAGCGTCGACAAAATCTATCACATTTTTTCACCAAGTCGATCTCTTTGATTTTAGTTATTTTTTATCACGTTCGGGTTCTCTCATACCCTTTGGTTCAATTCTAGTAGGCCTCCCTATACTGACGAAGCCTTGCCCCTGAGGGACGTCCAAAATATTGATCCTGTGTGGTTTACTATTTTCAAACAAACAGAAATTTGAAACCAAGAACACTAGTAACAATGTAGCCAACACATCGGTTTGTTTTTCGATACATTCTGGTTTCAAAGATTGAACAAGGTGCCATAAATATTTTCTAAAATGGTTCTGTAATATTTTCCACTTTACGCTAGACTCTCGTCCATGAAAATTGAAGAGAAAAAAGCCCAAGGTTTAAAAAATCAGTTTCTCAAAAACATACAATGGAAGAGATTTGATTAATCAAATATGATTTTCAATATATATTATTAAAATGCCTATCGAAATCGCAAGCAATGGCCAAAAAAATTGTCATCAATCTCACACCGTTCATTTTTCAGATTCAGGAATCATTTATAAGTAAAACAACAGTAGTTTCCACAATTAGGTTAGTTTTAATTGTTGAAGTGGTTTATATTTTGACTGTTGTTGGTATATCTAAAATGAGTTTAAATTAAAATTCAGAAATAACTCAAGGAGGAGATGATGAATTGTGTTCTTTCCTGTGCTCTAACATCTTACCTCCAACCGGTAGGTACGAGGTACTCTTCACACAGTCAAATTATCTCAGGCCTAAGGGAACTGCCCTGGGTATTAATAATCCCGTTTATTTCATAGCTAACCTCAATATTAATTTATTAACTCAATTTCTCTTATTTTAGTAACTGGATAAAGGATGTTAATTGGTTGTTGACATATATGGCTTTTGTCAATTATAATAAATTAAGTGAAGAGTTTGATTGCAATTATAAATTAGTATAGAGGTATGTACAGACAAGTTATGAAAAATATAAAAATCTTAATTGAGATATAAAAACAAAATAAAATCCAGAGGAGACGGCTTTGCTGAGAAATACTGTGTAATGGACCATGTGGAAACTCACAGGTAATTCGAAGAACCGGTGAGCAAGACACACTTCCAAGATCCTCCAGCAAGCAGGCCAAGCCTCCGGGCGAATGTAGGCCAACGACACACAGCTTGAAAGTATCAACTACTTGAGCGAGGGATCGAAGCAGGATCGCTGAGATGAAAATCCAATATCATGAGGAGCACTTGGTTGTGAGGACAAAATTCCAACAATAACAAACACTTCGGTTTCGGGATAAAAAAAAAAATGGGATCACTTCACAAGAAACGGAAACGAGCCGGTTTGTAACGAGGACGCACGGTACACGTCGCGATAGACACCCTTTCCGGATAAGGTTGACTCACAGACTGAAGACTTGATTTCCTCCACCTCTTCGGCGGAGTCAGGTACCCACGTCAGGTGGCTGGTTCGGGCACTCAATGGTGGGGGCTTCCTGAGGGCCTCCGGGTGATCCTGACCCCGCGTCGAATCAGCTGTGCTGCACCCTCCGCGCTCTGTTCGCTCGCTCAGTTCAAGGTGAATCTTTTCAAGCTCGATTGCCGCAGCTTACAGCTCCTACTGACCGTCCGAAGATGTTCGTTAGTTGTGTCCCTGCGTCTGTTTGATGAGTCCACGCTCTTTTCCTGAGAGAAAGTAAATCTGTACGTCACAGATACACATCATATCCGATTCCTGAGAACGTTGGAACTCTTGCTGGAAACTTTTTATGTTATCAACCAAATATAGTGCTTCCACACCAATTTTATCCACAACCAATTAATTTACTCTACGTAAGTTTTACGTTTAAAGTTGATCAAAAAAATCCTCGTCTTTTGGGGCTTCATTCATCTGAAAATACCCTCCCTCAGATTTTTGCCTAGAACAACGAATTTCAACAACCATTCCTCATCAAATGTAAATGAAGTTCATACATAATCATTTTAACACTTTACTTCAACTGATTCTAATTCTTTGATTTGGTGTATATTTTTCAACTTTCTTGTAATTTCTAGCATTCACCTCTATCTATTAAACTGCGATGAATCTGCCAAGAACTGACGATGAAATGACGATTTTCATTTTTTTCAAGATTAGAGAGATAATGTATTTCAACCCCTCAACCATATACGAGGCCTCCAGCTTTGAAAGTTGGAAACCAGAAAAAGGCAACCAAGTGTTCATAGGAAAGTTTATTGTAAGGGGATATGTATGTTTACCTATTAGTTTACCGATCTACACTTGTTCGCATCGGCCAATATCAGTCACCTTGAATTCAAACTGCTCCCGTAAATAGATGAATCATAATATTTTAATGTTTGGCAAATAATCATAAGCCTGAGAAATTATATAATGAACGACTTCTTACATTATAGTATCTTAATCCCGAACAAAGCAAAACTCTGTATTTGAGGAATTTGGAATCCTCCGAAATCAACATTTCCAATCCAAGATGTCCAAAATCAAAATTGCCCATATTTTGGACATTTCGTTCTTTTCTTCAACTTGTCTACGTTATACTCTTCTACCGGGAAGAAACTGTATTAAGCTAGGGTTAATTTTTAAGGAAGATATTCAGTAATTCAGTTTTGCAGATGATACGGCGATCATTTTTTGGAATGAGTCATACGATGATTTGATAGCTAGCTCTAGTTTGGGTCTGCAAATAGTAAAAACATGGTTTGATGTGAATTATTCAAGTCTCATAAGATAATGAGATTTACTGCCTCTGAAAGACTTGTCCCCGACCATACCATGAAACCAAATGAGTATTATTGTACTTCATTTAATGATCGCTTTTGCATCCAGATGCCTTTTTCAAAAGATTGTAAATATTTAGGAATAATAATTCATGAAAATTTGAAGTTTAATAAGCAAATAGACTTGCTTACTAAGAAATTAGTTATATTGCTTTATGTTTTTAAAATTTTGACAGGATCTGCTAACACAATTTACTTAGAATGGTTTATTTTTGTTAGTGCAACCCATTGCTCAGATAATCAATATTAGTTTGGGGAGGGGCGACTAAAGCAGCATTGCACCCATTACAGGTAGCTCAAAATACGATTCTGCGCATCATCCTGAATAGGCCTTCTAGGAGTAGTGCTAGATTACGTTATAGTGAGCTGGGCCGTTTAAATATAAAAGATGCCTTTACACAGGAGTCGTGTCTGCATGTATTTCAAACGGGAATCGATCCGTCGAATTTGGGAAAAGAGTCTATCCAACTTCTATATCAAGAGCTAATGTGAGTTGAATGACTTGAATGATTAATAATAAAACACGACTAAATCAGTTCCCCATACGAACAGAACATGGTAATTGAATGGTAATTCGTGATCAAATCTGCAGGTCCCACATAAGAGCGTCACTACCTCACTTGGTAATGTCTAAGAATACACCCAAGGATAGTTCGAACACGGGTACAATACTAATGAGTTTGCCATGCGTCACCAGAGATCGGTAGACTCACAGTTCTACAGAAGTGGCGAGAGTCACCGTCCTTACTGACAATTAAGCAGTATATGCAATTCAATAATATGCTGCATATTCAATACATTGGCTTGGTTACCTATTTGTTATGTGTAAACAATTTGTTATCTCATTAAAGGTCAAATCTGTTCTAAACTCATTTTATTTCTAAAGTTAATCATCACTCTTTTCAAAAGTCCTCTTTGCGATTGTGTCAGAAGCTCTCATGGTTGCATCCTCAGCATTTCAAAAGAAACACAACTTACATTCCACACACATCAATGATATTATATGTCCTTTCTATATTCTAAAACTATATGATTTTTTATATTTTGATAGCCTGCTGAAAGGGACAGATGATAATACATTTATATAAAAAATACAAAATGTATTTTCCAGTCGTCTGGTGCCAAAATCTATAGTCATAAAGCTTGCAAAATTTCCCAACTTTCCGCAAATTTGCTGGGTTGTTTCTACCCCCCCAGGGGTGCTATACCTCATTTTGCGGACAAATTAACCTTGTGCTAACTTCAGGGGGGCCGAAAAACCGCGATTTTTTCGGACTTTTTTCAGTTTTTTCGCTATAACTCGAAAACTACGCATCTTAGCGAGAAGACTACTCCATTATGAATTAAAGTAGACAAAATTTGCTACAAAATGAACTAGTCACACTTAATTTTTGACCAAGCGGTCTTCAAGATACAGGGGCTCAAAGATTGGCAAATTTTCCCAAAATAGCAAAAATTAGCAGAAATCACTCTTTACCGCAAAGTTTATTGTTACTAACGTACTTGATGATGATATTACAATTTATTTTCATATTTTGGGCTGTTATGCTACATATTCCTCCCCCCTTCATATCCCAGCTTCGCACACCCCCCCCTTCAACCCAACCAGCTAAATCAGCCAGAAATGTAGGAATTAAGAATATGACTGACACTGATGTATCTTAAAATCTTTTTATTGACAGAAAGTTGATATTGTTGTTGAGTTTTACAGTTATAAAAAGTATTAGCAAGGAATGAAATGTTGATGTATTTACAGTATTCGCAAGTATTGATAATACAACAAATGTTAATGTAGGTACTATACAGGTCGTAGATCGACCTACAGTAACATTTGTTTTATTATTAATACCGCTTGGTCAAAAATTAAATGTGAGTAGATCATTTTGTAGCAAATTTTGTCTACTTTAATTTATAATAGAGTGGTCTTCTCGCTAACGTGCATAGTTTTCGAGTTATAGCGAAAAAACGGGAAAAAAGTCCGAAAAAAATCGCGGCCCCCTTGAAGTTAGCACAAGGTTAATTTGTCCGCAAAATGAGGTGTAGTACAACTGGGGGGGGGGTTAAAAACAACCCAGCAAATTTGCGTGAAGTTGGGAATTTTTGCAAGCTACGGCAAGCAAGATTTTGGCACCAGATGACTGGACTATATGAAATATAATCAGATTCCTAAAAATCAATAA
This sequence comes from Creontiades dilutus, assembly GCA_031894815.1. Taxonomy (NCBI): domain Eukaryota; kingdom Metazoa; phylum Arthropoda; class Insecta; order Hemiptera; family Miridae; genus Creontiades; species Creontiades dilutus. The sequence continues at coordinate 839,206 of JAVIWC010009583.1, forward strand.
AAACTTCGATGGGAACTCGGTTGGTGCAGTATAACTAGCTGATAATCAAACAAATCCTCACTGAAGTAGTTGAAGAAATTTTTTGAAGTGCGTAAAACTTTCAAGGGTTCCCTAATTGGTAAAATTTACCAACGACATGATATTTGAAGTTCTTTGTAATTTACATTACAATGCAAGACTTTTACATCAGTATCTAGTACAATTTTTCAAAACAGAAAAATATCTGGAAAACTGGGTGTGAGATAATTTCCTAATGACGGTAGTAACCTGAGTGTTTTAAATAATCTGAATTTTAAAAGGTGTTAGGTGTTGTTACAAGGATTGATGAGACGAAAATGACGAGACCAGTTCCTGTAGACAGGAACGCCTACAAGAGACGATACTTGTGCTGCGGTCAGTCACGGCGCTTGTTCTAATACTATAATGAGTACTATAATGATACAATGGTTTTGAAAAACATACGAGATAATAAACCCGTGATTTTCCAACTATCCTCTGCTTTTTAGCGTGATCGGACGATTAGGAAGTAGGAAAATAGTGCTTTTAGGGTTGAGCATGGGCTGAGTGAACTATTGATTTGTGAGCAATGAAACTTATATAGAGCTCTCTAGAGCCTCGATAAAAACACGTTATAATGGAGACCTCTGGTGAATAGCTATAGCTATAGAAATATTATAGGTACATATCAAGCAAAGTCAGGGCACACAATACTAGTTCCTGACTAGCGGAAGGGCTAGTTGCGGGTCGAGTTTGCACAAAGACCTATAAAAGTGGCCCCACATCTTGCAATTCTCTTTGAACGGCTTCCACTATTACAATTTCTGTTACAGTGGCCACGTTAGCACCGCCCGAGTGAGCATTCGTATAGCTTGGTGTATCCGTTCTTTTGATTGATGTTGAGGACGTGAACTGTATTGATTGAATGAAAGCGGATGCAACTGCGGAACTGCTCGGATTTGCTTCAAAGAGTTCGGAAACCTTTCATGAGCTCTCCCCGCACCGACCCTAACGTTCTTCTGTCGGAAGTTGTTCATAAAATCAAACTGAATCTTGTTTAATATCAACGTATTTGGGCAAACATATTAAACAGAACACTAACAATAACTTAATGGGTAATATTGAATCGGAATTGAACTAAAGAATTAATTAACGATTTTTTATTTTTTCTTCATTTCATATTTTCTGTTTATTACTAAATTTTGACTGATGTGCTCAATTTTTTTTCGTTCATGATATTCATGTTGTTTCATCTGAACAACAAAAAACGATCCAGCTATAAACAACTTTTATCTCACAATCAATCATCTTATTTATCACGCTAGCCCCCCCTAGTCCTAGGGAGGGGGGGGGGGGTCCTAGTTATCTATGTGTTACATTATTTTTGAAATTTGAGAGAGATTTAGTTTTGTACAGCTACCAATTTTATTCTTGAAGAACTTGTCTGTGAAAAGATTCAGATATAAAACCAAATTTTTGAACTATTATCGCTTTTTTTTTGGATGTTTGATGTACAACATAATAAAAATTAACTAGGTATATCATTTTGTACAATTTTGGGTACAAATTTCTAATTGTTTTTATTAATAGTAAATGACCCTTTTCTAAGTAATACTCTGATAAAATATTATAATTTTAACAATTTTTAGCAGTTTTCCGTTATTTTATGTGTTTATTTTTTGAATGTTTGATATTATTATCCTTCAAAAGGGGTGGAGATCTTGGGGAACATGTTGAGTACGTACTTGAAAAAATTAGTTTCATGTCTTGTATCGACTAAATAAGGCGAAATCAGCTAAAATCTCAGATTAGGTGATCGAGCTAGAAATCCACTATCTTTATTGATCGAGTTATCTATGAAGAGTGAGAAACAATGAGATGGAACTATTTGGAAGTTTCAAATCAGCTTTGTCAAAACCGATCATTCGTCAGCCGCGTCTCGTCGCAGCAAGTACTGAAGCACAATAGCGGAGTTCTATGAAATTATGAAAGGAAGGTAGATATCGTATATTATGCTTCCAGATTAAAGAGACATGAATAGAGGTCCAGTTACATTTAAGTCAAATGTGATGCTTTTAGATTATGAGCTCCCTGGGATGGCAAGGCCAAAATAGAGGCTTCGGATAGTGAAGACCCAACAGAGCGATCAACTGAGTAAGCTTGGTGACATGTAATGCGTGCGATACAATCACGTTCTTTTCGGCGAAAAACAAGTTTTCCTTAAATGAAAGTGAAAATTGTGCTACCTAAACAGAAGGAAGACTGGGAAGCATCAATACAAGCAGTCCTCGTACAATTGAAGCCTGCGGTCACAAACTATTTCGATTTCCTATATTAGACAACCTCCTTCATCTTTCCGTGGAGCAGTAAAATTATAATTAATATATCAATTTTTATTTCACCTGAGGGCCCTGTGCAATCCCATGGTAACATGCCAGAATAGTATTATCACAACGTATGACATTTCACTCCTTGTTTGGTACACAATGTATGGAAAGACTCGAAATAAGCACAACCGAAGGATAAACTCACGACGAAATTGTCCCTGAATCGTGATGAGGCAAAGAGGAAGAGTAGAGCCAGGAAGGTGTCTTTGATTTCATTTCTTACGTTCGCCTCTCGTATGACGAGTAGGTCAACTCAGGCACGCGATCAACTCCCAACAGTACACGCTCGGCTTTGTTTCAATCCTAACGGGCTCATCCCTGCCAGACACAGATCTCTATTTCTGCTTGTTCCTACTACTATTATGACTCGAAGAGAGATCCTGAACCTGAGCACTTCACGTGACTCCCATACGTGCATGCTCCATTTTCCGAAAGGAAAATTGTCTTCGGGCCAAAAAGTTCCAATCAGTTTCTACGAGCAGAATGTCAAAGAGAAACTTTAAGGGAGCTCTGGCGTATTTCTAACATACCGAATATTTTATGAGAGAAGTCGTTTCAGGCAATTCGTTCAATTTTATGTAAAACGTCCGAGTATACGACAAAGTTTTTACTTCATTTTCCGAAGAAGTTAGAACTGTACCTTTCTTCGTGTCTTTTAGTTTCCGGAGGGATATTGAATTCTCCGTTTCCGAGCCGTTAGCAATCTCTTCCGAAGCAACCTTGTTGAAGAACTTTCTCAGCTTTCGTTTCAAGTGCGCCCACGGAGATGGAACATAATCCTGCAGAAAAAAGGAAAATAATTCATACTATTCCATCAGCCAGAGCACCTTGCTCGATTTATAACCGTTGTACTCTTCACACGATCGCACAGTTGTTTTCTTATCTCGTAACTATTCATCTGTTTTAATATACATGACGAATATAAATGCAATAAATTCATAATCCAACATTTCAAAGGCAGTCTCCGCACACGTGAAAATGAGAACGCAACTGAACTCCCTGAGTTTGCATTGAAAATAATTGCTATCGAATCGTAACTTCACAATTTAAACTGAATATTCTACTGCATGAAATTGTATACATTCATGTGTTCTTTATCCCGAGGTATATATACACCACATCTAATTTTCTTCATTAGTATAGGTACCACTACCCACCCTGGCTGGCCAGTTTCATCTCCTATCACTCTACCCACGAAATGAAATTCCTTTCAATAAACGACGGTTCAATACGATTTCATTCAATAGGCTTCCCCGAGTAAATGTTCACTGCGATTTCTGGGGAAGATTCGACATGAAGCAGTGAATCAGCCGAAAAGAAGCGGCAGGCCCGATTCTGCAAGAGTATCGGACGCCCTTTGTGCCAGACAATAGTCAGCAACAGGTGTCCTCAGCACCTGTCCTTTGACCTTTTTTTCCCCCTGAGACGAAAAATTACGACGTCTTTCACCTTTTTCACCTCCCTCGAAAACGCCCGGGCGAAAGGGAAACTACGTGAAAGAGTAACGAAGGATACGAGAAATATGAAGAATTTTCAATACAAAGATTTCTCGATCTACTGAAACATTACTACCTGCAGCAACATCAATCTGAGTAAAATATTCATAGATGGCTGCAGAGATAGCAAGATACCTGGTGTAAATAGTACCTGATACGATATCAAAAACTGAACACATTATCGCACAAAGAGTACTAGGTATAGCAAAACGTTAAAACGGGTTATCGAAACAAAACTAAAAACGCAGCAAATTCTTTCACTGGGGTTTATTATTCAATTGGCTTGCGTTCATGATTTGAATTTCTACTAAGCTTTGGAGTGTGCGTGTTTCACAGGTGATAGAGCGATTATTGAATTTCAGGAGATATGCATAGAGCACGTAAATCTGTTCTCAACTAAAATACCTATTTGGATTGATCAGTTGATCATATTTGTGTGCCTCCTGAAATTCAATAATCGCTCTATCCTGTGAAACACGCACACTCCAAAGCTTAGTAGAAATTCAAATCATGAACACAAGCCAATTGAATAATAAACCCCAGTGAAAGAATTTGCAGCGTTTCATGCACAGGGCGTTTGCGAATGCTTCAACCCGTGTATCGGCTACAAAGCCTTTTAGGAGTTCACTCCAGTATCCACATTACTACATCACTACATCACTAGTTACTGACATCAAAACAAAAACAATAATAAACCAAAATAACGCAAATGTTGGCACCATAAATCGGGCCATACATCAGGAATGGTTTGACCTACGGACCTGGGGAGGGGCTCATTCGATTCCTCGTGGAAAGTTCTTCAAAAAGAGTTTCAAATTTAGGCCGCCTTGACTTTTTTTGAAGTTTTTAGGGATTTTACAAAACTTTGACAACCCTTAAAGGGAACTTTAAATTAAGTGAGAGAGCAGGCTCAAGAATTGGGGCGTCGCCGGACCAACAAGGATTTTTCCTGAAAATTTCAGATTTTTTGCTCCAGCCGTTTGGGAAAAATCGTGCGTACGGCGGACGGACGGAAAAAATTTTATTGCAGATTCGGATTCTACACCCTTTGAAACGTAAACCATGAAATTTTCAGGGGGGTTAGAATTTTTTTTTCAAGAGCGATTACAATGGTTTATTATTGAATAATAAACCAAAAGTGACATTTTCTAAGTGAAAAAAAAAAAACTTTGGGGGGTGATTGGTCACTTTTAACTTTCTTTTTAAAAATAATTTACACAAAGAATATGATTTGTTTTTAAATTTTAAATATGGTTTATGAACTAAGGGAGTTGCATTAATTTATTCAAAGCTAGATCAAAGACAAGAAACAATTTCAAAATTGAAAATAATTGATAATAATTAATTAATTTTAAAATTTGAGCACATAGGGAAAAGATTTCAAGAAAATGCTTATCAGGTTCGGCTTGCTGGAAATTATTTGTAGATTATGCTCTTGAGGCAGAGTAGATCTCCTCACGGAACACCCGATATAGGGTTGCATGATTCATATTTCGAGAAGAAGCTTGAAATCGCGATGATGAATGAAGAAGTGCAAAGGAAGAAGTAGTCAATTCCATGAAGTTGTGTTACCGAATACTTCTGACACCTACAGGGTTTCAAAAGATACCAGCGATGTAGTAGATTTGTTTGCAAGAACGGTACTCAGGAAATACGCCTTTAATTGTTGTTTTGTTTCGTACTTATTATGTTTGAGCACAAGTTTTATATATACATCGAAAACAATTGAAGCCTTCCATCGAAGGATTAATTGTATCACCAAAATCACTCTTGGGCAAAATACTACAAATTACATTAGTGTACTATATACAATGCATTGTATTCGACTGTAAATGATCTAATGGACTCCTCCACACGTTCAAGTTTATTAGCAAACTCTGATTGCTAATGATAAGTGTGAAATCTAATTTACCTATTAGCGGTTAATATGTAGGAGTGGAAATCACATCTCAAATTACCTGCTGTTGTCAGTTATTCGATTCCAATTAACGTTGTTGATGACGCTATCTCTACTCAATATATTCCGCCCGCGATCTGGTGGTTCTCAGAGCTACTGAACTAAAGCCCTTCATTGGGTCACGTAGATCTAGTTGAAAAATAATGAGGTGCGTATCGTCCCTGCATCATTCGAAACACCCTCAGCCCGCCTTGTGTTCCCAATTAAATATGCAAATCCTCCAACGACGCAGGAAAACCTACCATTCGTTTTGAAACCCCGACGCTCTCCCAGAGGTTGACAGAAATACAAGCGAAATTGGTTCCCAATGCCTTTTCTTTATCAAAGTTTCACACGTAGGGCGCACGTGCTAAATCAAACCGCGCGCGTTGTCACCGCTAATGAACGGGTGCCACCTTACTTGGGACTTGATCTATAGTTTAGAGGACGATCAAAACCCGCCTAGCGAACGATCCGATTCGGAGTTCAATGAAAATAAAATAGTTTGCGGGATCGAGAGGGCATGACAAGAATTCAGTTCGACTACCGAGAGACGAAATGCCTTCGACGTTGCAATTCGCTGCAGAAACAATCTGGTTACTCTACCTCTCTCTTCTTTTTCAACATTCAAGTTGGACGTGCTCCGTATTCTGTCGGTCAATGAAAGAAACAAGTTGCGGATTGAAAAATAAGAACATTCCAGACTATAGTGGGGTTTGGCAATAAGGAAATTAAGAAGTGCAAATTTTGAGTCCGAATTCAGAATTGCTAACAGGCAAAGTTGAGTTGTGGAATAGAGAAAATATTCAAATTTCCTCCACCACCTTCCCCACTATGAACTTTGAAAAAGCTGTAACGGCTTGTAACTGAAGTTGAACCAATTCATATTAATTCATTCGAGAAACACTGTTTCTCTTTTAGAACACCTTGCCCACCCGTTCCCCTAACTCAAGACACCTCCTTCTTGCTCCAATTAAGGTATTTTCTAATTGTAATTAATCAGTTAGATAAGCGAAATGTTCTTATTAGGTTGATGAAAATTGCTTCAATATTTGACAAGAATAAACGAACGAATGAGGCAAATTAAATAAAGGATTGAAAGAACCAATGTAGGTTCTATGTCGTCGGATCTCCAGTAGATGAGACCACATTCCTAGAAACTGGCGACCAACCTACCTTACCAGCCATGTAAGTTCTTATAGTTTCTTGCGCGACATTGCTTCACATTTGGCAAATTTCCAAGCAGAGACCTTGGAATAAGTCACGCGTAATGGTAATCCGTCACTTCCAACTTCTCAGTCGTTTCAGATATGTGACTCAAAACCGTTTCTAGAAGACAGATTAATCTGTAATTGAAATCTGTTATCGGTATAAGAAATCTCTGGTTGATTTTCCATGGAATACAATATGGAGCAATCTTCCTAGAGGAAGATCAGGTACCTATTTATAAGTACGGAATCCCTTATATCACAAATATTGATTACACTATTGAAACAAAGTGAAAGGATGTGTGGCACCACCATGTCTAAGCTAGAACTTTACATGTATTGATGACATAATAAGGTAAGAAATGTTAATATGTAAGGTGGTAGTAGATAAGCTGAACAACGTGTTCTATAGAATGAAATGTGATCATTTGACCATTTGTGTGTATACACACTATGTAATCCTAACTCAATGAACTTTTATGCTTATATGTAGACTGAAGAAGTCCTCGTTGAAGGACGAAACATATCCGATGAAAAAAAACCTGCTCCAAATAAGGGATTGGGAATGAATGTGGTCACCCCACTACCTACACCCATTACTATTTATAAGTAGCTTTGTTCTTCGCATCTATAGGTTCAAGATGGCGTCATCTACCGTCCTATTAGTTATGAGACATAATTGTATAAAAACTCCCTTAATAACTATTTTTTTAAATTAAGCCTATTCCAAAAGCAGCGAAAACAGTACGGACCGGTTTGCATTTGCTTTTTCTCGCAGTTGACTGTTGTGAACAACCTTATCGCAGGTCACCGATTTGCATAGGCTCTACCCATCAGTGTTACCTCCTCCTCGGATCGTGTGCCTGCACGTCTTCTACCTAATTAATTGCCTATGGTTCCGTCAATCAAGCGTGTATCATCGAAACGGTCTTCTTTTCTTCTTCTTTACTTCCTGTTACTCCGCATGGGAGCACAGGGCCTCGATGAAATTCCGCCAGCCGTCCCCATCTGGCCAGTGACCTCAGGCTGGTTTCGATAGCTTCAGTTTTGATCTGACAAACAGGCATTATGTAGAATTTCCTCACTTTTTCCCAAAGGAAGGTATGTTGGATGTGCTAGAAAAACTCGAAATTGTTAAAAGTGATAGGTCAGGAAAATGTTTAAATGATGTCATCCCTCAAAATATTTCACCATTATTAGGTTCTTTCTTGCAATAAGTTCGGCTCCGCCTCTCCATAATGATACTGTTTGTGCCCCTTTCACTTTGTAAGCCTTGAGTGGCATTGGTCGGTCCTCCTCACCCCTTTCACTTCCTTGATCCAATAGGATTCGATCTCCTCCTACTCGATCCTATATGAGATATGCTTTCTGTGATGTACTTTCAGTTCATGTTTGTTACTGATAATGACCTAACCGTTGAAATACATTGAACTGTGTTCTTTTTATTTTCGTGGAAATATAGACAACGTTCTATCTTACTCCGTTTTTATTTGTATCGTAGGCTCTATATAAAAACTTCCTGTACAAAAATGTGCAATTATGCACGTTGATAGCCACAAGTTGGAGAAAAAAAAACGCTAATAGAAAAATTCCCCTTCCCATTTGAAGTGAAGCTGTACGGTGATGTGACATTGAACAATATTTTTGCCATAACAGAAAATGAAATTGATGAACTTTTTCAAGTGTACGACATTGTTTTGGTAACAGTCTCAAGTTTTGTTAACAAGTTTTAGGAGAAGCAGGTTTTCGTGAATGCATAGTTGTGTACAGGCCTTAAATTAATTATTAATTAACCGAAACGGTCAATAGCGATTATTTCGAAGCGGATCAAATTTTTCCAAACAATGAAACTAACCGTGATGAAACGCGCTGCGGCATTGAGCGAACCAACCTAGCAAATGTCCAGCCAAATTAACAACTGCCAATTCTTTCAATAGAGATTTGAACATGGACTGTGATCATAACTAAGGAAATATAACTTTAAAAAAAAAAACCAAATTTCTTAAATATAGAAGAATAAATTCTTCTCTCATGAGCTGGCCATGTAGGTGAAGGGGAATGGCCAATTTTCGACGAAAAGTATGTCAGATGAATCTTTGTCCTTCATTGTGACTTGATGCGGGGCTCATGTTTTAGGTTCATCACACAGGTACAGTTCTTGACTCAATCGATTGCCGGACAACTGGTACGGTCGCGTTCCACCCTTTGTTTGATGCTTGTCTCCGGACAACTGCCGGACAGTGCCAAACGAATAGACAGAAAAAGTGAGGCCTTATCAAAAGACTTATAAGACGTATTTGACTGAATAGTATTTAGAAGGGGTAATGTCGGCGGCGGAATTGGTAGAAGCTGTTGCTAAAAGGGTGAAGCATTTTTAATTTGACTTATTTTAAACGTTTTTATTTTTTTGACGAATCGGAGTTGAGCATTGGTTGAACATTTGGACTAGTCACAGTTTTGGTGCAATCTTGCATGTAAGTACTTAATAAAACTTGATACACATAACCATACTCAATCCTCTACCTGCCTCTCTACCTGCTGCTATACCTGCTACAGTACCGGTTGTCCGGAATTGAATTTTTCCCCATTACCAGTTGTCCGGGGTCCTCATATTTAGATAGTACCAGTCGTCCGCCCCTCAATGGATAATCCCACCACCGTACCAGTTGTCCGATCACCGACTCAATCGCATCAGAAGACTAACTGTGTGGAATATCGATTTGGGACGTGGGACAGCGATGCTTTCTGATGGGGATTGCGGGCGTCAGCAGTTCATTGCCCTGAGTTTTGTCTTTGCAATCGCTATTCTTTTGAATAGTTCGAGAAACAATTGTGTATGAATTCGTTTGATTATAACGATTCACACATCTTATTAGCTGTGCGAAATGTTCTGTTTTTCTTGTTACCTGGTAGGAGAGGTTGTTTTTTACCTGGGCGAAAAGCTGTGCGTCCAGTTTAAAAGGACAAATTTGGTAATCGGTTTTTGCCGAAAAACCCCTAGTGGGTTTTTCCGTTCAAAATCCTCCAAAAATCCTTGTCTCTCCACGATACAACGAAGTTATCCAGAAAGAAAAACCACTTCATTCTTACATTATCATTTCTACCATTTTCCTTGTTTTTATCGTAACAGGTCCTATTCCCTCCATCCAGGATATTTTCTTCAATACTATCTCGAAAACTCACAAATGTGTCATTAGCTTGAAGATATACAGAAAATTTAGAGGCTTTCCATCCTTACGAGAATTGTAAATGGCGGAACATACAATTGCAAAAGCTGCTAATAAATCACACACGAATGCGAGACCATCTGAATCAAAATTAAAATGATACTTATTCAATTACGCATTAATATAAATGAAATAATTTTTTATAAGCCCCAATTACCAATCATGTTTGGTTTTTGTAAATTCCTTCAACTTTGCTTGGCATGGTTTTTAATAGTTTTTGAACTCTGATACTTATTTTTGTGTAAAGTAGGAGCATGAACACTCCTAAAATGCTGGATCAAAGTTTAAGAAAATTGAATCGAAATTACATGTGAGTACGCGTTCATAAGTCAGTTATGACTGGATCCTCGGAATCACTTTCGACGTCAAATACAGAAGGCAGCATAGTGTTTTTCTTGATTGATTTATTATTTGTTTCAATTCATGAGTCGTATTGATGTATTACGAGAGTTTAGGTAGTAAAACAGAAAAATGAACAACCAAACAAAAAAAGCGTCAGCTGCCTTTCGAGTTCTTGTACAACGGAGAAATATTTCCGGACCTACCATCCTGGAACGAATTTCATGAAACGACCTAACTCTCAACGCAACATCTTTTATTCAGGCTAGTAATAAAAATGTATTTATCGAACATTCAATAACAGCGAATTTAGTTTTTCTTGCCGCAATATCATCACGAACTGTTTGATAGATAATTTATGAGTTTTGGTGTAGTAATCGATTAATCGGTTTCTATGGAAATACCGAAGCATTTCATGCCGGTAATTGGAAATAATATTTATTATTACGGAGAGGCGTGTAAAATGTTTTTACTCGTGAAATTGGCTACTGGCCGCTCTGAGGCCATCCGTCCAAGGGAGCACATAACAACTATTACCGATACTAAAATGAAAAAAATAACTTCAACGTAATATTGCTGACCTCATTCCGCTTTATTTGACACTTCATAAATCAAAAGTTCCATAAATTGGAAGGAACACATTAAAAAATACGGATGCAAAATCGTTCACTTTGAATACCAATCTTGTTCTAAATATGCTAATAGCTACGTTTAGAACTCAATAAAAATATCTCTCTCGTGTCATGTCTGCGCCAAGGCTTTCAACAAGGTATGATATTCCATTATCATTGGACAAAATCTCCTACCGGATAAAACTGAGGTATATATGAATCATTAGCTATCTGTGTATCGGGAGGGGAGGGTGAGTACGGAATGAGATTCAAGATAGTAAGTACCCTGAATAGATACTGTATAGAGATACTATTTCGATCATGTCTGTTACAACTTATTTACATTTGAGTTGGTGAGGAATGGATTGACCATTTTTCTTATTTGAACGGGTTGTTGGAGCTCTTCAAAAAATGTTTTCTTTATTGTCTTGAAATTGTATATTTTGGACGTTTCGCCCAGACAACGTGGGCTTCTTAATAAAAAAAAATTATAAATAAATAAAATAAATGATATATATGCACATGTGTGTACATCATCATGCACTATAATGAAAAGAAATTAACAAACCTTATACTAGAATATGTACATTGATTTTTTTTTATTTCTTACCATGTATTTTCTTTAAGAGTTTTTGTATCCTCGGATTCATTAGAATCGTCTCTACTCTTCGATAATATCTATTTAGAGAAACAAATTCGCAGGATTCTTATATTAGTATGTTGTCATAGGTTATTAGGTTTTTAATTTACATATCTCTCTGTACTAATATTACTCTTATATATCATATGTAGTTCATATATATATATATATAATTTATATTTATTATAAAATAAATATATGTATATGATATTATATAGTATATATATATGTATAAGGAAATCTTAAATTATATATATATGATGTACACACATATGCATATATGTTTTATATTTATTTATTTTATATTTTTTTTTCAAGCTGAAGAAGCCCACGTTGTCTGGGCGAAACGTCCAAAATATACAATTTCAAGACAATAAAGAAAACATTTTTTGAAGAGCTCCAACAACCCGTTCAAACTTATTTACACTGTTATCAATATTACCACAGTGTATGGTAAGGTAGCACCTTATGACAATATCATATTACGATTGCAAGAATTTAGGGACACATTTTCAACGGCCGAAAAGGTTAATTTCATTTTACGTCACTTCGGCCGATTTCGTAGATCGAAAACAATCCAAGTGAAACCCCAGTAACCGATTTCAAAAGGGTGACCGAGCAAGTTCCCCGTTGCGGAGCCCAGAACGATTACCCGAACTAAGAAGGGGCAATTATTTTCACCCAAATCGGTCAACAGGAGGACCACGAAGAGGTTTTTTCCTTCTTTTTTCGAGTCGGCAGTCGAGGGAAGTTGGAGTTCATAAGATGCATGACTGCTTCGAAACAGTTGTCCACGGAGGAAGAGTGAACAACTTTCACCAACATGTAATACCTTCTTAAATCCTTACCGGCGGTAAGCGGGCTTGCAATTTTTTCCAGCTTGAACTCTCCGAACAAAACCCTCGTTACATTTTGAAAACAAAAGTAAAGTTCGGCAGGTATCGCTTATGTATAGCAACAATTATCCCGCTAGATTGTTGCTAGTATTGACGGGACAAAAACGTCACCACACATCAAAGCCATCAAAAATGTGAGTCGAGCAATGAAGATCTAATTGAAACTCGGCGTCCGAGCCTAGATAACATCAAAATACATGGAACATGTTTTTAGCTCAACTTGTTCAATAAATTTGTAATTGAACGGTTTACCCAGATGGTAACTTATATGATGTAGGTATTTTTCTATTCCGGTGAAACGTCACCAACATGACAACAAGTGAAAATAAGAAAACAAGCGGCATTGCTATATAATAACATACAAAAATACCAACAACAAGTGCAAGGCCTGCGTGATAAATCGAGAGCTTTCCAACGAATGGAGAACGATATTTGTCCGTCGTAAACTGAACAACTTTCATTTCCCTAGAAACAGCTCGGTTGTACGTGAAAACTATCAGATTTCGTGACACTTTCTGACTGTATAAAGATAGGCCCGGCTAAAAACATGTTACATGATAAAAGAGAGAGACTGAAGCTAGGGATAGAATTCTCTTCAAATGTCTGGCAATTCAATAAATAAAATACCCAACAATATAGATTTCGAAATACGGGAAGGAAATTTGTGTAAAATAATAAATCAAAATTGTGAATTAAAGAATAGACTCAAAAGGATATAATTCTATAAAAGAAATTACGCGTGGGAAGGAGCTCCTTGGGGAAAATTGATATGAAAATAAAATGTATACGTGTACAAATGTCTCTCGCGAATGAAACTAAATTTAAAAACAAAATAAATATGGTTGGATCCGACCTGTTGACGACGAAACGACGATCTCCACAATGGGAAGTACTTCCTTCGATGGTGCTTCGACACGACGGGTGCAGCGTCTTCCAATAGTAATCTGCCCCGATCGAAATGGCCGCTTCCAACGCGACGGTTGGAGCGTTTTCAGACGAGCTGAACCGTTCTGAATCCGAACTGATTCCAAGAATGGAATAAAGATCTTTAATAAGATGTTAACTGGTACAGAAGAGTCTGTAACCAGAAGCTGAATCTCTATAGCTGAGTGAAGCAGCTTTCCAAAATCAGGGATATAGAGCCACTGATTTGGATGTGATTATGGTAAGGTTGATGTCGACAAGATTGCTCAGCGGGCGCCCGGCGAAGACTGGTAGTGCGACAAAACAACGAGGCGGCGCCGATAAAGAAGTTGACGCCTGGTCATCGACGATCGTCGGAGAAAGGTCGCGAGGTTCGGTGGAGAAAGTAAAATAGTAAATAGAAAAAGAAAATAAAATAAAACAAGACAACTGCTCTTATCGCCTTCTAACCTTTCTTTCTTATTCTTTGCCTGAACATACTACAATGAGTACAATTGACTCGATTTTGGACTTTCATATGTGACGAAATTGTCCTTGATGGATATGTTTGAGCGCATCCCCAGTAATTCTGTAATGATGATTCAATAGTGTTGAAATATGTTTGAGCTGATTAAACCGGTAATACCCTCATAGGGACCACCTGCAGCCTAATTCGTATTTTCCCAGGAAATTTCATCAAAATCGAGACAAGGATGCTATACCCATGAAGGATGTGCGGACACACGGAGAGACACCCACACACAGTCTTGCAATGAAAGTGGTCAAAATGGTTTTGCGAAATGCGAATGGAGTTTTTGATTTTGTGATACAAAAATTTGTTCATGTCGTGAAAAAAAAAAAAAAACTTTCGAGATAACTACATGTTGACTCCAAATAAATTACATCATGAATGCGAATACGTTTATAGGCCAATCAAATACCAGAGAATCGTTCATAATCATTTCTCAAGGCCTAATTGACATCATCATTGAAAAGGTGGATAGTAAATTATACTATTGCCCATATCGGAGCGACCCCGGACCGCAGGGACGAAAACCCCTTCCCCGCCATCAGGAGGCAACACCGCAGCGGACCCTTTAACTCGGCTGACTTTCCCTCATTAGCAGCAGTAAAGCCCCTTTCAATCTCCCCCTCTTGACGCAAGACTTTTTAGTTGTTTTTTGTTGGAAAATGTAATTTTTTGTGAGATTCAAAATGTTCTTGACGTACTGAAGAAAACAAGTCTAAATTTCATATCAATTGGTTCAGGAACACCTTATCAAACAAGTGTGTGGCCGTATTGCAAAAGTGTCATAAATTGCAAAAAACGCTGCAAATTTGATTACACATGGGTTGATTATTCTTGTGTCCAACTTTATTACACTTGAACTCATGTTTCTTTGATCCAACCCTGTCAGATGGGATGGGGCTCGAAAAAATACGGAAATAATGTCATTTTGCACCATTTTACCCCATGAAAATAGATTTCCTCGCTCTGGGCCGATCGCACAGGTTTGGGACCCACTCCAATCGCTTCAGCGTCCAAAATCACATGGAACACGATACCCCACATCGGAAAAAACCCATTTTTGTTTGACGAAAACCGCCATTGGGTATTTTTACATAATGTCTAGGTATGTTTTTCCAGTTCAAATTTATACTCGTTGTGTCCCTTTTTTCATGTACATCACGATTCTGGTGATGGCATGATCGAATTAACTATTAGATCACATTTGGATTGCAAAAGACGCGTAAGTACCGCACCGTAATTGAGGTACGATGAGAGCCATAAGGCCACTACCTGGAGGCTCAGATTTGGGCGGCGTTGCCAGACCCAGAGGTCTTCAGAGAACCGCAGGGTCGCTCCTACGTGGGCGAGAGTATAGTACGGAAACTACACTTCAGCATAAACCTGTGACATTCTTCTAAAGAAGAGTGGCTTAATGGATTTTTAATCAGTTCTGACCCGTTCCACCTTGACACCAAATGTTGCGCAAATGAGGCGAGTGAGTTTGAGGTATTTGAGTTGTACCTTCTGAGTAGTTGAAAAGAATAAATATTGCATCTAGCAACGGTCGTTGAACGAGTAGCAGTTGAGTAATCATCGAATGGATTGGGAGGAAGGAAATAAACAGTTCAATTGTATATCATTTCAGAATCAAGCTAAAATTTGATTTAAAACGATTTTTACTCAGCTTGAAATCTGTTTGTAAAAACATAATTATGCAAAATTACCAATTCCCCGGGAATCTGGGGAAAACCCTTTTCCAGTTACCGTATGAAAAATGTATGCCATCACCGTTTCTCGAACATATTTCCTAACCCTTCAGGTTATATTCATTCTCACTATTAACTTTGGGGACCAAATGTAGCTCTACCAACCCTTTCACCAGAAGGGTTGGTTAAAAAGCGTTGAGCGCTCAGTTTGAGTCCAAGAACGCATCGGAAAGTGGTTGCTGCATGCTGATCGCTCGCGAAAGTGATTCAACTTAATCAAATGCAGAAAAAGAACACTCCTCTCGCTCAAAGGGTAGAAGACCCCGGCGGGAGTGAGGCTCCCACTTGGGATTCAGGAAGGCGCACGGAAAAGCTGACGGGTTCTCTAGAATAACCTGGGCGTGGCGCAAGCTGTTCCTCAAACCATCAATCCTTCGGCTCCGCAAGTTTTTCAGCAGCTATATCGTCTCGACCCGCTGGCACGGTTACGCGAGAGCCTGGCACGAACGAATTTTCACTTTTCGATTTCAATCGGAACAGTTCAACGCGAACGAAAGCTGGAATCACACAGAACGTGAGTTCTGTTAATGAAGTTATGGAGAACTACTTGAATAAGTGCATTCACCACTTGGCATGGGAAGTTGTAGGACATTTACATTTTCCGACACATTTCAATAACCGTCTTGATAAAAATCCGATAAAATTAAGTACGAGAAAACGTTTTAATGGCAAGAGATGTTTGTTAAGTTTCAACTTGTAATGCACAGAACATCTTTTGTGAGTTTTGAATCTGCGTCTTGTTGAGAATAAAAACACTCCGTCATGGGACGAATTGGAACTCTCGAATTTTGCGGATCCCCTGTTCATCCTAAGAAGGGTCGGATTAAGGTCGTAAAAATGAGCGCTCCACATAGCTGAGTTTATCCTTTGGAACTTCAAGCATTATGATTTGGCCTAAAGGGGTGAAACGAGACTACTAGCAATTCTTTCAATCATGTGGTACAGCCTGAACTCGCAATTAATAAAACCAATTTAATCAGTTCTCCTATGTCCAGGGGAATAGAGAATGAATTTAGAATGAAAACGAAAGAAGATGTTATATTTTGATTTGAGAAGAGGAAAACTCTGGAATAGAAAGAAACATTTTTCATTCACCACTGATAATTTGCAGGAAAAGGCAGAATGTAAAGCGTGCTAATGAAAAAAGAAGTGATTTTTTTACAAAATAGGTACATGCCGAGAAGAGCAACTTTAAATTTTGAAAAAAAAAAAAAACGTGTGGCGCATGGCTTTCTCGTCTAGGTAACATGAACTCGTAAATCGTTTGAATAGTCTGAATAATATCGAAAGATGTCGGCTATAAGTTGCTACATGGACAGTAATGCTGCAGGACACATTGCAGCTTACATAAACGGCTTCAAAAGTATAGAGGGTCTGTCAAGCTAATTCTAAAGCTGATAGAATATACAATCCTTAGATTGTTCCCCTACTACCTTCAGGATTGAAGCACGATCTGACCACTGAGAAAACGATGCTTGGTAGATTTGAGGTTTCCGCATTCGCAGATTAATGTATTGATTTGTGAGCAATGGGACTCTTAGGAAAACATTTAGATTCTACCACGCCTGAAAATCCTGAAAATGTTATCAGCATCGGAAGAAAACTGTCTATATCTGCAGACTGAGAGACCGAATGCGAGCTGAAATTTCGCTTTTGAAGAATGGAAAATGTATAATCCCCAGAAAATTAAAGAAATGCTTTCTATTGGTAGAAATTGAAACAAGAGTTCTCTCAAGTACATCAAATAGAGTAATCACTTAAAACTAACCACAGTTATTTATAACCACGAGATATACCTACCTAATAAACAATTTTTAATAAAAAATAAATTACTACCACATTAATAATAATAGTAAATAATCCTTAAATATCGTCCACTTGAGAGGTCTCGCACAGGCCATTACAGCTGGAATCAGATTAGCATTTAGATCGAGCAGTTTTAGAGACTGGCCAGGTAAGAGTACCGGTAGGGGTAGAAATTGTGTGTTGCAACTTGACTTTTACCTAAATTTGTACTTATGAATATAACCAGGAAGCAATGTGTTTCATTAAAATAATACAACCTTCTACTCAGAATATTTTCTGAGTATATCTTTAATCCCAAATACTTCTACAATATGAATTCAGTTAACAAGGCAATCCCTGATTCAAAACGATGAAAAATATAACAAAAAATTAATCATGACAATCGGTTGAGAATTCAACATGAGGATCGCTTGAAACATTTTAACGTCAATACAGAGCTAAATGTAAAAACAAAATGAGATGTGTGGTGCCACCAATGTCAATGAAAGTATGCTACTTAGTCTAATAAGTAACTAAGATTAGATGAAAATAGTGATGCTATACCGATTTATCACGATAATCCCCTTCTTTCACTCCCTTTTTTTGTGTTTTCTTTAAAGAGACCATTGTTATATACCTCATTGGCTCAACATAAAACCTCACATTCAGAAATAATATAGGTACGTTACTTTGGTTGATAACGGAGTTAATTAAATTGGCATTAAAATGGCTAGCAATCGTATGAACAGTTTCTTTTTTGGCACTTAAGCGGCTATCAAATCCAGAATGTGACGTTTCACTTCCTTCCATAGTGAAATTTGGAAGTCTGAAATATGTGTCAAAACTATTCCAAATTCTTAACTGAACTAAAATGACAATAAAGAGTATATGGCCTTAAAGACATAAATAACGTAAATGATTGAAGTCTTGTTATGCTCCATTTCTGTAGCTCACTTTCCGCGGCAATAAAGGAGTTCTGCTCCTTTCTCGAATATCATTCCCTTACAAAGGCACATGAGGAATTATTCAAATTGAAATCTCAATGGTCGCAAACCAGGGATTTTGAAACCATGTTTTATGTGCACCGTGGTGACCCAACGAGAACTCCTTCTGTGAGGAGCCGAAATGTAACCAAAATCATCGGCATTTGTGTCGAAAGTGGGGCGAATCGTGCGGGAGCACTTAGTCTGGTTGTTCCGGACGCCGGAGAGCAGTCTCATAACTCATCAGGCTGTTTCACTCGTGTACAACTCGCTCTGACTTGAGATGGACACGCCAAGTCCCGGGGTTACCCGCTTTAACACGGCTGGCTCTGATGCAGTTTTGATTGTGATTTGATGATGCATTTGTACTTACTATTGGATCATGATCATAAATGATGTTGGGTATGATTTTCAAATAGGAGATAAGCATTGAATATTGTATGCTGTAACACCGTGTTTTGAATTGCCAATGTGTTTTTATCTCACTGCATGGTACAATTCAATATTTTTAATTTCACTCAGTTAAAGGATACGGGGCAAGCACGCTTCCACCATGCTCAAATACAATAAACGCTGGGGTTTATTATTCAATTGACTTGCGTTCAAGATTTGAATTTATACTAAGCTTTGGAGTGTGCGAGTTTCACAGGTGATAGAGCGATTATTGAACTTCAGGAGATATGCATAGAGCACGTAAATCTGTTCTCAACCAAAACACTTATTTGGATTGTTCAGTTGATCATATTTGTGTGCCTCTTGAAATTCAATAATCACTCTATCACCTGTGAAACACGCACACTCCAAAGCTTAGTAGAAATTCAAATCATGAACGCAAGCGAATTGAATAATAAACCCCAGTGAAAGAATTTGCAGCGTTTTTTTTATGGTTATCAGAATGCTTCAACCCGTGTATCGGCTACAAAGCCTTTTAGGAGTTCACTCCAGTATCCACAGTACCACATCACTACATCACTAGGTTACTGCGATGAAAACATAAACAATAATAAACCAAAAAACATCGGGAATGATTTGAGCTACGAACTTTGGGAAGGGCTCATTCGAATCCTCGTGGAAATTTCTTCAAAAAGAGTACAAATTTAGGCCCCCTTGACTTTTTTTGAGGCTTTCACAGATTTTACAAAACTTTGACAACCCTTAAAGGGCACTTTACATTAAGTGAGAGAGCTGGCTCCAGAATTGGGGCGTCGTCACCAACATGGATTTTTCCTGAACTTTTCAGCTGTTTTGCTTCAGCCGTTTGGGAGAAATTGTGCTTACTGAGTACGGCGGACGGACGGAAAATTTTGTATTGCAGATTCGGATTCTACACCCTTTGAAACGTAAACCATGAAATTTTCATGGGGGGTTAACTTTTTTTTTTTTTTTTTTGTTTTTTTTTAAGAGCGATTACAATGGTTTATTATTGAATGATAAACCAAAATACTTCAGCACACAATTTAAAAAATCTCTCTGAACGCAAAGTGGATTTTTAATTCACAGTTATCGTTCTATTTTTGAAAATTGTTTGTTTTAAATAATATTTGGTACATGGAAGCAGCTGGTACAAATTCCAATCACAAGAACGGATTGAACACCGAGAGTTCAATGAGAAAAAACGCTGCGAATTATTGCACAAAGTTGTATTTTTTCTGTATCAGATGTCCCTATAACGTTGGTCGATGTTTATGTTTATGTTTATCATGGTTGAATCATCTGAACCAATCGCCTGGCGCCTACATATTTCGTAATTTTTACCTTAAAATGAGCTTCATTTATATCTCATCGATTAGGAAATAAATTATCCTCAACAGTCCTACTTGTGAACAGCGTGTCCCAATATCATGTATTTCCCTTTTGGTGGTCTCAAAGGAGGTCCTTTCCGAATTTCAGCACCCTGGGTTACATTCGAATGAAATTAGCTGAAAGATTACTTCAAGTGATCTGTGTACCCCATACAATGCATAAAAGTAAAGTAATATAAGTAATATACGATATTTCGTAATGAGGACAATTTTTAGGTCATTATTATGTCGTTAACATTTCAAAGGGAGTTGAATCCAAATCTGCAATAAAAAATGTTCCGTCCGTCTGCTGTACGCCGTACGCACGATTTCTCCCAAACGGCTGAGCAAAAAAGCTGAAATTTTCAGGAAAAACCCATGTTGGTCCACAACGCCCCAATTTTTCAGCCAGCACTCTCATGATCAATTAATTCAAATAGGTATTTTGGTTGAGAAAATTTTGTAAAAATTTGGACATTTTTTTGAAGAACTTTCCATGAGTAGAATGAGGTCTGTACAAAATTCTGATGTATGCTCGATTTATGGTACCAACATTTGCCTGTGAAACACGCACACTCCAAAGCTTAGTAGAAATTCAAATCATGAACGCAAGCCAATAGAATAATAAACCCCAGTGAAAGAATTCGCAGCGTTTTTTAATGTAATATCATATAGATTTCGATTAAAATCTGGCAGCTCCTATTTGAAAAACACGAGTTAGGAGCCCTAACTTGGCATTCATTTATGGAAATCTGTTTCGACAAGGTTTTGAAATAGTAATTGGAAAATAGATTACAGTTACAGTTTGAAGTTTTTATGTATCCTCAAGAATGAAATAAGTAAAGAGAAATTCGGGCACGTGAAAACCAGAATAATGAAACGTATTTGTTGTCTTATATTCTGTTTTACATATGACTTCTAAAACGGTTTTCATTTATTTTCAGTTGGAAATGCTCTAGTTCAGAGTAATTTCCATAGATTGGCGGTACACGACCCATAATGGAGGCAACTGGCAACAATACGTTTGATATCAGGACCATATCGTTAATAAATAACAGTTTAACCAAACTGACACCAACGTGTTGATCAAATAAGTCTTACTTTTATTTTTAAATGTTGAAATTTCATCAGCCTTTGGATGAAACTAAAACCACGAGTTACTTCATTCTACTCCATTCAATCGATGATAGGAAAATCGTCAACAGGTTTAATCAACTTTTTCATGTGTTAATGAAAATACCGTGGTTTGACTACGTTTCTTGGAAACCTACCGAGGAAAAGCAATGATATTATGTGATTTTTATTCGTTAAGAAAATGCGTAAGCTATTAACTAGTCACGCTTCGTTCATTAGCGATAGGAAGTAAATTTACATAACTGTAAACTTACCGACTCGTCTTGGTCGCTATGCCACAAGAACTTCGAACGACCCTATTTGAATAAACCTCCAATATCCGAAGTTGTAGTAACAACAGAGGGCAGCGCATAAGCGAAAGTTTTGTTAATTCTGATTTTCTAATATTTCAACCCTCTGATTTCACTCTTGAGGATTGAAAAAAAAACGATGATGAGAACCTAGTCTGAACTAGACATCATGCACGACTTTTTATCCCAAGTTTCGTTAAGTTTGATTCAGTGGTTTCGAAGAAAATCTTTCTATGGCGGATGGACGGATTTTTTCATTTTTGGATTTGTGAATACCGATTTTAGAATCCGTCGCTTTGGGAGATGAATTAGACGTTTTCAAGCGTTTTGAATAAGCGGAGCATTATTATCGCATTCACCGCAATGGAAGGGGCAACTATACCATTCCACCTCCTCACAGATTCCACGAATCTTGAAGGGGAACCAACAAATTTTGAAGGTGAGGGACAAACAGTATTTCCTTGGTTGAGTGCAAAGAGTCATCATTAAAACTAATAAACTAAAAACTATAATTCAACAAGATTTGTATTTGTTAGGAACATGCATAAACTATCATCGAGGCTTTGGTTATTAGCGCGAGAGCATGAATTCACACAACTGTAAGTTTACTAACTCATGGAAATTGTTAGGCCACAAAAACGAACGACCTCGCCTAGATTAACCTTTCCCAGCAACCGAATATACAGAGATGTAGGATCAACAGAAGGAGGGAAGCGTATGAACTTATACGGTGGTAGGTGCCGGGTAACGGCACAAAAAACGGAGGTACAGACCATTGTGTTCCAGGGCGCCTAGGGGCGTCAGCACCCTATTCACCACATTAATGAGGTAGCATCTTAATTGAAATCGTGCACGTGAGCCGGAATGGGGATATATCTTTTGATCTTCATCTTATCCTCAGGGACTCGTTCAAGGGTATTAATAATTCTGACGGTTCTTTTAAAAATAAAATACTGTTCCCTGAACAGTTTTTGAATTCTCCTACAGCCTGTATAGAGAAGGAGGTGATGATAACTTGATTGAGAAAACGACGGGAAATAATGTAGAGTTATTATTTTTTCACAATACTAATTTGTTTTTCTAATTACGTTCATTACTATTAATAATTCCCTGATTTATTGCCAGATCTTTCGATGTCACATCTACATTCCTTAAGGCCAAGTAGGAGGGATGATGCTACACGACTATAACTATGCAAAACGTCATTACTGAAGCTTCCGTTCAGTTCAAGAGAACAAGTTGTTTCACCTCGCTAAATTTCAGTTGCGTTTGACTTGTGTTTCCGAGTGTGCCTAGAAAGCATTGTTTTTGGTTGTAAATCCAATTCTGGTTGTCAGGTCAGCACTTTTTAATTTCAATTCAGGTAGAAATTTGGTCCCAGAATTGAATGAGACCACTCGCCATGCTGTAGGATCATCCGTTCTGTTATCCTTTGCAAAAATCAGGAATATTTCAACTTTTTAACTGAAGAGCTGAGGGTGGTTACTAAAACGAGTGGATAGCGATATCCCCCGGAGCTCGGTGGATAGTCTATCATCTCTAGTCCACTAATCTATAGGGCTATCTAATACAGAAATAATAAAGCTTGCGCAATAATTTGCAGTATTTTATAATTTTGTATCTCGAATATAATTCCATCCAACCTGATACTCAGTGGAGTGGATTTTAACTTATTGAGAATTCCATTACAGTACCGTCACGGCTCAACACGGTTGATTATGATCTGGTTGCTTCAAGATACAGTTTCAATGAATTTTACAAAGTTCCAATAGAATTTTTCAGAAATACCGCAACGCCGAGTACTACCAAGCGAAGGGTGCACCCTCTTCTCCCCATAAGAAATGACTCGGTAAATTTAGTAAACGCATCAGACAAAAATACACACACGATAACCACTTAATTTTGGTTTATTATTCAATAATAAACCATTGTAATCGCCCTTGAAAAAAAAAATGTTAACCCCCCCCCCCCCCTGAAAATTTCATGGTTTACGTTTCAAACGGTGTTGAATCCAAATCTGCAATAAAAATTTTTCCGTGCAACTTCTTGCAGCTGCAAATTCTTCCACTGTGGTTTATTATTCAATGATTCATGATTTGAATTTCTACTAAGCTTCGGAGTGTGCGTGTTTCACAAGTGATAGAGCGATTATTGAATTTCACGAGGCACTCAAATATGATCAACTGATCAATCCAAATAGGTATTTTTGTTTAGAACCGATTTAAGTGCTCTATGCATATCTCCTGAAATTCAATAATCGCTCTATCACCTGTGAAACACGCACACTCCAAAGCTTAGTAGAAATTAAAATCATGAATCATTGAATGATAAACCCCAGTGAAAGAATTTGCAGCGTTTTTAGAGTGCGACTCAAATAAGATAAGAAATTTCACGCTGAATGAGGAAATGATTTCAATTTTTTTCATATTAGCTTCACCAACTTGGAAAAACACATTACTTAACAACTAAATTTCATTAAATTTTACAATTTGTAAAAATTTATAAAAAATGTGCAATTCTGGTTGATTTTTTGGTAGTTTTCCAAGATTTGCTAAATTTCTTATATTTTTCCTTTTTTAGCTGTAATATGTACATCTGCAAGATCAATAGTTACCACCCGAAAAAAACGCTATTGCTGTGCGATGCGTACATTTCGCTGATGCGCAAGAGCTAAAAATTTAAGGTTCGGTCTATTAGGTTTTTTATGTTAAGTTATAAGCTAGAATGTAGAAAAAATACGCACGCAAAAAATAGACAATTATCACAAATACACAAAAGTCAAAGTCACAAGATACTTAAAATTGCTGACTAGTTAGTTGCATGAGGTGTCGATTTCAATTCAAAGTTGAAACGAATCGATTTATTCTATCGTTTACGATGATGAGAAGGAAGGTACATTGCCTTCCCACAAAATCGAGATTGCCTAGCCAATGAAAATCGATGACATAAATGATCACAACGAGTTACGGCAATAAGCGTCATAGCTTCGTCTACAGAACGGGCACCATGGAAATGGAAAGAAGGAAATAGAAGGAGGAACTCTGTCGTAATTTACAATTAGCGCAAAAAAGGACCCGGCGACCAGGAGAGCCTAAGCGGAACCGTCTGGTTCAGTTACAGCCTTCGGGATGATAACAACTCGGCATTAAATTATAAGGTTTTTCATTGTGATCAAAAAGACGTGGGAAGAGGTCGCCTTCATTCAAGCAGGCCGACTAACTGCTGTGTTCAAGATCCCATCGAAGGTCCTGTAATTGCATCGGATAGCGAAAATTGTTCGAGGCAGCGCCGCAGTTGCCCCCTTTGATAACGTAAATCAGTACTAAATAAATATAATCGACCAAGACGATGTTGAAAGGGGCTTATGAAAATTACGATTCTTTGGTGGAACACGCGGAATACGATAGTATATCAAGAAGTTGGGATAAGTATGTATTTTCTCTAATTGCCATCAAAAAACGAACCTTCGCAGTTAATCATCAAATTAAACGGATTAACTTAACTCAACCCTTTGGTATATTATTTTCAATACTGAACCTTCCTAACCTCCACAAAATTTTTTGTTTTACTTTTCAGGAGGCGTAGAATCGAAAAAGCCAAAAACAAAACGCTGCAACCCTAACGTCTATTACTTTGGGTGGAATTTACTGTGCAGGATCGATAGACGAAGAACTCCACGAATTCAACAACTGAAATTTAATGGTATGCAATCGAACACCTTCATTTGTCCGCAATTGTATATCAAAATTTATGAACAGCTCGATTTTAATTGTCATTATCATTATTTAAACCATTTTCATTGAAAATAGTAAACTAGAACTCCGTCCGCCCGCCGTATGCCGACGGCCGTCCGAAGGTTTTACTGAAATGTGGGGATAATTGGGTAAACATTAATACAATACGTGAAAGCATGATAATTCGATCATACCACCATGCAGGATGATTGTTTGGTTGAATTATTAATCAGCGGGAACCAACCTACCTTTGACACCAGAGAGAAGTATAATTACTAAATATATATTTCTGGCCTTTCGCTGTTATCATGTACAAGGTTCACAATTTATTGCCCGACAACAGTCAAAAGAAGTTGAGAGTCAAAATGCAGAAACATGTATTATTTATTGTCTTTTAATCGCTTATGGTCATCCTCTATATTTCATGTATGAGAACCAGTCACTGACGTGTTCATTTCTTTCTGTCTCAATTCCTTTAATTTTAGGTTCTTGATTCGAATGAACGAAAGCCGAAAGAATTGCTAATTGAGTCATTCCCAAAAATAACTGTAGCACAAAAACTATATTGGCTTGAAACAAAAAGTGGATTGAGCAATCACCGAAAGAACCTGTTTATGATTTCAAAAAACGTTTGTACAGAAAATATCTCCCAATCCAGTGGGTGTTGGAGACGCGGTTGGAAGGACAAAGAATGTGAGAGAGCTTGGCAGAATTAATTAAAATCGTTTACACTACCTTGATAAACTGCTTCCTTCATAAATAGAGCCTCGTTTTCATCTACTGTAGCGGTGCCACAGACCGAACCCCAGACTAGCAGTTCAACAGTAAATCAGCGTTAATTTACGGGTACTAATTTCGCTATATTAATCGCATTCACTGAAACCCCAGCTTCCTCCTTAGATTTTCGAAAAAGAACTTTTGTCGGGCTTATTAATAAACGAAGCTAATGGAGCCATAACTCTTTTGATAATAACGAGCCTAATTAAAGAGAACTGGTGCCTTCGAAATATTGGTATAAATTATTCAGTAAGAAGGCAGGGAAGTGAAATTTCACGGTTTCCCCAGCAGGATGAAGCTAGTGGGTATTATAGTTTTATGAAGAATATGTGGTCATTCTATGTGCAGTGGAAGCTTTGTTTTATTTATTTATTTATTTACAAACGGCACATAGTGCCAATGTTACAATTTAAATTAAATTTTATCCGTTGTCGTTGACAAAGTAATATTTAAAAAAAAAAATAGTTGAGCTGCATTGACAGTCCAATATTGCTAGCGATATAGATGCAGGTGAATAAGTGGTGAAAGATGCGGCGAGACGTGCGGTGAAGATTGTGGAAAATAGCAATTGATAAAGAAGTGAAGATAATGGATGGCGATGTTGATGTAGTGAGGTGTTGAGAAAGTGTAAGATGAAAAGAGGTGGAGCGCTATTCAGTCATTGCAGTCCGTCCTGCTACTCCACATGATGGTCCTGGGAGTACAGTAGGGTCTTAAGTCGGCGTTGAGAATCGTTGAAGAGATCGAACCCAGTAGCTGAGAGGAAGGCATTCGCCTCACGAGGCAGACGGAGGAGTGGACGATGAAAGAGATAGTTTCGGTCGGCAAATGGTACATTGAAGAGCTGACCGGACCTAGTTGGGTAATGAGGTGCCGAAAACCCAACACGAGAAAGGAGATAGGGACACGAAATGTCACCTCTGACCAATATAAAGAAGAATCTCAAGTCCGACGCCCTCGTTCGGTGCTCAAGAAGCTGAAGACGATGCTCCACCATGAGATAGTCCATCCGATCTCGGGGTATGCGAAGCTTAAAGGCCAGGAAGCGAAGGAATCTTCGTTGGATCCTTTCCAGCTGATCGATGTGCGTTTGATAGAGTGGCGACCAAAGTGTGCTGCAATAGTCGAGAACGGGTAAAACAAGCGCCTTGTAAAGGAGGACTATTGCTGAAGGGTTGGTGAAATCCCGAGAACATCGCTTTAAAAAGCCCAACATCCTCGCTGCTCGCCCACTAATAGTGCTTATGTGATCAGAGAAAGACAGCTGAGAATGCATCAGCACGCCAAGGTCCCGAACCACCATCCTTCGAGCCAAAGGAACCGAACCAAGAAGGTACTGGTGTGAGTAGACAATCTCACAAATCAAAATATCCACTCGCGTTTTACGTTTGAGTCCATTCTCCACAACTTACGTTTAGCGTGTGTCCGCAAATACATGTCTCGAGCGTAATTGCTACAATTTCCATTCGATTTTATGAGATTTTCTCGAAAAGCGTAATTGCTATCTAGGAGCGACAATTTCGATGTTGGTTTATTATTTAATAAACCATTGTAAGATTTTCACTGAAAATTTCATGGTTTACGTTTCAAAGGGTGTAGAATCCAAATCTGTGTACGCCGTACGCACGATTTCTCCCAAACGGCTGGAGCAAAAAATCTGAAATTTTCAGGAAAAATCAATATTGGTCCGACAACGCCTCGATTCTTTAGCTAGCACTCTCACTTAATTTAAAGTGCCCTTTAAGTTGACAATCCGGCTAAATTTGGCGCGCGACACCGCGTTTCTATGTTGGTTTATTATTCAATAATTAACCATTGTAATCGCTCTTGAAAAAAAAATTCTAACCCCCTCTGAAAATTTCATGGTTTACGTTTCAAAGGGTGTAGAATCCAAACCTGTGTACGCCGTACGCACGATTTCTGCCAAACGGCTGGAGCAAAAAATCTGAACTTTTCAGGAAAAATCAATATTGGTCCGACAACGTCTCAATTCTTTAGCCTAGCGCTCTCACTTAATTTAAAGTGCCCTTTGAGGGTTGTCAAAAATTTGTAAAATCCCTAAAAACCTCAAAAAAAGTCAAGGCGGCCTAAATTTGGACTCTTTTTGAAGAACGTTCCACGAGGAATCGAATGAGCCCCTCCCCACGTCCATAGGTCAAACCATTCCCGATGTATGGCCCCATTTATGGTGCCAACATTTGCGTTATTTTGGTTTATTATTGTTTTTGTTTTGATCACGGTAACCTAGTGATGTAGTGAACGTGGACACTGGAGTGAACTCCTAAAAGGGTATACAGCCGATACACGGGTTGCAGTATTCTGATAACCATAAAAAACGCTGCAAATTCTTTCACTGGGGTTCATTATTCAAATGGCTTGCTTTCACGATTTGAATTTCTACTAAGCTTTGGAGTGTGCGTGTTTCACAGGTGATAGAGCGATTATTGAATATCAGGAGGCACACAGTGATATAATTTGCAACGTTTTAATTTTGTAAATCAAATAGCGATGAAACCAGGTAGTATAATGAGGGGTAAATATTATTTCTGCCCTGCGTGATAAATATTATTATTTTCGTTACCAAGAGTAGAATTTTATAACAACTATGTTATTTTTGAAGATGATTGATTGTTGCCTAATGAGTACTGCCGTCCACGAAGTTAGCCGTTGGTGAAGAAGTTAGGAGTAAGTACTTGAAAGATTCGGAGACCAAGCACATTGGTTTTACGTAACTCCGAAGTATTGTAAAGAATGACACATACCTCCGTTCAACTATTTCTTCACCTTGTAATAAATTTTACAAGTAGAGTGTTGACATTCCTACTTCGTAGTAGAATCCCATTAGTATGTAGATTAAGTATTTTCAGTTAAAGATTATTTCAAATCCATTCCTATATTGTATCCAGAGTTTATTCATTAGAGCCTCGTTTAAGAGAGCTTAAAAGGCTTAGCGATTATTATAATGCAGTACGTACTTAGCCTCAGATAGTGGAAGGAGAGGCACGCACGTGAAGATACTAACTTTCCAGGCTCAACTTATTAATTTATTCTGGACGGTCATTAAGTAGTAAACCTAGTGGGGAAAGGGAAAGCGGGAGGATGTTGTTCAGTAATCTACCGTGATAAGACCTCGGCTCGCTAATTACCTCATATTTACATCAACAATTTAGAGTAGGATCGTGGAGCGTGGGGTGAGCTCTCTATTGCCACAGTACTTAACGCTTTAAAACCCCAATCGAAATTTATGACAACGCTCACCCAACCGAAGTTTATTGTCACATAACTGTTAATGTTATGCTAAACCCTTTTGGGCCATTCCGGACTATGCCGTTCTTACACCATATCGCTTGGCTTGAAGTGTTGAAAATTAGGTTAGCGCATAAAAAAATGAAAATGTTTGCAATGTTTTGATAAAACCCCATACATAACGTTGTTTGTACTACATCGTATCAACTTCATTGATACTAAAAAGAAAAACCAACAATGGAAAATGAACACTTTACTGTTGAATATTAGCACTAAATACATATTTTTGGACAATGAATAACCAGCCAACGACTGCTGAGTTGTGTATGCAGTGTAGCTTTCTCAGGTCTTGACGCACTAACGTACGGAATTTAGTGTATTCCGGGTGTATGTACTTAACCAACCTCCGAGTTTGAACGAAATCGGATGAATAGATAATAGGAAATCGACATCCTAAAAAGTGCACGATACCATTGATCTGATAGATATAAAATTGTTGGGGATCATCCATCCAACCTTACATGCACCGAAAAATGCATCAATCTTTAACTAAAACAGTATAGTTTTAAGAGTAACAAGGGATTGACAAAGACTGGCAACTTTAAGCACAGAATTAAAATTGATCCGTTTGCCCTGAAACAGGGACAGCAGGCGACAGTTGGGAATTAGAATCAGCAAAACCCGGTGTTGGATACAACCTGAAATCATGGGTGTTATGTACTCGAAAATATATAAATCTAGAAACGAATAGAAGTGTTTAAATCTAGTAATTACACACAAATGACTTATTCAAACAACATTCCAGAAGACAAAACGCATGATTGCTATCAACTGGATGTGGGTAGTTACTAATAACTATTACAGGATACTACATCTTTCCCCCACTTCATTTTTAGTCTAAACATAGTGTTTGAATTTCGCTGGTGGTTTGACAACTCTTCCACTCCTCGTTGTCTTCTCATTGCTCGATTCCGATGCCATTGGATGGTTCACTTCCCTTACATCTGATTCTCTTGAAAAATCTTCAGCAGCAGTCGGAACAGACGAATCGAGACGAATTTTCTGAAAAAATGACGAATTCCGAGTCACTTCTGCACCATTACGACACGCTGTAATTTGTGTTCCACCCACTCCCTTAACAATGTAGGGATCTGGGTCATAATTAGTGGAAAATTTATTTCGCTTTTCTTGTCGTACCAGCACTGCGTCAACCTGTTTCAATTCGTGTGGTTTCACGTGTCTTTTCTGGTCAGCATACTCTTTCATTTTTTGTTGACTGATTTCTTCATTTGTCACAAGCTTATCGTCCACATCATCATCGAAGATATTCTCTGGTATCCTGGGTAGGTATGATTTGAAATTGTTCCTAAGGAGAGCTTTTGCTGGCGATACACGAGTTGAACTGTGTGGTGTATCGCGGTATTGCAATAAGTACTCTCGTAAAACATCTTCTCAATTTGTAGCTTCGATTGTTGCTGATCGTAAAAACTTGTTTCATTCACCATGAAGTGCTCTGCTCTTCCAGGCCAACGACTTGTGGTTCGTTGATGCTTGACCCGTAAAGAACGGCAAAATTGTTCAAATTCGGATCCATTGAAAGGAGGTCCATTACCAGTTCGAATAGTGCTGGGAATACCAAACATTGAAAAAGTTTGGAAGATACATTTTGAGACGACTTCGGTTCTTGAAGATGATATTAATTCAGCGATTGGATATTTACTATAGTCGTCAACAATGACCCCCACGTATTGTCCATTCGGACATGGTCCAGAAAAATCCATAGAGATATTCTGCCATGGGCCCTTTGGGATGGGATGTGTCTGAATTGGATCCCTCGACTTCTTTTGATAGTTTGCCCGTCATGGTATGCACTTGTAGACCGCTTACTCCACCGAAGAATTCAATTTTGGATACCAAACCTTGCTTCTGAGCAGTTCCTTAGATTTCGAGATACCTTGGTGACCTCGACGTGCAAGACCGACGACCGTACTTTGTAGTGACAATGGAATCACCAGACGAGATCCTCTTAGCACAATATTATCAGCTGTCACGGCTATTTCATCCTCGACAGGTGCATACTGAGAAAGAAGAGAATCTGACCAGTCACCAGACCGTAGGTACTGCTTCAATAACCTTTCCCAATGTGACGTCTCAAGTCCAATTTTGAGAAAACCGTGGAACCATTAAGGTGAGCCGCGATTTCTGGGAATGTTAGAGAAGGATGGGTTTCCATTTTGAAGAGAATGAAGAGATTTACGTAAATCGATGAGTCAATTTGTCACATTGCTTGTGCCTTGCCGAACCCCAAAAACGATTTATATATAAACGCATTCACTGATGGAATATCCAGAAATATAAATACTTTTTCCCGTTAACACTTTTTTCATTTCAGTACTATTCCTGTTTCTCCTTCCTCGCTCTGAGCTATCACTGAGAGAGTATTTGAGGAGCTTACTTTCAAAAAGGCACATATCCCAATCTGGGAGAAAACGTTTTTTTCTCAATTTTCTATCTCTGAATATGAGTTGAATCAGATCCCCCTGTCATTTCCGAACAAAACAGAACACATCCACGTCAGTTCCGGGGGTAAAGTTATGTGTTTGCATCAAAAGGTAACAAATCCGTCCCCTACATTTTTTTCAGTGCCTTGCAATCGAAATGGCACATATCCTCCGAATTTCGTCAGGCGATAAGTCGTGGGTTTTCAAAAAGGCACATATCCAAAAAGAAGCATTGCGCCTTCGTCTTGACGTTGAATATTTACACGAGACTCGATAGATGGCAGCCATGACAAATGGAAATATGGAGTCAGGTAAAGTGTTCAATAAAACCTACAGAATGGAAAATGAATTCTTTCTTTTTCAAAAAGGCACAAATTCATGAGTTTTGATCAAAACGGCGCATTTCCAAAGCGAAAATGGATATACAGCCTCGTGTTTTGGAGAAAATTGATTCATATTCTGAGGCATGAATATGACACACACCGACACACTCCGATGAGAAACTGCAGAAAAAAATCTCCACTAATCTGCAAATCGTTTTTTTCACTTCCTGAACATTTTGTCGGAATGGATATGTGCCTGTCTGAAAGTAACCTCCTCATTTGGCTTTAATGATTTCAATGATTACTGAGATTATCATTGATCTTCATTGGTGAAAACAAATTTTACAAAATGTAGGTACTTACTGTACTTTGTTGAATTAATCTATAGTCCAACGATCTGCAAAGAATCGTAAACAGAAATAATAAACCTTTGCGTAATAATTCCGAATGTTGTTCACATTAAGGAACGATTTAAGATATGACGATACCGTTACTTCCAATACTAGAGGTGAAATTCAAACAGATTATTTTCTACCGTTACAAATGTAAGTGGATTCGTTGTGTGAGGTGAAACTGTCGAGCCTGAGAGGGAAATAATAAGTTTGCACTCATTAATTCCAATCAACCTCTGAGAAAAGTACTGCACACCAACGTGAAACAACAATCAGTTCCACCTTTCATTAACTATTATTGATCCCAATCTATATAATGCCTTCTTGCAACTTATTTCAAATACCCGTGGAGGTGAAGGTGAGAAAAACTGAGGATCAATCGATGCGTGGAGATAAAACTCAACATCCGAGCGTGTAATTATTCAGCCCGAAAAACACCGGCAATTTACCGGAAAGAAAATTGAGCCATTAATAACCGAATTCATTCGACCAAAGCGGCAGACTGTTAGATTTCGCTCATGATGAGACTTGTTTTTTTTATCAATCCCCTCCACTTTTTTCTGGGCGTTGTTTTATGGTCAATTAAATGGCCGTTGAGTAATCGAAAGCTTCGCGATATGGTGTGTTTTTTGTCCAGTTTTCTCCACCTCTCTCTACAGGCTTATTCTAAAGAGAAAGCAACGATTAGATAGACCCTAAGTACGTAGGCACATAACTTTGTTGTTTTATAGAGGTTTCATCGGATTCGCCTGTTCAACTATGTAAAGGTACCAAAGAAGCTCATGGTTTTGGTATAAACAAAGAACTGAAAGATAAAGTGGAGCTGCCAGAGATGAGCAGCTCTTTGCAGTATTAAATGCTCATCATGCTCATCTGCAAACTTTGCTTTGCTTCATCTTTGGAAAAAATATTAAATTAATTAAGATTATATCCATTAAACGGGAACTTTGACTTCCAAGGCCACTTCAGATAAATGCTGACTACTACCTGACATTTTCCAGAGTTGGGTGATTCTGAGATGGCGAAGGATTGCCTCGCTCAGTGTGAAGATATAGTGCTCCAGAATTTGAAACATCAATGCACGAGAATTATACACCTTAAGTATACGATTACATTTATACATTTATCATGTATTGTAAGAACAATCGATCAGAACAACACTCATCAAATATACGAACGAACCAACAACAATACATACTAAGGGTGTGTAAACCTAGGTCACCTGAGGAAGTAGACTCCCTGCAGGTCACTCAGTCCAAAGACAAGGTCAGTGGGAGAAGTTCACCAGGTCACTCCTTGGATGAATGCGACCAGCAGTTTGATCCGCAATTCACTTTGAGAATGAATAGGACCTCTGCTATCTTCGCGTACAGTTGGTAGATGACAGCCGGCTACTGTACTCCTTACATGAGTACCTCTGAGTAAAACAATGATAGGTACCAAAACAAGGACATTTTCCGAGTCCTCATGAATAAATTTTATTTGAATAGTAGAATCTGCTGTAAAGGAACGGCGACCTGCCTAGGTTGTTAGGTGGGGAGAGTGAACGATTATCTTGAGCCAAAACTCCTCATCACTTGCCACGAAAAATTCGCGAACTTCTGAGTAGTTCGAATGTCGGCCACGCGGAGCCACGCTGTCGCAAACGTCTTGTGATGAACATCAGGTCTTCCTTCCGCAGGTCATTTGGGACAAGTTCACTTGAAAGAGAAGTTCTTTGAGACAAGGTCACTCACTCACAGCAACATCAACATGTTATGCTTGATTAACATTAACATGCCAAAATGGTTGATCAACGTGCTTGTAAATTTAAATCATTCAAAATCGAGGTATATTACGTAATGGTTAAGGTGTCTGGAAATGTTTTATAGCGAGCAGGTTGTGTAGTATGGTTCATACTGTATGAATACGTAGTTACAAAAAAAATTGTTTTTAAAATCAATTGCTCAAATTGTTATCGAAGCACCTTTAAACCCCTCCAGCATGAATAGTGAGAGGTTACAAGTGGTAAAGTTAGATAAAGGAAGATTAGGATGAGCGAGTGGACTAAGTAAGAGTGCACCGAGCGCACTGAGACTTTGAGAGCGCTCGGAGGGAGATGACCTTTGTCGGGGGGGTTTGTCTCGGGGCAAAAGGGACCGAGATCTCGCCCACAAGATCGGTCGTGATGGAGCATCACCCTGCCTGGGGCCTATCTCTCAATCCACGCACTTGCACAATGACTATCGACTAGCCCGCATCTGCTTCCACCGGAAATCCAGTTGAGATTAACTCAGTTGAAAGTGTTGACCGAAATAATAGAATTGAACTATACCTCCTCCTTTGAAACAAGAAAGAGATTTCATATTCCATTTCCTCATGGAATGAAACCTCACTTATTGGTGGTCAATGCTGAGCCAAAGTCTAAGCAGAATTATAAAAGTTGAAAAAAAGCGTTATGAAGTGAGTGGAACCAAAATTTTATAAAGAAGTTAGAAAAATGTCATTATAAACCAGAACGGAGTTCTTAAGAACATGAGCAGCGACTAAATGGCTTGCCTAATAAACCCTCCCTGTAAGGCAATACACCTACCAAAATGTTGAACTTTAAAAACAGTATCATCATAAC
This sequence comes from Creontiades dilutus, assembly GCA_031894815.1. Taxonomy (NCBI): domain Eukaryota; kingdom Metazoa; phylum Arthropoda; class Insecta; order Hemiptera; family Miridae; genus Creontiades; species Creontiades dilutus. Next base: position 874,677 of record JAVIWC010009583.1, read on the forward strand.
ATGAATATTTGGAAAGTGGAGAGAGAAAACTACTTCATTTGGCAGGTTCCAAAACTCGCGTATTTTCGGTAGCTTTTCCTATTAGCCTATAAGCTTGTAAGCTTGTAATTCAATTAGTATAGCATCATAAATTGTACTATGAAATACATCTTCGAATATGAAGTTGCCAAATCACTTTCGTGATATTATTGTGTTTAATAATTGAAACGTCGAATATATCTTTGCATGAATGCAAGGTGATGCTCAAAAAATTGGGACATTTATGAATGATTAATAAAAAGTTGACTACAGTTGATCCTAGCGAACCTTGAGAAGTAGATAACCCTGGATGAATTAAGCTTGGGTAGACCTGAATCAGACCAATATCAAGATCGAGGTTTTGACAGGTGAAATTGTAGACGGAAATAATCCCGTTTTCCTAATGTTAGTAATATCAGTTCGGTCCTAGGTTACATTGTCACGCCACAAGGTCGGAGGTCATTCCTTAGCACCTTGTTTTCCAATGTCGGATGACGTTTTTTTTATCAAACCAGAGCCATATGTCCTTGAACCTAAAGACTCGTGTTTAATTCATATTTGATCACTTCACTGACAATTTTTAATCCGATGGAGGTTGAAATTAACAGAAAACAGAGGAAGACAAAAAAAGTTGTTTTGAAATGTTTGGATTATTTTGATAAAATTGGTCTTTTTGTACAGCCCCAGAGTTGGATTCCATATGAAAATGGTCTTAGAATTTGCCCATGAGTAATATCTTCGTGTTAGGAGATAGGTGGTGTACTCTTTTGGTCTATCATTTCCAACCAGAACCTGTACGATCGACCAAGAAAAACAAAATTATACATCGTCCCTCAAACAATTTTTGGTTTACTTTTCAAGATACGCACTTATCAGAAGTCGTTTAAAACACATTACAATTCATTACACGAAGGCGTATTATTTCTGTGAATTTCTGTTGTACGGATATCCCTTCTACGTTGATCACTGACTCACGTTTATTGGAGGGGTTAACAGAAGATTTAGGTAAGTAATGGAATGGAATAAAAATGTTCATCACCGTTTATCGATTAGGGAAGAAATCAGTCACAAGGGCCCTTTAGCTGATCAGTTCCACAGTAAAAATTGCCTAGTAAATTGTAATGATCTTGGAGAAGTTTCTCCGAATTTTGTTATGTATTTGCGGACAGTGGTGTGTCGGTTGGTGATTTATTCTATCTCTTGAAATTCAGTTGTTCTATTCGTGGATTTGAAGGTGTGTGTGAAACTATTGCTTCATTGAAGGTATTCTGATACCGGCTTTTGTTACGTACTCAAGAACTGGTGAAGTAGGTATTAGCGTTTACGGAGTTATTTTTATGGCGAAGTCATCCTATGTAGAACTCAATTACAAGGTATGAACTCAAAAGCCTTGTATGTGGAGCCTTGCGGCTTATTTCTTCCTAATCGGTTGAAATATTCGAGTCATCTGGAATATGCAACGTACAGAAGCGCCGGGTTCAAATAATGCCCCTTAGATTAGGCAAGTCATGAGTATAATTCAGATATTTACAGTGGAAGGGTTATCGAATACAGTAATAAATATTTATCCGATTTTTGGATTTTACAAATCTTGAGTTTGCGTAGATTTTTCATTCAATGGTCTAAATTTTGGTTTATTCTTCTGAATAATAAACAATTGTATCGGTCTTGAAAAGAAAAAATTCTACTTTTTGAAAACACATTACATTTCAAATGTAGAATCCGAATCTGTATTTTCCGTCCTTCCGCCGTCACGATTTCAATGAATACAGGGGCAAAATGAATCTGAAAGTTTCAGGAAAAATACGTTGGTCCGAAAACTGACTCACTTAATTTAAAGTAGCGCCCTTAAGGGTTTGAAATCCCCGGGTCTAAAAACCCTAAAAGGATTTTTTAAGTAATGGAATGGAATAAAAATGTTCATCACCGTTCATCGATTATGGTGGACATTCACGTTATTTAGGTTTATTATTGTTTTTGTGGTGATGTCAGTAACCTAGTGACGTAATGGTGCAGTGATGTAGTAATGTGGATACTGAAGTGAACTTCTAAAAGGCTTTGTAGCCGATACACACATCAAAAACGCTGCAAATTCTTTCACTGGGGTTTATTATTCAATTGGCTTGCGTTCATGATTTGAATTTCTACTAAGCTTTGGAGAGTGCGTGTTTCACAAGTGATAGAGCGATTATCGAATTTCAGGAGGCACACAAATATGATCAACTGATCAAACCAAATAGGTATTTTGGTTGAGAACAGATTTACGTGCTCTATGCATATCTTCTGAAATTCAATAATCGCTCACCTGTGAAACAAGCACACTCCAATGCTTAGTAGAAATTCAAATCATGAACGCAAGCCAATTGAATAATAAACGCCAGTGAAAGAATTTGCAACGTTTTTAAATCTAACCACAAACCTTTGTCTGGATTCACGACCTATTTTCGGCCTCGGCTCCGCGATTTTGAGTAACATTAGGATATGCTTCCAATCTGGTTTTGTACACTAAGACCTTAATACGAGACCGGTTGAATACTTCGGATCATTCAGACTTATGCCATAAATACGAGCTTTGGTGACATGGTTCGCTACTCAATTTCGAAAATCTTATGTCACTATATAAACATTCAATAATCACGTTCCTTTCCACGTAATATTTTCTCCTATGAACATTCGAAACTCCAAGGGCTTAAACTTTCATTTCATCCAATATAATCCCGATGTATAATCGGACACGGTTACCGGTCTATCCATCAGAATTAAACTCCCTAATCTCAATGGCTCGGGGAGTCTGCGGAGGGTTGAAAGATGATGATCCGCCGAGAAGAAACGCTCCCTGTCATGAGGACGGCACGGTCGCCTAGGGTCAAGGAGATGGATGGCCGCGGAAAGGGGCGTCCCGGGTTCGCGCAGGAAGTGAAAACAGAGGGGACTCGTCCGCGGCTTGGGTCCCACGATGAGCAGTCAGCCGGGAGGATGAGCTATGGCTTTGGGCCTCGGAGGCATTGTTCGTGACCGACCTGTGATGTTAATCCTATTTAACCGTTTCGAAATCACCTCGCGAAAACTTGAGACCCTCTCAATTTATTGTGGCGCCTTTGATGCGTCGGTATTTCAGCGATTGGTGATTTAGAGGTGTGCTGGAAGGGTTAAGGAATACGAAAATCATTTATATATATATATTATTTTTTTAGAGAGAGAGAGAGAGAGAAAAAACATTTATTGATCATTATATGGGGTGGAATGTTGGAATAGTTGGGGTTGTGAAAAGTATAAATTGATATGCCAAAAGCTCGAATCGGTATGCCGAAAGTTGAAATTCAGTCGCCAAAAGTTTAAATTGAGATGCCAAAAATATTAAAATTTATTTGTGCCAAAGGTTCAAATTACTTTGCCAAAATTTTCAATTTGATAATATGCCAAAAATTCAAATTGATTTTGCCAAACTAATCTGATTTTATTTTTTTCCTAACTGTGTGTGTGTTTGTTTATTTGTGTGTGTGTTTCTGTGTGTTTCTTTGTGACCTGCGGCAAGCGATATCTGAGCTAAAAGGAGTGGCGCCTAATAACATCAAGGTTATGGCTGCGACCGTGTCATGGCGCGGGGTGTGGTGCGGGAAAAGTGCCACGGAGTTACTTGAGCTGGGCATCTCATCAGGAGTACTTCGTGGTATCACCACCCGCGTCATCCGGGGCTCTTACCTGAACTGGTGGTCTTTTATAGAGGCACTTCCTTTCATCCCTCTCTTCCTCCTCCATCATCCTCAACTTCCCATATCCCAAGGGCCGGCGTCGGGTAAACCTGGGCGTCCTCCCCACTTTTTTTTAATTTAGTTTTTCGTTTTTATATTTTAATGGCGTGCCCCCTCCGTCTTTGAGGGGAAATTATTTTAAAAAAAAAAAAGTGTGTGTGTGTGTGTGATTCCATACTTCTGGTAGCCAAATTGCTGCTCCGTCCTCCAGTCCAAGTCCTCGCACGTGTTTCCTCGGGCCCCTTAGCCTCATGGAAACTGCTCGGTGAACTGAGAACTGAGTTTTCACTCGTGCCCACATCATCACCTGGGAGTAGGATTTAGACCACTTGTTGGAGAGGCGTAAGGAAACGTTTTTGAGAAAGGCTTCATACTCTTTATGTAATGCGCCATCGCATGAAATGACGAGTGGCGTGAAAGACCCGCTCACGCTATAAATCATTTGTAGCATTTGTTCAAGTAATGATTAGAAGCACCATGAATCCAACACACACATCATACAATAACTCATCTTTGTTAGTGTCTCAAACACATCATATTTTCCAGACAATTTGAACATTTACTGAACAATTGTTAATCACCCTAATAAAATATGCCTCCTGATTAATAAAATGTGAACGGCAATTCAAACGGAAAATATTTTTGGACGACTCACAAAATTGTATTTTTGCCTGAAAATAATTATGATAAAACTTGACTAATGATGATGTCAATTTATTATTGTAATTATTTAAACCTTTGTTTTATAATTTCGAGTGTTACCACTTACCTAATGACGCTACATTGAGCCGATTAACATATTATATTTATTATTATGTGATTCCTTCATGGAAACCCCTTCCTTATAGGGATCATTGAATACTGTTTGCTTCCAGGTATGCACTGAGTGATCAGAAGTAGGTGTAAATGCCTAATAGTTTCCTTGAGCAGTTATTCACGCTGGCCTAACGGCTGTCTCGGATGCTGGACACTTCTCGTTATAATCATGGACAAGCGAAGCTTAAAGGAATGTGACAAGAACTGGCGGAAATATTTTTTTTTCCGTTCGTCTCCCCCAGCGTTCATCTTTCCTCGCCGCTCGACCTTTTGCAAAGTTGCGAGTGCTAATTGATCGGCGCCTTGTCTTCAAAGCACGTGCTTCGCCTTCCTTGAGGAGCCGACTTCAAGATAAACCATCTGGATATACGGCGGCCAATTTCTTCTGTCGTTGAATAAGGAATAATAATTGACTCTTGATTTGCCATAGTTGGTGTAGCGGAAGGGAATCAATTCCCACTGCCATTCCCCTAACACGGAAATTGATTACGGTACCTAATTATACCAAGCCCTGAATTTAAAACTTGGATAACCGTTTTTATTTATTTATTTCTATACAAAAATATACGGTTGTTCTATATCATTCATTAACATTTATCATAACATAACAATGAGTACCTACTAATTGTTCGTATGGATGAGATGAAAACTCTCCCTAACCTGTCGCATGTTCTGGGAAAAACCGAACAATTATATTTACTAAGAGGGTTCAGGGAAAAATTGAAGAATCACATTTTACTGTTGGAGGAGCTATTGGGGACAGAATAGGTTTCTCATGGTCTTAGCACTTAATGTTCGTCTATTATACTGCCAAAATGGTTTCATCAGATGAAACATTGGATACAATTCAGGTTTATTATTTTCAACAATGGACCTTTCCAATCGACCAACTGACAAGAAAAAATGTTTAACCCGCACAAGAATAGTTGGTTCACGTTTCAAAATATGACATGTTATACATTGTATATTCCAAGATCGAATTTAGAGAAATCCATCGTTCGAAGCTTTTCTCAAAAACTACTGGACCCAAGTTAACAAGATTTGCACCAACCATCCAACATTGATCATGGATGTGCCGGTAATCTTGGCATCTTGATCGATCAACAATAACAGATTATATTTAGGAAAAATCGTTATTTCAAAAACTTCTGGAGTATGATGTTAGTTTTTTGTTCGATTCTGTTGGAAATTATTTCCCTGAATCGGGTGCCACCACTCGGGTTAATGCACAATCCGTTCGCTCACCGTTTGAAAAACCGGTTAGGTAGGCCATCAGCTCGCAGTATAGGGCTGCAGTGCCCCTTCAACTGAAGCGCGGTGGAGCTAGGCCGCTTGGCAGACGACAGCCCAAGTATTTTCAACATGAATGAAATGACAAAATTTGGAGGCCCGGACGTCAAGTTTAGATCGGTAAACTTTTTTTCTTTTTTTTTACAAGCAGAGGTTTCATAATGTGATGTCGAGGTCAGTAGGAATCCACGGTATACCTATGGGAATAGGGGAAATCTAAAATGATAATAAACAACCTAGTGTCCGCCTAAAGAGAAATTGATGTTTAAATATTCATTTTTTAATTTAAATCTTAACAATATTGTTCAAACTCTAACTCTTTGCATAATCTCAATTTAAACCCCAATATCTTACCATTGTCCAACAACTGGATAACACGTTCGAGTCAATAAACATTTTACTTGAACTGAATTTGGTCAGAAACAACTCATTATCAACAATGCAACACCCAATGCTACGGTCAAATAAGATTGGGGTTGAATACACGGCGCACAAAGCAACCCCTCCTTCAAGACCAGGAGGTCGTGCGGGTCATTGCATATCCTTGCCCCTGACCAAGACAATGCCTCTCCCGTAGCTTTCCCATTTTTCAAACATTAAGTCTTTTTTAGCGATACAGGGTGTCCCAGGACTTATGCACAATCCGACTCCTACGTTTTCTACAACTCATTTCCGACTGCGATGAGTTGCATTCATCTTCGAGACTTTTGGAAAAACCTCACTTTTAACAGAAAACACACGTTTTTCTTCAGTTAACACCATTTCCTTAACTAAAAATATTTAAAAAAAACCAAAACGACTACACCGTTGGAAAGCTGACATTTTGGCGCACGTTTTGCCAGGTCTGCACAGTTCTGCGTCAAGCATTCATGGGATTTCTAGGCGAGATGAAAAACAGGCGATTTTAAGGTTTTGACGAAATTGCCATTTCGCGCAGCAATCGCACATCTTCAATGCAATTTAAAAAAGTTTTCTGACATAAAATAGATAGAAAATGTAACGCTCTTTCCCACGGTGTCATCAAATTTGAGCTATCTCCAAAATTGATGGAGTTACGACAGTTTTAATGACTTAACATCGAAAACACGAAAAAACGTCTTAAATCGCGAATAGCTCGAAAACGAGGCCTCCGGCAAAAAATTGCTAAGAGGCATTTTCGGTCAAAAATGAGTTGTAGAACACGAAGGAATTGGATTGTGCATAACTCCTGGGACACCCTGTAGAAGTAATTTGAATGGAAACTTTCCATAGTGATTAAGCAACTCCTTTTTTTTCTTCGAAAAGTATAGGGAGTCAACTACCCTGAGTTTTGTTCAATTATATGCTTCTTTAACACATTTCTCTACCTGTTCTATATTACTGTTACTGTTGAGCATGGCCGCCTCATTTTTAGCGTATCTCTCTTAAGCTAAGGCACTTACGCCCTTGTATACGAGGGACGGCATATTAGAATTGGTTCAAGGGAGTGTGCGACAACCTAAACAGGAAACAAACAAAGTCTCTAAAAATGGCATAAAGTTCTAGTCATACGCATGCCCATATGAGCGATTTTTCCTAAATTATCAAGCTAATATATATTTATTTTGAATTATTTCGAAATAAAGGTATTTTACCCGTTCTATTCCAACATGAATTTAATATTGTCAGATTTGTTTCAAGTTTCAGAAAGACTGAAGCTATTTCAATCGCCCCAAGAAGTTAAAAATACAAATGTTTGAAGAATTATTCATGGAAATCCATTAGGAACTTAACTCTCCTTATACTTTAATCAATTCCTTATCCGATACAGAAGCAGGGCAATTCGAGGAAGCTATTTGCAGCGGCAGACATGAAAATGAATGAATATTTCTAATTTGATAAAATTTCTCTGCATAACGTACAAATTTGATTATTTTGATAATTACGGGCAAATCTACCTATAATGATGATTATTTTGATAATCAAAACCAAAATTTCAGCGAATATATCAAAACACAATCGAAGTAAATTGAACAAAACATAATCAATATAACAAGAAACCAACGGAATAATATCAGTGAAGGAGTGGTGTTCGAGGTACTTTATTATTGACTAGAATATATCCGGGTTATTTCAACCGTCGTTGTACCATTAGGGAATACCCGTATCTAATTCTTCGAAGTGATTTCAAGCTGAAGAAGATTCGATGGATTACAGTATTATTGTAAGGATAAGCCATCGGTAAGCGCCTCATTATCGCAACAACCCCAGTCATTCCCCCTTCCGGCGGCTATCTCGTCAATTTGTATGCAATCGCTCTGAAATCTCGTTAAACGATGCCACCGCTAATAATGTGTGAGAACGCGGCAAGGCGTTACGCCATACCTCGATTTATCTTCCAAGTTTTTTTTCGTTGATTTCCACACTTTCCCACCGTCACACCCGAATCATTACTGGAAGCGCCCTGAAGAACCAGTGTTCCTCCCCGCCGTCGACTTCGCGTCGAAATCCAAGCGCGTTTCTGAGATAAAAACGGATAAGAGCCTTCGGACGGACACCGTGTAATTATCGGGTTATCAAGATCCAGACAAGTCGGGAGGGAAGCCCTTGAGTCCGAAAAAGACTTTTGTCGAGTTCTTCAGGAGGCGGACTTTGTTGATTATAAATATTGAGAAGCCTTGTGCCCTTAGGGATTTCAACATAGCGAACAGGTTTTTTTTTGTTTACACAACAAATAAAGAACGACAGTTGGTTGTCAGATGATCCGGAGTTGTTCGAGAAAATTTTTGGTGACAGAGGTATGATATTACACGAAAAAACGCTGCAAATTCTTTCACTGGGGTTTATTATTCAATTGGCTTGCGTTCATGATTTGAATTTCTACTAAGCTTTGGAGTGTGCGTGTTTCACAGGATAGGGCGATTATTGAATTTCAGGAGATATGCATGGAGCACGTAAACCTTTTCTCGACCAAAATACCTATAGGTATAGATTTGGATTGATCAGTTGATCACATTTGTGTGCCTCCTTAAATTAAATAACCGCTCTATCACCTGTGAAACACGCACACTCCAAAGCTTAGTAGAAATACAAATCATGAATCATTGAATAATAAACCCCAGCGAAAGAATTTGCAGCGTTTTTTCCCCCACAATACCCCCCCCAAAATAAAAACATCTATAATTTATCAAGTCCTTTGGCATTCGTATTGCGTTAAAACTTCCCCAAATCCAAATTTAAACGATGTAGCCAAAGGTAAACAGATGTAGAGGGGGCACACAAATATCATCAACTGATCAATCCAAATAGGTGTTTTGGATGAGAACCGATTTACGTGGTCTATGCATATCTCCTGAAATTCAATAATCGCTGTATCACCTGTAAAACACGCACACTCCGAAGCTTAGTAAGATTCAAATCATGAACCCAAGCCAATTGAATAATAAACCCCAGTGAAAGAATACTTATTTACCCCAGTGTAATAATATTGAATATAAACCCCAGTAATAATATTGAATAATATTTACCTATATATTATCAGCGTTTCATGCATATCAGAATGCTTCAACCCGTGTATCGGCTACTAACTACACTACAAGTATTCACATCGGCTATCACTCCAGTATCCACATTCACTACAACTCGACGCTATCGGCCGGACATCACTAGGTTACAAACAAACAATAATAAACGAAAAAACGCAAATGTTGGCACCATAAATCGGGCCATACATCGGGAATGGTTTGACCTACGGACTGGGGAGGGCTCATTCGATTCCTGTGGTATGTTCTTAAAATAAGTTTACATTCAGGCCGCTTGGACTTGTTTTGAGGTTTCTAGGGATTTTACAAAACTTTGACAGCCCTTAAAGGGCACTTTAAATTGAGTGAGAGAGCTGGCTCAAGAATTGGGGCGTCGTCGGACCAAGATGGATTTTTCCTGAAAATTTCAGATCTTTTGCTCCAGCCGTTTCGGAGATATCGTGGTTACGGCGTACGGCGGACGGACGGAAACATTTTTATTGCAGATTCGGATTCTACACCCTTTGAAACATAAACCATGAAATTTTCAGGGGGGGTTAGAATTTTTTTTCCAGAGCGATTACAATGGTTTATTATTGAATAATAAACCAAAATGGCCGCCAAGTTTGTATGGTTCATCATCCACCCATTAAATATAGAATTAGTGGTCTAGAACCTTGGAATTAATGAACTACACCTGATAGATTTGGTAGAAGTAAACATACACTATTATGAAACTTGTGTGAAAGTGGCGTGTGATTATTATCAAATCATCTTTTCGAAGTGGAGACAGATTATTCACAATGAAAATACGAAGAAGGTGCTTATGGACAAAGAATGAATATGTCTCATAATGTATACCAAGTAAAAATCATAATTACGAATTAAAAAATTATATAATTAGAACTAATGTTCTGTTTTGTATAACTATATTTTGTAGATCAACTTTTTCGCTCTTTCTCTATATTGATCACATATGAAAACACAATACTGCTGACAACTGTATATTGTTTGAAATCCTAAAAATCTTCTAAAAATGGAATGATGAGTTTTTCTCACTGGACTCACACATCGGGTATTCATTAGTTATTTTGGTTAATGATATTTGGATATAATGCTTTTTGACGGTGAACATTCCGAAACTCTTCTTCTGAAACATTTTTTCAAAGGTTTTGAGTAGGCTTAATGGGAAAACCAAAATTGGTTAAATAGATCATTGTGTATCAGACGTTTAACCATATTCAAAAGCATCGAACAAGTTTCAATTTAGGTTTTCCTAATTATTTGCAGCCCAAAATATCAAATTGATGAAAAAGCATTTGTTATCCACAAACTCATATAGTGTAAAAGCAACAAAGTAAGCGAGCCAGGTTTTAGAGCAGTTCAAGATGCTGGATCCGCCACACCACATTCCATCTGACAAACTCATAAAAGTAGAACCAAGATATGTACCTCAATTTGAGCCCCGTAGTGCAAGCAATTGATGATGGGCAAGCATTCCAGCGTACGTGAAAAATGAAATATACCAACTTTTTCACATTATTGATTTGGATCCATAATAGTCTTAAATGGACAACTAGTGGTTCTTTCTTGTCCCTCAATTCGCTGCTGTTCTGTCTGACATTAAATCATCAACACGGATAAACCGATTCGAAAATACAACGTGCGGTTTTATGTTTGGTTTCACGCACATCACCAATCAGAAGTCATGTGTGTTAAAAAATATTCTACTACCGAATGAAGTTCATAACTGGATATGTTTAAAATTTGCCAAAAACCGATACTAAATGATAATCTGGATTGACAATGACCTCTGAAAAATTCCAGCATCCTTCAAAATTAAAACCGAGTGAAAAACGCTGCAAATTCATTCACTGGGGTTTATTATTAAATTGGCTTGCGTTTCATGATAGATTATTGAATTTCAGGAGATATGCATAGAGCACGTAAATCTGTTCTCAACCAAAATACCTATTTGGATTGCTTGTTTCAGTTGATCATATTTGTGTGCCTCCTGAAATTCAATAATCACTCTATCACCTGTGAAACACGCACACTCCAAAGTTTAGTAGAAATTCAAATCATGAACGCAAGCCAATTGAATAATCAGTGAAAGAATGCAGCGTTTCATGCATATCAGAATGCTTCAACCCGTGTATCGGCTACAAAGCCTTTTAGGAGTTCACTCCAGTATCCACATTACTACATCACTATATCAGCGATCACAATGGTTTATTATTGAATAATAAACCAAAACATACCTGAAATGTGTGTAGGTAAACCATGTCTCCAGGAAATAAACTTAATTTTCCAGCAGCAATTTATTTCGTTGTTAATGTTAACTTTTGGAACTTTCTGGTACAAATTCCTTAGAAATTTATGTCTGATTATAAAATACTTTCTTCAAAAGTTCAAACTGATGCCTTAGACAGTGCGGCAGTTTTTCATATTCATGGAAACCGTTAAGGAAAACGTTTCCTCCTTCATGTTATGTGTGTCTTTCTTCCTTAATATCTATCTATTCAAGTGAACAAGACATCAATTCCTTGGCAACGTGTCAATCATTTTATGGTTGCTAGAACGGATGATTGTAGATGGTTAGGGTTGACTTATTACCCATAACGATGAAAAATAATGTATAGTTCGTATATGTACTAAGGTTTACGAAACCAACTTGTTCAATTATTTACCTATGTTATAGATCGAGGAAAACTGTTGTTATAGAATGGAGCACCTCTCTATATAATACTACCCAACGACGGTATAAGTTCCAGATTGATCATTTGCACTGGCCTCGGGTGGAGCTCCTTGCTGATAATTAATGCGATCCAATTAGCTGATCCAAGCCGCTGAAGCTCATAGCCCATTATATACGTATTGAACTCACTTTGTTGTGCTCTAGGCCCCACTCAACTGACAATCACACCCAAGTACAACATGTCCGCATGACGCTCAATAACTACAAACCTGATTATCTACAACACCCACAGTGTGCCAACTCCACAGATTTTGTACCAATAAAGATATTTTGAAAAGAAACACAAGCTATAAAATACTCAAGCCTTGACGCCAGTTGCAGTGGTGAAGATTCTTGAATATCGATCTCTCAATTTTTTTAAAGGAAAACTCAACATTCACAATTTTGCTCATTGCCCAAGATGAATCATTCCCCCGTCTTCCTACACCCACGAAGAGTTATCGTTCAACTTTATTACCTGTAAAACATTTTGGAATCCTTGGATACTTGAATTAGGACTGAGACTGAATATGTCTTTGAAAAATATATTCGTGAACGTACTGAAGTAGCTATGTAAGCAATTCTGTTTATTCAGATACTTCATCACTTATATCAGATATTGATTATTCAGACATTCATGATAAAAGCTGTAGCATCTTTCCAAAATAGGTGGTACAGCAATAACGCAAATTGCATTTCTTGACACGGCTGGAAATAGAAGGATGCATTGTGATTTATAAGAAGAAGGCTACGGAACGGACTCATTTCCTCTTCTGATGGACAAGTCAAACTTTTTTTTATTCCATTTATTAATTCTCTCTCCTCTCTCCACTCTCTCCTTTTTGCCGATGACAAAGTGATTCTGGCCCGAGACCGTCACGACGCCGTGTATATGTTGAGGAAGCTGCATAATGCCTTCAACGCCGCTGGGCTGCAAATTAATGCACAAAAGACTGAGTACCAGGTTGTTGGTGGGAACGGAAAGGATTTGTTAATCCCCGTGTTGGGAAATGTGAAGACCGTGGACCATTTCAATTACTTGGGTTCTGTTATGGACGCTTCAGGCTCTTGTGAGGTGGATGTAGAGCGGCGTATGCAGTCTAGGGTTGCAGTGCGATCCCTCAATGGTGTTTTGTGGAGCAGGGAGGTCCACCTTCACACCAAGAGGCTTATTCTGAACACTGTCGTGGAGAGCATATTGTTGTACTGGTCGGAGGGTTGGTCATTGACCCAGCGGAATCGGCAGAGGCTCTGTGCTGTGGAAATGGATGGCCCCAGGCGCAGCTGCAGAATTTCCAGATTGGACAGAGTCCGAAATGAAACCATTCGAGAGCTAATTGCTCAACCAGAACCCGTTGTCGATCGAGTGGACAAAAGAGCTCTCGAATGGTATGGCCATCTCAGGCGAATGCCGACACCCGTTGGCCAGTTTTTGAACTGGTCGCCTGAGGGTCGTAGGAGCTGAGGTCGCCCATGCTTGACATGGAGAGGAGGAATCGTCAGCCCTATGCAAAGACGCAACTTACAAGATGGGCTGGCAAAACAGTTGATCCTGGCGTCAGACTGTTAGAGGCAACCCTGACAAGGGTACACGCCTTCAAAAGTAAAAAAGTAAGTTACAGAAACTTTACCTAATTTGGCACCAAACCAAGAGAGAATTTTTTTTTTTCTATTTTCAAAATTACAATATTAGAACGAAACAGCTGTATTAAGGGATTCCCAAGGGTAGAAGCCCAATTTGAAAAATACACTTGCTATTTATTGAGTCATTTGATGAGATGAAATAGACGGTAGGTACTTATTTTCTTTCTACAACTACTAGATTCATCGTGTAGCAGGAACATATTGGGGTTCGTGGGGTCCAAGACGAGTGCTTCGTGGTTAGGAAGATAATTGAAGTTAGTTTGTATTCAAGAGGTCCACCTTCCACCCTGTTCCACTGAGCCGTCCCAACAACTTGTAATTTGAAACGGTTAATTGTTTACTTTCCGCTCTTCTTTCTGGGTTGACGCGACCATCAACCCTTCTTGACTCTTCATCTCCGGGCGGTAGGCGGGACAAAATAAACCGACTGAACCGGATCCAATAAACACCGAGTGTTCGGAGTAAACTCGGTAATAAAGTCTGGAAATTAAGACGGTCTGAGATGAGTAGATGTTCTACATGGGGCAGCGAGAAGTTAGTAATTGATGGACAAGGCAGTCGACATTTTTCCAACAAACAGAATACATATTTCTCATTTTTCTTGGTTTAGCAGATCTATTGGCATAATCGTATGCTAAATATGCATTTTACCTACCTTATTCCACTGATTTATACCTTTCATGTTCATCTTTACTATATGCACCTTTGAATAACTGTCATTTACGTAAATATGTGCTTGTATATATAATATATCCGTTCTAGCTGTTAGGTACTAAGCAGTTTCAACTACTGCTACCTATGGAAATTATTTAGATGAACTTTATTGACATGGTTTTTTTCAGTAGGCTGAAATCTTTCAAGATGTAGTATTTCATGTTTAGAATCCAACACTGTGAATTTGAAATTATTCGTTGAGCCGTTTGAATTTAAAATATTATAATTTTTTTTGTGAACACATTATTTACGTGAATAAACATCAGCGCAATATATTGTGGGGTTCCGGGTAAAGGTGACCAAGTAACATTTTTTTCAAAATGAGCTTTTTTTGTCATTCCGGTACTAAGGAACGTTGTCTACTGTGTGTTGTTGCTAAGAACGTTATTTTCAAACTGATGTGCAAGAAATACTTGAAAACAAATTTTACCTGCCTGACCCAAAGAGTTTAATGCGACCAAATGGCATTTGAACTCAACCACAAAACACGAGATGGATTATAAATACTCTCTGCTGGTGCATGTAAATGTTATCAATTGCCATTTGATCACTTTTACTGTGTAAGATTTGTCAGATTGCATAGTGGGCAGGTGAAAATGACCAATTACAGTGATAGGTAATGGATAACCTTTTCTAACAGAAATAGATATATCATTGTTATTAGATGCTTGGCAACATGATAAATTAACGAAAAAACTATTCAATCCCTCAATTTCATGTAACTATGCGACTGATTTTCGAAGAATTGAATTGACCAAATGAGTAAAGCTTGAAACTCCAGGCAGGTAAAAATTATCAAATAGAGTTTTCCGAATAAACAGCTCTCTTATTTAATCTGAAGTGAATTTTGAAGCACGATATCATAGGCGGACACTAGCTAACTACCTACAGGATAAAGAAAAATCGAAACATAGTCGGATGAGACATCACACAACCAGTGTTCGTAAGAAGAAAATAGGTGAAACTTCAGATCGCTCCCCTGTAAAATTTTGCAAATGTTACTTGGTCACTTTTACTCGGAACCCCACGATATGATCCACTACTATTCATAATATGTACTTCACGGAAAAACAGTATACTACAAACTTGCGAGCATAACACCTGAAATTTCTCGAATAAATTGTATTATTCTGTTGGCATCCCTGTTACACTAACATCACTTACTAATTTTTGTTCACGTCAGGTAAGTTTTGTATTTTGAAATTTTATAATACCTCCATTTTATCAATAGTGCGAATGTTTCATTCATGAGTGCCCTTTGGGTGAAAGCATTATTATCGCCCCAGCTCTTGAAATCAGCAACTAATCGATTCCATCAAGTCCTTGATGAAAGTTGTAATTTAAAAACCGAATTTAAGCAACAAAAAAAAATTATTCCGGGGTCAGATCTAGTGATAATTTTTTGTATTGATCCATCAATTTTTTACGTCAGTATTCCTCTTCTTATTTTATTAGGTATCCTTACTCTATTTTAATATCCTGACAAAAAAGGTGATGTTTAACTCGCTAGATCGATGGTCAAACCAATTGAATAATAAACCCCAGTGAAAGAATTTGCAGCTTTTTTCATGCGTTATCAGAATGCTTCAACCCGTGTAACAGTTCACTCCAGTATTCACATTACTACATCACTACACCACTAGGTTACTGCGATGAAAACATAAACCAAAAAAACGCGAATGTTGGCTACGAACCTGGGGAAGCGCTCATTCGATTCCTCATGGAAAGTTCTTCAAAAAGAGTCCAAATTTAGGCCGATTTTTTTAGGTTTTTAGGGATTTTACAAAACTTTTACAACCCTTAAAGGGCACTTTAAATTAAATGAGAGAGCTGGCTCGAGAATTGGGGCGTCGTCGGACCAACAAGGATTTTCCTGAAAATTTCAGCTTTTTCGCTTCAGCCGTTTGGGAGAAATCGTGCGTACGGCGGACGGACGGAAAAATGTTTATTGCAGATTTGGATTCTACACCCTTTGAAACGTAAACCATGAAATTTTCGGGGGGGGGGGGGGGGTTTTTTTTTTTTTTTTTTTTTTTTCAAGAGCGATTACAATGGTTTATTATTGAATAATAAACCAAAAATGGATTTTAGTACTTTTTGCGATGCATCCTCCTTTAATTATTAGATGCCCAATTATTCAACAACAGTTTAATACATCTAATTTGCGTGTTTATAATCACGTAAACTAAACGTATTTCACCAAAGCTCCAACCTAAGCAAGTACGTTCCCGTTAAAAAATTTTTACGGCAATCAGAATACAAAACTTTTAAGTACTTTTTTTCCTTTAATGGTAATGAAATGGGGCGTGAATGCACTGAATAATAATAGTTTATATTGAAGATCGTTCCTTATAGACATCTAGATAGGTATCTTGACGTGAAATGTTTAAATGAACTCGTAGAGAACTCACAACACGTTCTTGCGAACTACATCCTCTCACGCCCACCGTAGACCTCGATTTCCACGTCCAAGTCCTTGTTTACTCAACTTGCTCGAGATAACAACGGAAATTATACGCCAATACAGCCGGTCATAAAATAAATTTACGTTTGCGCAAAGCTGAAGCAGTTTCGAACCGTTAACGAGATTTTATTCAGTTGCTATTACTTTCAATAGAAGGCCACCCGGGAGCGCAGGTTTTAAAAAGTCCACCGGAAAAATAATTGGGTGACAACTAGGTCTTGATTTACCGCGAGGTTCCGAACAATAGCTCAGTTTACAAGGGTAGTTTGCTTGCCCCGACCTCATCGTCGTTTTTTTCAACAACAATACTGTGGTCAGTGGACAATTTCTTTCTTTTTTTCCCTCTTTTGTTTTCTTTTTTTAACCGCATTCCCGTCCTTTGTTAGAAAATTTCAATATTTTATCTTTAGACGGTCCAACATATCATCCGAGCCCTGATGGTCTGTTATTTCTAGCGAGTGGGTCGATATTAAAGTAAATAAGGACGGAATTGGCTTATTCGAATAATATATGGAGCGTTAATATTTGGTTTGTGAGTTAGTGAGAATATGGCAAATACAAACCCCTAGCTCCGGATGTCAGATCTAACAAATCGATATAAAAATGAATGATAAGAAGAACCATGAAGTCGAGCAGGTTTTCATCCATTTCTGCTCAATATTGGCGCCGTACGCCGTTTCTCGAGCCTGTGGACTTGGGTTAAAAAAAAAAGACCAAAAACAATACTAAAATCTGCAGTTTTTACATTATACTCCTTATCCTTCAGAACTTGTGAAATACCATTTGGTGCCCATAAATTCTCAACTATGGGTACTCTAGAGAAAATGTGTATGAAAACAGTAGTTTCCGAGATTTTGTAACACAGGTGGGGAGCATCGCTTACCAAGTGATTTTGAGCCTAGAATTGAATATTTACTTCACATCCAAAAACGCTGCAAATTTTTTCATTGGGGTTTATTATCCGATGATTAACGATTTGAATTTCTACTAAGCTTTGGAGTGTGCGTGTTTCACTGGTGATAGAGCGATTATTGAACTTCAGGAGGCACACAAGTATGATCAACTGATCAATCCAAACAGGTATTTTGGTTTGGAACCGATTTACGTGCTCTATGCATATCTCCTTTTGCAGCGTTTTTTTTCTCAAGAGCGATTACAATGGAAAAATACATCCATTTTAAAATTTTAAATTTCGTAAGACATACATCAGCATACATATCAGAATGCTTCAAGCCGTGTATCGGCTATAAACCCTTTTAGGAGTTCACTCCAGTATCCACATTCACTACATCACTAGGTTACTGCGATCAAAACTAAAATCCACGTTGTTTTTGTTTTGATCGCAGTAACCTAGTGATGCAGTGAATGTGGATGCAAATGTTGGTGCCATACATCGGGAATGGTTTGAGCTACGGACCTGGGGAGGGGCTTATTCGATTCCTCATGGAAAGTTCTTCAAAAAAAGTCCAAATTTGGGCCGCCTTGACTTTTTTCGAGGGTTTTAGGGATTTTACAAAACTTTGACAACCCTTAAAGTGCATTTTAAATGAAGTGAGAGAGCTGGCTCAAGAGTTGGGGTTGGTTTATTATTGAATAACACACCAAAATGCTGGAGCTGGAAAATGAACGTGATTATGGGGGTCTTCGCTTCGATAAACCTGATAATTATCACCTTTATTTGCATTGCATTTGCATGAATGGGTAAAGCACTTAAGAAAATCGAATGCATGGATATTTGCAAAGGTTGCGGAAAGGGTTTTGATATTAATATTTCTTTTTAATTTGAAATTCAATTCCCCAAAAGATTTCCATATTCACAAATGTAAACAATAAAATTGGAGCTTCTCAATATAATGATCTAGTTGTTGTTATAATAACTAAGAAAGAAGAATAGGAACTGGAGCTCACCAGAAATTGTACCGAGAGCACGCCGAATAGAGGGCCGCGACAAGTCCCTCTCAAGCCTACCTGATCCAGAAAGCCCTAAGGGAAAAATATTAGGAACATTAGTCATCTGCAATGGATGCCAACGAAAACACTTGGACGGTATAATGGAAATTCAACCTCGAGGTCTGAATCAACCAGAGTCGTTAGGAAAACCCAACCGCCTTTTTCTCATCATTTCACGAGGATAAGGTGAAGGTAAAATCGTTGTAAATATACTTCGAATGTTATTATAGATTAGAAGAGGTTGCCAAAATTAAGGAAGCCATTTGTTCTTCTTCCCCCTGTTATTTTTGTTCCTTCCTTTTTTTCCAACTCAAATCCGAATTTGTATACGCCTAAAATAAAGAGAAACGGTCTACATAGTGGTGTGTTCCCACTTCCCGTTAAACGAAACTGTTAAGGATGAGCATACACGTGACGGTTTTTAGCTTCAGGGTTATCATATTGGTGTTACCGGCAAATTGCCTCAACCCTTATAATGGCAACTAGTCCATTCCATCACCTGCATGAGTTTTAGTAGAATTTGGTTACGAACCACTCATTCTCTGATATTGATGAACTAACGCCCCTTTCCCTAGCACTTCCCCCATAGCTAGTTTTGTTGCTATATCGAGGATCTTCCGATATTCGATATCTATAACGATATCAACCATCAACACCGATACACCGATAATATCGCAACAAACTACTCAATTTTAAGATTGCTCAAAATTTTATGACAAAACTCTTTGTATTCACGTGGTTATATTACTACAATCTTAAACTGATTTTGATTCCTTGCTGTAAAATTTGGTTGAAAAAAAAAACTTTTTTTTAGTTTAGCTAATATAAGCTACTTCAAACAATCACACAGTGAATTTCCAGTACCAAAACAGAAATAATCATTTGTACAATTGATTATTTTTGATGATAACTGTTGAAATAACTAAAACAATCATTTGTATATTTGAAATGAAATAATTAAGTAAAAAACGTGCTTGAAAAAAATTATTTGGATCAACTAATATCATTGTAAAAATTTTATGACAAAACTCATGTATTTGATTATATTACTACAATCTAAAACTGTAAAATTTGGTTGAAAAAAATTTTTGTTTATTTTAGCTAACTTAAAACAATCACACAGTGAATTTCCAGTACCAAAACAGAAATAATCATTTGTACAAAATGATTCTGGTACATTTTTTAAAACTGAATATTGCAAATATGCTGTTGGAATAGGTATAACTAAAACACAAACATTGTCACCCTTAGATAATATTTAATGAAATACTTAACACGTAAGAAAAAACATTTGAAAAAAATGTGTTTGGATCAAACTAATATCATTGCCATTTCGCGATTGAAAACCCGTATTTATAAAAAAAAATAACTACCTGCTTCAAAAAATGCAATATCGAGGTCCTGATATTTACCAAAATCTTTCGATATCACGATAATTATATCGATACAATATCGGAAATATCGATATTTATTGATATCGATAATATCGGAACATCCCTACTCATGGCCAAAACGGGAATTGCTTTTCAAATTTTACCCCTTAAAAATCGCAACCCCTTACGACGAGCCTATATCTCAATCAGCCTCCCCTCCCCCTGCTTTTTTAATAGTATTTTGAATATAGTTCCTCGTTCCCTCTTCTAGAAACTGCTAAGCCTGGGCATAAACCTGAAGCTTTTTAGAGAGCGGTAACCTCTTGGTGTAGCACACATAACGCCTCAGACCATGTTATAACTAAACTGAATCGGGTAACTCCAAAAAAAAAACTAAAATAATAACGTGTTTCATAAATAGTTATTGTAGCACATTCCATCAACGATGTACGTCCATTCAGAACACAATTCATATTCAACGCCATTCAATTGCCATTTTATCAACGATTATTGCGAACATCCCACGAATTTCAGTCGAAGACAGAGAACGTCAATCAGAATCATCATGAACCCAATGGAAAAACAATCTGAGGAAAAAAGTCTTTAATGGCGAACTGTTGTCCTAAAATAACCAATTCGAGTTTGAGCGTTTCCCAAGTTTAGTGGAAAGACCAGTTTTAATTAAAAACGTCGAATATTCCAAGTTATAGAGCTAACCCTTTCTGCTTGTTGGACAACCTACTTAAAGTTTTCAAAAGTTGTTCTAAACTGGCCCGCAGAGGCTTGTGAACGATGTTGGCGACAACTCTTCGGATGATTTTCATGCATTAATTTTTCGTTTCGCTAGAAGGGATCTGTGAGAGAGTTGGAAACTTTCAAACAATAGTTTCATTTTGACGAAAGGGAGAGAAGTTTCAGAATTCTGATTCCTTTGGCACATCAGCAATCCTTCCCATTTTAGTTTCAAGCCGGCAGGGTTCTCGGAAACCCTGAACAGTCTCTCTATTTTCACAACGTAAGTCCCGACAAAACATTAATTCCCAATTACATGGAAACTTGGTAGCAGTTGAAATTTAAAATTATCATCTCCCTCTATTACAAGGATTTACATTCCTTGTTACTATAATATAATTCGGACGTCCAACTGAGCCAAAATGATAATGCTCATGTGCTTTAATCCAAAAGCTAACAAACAAGATTAGGCAAGAGCCTAATAATTAAATAATAAATCAAATTCTTTCCAAAAAAAATATGATTAACAAGTTCTTTAAAATTAAATTTGAGTTCAAAGGAATGATGTTATTGACGATGATCGGAAACCTAGTTGACCAGTAGAACGATGATCTAATACATAAGTGGACATTTTTCGTTAAAATTGGTGGAGATCATCATTCACATAATTAATATGACTCTCTAAGCATGGATAGCATGTTCTTGTCCAGTTTAGGGATGTGGACCAGTGCCCATAATTTAAAAAACGATTTCTTTTTGTTATTATTAGGTATTAATTGAAGTATGTGCCTTCATTTTCGTAATTTTGGTTTATTATTCAATAATAAACCATTGTAATCGCTCTTGAAAAAAAAGTCTAACCCCCCTGAAAATTTCATGGTTTACGTTTCGCCGTACGCCGTACGCACGATTTCTCCCAAACGGCTGGAGCAAAAAATCTGAAATTTTCAGGAAAAATCCATGTTGGTCCGACGACGCCCCAATTCTTGAGCCAGCTCTCTCACTTAATTTAAAGTGCCCTTTAAGGGTTGTCAAAGTTTTGTAAAATCCCTAAAAGACAAAAAAAAAAAGTCAAGGCGGCCTAAATTTGGACTCTTTTTGAAGAACTTTCCACGAGGAATCGAATGAGCCCCTCCCCAGGTCCATAGGTCAAACCATTCCCGATGTATGGCCCGATTTATGGTGCCAACATTTGCGTTATTTTGGTTTATTATTGTTTTTGTTTTGCATATCAGTAACCTAGTGATGTAGTGATGTAGTAATGTGGATACTGGAGTGAACTCCTAAAAGGCTTTGTAGCCGATACACGAGTTGAAGCATTCTGATAACCATAAAAAAACGCTGCAAATTCTTTCACTGGAGTTTATTATTCAATTGGCTTGCGTTCATGATTTGAATTTCCACTAAGCTTTGGAGTGTGCGTGTTTCACAGGTGATAGAGCGATTATTGAATTTCAGGAGGCACGCGAATTTGATCAACTGATCAATCCAAATTGGTATTTTGGTTGAGAACAGATTCACGTGCTCTATGCATATCTCCTGAAATTCAATAAGCGCTCTATCACCTGTGAAACACGCACACTCCAAAGATGAGTAGAAATTCAAATCATGAACGCAAGCCAATTGAATAATAACCCCAGTGAAAGAATTTACAGCGTTTTAAAAACAAATGCCAATGTTTAATTTGCTTAAATATCGCATGAGCAACGGTTACTGAACTTGCAGTAGAAAGGCCTTCCCACAGGAGTAGAAAACAACTACTACTTAAATCAGTTGACAGCTATATCAATATACACTATGAGAATTAAAGGACTTCAGTTGAACTCTGTTTAGAGATATCCATTAAACCAGAAATCGCTCTAATGAACAAACTGAGTAGTAGGTGATGTTAATCCCTTCAAAGTGTATAGAAGAAACTATCGAATTCGTGCTATGGAATTAGGTAAGAACACGGATATGCCGAAGTGTGAACACGGCGGGGGATGCGATTTGCTCGGTCCCAAAAGGATTCTATAATCAAAAAGAAGCTCGGCAACCGGTTCGACGGGCCGCTCGAACTTCTGAAGATGGGTCGCTTCTCAGTCGAAACCCGGAGATGTAACGGGAATAATAGCACCTTAAAATATGGGGAAATTGACAGTCTGTAACGGGCCTCCGATTCGTGTGGGATAGCTGGGTGTGCGTATGATAGCTTGGGTGTGGTATCCCCATTGGCCACCCGCATTTACCTAAACTGAATGATGGGACCGGAGGGAAAACTTTGGTCGATTAGAATACCACTTGTGTACCACTTTCACTTGATCGTGAAATAGTGCCTGAACAGCTGACTGAGATGAGACTATCAACTTTTCGACTTATTTAAAAATTATTTACTTCAAAATCGAAAAGAGTTAGTAATCTTGCTTAACGTAAAAACTTATAGCTATCTGAATAATATCGCATAACATTTTAGGTGGTAGATAAAAATGCTGACAAAGCCAGCAACCAGCTGCAGGGACATAATTGATTCAATACCGTCAATAGCGTCAATACCGGTATCCAGTCATTTTACAAAAAAGTTTCAGTAATATACCGTGATTGTATGAGCGAATTTCCCGTAATTATTATAGTTAAGTTAAAATGTTTTGAAATTTGAGCACCTAGAACTGATTAGCCAAGATTTAATCAGGAAACATGTAGGTTTTGTGGAAGCTTCCTAATTTTCAACAATTTTTATGCAAATACAAAATACCGTTACTCACTTGCAAAAAAATGTGTGGCTCTAGCAACAAACAGCCACGAATATTCGTTTTAAATAGGCCTGAATTATTCAGATTTTGGTGTGGTGATATATTTAATTATTTACCTACGATGAATACACTATTAAGAATTTTTCTTCGATTATTCATTCAAAACTGTGTGAAACGGATCTTTGCAGTAGGGTGAGGTCCTCTTCCTGCAGAATTTGAAATAAAAAGACATCTCTTATTAATAATGGGTATGGCTACAACTAGGTATGTATTCAGCGGCTGTCTAACATTGAATTTGTCCCGAAACTTCCAAAATATATTTTGTCTTATTACTCCTGAGATCAAATATATATTCTCAGCATAAAAAACAGAGTATTGGGCAGTAAATTAGGTAGGTACTTTCTTCTTCAACCTGAAAATGGCATCCCCGCCCCCCACTTGTCATGGTTCCTGTTGAATAATTTGTATATAACTTGTTGGCACATAAAACTATTTCTAACTTATTTTCAAGTCTGCATTTTGAACCGCAATTAAAACCCAAGAATAAAAAAATGCATGCATTTTGATTTGGTCCATTAGAATTAAATGTGATTTGCTGTTGTTAGTTTCCAGATTATAGTGTTTTTAAATTTGAAAAAATGAAATTTGTTGTGAAAAGGGTTGCTTCAGTAATACTGGTATATTAATACATTACAGACCTTGATGAAGGGAACATCAGAAATAGGAGTCTGCGTTTTTTTTTCCTACCTCCAAAACAATGATCAATGCAGGAAATCGTAGTAATAATTATCTCTATTTATAAAAATTGTAAGTGGGCTTGCATTTGCTTAAAAAGTCATAAACTTCGGCATCCATGTCCATACGGGTGAGCGAATTGACGAGCTAGTTCCAGTGTCGGTTTTATTCTATATCACATTCCTCTGGATTCGACTTTGCTACGACTTCCCTATCGATATCGTCTGGGTAAACAACATACTGACTAAGGAAAAACCCTCATATTGTCGAAGTTGTAATATCCCAAACTTATGTTATTATGGATGGCTAGTGGAAATTGATTAAAGGTACGAAGCACGTTAACAAATTATTGGGCTCTTTCCTCACAAGCTGAGTGAACTGAATAATTCCTAACCACCCTAGGAAGTTGAAATTCCGTAGGGATACTTTCTGAGCATGAAGAGAATATTGAAATGGTGTGCTTCGTCCTGATCAGCTGGGTGATTGAAATTCGCTCGTATTCACTCTGCGAAGTTGAAATTATTAATGTTATTGTGAGTCTCAGAGACATTAAGAGATCAGTGAAGTAACAGGCTCCATTATGAGCAGCTGATCATTTATATCCATGGCATAATTTTGGCGGTTGGTTTAATTAAAGTCCAAACCAGAAATTCAAAAGTGAAAATTAAAACTAATTTTCCTCTATTTATAGAAAATCCATTGATGTGTATATATGAAAATGCAGTGCTGCCCAAAACGTGTTTCATTGAAGTCTCAATTTTCGTTGAATAATGATCAAAATTTGTTTATTTCAAGTCCGTTTTTTATTTAGGCGTCTGTTTTCAGATTGTTACGGGGATTAATTTTCGAGGTCTGGTTGAAAAATGTAAAAATAGGATATTTAAACCTTCTTCAGTGATCAACTGAAAAATCATTTTAATCTGAGAGCCAAAAGCCGGCATAAATGATGACTTTTCACGCAAAATAAACAAATTCTGGCCATTATTCCACGAAAATTGAGCCGAATCAAGAAACGGATAGCATCACGTGAATCAGGGTTAGAAAATAATTAAAATTCATGTGCCACACTTTACAGTTCACCAAAAAAATTGGTTGAGGGGTCACATTTTCATCAAATCTTGAGTAGAATCAGAATCTGCAATAAAAAATTGGGGTTCCCTTTTAAAATAAGAAAGTTGGTGTCAATTGCGCATAGTTGCGCAGTTGTGTGGAGTGCGCAAATATGATATTTGAGATCGTTGGAAAAAAATATGAAGATTCAGAAAAAAAATTTTTTGTTTACTCTCATTTTGTCGATTTTAGGAAGAGGGGGGAACAACTTGTGGGACACCCTGTATGTATCGGACACGACATTCATTGACTGTTAGGCCGTAAGAAGTCAGCTAGTGACGAGAATTTATAAATATGGTACACAATGAATTAGAATCTCGGTTATTGTGAGAGCAATAGGGTGAATCACTCTAGCGTTTAGTTGCGATGTGGTTAAATCAGGGCAATTACCCCACGGAACCGCCTCAAATGTTACGGATTATATCTATTGGGAATTCGGAAGCGTGTAGCTATTATCCTTATCAGCCTTGCAAAGTTGAAACCCGTTTGACGGAATTGGTCTTCCGGTGACATTCACAGTTGCAAGTTCCCCTCGTGGTCCATTAGCGCCAGGCCCCGGCTCCGTCGCTCAGCTGTTTCCCCCCAAGACGGTGATTCGACGCCTTTCCGCCTTCCGCTGCCCCGACTAATAGCTGCACCGGAGGTAGGAAAGTGGTTTTCCGGTTAATAGCGCAGTCAAGATTAACGGGAGGTGAGAAAAAAGAGTGACGCGTTTTCTGCCGAGAACCGTACGGTATCTTCGGGGGCACTAAGGCATTGGTGCGAACGGGTGTAGCGATTAGGGCACCGGTGTAGGTCCTCGACCAGAAACCGTCACATCCTGGAGCCTGGGGGCAATCACCCACATGGCACCGATCATTCATTTGCGGCTGACAGTTACGAATATGCTCTGAATAGGAACATCACGTGTTCACTACCCGTTGGTTTCTTTTTTTTCTCCTCTAATGGCTTTGTTCTTCTAGTTATTAATATCACGATGAAATTTCGCCAACAGTAGCTAATTAATTACTTCAGATAACATTTAATAAATCGTTGTGGTGGTAATGAGTGGCGCATACAGTGAGATGAAGTATTTTTCGTAATATACCAATTCGATGGTGTTACTAAAAAACGCTGCAAATTCTTTCACTGGGGATTATTATTCAATTGGCTTGATTCATGATTTGAATTTCTACTGAGCTTTGGAGTGTGCGTGTTTCACAGGATAGAGCGATTATTGAATTTCAGGAGGCACACAAATATGATCAACTGATCAATCCAAATAGGTATTTTGGTTGAGAACAGATTTACGTGCTCCATTCATATCTCCTGAAATTCAATAATCGCTCCATCCTGTGAAACACGCACACTCCAAAGCTTGAAATTACTTTTTCCTTGGTCGATTAAAGAAGGTTTTTATTATTACAACACATAATCATAATTAAAACATGGATCATTAACACATGGGTACAGGCAATAGGAATGCTTCTGTTTGTTCTCCTCGACCTACTACCCTACCGAATTTAGATTGGTATTCGTTCATTATCCATCGTGCTGTAAAGGGTGTCGCCAGCCGCACGTTTACCCCACATCTCGCGTTAAAGGAAACCGTTCCGATTCTTTCTGATAATTGCACAGGAGCAAATGATCCGGTAATTACAGACTATGTTTTCAACCTTCATAATCAACCAAGAAATACTCAATGTGAAACCTTCCTCAAAAAAATTCTTGCATACAAGTCTGCAACGCATTAGGACATTTCATGTCTTTCCCCTCCCTCCTTCATCCCTTCCATCTTCTAGCAATCTTGTCTTCCTCTGTGAATTACACTTTTTTCAATATAAAGAAAACAAAAATTAAACTCATATTTTTATTTATTATTTGATTTCATTCAATTTCTAATTTTTGCCTCCATGAAACAGAAAAGAAATTCTCCCATACATCAAATGTTTCTGAGATTTCGATTTTTAAATATTTCAATCTTTCAATATGATCCGGTAATTACAGAAAATGTTTTCAACCTTCATAATCAATCAAGAAATACTCAATGTGAACCCTTCCTCAAAAACTGTTGGTTTACGTTTTAAAATGCATTGAGTTCAAAAATGGAATTTAAAATATGGAATTTGAAAAAACCCGTGTGACGGCGGTCCGTCATTCAAAGCATTTCTCCCAAACTACTGGACCAAAGTTTATGGGATTTTTACCAAAAATCCGACATTTCCCCAGGATGTGCCAGTATTTTTGGCATCATGATCAATCAATCGTAAGATTTAAGGATTAATCGCAATCTCGAAAAAAATCGCAGTTAGACGTTACTTTTAATTTGTATGCAGATAGAAGTTAGTTCCCTGAATTGAATGAGACCACTCGGGTTATTCTACGATCATGCACGTACAATGGATGGCGATAGCCCAAGTATTTTCATCTTGAGTGCAATTTCAAGATTAAACATTCTGTTTTCTGTTAACTTTCTGTTTCCTTGGTCGATAATTACCTGAAAATAATGAACCAAAAGTGATTCCGCTGTAAGTTGGGTGAGCAATCGAGATCTTAGATTGCCTGACAGGATCATAGATAGGCAAAGAGATTTTTTTCAAGCGCGGACAATTTCGGGAAGTATTGATTTGCCTGGATTGCGTAGGGATAATTAATCTAAAACACGGCTCGGGTTAACCAGCTAGTCCATAAATTCCTATTTGTCTCTTTGCTAGAACTGTCTATATTTTATGACGATGTAGCCAATTACCAACCACGGACCCTGGAGTTGTTTTGACAAACCAATGATCACCTTCATGTCGCTGACTAAAAAGTAGATAATCTTCAGAATCACCCGAGCTCGTAAATTACAATCGGTTTTGCGATTTGATTCACATTTCTACCTACGCCTCAGGCCGTTCGGCCGGATAAATTAAAAACCAGGCTTCAACCTCACCCTAAGAGCAAGCTCGTGGACAGTGCAATTAAATATTTTCTCTTAATTAAATCACGCGATAACGCGTTTGCAGCTTATAATTTATACGGGACTACTCCTTTTGTGGTGATGTAGGAACTAACCGCTTCGGCGCTCCCCCAGCGCCGGTATCAACCCTGCGCAGGTCGATTCTTCGCCGTTCAAACGTTCCTCAGCGTTTTCGAGATTAATTGCATATCCTTCTCCACGTCAGAATTTAATTTCGTAGTCCATTAAACTGATCGATCACTTTTAAGAATGCTTCGGTGATTGTAAACTGTAATGATACCGTTTAGGCATGAAATGTTTGTAAATGACAAAAAAAAAAAAAAAAATAGGTCCATGTTTACTTAGTAAAACTTTTGACCCTTAACATAATCCCAACTTAGTTAATTAATTTTAACTAAAAGGACCCCCTCTTTTCTAGAAAGAAGTGAACGCTTTTTCTGTATTTTATTTCCATACTTCTGTGATCTTATTACCAATAAATTCAATTCATTCGTTTGGATGTAAAAAATAATTCAATTTCATTTATTTTGATTCAATGTGAGGTACAATTTCATTCTTTCTCTTCCGATTCCCACGTTGTAAACCATTTTTCAACTACTAGTAGATAGGAGCCTCTTACATGTTGTGAAGTGGTGCTGATAGAACATGTCTTTCTGGACTGCCGTTATGTACCATATTGAGGGAAGATTTGAAAAATTGCGTGCGTGCCGTTTTGGAGGATATAATATGAAGATATTTTAAAGAATGGTAGGATAAGTACGTTTGTGGTTAATAACTCATTAATAAAAGTGTCAAGTGATGATCGGCTCACAGAATCTGCTTGATGTTAAGGTAACAGAACGTAACCCCAAACGTGATACCCCAAACTGGCATCTTGACATTACTGTAAACATCTTCTGTTTGCCTCTTCGCTGATAACAAATTTTAATTTCTTTTAGCTTAAAGTACCGACAATTTTGAGTTTCCTTTGACCAACACCTTTCTGTTCCCACCTACTAGCCAGTCCAGTATTGCAGCAGGTATGTAGTAAGAGCCATATCTTATTAGCTAAGTCTTCCTTGACAGGTAGATGCTTTCAAGTCGTTACATTGTTGTTATTTTTTATTATGGCCTCAGGTATTTCACCTGAATGGGCTGAGTCAACACGATAGTAGTTGTTGAGTTTTGGCTTGATAGTTTTGAGGTCATATTTTGCTGTTGTCTTGTTAATGTGTGTATTCGAACTGTAACTAAGCGAAAACTGTAATCATTTTATTTGTTATAGGCCCCGATGAAAGTTGTAAATAAGCCGAAAGGCCGGCGAAAAGGATTTTTAATTAGTTCTGACCCTTATTTTGCTACTTTACTCATTAGTGGTGGTAGTATAGAGCGAGTGATACAGTAGGATAGACATTACTATTCCCCATTCCCCGAAACAATATCTATACAACACTATCGAATGGAGAGTTTATTGTTGTTTTTAAGCCAATCACTTGTTTTTCGAAACTAACCGACATCCATCAATATCACTTAGATACTTACGATAATTCCAATGATATATCCCACCAGGCACATCAACATAAATGTATCTAGACGTTTCTTCTGGGTATATACAAATAAACATTCATGAAGTAGGTAATGTGTTAAACAGTTCCTGGCCGAGTATCGACGTGGGAAAGGAAGGTGAGGTTGTAGTGGGTTTGAATCCTACATAACAAGAAGAGCGGTTCCTTCAGGGTATCTCACGAGATCCGATTTCCTAGGATCTTAAGGATTTCCGCACATACCTACGTAAAATTGAAAAAATAAAAATAAACTTGATGAATGGTTCGCGTTTATGCTTTTGGCATCTCACGAGAAATAGAACTAAGATAGGAATTAAATCGGCTTTGAAAATTGTCCTATTTATCAAAATTTGTCTGTTATAAACACCCTTTGTGGGCCACCCTGATCTTGTAGTTGACAGGGTGCACACATAAGTATTTATACATGCCTTTCAAAAGAACACCTAAAAATGAAATCAACATGAAGCAGTAAATACATTTTTTCTTTAAAAGTAAATAAGAATAGAACATTATGAGTTTCTGCGTTATGATTGTGTGAATATAGTCGAGAGAATCGCCCAAAGGGGGAAAGATTTCTACGGATCTTAACGTTGCAAAAAAAATTTGATTAAAAAAACAACACAATTTTCCTTAATTCTTCTTCCACGATTATTTTGAGAGCATTAATTGAGAGTTTGGTGATGCGGGTATACATTTTATTGATGATGGATTTTGTGCACTCTGAATAAGTACGAATCATTCGTAATTGTACCAAAATATTTGAAAAAATCGGCAGAAATCCTTTGGAAACCATGGTTTTTACTGATTGCGTTTTTGGTAAAACACTGGTTCATCGAGTGAAGTTTTTAGAAGTGCTTATGTACAATTTTTTTTTTAAATGTCATGGGAGGTTTTCCAGTAAAACGGACTAAAAACATAATATGTAGGATTCAACTCAATAAATTTAGAAAACATTCATCTGATGAAGAACACGCAACACAAAATCCCAAATCTCTCATGTTCAAAGATGCTTGGTGCACTACTGAGACATCGACTTTCGAATATCGGCTAAGTTAGATTAACCATTGCTGAATATGTTAGTCAGTTCCTTATAAACCTTTCAGCAGAATAAATTAGGTACTCAAGTTCCTATTAAACACCACTGGACACTTGAGGAAGTCACTTGGGTTCCAGACAAGACCTCCGAGGGGGTGTCACACGAAGTAACCAAAGTAACCGTCATTACTAGAATCTCCTACTAGTTTACAACTTCCACACTATGGGCATCTTTGGATAGGCTCAATTCAAAAATATCTCCGTTCAATTGTCAATGCATCGACGTACTTATTAGACAAAAATTTGGGTCTAGAACCAAGTTTTATGGGAGCCTCAGAATAAATGTCTGGCCGTTTGGATAGATTGTTCTTAGTCCTTCGGTGCTCTAGGAGTACAAAAAAACCTAGAATGGTTTCTAGTCTGAGGTGAAATGAGCCAGTCTCGCCAGCGGGCTGTGGGCAGGTCGATGGAACCCTTTGATCGGCCACCGAGCTCATCGGAATCGTGGGCGGCATAAGGTTGGGATTGGACCAATGAAGGTGAAACGTCGGACTTAATTCGCTGACTCACTCTCGCGGGGTTCGGGAAGGCCCTGGGAAATGTTTGCTACCGAGCATACGGCTTTACCTCCCGACCCAATCGAATCTGATCGGTGGTCAAGTGAAGGGTTTGTGCGTTGGAGAGTTGAATCGACGCAATGTTGACGGTAAAGGGACGCAGAGTAGCCGAGCGGTCGTGATGTTGAAAGGTGGTCGTGGAGAGGGGAGACGCTTTTAACAAGATTATTTCTCCTGTATTGACAACCGTTGGTGGAGTACGGTCTAATCTTCTTGAAAATACCCTTCGTACCAATCCTTTCTGTCTGGTACACGATATTTCGGTCAGACGTTGCCAAAATATTTCGCCTTGTAGTTCGACATTTGAGAGATACCTCTTGTTGGTGCTATTTCGAAGACGATGGATATCTACTAGTCGAATGGCAAAATCATACATTACACTAACAACATGAAACCTATGTGTGTACCTTCTTTGGCACCGCTGTTATGAATGAATCCCAACATCCATTAAAAAAGATTGGTGTGGGTCAATTAACTACATCATGTTTGATTAATTTCATCTGTATAATCAATTTTGTTCAGAGTAATTAGTCATGAATTACCAATTCAAAAATGAAATATTAACTGTATGAAAAAAACTAGCCCGAGCTACTTTTGGTGTATTATTCAATAATAAACCATTGTAATCGCTCTTGAAAAAAAAAAAAAAAAAAAAATTCTAACCCCCCTGAAAATTTTATGGTTTACGTTTCAAAGGGTGTACAATCCGAATCTGCAATAAAAATTTTTCCGTCCGTCCGCCGTACGCCGTATGCCGTACGCACGATTTCTCCCAAAAGGCTGAAGCAAAAAAGCTGAAATTTTCAGGAAAAATCCATGTTGGTCCGGCGACGCCCCAATTCTTGAGCCAGCTCTCTCACCTAATTTAAAGTGCCCTTTAAGGGTTGTCAAAGTTTTGTAAAACCCCTAAAAACCTCAAAAAAAGTCAAGGTGGCCTAAATTTGTACTCTTTTTGAAGAACGTTCCACGAGGAATCGAATGAGCCCCTCTCCAGGTCCGTAGGTCAAACCATTCTCGATCTATGGCCCGATTTATGGTGGTTTGATATCAGTAACCTAGTGACGTAGTGATGTAGTGATTTGGATACTGGAGTGAACTCCTAAAAGGCTTTGTATCCGATACACGGGTTGAAGCATTCTGTCAACCATAAAAAAGACGCTGCAAATTCTTTCACTGGGGTTTAATTTGCTTGCGTTCATAATTCGAATTTATACTAAGCTTTGGAGTGTCATGTTTCACAGGTGATAGAGCGATTATTGAATTTCAGGAGATAGGCATAGAGCACGTAAATCTGTTCTCAACCAAAATACCTATTTGGATTGATCAGTTGATCATATTTGTGTGCCTCCTGAAATTCAATAATCGCTCTATCACCTGTGAAACATGCACACTCCAAAGCTTAGTATAAATTAGAATCATGAACTCTAGCAAATTGAATATTAAACCCCAGTGAAAGAATTTGCAGCGTTTTGAAAACAAAACTTCATACTAGTTACAGTTTATAGTGCTCTTTGACATCTATATCTCTAAAACTAACTATTTGAATGACCCCCAACCATACTTATCAGGAGCGGGATCTCATGAGAGAGAGAATTAGAACATACTTCGTTGGAGGTGTTTCGCTTAATTTTATATATTAGGTTCCTTCTATGACAATCAAAAAGCTTCTCAGATAAGCTTCTAGGCCCTCAATTTACTAAGCGTCAATCGCTTATCTGCGCTCAGCAAAGTACATTGCAGCAATTGTTAGCCGTTTATTGAATTTATTTTGTCGTACATTAAAGGAAGGAAATTAAATCCCTCGCCAAAAATTCTACGAGAAAGAAGAAAATCTATCTAATCTAATATATTTTTTCCTCCCACAAATGAAGAATATCATTTTCTAAGAAACGAGTGTGTACATGATCTTGTTGCACTCATCTCTGTTGCTGGAAGTTTTCCAATTTTGAAAGTATGTCTTGAGTTTTGTGAGGTCCCCAGCATTTCGGCAAAGTTTGAGAATATTTCTTCTCCAATTCGATGGATTAAATTCCCATATCCGTCATTCTTCTTGGTTGCAAAGTGTGGCTGGAGAGACATCAAGAGGAGCTACGATCAGCAGTATTATCCATAATCGGTAGAGAAACCCTTGTTGCCTTGCAACATGTTCTGCATCGCTCCTAGTTACTGCCGTGTTTGGTGGCTCGCTGAAGGGGTACTAACTTATCAAATCAAAATATCTGTGTTAAGTAACTCTTGAAAGGGAAGGTTTTATTTAAACTACCTGATGCATTTTCCGAAGAGATTTTACGGTTTCTGATGACGTGGAGTACTAAAGAAACAATAGCGCTTCCTTGATCACAAGTATCTATTTTAACCAAAACAAAATTTGAGATATGGAGAGTTCCCTATGATGGATATGTGTCCCCTCCCGAATCTTAAAAATGCCAACACTGATGCTGTACCCAGGGCCCTTAAGCTTCGAGACTATTTAAAATATTTTTAGTTATTCGATTATTTATTAGTTATTGCACCAATCTCTCAGGTGATGAATGATGTTTTCTGTGTCGATGGTAAGGTCCATCTTTGAATAAAACAATGAATACAGTGGAAATTCACAAACCACATTGTGTAACCAACTAATTGCAAATAGAAACTTGAAAACCTCCGTAGTTGTTCATAGTTGCTAAGGAAAATCGTGGTGTAGTAAGGGTAAACGAGGTAGATATCAGAATGTGGAAGCGGCTAACTACCGCAGCAAAATGAGTTGTTATTCTTGTTTTGCGAATTATATAACATTCAGTGGCAAAGCCTGTGGTCATCTCTGGATTTGGCGATGACCAGACGATTTAATAAATTTAAAGAATTAGTTAATACTAATGTTAAATATACAATTTCCTCTTTATAAAAAAGAAATGTTCATGCTCGCAGTTGGCGCAATTACCGCCACACCGGCGACATTATCGCTTGTGTAGAAGCGCTGTCATTCTGCGTATCTCACACTGCACCCACTGCAGAGGGCCCCCTCATCTTACTCCCTCCAAAACATCGACCAATCAAATCGCTTTAAGACTCATGCTCAAACACGCAACTTCGAGCGATTCCGGCAACCTTTGGGAGCTCTCCTGACTTCTCGGTGGGGTCCGTGAAACAACAGGGCTACAGTAGCTAGCGATTTTCAACCTTAAGGCGGGATTTGTGAATTTCATACGTCAAAAACACCTTAGATAGGAGTAATTTACAAAGGCACCTTTGACAGGTAATTTTTCAAAATTTCCCGGGGGGTGGGCACCCCCTTCTTTTCTGGGGGTAGTGCCCCCCAGAACCCCCCTGTTCAGTACTCTGAACACCTCAGAAGTGTTTTCTTATAAGTTTTTTATTTATTTTATTTTTGTTTGAACTCTGACACCAATTCAGTTGGCCAATTAAATTAGGCCTCGTTCGCGAAATCGCGTGTGATTGGTGGAAGTGGGGTGTGATGTCACTCGAACAGATCGCTGTCTCGCCGTTGTGATTTTACCAGTCTCCTTTCTTCTCCAACCGCGATTTGAGGTCCCCAGAATCCTCCAAATCTGCGAGTTACTGCAGGGTCATCAGCATCCCATTCAGTACTTATTCAGTATCCCGTTCAACGCCTTTTCATCTTCGATACCTCAACGGATCGTAAGTACTCGTATAATTCGTCAGCAAAGTTCCAACTGTACCAGCCCTATAACGTCTTTCAAGGAGCCATGTTTTCTGTTTGCAGTTGGGCCGAACTATACGAGGAAACAAAGTTTCTCGACTTCTCGTCTCTATCGCCCACTCTTTTTTCACTTTTCTGGACTGCAGAAGCCTCCCTTCATCTGGGTCCTGGTATGAAAGTGGAAACCTGACGGATTTCGGATCGTTTACCTCGAATTCGGCTCCTTTCAGATCCGATTGGATTCACCGTCTTTATTCGCGGCGTCACCTCTGACCAGCTCGTCGGTGGTTCAATCGTCAAGGTCGCAGATTCCGACGATCTCTACCATCTTCTAGACCAGGGGGTCACCAGTTCGAGTCCCGGTCAGAACTTTCCTTAATTACGCATTTAAATATAATTTTTGGAAATAATTATCGTATTTTGACCAATTAGTGCAAAGGAGCTCCTTTTAGGATTTTATGTTTTCCTCAAAATTTTCACTTTCAATTTTTTTTTTTTTTTTACTTTCATTTATTTAGTTGCATTAAATTATTAGTGTGGGATAAGTGGTTTTATTAATAAACCCCTTACTCATACGCACACCCCCCTCCCCCACTTCTGGTTACTAATCGCCGCCCCTGGCGATGACCTAGCAAAAATGTCACGCCTCGCCACTGATAACATTAAATAACTCAAAAGGGTGAACCAATTTAATTCTTATAAAAACATTTCCCGGTCCTCCGGACAAAATTCTCAATCTATATAAGATCAACAGTTGATAAGACGTGTAATGTAAATAATTGTTATTAATCTATTGGAGAGGTGGAAATATCTCACCGTTACATCCAATGTTTGGACTGCTCAAAGAGCATTGATTGACCGTGTGGGAACACCCACAAATGTAGCGGTGAAAGGTTCGAGTAGTTTGTCAAACAAGGTAAAGGGTAGGAGGTTCGGCACCTCTTCGAGTGCCTTGAGACGAAACGAGTTCGTGCCTGGAGCGCTTCTTGAGATGCCGGGGAATAAAAGATGATGAACCTTTTTCATCAAAAACAAAGCTACAGCTATTAGTTCAATGTGAATCCTTGAAGGGCAAGTCATTTTTAATTGTAATCAAAGGAACGCATTCAATGGGTATAAATGCATATTCAGGTCTTTCCTCTACATGCATTTATACCCACGTAGCACATACCTATAAGATGCTGGATACGGATTTCACCTACTCATGGAGCATTTTAAATTCTAGGAGGTCCTATGGGTGTTGTAGGTTTCAACCCTTGGAAGGAATAATCATAATTATTCTCATCGTGAAATAGCTCATATAGTTTACATCCTAGCGATAACTTTGGCAACCCAAAATCGTCAAAGAAACGTTGAAGAAGCATTTTAAGTTGATAACCAATCAACGAACGCGGCAAATTCTTTCACTGGGATTTATTATTCAATGATTCATTATTTGAATTTATACTAAGCTTTGGAGTGTCCTTGTTTCACAGGTGATAGAGCGATTATTGAATTTCAGGAGATATGCATAGAGCACTTAAATCGGTTTTGCACCAATTACCTATTTGGATTGATCAGTTGATCATATTTGTGTGCCTCCTGAAATTCAATAATCGCTCTATCACCTGTGAAACATGCACACTCCAAACATTAGTAGAAATTCAAATCATGAATCATGGAATTATAAATCCCAGTGAAAGAATTTGCAGCGTTTTTTTTTTTTCAAGAGCGATTACAATGGATAAATATTCTATTTGAAAATTTTAAGACGGAGCATGCATATCAGAATGCTTCAACCCGTGTATCGGCTACAATCCCTTTTAGGAGTTCACTCCAGTATCCACATTCACTACTGCGAATAACATCACTACGTAAACTATTTTAGATATCCACACAAAAACAATAATAAACCAAAATAACGCGAATGTTGGCACCATAAATCGGACCATAGATCGGGAATGGTTTGACCTACGGATCTGGGGAAGAGCTCATTCGATTCCTCATGGAGTGTTCTTAAAAAAAGTACAAATTTAGGCCGCCTTGGCTATTTTTGAGGTTTTTAGGGATTTTACAAAACTTTGACAACTCTTAAAGGGCACTTAAATTAAGTGAGAGTGCTAACTAAAGGGCGTTGTCGGACCAATATTGATTTTTCCTGAAAATTTCAGATTTTTTGCTCCAGCCGTTTGGGAGAAATCGTGCGTACGGCGTACGGCGGACGGACGGAAAAATTTGTATTGCAGATTTGGATTCTACACCCTTTGAAACGTAAACCATGAAAATGTCAGAGGGGTTAGAAATTTTTTTAAGAGCGATTACAATGGTTCATTATTGAATAATAAACCAATTAGCAAAGGCCTTATTTTTTGGTCTTTAATTTTTGTTGTGTTCATTTGCGTTTGGTGAATTAAGAGAGCTTAGCTCCAAATGTGCAGTCAGAGAAAAACCAGAAGTCCAGCCAGAATCTGAAACCTACCAGAACATTCTTCTAATGCATATAGCTAGTTCTTCGTATTAGTACCTAGCTATGGATATTTTCCATTACATTTTCTGTTGCGATAAGCTTGCCACTAGCTGAACGAACCTGTATAAGTAATACCGACTAATCAATTTGGTAGGGTCTTAGCTCACGGTTTTCACATCACTCAAGTCCTAAAGATGAATGCGGTCATACCTGCGTTTCATATCACGAAGACCACGTTTTTATGAGAGTCTCGTGGGCTTGTTACATAATTACCAGGTGATTCTGAGGTGAAAATCGTAACTGTGAGTTTTGTAGTTCTATCGAAATGAGGGATAAACATGTATTTTTGACACTTCACACAACTATCCATACATGTAACAATTTACTAGAGCTCGGTTAGATAAAATTACTACATGAATCTATAAAAACTTATCTTATGTGCGACATGTTTGAAGCTCCTGAGTGCTCCAAAGAATAATGTATGGAGTTAGCAACTCACATTATTACCTATCTACACTGTATGTATTAATGTTGTTTCATCAAAATCGTTACGAATTGAAGAAGAACAAAATAGTTAATGATCATGAGAAATAAATAATGATAAGACCAACAAAACTCCACCTTGAGGGATTTTTTTTTTTTTTTTTTCGAGACCATACTATATTGTAAACAGTATTTTGATAATATCTTAGCTGTATTGTTTCAGTTTCAAGGAGAATTATCAGAAGGTTTTCAAGAAAGCCAAATCAAATCCATCGTATACTTCTATGTTTACTGCAACTGCAACTCTTTTGACAGGATGTCGCGAATCACCAAGGAACAAAAAACTCTTTCCACACAAATGTTATATGGTTCACTACCCATATTTCTTTTTTTGAATTGATTAAGAGAAACTATGACCCAGCGACTTTAACTAATGGTGAAGAAAGAAGGTTCAGACAAAGGCAAATGGAAAGGATCCCATACGAGCGGTTTGTATGCGTTTTCTACACGTAACGATAATACGCCGTCCTCAGCAACCAGGGGAAAGTGTCTTCAATTGTTGGTACAAACATGGAAGCTTGGAGTCAAAGGGTTATCAACGAGAATATCTATTAACAGCGATTGAAGTGGTAGATGAGTGATAGTGCTATGAAATTACTTAAGACTAAACTAACGTAAAACACTCAATTCAGTGTTATTATTACAATATTAAGTTCATAGATTGAACGAATCGCTATATTTTCCAACCGCATCGAAAAGGTAACCTCCATGTTCATTCATTTTCGTAATTAAGATATTTTGAGTTAAAATGTTCTTAATTGTATTCTACAAAGTCCTTCAAGCAGGAGTGATAAGGTTTTTCGTGATAATGAGTATGGAGCCGCTGCCGGTAAATAAAAAGCGAGCATGATTGGGAGAATGTATTGATGTTTGTATTTTGTATAATTATAAACCAGAAATCTGGATAGGGCTGTATAATGAGGAACTGATCAACCTTTGAGTAATAAATTGCAGAGTTTTCGTTACTAATTATCCATGCCATTTCTCAATGGTGATTATTTATTTAATCAACCTTCAAATAAGGGATATTTTCAGAATAGACATTATTTACTACACAATACGTAGTGGTGTTGAATAAAACACATCTACTAAAACTAAGTTGCGGCAATTAATAAATTGGAACCAGTGAAGGATTGCTTGAAAGGACCTGAATAAATCAGGAGAAAACGATATCTGTGAGAAGTATCCTAAAACCGGTTCGCAAAGGAGGGAAAGGATCGGAGAATATTTTTTTGGGAGCTCTTAATGTCAAAGAAAACATGGGGCTATTAGTGAGTGCATTAGAAAGACAAGGTTGGTAGATGCAGATCAGAGAACTGTCCGTCAAAGCCTTCCCGGGTATCGATCATCCTATCAAACGAGACCTCCATGGAAACGATGGATGCAACCAACTTATGCAGAAGTCGAGGTTGCTGAAACCACGGCAAGCCCAGGACCTTTCCTCCCGCATCCTCAAGACATATCTTGATGAGACCTCAGGTCGGATTTATGTTCCACTCTCGTTAATTGACAATAAAACCCCCGTCTGGAGGTTTATCGTCCATTGTGTCTTGAAGCAACGAAGACCGCACAAAGACACGAAGATGGATCCATGTGGTTCGGGGCACACTGTGTCATTAGTGGTTGGGCTCAGCATTGTGCCGGAAAATTGATTGCACTTCAGGTAGCCATAGTATCGGAAGACACTTTCAACAGACCATCTCATATCTCATCATTCTCATTACTGGCTTTCACACATTAGGAGCTGTATTGCATAAATTTACAGGTCTGTATTTGGTTCTTCATTAGCAGCCTCAAATCTTCAAGCAAACTGACTACTCTGGAACAATTTTGATCATGAAATAAGAATGTATATTTGGACGAGGTATTCAAGGGTCTCACTAACACATTTGAGGAGCTTACTTTCAAACAGGCACATATCCATTCCGACAAAATGTTCAGGAAGTGAAAAAAACGATTTGCAGATTAGTGGAGATGTTTTTCTGCAGTTTCTCATCGGAGTAATGTGTGGGAAGGCACAGATAAAGATGCCTCAGAAGATGAATCAATTTTCTCCAAAACACGAGGCTGTATATCCATTTTCACTTTGGAAATGTGCCCTTTTGATCAAAACTCATGGATTTGTGCCTTTTGAAAAAGAAAGAATTCATTCTCCATTCTGTAGGTTTTATTGAAAACTTTACCTGACTCCATATTTCCATTTGTCATGCCTGCCATCTATCGAGTCTCGTGTAAATATTCAACGTCAAGACGAAGGCGCAATGCTTCTTTTTGGATATGTGCCTTTTTGAAAACCCACGACTTATCGCCTGACGAAATTCGGAGGATATGTGCCATTTCGATTGCAAGGCACTGAAAAAATGTAGGGGACGGATTTGTTACCTTTTGATGCAAACACATAACTTTAGCCCCGGAATTGACGTGGATGTGTTCTGTTTTGTTCGGAAATGATAAGGGGATCTGATTCAACTCATATTCAAAGATGGAAAATTGAGAAAAAAACGTTTTCTCCCAGATTTGGATATGTGCCTTTTTGAAACTAGGCTTTTCATTTACACTCCAAACTTTACTTGAATCGTAAACGACACATTCTGGGAAAGGCTAAAACTAAAAAAATAAACTAATAAAATTGTTTTTCATAGTACTTACAATTATTTAAACTATTAAATCACCGCTTCCACAGTTTTCGTTCGATCGATAATGGTCGAAAACATTGTGTGGGTTAAAGGCTAGTTGATTTCCTATGAATTGGATCATTCACGAATAAAAATTGATCTCCTGCGTATCGGAAAACTTACACTTGTTTTGGAAGCACAACATTTTTCTTTGTTACCTGATTTTTATGAACTTTTCAGGATTTCAAGCAGTTCAGTAGTACGAGTTGTGATTTTCTCTAACCGGAGTTATCCTTAGCATTATTAATAGCATAATATGCGATATTATCGTTCTTGTTACTGGCATAACTCCTACAATTTTCGTCCGAATGAATTCGATGGCTTTCTCAGGTATTCTGCAGTTTGGATTTTCCAGTTAAGTGAACACTTTCTTCGTAAATTCAGAAGCATGTATCCAATGAAAATGTATCTTATGTTTTATCCGAAACTGTCGTCTCCAAGGTTTATAACACAATAAAAAATTGCCTGCGAAGTTATACGGTCAGTGCAGCTTCCTCACACTGTATTATGAACATACTGAACTAGTTTATTTATTATAAATAAGTAAATTTCATCAATCGGACGATTAAATTATCGTTTGGTATGATAAATCAATTATTTAGTGAGAAAAAGTAATGCTAAAACGGAAATTGTACAGTATTAATAACAAATGTTGATGGTTGTAACTGATGAAGACTACATGTAACATTTTGTTTCGTGGTAACAGCCGTTTTCGAAAACCTCATTTTTGGTTCATTGAAATAGGCATCCACAAATGTCGCAAGTGATTCAATTTATTTTTGATAAACAATGGGTTTCGTAGAATTTGTTTATTATTATTTCATATTATGTTTCTGTACTCCCTTAGAAACCTCCCCCTTGAAATAACTTTCAAATTCCCTGGCGTCTAATGAGTTTCAAAAGTTTTTGTTTCGGTTAAAATCAACTAATGAGTGGATCTCTCATTAAAAGCTCCCGTCAATTCCTATGATTATAATTTGATAATTTATTGGCCTGGTACAAATCAAGTTTCCTCTAGATCCAAAGAATTTTTTATGGCGACGAACACGTAGATAGGCATTTGGTATTTAGCATAATCCTTGAAGCCTTGACCCTGGGGGAGGGGCTACACCGGTTACAAGGTGGACCTCAACTGTTCACACACAGTGACCGAGAAAACGTCAGTTTTGAATAATTCACGCGGAATACTGATCAGTAGGTATTGAGGTCAATCTCGTTTGTCACAATAGGATTGTAGATCGTTCCCGGGAACATACCACGCTACTCCGTCGGTTAAGTTAGAAAGAATGATACTAATATATTTTTCGAAGTCCTGTCAGGCGACCCAATACAGTGTAATCCATCATTTCAGTAGAAATCAGTTCAATGAATCTCCCCACTGATAGAGAGTTACTTGTTCTTTTTCTCGCATCCGCGCTGTCTAATGGCTAAAATTTACAAAGTACA
Organism: Creontiades dilutus; assembly: GCA_031894815.1. NCBI lineage: Eukaryota > Metazoa > Arthropoda > Insecta > Hemiptera > Miridae > Creontiades > Creontiades dilutus. The sequence goes on from JAVIWC010009583.1 coordinate 917,131, forward strand.
AGTTATACACTGTATGTATTTTTTGTAGCCGGAATACATATTTATAACCACGTAACGCTTGATTCCAAAGAAAACATTTTTAAAATAAAAGTAGTTTAGTTCTGCAGCTCTCTCATGTCTATGACTCTTAAAACTCGATCTCACTTGAAACTGTCTCTCACAATAAGCATTCAAGGAATGCAGCTAGAACCTTGAAACTTTCTGGAGACAGAACTATAGACAATGCTGAATCATTTCTAATCACCTTCGGGATACGTCAACCTTCATTTCTAATAGCATTACCCATACTATGACTGCAAATATGTTCACAATATAACTTACAGAAAAAAAAGAGAATTCATATTCATCCACACGTAAATCAATGCTATTGAGTAAGTCCAATCTACCATATATATAAGTAACTACGTTAATTTTTTTTTTATGTCATTTTCACTGTTCACATTGATAGTAATAAGTAGAATGGTTTATTTTATTTTGTGAAATATTGTATGTTCCCAAAAAAGGGAAGGATCAACCCAATTTTTGAGTGAGTAGGTAAATCAATAAATACTCTCTCTCTCTCTCTCTCTCTCTCTCTCTCTCTCTCTCTCTCTCTCTCTCTCTCTCTCTCTCTCTCTCTCTCTCTCTCTCTCTCTCTCTCTCTCTCTCTCTCTCTCTCTCTCTCTCTCTCTCTCTCTCTCTCTCTCTCTCTCTCTCTCTCTCTCTCTCTCTCTCTCTCTCTCTCTCTCTCTCTCTCTCTCTTTAAAAATTTTGTGAGCATATCTGTGAATAATTATGTTAATTCATGTTTAAGTTAATGTGCATAAACCCTAAATGTAAGTTTTACATGTTGCTGATCAAAATTTTGTGGAATAGAATGTTGAATCCCTAAAATTGGTTTTTCTTCTATTTAAATTATCGAAAAAAGAGGTTTGAACTTGATAAATGCAAGTATTTTCTCTACTACGGAGTCCTCTCTGTGACGCACTACTACGGTTTTTAAATAGCTGGAGGATAATACTACGAGGAACCGTGTCCTCATTCTTCCGTAACAACGATGTCATCACCGCTCATTCCATCATCGAGAGAATGGGTAGTACCTGGAGTACAAGGGTGCCAATTACGACATAATGGACAAATTAGGACGGTGGAAGTGAAGTAAGGCCTCATGAGTTGGGATTGTCTTGGATACGATCCTCTGACATTTGCCGCCCTTGGGCCGTCAATGAGTCCGGCCAACTCTGCACTATTACGACATTTATCTGTCATCTTCTTCAACGCTCTTGCGCAAAACGGAGATTTGCATTGTATTAGAAAAAATAGCCCATCAAAACGGATCCCACGTCTGTTTCGGTTCACCTTTGGTGGGAGGTTCATTCGAACCTACCGTTGTTTAGCAGTACTTTGCGTGTATTTTCAACTCTTATGTACTCGAGCGAAACGAAATTTAGGTACAAATGTTACATAATACGGTTGTGAGAGAAAGGTTAAACAGTTTTTGTTTTCCTCTATTATTCTGACCTCGTAATTTGAATTTCATAAACCGAACAAAATTAATGATGCAGGCAACTTATGTATAAGTTTGTGCCAGAAAACTGTTGATTTGGAATCGAGTTCTAGGTGTTGTTGGCTATTGTAAACTACATTCTTTCCTAATCATCCATGGAGGCATGTTTCTCTGGTGACGGTTCGAAAAAGTTCGTACATGCAGTTGGTTGAAAATATAAGTTGAGTCGACCTCATTTCCGACTTAACGGTGTGATATCGGCTCTCCCAATATGGTTGTTGCATTGAAGGCCTGACGTTTTTCGTGTGATGACAAACCGCCTTTTTCCTTTCTCAGGCAGCAGAATAAGGTTTCACTAAAACCCGGTCTGCGGAGTAAGATGACCTGAAGAACGCTTTGAGTTGTAAGCAGAGAGATGACTAGGCAACTTCGAATGGAGATCCTTCCATTCCCTCATTGGTTCATTGTGTATGAATTGGTTGGCAATTCGTTGTAATGCTACCATCAAAATATAACCGATGTTGAAAGTAAGAATATTAGAACGATTCCATCGTAGTTCAGCACCATCGTTCGTAGTTTCTGCAATTATTGAACTCCCAACAATAGCACCATAGAAATGAATTAATTTAAAAAATTTTACCAACTTAATCTGAAATACGCATCAGCAGTCATGGATACTCTCTAATGACAAATTCAATATTAAATGATATTATATGTACTGTTGAAAATTGCCTTCAGCTATTTTGGTTTATTATTCAATAATATACCGTTGTAATCGCTCTTGAAAGAAAAAAAAATTCTAGCCCCCCCCCCCCCCCCCCCCCCTGAAAATTTCATGGTTTACGTTTCAAAGGGTGTAGAATCCGAATCTGCAATAAAAAATTTCCCGTCCGTCCGCCGTACGCCGTACTCACGATTTCTCCCAAACGGCAGGAGCAAAAGATCTGAAATTTTCAGGAAAAATCCATATTGGTCCGACGACGCCCCATTTCTTGAGCCAGCTCTCTCACTTAATTTAAAGTGCCCTTTAAGGGTTGGTGAAGTTTTGTAAAATCCCTAAAAACTTCAAAAAAAGTCAAGGCGGCCTAAATTTGGACTCTTTTTGAAGAACTTTCCATGAGGAATCGAATGAGCCTCTTCCCAGGTCTGTAGCTCAAACCATTCCCGATGTCTGGCCCGATTTATGGTGACAACATTAGCGTTATTTTGGTTTATTATTGTTTTGGTTTATTATTCAATAATAAACCATTGTAATCGCTCTTGGAAAAAAATTCTAACCCCCCCCCCCCCCCCCTGAAAATTTCATGGTTTACGTTTCATAGGGTGTAGAATCCGAATGTTTAATAAAGTTTTTTCTATGGCCCGATTTATGGTGCCAAACATTTTGCGTGACTTATTATTGTTTTTGTGTTATCAGTAACCTAGTGACGTAGTGGTGTAGTGATGTAGTAATGTGGATACTGGAGTGAACTCCTAAAAGGCTTTGTAGCCGATACACGGGTGGAAGCATTCTGATAACCATAAAAAACGCTGCAAATTCAATGTTTCCATCGCAGTAACCTAGTGATGTAGTGATGTAGTAAAGTGGATACTGGTTGAAGCATTCTGATACGCATGAAACGCTGCAAATTCTTTCACTGGGGTTTATTATTCAATTGGCTTGCGTTCATGATTTGAATTTCGTCCGTTAGTGTCCATGTTTCACAAGTGATAGAGCGATTATTGAATTTCAGGAGGCACATAAATATGATCAACTGAACAATCCAAAAAGGTATTTTGGTTAAGAACAGATTTACGTGCTCTATGCATATCTCCTGAAATTCAATAATCGCTCTATCACCTGTGAAACACACACACTCCAAAGCTTAGTAGTAATTCAGATCATGAACCAATTGAATAATCAACCCCAGTGAAAGAATTTGCAGCGTTTTGTTGTGATTGCAGTTGAGTGGGATGAGAAAAAAAGCGAACTAAAAAGCTGGAATTTCATTCACATCAGGGGCCCTTCGGCCTGAAGAGCAATTAAAGCCACCAGCGACATTATATCTATAATCACCCTATAATGGAGAACCCCCCCTCCCATTTACTCAGCATAGTGCTGGTACTGCCAGTGTAGTAGCTACCACAAACCATACATACACAGAGAGTCTTCAGAGTCCTCAACGTACATTTAAATGGGATATAATGTTTTATTACTTTCCGGGCTCCCACTTCGTGCTGACAGGTTCCTCAAGGTCTGCATTTCGTGAAGGAGTATTGGAGGATACAGAGCCTCTACAGAAAAATGCTATCCATAAATGTCAACTTCTAAAATTCATTTCTGTTCATGAATCCAGCGGACAAGCTATTATAGACAAATGTATGGTCAACATTTACAATTGTTTTATTTGCTGGATATATATAGCAATTATAAATGCTCATCTTTAACCGTTTCAAAGAATGTCGTCAAAGCACGGATCTTTCGACAATCAGATTCAGTCAGGTAGGTTGGTGGGGATTTTCAAGGGCTTTCGAACCACGTAGATATTATTGAATTTACTATTGACACTAATTACACAATTTTGTATCTGTCAACACACGTTTTTTTTTTTCTTTCTAATGAATGTTTCTAGTTGAAAGCTCGTGCCGTTCTTAAAGTTGTGGTAGTCGTCCTTTCATTTAATTGGAGTCAGAGGGGTATAAAAACTTGTTCATTTAGAAAGAATCACGTAGGATACCGAGAACCCAATGAAGCTGTATTTTTCAATTAGTGGATCTGTCTCGTTATCCAAGACCTAGATGCCCGCGTCCACGTTTTTCACCATTACCAATTTCGAAAGAAGTTTCAATTGGCATCCGATGCGTGTAACTGATTTCGGTGACAATAATGATAGTGAGCTTTTGTTCATCATTGCAGCAGCATTCCTCCATGAACGGTTTGCTTTTGAATACGTACCTAGTTACATAGAACAAAGTCAGCTAATGAACCAGTAAATGTTGGTTTGTAATTTGTCTTTGAAAAGCGTCATCGCTGTAAACTTTCCGCTTTATTGGGCATCTACCTTGTGTGTTACCAATCGGTTTTTGATCAACCAGTCGGATGAGATTTAATGCACAAATAATGGTAGTATAACACTAGTGGCATTGTAAGTTATTATATTTACCATTGATACAGGTTATACAAGAGGCAGTCAGTGAAGACTGTACATAATATGTTTTAGAACTCTACATATATTCTAAATATGTTTTGGGATTTCACAGTATAGTTTGTTAATGTTCTGCGATCACGGTAAATAACAAAACATAAGAGAATCGTAGTGTTAACGCTTTCATATTTGGAAGTGTCCGTGTTATTGTACTTGTAAGAACTAATGGTGAGAGTCTTCGACCGCCTTCCTGTCGTTTTATGAATTATTAATGTTAGTGTGCCACAACGTTAATCATCGACTCAACAGTCATTATTATACCTGATGTATTGTTGATGAAATATTAGAATATCGAATATAGTATTTGCTCGACGGTTGATATCAGATTTATCGGCAATCATGAGACCACAGAGAAAATTTGTGATCAGCGACCACCACAAAGATTTAGGTTCCACACCTGCAAAGCAAAAGAACTGATGCGACCTAAATAGGGGGACCAAATGTTGTACTTACTTGCCTAACGTGAGAAAGAACAGTCCGTGGGTGTATCATTCGATTCATTATCTCTTCCCGCGATCAGAGGAGGTCAGTACAACTTAAACCGCGACTGACCGAGATCAGCTATCGATGAGATTGAAGTACTGTTACCTATCAGTGTAGAATAATACAGCTTTCCCTAGAATGGCCATTTCAGCCCTCCAGTTCATTAACATCCCCGCCGCGTTGAACTAAGATTTGCATTTGGCGAACTAGATTCGGATGGTAATTACCTTATGAATAAACCGAAGCTCATTAGGGCGAACGGGGCATCGGCCAGCTGGAGGTAAGGGAAATGAATTAGATACTTTTTTGTTTTTGTTTAATGGCGGCGTTTCCGCTGTAATAAAAACTGAAAACCCGATACATTTGGATTAGCTACGGAAGCTATTCAGCAAGGAACATGCCTAGTTATGTGTACGCCAAATATTGATAACTAGAGCTCACTGAACAAGGGCAGTTATGGAACAAATAGTTGAAGGGACCTGTTTGTGACAATAACTGGTTCTTTGATAAGAATGGCGATCTTCGTTTTCCAAGGATGTGAATTGCCAACACCATACCAGTTGTTTTTCCTCACAGTAACATTAAGAAATCATCATTACCGGAGTTGGATTTGGAACCTTAATGCAGAATTCTGCTCTTGTAATATTAATCATAACCTTTGTTCCCAAATAGTCTTAGGAACCTCATCAGCTCTAGAGCTATGCGAGCTTTGGGGTACCTGAAGAGAAAGAGAGAGTTCACGGATCCAGCTGTTATAATGCTCCTTTACACGGCGCTGGTCCGTCCATGTGTGGAGTTTTGCTTCCAGGTGTGGTCTCCAATTCATGCCAACGCTAAGGAGTCTTTGGAGAGGGTTCAGAGGGGAGCGTTACGTTATTCATCGTTCAGGGGCGGGAAGAGCTGGGAGGACTATAGCTATCGAGAAGCGCTGAGGGAGAGTAAGCTTGGTTCCCTGGATAGTCGCCGCCGAGCAGCAGACGTGGTGTTCTTCCATGGCTTGGTATCGGGACGTATTGATTGCACCTTCCTCCTGTCACAGCTCAACTTTTATGCTCCTCCGTACACCACGAGACAGATGCAGACATTTTATATGCGGCATTCCCCTACCAATTACCTGCGGAACGATCCTGTCATTCGGATCCAGGAGTCATTCAACCGACTCCCTAATTCTGACTCATCAGATCTGTTGATGTTGACGCCCACGGCGTTCAGGGCGAGGCTCCGTTATCTGCGAGATGAGTAGTGGCTCTGGTTGGGAGCACTGGTTATGGTGAACTGAGTTGTGGATTCGGTTATTTTAGATGTAATTTGTTCAAGTGTTCTTGCCTCTGTTATATTTTATTTTTATACATATTTATTGTTATATTTATATTTACTATCTCTCGCTTTCTCTTTCAAAGATCGTTATGATATAATATATCCCTTTACTATTGGGCTTATGCCCGTACTATTGTTAATAAATAAATAAATAATAAATAAACCAGCAGTGCCTCAAAGGTAACATGATTGTGCTGAAGGATTGTATAATTATCGTACCATTAAGGTGTTGTTGGTGTCTGGGCACTGTAACGTTGATGTGGAGGAAGTTGTTGTCTTAGTTTGAAATGTACAGGCTACTTACTTATTGGGATTACATAAAAGATATACATTTAAAATGTTCAATTACAAATATATGATCCACACGTGTACCTGTCCACCTTTCATATAAATCATGGGTACAGTGTACTACATTTTTTGAACGTGATGAATTGATTCGCATTATACAGGATGACACAGAGATAACTCAAAGGACATGATTAGTACTAGCACCACCTTGAAACCCATATGATACTACAGTGAAGACAGCTGATATGAAGAGCATTGTTAAATAACATCCCGAGCCTTAAATCGTCCACGTGGGATTTAGACCTTTCTCTCTCACGATACATTATGTCTAGTGGGAGCATGAAAAACGCTACTCCGCATGAAGTAATGAGAGCATAAATCACTCTTAAGATCCTCCGTGAAATCAAGAACCACAGCTGGCTTCCACTTGCACGTCATCTTTTTCTACCTTTCCCCATTCACCGCAATAACCTTAGCATAACCAAGTTGACCCGCCGCCTTTACCGTTTGCTTAGAAGCAATCCTTGAGCAACAACATTCCATTCCTTATTTTCCAGGTATTTCGTAAAACTACCACGTTTTGTTGGTATCATGAAGCGTCCAAGTCCTTAGGTAGGTAGATCACGCCGTTAATTGGCTGGACTCGGAAAGGCTGGGAAACTCTACTTTGCCACGCACCTATCTCATATTTTTTTGTTTAGGTGGGAAGCTTTAAAATACCAATGTTTCCACTGAATGTAAACAAGATTCTGACTTACGAAGAATTTCTTCAATCCATGCTCTGTCAAAGTTTCGTTTCAAATCCACTGAAGAATTAAACGAGGGAAACGTCAGAATAACAGTCTTTAATTAATATTATTATCAATTATTGAATAGCGATGACAGCTTCTATCTATGTTGTATGAGTAAATTATGTTAACTAGTAATCAATTATTAATAAACAAATTAGGATGCAGTTTGTAACAGTATGTGTGTATGTTCAAACTATGTACATATGATGAAAATGGTAAAGGTCAAGAACCGCGTCATGTCGCATATATATAGTGGGGCAAAAGCGGAAAAAAAAACTTATTCCAAATACAGTTTTTGTTATTTTTCGTAATAGTAAATATCCCAAAGTATCCTGCAGCAGCAATATTTTTCAAAATAGTTTTCACGCAAGATTGAAAATGCTTAGAAAGTAGTGCAAACTAGCGATAATGCCCACCGAAAAGTTTTTGTATCTGGCAATGTTTGTTCATTAGACAACTCTGAAATTTTTTCACCGTTCTTATCCTTAAGGCACTGATAGAAATGTTAGTATTCTTTCAAATGAAGTTCGTTCTTCAAGGAATTCATTTGAGAACTATTCAATCCTGACTACTCATGTTTGTTTCCATTGATTTTCAACTATTACCTCCACTCGCCTCCGAAGAATGTCTTATTAGGCCACACAGTGGGTACTATAAAGGTCACTTTTACATAGAGATATCCACCGGATATCAGACAGATGCGATATATCTTGGTTTTTCAATCAAAACAAGCGTTTTTATAGGAAGCAACTAAGTACAGATGAGCGCTCCTTGGGTCTCCGGATTTCTCACCGTAAACATTACTGCCTGGACATCAACTCTGCCAACTAATTGCAACCTTCGGAGTGGTGGATCATACGAAGTCATTCGAGACGAAGTTGTGGAAACACATTTCAATAAAAACGGAGTAAAATAGAACGTTGTCTATATTTCCACGAAAATAATGAGTTTCACTGTTAATTCGAACTCGACGGTTAGGTCATCATCAGTTACAGATAGCACATCTTATTTAGGTCCAGGTAAAAGGAGATTGGATATGGACAACGTTCTATTTTTACTTCGTTTTTATTGGTGGATCCTGTGAGAAAACAAGAATTCAATACAAGGCAGACAGAAAGTCATGCGATTCAAAATTTTTCCATTTTGCCTTGTTGGAGTTTACAGTTCGATAAAAAACCGTGAATGAATCAATTTTCTTACTTTCAAGGAGTACTCAACTAACATCGTGATACTAAACGAGTTTGACCGTGGAAGAAAACATGAACAACAACTGCCATAATTTTGATTAGGTTTGGTTGTAGATAATTTAGCAGAATAAAATACAGTCATGCGGCATTATAGATCGAATTTTACATGAACCGTGTAAAATGTGCGGTGCCTGAGACCACATATTTTTCTCTGACAAATCAAAAACGATTTTTTCCTGTTCTGGATGTACAGAACACCCGGAAAGTCAGTTTTGGAAGTTTTGTACTTGAAGGAGTATCTGTGATCTTGTACTTTCGGAGCAGCTTTCGCAATGTATGTTACTAACGAAAACATGGTCTAATCTCCCCGCTTGCCATCTAGTGTATGGGTACTTCCTTTCATCCCTCTCTCCCTCCTCCATCTTCCTCACATTTCATAATCCTGGGGCGACGGCGTCGGGTAAACCTGGCCGTCCTCCCCACTTATTAATTGAGTTGTTTTGTCCTTTGGTGTGACCGTCCGCCTTTGAGGTGAGTTTCAATTTTTGAAAAAGCAGGTATTTGATATTGGAAAGCGTTTTTGATATTTATAAACATAGAAGTTTGAGGAAAGACACTATGATTAAAGCAAATAGTTTTTTAAGGCAAAAAATTACAAAATCCCTTTCTCTCAAAGAGGGTGGAGTAGAAAACTTGATCTCCGTCGCCTCAAACGCTTATCGAGATCAAGACAAGAATCGTTGAGCATAGTGACCCAGTTCGGAGGGCAATTAGTATTTCCTAATGGAATAAATAAATGTCTGATCTGTCAAAGAACGAACGGGAAAGCGTAATAGTGGGAGATTTTTAAAATGAATTACTCTCAATTATCGCGTTACGATTTCCCGCAGCTCCGGCGTTCAAGAGCGGCAGATAACGTCGACTCCGAACTCGATTTATTATGTATTGGTATCACCGATTCATCATCTACGGCCGTCAATGGGTGTGGTATGCATATTTATAGGGCCGTAAACTGGAAGATTGAGGGCGATTTTGTTAGGGATGATTGGGGATCAAAAACAAATATGCAATTACCGGCAGGCAGTTCTTTTGTAGCATCGTGAAACAAGATGTAAAACCTCTTTTTTTCAACGAGCGAGTCGGAAATGAAAGAATCAAAAAGAAAGTTAAGTACACATTACGGTGTTTCAACCACTTAATTATGCAGAATATCATGAAATAAGCTCTAGATCTTAAAGGCCTACATAGATATTTACTTCTTTAGCAAATTTATTACATACATGTATTAGTCTGAAGAGGGATGAGTAATAAATTAAGAACCTGAAGCTTTTAGTTACTTATTCCTTTAAAATAACATTTGTTTCAGATGGTTTATTAGTTTTTAGAATCATTGTTTCGACCAAAAACATTGACCCCTCTTAGAATCTGTTGATTTGAGGTACAAGAGGAAAATTCACCGTCAACTCTAACGATTGAACCGGCTGATCAGATCAGAAAATTGATCCCTTTGTGTTGTCTCGACATGTACCTGTTTGTACATGCGTTCAAGTTGTGTCCATAGACGGACATATTGTTTATTTTGAATATTCATTATAAGTTTTCCTTGAAATCGCCGTAATTGTAATTGATTTAATTATACCAAATAACACTTTGTAATTATATCAATGTAATTATAGAAGCATTATTTCTTCAAGAAATCGATCAAAATTTATATAAAATAATTATAATATAAATCAATAATTATATTTTTATTATTGAAGCGTGTGTAGGTTGAAGTGTTTATACATATATCATCAACCTTTGGCTGGTGATTATTCGCCTTCCCTAACCGACCTAACGTGCGAAAATTTGAAACGATGAGCATTTGAGACATCTAAATTAATATTATGACGAGGAAAGATTTGATTTATTGTTTTTGGTTTGTTATTCAATAAATAAACTACCTATTGCAATCGCTCTTGAAAAAAAAATTTTAACCCCCCTGAAAATTTCATGGTTTACGTTTCAAAGGGTGTAGAATCCAAATCTGCAATAACTATTTTTCCGTCCGTTCGCCTTACGCCGTACGCAGGTTTTCTCCCAAACAGCTGGAGCAAAAAAGCTGAAATTTTCAGGAAAAATCAATATTGGTCCGACAACGCCCCAATTCTTTAGCCAGGCACTCTGCCTTAATTTAAAGTGCCCTTTAAGGGCTGTCAAAGTTTTGTAAATCCTAAAAACCTCAAAAAAAGTCAAGGCGGCCTAAATTTGGACTCTTTCTGAAGAACTTTCCATGAGGAATCGAATGAGCCCTTTCCAGGTCCGTAGCTCAAACCATTCCCGATGTATGGCCCGATTTATGGTGCCAACATTCCCGTTATTTTGGTTTATTATTGTTTTTGTTTTGATTACAGTAACCTAGTGATGTAGTGAACGTGGGTACTAGAGTGAACTCCTAAAAGGGTTTATAGCCGATACACCGGTTGAAGTATTCTGATAACCATAAAAAAACGCTGCAAATTCTTTCACTGGGTTTTTATTATTCAATTGGCTTGCGTTCATGGTTTGAATTTCTACTAAGCTATGGAGTGTGCGTGTTTCACAGGTGATAGAGCGATTATTGAATTTCAGGAGGCACACAAATATGATCAACTGATCAATCCAAATAGGTATTTTGGTTGAGAACAGATTTACGTGCTCTATGCATATCTCCTGAAATTCAATAATCGCTCTATCACCTGTGAAACACGCACACTCCAAAGCTTAGTAGAAATTCAAATCATGAACGCAGGCCAATTGAATAATAAACCCCAGTGAAAGAATTTGCAGCGTTTTACGATTTATTCCAAGAACTATTCGACTGATAAAAACGTTCTTTAGAAAGTTACATCTTTACGGAGTAACTTACAAAAATATTAGGGATCCCTTTCCAATTTAATGATTTAACCCAAAGCATCAAAATTGTGCTTTAGTGGTTGTTATTTAGGGTATGCTGCAAAAACTACCAGCGATGTATTAAATAGTGTCCTATAAATTAATTTTGGTCACAAAAAAGTCCGTGATGATAGCTCCTCAGACTTTAAAGTAATAACCATCAACAGTTCCTGAACGGCTTTATAAGATAATTCCTTTAATTTTCACTAAAGATACCGTCATTTTATTATTTTCTTTTGATCGTGTACGGTTGCTGTTTTATAATTTGCATTGATTCAGATAAGTGGTCCATTGTGGAAATATTACAGTAGAAAACAGATAATTAAAATTGGAGTTCAGATGAAATTTGGTTAATAGTGATAAACGAGTACCTCGCTCCTATTTTAATATCCTTAACATGGTGACGCCAGATGAACCGCCTATCTAAAATAACACTTTAAGAGCTACATAATGAGTTTCGTAAAGTTCCATAGAGTTTCATAAGAGTTTCATGATCTAACATCATCTTTTGAAGAAATCGGTGGACAAAAACTCTTCCTCCAACGACGAGCCGTAATTTTTAACAACAGTGGGTTTACTACGTTCATCATTCTTGTTATGGTTGTTGAATGAGATTTCAGGCTAAGAGTGAATCTATTCTCCTTGGGAAGTCGAGAGCTCGTTCGGTTCTCATGGTAACTGTAACCAAAGCCTCTCTACAAAGCCACAGACGTATCATCACCTGAAACCTTACACCGCCCTAGTGTGAAGATCTTCGGAGTTACGGTCTGAGGACTCTTCCTAAATATCTAGCATGGGAATAGAATGAGACAGATGTCGAATTCACCTGATCAAAGCGTTAAACCATCGAACGTGAGAACACTGGACATACGAATCTGTCATCTACCCATGTTCATTTACAATCACTCAAAAACTACTTCAAATGTTAATCAACATAACATGCAAGAAACACTACTTTCTTCTGTACATAACGACTACTATTATGACAGATTGACGTTATTGAGGGCAAACCGAATGAACCCCAAAATATCTTACAACTACCGATTTCAATATTTAAGCGCAGAGTCGTGTATTCCTTCCGAGTCTGCTCGCAGGTACTGGAACCTTTGTTTTTACTTTCGGGAGACAAAAAAGTTCCCTATCCTAATTTTAATTTTCCACTCGCATTTACGTCTTAGACCATTCTGAACAACTCTCAATTCGAGTCTGACCGTCCGGGTGCCTATCTTGTGTCCCCAAATGGATGTAACAGGCATCATTTACACAATTTTAATGTTACTTGTTACCAATATAAAGAATCTATTTATTACGTTTTTAATTAGACTGTCAATTTAAGAAAACCTAATAATGGTCACCTCGATTATTTGTCTCAACAAATCCCACAAAGTATAACAAATCCGAAATGACGTTGACCGCCTCCTAGTTTGGAGCGATTGTACGCAAAATATGAATTGAGTGTATGAGTGATTGACCCCTAAACTAGTGGCAATTTTGACCAGTAAAAAAATTTTGTAAAAGAGGTTTTCAAAATTACTGGAATTTTTTTATATTTGGATTATATGTTGTCATAATCTAATGAAGCGCAATGGCAGAGATGAAATTCAAAAGTCAAAATGATTTCTGACTTTATGGACGTTCCAATGCCCCATGTAACTAAGTTCATTAACCAAAATATGAAACTATAAAGAAAAATGAATCTCGAAAACTCGTTTTCTTCTTAATCTCTCCTCTTCTGAAATTCTTGATCTCCCCATTCTGCTACCTTGTAAAACCATAAGTTGCACAGCCACTGAACAGGTAGGAGGATTCCTAAGTAGTGGTACACTATATCAATAAGCTTGATAAAAAAGGTAATTACTTAATTTTAAGACTGTTGTGGCATTCTGACATTGTCGTGGTCTCTTGGTAATTTGGAATGTCCACGACAATGTTATTTTCAAATTCAAGATCACATTGTGACAGTAGTACTCATGTCTCAGGATTCCTCCAATGCTCATTAATGACAGCCTTTAAGGAAGTTGTAAAAACAATCATCAGATGGGAGCTTGGTCATTAAAACGATAGAACTAGATACAACCACGACAATGTCAACAATAAACCTACGCCCCTGAAATATCATCTCCGAGAGGATCAGTTGTTCACTGAGTGGCCGTTGGAACGTTGAGGACGGGATTAGCTGGGATGCCACCCTTCGTGACGGACATCAACTTCCAAAATATTCCGAATCCCCTTTGCCATGCAGCGGATCTCTATCAGCCATGACAATGTTAAGAAAAGTTGTAGACAGCTTCTCGTTGATCATAATTGCTGAAATGATTTTACAGGAGCATTGAAAAATCTGTTTTCAAGGCGTGAGATCCTCAACTTGAATGAACCGCTGAGTCGAGTTAACTTTTAGGCCAACCACGACAATGTGAAAGGCAAGTAAATTACCTATTTACTTTTCTTTAAAAACCAAATGGCCATATTTTTGCCAAAGGGTATTGAAGAGCTCGTCAGAACCTGCAGTTAGGGAAAAAAATCAAGAACGTAGGCCTAATGAGTAAGTTAAGGCAATAGAAGATAGCGAGACAAAACCAGTAATTCCTTGAGTCCTAGATGGACCTTATATTGTATTATAACAACTTGTGTCACCGTGATGTTGTGATGTACGCGAGTGATGATCGCTGATGATGTTTGAACCAGCGTGTCTACCAATGAAACTTCAGCACTCTCTCTTCTTCATCCGCGTCCAAGATTCTTCTGGCTTTCCCAGCAATCAGTTGGCTCTGAACACCTCCCCAATATATTCCTCTCAAATTCGTTTCTCTTCGTTGGCTGGAACCTTTCGCCATCTTGGTTGGTGCGCTCTTACGTGGATCACATGTACTCCCTGTTCTTCAGGATTCCTCTTCATTTGAAGATTTCTTCTCATCGAACCGTCATCGATCGACGTAAGTTGATATTGAGAGCCGCCAAATATGTATGCCAACTGCTTTGCCCCCTAAGAGAGAGTTCTTGACACCATGACCATGATCCTCCTCTTCTTTTATTTGCAGCTTTTCGTCCAGAAAGCAGAACCACACCACACCGAAGATCTCTCACGCGTTCTCGCTTCCGTCGTCATCACGTCTTTCTTGGTGGGCTTGGGTCCAGGGCTTCCTTGGCTAACCACGGCGAAAATCGGGAGGTTCACGTTCGCAAATTTACCTCGACGCCACGTGGTATCGTTGGGAAGTGACATTGTGGGGTAGAACATCTAAACGGTCAAACTTTCCATCTCTTCTTAATAATAATTTAATTGTCATCAATTTGAGGCAAAAGGTATTAATTACCATGCATTCTATTTGTTTTCCTTTCATTATTTATTACGGCTTCGCATAAATTTATTTGATTAATTTGAACATATTGTTCACCTTCCAAGGAGCTCCTTTTAATTAGGAATAACTCATTCCATTTCGCACAAAGTATCTTTTAATTTTTATATTTATATACGTCCACGATTTCGTCGACAAAATTGAGTTTTCATTTTAATAAATTTTCATTCAGATTTGGGTTGATTGGTTGTTCTAATTATTTGAGAATACCCCTACTCAGTCTAAACAGAGTAAAACAACTGGGTGTGGCACATAGCTTCCTCGTATCCATAACATGACTGTATAGATCATTGAAAATTATTGTTGACTAAAGTCAACTCGTTCAATGATGGTTCAATATAATTCGATCCAAGCTCGAGGCTAAAACTTTATTTTCTCTTTATTCCTCACGAGGACCATCTTTACATCAGTCCGAACAATCCCTGAAAATTTCACTCCCTGAAAAATCCGAACAATCCCTGAAAAATGCGTGTAACAAGGATTTCACGTTTGCAGATGCGCAGAGGCTACTATTGATCCGGGGGTCATGAAACTCATAGGGGACCATCTACACATCAAACCGAACGATCCCTGGAAATTTCATCGGAATTGGTCAAGAACTCCCGGAGTTATGCGTGTAACAAGGATCTCACGTTTGCGCATGCGCAGAGGCTACTATTGATCCGGGGGTAATGAAACTCTATAGGGGACCATCTACACATCAACCGGCACAATCTCTGAAAATTTCATCAAAATCGGACTATAACTTCGTGTAGTTTGCCCGTAACAAGGATTTGCTGACATCCACACAGACAGACACGGTACCAAAATTGTTCAGAAAGGTCTAAAACGCAAAATGCGAGTGGATTTTTTGATTTTGGAGACAAAAAAATTTTCCCATTCCGGAAGTGAAAACAATGCTTCCGCTACCATGGTAGACTCGGAAGCAATATCACAGGTGATAGACACGAATTTGCCCTCAGTTTAGGGTTTGCCTTCCGTTGAGTGTGACAAGTTGGAGGTCCACTTGCCGATAATACCGATCCTCATTTTTCTTCATGCCAATTTCCGAACTTTAAAAAGCGATCAACCTCCCTAATTTTTTGTTTTTAAATAGAATAACACTACGGTTTTGAGAGTAGACTGGCCTTCGGTGGCAGTCCATGAGCTGCATGGTCTCGAAAGTCATTTAGTGTACAAGGCAAGATGACGAAGACATTCTTGATTCTGCAGAGTTCATGTAGCGAGAGGCGCTAAGTGGATTCTCGGATAGACGCGAACCAACCTCATGAGTGAAATGTCAGCTTAGGTATTATATCAAGCTACGTGACTGATGTCAAAGTTTATCGGTCAAGGTGTAGCCGCGTCCATTAAGACAGTGTGAAGGGTTGTCTTTCCATTCAAGGTTGTAAGGAATCGTCCTAGTTGTTTCACCTTCTTGACGGATACATTTTCCGTTTAAACACCATCTCCCTTTATTATGCGCCCTCAGTGTTAGGATTAAAGAGGATCCACCGTCTTGACTTTCTTACGACGCAAGTTGATGGTTCAGTCCTTCTCTTGCCGACTATCAACTGGTAACTGTCTCATATTATCTGCCGTTTCCTCTAAAACCCTCTCTTACTTTCCTTCACCATCAAAATTGTAAACAAATGTTAGTAAACGCAAAGTGCGTTTTTAAAGTTTTTCGGTCGTAAAAGCGTTCACATTTAGTCAAAAATGGAAATGAAAGGAATAACAACAACAAACAACAACTAAAAACTTAAGCTAAAATTCGGCATTTTGGTTAATTATTCAATAATAAACCATTGTAATCGCTTTGAAAAAAAAAATTCTAACCCTCCGTGAAAATTTCATGGTTTACGTTCCAAAGGGTGTAGAATCCGAATCTGCAATAAAAAAATTTCCGTCCGTCCGCCGTACGTCGATTTGTCCCAAACGGCTGACGCAAAAAAGATGAAATTTTCAGGAAAAATATCTTGGTCCGACGACGCCCCAATTCCTGAGTCAGCCCTCTCACTTAATTTAAAGTGCCCTTTAAGGGCTGTCAAAGTTTTTTAAAATCCCTAAAAACCTCAAAACAAGTCAAGGCGGCCTAAATGTGTACTTATTTTTAAGAACATACCTCGAGGAATCGAATGAGCCCCTCCCCAGGTCCGCAGGTCAAACCATTCCCGATCTTTGGCCCGATTTATGGTGCCAACATTGCGTTTTTTGGTTTATTATTGTTTGTTTGTAACCTAGCGATGTCCGGCCGATAGCGTCTGGTTGTAGTGAATGTGGATAATGGAGTGAACTCCTAAAACGGTTTATAGCCGATACACGGGTTGAACCATTCTCATATGCATGAAACGCTGATAATATATAGGTAAATATTATTCAATATTATTACTGTGGTTTATTATTCAATATTATTACTGGGGTAAATAAGTATTCGTTCACTGGGG
This sequence comes from Creontiades dilutus, assembly GCA_031894815.1. NCBI lineage: Eukaryota > Metazoa > Arthropoda > Insecta > Hemiptera > Miridae > Creontiades > Creontiades dilutus. Next base: position 934,563 of record JAVIWC010009583.1, read on the forward strand.
TTTATTATTCAATTGAGCTTGCGTTCATGATTTGAATCTGTACTAAGCTTCGGAGTATGCGTGTTTCACAGGTGATAGAGCGATTATTGCATTTCAGGAGATATGCATAGACCACGTAAATCGGTTCTCAACCAAAACACCAATTTGGATTGATCAGTTGATGATATTTGTGTGCCTCCTCTACATCAGTCTACCTTTGGCTACATCGTTTAAATTGGGATTTCGGGACGTTTTAACGCAATACGAGTGCTAAAGGACTTGATAAATTATAGATGCTTTTGTTGTGGGGGGGGGGTATTGAGATTCAATAAAAAACGCTGCAAATTCTTTCACTGGAGTTAATTATTCAATTGGCTTGCGTTCATGATTTGAATTTCTACTAAGCTTTGGAGTGTGCGTGTTTCACAGGTGATAGAGAGATTATTGAATTTCAGGAGGCACACAAATATGATCAACTGATCAATCCAAATAGGTATTTTGGTTGAGAACAGATTTATGTGCTCTATGCATATCTCCTGAAATTCAATAACCGCTCCATCACCTGTGAAACACGCTCACTCCAAAGCTTAGTAGAAATTCAAATCATTAACGCAAGCCAATTGAATAATAAACCCCAGTGAAAGAATTTGCAGCGTTTTATGGGTTTTTAATCTTTGACGTCACTCAGAGTGTCTGAAATGTCTACCTAATAATAAAATATTTCATGTGAATATGTAGGTATATTAAAAAATCCTCTCAAATCCATTTTCTGACATTGCAACCAATTTGCTACTACTACTTCATTGGAAATAAGGTTGGCACTGTATGTAACTAAATAGACAGTGTTTTTTTTAAACAATTGATTCAATTACTCATAAACCTTCAAGCGTTCGCGCGGGCGGTCAAGTGACCGCCTTTCTTGAATTTCGAAAATACGAGCTCACCTACGATTTTTGGGGGGATGGGAGGGGCATGTATTCTCTAGTTACACTTCCGACTGTATATTCCTCCCCTGAGGTCAGTGTCTCGCCTCTTCGTTTACGTTCAGCACAGTTCCGAAGTTGATAGTATTGAGTCAGGCGGTCAGGAGACAGCCGCGCGACTCCTGACGGAATACTTTCATCGACGTCATAAAATGTAGGGAATTGAATTATAATTTCGTTAATAGTTTATAACTAAAATCAATATCTTTCAAAGAATAAAAGCTTGTAATAAGTGGGTACCTCTATAGTAAATTAAGATTTTTTTGCATAGTTTAGCAACTTAATTTGCCTATCTTGCCTCTCTCGCCCTCTTCTTCTTTCACCCAAAAAAAAAAAAAAAAAAAAAAAAAAAAAAACGAATAACCCTTTTCCATTTTTTGTTCAGAGAACGAGGATAGCGAGATAGACTGAACAACCCTCCAAGACTGGAATAAAACTTAACTATGTTACGTATTTTTTAATTTTTTTGTGTCTTGTCATTTGTGATTTTTCTGTATTTCATAATTTAGGAACTACTAGCTAATGATTTTTCTAGTTTCCATCTAGTTAGATTGAAAAAATGACATTTTTAGAACAAAAAGTTTGAAAGAATTATAGTCCAAATGGCCTTTTTGATACATCGCGCTTTTGTGAGTTAGTTCCTGTTCATGACAATAATTAACATTCATTACGACAATTAACGGCTATGTTATTTTAAATGATAAAGAATTTTTTGATGAAAAATGTGTTTTTTGAACGGCATTTTAGTTCTTTTGTATTTACTGCAATGGAAAGTAGAAAAACCAGCAAGATAATCATTGAAAAAGTAAAGGCGGTCAACAGACAGCCGCGCGAGCGCCGGTGTAACTCATGTTGGCGCGAAGCATGAATGTAACAATAATTATGCATCTGCTGTAACATGAATAAGATTGCAATTCATGAATTTTCCCACAAATTTCTTAATTCTCGGGGTTAGTTAAATCTCAGAGTTAGCTCAGTCCCCTCTTTTACTCCAGTGTGGTGAAACTCGCTGTAACAGATTGCAACTCATGAATTTTCCCTCAAATTTCATGATAAAAGTTAATGATAAGACTTAAGGTTGGATGGACGAATGAGGGAAGAGTGAATGTGCTGGTAAAAGATTCTACTCCGTTGCTGGCTGGAAAGTAAAGGAGTTATCCAAACGAGAAATATTAATCTTTAATGAATTATTCATGCTGGTAGGATATGAAATTGAATTAAAATGTGAAGTGAAAATGATGAAAACACCGAGAGATTTTGTTTATGTTACACAAAGCATTCCAGCCGGCTTTGAGCGTCAACTTAAGCTCCTTCCACCACAAAAGTGTCATCATGCTCGAAGGATGAATTCCCTCATCTAACATCCCCAGCTTAGCGCCCTCAGCTGTGAAAACGGTTGACGGTCTCTACAGCTACACTCGGGGATGTTAACACTATCAACACTAATTAAATTCGAGGCTCATAATGTCGCCATACAATGGGGGGGATGCGAAATCCACGTCAGGAGCCTTGTCAAATAACCAGACGTTCTGGGGGACGTCCGAAAACGACCTTTGCAGCTTCTGGCGTGGATTCCTTTTGTTTGGGTTGTCTTCTCCAGACATTAAACCTTCCAGCCACCGACCCTATCAAGTTCCCCCTGCGTCGTTTTAATCGTTAGACAATAGAAAGGGGAACCGTTGCCCATAGTGGCCTTCGACCCAGGGAGCGAAACCAGCCATTCAAAGCCAATGAATCTGTGTGGTATGGGAAAATGGATATGAATTGCATTCCCACTTAACAATGCCATCGGAATTCCTCTTTTCTATCATCACATCTATTGAAATAAAGCTGGAACGCCTTTCGAGCAGAAAATGGTATCATCTTTTCTACGAACACAAAGGGCACGTAATCAGTGACTATTGGCTCCGATCAACCCGTAATAACTTTTCTATTCAACACGAACTTTTCTCCAATACCTATCATCCTTAATATATTTTCAACAAAAATCTGACCACCTCTAATAATGGAAATGACTCGAGGTAAAAAAAATTCTCCTAAAAAAACGCTGCAAATTCTTACACTGGGCTTTATTATTCAATTGGCTTGCGTTCATGATTTGAAATTCTAAGCTTTGGAGTGTGCGTGTTTCACAGGTGACAGAGTGATTATTGAATTTCAGGAGGCGCACAAATCTGATCAAGACAAAAATTTTTTTTCAATTTTCTAGAACAGATTTACGTGAGTTGAAATCAATAATCCTCTATCCTTTGAAACAAAACACAACAAATCTACGTAGAAATTCCGAGGCTAAAGTTATTGTTTACATCAATAGTGAAAAATCCGTCCCCTTCATTTTTTTCAGTGCCTTGCAATCGAAAATGGCACATATCGTCTACAAAGTAATGGGTTTTCAAAAAGTTCACTCCATATCCACAAAGAACATTGCGCCTTCGTCTTGATGTTGAATATTTACACGAGATCAACTCGAAAGATGGTACCATGACAAATGGAAACCATGGAATCAGCCATAGATAAAGTTTTCAATAAAACCTAAGGAATGGAGAATGAATTTTTCTTTTTCAAAAAGACACAAATCCATGAGTTTTGATCAAAAGGGCACATTTCCAAAGTGAAAATGGATATACAGCCTCGTGTTTTGGAGAAAATTGATTCATATTCTGAGGCATCTTTATCTGTGCCTTTTCACACATTACTCCGATGAGAAACTGCAAAAAACATCTCCATGAAATCTTCAAATCGTTTTTTTCACTTCCTGAACATTTTGTCGGAATGGATATGTGCCTGTTTGAAACTAAGCTCCTCAAATATGAGAACATTGGGTGATTCTTTTCTAATCCTGATTTTCCAAGATGTTGAGAAATTGTATAGGGTGAGCTCGAAGGATAATTAATTATTATTACTTACATTAGAACTTCTCGAAAGCAGTGTCTTAAGGTGTTGCCATGTTGGTCATGTTTGTAAAACAAATCACAGTGGAATTTAGCAGTCTGCGAAGTTAACCATTTAAAGAAAAAAGATATTTTGATGAGCCATTAAGTTATGTCTGGATTATTATTTGCAATATTTTCCAAGAAAAAACTTAAGGGATCATTACACACTCTGCTTTTCATCTGACTTGACTTGGGCGATTCTCGGTGATCTGGACAATATTATTTGTTGGTATTCGGTAAATTCTAACTGGGCAGATGATTGGATTACTCTTCCTTTCAGGGTGGTGCTGTTTAGAATTAATAAGTGCACATTCAGAAAAATGGAATTCTCCCTTCGGTTCGGGCATTGTATGGCAAGCCATGTGAACTATATATGTAAACAAATCCATATTCCTTCGATATATGGACAGAATTACGTTTTACCGAATAGGAAAGAAACTTGATGAAGAGTTAGTTCCATTGTAGATGAAAGAAGTCGTGTTTTAGTAATGTATGGAGGGATTTATACAGATTCAGGAACATGGCCTGAAGATACGATTTCAAACAGTGTTGGTTTTTCAGCAGTTTCAGGTTTAATGGTTGGGATTATGCGAGGGTTAAACAATGGTTTTATGTTACACCATTAAAAAGGTTCTTTATTGCAAATAATAAACTGAAACGGTATATTTTTCCATTATTTTCTGATCGTGAAACAGCTATAGATAAATAAGATAGGAACATTGAGCGGAAACGAAATTGGAGCCCATCGCCGACTCCGTATCTTATACGAATATCCTTTTTTTTTTGTTCCGATCCCGAGATCGCGCCAGAGATGAAGTTCGGAGGCACCTGCGATTTCCACCTGCAACCTCTCTCCTCCACAACTATGAATAAACATGACCTCTGGGCGTGGTGAGGTCCCTTGCGCAAAATAAATGTTATTAACATAAAGTCGTGACCTCGGCAGTACTGGGATTCGTATGCGTGGGGATCCAACCCAAGCCTTTCGCCTTGGTGACATGTTCTGCTAACGCTTACTATTTAAGCGTTACGTAAATATAAATGACCACCTCATTGGATACATTAGTTGTTGCATATGTGAAGTTCACTAAACCTAAGGAAAAAACGCCAGCACTCTCACTTAATTTAAAGTGCCCTTTAAGGGTTGTCAAAGTTTTGTAAAATCCATAAAAACCTCAAAAACAAGTCGAATCGGCCTAAATATTGGACTTTTTTTGAAGAACTTCCCATGAGGAATCGAATGAGCCTTTCTACAGGTCCGTAGCTTAAACCATTCTCGATGTATGGCCCGATTTATGGTGCCAACATTTGCGTTATTTTGGTTTATTATTGTTTTTGTTTGGATTGCAGTAACCTAGTGATGTAGTTAATGTGGATACTGGAGTGAACTCCTAAAAGGGTTTGTAGCCGATACACGGGTTGAATCATTCTGGTAACCATAAAAAAAGCTGCAAATTCTTTCACTGGGGTTTATTATTCAATTGTCTTGCGTTCATGATTTGAATTTCTACTAAGCTTTGGAGTGTGCGTGTTTGACAGGTGATAGAGCGATTATTGAATTTCAGGAGGCACACAAATATGATCAACTGATCAACAAATAGGTATTTTGGTTGAGAATTGATTTACGTGGTCTATGCATATCTCCTGAAATTCAATAATCGAAATTCGATATCACCTGTGAAACAGGGATTTTTTTTTTCAAGAGCGATTACAATGGTTTATTATTGAATAATAAACCAAAATCAATATTATATCTGAAACGATTGCTTTCGAATGTCGTGCAATCCATCATATTATACCTATGATGGTTTCTCATCATGTTATACCCATGATCGGTTTCTCTTTAACTCTTTGTAACATAGATTTCTGAGAAATAAAATAGGTGGTACCAACATAACACTGATCCACCAAACCTAGTTTTGAAAAATTAATTTCAATTTAAGAGCTGGAACGCTAATGTGCAAGTTAGGCTGCAGATTCATCCATTTCCATCCATTTCATCAGTGTACAATTAATAGATTTGACACAAATAGGCATGTGAATGTTTGTGCAAAGGTAAAATCTATCAATGGTCGGAATCAACATTGACATAACGTAACATTGACATACGTTCCATGCATATAATAATTACATAAACTCCCTCATATGAATTGCATTTCAACTTTTTTCAAACTGTAGGTGATCGAACGATTCTTCATATGATTTATTTTAAAAAACCGACGTGGAATAGCAACTTGGCAAAAGCTTTTTCTTCGCCACGAGTAAAACAATGATCCAATTTCTAGACCATATTCCCAACGAGAACATGAAACCTCCTCATTTAATTTACTGTGACCCCGAAAGAAACTGCAAGAGATGAGCCGGGGTGATTCACTGGAGAATAACTGTTACACGGAAAAAAAAGGCTCGGGAGAGAGGAAAACACCTAATCAACCGTTCCCTTGAAAGGTTTTCCGGTCCCATGGCCTTCTCAAGTCGTGAAACACACAACCGCTAAAGCAAAACGGTACACATCTCGTTTGTTTCACTCGTCTGATCCAATCAGTCAAGTCACCGGAGATCGGGGACGAAACAGTCGTAAAATACGGCTTGTAGTCTTGAACCGCGATATTGTCATCGCTGTGTACGGAAACATTGATCGCGGATATAAGGAATATCTTCTGATTTGGAATACACGTACTAGGATTAAGATGAACTTATCGACGAGAATCTTTATCACCTCTTGAGAAAAAGTTCCCGTTATTCACCGTGACAGTATGAGCGAATTCAAGACTTTTCCAGCTTTGCCAAATTGATACAAAATTTAAACATTCTATGTGTAAAGACACAACACACCTCTTTTCCCCCTCTTCTATTGAATGTGGTAAAAAGTTTAAACGTTAAACATTCTCACAGGATTCCGAGCCGATTACAATAGCTTTGGAAAAAAGGTTCAGTTGAAATTGTTATGAGATTATAAATCGTTCATCCCAGACTACTCTCGAAACTTGAGCGAGATCAGGTGCCAAGAAGCGAGAAAATAATGTTAATGCGCAGAATGAAGTAAGCAATGAAAACCATCTGGAACCATTGGCTGTCTAATCCTCACATTTCTTCGAATTTTCCTCAAAATTAATTGAATGTTGTAGAAATTAAGTGCAACACCTGGATTTACGGACACACAGAGAGGGAGAAGACCAGATAAACTCACGAAAGTTGTTCACTATAGTCAAATGCGGGCGGAAATGTTGATTTTGGGGAGACACATTTTCTGAAACAGCTTTTGTACAAGTACACAACCACGAGGGACATTTTATGTCTTTGCGCCCCCTCCCGCACACACACCACGTACTTCGTACCACCCGTGGGTACTTAATTGAATTCGCGATCGTGTTGACTCATCGTTCCGACACCCGTGGGTACTTTGGTCACTGAGGTTCCGAATGTCCAGGGGTTAACGTAACAACATTAAGTAAATCAACAGCTTTCAAATGAGTGGTGAACGAGTTTTGTACGATCACAAATGTCGAAGATAATGATCCGCAGCAACGAATCGGTTGTAAACGAAAACCATCAGAAATATTTTCGTAACGCTGTCCGCGTCACATTTTGGTTTATTATTCAATAATAAACCATTGTAATCGCTCTTGAAAAAAAAAAAAAAAAGTTTTGTACGATCACAAATGTCGAAGATAATGATCCGTAGCAATTTAACCCCCCCCCCCCCTGAAAATTTCATGGTTTACGTTTCAAAGGGTGCAGAATCCAAATTTTTAATAAAAATCCGACCGTCCGCCGAACGCACGTTTCTCCCAAACGGCTGAAGCATAAAAGCTGAAATTTTCAGGAAAAATCCATGTTGGTCCGACGACGCCCCAATTCTTGAGCCAGCTCTCTCACTTAATTTAAAGTGCCCTTTAAGGGTTGTCAAAGTTTTGTAAAATCCCTAAAAACCTCAAAAAAAGTCAAGGCGTCCTAAATTTAGACTCTTTTTGAAGGAACTTTCCACGAGGAATCGAATGAGCCCCTCCCCAGGTCCGTAGGTCAAACCATTCCCGATGTATGGCCCGATTTATGCTGCCAACATTTGCGTTATTTTGGTTTATTATTGTTTTTGTGTTGATATCAGTAACCTAGTGACGTAGTGATGTAGTAATTTGGATACTGGAGTGAACTCCTAAAAGGCTTTGTAGCCGACACACGGGTTGAAGCATTCTGATAACCATAAAAAAGACGCTGCAAATTCTTTCACTGGGGTTTATTATTTAATTGGCTTGCGTTCATGATTTGAATTTCTACTAAGCTGTGGGCTGTGCGTGTTTCACAAGTGATGGAGCGATTATTGAATTTCATAGAGGCACACAAATATGATCAACTGATCAATCCTATTTGGATTTTCAGTTGATCAGATTTACGTCTATGCCTCCTGAAATTCAATAATCGCTCTATCACCTGTGAAACACGCACACTCCAAAGCTTAGTAGAAATTCAAATCATGAAAGCAAGGCAATTGAATAATAAACCCCAGTGGAACAATTTGCAGCGTTTTTGAGTTTATGTAGCAAAGTAAAGACATAAAATGTCAAAAATGCTGTTGTAGAAAACAATGAATTAGGAGAAACTGGTTGAACGTAATATATAAATGACAAATATTTGTAGTATATTTCTGAACTTCAGTTCTTATTAGGGATTTACTAATGGAAAAGACGTTACTAAGAGGTATTGAACTTCTCATGTGTGGCGTCCTGAGATACCGACAATTGAAGCATGTAACGATTATGAGTAACATAGCGTACACTTTTACTGTGTAAGATTGCATAGTGGGCAGGTGAAAATGACCAATTATAGTGGTAGGTAATGGAGAACCTTTTCTAACAGAAATAGGTATATCATTGTTATTAGATGCTTGGCAACACGATAAATTAAAGAAAAAACTATTCAATTCCTCAATTTCATGTAACTATGCGACTTTTTTTCGAAGAATTGAATTGACCAAGTGAGTAGAGCTTGAAACTCCAGGCAGGTAAAATTGATCAAATGATAGTTTCCGAATCAACAGCTCTTATTTAATCTGAAGTGAATTTTGAAGCACGATATAATAGGAGGGCACTAGCTAACTACCTACAGGGTAAAGAAAAATCGAAACATAGTCGGATGAGACATCACACAACCGGTGTTAGTAAGGAGAAAATAGGTAAAACTTCAGATCACTCCCCTGTAAAATTTTGCAAATGTTACTTGGTCACTTTTACCCGGAACCCCACGATATATTGTACGTACTAAGTAAATCAACAATTACTAGGTACATTAAATAACTTGCCAAACTGCACTTCGTATTAGGTAAAAGGAATTCAATAGATTAGGGAGTAATTACATTTAAGATAGAAGGAACAAATATTAGTGACTTAACGTCAAATTATTGTTTTTCGTTTCAGCTGAAATATTGATGAATACCAAAGTTTTACATATTGTTGATACGTAACACATTTTGATAAGTATCTAACCAGCCTTACAACAAATTATCTCCATCACCATCAAAGGTCAATGGATGGAGGGGTCCAAAGACAGCTGAATAATAATCATTATATACTGACAGTAAGAGCAACCAAGAAGATCACGGGATCACGAGCTATTTTATGGGCCACCTTTACCGCTTGGGCTCTTCATAAATCTTCGGTAGGCGGATTAAAACGTCCTTTCGTGGTTCCCAACCTAATTACATTAGCCCTTATACGTAACTATCTTATTATAGCCGAATCGTCAAAAGCTGTTAATAAGTCAAGATTTGTTGGTTCTCAGTGTGCGGTCGACAAATGGTTTTGCAAGAGCTATTGATTAGTTTTCCGTAATAGAACCCATAAAGATGTCTCTTTGCCTTATTAATGCTAACGATTCCAGACGGGGAAGCGGATAATGAAATTGGAAATGGGATGGCGAATCAAATTCACAAGATCGAAATCCTACATAAACACCAGTTACTTGTTGGGTGACATTGACAAGTCGATCGATTGTACTAAAGGTCTTTTTTTTTTAGATTTTAATGTATGCACAGACAGTTTTAATAGTTATCTCTTGTTCGGTTGGTTACCGAATTGAAATGAACCCATTTCAAACCATTCAGTGCTGAGATCAATCGATGTGGTGTGATAATTCATTCCTAATTTCAGCACGTAAAATTCGTTACTACACCATGTCACACCTAAAAGGATTTGGAAAAATATTAACACTCTGGTGCTAGATAGTGGGTCAGAAAACCCCCTAAGGTCGAATCAATGAAAGGTACACATTAGTCTGATTTCTACTAATAGTTAGTGGTTATCTTTTCTTTTATCTATAAACACATATTTTAAATTTCAGCCATAAGATTGTTTGAATTTTTAAACTAATTTCCACCATGAGTTGATGAATGTTTACTTCACAAGTTTGTCAGGAGTTATTGTTCATTACCCAAGCACAAACAGACAAGCAGGCAAAGTTGTTCAGAACGGTCTAAATCGTGGAATGCAAGTGGAAATGTTGGTTTTGGCCTCAGTTGTTTTAACCTGAGGAAGTAAAAACAACGCTCCCAGTACGTTGGTAGACTCGGAAGGAGTAGCATCGCTGTGGGTGGTTACCACTATGCCTGAATAACACAAGACTGAAAATAGTTAGGTTACACTCGATGGTGGGTACACACAATAATCGCAAGCGCAATAGCTCAATTTCCATTTTGCATTGGGTTTTAACGGAGGCCGCGACGTTAGATGAAGCCACTAGTTTTTCACCGCGATAGTTTTGGTTTATTATTGAATAATAAACCATTGTAATCGCTCTTGAAAAAAAAACTATAACCCACCCCCCTGAAAATTTCGTCGTTCAAAGGGTGTACAATTTTATTCTGACTTAAATTCTTTCACTGGGGTTTTTAATTATTGGCTTGCGTTCATGATTTGACTTTCCATGTCCTTCTGAGGTCCCCGTTTCACAGGTGATAGACAATTATTGAATTTCAGGAGATATGCATAGAGCACGTAAATCTGTTCTCAACCAAAATACTTATTTGGATTGATCAGTTGATCATATTTGTGTGCCTCCAGAAATTCAATAATCGCTCTATCACTTGTGAAAAACCCACACTTCAAAGCTTAGTAGAAATTCAAATCATGAACGCAACCAATTGAATAATAAGGACCAGTGAAATAATCAGTCTATTGGTTGGTTATCAGAATGCTTCAACGTCCAAACTGTACTTGCTACAATAGCAGCTTGTTCCAGGAGTTCACTCGAGATCTTCCACATTACTACTTTCACTAAGTCACTAGGTTACTGATACCAACACAAAAACAATAATAAACCAAAAAATTGGCTTGCGATCATGATTTGAATTTATACTAACCTTTGGAGTGTGCATGTTTCACAGGAGATAGAGCGATTATAGAATTTCAGGAGGCACACAAATATGATCAACTGATCAATCCGAATAGGTATTTTGGTTGAGAACAGATTTACGTGCTCCATGCATATCTCCTGAAATTTGAAAAACCCCCTATCCTGTGAAACACGCACACTCCAAAGCTTAGTATAAATTCAAATCGTGAACGCAAGCCAACTGAATAATAAACCCCAAAAATTGGAGAATTTGCAGCGTTTTTTTACGGTTATCGGACTATGCTTCAATTATTGTATCGGCTACAAGCCTTTTTTTTTTGAGAGTTCACTCCAGTATCCACACTACATCACTACATCACTACGCCACTAGGTTACTGATATCAACACAAAAACAGTTATAAACGAAAATGACGCGAAAGTTGGCACCATAAGGTGGTTCAAAAAACATTAGTATTTTGTCTAGGTAGACAAAATGTGAACAGTTATAGTCTTATGCCGTAGTTGCATTTTAAAGATTTTGGTTCAATTATGTAGATGAAGTAACATAATCTCAACTCAATCAACTAATAGGAATTTCATTGTTCAAAGTTTAGGTTAGATGCAAATTCTGATAATGCCACATTAAACGAGGGTTCACTGCCCACTAACAATAAGGCAGACGAAGAGTAATTAGCTCTACACGAGTTAGCGGTCCATTTACAGTTAAAAAAAAGCCACATAGAACGGCCCTGTCCCATCAGCTGATATGCAAATGTGGGAGGGGTCACGCTGGATGTCAGATACCCGGGGCTTGGACGAACCCAACGCAGCGCATAACAAACAGATTGTCCAGAATGATAGCTGGGGAATTACCAATATTTTAGAGTCGGATTACAAGTGATAACCGGCACTACATCAGAGTGGACTGCACGGTGAATACGGATTTGATTAGATTTACATTTTGTTTCATGTTCTTGAGGGGTTCAAGGTGTCGTCCTGTTTTGAAATAAAATATTGTGACAAACAAACGTTTTTTCAAACATCTAACCTGATGAACTTCAAATGTTAGCTTTACTCAATCAAAAGCCTCCTAACTTTGTGGAGACGTAGGCCATTTTGGGATTCTAAATAACTCTCCAGCGAACCATTACCATAACTAGTGTATGCCAGAGTTCCAATTTTGGCTAAATTTGCAAAGATTTAGAACTGCTAATCCTATGAAGCTTATTCATTCCATGTCAATCGGTTAATAGTTTGCGGTGGGTTGTGTTTTCATGGAATCAATCGAATCGACTGTGCATGCTTGGATGTTCATAACTTCCTATAGATCCGCCTTCCCGTCACTTGAAACAGCTAAGCGTTACCATAAACCTGATCGCCTCAGTCCTTGGAAGGGGCAACTAATCCCTTCCGCTATTTCCATGTTTCTGTTGACGATATCCAGCGAATTGATTTATTCAACTTTCAAAAGAAGGAAGTTGCTCCATATAAGAAACTTGGAATGATTATCTTTTTTGCATAAATGGGGACAGATTGCCCTCAAACAATTGCGTCGCGTTATTCTCAACAGAGATGACTGCCCTTGCGCATGCATACGGCTACAACCTTCTCACAGTTACATAACTTACATAAACTATCTGAATTATATTTTATTTCATGATCTAGTGTTGTTATTAGAACGTTCTCATCATCTATTCTATCACTCTGAAAATTCGAAGAAGCCGATGTGCTACACCCACTTGAGTGATGTTCTGCGTTTCATTTGCCAACAACTTCTGTCTAAAATGGTAAAGTTTTGATTCGATTTAAAACCACGGGCGGTTCAGCGCTTACAAGAAGAAAAGAGAAATGAGAAAAACTGGAGGATGGAAAGAGTGCATTTGATTAATGAGGAGGAACTCCGAGTGCTTTTGATATACGATCCTGCAGGATCAACGTAAATCCGGCTGGTAGAAGTTGGTAAAAGTTTAGTGCGACGTTATAATCTACCCCGTTTCAGGGTTGCCGAAATTATCAGAGCAACCTTCACACCCCTACGGACGAGATTTGCGAGGGTGAATTTAACCCCTTACAAGCGATAAGCCCGCAAGCGATTAGTAATTGAGGGCGCTCAGGTGCGTGGGTTGGAGGTCTCAGTCGTACTAATGGCCTTCATCTGCCTAATTCGCACTCAACTTCCGACAACAGTCGGTGGATCAGCAACACGCCCTATCTACCTAACCGTCAAACTAATTTGATGTGATTGAACGGGTTAGTTCTGATTTCACCCTCTGATAACCTTGAGAGCCAATATACCTCAAATGTAATACGACAATGGTCTACAATTGGAGAGTAATATATACCTTGAAACTTCATAAAATATAAAGTAAATGATGAATCTTTCTCAATGGGCATGTGCATCCGATAAAATTTTTCTATTTAATGATACATTTAATAAAATGTATGATACATTTAATGTCAGTATAGGAATGTGGCAAAACATGTCCTTTGTGCATACGGCTGTTAAATTATTATGTACAGGTAAATGTGCTTCAATAACCGATGATATTCCTAAGAAAATCGCTCAAAACTCCGTCACCTTTTAACGAAGGAATTATTGAACTAAATAAACCAATAGATTTTGCGCTTTTTTTGTTGCCTTGTTGAATGGAAAAAAGTCAAACCCACTATGTCTTTGGCCCTTGAGAAAGCTCTATAATGTCCGAGATACTGATATAGTTTTTCAAGAAACAATCTGCATATTAGTACCTTAGGTTGATTAGAAACGAAATATGCCTCGGAACTCCATTAACCCATTTATTTGCTCCATACCATGTAACTGTATTCCACGTACCTATGCTATAAATCATTATAAATTTCATTATCAGGTTGACGAGGAAAGGAAAAGCCTTGAAAACTAATTGCACTTTATCGTTTTCTTTCTTGATAGTTTTAGTTTCATTTTACTCATAATTGTCATTCCGCAACAAAAGATTTTAAACTGAAATGGGGATTCAGTAACAGAAAATTTCAGCTTTCCTTAAAACTTGCTCATTGATTTGGTTTCTGAAGAACACTTACAAAATTTGCTTATGATTGGAACAACAAACTTTGATCCAAAGTGGACAGAAATTGAAGCAAAAACCAATTGCATTCATCACATTAGATATTTTTTCCAAAAATTATTTTTTGAATATGATAATTTTAAATAAATGAATAAAAAATATATTTCTCTTAAATGTTTTGTTTTTATATTCCTGAAAATGAAATTGTTATTATTTGTTATTAAACGATGAAAAACTAATAATCATGGAATTTAAAAGATTTATTTAATTACTAAAAACCAAGTTTTGGTTCCTATATTAGGCCTGATTTTGAATTTGTCAAATTCGTCTTGGAGTGTTTAAAAAAATCCCTGTTTTCAAGTGTCTGACTTTCGAAATTTTCCATTCCTGAAAATGAAATTGTTAATATTTTTATTGAACAACGAAGAAGTAATTATGGAATTTTAAAAAATACTATCACCAAAAACTAATGTTTTGTACCTATACGAGGCCTAATTTTGAATTTGTCAAACTCGTCTAGGAGTGCTTAAAAACACTGTTTTCAATTGTCTAATTTTCAAAATTTTCCGCACCATCCGCCTCAACCTTACGATACGGCCCTTCTGGCAAATAGTTTTGAGACCCCTGCCTTGAGCGATCGGAAGAAATTTAATTTATTGTTTAAGAAACGAAGTAAATTAGGAATACGGTAACTTAACGTCACATTGAGGAGTTACCAACTCCACGAAATGTTGATTATTGAGGTTGTTTGGTTGTCAGATTGAACCTTTTGTGGTTGCGTTGAGCTTTTGCAATATGTTTGAGTGCCTAATAGATGCAGAGCAGAGCTCAAGTTTGACAGGAAATGAATTAGTTTTATGGCTTACTCAGGGCGTCTCAGCACTTCATCAGAATTACTTAGCATTACCATTCATATGTTATTAAATGAAAATGTTAAGTATTTACTAAGGGTTAAATTTTCTAAACATTCAGGCTAAGCCAAAACCCTTGCCCTGTTAGTGAGTTGCAAGATTCCCCATGAATAAATTGGTACAAATAAAGCGATCGTTTAGTAATTAGTTAACCGCCACATGTGTTCATTTTATTAAAAATAACCCAATTTCAGCAATGTCAATTAAAAACGTTGAATATTCCGAATACAAGACAAATGAAACTCGTATGTTAACTGCTAGCTATTTCACGAACGAAGGGTCCACCTCGAACAAACAATACCTGTCACAAAGGCCTTATTGAGTCGTGAGTAATTGAAACATCATAATCTTACAAGAGTCAAACAAATCTTGGGAAACAACGTTATTATTTCTACTCTAACAACCAATTATTTTAGACCCTCTTCTCCCTACCCGAACCTTCAACTCCTGGTGATTCGGTGGCTGTTGTAAAAAGCGGCTTTGTCAAAAGTACGACGTTTGTTGTTGGTTACAGAAATTATTTTCCTTTCTAGTGCAATAGTTCTATTCCTTACTTTTTTGCTTCCGAGTCTACCAAGGTAGCGGAAGCATTGTTTTCACTTTCGGAATGTGAAATTTTTTTGACTCCAAAATCGAAAATTCCACTCGCATTTTGCGTTTTAGACCTTTCTGAACAATTTTGGTTCCGTGTCTGTCTGTTTGTGTGTGTCTGTCTGTCTGTCTGTCAGCAAATCGTTGTTACTGGCAAAACTACACTAGTAGTTATACTGCCGTCCAAAGGAGAAAAGCAGTAACTCGATTTTTTCACATTTTTACTTTTTGGTATCGTTGGATTTTGTCAGAAGTTATTGACAAAAATAGATAAACTGCTTTTCAATATTAAAGGGTGGTACATGGGTAAAAGGCAGTTTCGCATCGTACAACTCAAAACTAGTTTTCCGGGAAAACTGTTTTTCTCCTTCGGACTATAATAGTCCGATTTTGATGAAATTTTCAGGGATTGTGCGGGTTGGGGTGTAGATGGTCCCACATAGGTTTCATGACCCCCGGATCAATAGTGGCCTCTGCGCATGAGCAAACGTGAAATCCTTGTTACGCACATAACTCCGGGAGTTCATGACTGATTTCGATGAAATTTTCAGCGATTGTTCAGACTGATGTAAAGATGGTCCTCGTGAGTAATAAAGAGAAAATAAAGTTTTAGCCTCGAGCTTGATTGAATGAAGTTCTTTAGTCAATAATAATTTTCAATGATCTATACAGACATGTTATGGATGCGAGGAAGCTATGTGCCACACCCACTTGTTTTAATATTTAGTCATGAGCATTCTTTACGTTCTTCTTCTTTTTTTCAAGTTATTTTAACCGTTTTTCCACCGTGAAAATACCGGAGTAAAGGTAATCGGAAGGTTAAGTTTCGTACGACAAATGAGAAGAGAGAAAGGAAAAACCTGATACAAAGTTCTCGAAAAATGAAGCAATCTCGTTTAGAGGGTTTAAACAGATTTTTGTCTTGAAGATTCGAATTAGATTAGATCAAAAATAAAACTTTCCACTCAACCAAAACCAATGCTAATGAACGGAGAGTTGCAATTTCCCAGAACGCACATACCAGACCGGCTATTGACATTTGGAAAAGACCACCAAGCACTATGGGGAAGGATGAGGTTTTAGAATCCTACTTGCTAGTAGCGTGTGCTCTGGAGATACATCAACGTTGGCGAAGAGCTGAAAAGATAGGGTTGAGATTTGCATGTATTTACTGCTTCTTTCAGGGACTTCATCTCGTCAATCTGTCTCAACCAATAAATGTTTCGAATCATTCGGAGTCGATTGGAACCATTTTGATATCACATGGTTGTGCACTGTTGTGTTTATTACATATTTTTATTACAGTTACATACTGGACCTCATATTCCTCAGTTCAAGGAGACACATCCTGAGAGAGCGAGATTTTTGTTTTTCCACTTGTTCACAAGCACTTTACACTACAGCTAAAACTTCGATGAAACAAAATATATTGTTTAAAAAATGGATGAAAATTTAGCTGTTGCTTTACAAAGAGCTCATTCAACTCCTCACAACTGGTGGGAAAACATTTTTTAAACATGGCTTGGCGTTTGTCTCCTGCCACTTTGGAAAAACTACAGCACAGATCGAATCGCAGCTGTCTTCGGTTACCAAAATGAACTTCCAATACAAGAAGATACAATCTGCGACTTGGATACCACCAAAGGAGAAGTCAAAAAGAAATTAAAGAAGGAAGTACATGAAGTTTTGAGCAAAAATCCTTAACGGAATGATAATCTTTTGATCTCTGTTATCAATGTGGGAAAGGTTCTGCGGCGCAAAAGTAACTTCAACTGATGTTGAACGGTCTTTCAGCAAATGTAAATCGATTTTACAGGCGATCGTCGACAGTAATTATGTTTCATTCAACTAGTATTTAATGGTAGTTAGTTGGATATCGAGTTTTTAAATTACCCAGTTTTTTAAATTTTTTACAAATCGGAATAAATACTTGTGAGTTACAGGCTTTGAAAGGGGCTTATTGGAAACTTGAAAACTTTAAAAACGCGAACATGGAGAGAAAAACTTCGAGTTGGCGAATGTCTTCGATACATAAACCGAGGACGGTACAGGGCTACTCTCGTCAACGAGTTTAATTGGAGATAGGCAAAAGAATGTCATATTTAGGCCCATAGAGGAAAGGAATAAAGAAGAAAAAAACTAATTTATTCTACTATTTATTGTTAGTTATAATTTTTTGTTATTAGCACAAGTATCCACGAACTCCCGGCAGACAGACCGTTGGTCTACCGCCGTATGCATGTTGTTAGTAAATTGTTGAATATTTTCCGCTATCATTTAAATAAAGCATGTTTATTCATTCATTCATTCAAAAACATAGGAATTCATCCATATTGCAATAAATTGTCTATAATTTGGAAAATGTTTAAATTCTGAAATTGATATTGAATGCTCCAAGACGGATATTCATTATTTCGTTTAAATTCTATTTTCGAACATTTTGAAAGCAAAGCCTAATTGTGTTTGAGCGTTTGGTAAGAGAGATTTCTGTTCGAACGAGAAGTTGACGCTGGGATATTGGAATCAACGTTTTTTAGACTCATTCGGCAGACCTGATGAAAAGCTTATTTTTTCACTGCACATAAATCCAACGCTATTGTCAACACTCGGAACTTCCGAGAGTCCGGGACGCGTGGAATTGAAAACCTTTGGTGCAGCGATTGGAAGGGTTGCCCAGGAACAAAAAGCGAGGTAAATAAGGTTCGTTCGGTCAACAAAACCGCCTCATTGCCAAGCTTGGGAACAATAGTTTTGGGGAAGCACCAGCTTTGGGAATGTCGTGTTTTCAATAAATTGAAAGCGTTTGTTAGTTCAATCCTGGATCCACTCCTAGTCCTTTTGTAAACAAGGCTCGGAAAAGTCAATCCCGCTAGTTTCTTCTTCTTTTTTTTATTTTTTATATATGGTTTTTTGCTCCCTTTCGCTCTCTCGTATTTCCCTCTAGAAAATGACTGATGTTTCTCAATTATCTCCGACAGTTGGAATTTTCATTTACTTTGGCCGAAACAAGAGTCGGCTTCCAAGGGCTGTGCGCTGTTATTCATCGAGGCCGGGAGGAGTGCGTCAGTGCGGTTGACAGTTTTAGGAATTTATGAGAGCACTCTTTTGGTGTCGAGCGGACCGCTGGGAGGTCCTCCTCCCTCTGATTCAAATTTCGCTAAATGGTGATCAATGGGTCGTTCAAATCCGGAAAAACCCCCATTGATAATATGGAGCTATCGGATGTGACTTTTATAACCTGACCATCGTTGAAACCATTGGTTCAGTGATGATTGTCTAGCTCATTACATTTTACAAGTTGAACTATTATATATTATATTCTTCCAATACATTTAGTCATCCTTAAATAGGTCGGATCTTAGCTTATACTTCCCAATATTATATTTAAAATATATTAATTAATAATTCCAATTACCGGCGAGTATTCAACCTCAAAAGAAATATGCGAAAATCTATTGGTTGAAATTTTCCCTATTAGTCAACTGTAATTTTGTCTGTGAGTGCTGAACATTTTTTAATAAAATTTATTCCAACGCAAACAGCAGAAAAAAGGGATTTTGTTCAAACTCTCCAAAATCGAAATTTACACTCGCACTTTATGTTTTAAACCGTTCTGAATAATGTTTGTTTGTCTACCGGTGTGTCATCGAATCCTTAACAAGTTTAATACCCACCGATGTCTTTAGATTTCAGGGATAGTGCGAGTTAGGCTGTTGACATTCAATTTTTTCTTCTACGAAATTAGGTGCAACGGCTTCCAAGAAATCACTATTAAACCGTTCACCTGAAACTCGAGTATCATTTTGGTTTATTATTCAACAATAAACCATTGTAATCGCTCTTAAAAAAAAAAAAAAAATGCTAACCCCCCCTGAAAATTTCATGGTTTACGTTTCAAAGGGTGTGGAATCCAAATCTGCAATAAACATTTTTCCGTCCGTCAGCCGTACGCACGATTTCTCCCAAACGGCTGAAGCAAAAAAGCTGAAATTTTCAGGAAAAATCCATGTTGGTCCGACGACGCCCCAATTCTTGAGCCAGCTCTCTCACTTAATTTAAAGTGCCCTTTAAGGGTTGTCAAAGTTTTGTAAAATCCCTAAAAACCTCAAAAAGAGTCAAGGCGGCCTAAATTTGAATTCCTTTCGGAGAACTTTCCACGAGGAATCGAATGATAGCAGTAACCTCCCCAGGTCCAGTAGGTCAAACTAAAATTCTTTATAGCATTCGATGTCATCTGCAAATTTCTTTCACTGGGGTTTATAGTTCATATGTTTGCGTTCATGATTTGAATTTCTACTAAGCTTTGGAGTTTGCGTGTTTCACAGGCGATAGAGCGATTATTGAATTTCAGGAGGTATGCATAGAGCACGTGAATCTGTTCTCAACCAAAATACCTATTTGGATTGATCAGTTGTTCATATTTGTGTGCCTCCTTAAATTCAATAATCGCTCTATCACCTGTGAAACACGCACACTCCAAAGCTTAGTAGAAATCCAAATCATGAACGCAAGCCAATTGAATGATAAACCCCAGTGAAAGAATTTGCAGCGTTTTTCAAAAAGGGGGAAGTGGTTCTTTTGTGTGTGTTGTTTATTCCACTTGAAAAGTCACCTGGAAACTAAGCGTCATTGTAATATGATCATTTCGTTATCACTAATATGATAAAATTTGAGCCATTTTGAATATTTCTAGTGTACCTAGTATGGAATGGGACCTCAGAAATGATTATTCCACAGAGCCAAATCCCGAGGGTCAGTTTTGAAAGGGAATCTCTCGGGAAATTTTCAAGCTTCATAGGTATCTGAAAAAGTTACTTTTTAATTACAAATTATTACTCATATTACAGCCTTGTTTACTTCCTGGAACATATCTAATAAAAGGAAACTAATTTACCACTATCCTTTCGAGCGCAAGCCTCATAAGAATAAAGCTTTTGTTACCGAGCCGACCTTAAAGCACCGAGCGCGAGGGAAATTAATCCGGGCCTCGGTCCTGAAAGAAATTGCGGAATACATGGGGTGAGCGAAGAAGGGTGATCGTAATTGAAAATTTAAATTAAGTTTTTAGATTAAATAAAGCCCTTTGATTTCAAAAGTTCCCTTAAACTCCGGTTCGTCCAAAGGTAAAGAGCCAAATTAGTTTCAGATGGGCTCCCTTCGGGCGGATAGAAAAGAGATTTTAAATGGGAAGAAAGGGGTATCGATACAATAAAGGGGGGGGGCCGTTTTGGAAGAGATTTAAAGTGAACCAATTAAGAATTCGCCACGTCGAGTGCAGACAATAAGATTACTTAATTTTTTTTTCTCATGGTTTTCAATTATAGCTAGTACAGAAATGCCTTTTGTCTATTGTTTGCAATTGAAGAGAATAAGAGCATTCAGATGCATTCAAAGCGTGAAGCGCCAATTTCTCCTAGCCGCTTTTGTTTGCAACTAAGAGTTTATTTCCGTGAAACCTCCGATTATTTGTCCAATATCCTAAATGTGAGGTGGCGATAGAGTCCTTTGTTCCTTTGGTTTCTCAATCAATCAATAACGGTTTTCCACATCCCCTTAGTACTTGAGTAAACTCTTCGTTTCCCTCAGAAAACGTTGTCCGTTTTAATTTTGAAAATCAATCATAAAATTTAGATTTATGGTTTTCAATACCTAACCCTTGTAATCGATCTATTAAGAACATAAATTATTAACCTCCCTCAAAATTTGTTTTTTTACGTTTTAAGCTACCATGAATAG
The DNA here is from genome assembly GCA_031894815.1 of Creontiades dilutus. Classification (NCBI taxonomy): domain Eukaryota; kingdom Metazoa; phylum Arthropoda; class Insecta; order Hemiptera; family Miridae; genus Creontiades; species Creontiades dilutus. Next base: position 956,066 of record JAVIWC010009583.1, read on the forward strand.
AACTTTTAAAAATTTCTCCCACGGCCGTCCGAAGCTTTTTTCCAAAAGCACAACACAAATTGTCACAAATATCATGCATCGAACGGGACGTATGATGATGATTTTACCCTGATTTATTTCAATAGTTCATTAATCTACATTTTGGTTTATTATTCAATAATAAACCATTGTAATCGCTCTTGAAAAAAAAAATGTTAACCCACCTGAAAATTTCACGGTTTACGTTTCAAAGGGTGTAGAATCCGAATCTGCAATAAAAATTTTTCCGTCCGTACGCCGTACGCACGATTTCTCCCAAACGGCTGGAGCAAAAAAACTGAAATTTTCAGGAAAAGTCCATGTTGGTCCGGTGACGCCCCAATTCTTGAGCCAGCTCTCTCACTCAATTTAAAGTGCCCTTTAAGGGATTTCAAAGTTTTGTAAAATCCCTAAAAACCTCAAAAAAAGTCAAGGCGCCCTAAATTTGGACTTTTTTTGACGAACTTTCCATGAGGAATCGAATGAGCCCTTCCCCAGGTCCGTAGCTCAAACCATTCCCGATGTAGGCCCGATTTATGGTGCCAACATTTGAGTTATTTTGGTTTACTATAGTTTTTGTTTTGATTGCAGTAACCTAGTGATGTAGTGATGTAGTAATGTGGATACTACAGTGAACTCCTAAAACTCTGTAGCCGATACACGGGTTGAAGCATTCTGATAACCATAAAAAACGCTGCAAATTCTTTCACTGGGGTTTATTATTCAATTGGCTTGCGTTCATGATTTGAATTTCTATTAAGCTTCGGAGTGTGCTTGTTTCTCAAGTGATAGAGCGATTATTGAATTTCAGGAGACACACAAATATGATCAACTGATCAATCCAAATAGGTATTTTGATTGAGAACAGATTTACGTGCACTATGCATATCTCCTGAAGGTCAATAATCGCTCTATCACCTGTGAAACACGCACACTCCAAAGCTTAGTAGACATTCAAATCATGAACGCAAGCCAATTGAATGATAAACCCCAGTGAAAGAATTTGCAGCGTTTTTCATACAAAAAAAATTCAAGGGTCATAATCATGATGTTGTAGTTTGTTTTTTCTATGTAGTTTGTTTTATTTGTCCATTAAACCCTTCCTTTCTCTTGAGGAAAACTTCTTTTGAGGAAAAACAAAAATTTTAGGACATTGTTAGTCTGATTGATTCTTTCGACTCAAGGGGAAGATGGTGTAAAATTGAATGCTATGAACGGTTTTAAACGTTAAAAATAGAAATCTAATCTTAATTGCGTATTGAAATTCACAGTGTGCTCGGTTCCTGAGGGAAAGAAACAGATATATGGTCCGAAAAAAAAAATGATCATGTTCTCATTTGTCTGTTCAAACAACCTAAGAAACACAACTAGGACGTACGTTCGTGCCCTGGACTATACTTCAGATTGCAAGAAAGGCGTAAACTGGACGCTTTAGCTTTTTCCTTTTAGAACAATCACGAACTCGCCAATTAATTCGTTAATTGGTATGAGTGACAGCCTACATTGTTCATCCTTAAGAGTATAATATGCGGTTGAAGTAAGATGTAGTGCTACCCCACAATAAATTATGTTGTGACTGGAATATTTAGCAGGCAACTATGAGCTCACGCCATACTTTCTACGCGATAGAATGCTGGGGCAGAGAGCTGACGCATCATAATCACGTCTGTATATTTATAAGTAACACGAGGTCATAGTAGGTTGAATCGAAATAATTTACGCGGGAATTCACTCGTACTTGATCAAACTTAATTATAAACTCCTGTAAATACATAAAAATTATAAGTACAATACATTTTCACCAGTATTTGCTTTGTTAATTTACACTGATATTGTGGATTCTACGAGTATGAGTTGGGCATGTTCCGGCTATTGGTTCATTATTTCTGTTTAATTGTGTTCGTATAACAAACATTTTCCGCATTCTCCGTCATGAAGAAGTTGCTAAGCAGAAAGCAGGTGTTGTTAACCAGTGGCTGGGATGTGGGGAGAGAGAGGAACTGAATTATATGCAAAGCGATCAGGGCAAGAAGGAAGATATCATTGCCATTTAGCCCTATGGATCAGCCATAATCCTGGATGTCCAAGTTGTCAGTGTCAGCGTGGACATAGTGCAGACCTGGAGGGCTAAGTAAATATGATTTATTTACTATTTACAAGCGGTATCCGAGCTAAAAAGGAGTGGCGCCTAATGACATCAAGGTAATGGATGCAACCGTCCCATGGCGTGGAGTGGGGTGCGGGAAAAGTGATGCGGAGTTACTTGAGCTGGAGCATGTCGTCAGGAGTACTTCGTGATCTCACCACCCGCGTCATCCGGTTATCTCACTTAAACTGGTGGTCATTCCATACGGGCACTTCTGTCAGAAGTGTTGTTAACGGACCGGTAGTGGCCACAGTTAAGAATTTTTTTCTTTAGTGACAATTTGCCAACAGTAACTTTCTTCAGGACTCATTTAGAATATAGCCCGACTCTTCCCTAACATATCCATTGCCTAAAACTATCAAAGAACAATTTTTTTATTTTTTATTAATTTTTTCTCACACCTTTATTTTGATCTAGTAGTGGCCACATCAAATTACGAAATTTCCAGTAGTGGCCACGTGCATGAGTGGTGGCCACTTGAACGTGTTTAATATCATTAAATTCAATACCAGATAAATTCTATAGTTTCCAACAAACGAGGAAACTAGGGACGGTCATATTTTCATCTATGCTTTTCTAGTTGACTGACTACAAGTTGAGATACTGTACCTTCTCCAAGTTTGTCGCGGTTTTGGCCATGTGGAGCAGCAATGCCGTTACCTTAGTGCATGACATGTTCAAAGTTTCGAGAGTCAAACAAATTCTTGGATCAGTTAAGATTTTGGTTTAGTATTTGAACATAATTCAAAACATTTCATTTACATTAACAGAGGGGGTGAATGGAGGAGGTAATAGTGATAAATTCGTGTTTCTCCCCTATTTTCATCTAATTTTATTGACTGTCTGTTGAGATACTGACGCTTCTCCAGTTGTCGCGGTTTTAATGCGTGTCAGCAACCATAATGACAAAAGTTCGAGAGTCAAACAAATTGGTTGAGAAGGGCTGACCCGTTTACGGAATATAAAGATTTTTTGGAGGTTCTGACTTCGTTGTACACTGGAACTCGCTCATCTGAATACCGGTTCTGTTAAAATTTGTCTGGTGGTTAAACCGACTATTGAGAACTCAGATGCACAGGTAGAAACAAACTTTGGGATTTATATGTAAGGATCTAAAACATACAGCACTGGACTGGATAATGATAAAAGACGGTTCGTCTGTTTCAGGACCCCAGTCGAGTATCTTCACATACAAGCTTAATGTATACCTTATCACAAAATTAATTAAACAGTGTCACAGATCGTTTCAGGGCATTCCAGTGGTCATCAAGTGTCCTGATCTGAGTTGAAGGTTTCAGTATCGGCTTTCTAATCGAGTTAAAGCTACTTCGAGGTTGCATTCTTACTCTTTTTTCCCTATTTACTTTTTCCTTCCGGCGATCCCGAAAAAAAAAACACTCATGATCGTTCTTTTGGTTCGGCCAACCTTTCTTCACGGAGGGCTGTCCTTATACAGAGTTTCGAAGTTTACAAAACGGTGAGCAACTCCCTTATAAGGGCCATTTGTTCGGCCAGTCTGGCAACATTGGTATTGAACTTTCCTGTTATTTTTTCGCCAAAAAAAGTCCAGAATTAAGGTACGAATAAATATGTGATGTAAGTGAGAACATATTAAGGCATACAATGAGAATACAACAATATCATTCTACAATCTTTTTGGAAAACAGTTTAAAAAACAAGTGAAACAAAAGAAATTGTGTTTAGAGCACAGGTTGGCTCTACCATGTTAATTTTTCTTGTAAAATACACGTACTAACTGTATATCGATCAATCGAATGCCTAGGGATGAAGTCTCAATTCTCGGTTAGAGCACCGCTGGGGCTAGTGAGAGGGATGAAAGATGCCTTATTCGCTGATTTCAATTTCGCCACACTTTTACTCTATTTGGTTTTTTCTTATTTATTAACTTTTGTGTTAACGAGAATTTCACGTAAAAAAAAGATAAAGAAATGTTAAAAAATCGGTAATTTAACGACTGAATTAGATTGAACGAAACCAGGGTGCAGGGGAGGCTGCTGACAGGGTCAGAGGCGCATCTGTACCTCCTGGCCAAAATGAAAAAGATACCTAATATAACAATAATATTAAAACTATAATATTACCATACTATTTTCCAACTATCCCCCGTGAATCCTTATTGAAGAGTTTCAAATCCACGCGGGAAATAGAGTCTCAGGATAGGTGAGAGGATGTTGGAATCGTGAGTTTGGTGTGGGGGTTAGGGGTTCGCTGTCCAAGAGCGAAACTCCGTTTGTACCCTGAATGGAAGGGGAACACAGTTTTGATTGGATCCGGGTCCAAAGAATGAACCAATGAGAGGGCCCGAATTGAAGAGCGCAAAATTTCAGAGAGCTTACACAGGATCACACATGGTTGTCTTCTCTAGAATCACCAAAACACATCTTATCCTATCATCAGTTGATTTTCCCCAACACAACTCTTGTTACTTAACTGTGTTAGCTATAAATACGCAAAGAATACAGTAAGAGCTATAAAACGTGAGGTCGCTAAATTGTCGGAGGAGCAAAGAGTAATTATTCGCGATACAGGGCGCCCTGTTGTCCACTGTTGTCAGGACTGCTACAAACCTCAAATTCAAGCATAAATCGTTCCACGATTCCCAAGTTTAACCCTCATTACTACAAAAAGGTTCATTGGCTCTGCGGCAGCGAGATAAGCAATGAACTTTTCTGCTTCCCATGTCTTCTCTGCTACAATAGTAGGAATGAAGCTTGCGTTAAAGATGGAATTGGGCTTCCGCCTCCACGATGGTTCTAGCTGGGCAAATATGAATTTCAACTGTTTTCTCAACTCCGACAATCATTTCAAAACATTTTCATTTTCAGTAAACTTCTTTTAAAGGGGTTGATTTTCGAACGGACAAGATTGATCTCCGGTGCATATTGGCAGTTGACATTTGTAATTAGGGGAGAAAAGCTGATTTTTGTCTACGTGAACTTCTCCCAAAGGTAAGATTGAGTCCCTTTTTCACGATTTGGAGCCGAGAAAGAGGACAAGATTGATGTCCGGTGCATCATGGTAGTTGAAATTTATGATTGTGGGGGAAAAGCTGATTTTTGTCCGTTACAGTCTCGGCGAATTGACGAAATTTGTACCTAGATTGATTTACCTATGACTAAAGAAATGATATACAAAAGATTTCTATCAACACAGTCAAACAAGATTTGTTCCGGGTTCTAAAACACATTATTCTTCTCCCAATTTCGGTCAAATGTGTTGGTATTCAATCATATTGTAAGACTCCGAACCAATGCGAATGAATGAGGGAGGCAATCAATCCAGTGATATTCTGTTGCACCTTGGGTGTTCCACAAGTTTGTCGCGAAAACTCTTGAAGAGATAAGACGAGGGGAGGCAGAGATAATCCTGGAATACTTGTTTCTTCCGCTACAGAAGTAATTCGTGCCAGGAGAGCATGATATGATAATGAAGGAGGTTTGCGTCCTAACGCATGGGGAAAGTCACTTGGAGGAATCAGTGTCAAGGGTGGGAGATAAACGGAAGGATTTATATACCAAGAGGGAATTCTTCAGAGACATTTATAAAAAGATTTCAGGAAGGATATCACGTCATAAATAAATGGTCAAATAAATAATAAAGTATGAAACAACATACCAACCATAATCAAGACAAAATTTCTCAATGACGCGGCTAAGAGCAGAAGAAAAGATTGCCTATAACGGAATACGTTTACTTGCAAACTTGGAATAGTCATTATTCATAACAGTGAACCAATTTGTCTTGAACATTAAATGTTATATCTGATAATATTTGCTCAACGGTAGTGTTGAACCATACCTAATGTGGTGCAATTGCTTATACTTGTAATTTCCATGAGTTCGATATTGACCACCTTTTCTCTAATTGTAATTTCCTCACCAATTAATTTACAATATGACCAAAAACTCCTGTATGACTTAGAAAACAATTGCACATGAGGCTGATTATCATAAATCTTTTGGTTTATTATTCAATAATAAACCATTGTAATCGCTCTGGAAAAAAAATGCTAACCCCCCTGAAAATTTCATGGTTTACGTTTCAAATTGTTTAGAATCCGAATCTGCAATAAAAAATTTTCCGTCCGTCCGCCGTACGCACGATTTCTCCCAAACGGCTGAAGCAAATAAGCTGAAATTTTCAGGAAAAATCCATGTTGGTCCGGCGACGCCCATGTTCTTGAGCTATCTCACTTCATTTAAGTGCCCTTTAAGGGTTGTCAAAGTTTTGAAAAATCCCTAAAAACCTAAAAAAAAAGTCAAGGCGGCCTAAATTTGTACTCTTTTTGAAGAACACTCCACGAGGAATCGAATGAGCCCCTTCCCCAGGTCCGTAGGTCAAGCCATTCTCGATCTATGGCCCGATTTATGGTGCCAACATTCGCGTTATATTGTTTATTATTGGTTTTGTGTTGATATCAGTAACCTACTGACTTAGTCATGTAGTGATGTAGTAATGTGGATACTGGAGTGAACTCCTAAAAGGCTTTGTAGCCGATACACGGGTTGAAGCATTCTGATAACCATTAAAAAAATTTAAAAAAAATCAAATTCTTTCACTGGGGTTTATTATTCAATTGGCTTGCGTTCATGATTTGAATTTCTTACTAAGCTTCAGAGTGTGCATGATTCGCAGGTGATAGAGCGATTATTGAATTTCAGGAGGCACACAAATATGATCAACTGATCAATCCAAATAGGTATTTTGGTTGAGAACAGATTTACGTGCTCTATGCATATCTCCTGAAATTCAATAATTGCTCTATCACCTGTGAAACGGGGACACTCCGAAGCTTAGTAGAAATTCAAATTATGAACGCAAGCCAATTGAATAATAAACCCCAGTGAAAGAATTTGCAGCGTTTTGTAGCTACAATACTAGAAATTATAAAATTGTAAAACTTCTATACTACAATGAGCATGTCAATATATACGTAGATATTGCGGATGGCATCTCCGATGAACGGCAATATCATCCGTGAGAAACTTTCGACTGAGAAAGTGAAATCAATCCATCATTTCAGTAATTTACTACGTACTGTCACCTGAAACGTCCAAGCCATTTCCCGACATCCACGAAGGTTGATTATTCAAGTTGACACGCTTACGTTTTCCACGTAGGCACCGTGAAAACTTTCTAGGAACTAAAAATAAAAGGCCACGTGATGGATGGAACCTCTACTCAAGCGCTTGGCACGAGGGAAACCAACAATTTCCAATCAATTGGACCTCTCTACGCTGCACTCCAACATTACAATTAGCCTCCCTACGTTCATACGGCAAATTCGCATCGGATCGTACTAGTCGTCATGATGATAGACTGTCTCATCGCTTTCCCTTTTATTTTGCGTTACCAAGGCATCGGGAAACATCCGGATAAGTCACTGCGAAACCCCTTGCTTACAATGAATAGCACTGAATATTCATGAGGAATAGCGTTCGCATTTGAAGTATCCATTGTACAACTCCTCAGCTCAATTGCACATCAATCAGATCGATGTTGTCATTAAGAAAAAACTTTGTCCTCCGTGACAATATTCTTTCTCAGTGAAATGATCGTAAGGGAAAATCTTCATAATCATTCCTAAAATAAAGTATATTTTGTTTCAGATATTCAATTTTTGGTCATTACAGTCCCAGTGAGTGTAACTTACCTCTCTTTAAGTGGAAACCTAATAAATCCTATGTATGCTTCGATAAATATCATACGAAATACCTCAATTAAATTGTAAAGACCGATAGGGAAAGCCTTGCAGAACTAAATATAAATATTTTACAACTGCTGTACAGTAAAATTAATGCTTTCAATTTCATCATAAATTCGTTTCATGTTTGAGGATCGACACAACACGAGTAACGCTCTGTAAAGACTGTGCGAGATGAAGCCAAAAGGCTGCAAATTCTTTCACTGGGGTTTATTATTCAATTGGCTTGCGTTCATGAATTGAATTTATATTAAGCTTTTGATTTTGCATGTTTCACAGGTGATAGAGCGAGTATTGAATTTCAGGAGGCACACAAATATGATCACCTGATCAATCCAATAGGTATTTTGGTTGAGAACAGATTTACGTGCACTATGCATATCTCCTGAAATTCAATAATCGCTCTATCACTTGTGAAACACGCACACTCCAAAGCTTAGTAGAAATCCAAATTATGAACGCAAGCCAATTGAATGATAAACCCCAGGAAAGAATTTGCTCTACAAAAAAATCGGCTACATAAGCCTTTTAGGAGAAATTTTTTCACTACAGTATCCACATTACTAAACCAATTTTCATCACTACGTCACTAGGTTACTGATATCAACACAAAAACAATAATAAACCAAAATAACACGAATGTTGGCACCATAAATCGGGCCATATCGGAAATGGTTTGACCTACGGACCTGGGGAGGGGCTCATTCGATTCTTCGTGGAGTGTTCTTCAAAAAGTTTACAAATTTAGGCAGCCTTGACTTTCTTTTAGGTTTTAAGGGATTTTACAAAACTTCGACAACCCTTAAAGGGCACTTTGAATTAAGTGAGAGAGCTGGCTCAAGAATTGGGACGTCGCCGGACCAACATGGATTTTTCCTGAATTTCATATCTTTTGCTCCAGCCGTTTGGGAGAAATCGTGTGTACGGCGTACAACGTACGGTAATTCTTATTGCAGATTCGGATTCTACACTGGATAAGCATCAAATCTTAAACATAAAATATCTTTCCAATAGTATCTAGTTTTATTATAAATATATCAAGAGCCCATTTTTTCTTGAATTACTTTCATTTTTATTACTTTGGATTAGAAGACGATTTCCTGATCAAATTAAGAGGGTTCTCGCATGAAAGTTAATTTTAGAATTATGATCCAGGAGCGAGAGATGCATACCAGTTGTAAGCATACTTACAATCTGAATCTCCACAAAGTACCTCTGGTCTACCGAAGAATTTAAAGAATACATAATGAATCAATTGCATACATTTTCCGTACGTCTACGGATGTCCACTTCGAAACCGTATGACCAGTGGTAATTTATATGATAAGCTGCCTCTCACAAGTTGTTAACCTTCCGAGCACAAGTTTGCGGTTCAACCCAGCAGCTCTAATGAAGCTGCCAAGTGAAGGAGGGGTACCAGAACCACGAACAAGGAAACGAGGGTGATCCATAGCTTTCATAATAGTTCTCAGACCGCGGGGACGAGATTTATGTGGAGCTATCAGGACCTGGGAAGCTCATGACGCTGAGAGGAATCTTGTTAAGTTCGCTGCCCCAGCCCGAGGATGACCACTGCTACACCTCCCTGATAAATAGGTGAAGGTGGGTTCCCTGCCTCCCAATCTCACGCCCGTCACATCTCTCGGGTTACAACAACGTTTCGACCTTCCTATTTTTCTCTTTCGAGAATAACCAGCGTAATTTGTAACTACTTGCCCCGAGTTACAAATTGACTTAGTAATTTATTTATGGGGAAACTTCGGCAACTCGGAAGTTCGTAATTATGCCGGAAAGGAGCCCGCACTTTCGCCGCTTGGTCGTACTCGCATATTCATAAGTAAGCCCTCAGGTCACATAAACTTACCCGACAAATGTTTATTCTTCAATACGCGGAAAACAAAAAAACATTTCATTCAACTCTGAAACAGTTTTTCCGAGTTCGACAGGAGGCGTTGTGGTTTTGGTCGGTTTTCCCCACATTGAAATGTAGCAGGAACAGTGGCGTGTATGCGACTACACCCAAACTTTCAACTGACTTGAGAGAAGTTGAGGAACCTTGAGAGGTTGCGAGAAAACATTTCGTACCAAGAATTTGGGAAATTTAATCTTATTCTTATCCTGATTGTTTCAACTGTACCAAGTATAAATCACTCTACTAGAATATTTGCTAATTTTTCTCAGCGTTTATAACTTGGGTATGTTTTAAATATTATGTTACTTATACTTGCTTAAGTTTTTTTTTTTTTTTTTTTTTTGGCTTCAAACGATTTATTTATTATGCCACACCATACAACATTTAAGATATTTTATATATATTTTACATTTTACAATTCAATATTGTTATCTTTAATGAATTTCACAATATGTTTATAAGTTTTTTGATTTGTTAAGATGTTGTTCATTCTAGTGGGTAGTGGTACTCCCTCTCGTACAAGGTTTGACATCAGCTCGACTCTTCGATCTGCATAACTGGAACATTTTAGAAGAATATGGTCACTATCTGCTATTTCCCGTTCCGCACATGAACAGCTTGGATTTTCACTGATATTTATTTTGTGCGGATGACTTGGGAGACGATGATGATTGAATCGTAATCGGCAAATCGTTTTTATATGATTGCGGTCCAAATTTCCTTCTTCAAACCAGATGGTTTTGGGTATACATTGTTGAATGTTCATGTAAAATTGTCCTTTATCTATATCGCATTCCCTGTATTCCCTCGCCCAATCTTCGTAAAGTTTCTCTTTGCTTTTCCTTCTCAAATCTTCTAAGCTGTGATAGTGTATCGTTTCTCCTGAGGTGATTGCTAATTTTGCTGCTCTATCCACTTCCTCGTTTTCGGGGATGCCTATATGACTTTTTACCCATACAAGGTCTGTCTGTATATTCCTGTCCTTCAATCGATATATCTCTTCTTTGATTTTCAATGATAAGATGTCTGTTGGTTTGGTAACTTTTTTTCAGGTGACTTAGAGAGCTCAGGTTGTCAGAAAAAATCGCTAGCGACTCAATTGGAAGAGAGGCTGCATATGTTATTGCCCTGTAAATGGCGTATAATTCCGCTGTGTATATGGATTCGTACTTTGTGAGTTTATAGCCGAATCTAGAATTGTTTTGAGGTCGTACACTGCACATCCCGAACCATCTATAGTTTTGGAGCCGTCCGTAAATAATTTATATGCGTTTCCATATTTTCCATTTATGAACTCATTATTAAAATGTGCAGCAGGATTTTGACTGTATTGTTCTTTTTTTGCTATATGCACCAATGTAGTTAATCTTGAAGCTGCTTTTACTGAAAATGTATACATTGGTACTTTCTCGTATTTTTCATTATGTGAAGTAAAATTGGCCAATTCGCAGAAAGCAATAGTAACTTAAATAGTTGCTTAAGTAGTCTTGTTTTTCAGTTGAAAGTACCACTTCAAACACTATTTGTAGGAATACTTGGTACTTAGTAAGTACATGATCATTTGAAAAATGTATAACTCCCGAAAGACATACATAATTATTATAGAAAGCATTATTTTCCATTTCTCCTATTTGGCGATTAATGACGGATATTGAAATAGCTGCCCGCACTTGCGGTAGAGGACAGTGATTTCTCTGGAGTAGTCAGATCCGGAAGAAATTAAAATCTAATCATACCAAGTTTGTCTGAAAGGGGGCATTAAGAGTGAAAAAAAAAACGAAGGAAGAGAGGAGGTGAAGAGGGTTTGAACCAGATGCTTCCCACTTTCTTCGCCGGTTTTCCAGGGTAAGTGGCAGGCGGGTCTCATCAGGAAGAGCTCACCTTATCTGAGCGACCCGAGTCCGGAGGTGATTAAGAAAGTGTCCCAACCATTAGTGTTCCGAGAGTTGAGTGCCCTTATTCCTCAGCTGAGCTCGACATATATATCGAAGTTTCGCCAGTGATGGGGGAAGATATAACTTTCCTCCTCCCTGATCAGTAGACATGCCTCAATTTCGAGTAGCTACACTGAAAAGTTTTACCTAATAACACTCACACCTCAATCCTTGCTATTCGTGGGTAATCTGCTAGTATATCAACAAAATCTGAGCTAAATTATAGTAAAAGTAAACCCTAATACTTTCATGGCATCTTGTGAGGTGATGGAATGGTATAGTTAACCCTTCCATTGAGCAGAATGCGATAATGCCCGCCACGCTCACAGGAAGACCCAGACAGCTTCAGGCGTCTGATTCCTCCCAAGGCGACGGATTCAAGAATTGGAAAGGGCCTGACTAACCATATCCATCACAATCTTTACATCTATTCATCCATAAAGCCACGTTGACATGTGATGTGTTTCCATATCTACTTCCCAATCAACTTGGCCGACTTTTTCTTGTCTACATCTTGATGATTTTCTGCAACTTAATCTTCTTCATTTTTCTATTTTTTAAAAATAGAATAACACTTTCCGTACAAAGACTTTGATCTATTTATGCATCTATTCGAACTTACGACCTGACAACTGACAACACAAATGATTTTTTTTTTTTATTGTCATTGGCATCAAAATACAAATTAACAAACATTTTGTAGAAGAAATAATAAAGTAGAAAATTGAAAAAAACTTTGGTTATTGGGAAGAACCCAGGAAATGAACGAAAATACGACTCTCTTAGAATTAAAAAAAATAAAGACGCCCACCAGAAAATAAGTTCCTGAGAACTTGTGCTATCCGGTGGAGTCGCAATCTATGGCACGGTCGTGGAAGTTTAGGCATAATCAGAACAAATTAAAAAGAACCCTCATAAAAACTAACGTATATCACTAAAAATTAAAAAATTATACTTTCATAGACACATTCAACTTCTTCTTAAAACTAGATAAATTATGAAAAGTTGACAAATTCAAATCGTTATCGTACAAAAATTTCAGCTCACCGACATACGCATTTCTTTTATAAAATTCGGTCTGAACCCTCTGCAACGAGATACCAGAATCAGCATAGCTCCTTGTTCTCAGAAAATTACGTACATCTTCCTCACAAATCCCAGTCTTATATACGTGGATGCATGAATGAAACAAGAAATTCGCTTAACAGTTTTAACCTCGAAATATTTATAAAGTTTCGCAGATGGGTACCTTGAAGATCTACCAAGAATAATTCTGATCAACTGGTTTTGCATGCATTGAACTTTACTTACATAAGATTTGCAAGCACCCCCCCATAATAAGATACCATACTTAATAATTGAATATGCCAAACCATAATAAATTAAACGCAGTTGTTTTTTAGATAAAAAATTTCTTGCTCCCTTAAACACAAAAAACAGCTTCCGCAATCGAGCAATAAGATAATCAATATGTGGCTTATAATTTAAGTGATGATCTATTACGACGCCAAGATATTTAGATTGCTCAATAAAAGGTATAGGATACAAGCACACTCACCATCATGACCAGTGCAGCATCTTGTTGGGCAAAACTTAATTCCATGGTATTGGGGGAAAGCTCTATTACCTACTCTAAAACGTAGATCTGAGGTTTTATCTAAATTCAATGCCATACAATTAGAATCGAACCCATCTTTTACCAAAAGTAGATTATTATTTACGGAATCTATCAAATGAGAGTAATTAAGAGAAATTATTAGTATCTGATTATTATTTGTGACAAATTATTGTATGTATCAATATAATCATTGCTTATCAACTAAGATTCGAATGAATTGGCTCTTGATCTACGTGCTGTGTTGATAAGTTCTATCTGTATCCAAGCATGGGCGAGTGGACTCGCAATGAGTATCTTCCTTAAATTAAATGGAATGACTTTTGCCAGCCTTAGTCAACTGCCCTCTCCAGCTCAGAAAGCACCCACGGTATTAAGACCGCCGTTGTTTCGGCCCTTGATTACACGAATTAACCTCCAAATATTCAGTTAACTGCTCAGAAAATAATTATGCTTATGAGTTATATCTTTAAGCACCTTTTAACCTGACTAACTTCAAAATTGGATTTTATACCGCAATTACAGCGCCTATTCCCCTCGTTGTAGAACCCTTATAAAAGGGATTCTGCGATATTGAACATTTTACCAACATACCAAAACTCAAGCCTTTCTAACAATTTTATGTTAATCTATATTTTATAGGGGGGGGGGGCTGCACTATTTAAGGATAAAGTATCACGTCGGTGTCATTCATGGGTGCAATGTGTGAGTTGAGAGGGAGAATGATGATATTGAGCCTAAACATCGTGATAGAGCGTGACGGAAATGCCTCTTATTTCGGAACAAAAGTTGTTACTGAACGTGAAACTTGTTCGATTTAAATCTTAACTTGAGAAATTATTCATTCATTGGGAACAATTTCGGTAATGGGTTGTGATATTTTGATTGTCACATACTTAAATCCCATTATGCGATCTAGAAACAAACAAAATTTTTATATAAACGGAGCTCTCAAACATATTCTGACATGAAAGAGTGTAGAATTAGTTTGAAAACATTATACTTATACATATTACTCTAATGTCTAATATATCAATGGGCAAGAAAAAGATACAGCACTAGGAGAAGAAGTTTTGTACCAGTACCAAATAAGTTTGATGTAGAAAGGCTATTCTTCTTCTTCAGTTAAGTTTGTAAGTCCATTAACTTAAGTACGTTTCTTCAAAAATGAGCCTAAGTTGCTTTTTATTGTGGTTTTAGTTAAGTATAGTGTGAATTTATTGTGTTGATTTGTTTATATCTGTTTACATTTACTCATTACTAAATGAGTACCCATTAATGTTTTCCAACAGTGTCTCTAGACTGTATGAAAGAGTCGAATTTTCGTTCATGATTCCAAATTAGTATGTTGATGATGTTTAGATTGCATTGGTTAAGCATGTGTTTGTTTTGACTGAACTTCTATGTAAGAAACTTACATCCTGAAATACATGAAATAGATAAATGAAATGAAAATGAGATAGTTAATACACACGTCTGCTATGTTGGAGGGGCAGAACGGCTCCCAAACATACTGTATCAAGGACGGACGTGTATAATTAGTTAAAAACGAAATCTAATTTTATGTTAGAGGGGAATTTTTTTTGGACTCCTTCCACGAAAAAAAATATTGATTTTACCCGATCTTGTTGAAAAACTACACATACAATATTACATACATAGTGTATGTGAGGTCAGGATTGAGTCGAGAGCCCAACTGATTCAAAGGATTCTCGTGACTGCATACGACAAAATCATAAACAGCTCCTAAAGCTCATAAAGGGTTGTTAGGCAGTTGAGAAGATGTGAGAGTGTCCCCATTCAATTCCGAAAAACTCAAGTGGGCCTGGAAAAACACGTATTTCGGCACTCAAACCTCATTTTCACAGTGAAACTCAATTACTACTACCAATTTGATTATCCATTACAAATATGACGTGTTAGCCCAGTTTTAAGAAGGTCTGCACAGTCTTTCTACAAAAGCTAATAGGAGTACAAATCATTTAGAAAAAAACGCTCCAAATTCTTCCACTGGGGTTTATTATTCAATTGGCTCGCGTTCATGATTTGAATTTCTACTAAGCTTGGAGTGTGTGTGTTTCACAGGTGATACAGTGATTATTGAATTTCAGGAGGCACACGAACATGATCAACTGAACAATCCAAATAAGCATTTTGGTTGAGAACAGATTTACGTGCTCTATGCATATCTCCTGAAATTTAATAATCGCTCTATCGCCTGTGAAACAGGGACACTCCAAGAGCTTTTTTTCCAAGAGCGATTACAATGGTTTATTATTGAATAATAAACCAAAAGGTAATTTCAAGATTTTGTTTTGGACTCTTTTTTCGCACCTTAATTCTGCTTCAAAAAATGTTTAGGCATTAAAAATACAGAAAACTCAACGCTCTTTCCAACCTTATCCTTAAATTTATTAAAACTTTGTGACTTCAAACTTCTCCAAGAAATAAGTACGTTGTCTTAACCAATTGGTGATTCAATAATAACAATGAACTTTCTAATGTAGTCCCTTCCCTAATAACCTTCTTTTATTGCGAGAGTTTGAATAAATGGAAAATTGAATGGTGACGAATCGTCCGTTTTTGTCTGTTGGCTCATCGAAGAACCGTGACGAAGCAGGGCAGTTCAAGTAATAGACTTCGAAAATGTATGCCTTGCGTTGAAATTGGGTTGAGAAGAGAACAGACAATGGTAATTCAATCAGTGATACCTCACATTGTACGTAATGAATGTCTTTTGTAACTAGAATCTTTTTCTTAGCCGGTAGCCGACGTGACCGAGTCGTTAGGATTGCGCCAGCGGGGGAGGACGGGAGCTCAATCGAAGCCGCCGCATGTGATGTTGTTCCCTGGGACCGGAGGACAGCGCTATTATGTGTGAAGGCCGAATTCCTCAGGTTGATGGAACTTTCTCTATTCATATCCTGCCTTTCGTAAGCTGAAGGCGTGTTATTTTTATAGGAATAACGATCACACGTTATTGATCGATCGATCTTAATAATAACACCGAAACGAGGCCTTCTTACTGACAAACTGTGTCATGTTATTCAGACCTTCTATCGAATTTGAAAACCGGATCAAAATTTAATTTCGGGATTCGGATCAATCTGGAGGCCATTGCGACAGCTGAGTCAATCGATACCCCATTAAACGGGCAACAATTTAATTGACTGTACGCTAAGTACAAGTCATTATAATTCCTGACGCATGCTCTCGCTTGATTGGACTATCTACTGTCTGGAACTCGATCGATATTTTTTCACAAAATCAATCAAAATAACTACATAAGCTATGCACATGTAGTGGTGTACACATGCCCCTCACCAGGTTACTGCAAGTATTCTCATCATGTAGGTACCTTAGGAATTAGGTCTACTTATGTGTGGATATTCGCAAAATTTGAGGTATGTAATTGATTAACTACGGATGGTAGATGATCATGTTTATTATTACAGCTTTTTATACCTTCTGGTAGATCAATGAAGAGTAAATGTTTTTTCAAATTGTTTTTTTATTATTCAATAATCCTAATTGTAATCGCTCTGTCTACCAATGTAGCGGAATCTGCAATTGTTTTCACTTTCGCCGAATGTGAAAATTTTCTCCCAAAATCAAAAATCTGAAATTTTCGAAAAATCCATCTTTTGACGCTCCGTTTTGAGCCACCTTTCTGAACAATTTAAAGTGCCCTTTGTGTCTGTCTGTCTGTCAAAATCCTTGAAAACCTCAAAACTACACGAAGTAAATAATCCGATTTGAAGAACATGATGAAATTTTCAGTAGGTCAAACCATTCCCGATTTGCCCGATTTGATGGTGCCAACATGGTGGTTTATTATTGTTTGTTTTAACCTAGTGAGTCCCCCGAATCGAGTTGTAGTGAATGTGGCACTGGCGCAAACGTGATCCTTGTTACGCGATACATGGGTTGAAGCATTCTGATATGCATGACCAATAATATATATGAATATTTTCAATATTATTCGGTTTGATGTGTTCATTGTCACCCTATAATTATTCAATTGCCCCTTGGATTAATAGTAGTAACTCCGGGAGTTCTTAATTGATAATAGTCAATAATAATTTTCAAAGATCTATACAGCCTGAAATGTTATGGATACGAGCCAATTGAATAATACCCCAGTGAAAGAATTTGCACTTGGCAGATTGATTTTCTGTTAGCAGTTGTCTGAGTCATAATATATACTCGTACGTTCAATTGTTCGTAAGCTAACCAATTCCATTTTTTATTCATTCTAATCGATTTTTGGAATTCGAATTTTAACTACATGTCACGCGTACCATTACTTATTCTTGTTGGTAAATGTCAAAGGTGCATTATCGAAGATAAATAACCAACAATTAACTTCTATCGAATGGTGAATATATTGTTTAACTTGTTGTTGATTGATATCGTTTGTCTTGTCTTATTACTCTTCATTCTGCGTAAAGATGCAGTTAAGCTGTCCTTCGCACACACCAATTCACGTGATTCCCTATTTCCTGGGAATATCCACTAGATTTAGTTGTTTGTGTTCGAGACCTCCGTGTACACAGTACGCGATGAGCTCAAATCCCCTGAGCTTATTTCCATACCAATTACACAGTCAAGCTGGCTACTCCCCTCTAAGACTCAGTTACCGTATTTACATTTCCAGAGGTGGGTGGTCTCCGATAGCATTAAAACCTAAACCATGTCTGTCAATGATCTCACCGGGCCAGTCGAAGACCACAAGATTTTCCCTTAGTATCGGTGGCTCTCTTTCAGGCGCTGATTAAACGCAATCAAGGACTCCCGCAGGGGCAAACGGCCCTCCGCTAATGTGCCTTCAGACAGTAGAAACGTTTGCAAAGGGGATTCGTTATCAGGCTTTCATCCCAGACCATTGTGAGACTTGCTCATTATGGCTTCGGCAACCGAACTGAGAGCTGGCGAGTCCTTTCAAGATATCCCCAATACGCCGCAGTTGCCCCTTGTCAATCTCGCTAACTGATGTCAATGACAACGAAATAAGAGTAATATCACAGGTAGACACTAATTCATCTTTCCTTTAATTAACTGCGACCTTTGTGTAAAACGTCAACTATCACAGATTTTATTAATTTATATAAGAATTGCCCTTTTCCTTAGAAAGCTTTGGGAATTTTAATCGCTTCAACATAAATAAACATTTTTTAAATTGACGCCTTCTTTCATTTTTATTTCTTGTTCCTCTTTATTTTGTAAAATCATGAATAGGAAACCATTATTTCGAATTGGAAATTTGGTTTGAGTGAAACCACTGAGATACCAGAAAAAAAGTGGGTGTGGCACATAGCTTCCTCGTATCCATAACATGACTGTATAGATCATTGAAAATTATCTCGAGGCTAAAACTTCATTTTCTCTTTATTACTCACGAGGACCATCTTTACATCAGTCCGAACAATCCCTGAAAATTTCATCGAAATCAGTCATGAACTCCCGGAGTTATGCTTGTGGCAAGGATTTCACGTTTGCGCATGCGTAGAGGCTACTATTGATCCGGGGGTCATGAAACTCATAGGGGACCATCTACACATCAAATCGAACAATCCCTGAAAATGTCATCGAAATTGGTCAAGAACTCCCGGAGTTATGCGCGTAACAAGGATTTCGTTTGCGCATGCGCAGAGACTAATATTGATCCGGTGGTCATGAAACTTATAGAAGGACCATCTACACATCAAACCGAACAATCCCTGAAAATTTCACCAAAATCGGACTATAACTTCGTGTAGTTTTGCCCGTAACAAGGATTTGCTGACAGACAGACAGATACACAGACGGACAGACACACAGACAGACACGGAACCAAAATTGTTCAGAAAGGTCTAAAACGCAAAATGCGAGTGGAATTTTTGATTTTGGAGACAAAAAAATTTTCACATTCCGAAAGTGAAAACAATGCTTCCGCTACCTTGGTAGACTCGGAAGCAATAAATAGGATAAGGGCACCATTCAGCCACTGACGGTGTTTCTTGCCGAACAAAACCGAATTAAAGTTCATTTCTAATCCCTTTTTCTTGAAATCTAAACCTTCCAAAATTCCAATCTAGTGTTGATCGTTCACATTTTCCGTTTACAGGCCTGTTTTTAAACAATTTTCTCAACAAGTCAATTGCACAAGGTATTTGCACCAGATATGTTGAACGAAGCATCACTTCCTCTTGTACTAAAAAACACAACAGCAGACAAAATATTCTGTTTTTTTCCAAAGACCCTCCATTATGCCAAAATACATGTGTAACGGGCAGGTAATCTGTTATGAAGAGTCTGCACCTGTTTAACTAGGGCAATCTAAGAGTTTTTTTCAGGTTTTCAATTGGTTTTGATGTATAGCCAGATTCATCACTAATGGTCCTCAAGTTGTAAGAGGGGTATTGACAGCCTGAGGTGAGAAGCGGTGAATGATAAAGCTATAAACCTCCAAATAATACTTAGATTCTAATCTTTGTGGAAAAAATAAAGGAAATTATTTTTAATTTGTTACATTTCAGATCTATAAAGAAGTGAATTGGAAAGGTGATCACGGTGTTTATACGACAAGATGGCGTTTAAAATGTATCTATAAAAGAGGTACATACCAAATTTCCTTCGCACATAAATGAACTCATGAAAAGTTGGAGTTGGGAATATTTTAATAACTAACTTTATTCACTAAACATCATAAGTCATGAATGATTGTTAGAAAACCAGATCCTCTGGAGACCACAATAGAGATTCCGAACTAAAAGGTTGAACACGAAAGAACGCGATCAACGTTCCTTCAATCATACATCTTACCACCTGTAAACACAGATCAGACTAACTGCAAATATTTTTCAATCAAATTTTTCAGATGCATTTTCTAAAAGATTAGGTATGTTCAGGTGTATCTGAAATGTTTTTAGATCATACGAATTTTTAAATATTTAGGTCATTACCACTTGAAAACCACAATTGCCGTTACCTCATTGTCCGATAATCCCGTTCTTATGTGAAAATATTTAAAGCCTTTAATGGACTCCAAATTCCCCAAGCTGCTTTGCACCGTGGGTTTTTCCCAAGCCACCCTTTTTCTGGCAAACGGTCAGTCACCCGTAGTCTCAACCCTAGCAGCCTGGGGTTTCCCGGGGTAGTTGTAACCCCGTTCCTGATTGGTTTCTACTATCCCCCTCTCTCTGCTCCCCGCGATTCCCCACTCTAAATTTTCTTCACTTCCCCTCCAAACAAAATTTTCCCGTTTTTTGGTTAACAGAATCTGGAGTTCTCTCCTTCGTTGTAGCCGGGCTCTTTCACCCTTGTTAACTTGACCGACTTCATATCATAGTTATCAAAGTGACTTCATTTGCCTAACTACGTAGTGGCAAAGCAGCATATTTTGTGATATTGTTGGCTACCCGCGAAACCGCAACTTTGGCAGAAGCGCCCTAAGGTTTTATTCAACAACACCTGTATTTATTTGATTGGTTCACTGTATCGACGAATACTAATTGAATTGTGTATTTCCATACTCGTTGATTGAGCATGTACGCATTGATTTGAAATACAGCCTCCATCAGTTAACTGCACAACCGTTTATATCTTCCTTGGGTTCACTTTAACAAGGTATTTTGGTTCAAATTTAACTATACTGTATTTCATGAGGTTAACTGCATGTTGTAAAACTGATTGATTTTAATAATACAGTCACTGTTGATCGTCGTTCCTTCGGTATCAACAACAAAATATTTCGCACTGTAGAATTAGAACCGGTTTACACGGAATAATGCCACTAGTTAGAGCGACATTCATCCCTTGAAAAAGCTATCCCCTTGCAGTTATACTTTTTTTTTTCGCATGCTATCGCACGGTAACAATGCATCTACTAGGTTCATTGAAAAGAACCGGGAGTGGCACAGTTACCTAACGGGATGGGCAGACCTGAATTGAAATCCAAGACTGCAAGCTCCTTCGGGCAGTCGAGCGTGTAAGAGATATAAATATATGTGAAAGGTTTACATAACCGGTGGGCCTCTATGCCTCGTTCCCACACTTGAAGAAGTGCAATCGAGGATCGGTACCCACTTTGTGGCGCGGGCCGTGGCGCCTGAAGTATGCTCGCCTTTCAGAGGATGCGGGTCAACAGTTTTAACCTTAACAGAGCTCGGTAAACCCATTCGGCCTAAAATGCTAGATTGGAACCTTTACGGCGTACATTTCTTCGCTATTTTACGGTCTATTGGAACACGGTAGCATTGACGTTAGACAGGTGACTGCTACCAATGAACAGAAAATAAAGAGATCGCGAATATAGATAGAACTGTGGGTTCTTAGTGGTCCACAGATGGTCTTCTATAAAATCAAAGGGTCAGTATCTGGATCCCTTACATCCATAGCTAGATTCCTAATCTTCAAATGTCACTCGTGTTCAGAGATTGTTCCTGAGAGCTGTGGATGGTTTAAAGACTGGTCTTTTTAATCCAGTTAAACGATTTGTTCAGGGCTGCTGGATTTATCAACGAGGTACCAAGGTTATTTAGGCTGTCTGATCTCGTCATTCGGTGTATGAACCGACCGAAGAGGTTTTGTCGTTGCAATATGCTATCGTCCCATTGAAAATTGCTATAGTGCATCCTCCAGTTATTTTTGAAACACCTTATTGATTGAAAAAACGCTGCCAATTCTTCCACTGGGGTTTATTATTCAATTGGTTTGCGTTCATGATTTGAATCTCTACTAAGCTTTGGAGTGTGCGTGTTTCACAGGTGATAGAGTGATTATTGAATTTCAGGAGGCACACGAACATGATCAACTGAACAATCCAAATAGGTATTTTGGTTGAGAACAGATTTACGTGCTCTATGCATATCTCCCCAGTGGAAGAATTTGCAACGTTTTTTATGGTTATCAGAATGCTTCAACCCTTGTATCGGCTAAAAAGCCTTTTAGGAGTTCACTCCAGTATCCACATTACTACATGACTACACCACTACGTCAATAGGTTACTGATAGCAACACAAAAACAATAATAAACCAAAATAACGCGAATGTTGTCACCATAAATCGGGCCATAGATCAGGAATAGTTTGACCTACGGACCTGGGAGGGGCTCATTCGATTCCTCATGGTATGTTCTTCAAAATGAGAACAAATTTAGGCCGCTTCGACTTGTTTTGAAGCTTTTAGGGATTTTACAATACTTTGACAGCCCTTAAAGAGCACTTTAAATTAAGTGAGAAAGCTGGCTCAAGAATTGGGGCGTCGTCGGACCAAGATGGATTTTTCCTGAGAATTGCAGATCTTTTGCTCTAGCCGTTTGGGAGAAATCGTGCGTACGACGTACGGCTGACGGACGGAAAAATTTTTATTGCAGATTCGGATTCTACACCCTTTGAAACGTAAACCATGAAATTTTCAGCGGGGGGTTAGACTTTTTTTTTTCAAGAGCGATTACAATGGTTTATTATTGAATAATAAACCAAAATACGTACTACTATTTTTTTTTCAACTGTTATAAATCCAAAGCTTCTTTATCAACTATAATGTTGAAAAGAAGTGATACTGAAAGTATCCGAACAAAAATTACATCCTTCAATTCTTTTTTGTTACTTAGTAAATTATCACTGCGAAGGATTGTCAAAGCTTTAAATATAAAATCATTGTTTCAAGTAATTTTCAGTTAATTTTCCGCTATCTCATTGAACAACAAATGATGTATCATCGTCAAAATGTAGGATATAAGAAATTGTTTCCCATGTACGAGCGAGTTTTACAGTTACAGCACCTTTCAACTCCCTTTGCACACAGAATATTTCTTTGTATGATTGGAAAATACGACATCCTTCTAAAATCAAAAATCACTTAATTATTCTTCCATTAACCATAACGTAGTACCAACTTGGCGTGCTCTTCATGAAGAAACCTCTCCGAAGTGAATGCCGTATACAAGTTGGGAGAAAAAACGCTCTCATGCCCGTCAATGGAACGAGGAATATGGATTTGTCTGAGTCTGGGTGGCAGGGGAACGCCACCGCGAACTTCTCTTGGACAAGTGCACTTCCTGATCTCAAGTGTCATCATCCCGCCCTGACTCACCTTACCCATGAATTATTGAACGGAGTTCATCCTCCGTTCCTTTCAGGGACTCGCCGTGATAGCCGCTCCTTCCATATCATCACCACCGAGGGTGATTTGGAGGGGGGAAAAACAACATCCCGACGCACAACTCAAATGATGGTCTTTTATTCGCAATCATACTGCCATCCGATCATTATTCAAAACGATCGCTAGAATTTCCACGGCTTTTAATGGAACAAAATGGTTTATTCATGAATTTTAAAGGAACCAGATATTTTTGCTTCAAATGAGTGTATGATCACTGGTCACGCTCCAAGTTTAAAACAAACTCTATGGTATATCAAGGTCTCTATTACTACCAAAATTTGGTAGTATTTAATACAATGCGTGATTTTAGTGGCAAAATCACGAATAAAAACATTTAATGCCTCCAACAATGTTCAAATGTCATTATAACTCTTATCACCACCAATAATTTGTTTTCAGACTGGTTGGTTTATTATTCAATAATAAACCATTGTAATCGCTCTGGGAAAAAAAATTCTAACCCCCCCTGAAAATTTCATGGTTTACGTTTTAAAGGGTGTAGAATCCGAATCTGCAATAAAAAATTTTCCGTCCGTACGCCGTACGCACGATCTCCGAAACGGCTGGAGCAAAAAATCTGAAATTTTCAGGAAAAATCCATCTTGGTCCGACGGCGCCCCAATTCTTGAGCCAGCTCTCTCACTCAATTTAAAGTGTCCTTTAAGGGCTGTCAAAGTTTTGTAAAATCCCTAAAAACCTCGTAACAAGTCGAATCGGCCTAAATATTTACCTATTTGAAGAACATACCATGAGGAATCGAATGAGACCCTCCCCACGTCCGTAGGTCAAACCATTCCCGATGTATGGCCCGATTTATGGTGCCAACATTTGCGTTTTTTGGGTTATTATTGTTTGTTTGTAACATAGTGATGCCGATAGCGTCGAGTTGTAGTGAATGTGGATACTGGAGTGATAGCCAATGTGGATACTTGCAGTTTGTAGGGTTGAAGCATTCTGATATGCATGAAACGCTGATAATATATAGGTAAATATTATTCAATATTATTACTGGGGTTTATTATTCAATATTATTACTGGGGTAAATAAGTATCCTTTCACCTGTAAAACACGCACACTCCAAAGCTTAGTAGAAATTCAAATCATGAACGCAAGCCAATTGAATAATAAAACCCAGTGAAAGAATTTGCAGCGTTTTAAATGGGTTTAGTAGAAATATAGGACCGAATGGCGAATACAGTCAATTGGAGGGAACAAAACAAAATGTAGTGACGCAAAAAATTTAGATTCTAAAAGATTCGAATACGAAGGTAGCTCACAGAAAAGTAGAATGTTTGGCGGTCACCTCGCCCGACGTTATCGGCGTGTATCTGACACTCCCACAAGTTCTGAATACGAAAACCTTCCCCTCACCACTTCACTTTGTTAAACCGGGCCCGTAAAACTATTTATATTATTGCCTCTCGCCTAGATCCCCAGGGTCGGATAAAAATGCTAGAAGGAAAAAAAATCGTTCTTCAGTCACCACCAGGAATTTCAATGGGACCCGCCAGACTTGAATTCGACAAGATTAATATGGAAGCTGAGCTTGTTATCTAATAATAATAAACAATCAAAGAAACTCGTGAAATCTGTCTGCAGCTTATTGAACTTTCTTTTCTTTCAATAAGGAAATTAGTTATCAATTAGAAACATCTTTAAAAAACCGTTTCGTGACCCTCAAGTAGACGATGTATGATTAATTCGTCCATACATTCACGCTTCAGGTTGGTACAGAAATTTGAACAATTTGAATAATTACAAACCAATGAGATGAACACCCAGTTAGCAGGACACTGAAGACAGGTTTCCCAGTGGTTGGTTTGTGAGTGTTTGAATGAAAGAATTTGTCTCATTCTTATATAACTCGAAACCAATCAGCATATATGTTCAAATACATATTAATGGATATTGAGAATCGCCCGGCCTTTAAGTACCATACAATCCCACCAATCACAAGAATAATGATATCTCATACAACAGCAAGAAATATCTTCAACGCGTCAGCTGCAGATTACGGACCACGAAGACAGGGGTTGTTGATTATAACTACAGGAATTGAGAACAGGTGAACTGACAAATTTCTCCCACTCAATAACTTATTTATTCTGCAAAACACAGAAGGAAATTATCCTGATGAACTAGCACCGTAAATGTCAAATGCTCTTCTCAGACGGAAGAAGCTTTGGGATACCTCCAAAATTCAGATGTTTGCGGTAATTCTTACCATACCAATACCTGAGTATTTGTATACGGTGGTCAGGGACAGATCGCAATCAATCTCACGGAACAGGTGAAAAAGAGTCTTTTATATTGTTCAACCCAGGGCTTTGAACCCTTTTAAAACTCCTAATTTCTCGATCATTGTTAGGTTTCCAATATTAAGCAGCGTAAGAACTGCAATTCCTTATTTTTCTCCCCGATTACCAGGTCAAATTTGTATTAATCCTTTGACCACTTCACCAACTCCTTATCCTATTTTCGCACATAACGATACAACTTGGAAATTCTTTGCATTCGGTCAAAGCCTTTTCCATTCACTCCTTCGGAAACCAAAAGTCCAATGAAATACTGGTTTTCCCCTGTGAAAATTAGCTAGATGCATTACAAGTTTCAATAGCTCCCCTATTTACCGTCAACTCTCCCTTCTCCGGTACATTTTTGGAGGCGTTACCAATACCGAAGCGATAATTTGTGTGAAACATCTAGTTTAAGAGACTTACTTCCTAGCTCTAGTTAACAGATCTTCTTAAATCAAACCTTTTTGTATCCATTGTTTCAATTCCTTAAGTTAATTTAATCTGTGAATCCAATAGTGTGATAATTCAAATAAAGTACTGTCGGGTGTGTGTTTTCGAAAATGGTGTTTTCTACTGCTACCCCACCGACAAGGCATAGACGTACACTCCGTACACCCACTTTGCTTTTTACGTATATTGTAGCTGCTTCTCACAAACCTTGAAAAACAGGATACTAATTGTATGAATGTATTCACAGACATCCTTGATGATGAATTTCAAGTCAACCAACTTTTCAACTGAACAAACCAGGCGAAATTGACAACAGACGTTAACGAATTCATTTTTATCAGGGCAAAAAAGTGTTCATACAGTCCAAAGAACAGCATAAATCGAGCTCAAAAAATGGAATAATAGCTCGTGTGGCCTTCCTCGTTTCTTGACAACTTCCAACGAACGGAACTTCATCGAATCGACGAGCTTTTCAACCAAGATGTCTAACGGCACTTGTTCAGATCATACCAACCAACATCAAACAACAAATACCAACAACAAAACAATAACAATACACAACACATACAGTAATAATAACAAATCATAGATATCTTTAATAAATTGCCAGCTTTTGAGCGTCTATAACATTTGTCACAGGCACACACACTGAGTCACACAGCTATAGTTTTTTCCCCTCCCTTGGTCTTAGATCGGTCTAGAATGGATTTGTATTCAGCTATTCTTTTCATTTATTTATTTTAAATGCTTGGGTTGTGACCCACCCCCCAGAATCAATCAATTCGTCTCCGCAAAAATGCTGAATCGCAATTTTCATTATTCTAGACCTCTGATAGTTGTTTTCGCGGGTGGGAAGAGTCTTGATTGATCCTGTACCGATTCAGATGAGCTCCAGTTTGCTTTTGGAGACTTTGTTTCTTCTATTCTTGTGTAAACATGCGAATTAGCTTCCCTGGATAAATGAAAAGAGTAAACATTTTTGAGGTGTACGGGGACATTTGTTACTGAGTGTATATAAGGTCAGTGACAACTATCACTACTTTCTCTGAATAAGTGTTATAGTGCGAGCCACTAGTTACAGCCTCTGAACCAATGAGGAAAACCTGTTTCCCACTTGATATATCAAACCTCCTTGACGTTGATGCTGTTAGTCTGTTATCGCGGAGTAGCCAAGTCTTGGAGTTTTCCGCCCATGAACATTGTTTTTCACTCGGTGGGAATCCGCAATTGACATTCACAAAACGAATACAGTACTCTACCACAACTGAGTAAACAAATTATGAATAATGTACGGAGCAGAATGGAGGGATGAGAGGAACTAGGGGGGAGAAGGCGCCTCCGAGACGAGGAACGACGAATACTCAGCTACGAACAACTCAATCCATCGTGATGAGTGTCCTTGTTATCGAAAAACTACAGTTGGTTCGTTGTTTTTGCTATTGGTCGTTCTTTCGTTTGGCCTTGTATCAACCCTAAAGAATCTTCAGTGTTGTGTTTGGGCAGTGAATTGAAACAATGATTAAACAAGCCTTCCGCCCATCCCACTCCCAACATAACAACGTCCAGAAGTGATAGGGCTGATATCAGATCTTCCTCGCTATGTTCATTAATATACCGGACCCCCAGGCGCCGCACGGTGAGATTGCTTTACATTTTTGTACATGTAAGCTACAGGTAAGTTATTTTATTTTTTTCGATCGCCAAAGGGTTGTATTATCGACGTACTCTCCTGTGCCCCCTTATTAACTCGTATTTATTTGCGGGATGGGGACGGGAATTGTTGTTTTACTTCCGAAATCCCTCTATAGTTGTTATTAATTCCCCTCATTCTCATTCTACTAGATTTATATTTCTTCAAAATGTCGCTAATCCCAGAATAAACTTAAGTCTGACCTCCAGAAGTCCACAATATCTAATATATCTTATTTATAATTCTCTGCCAGCACATCTTAGGCAACCAAATGATCTGACTCGTGCTGCTTACAAAAGACTAATTTTTACCTGTCTAATAAACATAGGGCCGGCGAATGCTGAAAAAAGATCGAAAAGTGGCTACGTGTAACAATCATTCTCACCAAATTTGTATTTTGTTTCTACTCCTTAGATGGCTTTCTTAGTGGTAGTAGGTACCTATGTATCCATAGTGCAATCAATATTAGGGAAACCACTGCAATATGATTTTTCGGACCTTTCCTGTTTACTGCCCACCACGGCGCATCTTTCCTGTTATCTGCCCACCAATGCCCGCCAGCCTTCGAGCAATGTTTCTTAGATATGTTTCTCATATATATTCATAGTTTCTTTATTGGTTTCATTGTTTTTGGATTGAAATGAATTCGGGTCGTTTGGCGAGAGAACAGGAGCACACACGCAATAGAGAGTTTGTGGTGCAAGGCGAAAGCAAGAAACTGAAACAGTGGGGAACACATCGAGCCTTACTAGACAGTTATTTAAGTGAATTTATGTGGAGGTATTCATTGAAATAGTGGATCCGTTAGACTCAATTTGGAGGAAATTATACAATGCCACCTCCGACCACCATTAATTGATATCTTCTTATCCTGACACTTCTTTGAATGGACTGACATGAATAATAATTATTTTTTGCATTATTTAGCAATTGTTGTTATGACATTATTCGTAAATTAGAATATTTTCTCTTTAATTTAACATTTTTCTCTTTTTTTCCCTTTCATATTCTTTTGGCGGGCATTGGTGGGCAGATAACAGGAAAGATGCGCCGCGGTGGGCAGTAAACAGGAAAGGTCCGATTTTTCTTTGTTTTTTTAACAATGAGAGGTTTGTTTTTCCTTTTCTTTAGCTAGTACTTAATTTTCTGTAGACGTGAAGTAACTCTAGCCCGTCAATACAGGCTTGCCTACCGACGGGCTATATTTTTCCACAATTGTATTACACCAGCATTGTTTTTTGGATTGAAATGAATAACTCTCTTAAAAAAATAATATAATAATAATTGTGAAAACATTATATATTTTCAATCATGTCTCCCTTCAGGGTGGGAAATTATATTCAATCAATGTTCCTAATTATGTCCAATTGATTTCCAAGTTTACATAAGAAGATCCAAATTACATCAACCTTCAGATGTAAACCAAAGTAAACAAAATCTTGTCAAATTAAAACAGAAGTTATGAAACAAATGAGTAATGATTAAAATAATGTGTGTTGTTTGTTATTCAACCAATTTTATTAAATAAACTATAATATACACATATTTTTAATGACTGATAATGCCTATTTGGACTTATGGCATCCAAATATGGGGCTGTACAGCAAAATCTAACGTGCAAATGATTCAAACTTTCCAAAATAAAGTACTGAGGTGTGCAGTAAACGTTTCCCTTGCAGGCCGGATTTTCGTTAAATTCGTTCCTCACATTTACCTTCACAGGTTAGGCTTACTGTTTTAACCAAGGTAGCCTTACCGCTTCATTAATACAGAACCAATGAACTATGATTAGGTAGATGATGAACTGTATGTTTCAAGCAGAAAATGTCAGTAAAATCTCCTTTGACGTTCTGAAAGAAGGGACTTACGAATTATAAGGGATCTCGGAACGTGAGATGAGACTCAGTTTTCAGTTCAGATGCCCTCGGACCTTCCTCCTGAATCATGAAACCACCCTTTAGAATGAAGTCACGCCGAACGTCAGTGTCGGGATTCAACAATCAAATGTTCCCATCAAAAACGAGATAACTTATTGTCACGCCCGCGCATCCGCCATACAGTGGTTCCAAATGTCAGTTTGCCTGAGACCAATTCTTGCTCCCTATGTAGGTATACCTAACTTTATGAGGAACTTAGGTCAATTAGGCCTCTAAAACGTGAAATTGATATTTCAACATATTTCAGAGGAAACCTAACATTTATCCAATACTTATAGAAAATAACCATTTTCATAAAAGTCGAAATCCTATTTAAAAGTTACTTAAAAAAAGATGAATACTTCAACTAGATTGGACGAAAAACGCTGCGAATTCTTTCACTGGGGTTATCATTCAATTTCATTAATTACGCTTGCATTCATGATTTGGATTTCTACTAAGCTTTGGAGTGTGCCTGTTTCACAGGTGATAGAGCGATTATTGAATTTCAGGAGATATGCATAGAGCACGTAAATCTGTTCTCAACCAAAATACCCATTTGGATTGATCAGTTGATCATATTTGTGTGCCTCCTGAAATTCAATAATCGCTCTATCACTTCAAACACTCCAAAGCTTAGTAGAAATTCAAATCATGAACGCAAGCCAATTGAATAATAAACCCCAGTGAAAGAATTTGCAGCGTTTCATGCATATCAGAATGCTTCAACCCGTGTATCGTCTACAAAGCCTCTTAGGAGTTCACTCCAGTATCCACATTACTGCATCACTACATCACTATCACTAGGTTACTGATATCAAAACAAAAACAATATTAAACCAAAATAACGCAAATGTTGGCACCATAAATCGGACCATACATCGGGAATGGTTTGACCTACGGACCTGGCGAGGGGCTCATTCGATTCCTCATGGGAAGTTCTTCATTAAAGTCCTTGACTTATTTTGAGGTTTTTAGGGATTTTACAAAACTTTGACAACCCTTAAAAGGCACTTTAAATTAAGTGAGAGTGCTGGCGTAAAGAATTGGGGCGTTGTCGGACCAATATTGATTTTTCCTGAAAATTTCAGATTTTTTGCTCCAGCCGTTTGGGAGAAATCGTGCGTACGGCGTACGGCAGACGGACGGAAAAATTTTTATTGCAGATTTCAATTCTACACCCTTTGAAACGTGAACCATGAAATTTTAAGGGGGGGGGGGGGGGGGTTCAAATTGTTTTTCCTAGAGCGATTATGTTTTATTATTGAATAATAAACCAAAAACAGCAAACGTTTGCTCGAATTGCCTAAATCTCGATTATCAGCAAACTTGTTTTTTAACCTGGCCCTTCAGATTTTAGCGATGGGATCCCCCATCGAAAAGTGAGACCAAATGACGTCACAAAGGTAGCGCCTATAATTAATTGCCCTATTACACCTGTCGGTAGATTCATTACAAACGATGCACTCTCACAATCACCTCCTTCATCCTTTCTTGGCGGCATCTTGTATACTTAATTTATACAAAATTCTTGTTCTCACATAAATACACTTTTTTGAACCCTTTATTTGGATCCAACTACTTGGAAAAATTACTTTTCTTTAGAATTCAAATCATTCATCGTTCCAACGTCCATTTTCGCGTATCGTACAGGCAGGAAACAGTTGAAAGTATCACTTGATGCCAACATTCGGCCACCATTATTGGTGCTAACTTCCCTTAACGTTTCCAGTTTGTACGATTTGTTAAGCTCCAGCTCTTCCAGTTCCAACATTGGGTTTTGGAGATCTCCGCAAACGAGTTCTCAGTATTCAACGAGTTCATGACAGCGAAGGAAGATGTATCTTATATACTACGGTTAGAGGAAAAACCTGAAGGGCCAGGTAAATCACATTTCAGCAGTTAGGCTTCAAGTGAAAAGCACCCGGGGGTGCAGGGGGCGAAGCCCCCGCCGAGGAAAGGAGCGCCGAGTTTTTTTTTTTTTTTTTTTTTTTTTTTTTTTTTGTTTTTTAGGGCCAAAAGTTGATATTTTACTAAAAAATTTCATGAAAAAAACACAGATCGGGATGAATTTGATCATTATTGTTCACAAAATAAGATCAAACTTCTGACAGACTAACTTTTAACGAGTAATTTTTGTGCAACAATGTTTTCAATGTTACATTGCACTTTAAAGTAATTTTTTTTCTTTTAAATCTAAACGTATTTTTCTTCTAATTTCCAAACTCTGTTCTTGTTTAGAAACTTTCTTCTTCAACGGTAAGAACGATTTGTCGTTTAGATTGTCAAGAATTACACAAATTTGAGCTTTTGAAAACTATTGTTACGTCCAGTCGAAGTATTGAGATCACCTGATCGATTTTCATATGTTTATTTTCAATGATTTTCGAAACCACGGTTAATAAATTTACTTTGAAATTGGGATTTGATCGTGTTTGATTTTCTCAAATTAATTTATTTGTCTCAAATTAATATATTTGTGCACGGTGAGCAATTACGTTAGGTGAAGATCGGATTCCAGTCACAACACCTGGCATCTCGAAGCCTTACAGCAAAAGGTGGAGAACATTTATTACTGGATGGATTCTACAGTAGTTCTAACTTGGTTACAAGATCCTAATCCATGGAACACATTCGTTGGTAATAGAGTTAAGGAAATTCGACAGATATCCCGAATTAGACAATGAAGGCACGTACCTGGAAAGGTCAATCCCGCCGATCTACCCTCTCGAGGTTGTGGAGGAACAATTTGATTCAAGTTGTCAAAAACACGAAACACTTTCCCAACGCATCAGAAATTTGTAACATTAATAATATTTCATTGGCAAGAAATAATCTACTTGATTTTTTTTTTTTTTTTTTTTTAGAAGAGTTGAAACAATGGAACATTTTTTCTTAATATGTGAGTCTTGGAGGAGGCCATAAATCAAGTTCCACCTGCGCTGAGGATCTGAGGCAGCTAGAGACGGGAGTTGATATTTAAAGTTGCACTTTTCTGCGACCGGACTTTCACTGCACTTGAACCCCGCTGGCCGGAGCCACTGATGACACGCCGAGAGGTCTGTGGCGCTATAGGGCAAGTCGTGCCGTCGGTTCCAACGAGAGTTACGACTTTTTTAAGGGTTTCATCTCCTTTGCTGAGCTGTCAATGCGATAGAAACCGGTAGATAGCTCAAAACACAATAATGTTTTGTAAAATAAAATATTATTCTGTCATGAGCTATCTATTGGTTACCATCTAAAGGTAATGCCAAATTATGACGCTTCGAACACTGGAGGAAAGGTATCACGAACAACATTTTGAATTGTTTTGAATTTAATTATTATGATTATTATATTTAATATATATGTGTGAAATCCGTCGTATAAATGCCTATCCATTCTATAGAACTACTACACAATGACTGTGGGCTCTTAGCAAATGTGCAAAATACGTTCATTCAGT
Source organism: Creontiades dilutus (assembly GCA_031894815.1). NCBI lineage: Eukaryota > Metazoa > Arthropoda > Insecta > Hemiptera > Miridae > Creontiades > Creontiades dilutus. The sequence goes on from JAVIWC010009583.1 coordinate 989,360, forward strand.
GCTCTTCAGTTCCTGTCCAATCGTGTCCGTTCATGAAAAAACATAGCATGACTGCAATTAAAATTTTATTGGCAAAACATTTGGATTAGAATGAATGGAAATAATAACCCAAAAAATATTGAAAAAGAAAAATGATTGCGTTTACCAGAGAATGCAGCGGGAGGGGGGGGGGCGAAGGGATATTGAGCAATTAACTGGGAAATGTTTGATCAGGAAGTTAACCTACTTCTTTTCAATAATTTAATTGGTATTGAAGTTCTTTAGTTAGAAACCATTTAATTAATTACCCAAGACTAGCCAATGTGTGAAAAAATTTAAAAAATGAAGAAATAATACGCATTGAGTAAAAAAGACTCTTCTTTATATAGAACGACTAGTCATTATATATAATGCTGGCATTATACACGTTGACTATGGCTTATACACCAATGCATATGGTCCATTATAATAGATATAATCAGTTCATTGACAGTAAACCTAGTGTTTACCGCAACGTAGCAGCATAAGGCACTAATATGCTACTGTTTTTTTTATACTTTTGTTAACTAATGAAGGAATATCCAAAAATTATTTAGTAAAGTAGATAACTGTTTAGCACATAACTAGCGAAAGCTTTTTATGAGAAAATAAAATCGAACTTCTATTTTTCGCTACTTAATTAATCATGAATCCCTCAATTTCCACATCATTATTTTTTAACACTGCAAATTATTACACGAAGTGATTATTAGTCCCTCTATGCAGATCAGAAGACTGCAGATAATTAGAGTAGTGTAGTATCCACCATGCTCATGGGGGACTGCCGCCAGTTTCTCGTATTCACTCTCTGTTTTCGTCCGCTGTCCATTTCGCTATTGATGTGATCGTACAACTGTTCATTGAACAACGAGATCATCTCCTCCGTGCAAGAGATGCCCTCATTTCCGAGAAAATATCTCACCATCAGAATGCTCTGTATAACATCAACAGAGAGCCTGTTCCTTAACTTGTTTTTGATATTGTTATAAATGGAAAAACATCTCTCAACGAATTCATTGGAAATTGGTAAGGACATGATGAAAAGTGCAAATGACGATGTATGTCTGAATCGGGGGTTGTTGGCGCTATCAACTCTCGATGCTGGAGTTGGGATGCACTTGCAGCGACCATTGTCTTTCTATTATCGGCTGAGGGCCAACTGAGATGAAAACATTGGTCGGATAAAATCCCTTAATTCCCCCTGACTAGCAAAAAAAGACCCTAAAAAAAACCCTAAACATTTCTCCCCCCTAAAAAAACCCTTTCAAGAAAAAAAAACCCCTAAATTTAGGGGGGAAACCCCCAACTTGGCAACCGTGGTCCTGTGGTTTCGGCGACAAGCTTCGGATGGCGGAAGGATGTTATTTATTATTATTATTTTTTTTTTTAAATATTCGTACCTTGAAACGTGTGAACAAGGAAGGTGGTTGAATTTATTTTTTCTTGTTCGATTAAAAAGGTTCATTGTTGATAACATGAATAAACCTAAAACACCCCTTTATTTCAAAAGTGTTCGAGATCTCACTTTCATATTTCAGTCCTTAAATTATTATTACTACTTATTACTTATCTCCGTTAGCCTCAGTAAAATTCCATAACAGTCGTGAATAATTTCAAGATCAAGTTCAATGAGGCGGTTCTTCAATTAGAATGTCAAATCACCACCTGTCCAACCGTTTATCATTCAACCCATATAGTTAAATGAAGAAGTCGTTTATAAAAGGAACTATAATTCATTAACAATATGCTTTCATTTTAAATCCTTTCCATACAGAATTATTATAATATTGTAATTAATTATCTAAATAATAAGTAAAATTTATTAGCTGCTCGGACATATTGTGACTCCAAATGAAGTTACAGGGACATTTCCACCTCTTCTACAGCTGTTCCAAATTATTCCACCTTTGGTTCTGTCGTGAGGCCGAGCTCCATTAAGTCTGGTTCTTTATAGATATTTGCCGTATCTACATCCTCATATAGCTGTCCTAATGCCTTTTTTTCCGGTGGCCTTCCGATAATCGAAAGAATCCGAAACGTGTTGCTTCCATTTGCCAAGAGTTGCTATTGTCGATATATTGTTGGCGCGAAATTTTAGGCGAATAAACTTCAACGTTCTCCTGGTTGAAGTCATCGCATAAACAACAAAGTTTGGGTTCGTTGGTTCATCCAACCTACTCACCTTAATCCAAGATTCACGCTTTGAATGTGTTTAAATCCAACCGTTCGGAGGGAACCATTCAGGTTCAAGTTATAAATAAAGTTACATGACCCCTGTGTTAGTAAATTGGATATTTAATATTCTCAAGTGGGTTGGATGATACTTCCCTTCAAACTGTTTTGGCTTGAACTTCATAAATTCGTGGTTGTAGTTGTGTACTCTACAACCTTTATGTTTGTAACATTTTTTTTTTTTTTTTTTCCATAATATATCCTCCCATTTCTACCCGTATTTTTCAGGAGATCTGATGTTTGTATGACTTTACCAATCCATTGAAAGATACCGTTACCCAAAACTGCACGGTACTTGGTTCATAATGCACATGTATTAGGTATATTAAGAAAATTGATCCAAGAACGCTGCAAATTCTTTCACTGGGGTTTATTATTCAATTGGCTTTGTTCATGATTTGTATTTCTACTAAGCTTTGGAGTGTGCGTGTTTCACAGGTGATAGAGTGATTATTGAATTTCAGGAGGCACAAAAATATGATCAACTGATCAATTCAAATAGGTATTTTGGTTGAGAACAGATTTACGTGCTCCATTCATATCTCCTGAAATTCAATAATCGCTCCATCCTGTGAAACAGGCACACTCCAAAGCTTAGTAGAAATTCAAATCATGAACACAAGCCAATTGAATAATAAACCCCAGTGAAAGAATTTGCAGCGTTTTTTATTGAACCTCAATACCCCTCCACAATAAAAACATCTATAATTTATCAAGTCCTTTAGCACTCGTATTGCGTTAAAACTTCCCCAAATCCAAATTTAAATGATGTAGCCAAAGGTAGACCGATGTAGAGGAGGCACACAAATATCATCAACTGATCAATCCAAATAGGTGTTTTGGTTTAGAACCGATTTACGTGGTCAGTGCATATCTCCTGAAATTCAATAATTCCTCTATCACCTGTAAAACACGCACACTCCAAAGCTTAGTAGAAATTCTAATCATAAATGAAACTCAAATGAATAAAATTGAATAATAAACCCCACCGAAAGAATTTGCAGTGTGCGTGTTTCACAGGTGATAGAGCGATTAATGAATTTCAGGAGGCACACAAATATGATCAACTGATCAATCAGCATAAGATCATGCCATACATCGGGAATGGTTTTAGCTACAGACCTGGGGAGGGTCTCATTCGATTCCTCGTGGTATGTTCTTCAAAAAGAGTACAAATTTAGGCCGCTTCGACTTGTTTTGAGTTTTTACATATTTTAAACGACTTTGACAACCCTTAAAGGGCACTTTAAATTAAGTGAGAGCTGGCTCAAGAATTGGGCGTTGTCGGACCAATATTGATTTATCCAGAAAATTTCAGAATTTTTGCTTCAGCCGTTTGGGAGAAATCGTGCGTACGGCCGACGGACGGAAAATTTTTTATTGCAGATTCGGATTCTACACCCTTTGAAACGTAAACCATGAAATTTTCAGGGGGGGGGGGGGGGGTTAGAATTTTTTTTTCCGGAGCGATTGCAATGGTTTAATTGAATAATAAACCAAAATGAATTTACTCGATTCATTTGCTTAATACAAGTGCAGATATTTCATATAAGATTGAGTCTTATTTTAACTAGAATGAGACGATTAAGTAAATTATCGGATATTCTAAACGGTAGACATAGTTCAATAAGGCAGCATAGGTAAATTGTGTTATGTAAGATTGATGCAGAAAACGCTAAACGTTTATCAATCAGTACATCGTGAATGTTGTCGTATTCTGAGTATTTACCGATGATGAATCGTAAATCGGATCACTATTTGGTGTTGTGCAAGAATTCCGAGCTGTAGGTGATGATTCAGAGCTTGTCGCCTATGAGCATTGAATGATTCAACAGAATAAGGTAACTAACACCCAACTTTAAAAGGCATGTGCGGCGATAGACGGGCAGTTATTCATTTATATTTGTCACGACGAGTATGTTTAACAGAGGAATCCCACTCCTCAAGTTATCCCCCCCGTTGTGTCACTTTCTTGCAATCATAAGAAATGTGCAAAAATTATTAAGAATGAAGATCACGTTCTATTGCCACAGACGTGGTGGACAGCTTGTTATGTTCTCGGATCTTACGCAAAGGGCAGTCATGAATAGTAATTTCTTGAATAGCGGCCATCCGTCACACGAAACCCCCGTGTTGGCTTTAAGTTTGTAAGTCAAAATGCGAAGCACATTTGAAAAAGCAGTTCTACGGATAAAGATAATTTCAGGCATTCGACGAAACCATTAGCAGGTATTTGAAGGATACCAACTCAAAACTCTTCAGTTAAAAATGGAGGAGATGCTTTATATTAATTATTTCCAACAGACTTTTATTCACCGTTGAAAACCATTAGCGAACTTCCTAATAGTGTATAGGCACGTTGAGTTCACTCGATGAATAATTTACTTAATGTTCAGTAATGCATAATAAAGAAAGAACTAATCTCGGGGACGGTTTATTTATAAAATTCATTCTTCTTCTATAACCCGTAGAGACCCTGTAGGTTCATCTTTTAACACTAATCCTTTCCTCTGCCCTCCATATCAGTAAACAAAAAACGCTGCATATTCTTTCACTGGGGTTTATTATTCAATTGGCTTGCGTTCATGATTTGAATTTCCACTAAGCTTTAGAGTGTGCGTGTTTCACAGGTGATAGAGTGATTATTAAATTTCAGGAGGCACACAAATATTATCAACTGAACAATTCAAATAGGTATTTTGGTTGAGAACAGATTTACGTGCTCTATGCATATCTCCTGAAATTAAATAAACGCTCTATCACCTGTGAAATACGCACACTCCAAAGCTTAGTAGAAATTCATATCATGAACGCAAGCCAGTTGAATAATAAACCAAAGTGAAAAAAATTTGCAGCGTTTTCCTGAAAATTTCAGATTTTCTAATTTTTCCTGAAAATTTTCAGAATGCTTCAACTTGTGTATCGGCTACAAAGCCTTTTAGGAGTTCACTCCAGTATCCACATTACTACATCGCTACGTCACTAGGTTACTGATATAAACACAAAAACAATAATAAACCAAAATAACGCGAATGTTGGCACCATAAATCGGGAATGGTTTGACCTACGGACCTGGGGAGGAGCTCATTCGATTCCTCGTGGAGTGTTCTTCAAAAAGAGTACAAATTTAGGCCGCCTTGACTTTTTTTGAGGTTTTTAGGGATTTTACAAAACTTTGACAACCCTTAAAGGGCACTTTAAATTAAGTTAGAGAGCTGGCTCAAGAATTGGGGCGTCGCCGGACCATAATTGATTTTTCCTGAAAATTTCAGATATTTTGCTCCAGCCCTTTTAGAGACGGACGGAAAAACTTTTATTGCAGATTCGGATTCTACACCCTTTGAAACGTAAACCATGAAATTTTCAGGGGGGTTAAAATTTTTTTTTCAAGAGCGATGACAATGGTTTATTATTGAATAATAAACCAAAATTAGCGGCATAATCAGTGGAGAATTAAATCCAGATCAGATGCCATTGCAATTTCCAAAACCCAACGCGCAATCTCTCAAATTATTTTATTGAACTAATAATTAATTATTATTTTTCTATAAGAACATAAAATAACAGATGTTTACCATCAGTATCCTTCATGTAAAGCTTTTTTTTTTTTTTTTTTTTTTGTAATAATTGGATAGACCGTTGAGAGGGGTCAAAATTCGTAAGGGAGCTCTTCTCTTTCTCAACTATATGTTGTTATGTTTCTAATGACACCGAAAATAGAGGTCCTAGGAGGTGTATTTTGGCTTTATCAATTTAAATATTAGTTTAGTTTAAATTGGCAATTAGAAAACAATGGTCGTTGAAATCGGACAATACCAGTATTAGTGTGGGATAGTTCATACATTTTAAGAGAACTAAAAAAATCGATGTCCTGAATTCCGAATTGAATGGCTTAAACAGCATTGCTCTCAAATTAGTGATAGCTTTGAAAAACCATTTCGTTGAGAAAAAACTGTGGTAAATCAATTTTAGAGACTAACCATTAGGGTAGAGGTAAACAGATGAAACAAGTAATAATAACAGAAAGGCAACAGACACAAACAATACACACCCCTGAGTATAGCAAGCCACACCGCAAGAAGTAGTGTATGAATAAAATGGCTGCAATGAATTGTTTTTGTATTCCGCCATCATCAGGGGTTTTCAATCACTCTACACAAGACCAATTTTCTTAGAAGGAATTTTCTACAAAATCCTCCTTGGATCCTGTTATATTCCACCTGGATGTTGTAGCATAGATGTATCTGTTGATTTTAGATATGACCCCAAAATATTTTAGGGTGGAGCGTGGAGTGTTCTGATAGAGAACTCCCCTTGCTAGTCGTAAAGATAGTCTACAATGATTGTTGAATATTTGGGACAGATATTTTTTGTTTCTGTTGTTGTTTTGTTTGTGTTTTTAGCCCTTCTCATTGCTACAGACCCAGAAGAATGTTTGTAAAAAGCAATAAGCTCAGCGATGAAAAGTTCCATTCATTTTTAACAGCTATCCCGACATTTTGACACCAAGTAGAACTGCCGGGTTATTGTAACTTCACTTAATAAATACTCAAGTATTTATTATTGAATCAAGTGTATTGAGGTTGTGTCAGTGTGCTGAGCTCTTAAATAATTTGATCAATCTTGAATTCAACTAGGCGGCTTGGAAAAGCGTACATAAAAAGTATTTCTTCTTATAAGTAAGCCCAGGGAACAGGAAGAAAACTACAGCAGAAAAATTGTGACGGTTATTTTTACCATAGTAAGAGTTATAGCGCCACGTCACCTACCTGTATACACCTTTCTTTTGAATAAATATATGTAGGACCGACCACAAATCAAACGCACAAGAGCAATAAGAGGGGAAACAAAAATGTGAGCCGTCCGTAAAGAAAAGGACAGGGGCATAAAAAACAAACTCTTTTTTTTTATACGGGAAGCGAAGGCGTCGACTGAGTGGGAAAGAGGGCTAAAGAATGAATGGATTCTAGAATGATAGTAAACATACATATCCTGTTGGTACGCTTTGCCACAATTACCTTTTGTTTGGAGGATTTATAACGGGCATTATCATATTTATGGGAGGGAGAGACAAAAAAAGAAGAGAACGAATCTGGAGGCACGCACTGGTTCGGAAACTGGCGACCCATTACAGCGAATAGTGGGATTTCAGTGGAAACGTGTAAGTTGGATGAAATGGGAATGTGAATGGCAGGATGAGGGGCCGGTGGTTTAAACAAGGGATGATGGTCCGATCGTGATCCCATTGATTTATCAACTGTTAAATTCATCAAACGTGAGGAGTATTTTTGGACGTATCTCTGATGCATGGCTTCAACAGTAGAGGGACGACTACTAGAATTGATCCAGAGATTGGGATAAGCCAAACAAGATAAAAAACGCTGCGAATTCTTTCACTGAGGTTTATTATTCAATTGGCTTGCGTTCATGATTTGAATTTCTACTAAGCTTTGGAGTGTGCGTGTTTCACAGGTGATAGAGCGATTATTGAATTTCAGGAGATATGCATAGAGCACGTAAATCTGTTCTCAACCAAAATACCTACCTATTTGGATTGTTCAGTTGATCACACCGCTCCTTTTTGCTAAGATAACGCTTGCTCCTGTCATATTACATCATAGTGAATTTCACTTTTCTTAGCCCTTCAGGTCTGCTCTAACGAGGAACAATGATACCCTTAGCCAACACGTATGAATCAATATAATTGAAGGCAGGGCTCCTCTGTTCGAGTGGTCCGTTTGATCTTCTGGTTTCTACTTATCATATTGTGTTTTCAACCACAGAAACGATATAACCGTTTTTTCCTTTCTCGTTCTCTTTCTTTACAGCTCGTCCTGTTGAATGCTCAACACCCTTAAAATGTCGCCTCGAGGGAAATTGACTACAATTCCTTTTCACGAAATGTTTTCATTTTTATCGAACTGGGGATTGAAGAATATACCACATTTAAATAAAACCCTTTAGTACTATGCCTTTACTTCTTCCAGCAGATTGTTAAGTCCTAAATATTGGACCCGGTTATCCATTATTTAATCACACGTCCACTAAAAAAGTGCAACTTAATAAGGAATGGACAGCGAATTGTCGTAACACCATAGTTGTTCAATGAATACAAATTATCTTCCGAAATTCAAATGTTCACTAGTTTTTGTCCCTTCTTAATGAATTTGTTCTTTTGGATGATTTTGCCTACAACAGCTTGTAAGTTATCATTATCTGCGGAAACATAGATTGGCGTTTTGTACGTCAACCCAAGTATTCGATATCGGCCTATTGGTCCAAAAAAATGTCTACTTACCTGAATCCAGAAGAAAGTTTCTTAACGGTTCAGGCTTATCAGAGTTTAAGAAAGAAAGTTTGAAAAACTAAGTATGGGGTTTGTTTAGTGATTTTTCAGAATTACTCATCATTTCATACTATATTTGAACTTATTGAAGTATCATTTGTTTCCTTTGTAAATACATACTTTAGTTGGGAGTTTCCGAAAGTCCTTCAGAAAACAATAAGAAATTATCACAGCATTATGGTTTCGCTCGGTTATAGAAATAGTTTTTTCCCTGCTTTTCCGTTCCCCTCTTAAATATTGCTATCATAATATCCTGTTGTGTAACCGAAATCTTATGCATCAGAATTCTATATACGTTACCCTTGATGTCTGGTCATGGACTGCAGTACCTGTAACAAGACGGACAAAAGCAGTTAGTTTTGATGGATGAGAGAACTATGCATGAAATTCTACATGTCTAGAACTACTTGTGAGAGTTACAACACTTCTGTCGACTGAGGAGCTTGTTTCCAAAAGGTACCTGGATGCTAAAGATCTTTTTTTTCAAAATCGAGTTATTACCTTTGTAGGGGTTTTGGGACCGAGTTCTTACTCAAAATGCAATAAGGTTGCAGCTGAAAGTACTATATCCCCTTGAAAAACTAGGTTGAAAATTCAGTTTTATTTCAAAAGGTACTTATATCTAATATAAAAGAGCACTTCCATCTGTTTGGGTTCAGAAAATATTATTTCCATTGAAGACTATCACACAGCCTGTAATAGTTTGATCATAAAGTAATATATCCATTATTTTATAGGATTTCTCAACTTTTAAGCCATTATTGAAGTTTTTCAATGATTTAAACCGTATTTGTTTAGATTGTTCATTTCAGTTTCAATGGAGAGAATGTTGACAGACATGGTGAAACCTCCGAGGTCGCTTCCATGGCATTGTCATAATCGAAAACTGCCACCAACTGCTTTCGTAAAGCTTGGTATTTGGTGAGTTGTTTTTCGTTAATTTCGCCTGAATATAAAGTGCGCAGTATCGAGGAATTTGTGTGAATTGAAAGAAAAAGTGTTTTTCTGTAGAAATCACTGGGCTTTATTATACAATTTCATTCATTTGGCTTGCATTCATGATTTGAATTTCTACTAACCTTTGGATTGTGCGTGCTTCACAGGTGATAAAGCGAATATTGAATTTCAGGAGGTACACAAATATGATCAAATGATCAATCCAAATAGGTATTTTGGTTGAGAACAGATTTACGTGCTCTATGCATATCTCCTGAAATTCAATAATCGCTCTATCTCCTGTGAAACACGCACGCTCTAAAGCTTTATAGAAATTCCAATTATGAATGCAAGCCAAATGAATGAAATTGAATAATAAACCCCAGTGAAAGAATTTGCAGCGTTTCATGCATATCAGAATGCTTCAACCCGTGTATCGGCTATAAACCCTTTTAGGAGTTCACTCCAGTATCCACATTCACTACATCACTAGGTTACTGCGATCAAAACAAAAAAAAAAACGCTGTTGTTTTTTGTGTAATGTAGTGAATGTGGATGAAAATGTTGCCACCATAAATCGGGCCATACATCGGGAATGGTTTGAGCTACACACCTGGGGAGGGGCTCATTCGATTCCTCATGGAAAGTTCTTCAAAAAAAAGTCCACATTTAGGCCGCCTTGGGTTTTTTTTTGGAGGTTTTTAGGGATTTTACTAAACTTTGACAACCTTAAAGGGCACTTTGAATTAAGTGAGAGTGCTGGCTAAATAATTGGGGAGTTTTCGGACCAATATTGATTTTTCCTGAAAATTTCAGATTTTTTGCTCCAGCCGTTTGGGAGAAACGTGCGTACGGCGTAAGGCGTACGGCGGATGGACGGAAAAATTGTTATTGCACATTCGGATTCTACACCCTTTAAAATAAACCATGATAGTTTCAAGGAATGGGTTGAAATTGAGGAAGATTAAATGGTTAATTATTGTAATAAACCAAAAGTGGGGGATGGAGGAGGAGGAGGAGGGTGACAGCTGCCTACAACTACGACTGAAACAGCTTGTGAATGTATTTGCAACAGCTTTGGGAATTTTAATAAAATCCTTGACAGAAGGAAGAGATTTGATTTCAAAACGTATTTATCCACTTTTTTTGGTTTCAAAAAGTACTAAACTTCAGGTTTGACTCTAAAACGTAGAAATCCTATTGTATCCAAATCCAATTCTCCAAATAGAAATCCCACTACATCCAAAACTTGAAATTTCAAAGATCCACTTAATTCATTGACGTCTCGAAATTACTTGCTTCTTTTTGCAAAATTGTAGGATACATTTAAAAATAAACTTTCTCAGCATGGAGAAAGTTTTCAGCTTGTAATGGTTTTCCGTGAATTTCACGGTCATGACCAAAAAGGATATAGTACCATTTGGAAACAGGCTGCTCAATTATATTTTTGAAACGATGTACTATGTTTTACAACAAAAGCGATGTGTTCATTTGTTTCTTAACAAATCCATTCTGATATTTTTGGTAAAATGTATATTTGTATTTTGGTAAATATTTATATTTATTTGTTTCCTATCCGGGTCATAATTTATTTAGTTTTTAGGGCACTGAGCGAACTGAAAATCTCTGATTTGGGATATGACGGCGGTGAGAACTGGATCCAGTTCTAAAATAGGACTACAAAGGCATGGGAAAGTGGCAGCTCCAGGAAACGGCTCCTACTAGTTAAAAACTCATCACAGGCCGCGCAACAAAGGGGTTTTTCCGAACCCGACCCCATAGATCCCACAGGTCCTAGGTAGTGTTTTTCTCCCTCCCGCAATCTGAGTTCTTCAGGGTGGCTGGTGATCCCTGTCACGGATTCCGTGTTAGTGATGATGAAAAAAAAGGAAAAAAATATGGACCCCATCAGCAGACGGGGACCTTCTCAATGGGCAGCTCGTTGAACCTGAGATTCCTCCTTAGGTGGTATCGTGAAAAATTCTGAACAGGTTAGAAACTTAAACCTCGAGCACTAACTATTGATATTTTCCAACAAAACTGAAAGAAACAAATCCCTATCTAGTGCTATCTAGTGCTGGAATGTCCAATGCACGAAGCATCTCGAATTCGCCTTCTGACGTCCATCCAGAGTATGGTGAGACACCCGTTCAACCTTGACATGTTGCCAGAGACCAGTGACATTATTGTCTATGATTATATCTATAAGTTCATGTGCGAAGAACATTTATTAGTTTGAGCTACCAAGTTTGTACACGGAACATTTTTTTGAGAGAAAAAAATTACCTGTATAATACCTTAAGTTTGTATTTTCATAATTTGTAAAATTTGAAGAATTTGCGGCTGTGTAAATATTTTCGAAGCCAATAAAGTTGAAAAAAAAACGGAAATTTTTATCAAAAGATGATGAAAACAGTGGATTTTACGGTTGTTTCAAACATTTGTGAGCACAGAAACCCGTGCAAACAGGACACAATAATGGTTCAGGGTGGTCTAAAAAGTAAAATGAGATTGTGAATTTTGATTTTGGTGGAAAAAAGTCCATCTTCCCGAAATGGAATCAAGCAACCAGTGAAAAATATCCCCTCTGCAATTCAGTGATGGATAATTTTTGGGACTAGAAAACTATGGACTTATAGAAGACTAGAGACTTATAAATTAAATGCAATATCATTTGCAAATATATTGCGAAGAGACAGGCATAGATTTTATATCAACTCCTCGTGAATGAAATAATCGTGTCTGTTCTAAACATTTTGCGCTCACTGTTCAATGATTTACCGAGTTCCTGAGCGCCAGAGCTTATGTTGATTTCTCTGCCGATGAAACTTTATTGGACAATCAAGAAAGAAATTAGCAAGACCCTTGAAGATATTTCTAGTTGCCTCCATGGGAAGGATTTGGAATAACAGAATGACACATTCCACCAAATATATCCAGAATACAGCGTGGGAGAACATTTTTGTACTGGAATACAGCATCCCTTCTTTTTTCCAAGTCCTCCAACTTCTTTCGGACTTCGATATAAAAATTGATCACACCTTTGGGATGTGGTCGTTAACCTGATTGTGAGCCATCAGGGAGCATCAACGATTCATGTTATTCTCCGTAGAAGTTGGGGGGAAAGTCATAAGGCGGAATCGAAAAGCCTTGTTACATTATCTGGTCCTATACCTCTCTGGTTCCACATCGAAAAGGAAAGATTTGGGCTTTCACACTCAAAGGGGTTTTTCTGTCGTTTGCCCAACCCCTACGCAGCCAGTGTCATTAAGGGAAATTGGCTTCTGGGCAGCCATTATAAAGGGAGATTAATTTCATTGTACACTTTTTTTGTGAAGTGTTGTGCAGCGAATATATTGGCGCTTAAAAGAGTAACGTGGAAGATTCACAGATTTAGAAGTATAACCTGCTATAAATAGCCTGAAATAAACAAAAAAATATCTGTAAACTCAATGAACTCCGAGAAAAAAAAAACGCTGCAAATTCTTTCACTGGGGTTTATTACTCAATTGGCTTGCGTTCATGATTTGAATTTCCACTAAGCTTAGGAGTGTGCGTGTTTCACAGGTGATAGAGCGATTATTTAATTTGAGGTGGCACACAAACATGATCAACAGATCAATCCAAATAGGTATTTTGGTTGATAACAGATTTACGTTTTCTATGCATATCTCCTGAAATTCAATAATCGCTCTATCACCCGTGAAACACGTACACTCCAAAGCTTAGTGGAAATTCAAATCATGAATGCAAGCCAAATGAATAAAATTGAATAATAAACCCCAGTGATAGAATTTGTAGCGTTTTACCTGCGGAATGCTTCAACCCGTGTCTCTGCTGCAAAGCCTCTTAGGAGTTCACTCCAGTATCCAAATTACTACATCACTACGTCACTAGGTTACTGATATCAAAACAAAAACAATAATAAACCAAAATAACGCGAATGTTGGCACCATAAATCGGGCCATAGATCGGGGATGGTTTGACCTACGGACCTGCGGAGGGGCTCATTCGATTCCTCGTGGAGTGTTCTTCAAAAAGAGTAAAAATTTAGGCCGCCTTGATTTTTTTTTTTTTTTTTTTTTTTGAGGTTTTTAGGGATTTTACAAAACTTTGACAACCCTTAAAGGGCACTTTAAATTAAGTCAGAGAGCTGGCTCAAGAATTGGGGCGTTGTCGGACCCACATGGATTTTTCCTGAAAATTTCAGCTTTTTTGCTTCAGCCGTTTGGGAGAAATCGTGCGTACCTCTTACGGCATACGGCGGACGGACGGAAACATATTTATTGCAGATTCGGATTCTACACCTTTTGAAATGTAAACCATGAAATTTTCAGGGAGGGATTCGAATTTTTGTTTTTCAAGAGCGATTACAATGGTTTATTATTGAATAATAAACCAAAATCTAGAAAATAAGGAAATAACGAAATTTATTGTAAAAGCGGATTTTAAGTTTTCCCCAATTATAGCAGGAATGAGGATATTCAGAGGAATACCTAATTCGTAAATATAGCGCACTGTACTATACCTAATAACCCACACTTGTTTCATAAGTTAAATTGTATTATACTCCGTTATCAATTGCATCATTTGATACTCAATGAAAGGAGGATGTTTGTTTGACGGTAGTGTACCGTGAAATTCCTTGTTCTCTGTTGACGTTCAGAAAAACAGCAACACAAGGTCTATTGCCGCCGGCGATGGGAATGTTGGGGTAAAAACTGTCGGAAACGCCTGTTATGAGGATAAGCGTGGATTTCATAGGTCATAGAGTCAACTGACTCCATCTTCTTTTGTTGTAGGTACCTATAATTTACATCTCGGTACTGCGCTTGAAACTTTTCCTTATTCTATCAAATCATCATCCACTATGATTCACAATTCTTGACGTTTCCTTGATCTTAACTTTCTAATGTCGGTGTTCCAAGGTAGGAATTATTCAGCACATATATACGTCAGTTACATAAACTAGGAATTTTTATACACTATAATATAAATAAGTGTATACAGGACGGAAAATATCGACGGTAGAAGGCACTAATAAATTAGTGCAACCCCACCACCTTTTCCCAAAGTGTTACCATAGTAATATAGTTACAAATAAATAGAATTTCAAATAAAGGTATTGGAATAGTAACAATCGTTGACATATTCCCGTCCGAATTGAATAAAAGGTCGTAGTTACCTTTGATCGATGGAATCCATCTCAACCTTTCCAACACCAATACTTACGACGTATTCAAAAAGTCGGAAGCATATCTGATATCCATGCAAAACTGTCAAGAATCTAAAGCATTTCGCATATTATCAACACGAGAGAAGTTTATGGGCATTCAGCCTTTTGAACAGCGAGTGAATTCTTCACAGTAGGAATGAAAGCCAAGGCGACAGTGTAGGTATAATATAATGCAGGTTTCGAATGTTCGTAGCGGGAGTTTCTCGGGCATTCCTTCCTCTCCAGGATGCTCTGGAATCTAAATTATATGTGTATCACGTTCATTACCTGCCCATTGAGACGCGATCATCCGTGGTTGATGACTCCTAAACACCATTCCACCTCCATGTTTCGAAGGAAATAGAAGTAGCTTCGTCGATGAAAACGTCGAGCCTTCCGTCCGTACATTGCCCCTATCTTATTTCATTATTTGTTTAATAATTTTCAGTTTTTGTTGTTCCTTTTACGGAACATCAAACAATTCATATTCACAATCACAAATTAGTAACAATAAATAGTCTAGAAATCACGGATCTTTTCTGGATATGCAAAATCCCTACTTGACCCATAGTTCAACGATTGTTATTGATAATGCTAATTACTGCCCTGTAATGTAATCGTTATTCAAAAGAGTATTTCTCTTCAATACAAGACGACTAGAGGTTTCGATCAAAATCTCCACTACTAAGTTTTTTTTTATTAGTAATCATTAAAATCCGTTGGAAGTTTAGAGGTAAGTATCATTAAACACATCGCTGATAGGTACTTATTTATTGGAGCTTTGCTACCTCCATATTACTAAACTGATGATAGTGAATGGCGAGTGCCATAGTACCACAAACTACCAAGGAAAACTACTAATTAGGAAACTAAAGGAAAACTTCTTTGAGTACTCTTACAAAGGTTAAGAGTCAAAGCTTATCCGAAGTAAGAATAAATCATGACTGGAGATCTCAGATCGTACCTCTCGTGAGCTAAAGCTTAAACCGTCGAATCAGGGAAGTCAATGACGAAGTATTTCGATCGGGTCATGGTCAAGATCAGGGCCTCCAAATTATTTTCTCCAAGGGCTGTATTATATTGTGGAGGTGGCGGGGCGGGTCACCAGGGGGTCTGGAGGGCTTGTTCCCCCGCTGAAGGGGAGTCCGGGGCCCTCCCCTGAAAAATTTTGAAAATTTCGTTTCTGAAAGACTTTCTGTATTCACTATTTTATAGAGAGGCCTTTCTAAACAAACGTTTCCTTAATTGTCAAGAACGTCTCACAGGGTCCTAAGTTACATTGATTCGATTGCCACACAAAAGTTCAGTAGCTTCGAGTTAACAGTTCAATATCAAGTTTCGTCCTATACCCAAGTGATGGTTAGGTCGTTTTCCAAACTTTCCTTTACAGACTGCATAGAAGAAATTGAAAAACTTGTGGAAATGAAATAATGACTTGTGAACCTTTGTATTCAATGTTATCTTCTTTTGGTTTAACAATTTTTCAAGTTGATTTGAGAAATTGTTTTATGAGTTCAACAACTCTTCGTTCAAACTCATAAAATCTTGAAAATTGTTACGAGCAGGCGAAGATTGCCCAGGCCCTTTTCAGAATCCAAGCGACAAAAACCAACGAGACATTTTTTTTCTACGTTCTTTTGACAGGGAGAAAAATGAAGGAGAAGAATTAAGCAGAGGGTCAGAAGATCTTGGAAAGTGTAAAAAATGCCATAAAGAGAGTCATAATCAGCACAAGTGCTAAAGGTAATTTCGAAGGTCCGAACCGGATAAATTACAGTGTTGTAAGCTTGAGGGTAGAAGTGCATAATAACTGCGACTTGTTTGTGATTTGTCGTTCCGCGGTTTGTAATTATGTTCACTGGACTCAGCTATTCGATTGTAGCCAGGGGCAGGTTTGGCCTCCTCCCAGTTATAATAGCTGTATTGTTGAGTCTTCTCATTTTAAGGGTGCCTATCGTTGCTCGCTGTGGTTTCTCTCAAAAGACAACTACCGTACACAACAAGACCACCTTCCACTAATAATAATGATACATTTACATGGCATGTTAAGAGTACAACATTCGATTTGTGGAGGATTCAGGCAAATCTCCAGAAGTTCTAATCCTTAAAAATGTAATTTTGATCTGAATGCGGACTAATCAAATAAATAATCCAGCGTCAGCTTGAGTTTAATCGAATAACGACGTTCTGTGGAAGTGTTTTTACACATTGTTTCTTATAAAATTATTTCTTGTACTTAGGGTTATTAGCAGTACTGTACCAGACATTCTCTAGCTATACCATGTGTTCAGAAAAATGAAAAGTTTCCATTGAAATTAGTTTCAGAAGATTTCTGAATAAATTCAATAAATTTCAACATATATGCTTCATCGTTACCGAAGTAAAGGGAGTAAAACTGTTGTCCTCTAAAATAAAATAAAAAAGCGGGACAGTAGACCTCTATGGTTCTACAGCCAGATCATTTCCAGTATCTCCATTCATAACCGGTTTCTCTCGAGGATTAGGATTTTAAAATACCTAAAAAGTTAAATCTTTTCAGCTTGATAGATCAGTTTCAATCAGCGTGGAGATTTAAAAAAAAAAAAAGTGGGACCAGTTAGATGTAGTGCAAGCTCCCACAAATAGGTAACATAAATTTACGGGTCATTTAAATACTTTCAACAGTATCAAAGGGTAAAGCAATTGTCACAATTCCTTACAGGAAATGTTCCCACAAACATGAACGCTTTCAAGAGGGTGGGTCATCGTTTTGATGATCTGTAGGGCGCTAATTCTCTGGAGGGTGTTAAAGAACCTGTGTTAAGGAAGGAGATAAGATGTAATTACTGACGAAAGAAGAGAGTGTCTTCGAGCGGGACACCTCAGTAGGGAGAGTGGACCACCATTTCAATACCCTAGAGACGGGACTAAGGTGGGAAGGACCTAACCACATAAAAAAGAAGTTCAGTCATGTCAGGTCAGGTGGAAGCTCTAGATGTACTCGAAGCTATATCCAAAGCTTTGTTCTTATGTTGAATCCCTAAAACCTTGCCATCAAGCAGTTCAAATATCTGAAAATATTTTACTGTATATTTCACCAAATATACGTCCTCTCAGTGATTAATAACGATCGACATGAAATTGATAAGAGATGATTAAACCTTCTTCCTTCAACTTCCAACCCCTCTCCACGAGTTTAGCAAGTTCGGAGATCAGAATATGAATTTTATGTAAGCGAATGGACAGACTGAACTATTGACTTGGGAACAATGAAATTATTAAACGACTATTTACAGCCCGATTGGCACGTTCCACGAAAAATAATGAAAACTGTAAAAATTACGCTTATAATAAGGCTTTGCGGGAACACGGACATGCCATTGATATTTAGACTCGAAACTAAAGTTTTCAGAATGATAAGATACTCAAGATCTGAGTGGAAATTTTGATTTTGGCGGAGAAAATATTTTTCAACATCTTATCACCCTTGGTATTAACAGAATGACTACATGCCTTGCCAATGGGACCCAACATTCACAGACCGGTAATTTCATATTCATGATTTATGAGCTTAAAGGTTTAAGTATTAAGAAATATCTGTTATTAAGAAATCGGTCGAAAATTGTCATTGTTATTATCCCAGAGGCACCCCACTTCATATTTCAGGAGCATTTTATTTAAAAAATTAATTGACTGTCCAATCCTGAAAAAATCACAATGTCTTGGTTCTAAAAATTGTATCGTCTTCGAATTTTCTTCAAGTAATTAACCAAGGATCACATCATTTAAAATTATCGGATTATGTACAGAGTGATGATTTACATTCAGCGACTAGATTCCACTTTTGTAACTACCATTTCATTATTGGAAGAGTTGGTTGTGCCAACCTCGCGGTCAGAGATATCCGACGAATAAACTTGCGCGTTGATTTATCGCTTAGTCTAGACTGACCAGGGAGCGTAGGTTTTGAATTATCCGCATTTCGAACTCCCTGTAAAGGCAGTCTAAAGCCTGAAGCGGAGTATTAGTCAGCAACAAGCAATGAGCGTTTTGAAATTGATTCTTCACGGTTCCGTGGGAGGTTGATTAAAAACGAGAAAACAAGAGAGCTCATCTTTATTATCAGACACCCACAACAAACCCAAGATAACGTATTCATGATTTCCGCTCGACGATGAAGAAATAAAAAACCCCAGTGATGCTGTATGGTGTTATGTGTAGATTTTTGTGAATTTGCCGGCAATTTTCAACCTTATGTTATACAAATTATACAGTACCAAACTTATACAAATTATCCATCTATAAAGAGACGTACACATATAAGAAACAAGTATTCTGCACAAAACGTATACGATCATACTAATTAGTAAAATAAATAAAATTATGTTTCGATTATGTGTTGCTATTTGAGTTATAATTGGAAAGACCCAACGGTATTTCTGTAAAAGAACGAAACAGTCAAGGGCTACAAATTGGGGGATTTTCGCAAATAGAAACACCAAAAATATGAAGATGTAGTGAAAATCAACGTGTGTGGTGGACTGTCAGGAAATAAAGCCTTATGAAATTTTTCGTGAAACACAAACCTGGGTTGCATTGTTTGAGTTCAGTTTGAGTTGTAGGTATTACAGAAAATAAGAGGTGAGAAAAAAACCAATAAAAAGTACCGTGGTCGGTGAAGCCTGAGCGGCAAGGTATTTCCTTGAGGGGAAAACGAATAGCCCTTGCGGTCATTTACTTTTTCGGCGATGGAAAAAAATGCGTGCCTGGATGGATGCAGCGACCAGAACGATACGTGAGAGTCTGGCTCTATTTTTATTCAATGAAATGATAGCTGGGGCTATTGAGAAAAAATATTTGATGCGTTTGAATTCCCGGCATTCATAGTTTTTCTTCCAAAAGAAAGTAGTAAGGTACGCTAAGATGAAGATTTTGGTTGACTCTAGAGGAAATTCTCACAGTTGCTTAACGGTAACAGCGGATAATAGTTTAGCGGATAATCTAATGTTAATCTAACAGCTAATAATTAGCTGTTTCATGTAATTACGTGTATAAAACGCACGGTTGCCATTTTATATAAATATGTTCAATATTTACTTAAAACGCCTATTTCAATCAATATTTGAAGATTCATAACCATTTTTATGCGAAAACGCTTTCTTATAGAATCTGCGATTCTTGTTTTTTCTTGGAAACTCTCAATTTTTGTTCAAGAATGCCGAGATAATTATCGGTCTGAATCATGAGGGCATTCGATAACATGAGAACGAATAAAGCAGAAATTTACCGTGCACGTCAGTGACAAAGTCGGCCATTATGTAGACACATCTCTAAAAGTTTTACTACGATCAATGCTGGGATGTGGGAGCTCTAGCTGTTCATAAATTTCAGTTTTATACATTTACCTGCATAAAACAATAATTATTGTTTCCGATGGAATGAATTCTTAGTTCTGGATATCTGGTAAACTATAGATCCTAATCCAAAAGGGAAGCAGAGTTGCCTTATTTAGATATGCGATATTGAATAATTTTTATAGGAAAATTTCCATGTCAATATGAATACAGTTAAATTCGTATTCACAGAGTTAAATTAAGACCACAACCATGAATAAGAAGTATGAACGAAATTGTTTATTTGTGAAAGCCTTCCGGCGTTACAAGGTTGTTAATGTAAGATTGTAACGGTTAACATTGTAAATCAAATTTACAAAGATAACTTAGTGTAGTAATAAGCTGAATGAACAGTTAATGAATGAAACTTATAAACAACATTATTATAATATACAGAGTGCCAGGAGTTATGCATAATCCGACTCTTACGTGTTCTACCACTCATTTCCAAACAATAATGCCTCTTAGCCATTCTTTGCCAGAGCCCACGTTTCCGAGTTTTTCGCGATTTAAGATTTTTTTCGTGTTTTCGACCATATGTCATTAAAGCCTGGCATTGCCTTGGTCAGGGGCACGGATATGCAATGACCCGCACTACCCCCCGGTCTTGAAGGAGGGGTTGCTTTGTGCGCCGTGTATTATCAACCCGAATCTGATTTGGCCGTATCATTGGGTGTTGCGATCCTGATAATTTGTGTTTCTGACCACATTCAGTTTTAGTAAAATGTTTGTTTACTCAAACATGTTATCGAATTATAGGACAATGGTAAGATATTGGGGTTTAAATCGAGTTCATATTAAGAGTTAGAGTTTAAACAGGATTGTTGAGATATAAACCAAAAAATGAATACTTGAAAATGAAAATGAATTTAATGGATGAAAACGTTTGTTTGTGAGTTGGTAATGATAAGGAAGCCTGGTTTGATAAGGGTCAATAGTGTCAGCAAAAAGATGAATGTAACTCATCGCAATCCATCGTAAATGAACGCAAACAATAGCCGTCTCTCGGCTCTTCGATTATATTGAATTTGGCGGGAGAGCTTAGAAATGCCGTAGACATCGTTCACAAACGAACGGGTTTATGCATCCGACAAAACTAACTTAAATCGTCACTTGAGAGGTCTGGCGTTGTCACCATTCGATTCAGCGAGAAAAATTACGTACAACCCGCCTCCAACCTTTTTTCGTCGAGACTTATGGAAAAACCTCAATTTTAAAGAAAACACACGTTTTTCTGCAGTTAAACACCATTTCCTTAACTAAAAATATTTTTAAAAACCAAAACAACTACACCGTTGGAAAGCTGTCACGTTTTACCAGGCCTGCACAGTTCTGCATTAAGCATTCATGGGGTTTCTAGGCGAGATGATAAAGAGGCGATTTCGAGATTTTGACAAAACTGCCATTTCGCCCAGCAATCGCGCATCTTCAATGCAGTTAAAAAAAAAAAAATTAAAAAGAAGTTTCCTGACATCAAATATATAGAAAATTTAACGCTCTTTCCAACGGTGTCATCAAATTTGAGCTATCTCCAAAATTGATGAAGTTATGACAGTTTTAATGACATAAGATCGAAAACAAGAAAAAATCTTAAATCGCGAATAACTCGAAAAGGAAGCCTCTGGAAAAAAATTGCTACGAGGCATTGTTGTTTGGAAATGAGTTGTAGAACACGTAGGAGTTGGATCGCGCATAACTCCTGGGACACCTTGTATAGTTGGCGTACACTAAGAAATCTAAGATACAACACTTAGTCCTTATCGACCTGATATTTGCACTTTATGATGTGCATAAAATCGTGTGGCTCGGTTCTCTTCGGTCTTCTAGTCAGATCCTCTGGGCTTCTTGTACATTCTTCAACATTGTTGCATTCACAGAAAAATATTTTATATAAATGATCCTAATCTTGAGTACAATTTTTCAAATTCTGGTGGAAAGAAATCAACAATATAACGTTGTTAGTTCTGTTACTAGGCAATTAAATGCCTGCAAAAGCCAAGGCAGCAGAGGCTGGCAGCTGTGTGAATCCCTTATTACTCACTCTTGCCCTTATTTTTTCAATGTATTCAATGTAATAGCTTGAGGAAATTTTTGAGTTTCTGATCCGAAGAAATGAAATCGAGCAAAAACTTATTGTATCATGTTGAACGGGTGGGTGCAGCAGATATATCATGTGCTACAGCCGGTTGGTACTACCATTTGAGTAATTGCTCACCCAGAGGGTTTGCCACATCTACTTAAAACGCCTTTGCTATATCGTTGAGGAGATAAACGCCCTGGGGAATACCAGCTTCGAAAATGTCTTCATAACATTTAATGAAAGGGCAATCACATTCGTTACACAGCAGTTGCAAGGTGGGTGACCACTGAAAATGGTGCGCTGTTCAAAGTCAAGGTCGGTAAACGAAGGCCGTCACTGTCCGCGGATGTCAAGTGTAACGTGGCTACTAAGAATGGTGCCTGTCGTAACTGACCGCGAGGAGCTAGGACGTTTTGGTTCACATTGTCCGCCCGTTGCCGCGGGTGCATCTCAATGAACCGTTCTCGAATATCGAGCGATCGCTTTCATCTTCTCTATTGTATTCCCATTCATATGTTACGCGTGATCCAAGACTCTAGTCACGTGAAAGGCGACAGGTAATACACGAGGCGCCTGGATTTACGCCAAGAACCATTGACTCACATAGCATGACTGGTGAGTATAAATGTGACCTCTCGGCTCTTCCGTTTATGGGACTAGATTGATTAAAACATCTGATCTAACAATTAATTTTCCAACTCAGCTAGAGACCATGTCACATTTTCTATAAATCAAGAAAGAAAGATAGGTTATTGCGCAGTATTCTGTTCTTACGAATACCATGTCTCGCAAACTACCTTAATTATATATATTTATACATATATACCGGTGAGTGGAGAAGAAATTATAATAGTGTTATTTTTAAGTGAAAAGTTGTATATTAATATCAAAAACGAAAGAAAAATCCTAATTTCCAAGTTCAGTACGATCCTTGTTTCCGAGGACAGTTAATCACCGCACAGCAGAATTAGCAAAACAATAACAATTTTACAAGTTGAACTTAATTGAAAATATTGGGGCAAATGCAGTGTTCTTCATTATCAGTTCTCACCCACCAGTCTCAACTCAATCAGTGGTCCTGTCCAGCGGAGTTCAAGTACAATGGAAGTGGATTCAGAAAAGTGCAACTTCAACTGTCAACTCTCGTCCCTACCTGCCACAGATTCTCATAGCAGGTGGAACTCGATTCATGAAACGCTCCAAAATGGTGTGTTAGTCCTTAGATAGCGTCGATCCTCCTCTGTAGAGTATTTTTCATTATTGTTCTGAGGTGATGGAATGTTATAGTTGCCCCTTCCATTGAGCTGAATGCGGATGTAATGCTCCGCCACGCTCAAAGGATGACCCAGACGCTTGAAAGCATCTGATTTATTTCCCAAGGCGACGGATTCTAAAATCGGGAAGGGCCAACTAACTATATCCGTCACAGTTCTCACCAACCAGAATCAACTATAATCAACACCCTGATAAGTAGATGTCGGTGTCCTTAGTCATCAGTTGTCTTCCAAAGGGAGGATTAGAATTCAGA
Source organism: Creontiades dilutus (assembly GCA_031894815.1). Classification (NCBI taxonomy): domain Eukaryota; kingdom Metazoa; phylum Arthropoda; class Insecta; order Hemiptera; family Miridae; genus Creontiades; species Creontiades dilutus. Next base: position 1,013,087 of record JAVIWC010009583.1, read on the forward strand.
TTGATGAATTTGCTCAAATGTCATAATTTCATCATCATGGCATCAATACTCAATGTCTCGCCCCCATGATTGAAAACAGGTTTGCCGTACAGATGGAAGAACTACTGGGAAAGGCACCTTACTATATTATCCAAATTTAGTTTATAGAAGTTGTTTTTTGGACTGATAGTTTTTATTTCATCTAATTTTATTGATATTGTTTGTTAATGTATCTTCCGAATTCGAGTTAGACGGAAGATAGTATGAGTTTCATTGCTCACAAATGAACTCTTCACGTCCTAGTTGGCCTCAAATTCGGAGGATAGCCAGGGGAAGAATGTATGAAGACACCCTTACTAAATTATTTTTATCCTAATCAACCTACGGTGCTGAAATATACAGCAAGATCTTGAAGCATTTAGAATAAGATTTTCTAGAATTTAGATAATGTGCGATGCTCAACGCCTAACTCACATAGACCAGTGATCTAATGTGATCTAACATGTGAGTGATCTAACATTACGGATCGTTCTTTATTTGACTTCAATTTTCTGCTATGATTTACATTGAAGGCTCTCTAGTCCAGAAGTAATAAATATTTGTGTGATTTTATTTATTTATTTTTCTATTATTAATTTTTTTATTTTTTATTGCATCGATTTTGTGACTTGGGAAGCAGCAATTTTTGTTTTATGGAGATCACTAACATTTGTTTTACTTATAAAAAAAAAACGCTGCAAATTATCTCACTGGGGTTTATTATTCAATTGGCTTGCGTTCATGATTTGAATTTCTCCTAAGCTTTGGAGTGTGCGTGTTTTACAAGTGATAGAGCGATTATTGAATTTCAGGAGGCATACAAATATGATCGAGTGATCAATCCAAATAGGTATTTTGGTTGAGAACAGATTTACGTGCTCTATGCATAACTCCTGAAATTCAATAATCGCTCTATCACCCGTGAAACACGCACACTCCAAAGCTTAGTGGAAATTCAAATCATGAATGCAAGCCAAATGAATAAAATTGAATAATAAACCCCAGTGAAAGAATTTGTAGCGTTTTACCTACATTTACGGGAATGCTTCAACCCGTGTATCGGCTACAAACCCTTTTAGGAGTTCACTCCAGTATCCACATTACTACATCAGTACGTCGCTAGGTTACTGATATCAAAACAAAAACAATAATAAATTTTACAAAACGTTGACAACCCTTAAAGGGCACTTTAAATTAAGCAGCTCTCTAGCTCAAGAATTGGGGCGTCGTCGGACCAACATGGATTTTTCCTGAATATTTCAGATCTTTTGCTCCAGCCGTTTGGGAGAAATCGTTCGTACGGCGGCGGACGGCGTACGACATACGGCAAACGGACGGAAAATTTTTTATTGCAGATACGGATTCTACACCCTTTGTAACGTAAACCATGAAATTTTCAGGGGGGTTAGAATTGTTTTTTCAAGAGCGATTACAATGGTTTATTATTGAATAATAAACCAAAAGGTGCATTATTGCACATGGCAGACGTGTTATCTCTTTATCTACTGCATACAGTCATCAGTCTGTCACACACCGAGCTAGTACGTTTTGCTGGTAATAGAATCCTTATGGAATGTAGGACCTCGATATTGGAAGATAACCGTGACAACTTATTAACTCAAGACGCTAAAAAAAACACGTATGTTTATCTCACATTAAATCTAGAGACCGCGTTAATTTTTTACTCCTCCTTTCCTCTCCTCTTTCTCGGCTCTTCTCATCGTCTGCCACTGACCATTATGGCTCTCAGCGTACGTGACTACTTACGATCAGAGATTGCTGCCCACCAATATGTGCAGCCCCGACTTCGTAAACCCCGTCAATATCTTACGTGATAGCCAACAGCACCTGGGTTCTCGGTGCAATACCGCCCATCAAGACCTTGAACCTCTTCCAAGTTCAACCACACGTTTTTATTTGATCAAATCGATAGAACTTTCAATATCAGTGAGCTGTGTTGAATATTCGACCGTTTCACACACAAATGACTCGTTAATTACCAGGTATTTAGTGTATAGAATTGCAGTAGTGATATCTTGGTATTTCACGTGTAATTGGAATCTCTCTGAACTCAAAAATAACGTACATTTCAGCATTTGTGGGAGTAGGCAGGCAATATATCTAGTATGCATATTACCAACACCGTTCTAGTTTCAATGATCTTCTTTACTCATGATGGTGATTACCTTTCCCGTTACTTGCGATCCGTGAGCGCCCAGTTATCACTTCTGTTTCAGTTTTCAGGCTAACTTGTTCCCTTCTCTTGTTCATTCTGCCTTTTCTTTCTAAATACTTTCACATACTTATCCTTAAAAAAGAATCTTAGTTGTTTTCAAACTCTTCTTACTAGTTATCTACAGTATTCGTCAAATATTTAATAACTATTACATTTCGTCAACGAACGCAGCGTCAAAAATCGAAAAGAGTGTAATTAACAAATGAAACCAAACTTTACGTAGCTTAAATAGAAATGAAAATCAAAAGGCAGGGTAGCAAATTATCAACACATTTGATCGGTCGTAAGGTATCCGAACGCGAAACGATCGCAAAACGAGGGTTCACCAATACTGTTGTACACTGAAGTGAGTCAAAAGCTTTGAAATATCAAGATGATCATCTTAATCAACAGTTACGTTGTTAATTTTGTTGCTATTGGAGATTCAAGTATGTTCTTTAAAAATCGCTGCAAATTCTTTCACTGGGGTTTATTATTCAATTGGCTTGCGTTCATGATTTGAATTTCTACTGAGCATTGGAGTGTCCCTGTTTCATAGGTGATAGAGCGATTATTGAATTTCAAGAGATATGCATAGAGCACGTAAATCTGTTCTCAAACAAAATACCTATTTCGATTGATCAGTTGATCATATTTGTGTGCCTCCTGAAATTCAATAATCGCTCTATCACTTGTGAAACACGCACGCTCCAAAGCTTAGTAGAAATTCAAATCATGAACGCAAGCCAATTGAATAATAAACCCCAGTGAAAGAATTTGCAGCGTTTTTTTTTCATGGTAATCAGAATACTTCAACCCGTGTATCGGCTATAAACCCTGTTAGGAGCTCACTCGAGTATCCACGTTCACTACATCACTAGGTTACTGCAATCAAAACAAAAACAATAATAAACCAAAATAACGCAAATGTTGGCACCATAAATCGGGCCATACATCGGGAATGGTTTGAGCTACGGACCTGGGGAAGGGCTCATTCGATTCCTCATGGAAAGTTCTTCAAAAAAAGTCCAAATTTAGGCCGCCTTGACTTTTTTTTTTTTTTTTTTTTTTTGAGGTTTTTAGGGATTTTACAAAACTTTGACAACCCTTAAAAGGCACTTTAAATTAAGTAAGGAAGTTGACCAAAATAAATGTAATATTCCGTTTTTTTTTTTTTTTTTTTTTTTTTTTTTTTTTTTTTTTTATTTGTATTTTACTGCACCATTCCAAATGGTTTAGCATTAAAAAAATCTAAAGGTCTTTTCTTACAAGTGTGTTTTTACAAGCTTTGATTCACGTAACACAAAAACTGAATTCTGAACCAAACGAACATCAACTTTTGAAATGAGGAAATTACATGTCATTACATGGACAGCAAGGATTAGATTTACTGGTAAAGACCAGCTGCGTTCAAAACACAGATTAGAAGAGTTTCATTCCTCCCAAATCAATGTATTAATATAAGTTTAGGTAATCATCATTGCTTCCCAAAGGTTTCTATTGCTTCCAGACCACTTATTATTGTATAGCAATTAAATACGGCGATGGTGGTCCATTGCTATTACGTTTTATTGGCACATAAAACATCTTTGCAACAACGAGAAAGCCCAACAATTATAAGTTTCCGTATTGAAAACCAAACAATTTCTGCGGTTAATGGTGCTTCAGGTTTAATTCGATTTACCGTTCAACGGAAATTGCCCATACCAATTACAGTTTATTGTAGTCTTTTTGATGCAGGCTGTAAATCAATGAAGGGTCGTCGTTAGTTTTCGGTTTATGTCGAAAGGTAACAAAACACCTTGAAAAGAGAAAGGGAATTCGTATGAATTCGTTTCAGACCATCTTGAATCGACATCCCAGAAAAAAGTCTTAAATCGTTTCGCAAAGGAATCAGCAACCGCGAAGAGCATTTTCATGTCTTGTCGCTTGTCTTATTGAGGTAAACTGTGATTATTAAACCCGAAAAGGAAAGCATATCTCTATTCGTAAATTATCCTTCACCGCTTTACGGCCTCTGATTTTAATAATACAGTTAACCAAACCACATGTACGAATAAGTTAGCAAATTCTTGTACATTTGATGATTTAGTTTGCAAGTCACCCGAAAACGGGCTTTTTGTTCCAATTTTTCTTTCTAGCGGAGATTCGGCGGAAAATTTCTTCAATGGCAAAATGAAGCCTTGAAAACGTCAAAATACTAGACTGCATGCATTTGAGTACGATTTTGACAACATCTTTTGTGTGCCACAGTATATTTCGATGTAATATTAAGGTTGTTGGAAAGATAGAATTTGAGAACAAACTAAGCAACTCTTACCTACTCTGTGATGCGTGCTTTAGTTAGCAATGAAACGAATCTGTAAACAATGGATCAGGATTGTCGTTCAGAAGGTACCAACGTAACTAACATATCTGGTCATTAATAGAGTTCAACTATTTCATAATTGGCTGGTACACGATAAGAGGTGTCCTCAGGAGGTTGAGGATATACTCAGAGGAACTGTCGGGAGAGTACCAGGCGGGGTTCAGAGCGTGTAAAGGCACCATGGATCAAATATTCACAGTACTCCAGATCCTTGAAAAGACTTATAAATATGGCCTGGACCTGCATTTACTTTTTATAGATTTCGTCCAGGCATTGGACTGACTCTACCAAAAAGCACTGATTCAGTCTCTTCTCAATCTTGGTATACCACACAAGATTACTAGACTAGTAAACATGACCTTAAAAGATTCGAAAGCGAATGTCATGGTGGGCGGGAGAGGCAGGGCGATGGACTGTCATCTGTACTGTTTAATATGGCTCTCTACAGCGCTTTGTTGGACGTGGATCCTGGTGGAACTATTATCTTGAAGTTAGCACAGCTCTGTAGCTACGCAGATGATATAGCCATCTTGTTCAGAAGCACAAACGTTTTGGAGGACCTCTTTCGCAACTGCAGATGAAAATTAAAAGGCTTAGCTTGGTCATCAGTACCAACAAGACCAAATACATGCGAATTACAGCTGAAACCAGAGAGATCCTGAAGATATAACCATTCATGGCACAACCTATGAATGTGTGCGAGAGTTTAAGTACCTTGGCACACTTCTTAATAATAAAAATCGAATGAATGAAGACGTCCAAAAAAGAATTGTTGCTGATGGTAGGGCTTACTGTGCTTCCATAGAACTCTTTAGATCCCACCTATTATCTAGTAAGACCAAACTGAGCTGACAGTGGATTAAATCTTCGTAAGCACTAGCCTCAAAGTTTAAGGGGTGTATGGTAAATGTGCGAATCACTTTTGGCTTATGTGTCCGGGCTTTGATAATACGCCGATAACTTAACTCTCTAATAACTTTTCTGTCATCCCCAAACATACATAATAAGAGGTTTTCCGGATGCGCAAAATAGGCATTTCTCTGGATTACAGGGTCGACGATGGCTTTCAGTTGTGGGGAAAGCCATCGACTCTTTTAATGGTTTTAAAAACATGGATGACCGTTGATGCAAATGGGATTTGTTTTAATTTCAAACCACATTGAAAATGTCCAAAGTAAGATGAGCTGACAGCTAAAGAAAATGTGCTGTTAGTCTTTGAGAGAAAGATTCTTTGACGTATCTCAGGGGGCATTTGTATGGGAGGTACATGGAGAGTTCGTTATAACGAGGAATTGAACTTGCTTATAGAGGGAAAGAATATTGTTCAATTTATTGAGGCACAAAGATAGCGGTGGTCGTGTCATTAGGTTGCCTGATTACAGGATTCCAAAGAGGGTGATGAGCCAAAGGATGGAAGGGAAACGAAGATGCGGGAGGCCTAGAATACGACAGCTTAGTAACCTGGGTACACGCATGATGATCGCAGGTGATCTACACACCTCCCGACCACGTCGGAGGTGATCTACGCTATTTGTGTTTATCTCAGTCTTCACCTATCGACTCTAGACTGGCAAGTACGATGTTCTCAGTTGATTCCGGTTATCTACCCCATCTATTGTTTATCTCATCTTTTACCTTTCAATCTAATCCAATCTGAAGACTCACAAGCGGCAGTTTCTCAGTTGATTCGTGTCGCGTGTTGAGTCGAGATGAGCTTGGGAAGGTTTTACCGTGAAATTATACTCGACGAGGAAATGTGCACTAGGTATTTGAAGGATAAGGGTGTTTTACCGAACCAACCAGTGACTTGCTCAAAAGTGAGGGAGGATGAAGTGTACGGCGGTGAACTAAAGGAGTGCTTACACAAACAATCGAATGTCTGTGGAGACACGTGAAACTCAAGTATAAAATTCAACATTGTGGGGCTCGTCAGCTGCTTGAGCAACAATAAATGGAAGAACGGTGGAGGTCGGTCAACGCCGGCAAAGATCTTCCAAGAGATCGGCCAAGACTCATATTGCGTTGCAGTGTCATTCAAAGAAAATATGAGTGAAGCACACTTCTTCCTTGAAATGTTCACAATCACCCATCACAATACAAAACCTTCCTGTAAATAAAGATTTCCTTAACTTCTGGAATAGAAAATGATGGTAATGCTTCTACAACCTTGGGTAGATTCAGAAGAACTTTGCTGTACAGAACGAAAGAGTATTGTACGTTTCTTGATACCAAATAAAAACAAATTATAATAGGGACCAAGCAGGCGATTTGCAAGTTGATATCACCATCCCTCTTCTCCTTCAAACCAACGACATGTAGAGTGGCCTTGTATACGCAATGTATACTTTGCTACGTTAATCAAGTAGTATACATTTGGGGGTAGGGCCCACTGTATACATAATGGATTCCTTTCCCGCGAGGGAAGCTGCGATCGTTCACTCCGCAACGTTTCCAATTCCTCTCCAATGAAAAGGCTCAACATCGTGGAGTCTTACACAAATAAACTTCCGAGAGGCCCATCGATACAGAACGCATTTGTTATCCCAGAGCAGATCTAGTTAGCATCCAAAAAGCTTTCATTTCCCTCGTTCTTCTGTTCGTTTCGCTGAAACCCCCCTACTAACGCACTTATTTCACTTTACTTCAAGTTTATCTTATCGCATCTTCCTCCGATCCAAACTTGGAAAGTTGTTGAAACTATTTTCGTTCTTGCGCAACTGAACTTTTTTTTAAAGTATTGAAATGAATTTTTAAACATGAGCATGCAGGTTGGGAAATATTTTACTCAATAATTAAATTCACTATTATTTTGATCGTTTTTGGCTTCCCGGATCTGGCAATCTTATAATTTAACCATAGAAAAACACTGTCGAAGAGTTAGCTAGTGTGCTTTTGAAGGATTAATTAGTAACTAACTAATTTTCCCGTACTCGTGGTCCAAAAATAATCCCCTTACGAAGAGCGAACAGTTGAACGTTCAGCAATGTGGTTGGTAGAAACATATTTTATTGTAGAAGTAATAATAATGGTATTACATTTGGCCTAAGCCTTTGAATCTAAATCTGAATATGTAATACACGGAACCAGAGACCATGGATGGGGTAAGGAATCAAAGATTCAGTTCTCAATAACTATTCACTGAAATTATACACAAAATAGTGGGTCTTACTGTAATGAATGGTTAATTGGGTTAATTTTGAAAATGAAGAAACATATCGTGGGGTTCCGAGTAAAAGTGACCAAGTAACATTTGCAAAATTTTACAGGGGAGCGATTGAAGTTTCACCTATTTTCTTCTTACGAACACTGGTTGTGTGATGTCTCATCCGACTATGTTTCGATTTTTCTTTATCCTGTAGGTAGTTAGCTAGTGCCCGCCTATGATATCGTGCTTCAAAATTCACTTCAGATTAAATAAGAGCTGTTTATTCGGAAAACTCTATTTGATCATTTTTACCTACCTGGAGTTTCAAGCTTTATTCATTTGGTCAATTCAATTCTTCGAAAATCTGTAGCATAGTTACATGAAATTGAGGGATTGAATAGTTTTTTCGTTAATTTATCGTGTTGCCAAGCATCTAAACAACAATGACATACCTATTTCTGTTAGAGAAGGTTATCCATTACCTATCACTGTAACTGGTCATTTTCACCTGCCCACTATGCAATCTTACAAATCTTACACAGTAAAAGTGGTCAAATGGCAATTGATAACATTTACATGCACCAGCGAGAGTACATTTATAATCCATCTCGTGTTTTGTGGTTGAGTTCAAATGCCATTTGGTCACATAAAACTCTTTGGGTCAGGCAGGTAAAATTTATTTTCAAGTATTTCTTGCACATCAGTTTGAAGATAACGTTCTTAGCAACAACACACAGTAGACAACGTTCCTTAGTACCGGAATGACAAAAAAAGCTCATTTTGAAAAAAATTTTACTTGGTCACTTTTACCCGGAACCCCACGATATGTACGAGCCATTTATTATGAAGTTCCTGCAACTTACAATCACAAATCTACCGGTCCCAAAGATCCTGACTGAAATCAGTCTAAATCATTAAAGATGATATATATGTGGCAAACATGAAGAAGTCTTGTTGCAGAATCGAACCGTTGTCATATTTTCTTCTTCGAATCCATGATCAATGAACGGAGAATGGATGAAGGCATGCCTAGGCAACTTCTACCTCAAGGGAAGAGACTACGTGGGCGTGTTTCTTTACTACAGTCAGGTGGATGATTACCATCCGCGAGGTATATTCGCCCACGGATTCACTTTACATGGACTGTAAATCACATTACACACATTCGCGTGCCGTATTCCCAGGTCACATTAACCAGGTATATTGCACTCCGGTAACTATAGTCTTCCGTATCGAGAGAGCCCTCAAGCGACGTGGTTTAGATGGCATTTGAGGTCGGCGACCCATGCGGGATCTGTTTCTTACTTGGAGTTAGCTGCGAGTATCTTCCGCTTCCAGATCACTTAGATTTCTTCATCACAGATCGGTACTGAGTAATCGCGTAATTCAAGATCTGAAAATTATTAGATTATCCACCAGGAAACGGGGTGTTGTTGTATGAAGGCTGGAATTTTGTTATTTATTTATTCATCAATATTCCGACGTTTCGGAGTGGTGGGACACTCCATCATCAGGGGATCTAGGACAACATATAATTTAATATTATTCATAACACCCCACACCACAGGGTTTTACATTATAATATTACTATGTCTAAGAATAAGTTACCTTTTTTAAAATTAATATACTTACAACTTCTTTTGGACATACATCCTCGTCATATTACTAGCAGCTGTCTGCTCACTGCAGTCAAATTGGTCAACAATAAATCCTAATTTAAAATAAACAAACCATTAGCATCTTACATACAAAATCAACATATTTAAAATTACATTATCACTGTAAATTATTACCTTCTTTTTAATTTATCCAGCAATTCTTCATAATCCTACCTGATATACTCCAGTGATCAACAATATATTCTAGTAATAAAACATCTGATAAAGACTCTATATTAACAACAACTATAATATTATAATGTAAAACCCTGTGGTGTGGGGTGTTATGAATAATATTAAATTATATGTTGTCCTAGATCCCCTGATGATTGAGTGTCCCACCACTCCGAAACGTCGGAATATTGATGAATAAATAAATAACAAAATTCCAGCCTTCATACAACAACACCCCGTTTCCTGGTGGATAATCTATCAAGTTTAAAATAAGGCTAACATAATGACAAATAATAATGAAAATTATTAGTTGTGACACAAACCTTACACGCATTTTTGAAAAAAAAAAAAATTTTTTCCTCATTTAAAAACGTAAATAGGTATGCTTGTATGGGTTTTCTCCTACAGTTTACTTTTTCGTTTTTCGGGGAAACACTTTTCAACGTAAATAAAATCACATTAAATTAACGTTTTCTGTACGATATCATCCTTAAAGATAAATTACACACTGATTTTGTGTATAATTTCAGTGGATATTTATTGAGAACTGAGTGTATTACATATTCAGATTTAGATTTAAAGACTTAGACCAAATGTAATACCATTATTATTACTTCTACAATAAAATATGTATCTACCAACCGCAGTGCTGAACGTTCAACTGTTCGCTCTTCGTAAGGGGATTATTTTTGGACCACGAGTACGGGAAAATTAGTTAAGGGGAAAGCACCAGTAGTGGACATGTTAAGAAAATCTTGTGTGATTGTTTGTGTTACCTCATAAATTTTTAGCTCTCAAATTTTTTCTTGGGTGTCTACACGTTCTTCATACATTTTTAGTTGAGTTTAATCAAAGGAAACACTAATTTTATAAATGTTTGAAGAAATAGAGTCAAATTTTGTGGAATAACAGAAAACACCAGTAGTGGAAAGCTAAAATTTTCTAGTGTTGATGTAGTGGGACACTTCATGACCCAGTAGTGGACACGTCGTAGATATCAACAAGACGACGTAAAATCTCGTTTAAAATCATGTATATATCTAATCGGTAGTAAAACAAAAAGAATTCCATTCAACTCTAAGAATGAAGTGAGCACCAGTAGAGAACAATTCATGTATAAGTAGAAGATAGCTCATGGACTAGTAGTGGACATCTCTTGCACTAGTAGAGGACACCCCCTGTCCGCCTCTGGTCCGCAACACTATATTCATTTGAAAATCGTACCGAGAGCTTGTTCCAATACAAATGAACAAGTAGAAAATTAAGAAAATATCCTTTCGTGAAAAGGGAAGTTGCACCGTTAGTGAACAGGGATGTCCACTACCGGAGCATCCGCCATTTTTGTTGTACTAGAAGTGGACATGCTTTAAAAGCCCACTTTATCAATATTAACGGAGTTAGGCGACTGGATTTATCAATTTAGTTACTGAAGTATATATTCAAACCAGTGGGAACAAATATTTGAATATTATATGTGAACGTTGCTTAAAACATACTTTCTATTCCTTAGCATTTTGCACAGCGTCCTGCTCAAAATCACTCCACCCACAGACTGGTTGTTTTTAATGTCAAGTTATTATTTTTCATTTTGTCCCTAACGTTTTCTTTTGGTTCATCACGTTTGTTAGGCTATTACTTTAGTTAATCCAAAAAGATTTAAGTGCCCTGCTCAACCAGAATCCTTATTATACAACTTTTTTTCCGAAGTGTCCACTATTGGTACAGTGTTCACTATTGGTGCTTTTCCCTTAGTTACTAATTAATCCTTCAAAAGCACACTAGCTAACTCTTCGACTGTCTCGTAGGAGTCTTCGTGTCTTGAAAAGTAGACCAGCAAATTTAGAGGCAGGTTAAAAGATGTATTTTCTTTGAGAATTGTTCAATATGTAACCGAAAACTCCTTCCATGGAATATTACTGAACATCTTGAAACGGTTTTAACTCTGGCATGCATGAGTATGAGCAGATATTATTCAGGCGGTTCTCTGACTACTCATTCCTTATCAACATCATTAGTGAAGGATCATCACGTCTCATGAATTACGAGGGGCTCGATTAATAAGCTATTTAAAACGAGTGCTCGTTTCGTACTCGTTTCAACCTGATAATGGGTCGTTAGCGCGGAGACGAGCGTCTTATTGTTGTTGAGTCTTCGCCTGATTACATTTGATGAACAGAACTGTCTTGGTGACGGGGCAAAACAATGATTCATGGGAGAAGACGGTATTATACCGCAGAAAGGGTCGTCTAATGAAAAATGCTATCTCCGGTATAGAGCTGTATGGATCTTCCCTTTATTAAACAGAAAAACAAAACGCTTTAATATTGTCAACCTTTTAAGAGCAGCTCCGTGGAGGGTATACATCAGTAAAAGTTCAATAATAGAAGAACACCATCAAAAACGATAAGTAAAGTTGATAATTTAGAATACTGATTACTATCATAATTAAAGTCCATATCTATTCACGAAATTCTATAACCCGAAAGGGACTTCATGTTCAATCATTTATACCTATTTGTCGCGACAAATTGTCCACGATGCTCTCAAACACAAGTAAAATCGTGAGTTCGGAGGACCCTCAAGTGACTCAATAGTGGAATAAAGGTGTGATTCCTAACAGACTAATTGATTTTCCTTGAAATGAAACATCAATATTACTTTTAAATTGTATTATTCAATTATTTGTTACCAAGTTCTATAAACCTTGAATTAAAGACAATAAAAAGTACACTTAATAAGAAAAAATCAACTGCTTAAAGCAACACAATGAATTTACAAATATTGAATACGGGAAATGTATTGCGAATTGTATATTATTAATGATATTTTGGAAGAGTGTTTTTTGCTGTCAATCTCTGCTATACGTAACTTATTATGTTCGTTTTGGTTTTTTATGTCAACAATAAACCTTTGAAATCGACCAAGAGAAATGAATTTTAATCCCTCCTCAAAATTCCTGTTTTACGTTTCAAGTACGGAGGAAAAACGCACAAATATGATCAACTGAATCAATCAAATAGGATCAACTTCAATCCAAATGGGGTTGAGAACCGATTTACGTGCTCTATGCATATCTTCTGAAATTCAATAATCGCTCTATCACCTGTGAAACACGCACACTCCAAAGCTTATAGAAATTCAAATCATGAACGCAATCCAAATGAATAAAATTGAATAATAAACCCTAGTGAAAGAATTTGCGAGTTTCAGCATATCAGAATTTCAACCCGTGTATCGGCTATAATCTTCTTTCAGGAATCGCTCAGTATCACATTCACGCATCACTAGGTTAATGCGATCAAATCAACTCTTGTGTTTGTTTTGATCGCAAACCTAGTGATGTTGTGAAATGAATGCAAATTTTGCACCATAAACCCATAGATCGGGAAAGGTTTGAGCTACGGACCTGGGGAGGGTCTCACTCGATTCTTCATGGAAAGCTCTTCAAAAAAAGTTATTTAGGCCGCCTTTGATTTTTTTTTTTTTTTTTTTTTTGAGGTTTTCCAGGATCCACATTCACTACATCACTAGGTTTAAGGGATCAAAACAAATTAAGTGAAAACTCTTGAATTGGGGCGTTGTCGGACCAAAATTGATTTATTGCAAATTTGATTTTTTGCTACAGCCGTTTGAGAACCATAACATTTTCAGCGGACGGACGGAAAAATTGTTGTTGCAGATTTGGATTCTACACCCTTTGAAACGTAAACCATGAAATTTTCAGGGGGGGTTAGAATTTTTTTTTTTTTTTTTTCTTCAGGAGCGATTACAATGATTAGTTGTTGAATAATAAACCAAGAAATTGAATACAAGAAGTCTGTCCGTTCTCCCCAGTCTGTGATGCACAACTCGTTTCCAACATCGAACCAGTTTGGAGCATTTCTTTTCGCTTATTGTTGCTGATGAAACCGTGAAATCTAACATAATAGGAGGTAGACGCCAAGGGGGGCTCATAATTCTGCACCGTATTTCTACGCTGAATCACATGGTGACACCCATTTTGATCATCCACGTTTGACAGCAATTGCTATGACTGCAATCGTCTAAGATCCACTTAAATTGATCCTGCATCCAAGATAACATTGAAAAAGACATTCCCCATATCTTTGTAACCAAAAACATCAAACCGTAATTACCCACTCTTACTCATACGTGTGAAGTAGTCGGGCTGGTGATATGCTTGGACCTACGAGGGACCAAACCGAACCTTCGCGCGAAATTTCAGATTCTTTTACGCTTCCAGAGGATTTTAGGAGGTTTTTGCCTGTCTTCAGAATTAGTACCATAGGGCAACGTCCTGATCTTCCCTCCAAAACTGCAGCAGCAAAGTAAATTGAACTTCAAAGATCACAAAGTGGGTGCATTTCGGACCGGTTTGCTAGTATCACTTTCTGTCAATCCCAAAGGGTGATTTCAAAAAGGCTGAAATGCAGAAAATCAGAATATTGAAAACTTTCGAAGTAATGCAGTTTTTAGGTTCGTTATCAATTAACTTATCATCAATATATATAATGAGCCTACTCGGGCTCATCCTTTCGCTCTACCTAAGAGAACTTTAACAAAAAGATAACGTCAACACAATTGTAAATGTGATCGTGTCTAAACTTGATAAAAATCTATTAGCAAATAATTTACAATTAGATTGAATCAGCTGGTACAATTGCAATGGAATCTTGTTTTCTATAGGTCCTTGTGAAATCAAGTTTTTCAAAATTTTGTTATGTATTTGCGGACAACTGAAACGTAGGTCGATATTCGTGTTTACCTCACGGAATTTGAGTTTTCCTACTCTTCGATTTCTAAGTAGTGTTCGTATACAATTTTTACACCAATATATTGACATTCCATGTGTTTCATTTCCACTATTACATTCGTGGATTCCTACTTCTTTGTCGATTTACGGTATAATCACCCTAGTAGGTACGAGTTATTTGATATCAGCTTTTGTTTCGTACAGAGGGAGTAGTAAAGGTTCACAGAGTTATATTTATGACGAAGTTATCCTATCCAAGAGCATAACAAGTTTCATAACAAGGTCCATAACAATTTGTAGAGATAAACTGATCAGCTGAAGGAACGTTGTGGCTAATTTTTTTTCCTAATCGATCTGCTGAAGTGAATTGTAAATTTAGCTCTTTTTGAAGCATCTGGAATACGATTACTTCCTACTTAGCACCGAGTTTATTTAAACATGTACTACGTCCAATAAACATAGATGAGTGATATACATTGATGGATTATCTAATACTGAAATAATAAATCATTGTGAAATCATTTGTTAAATTATCAACTCACTCGTTTATATATATTGAAAATTGTACAAAAAAATGAAGCTTTTTGTTGATAGAATGAAGCTTGTACATAACTTGTACTATTGCCGCGACGAGAAATTTAATTTTTACATTCAAACACAAAAAGAGAGAGACTCAAACATATTGAAATAAGAAGAGGCTAAGGAACCCTTAGTTCAGTTGAACTGACTCGTTCATTCCTTTTGCTAGAATGAAACTTAGAGCCGTCTGTTTCCCCAAGGAGGAAATAAATTCCTGTAGCTGCTAGGAATAGAAGGATTTTCTTGGTTGGAAAATGTTCTAAGAGAAGATAGGATTTGCACAGAGGTATTTATATTGCCTCCGTTGGGAGCTCCAAGAGAATCCCTTTTTGCATATGACACCGGCTGGAGAGAGGCACCACAGTGTTTTCAAACACTAATCAACGCCTCGTGCACCCTTCCTCGCGTTTATTGTATGCTAAATGTGTAAATAAGGGCTTTACAAGACAGTTTTATATGGAAATCCGATCGCCAGGTAGCGCACAATGCTCCAATATCGGCCCATAAGATCAGATCGTGGCAAGGCATTAGCACACAAAGTGCACCTAGAGCTACAGTTTAATGAACCTACCTTAATTCCCTGATCCGATTACAGACTCCCTGGCAACTGTTAGGGAACGATCGCAGGGTAATAATCTTCTTCAATACAACTGCATCTAAAAACCTACTAATAAAATGTCGCGTCCAATATCAAATTATTGGTCGTTGTTTCATATCTCTTAATAATATTAAAAACGCTGCAAATTCTTTCACTGGGGTTTATTATTCAATTGGCTTGCGTTCATGATTTAAATATCTACTAAGCTTTGGAGTGTCCGTGTTTCACAAGTGATAGAACGATTATTGAATTTCAGGAGATATGCATAGAGCACTTAAATCTGTTCTCAACCAAAGTACCTATTTGGATTGATCAGTTGATCATATTTGTGTGCCTCCTGAAATTCAATAATCGCTCTATCATTTGTGAAACACGGACACTCCAAAGATTACTAGAAATTCAAATCATGAAATGCTTCAACCCGTGTATCGGCTACAAAGCCTTATAGGAGTTCACTCCAGTATCCACGTTACTACATGACTAAATCACTAGGTTACTGCAATCAAAACAAAAACAATCATAAACCAAAATAACGCAAATGTTGGCACCATTAATCGGGCCATACATCGGGAATGGTTTGAGCTACGGACCTGGAGAAGGGCTCATTCGATTCCTCATGGAAAGTTCTTTAAAAAAAAGTCCAAATTTAGGCCGCCTTGACTTTTTGAGGTTTTTAGGGATTTTACAAACTTTGACAAAACTTAAAGGGCACTTTAAATTAAGTGAGAGAGCTGGCTCAAGAATTGGGGCGTCCACGGACCAACATGGATTTTTCCTGAAAATTTCAGCGTTTTTGCTTCAGCCGTTTGGTAGAAATCGTGCGTACGGCGGACGAACTGAAAAAATTTTATTGCAGATTCGGATTCTATTTTTTAGGTTATTATTGAATAATAAACCAAAACGGGCATGCGTTAAGATTTAATAAAGTGGGGTAAGTATTGTTTATTATGATATGATTTTTCATTCCATGAGTAACATTTATTTATTTAGAAATTAACTTTCGTAACTTGAAAATGATAATTGAAAACTTGGGTAAGTACAACTTTTATTGGAGTCGTACTATTTTTTTAATTTTTATCCAAATGTACTCAGGCGTTCAGGCAAGATGACCTGTTCAAAAAACAATATTTCATATTACAGTCCCCCGTTTCAAATTTCAAAGGTTTCTGTAACTGATATTCATAAAAGTTTTAAAAAAACAATCGTCAAAATACAATTCGTTTGGTGTAACACGGTTCGTATTTTTCGGATTCACGATTCCTGAAAAATAAACTACAGGTTTTGTGGAAAGGTTCAAATTAATAGGGTTCATTAAAAATATTTAAACGGTTCCAATCACGAATTCCTGAAAGGCGAATCAGCGTAACTTTGATCAGACCAGATCCTTCGTTCGAGGTCTAAGTTCACCAGGGCACCGGGCTTCCTAAATGTAGAAATAGCTGGTAACTTCACAAGTGGTTAGTTTGCCATCGTTAACATTCTTCATCGGCGGGAAGTCTCGACGTGGACGGGAAAGCGTACCAATAAAGCATTATACTCTTCGAGTCAAGTGAGGTTCTCACGTAACTCTCGGGTCGTGAAATGCCCTTCACAACCTTTACGTTGAAGAGTTGGGTCATTTTACTTTCACGCGTCATTGATGTTTCAATACAGACTTCGTCGTGTCGTCTATTGAGGGAAATCTATAATATCTGTATAATTTTGCTTCCGAGTCCCATATAGGCAGCAGAGACTTTGTTTTTTCTCCGAACCCAAAGCTTCACCTCGCACTTTCCGTTTTTTACCATTCTGAATTACTTTCATTCCGTGTCTCCCTGTCTATCTGTCTGTCTGTGCCTCCCTTCTACAGTTTTCACCTATTTTTCGTGATATTTTCAGGGAATGTGCGGCTCAGGCTGTAGATGGTCCCCTACGAGTTTCATCCCCCGGAAATCAATTTCCAGGGCAGTGGGAGGAAAATGTTCTCATTATCTCATATCAATTCCAGCGCGATAATATTTATATTAGTCCCATAGTTTGCATTAAAATATGATGAAATTTCAGGGAAGTGTTTTTTAGAATGTAGATGGCCCTCTATTGGTTCCATCACAAATCAATGATCATTCTGCTCAAGGGAAACGTAAAATCCACGTAGGTACCCTTATTTTGCCAGGTTCCAGTGGGTAGATCGCTCTAAAATGTTTATGTTAGTCGAGGAAGAACGTGTTGACGGTGGGTTGACTTGCTAATAAATATAACCCAGTAAACCATAATGAATGAATGAATGAATGAATGAATAATGTATTTCCGCCATATTTACATTTATAAAAAAATTAAATCATGATCTGTCATGGAAACTACCCCCCTCATAAATCAGTGATCTGTGCCAAGGGGGGAGTTGCACGAGTGAATTGCTATATTATAATTGCATGAAAGGTTCTCAATTTATCTACAATAATTTCATCAGCAACTAGGTTATTGTATGCCTATTTACCTACTATTAAAAGAAAAACAGAAAGATAATGTGATTATAAAAAAAAAAAAAAATTAAATGTCATTAAACAGTATAAATACTGCTCATCATGGCATCGCATTCCGAGGAAGTGGCAGCTACGAGGTACGAGAAGACGGTCTTCTTGTATACGGATCTGCTGACGGAACGAGGGCGGGCTAGAAAGGCCGGTACTGTCCGCAAGATGAATGGCAAGGTGTGATACAAATGGCGAGACGTAGATATTAATCGGCTAGGTGGGATGGGTATCACTGCTTGGGTAGTGAGTCTCACTGCACGGGTTCTCTGTTCGGATAAGTTCGGCTCGTTAGTATCCAATATTTCGGGATGTTTCTAGAAATATAACAGAGCGTGCTTTATGTAGAGTTGCTTCATAGTAAAAACTTTGGCCTCGTCAAACAGCTCAGTACTAGGGAACCTCCGGGTTTTTTTAGAAGCACCTTCAAAATAGCTTTTTGCACTATATTAACTGGTTCCAGCACGCTACTGTACGTATTACCCCAACAGAGAATGCCAAAACCAAGTACAGACTGGACTAACACCTCACTATCAACCCATTACCTACGTAATAAAAGCAGATATCTAAATAACTACGATGGTGCAGTACATTCTGTTTCAACGACGGAATTGACGAATAGAACGACGGAATAGAACAGCGGATATTAAGCAGCTACCTACGATCCACTGGTCAGCAAATACATAACAAAAGTTATGGAAAACTCCATTTCAAAAGGAACTCCTGAAAATAAAATCAGCTTTGAATTAATCAATTAATTATATCCAATTTACCAAGCGATTTTTCCTATATTTGACAACATTCATATTCATTTTTATTATTCGTTTTTTTCTAACACAGAACTTTTCTATCAAACGGTCCGAGTGAGCTCATTCGACTCTTCTATCAACAATAAGCATGAAAACATTCACATTATTTCGAAACTTTTCGACATTAATATTTCTTGATATTCCAGCTCTTTACGATCTAGAACTCCATCCCAACTAGACCCCATTATGAATTTTCGACCCAAGTTTCATTAATTCTGGGTCAGTAGATTCGGAGAAAATCTCCGGGCGGCAAACGGAGCAGGAACAGATTTTTTTTTAATTCAATTTTCGTTTATTATTTAACAATAAACCATTGTAATCGCTCTTGAAAAAAAAATTCTAACTCCCCTGAAAATTTCATGGTTTACGTTTCAAAGGGTGTAGAATCCGAATCTGCAATAAAAATTTTTCCGTCCGTCCTGAAAGCAAAATATCTGAAATTTTCAGGAAAAATCAATATTGGTCCGACACGCCCCAATTCTTTCTCCCAAACTTTAAGGGTTGTCGAAGTTTTGGACAAAATCAAAAAATTCGATACCTTCACCACGTCCGTAGGTCAAACCGGTCAAATTTCAATATTGGTTGACAACGCTGAGAAATCATTCTTTAGCTCAGCATTCTCATTAATTTAATGGTGCCCTGTTAATTGTTTTTGTTTTGATTGCTGTAACCTGTCAAAGTTTGTGTAAAGATGAACCCTAGAAACCTCAAAACTTTAAATGTAAACTTATTTTAAGAACATACCGTCAGGAATCGAATGAGCCCCTCCCCAGCACTTGCGTTTTTTTGTTTATTATTGTTTATGTTTTTATCGCAGCAACCTAGTGACGTAGTGATGTAGTAATGAGGATACTGGATGAACTCCAAAAGGCTTTGTAGCCGATACACGGGTTGAAGCATTCTGATACGCATGAAACGCTGCAAATTCTTTCACTGGGGTTTATTATTCAATTGGCTTGCGTTCATGATTTGAATTTCTACTAAGCTTTGGAGTATGCGTGTTTCACAGGTGATAGAGTGATTATTGAATTTCAGGAGGCACACAAATATGATCAACTGAACAATCCAAATAGGTATTTTGGTTGAGAACAGATTTACGTGCTCTATGCATATCTCCTGAAATTCAATAATCGCTCTATCACTGTGAAACACGGACACTCCAAAGCTTAGTAGAAATTCAAATCATGAACGCAAGCCAATTGAATAATAAACCACAGTGAAAGAATTTTTTTTAATATTTAAAGTTTTTACTGTCGTTAGTTGTAGTTAGTTACAGGAGCACCATCGGCCATAGGTGGAAGATTTTAGAATCAAACCCGCTGACACACCTTCTACTCTAACAAGTCAACGAAGATCACGTCTACCATCCCAACCAACAGTATGCTTTCAGGAAAAACTTGTATCAACTAAGTAATACAACTAGTAATACTGTAAGGCCTTATTATTATAACCCATGCACATCAACGCTTCAAGAAGAAAGAGATGAGTCTTAATTACAAGACCGGTTGTTGACGGTGAAGTGTGCCAGGAGTACAGTTATAAAGTCACAGGAACCGGACCTCGAGGAGGCTCCAGGATGAGCCGCTCTAAAAGCCTCAGTATTAAAGGGAGATCTTCTTATTCTCAAGTTTCCATCTACACGCGTAGCCCGACATATTTGTGAAGGCCCCACAACAATTCGGAACGAGAGAGGAGAAGTAGCATTATTTTCATCCGAAGTTTTTAATGTTTAACTTCCGTTTTCATCATTGATTTGGGTTTTTTCAACTTCGTCCTGAGTTGATCTCTTGTAAATCATATATAGCATTTTCAAATCTAATCAACTAATTCAACATTTTCCAAACCAAATTCAACATTTTCCAGAACAAATAAAACATTTTATTAAATCAACCAGCATTGAAAAGAAGATGAATTGGGCATTAACTGAAAAAAGAACTCGCCCTTCGTTTTAATGAGTCAGCACCTCGTAATCGAGAACAACTAACATTTATCGACGAGTCGGGGTTCAATTTGCATTTGAGGCGAACGCAGGCTCGATCAAAAGTGAATACCCGAGCTGTGGTCACGGTACCCAGTGTCAAGGGACGAAATGTCTCCTTGATCCTTGCCATTGGGACTCAGAGAGTCGTTCATTACAAAATTGTAACATCAGGAACCACCAATGCCCAATTGTTTGGTGATTTCTCGAACGAACTCCGAGAAAAACTGCAATACTCAGGTAACGAATTCGTACTGGTGATGGATAATGCGCAAAGTTACCGCTCTACCGAAATTCGACAACTGGTTGATTCAAGTGCATTCGATGGAATAAGTCAAATGTTTCTTCCACCTTATTCCCCCATTTTGAATCCAGCTGAGAGTGCATTTTCTAAAATTAAGACCGTGGTGAGGAATATTCTCAGCGAAGAACGAGACCATGTCTTACCACGTGCAATTGAACGGGGAGTAGCGGCTATAACTTCATGCGACTGCTCGAATTATGTTATGAACGCTTTGCTCCTTCTACCGACGACGGCAGCTGGCCAACTTTACACTAGTACTAAATTTCGTTAAAAATGTAATGAATGTTGAATTTGTTTTGTAAAATGTTGAATTTGGTTTGGAAAATGTTGAATTTGTTTTGTAAAATGTTGAATTTGGTTTGGAAAATGTTGAAATAGATTTGGAAATGCTATATCACTCACAAACTTATCGTTCTAAAATTATTAAATACCTTAGTGAAAGGGTACAAGGTGTGAATTCCATAGGGAGTATTGTAGTTTGAGTGCATACTGCTGGTAATGCCCACGATTCCCATGACCATGAATTCTGTTGTTTATGTTCTAGGAATGTCGGTGGAAAGCATTTGGACCCACTTTAGAAGCTATGACACCCGTTTTTCTCTCTAAGTGCTAGGCACCACACCAAAGCTCAGGCACAAGCGCGAGGTTTTGCTCCGCGGAAGACTTCGCAATTAGGACGGGAGAGGCGGGCAAAGGAAAAACGGTTGCGAGGGAACTAGGGGAAGAGGTGGGGTTTATAAGAAACTCCCATTTACAGTGTAATGTAATCGCGTACGCGGGCGAACTTGCCAATGAACGGAGCGGCAGGTGGCGGAGGTCCCGCCATTTAGGGACAGACCCGTCTCCGACAGCCGTTTTCGCTGCCCTTCTCATCCCCTCGTCCTCAATCCCTTGGGAACCTCAAGAAAGGTTTTCAGGGATCAGAAAGAAAAACTCGGTGTCCCTGATGCGCGGCTGTAAAAACCTTGTGGGGTCGAGTGACTTGAAATATCGTGATTGAAACAAGAAAGTCGGGATCAGTTTTTTTCTTGGGTCCGCCTTGAACCGAGCCGTCGGATAAGCTTCGTCCATCAGACCTTATCAATTTGTCAGCTCTGTGTATGTATTTGTTTTATAAGTATTCATTCTTAAACAATGTTCATACTTTCATAATTGAATGGGTCCCTGCAACAAGGGCGTAACTACCGATTTTATCGATGATGAGATTTCGGTGCAGCAAGTTATCTTTCATGTGTTAACAAGAAAATTTTCATTTGGTAAGTTGGTAACTCTTTAATCAGCCCTCAAACACGACGTTACTTTTCCGCGATCAACATGGTACGAGGCAAGAAGGGCCGCACCTGCTAACGTTATCCGACGCCCCCCTCGTCGAAATCTCTCCTGCCATTCTCCACAACCAGAATAAAGAACGAAAACTTCTATCCATCTAACTGGGTAAGAAACATTCTTAAGAAGAACCGGAATGGTGGACTAGAAAACTGTTCAAACCTGGAACAAGGTTACCTAGGTTTGTTTACTTTAGTTAATAAAAGGCTGTTTATGGGTTTATAGTTCCAGTTTGTTTTTTAGTAAATTTAGTTTGGCAAAAAAAACTTTTGTTTTACATTTACATTTTTATTTTTCTATTACATTTAGAGTATGGGTCTTCAAAAAAGCAACTTATGTGATTTCAGTGCCTAAAATGGAATAGTATTGGGTGTGGGTAGTGGGGTGACCACATTCATTTTGAAACTCTTATTTGGAGCATACTTATTTATTTCCTTCATCCCAGAAACGTTTCGTCCTGCAGCGAGGACTTCTTCAGTCTTATTATGTCAAAATTACATTCAGAATTTAGGCTGTGACGTAGTGGTGCCACCACACATCTTTTCTGTTTGTTTGTTATTACTGAAACTTGTAGCTTGGGTAAGCGAAGTAAAATTGCTCCCTCATCCTTTCCCATACATACAATGTGGTCATGATTAAGACTTTGTTGGTCACAACTGCCACGGAAATGGGGAAAACATTCGATTTAATTATTTTTTTAAAAAAATGTTTATTATGAGTAACTTTTACAGCCCTTAAAGGGGGCTTCAAACTTGAGAGGAGAGCTGCAAGCATTGGAAAAAATTAAAACTTATTTCAATAATAACATTTTTTTTTTTTTTTTTTTCTTTTTCAAAAAGAATGGAATAAAGATCTTTTAATGGATTAGACATATTTTCATAGTCTTCCGAAAGAACTTTTTCTAAAGGTTAGAGAGATTTTTTTATGTTATTGCGTTGATTGAGAGTTATCAAGTTTATACTATTTTCAATCTGGAAAAAAATCCTCATTCTCAATCTCGACTTGCAAACGTTCTAGTTACTTGAAGGCTGTTTAAAGGATAGTGTACCAGTTTATTAATGAGTAAATATTGTTCGACAAAAAGGTATAAGATGTTGATGAATGTGTTTTTTCTTCGTCCGTTCCCGTCGATTTTTCTGTGAAGGTATTGATTTCCCCCATTTAATTTACCACCATAGAATTTCAAACACAGGCGATTGGGTGAAAAGCGAAAACGGTGATCAGCCGTTGTATTATAACCTTATATTATGCGACGTACAAGGGAGTAACTGGCAGCAGATACGATTCAATAATCGCTCTATCACCTGTGAAACACGCACAGTCCAAAGCTTAGTAGAAATTCAAATCATGAACGCAAGCCAATTGAATAATAAACCCCAGTGAAAGATTTTGCAGCGTTTTCATCCTAATTTAATTAGCTGGAGCTCGTTAGTGTTGAGAAAAGGTGATTAAAGGCCGATAACGGACGGAAGTTGAAACTATGTTTTTGAAACGTGTTCCAACCACCAATTTTTGATGTTGTGTGGGAGTATCACATTTTTATTCTAGTCCAACGCAAATGTTTATTACTAAAAATAACATACAGGATGCCATCACATCATGAAAAAGTCGTAATTGAAAACCCAAACACTTGAGATATCAGGATGAAAGACGTACAACTAAAAAAACCTCAACACATCTGACGAGAATTTAATTTTTATTGGCTGAGAGAAAATACTATTCATTGCAGATACGTTCTGTAGGAATAAGAAGAATAGGATCCGAATCTGTCTTTCATTAAAATTTTCGGTTACCCCCTCTACCCGTAATACGTAATAAATTGCCACTCCCGTTACTGCCAGTAACCCCCTGAGCCGAATACAAATTGTGAAGATTATGTTATTTCCGAAGGTTTCAACCTTGAAAAAGACCCCGCAACATAAAAATGATAATGTAAATAAATTTTCACTAAAAAAAATGTCTTTTTTTAATGGGGAGAATGGGAGGAATATTAGAGGAAAGTCGTGATTATGGTCTTGCATACAAATGACCCGTTGGATGAGCGGCCCCTCCCAGACGCTTCTCCTTGCTTATTTCTGCCTGAGAGATTCGGTGTGGAGGTCCACGATCCGCGGCCCCAATTTGTGACCGGTTTCGGGTCCCGAGTTGGAATGCGATTAACGACGTTAGAAATGGGCCAATAAAAGTGTTAGCCCTTCAAATAGCACCAAGTAAGTACTGCCGAGAACCATAAAAGGTGTTGAGGTTTTAGCATGCAATTCAATGTTCCTATTTTGGGCCGATTCCGCTTTGAGGATGGTTGAAATCCAACCGAACGGCAGTTATCATGATTGCGGAACACTGGTTTGAAACATCGCATATTTGATTCCAATGAGATCAGTTCTTACGTGTACCTACTTAACCCAATTTTAGACTTAATGGCATTTGGGATGTTAGCGATTTTCTGGGTGTTTTTGAAACATATAAATATATTTTCTATTGCGTTGGCTTATTCGAGAGCCAAACTGGAAACTTGTATAAATACTCACATAATTTACAACAGTACCACTACCTCCAACAAGACTTTTCTTATTGACTCAAAACTTCTGAGGTTCTTTTGCTCAAGAAAAATTTGTTAGGCTAAACAAAACGCTGCAAATTCTTTCACTGGGGTTTATTATTCAATTGGCTTGCGTTCATGATTTGAATTTATACTAAGCTTTGGAGTGTGCATGTTTCACA
The DNA here is from genome assembly GCA_031894815.1 of Creontiades dilutus. Lineage (NCBI taxonomy): Eukaryota > Metazoa > Arthropoda > Insecta > Hemiptera > Miridae > Creontiades > Creontiades dilutus. The sequence continues at coordinate 1,038,240 of JAVIWC010009583.1, forward strand.
GGTGATAGAGCGATTATTGAATTTCAGGAGGCACACAAATATGATCAACTTATCAATCCAAATAGGTATTTTGGTTGAGAACAGATTTACGTGCTCTATGCATATCTCCTGAAATTCAATAATCGCTCTTTCACCTGTGAAACATGCACACTCCAAAGCATAGTATAAATTCAAATCATGAACGCCAGCCAATTGAATAATAAACCCCGGTGAATGAATTTGCAGCGTTTTTTATGGTTATCAGAATGCTTCATTCCGTGTATCGGCTACCTTTAGAAGTTCACTCCAGTATCCACGTTACTACATCACTACGTCACTAGGTTACTGATATCAAAACAAAAACAATAATAAACCAAAATAACGCAAATGTTTTGGCCATACATCGGGAATGGTCTGACCTACGGACCTGGGGAGGGGCTCATTCGATTCCTCGTGGAAAGTTCTTCAAAAAGAGTCCAAATTTAGGCCGCCTTGACTTTTTTTGAGGTTTTTAGGGATTTTACAAAACTTTGACAACCCTTAAAGGGCACTTTAAATTAAGTGAGAGAGGCTCAAGAATTGGGGCGTCGCCAGACCAACATGGATTTCACCTTTTTTGCTTCAGCCGTTTGGGAGAAATCGTTAGTACGGCTTACGGCGGACGGACGGAAAATTGTTTTATTGCAGATTCGTATTCTACACCCTTTGAAACGTAAACCATGAAATTTTCAACAATTTTTTTTCATAGAGCGATTACAATGGTTTATTATTGAATAATAAACGAAAATGGTGGTCTTGATGAATTTTAAATCAAATCGCTTACACCTTTAGATTATGGTATGTAGTGATACAAATCCGATGTAGATCACAGCATACTTGCGTTGATTACTGTTACATCGGTAAGAAGGAATAAGGACTTCATCTTATTGATCTTGAAGTTGAACAAATGTTTCTTCAAACTAGGTACTTTGCAGTCAAAAGTCAATCTTCACTACAAAGTTTTTTACTTGGGAACGTCAAAGTAGCCCACTTACAAGAAAAGGGAAGGTGTAAAGTAAATGTAAATTCTCTCTCTTCACATATTAGTAAAGAAGCTAACTTCACATGGTTCCCAACTTGGTGTTTCCACCAAGAATATCAAAACTTCAAGCAGCAGAATGATGCCTGCCTACAAAAAATTAAGAATAGATATAACAAAGTGGGCGTAGCGACCATCCTACATAAGACAATAGATTCATTCTGTATTATCCTATCCTGTTCAACCTATCTTATGTATAAAAGTGTACATGATAAAGATGAATGATACAAATGAATTACAGTTCTCATCCCAATTCATGAAATACGACTTTAAATTAGAGTTTTATTTAAGCGAATCAAATAAAGGTATTTGAGAGTTGGAACAGGAGTCATACATCAAGCTGTTGGGTTAAACCTAGGTATTTTGAGGATCTAGAATAATAGACGTGACCTGCTGAAAGTTAAGAAAGGGAGAAGCAGCTTCGGGAAGGTCGGGATGGTGAAACAAGGGAAACTATTCCGCCGGAAGACCTTTACCCCACCATTTCCTTCTGCCCCCGTAAGGCACTTATTCCTTTCGGTGAGCTTCTACTTTTGAAAGAACTTGTAGATCGATGAACGAAGAAAGAATCTCTCAAATCCTCCTCCGAGTTGGAAGTCAGTTCCACTTCAGACTTCCACCGTTTTTCTTATCTATGAGACTACTCAAGCATGTATTTGTTTCAGCTATCTTATCAACGTTGAAAACCGTCGTGCATTTCAACATTCAAAACGTCAAAGGCAACACGAAACGCTTCCAAGGAGGGACTGCTTCTTCTTACAAAATGTATGAAATTACAGTTTATAGGCATTATAAGAATATGCTTACCGAGATAAATCTCTAGAATACCATACTTTCACCATAATAATATGAAAAAATAATCACGAGACAATCGGAGGGACCGATAAAAGGAGCAAGGTATAGATGAATGTTATTATTCACGCAGATGCACCATGTGCATTTCTCAAAAAAATAAATTAAATTAAATAAAAAACCAGCACGCCGATAATTGATTTAAGAACAACAGAAATGTGGTTTTTGATTTTTTAGACACTTTTTTGAAAATTACGAACACTGGGTGGCGGCGGATCAGGCTGAACCCAGATCCAAGCGACTCAGCACACAGGAAAGTATGTTTAATGACAACTAACTTATTAAAAATTACCCTATTTTTAATCGTTTTTCACACTTTTTTTTTAAATTTAGCACACTGGATGGCAGTGGATCGGACTGAAAATGGTCTCATTCGACTCAGCTCCCGAAAAACCATGTTTCACAGCACCCCACATGCCCACTTTGGCAAAAAATGAATTTTAGGGCATTTTGATTCCGAGTCTACCAAGGTAGCGGAAGCATTGTTTTCACTTTCGGAATGTGAAAATTTTTTTTTGTCTCCAAAATCAAAAATTCCACTCGCATTTTGCGTTTTAGACCTTTTTGAACAATTTTGGTTCCGTGTCTGTCTGTCTATCAGCAAATCCTTGTTACGGGCAAAACTACACGAAGTTATAGTCCGATTTTGATGAAATTTTCAGGGATTGTGCGGGTTGGGGTGTAGATGGTCCACTATAGGTTTCATGACCCCAAGTCAATAGTAGTCTCTGCTCATGAGCAAACGTGAAATCCTTGTTACGCGCATAACTCCGGGAGTTCTTGACCAATTTCGAAGAAATGTTCAGGGATTGTTCGGTTTGATGCGTAGATGGTCCCCTATGAGTTTCATGACCCCCGGATCATTAGTAGCCTCTGCGCATGCGCAAACGTCAAATCATTGCCACAAGCATAACTCCGGGAGTTTTTGACCGATTTCGATGAAAGTTTCAGGGATTGTTCGGTTTGATGTGTAGATGATCTATACAGTCATGTTATGGATACGAGGAAGCTATGTGCCACACCCACTTTGCAGACGTTTTTTAACCATTAAATCGTAAATTTGGACCACGAATTGGGCTGGCCAACGAACCTCACCTGTTGATTGCTGACACCGATTTTTTAGCGCAAGAACGAAATTTTTAAAGTGATAAATAGAGCGTGTCGGGTTTTTTTTTCGTTTTTAGGCCATTTCCAACCTGTGTGCAGCGTGCAAGTTACACGAATTTGCTCGTAGTTTGAGAATCACCCTTGAAGAAAGTGTCAGACCCCAGGACAGACTTTTCTTTTCCCCTTGTTGAAAAGAATTGAAAATCTATGAATAAAAATTACCCTATAAAAGGATATTTCGAAAGCAATGTTTCAAATGGAAACTTGAAAAAAAAAAAAAACGTTTTTATACTGATAACTATATTTTTATGTGTTATACCCAAACGTCTACGCCTCTGCGATATAAAACGAAATTAGCCCATAATGTTTTATGCACGTCGTTCATGCATGATGGTCTTATACTGCAAGGGTAGAGTAGTAAAACTCGAAGCGCGATTCGAGCCGTCGAGTTGACGGCGACCCGACAGGTGAAAGGTTAAGGTGGATATAACTGTTGTGTTGATCTGACGACCCACTTATTCATCAAAACTCCGTAGACCACGCCTCCTCTGGTGTCCCATTGAAACTATGCTCACCGTTAAGGCATTTGAAGATGAAAGTAGAAAGAGAAATCGATTCTATAAGATGAGCGAGAGAAAGGAAAGAAGCGAAGTTGTTGCAGTGACAAGCATTTGAGAAATATGTCGCTAAATCTCTCACATTTTGAATAATATGTGATCCACTGACTTATATTCTAGTAATTCAAGACGTTTGATGAAATTGTGTCGAACCTTCCAAAAAAGTCAAATATCTATTTGAAAATCGTTTATTGATATGGGTAATTTTTAGGGCCTGATTTTGTGAACCCCAGTCTAGTAATTTGGGAGAAATATGATGGCCGATGGATTTCATACCTTTTTATTAATGCACTAAACAATGATACAAACATAGGCTTTTTATAAATGTTTAAGATTATGGAAATGGAAATGTCTTGATTACAGCCAAAGGGAAGGGTACACAATCTGAATAGATTATGAAAGACAAGGTTTCACCTGCTTCATAAATTTTGATTAAAATTTCAATTCCACGAGTCACATGTTGTCATGAATGCTTGGAAACATGGTGCTTTTCAGAAAAACGCTGCAAATTCTTTCACTGGGGTTTATTATTCAATTGGCTTGCGTTCATGATTTGAATTTTACTAAGCTTTGGAGTGTGCGTGTTTCACAGGTGATAGAGCGATTATTGAATTTCAGGAGATTTGCATACAGCACGTAAATCTGTTCTCAGTCAAAATACCTATTTGGATTGATCAGTTGATCATATTTGTGTGCCTCCTGAAATTCAATAATCGCTCTATCACTGTGAAACGCGCACACTCCAAAGCTTAGTAGAAATTCAAATTAAAGCCAATTCAATAAAACGCAAGAACCTCAATACCCCCCCCCCCCCCACAATAAAAACATCCATAATTTATCAAGTCCTTTAGCGCTCGTATTGCGTTAAAACTTCAACAAACCCATATTTAGACGATGTAGCCAAAGGTAGACTGATGTAGAGGGGCACACAAATATGATCAACTGATCAATCCAACGTGCTCTATGCATATCTCCTGAAATTCAATAATCGCTCTATCACCTGTGAAACACGCACACTCCGAAGCTTAGTACAGATTCAAATCATGAACGCAAGCCAATTGAATAATCAAACCCAATGAAAAAATACTTATTTACCCCAGTAATAATATTGAATAATAAACCCCAGTAATAATATTGAATAATATTTACCTATATATTATCAGCGTTTCATACATATCAGAATGCTTCAACCCCACCTGTATCGAATATAAACTACAAGTTTCCACATCGGCTTCACTCCAGTCCACATTACTACACTCGACTACATCCCTAGGTTACAAACAAACAATAATAAACCAAAATAACGCGAATGTTGGCACCATAAATCGGGCCATAGATCGGGAATGGTTTGACCTACGGACCTGGGGAGGGGCTCATTCGATTCCTCGTGGAGTGTTCTTCAAAAAGAGTACTAATTTAGGCCGCTTCGACTTTTTTGAGGTTTTTAGGGATTTTACAAAACTTCGACAACCCTTAAAGGGCACTTTAAATTAAGTGAGAGAGTTGGCTGAAGAATTGGGGCGTTGTCGGAGCAACATGGATTTTTCCTGAAAATTTCAGCTTTTTTGCTCCAGCCGTTTGGGAGAAATTCAGATGGCAGATTCAGATTCTTCTACACCCTTTGAAACGAAAACCATGAAATTTTCAGGGGGGGGGGGGGGGGTTAGAATTTATATTTTCAAGAGCGATTAAATGGTTCATTATTGAATAATAAACCAATTGAAAAGCCTTGAAAAAGTTTTGAGAACACGTTTAGTAGTGGACAGCGTTTTGTTCCATATTCACTCTAGTTTCCCGAGTTTTTTTTCTGTTTACATCGAGAGCAAATCTTTGAAAGCAAATTAATACAAGGATTACTTATTGAATAGGCGGATGCCTAACCGTATGATCTAAAATATCCACACCCACGCTGACTGATCTCGAAGCTAATTTATTTTCTATTCTACCTACTGTTGGCATTTGGATTCGTAATGAAGCATCTAAGGAAACACAGGGTAAGAATTTTAGTCAGATTCAGACTGTAAACATTGGCTAAAGAGTCACAAGGGACATCTTCCAGAGTTTCACGAAAATTTCCCTTTGGTGATGGCTGGTGTTGGCGGAGGGAAACCGGAAGATTTATATAAAGGTTTATCAAGAGAGTATTCCAAGGCCGTGCCGTCAAAGTCTTATCGCCTCTGCCTTTGTGATCCATCTACCACAAAGCCTACCCCCAGCTGACTTCAACACGATTTATCACTTCAATTTTCCCGATAAGCGAACGAAACTCGGGACCCCGATATCCGCCTATAGCTTCTATATATCACGAGGGGTTCTCAATAATTCGAAATAATGATCGAGAGGCGCTTGACCGCTGGGGCTCCAGGTTCTGAACATGACAGTCCTTTTCTGTGAAATATCAACGCCGATTTTGACGTTTCTCCTGGCCCTTGAAAGTTGAGCGGTGGATTCCATCGTGTCATTCAAAGAGAGCGATTTCTCTTCTTCTAAAAAAAATCAGATATGTATGATTACATTTTTCTTGGTTCTTGAAGTTTAAAATTAAACTATTTGGATGACAAATTAAAGAATGGTGCAACAGGCGCTTAATCAGAAAAAGGATTCAGACAAAAGACAATAACCTTCTCAGCTTTAAGTTACTCACACATTAGAGGTGGGTAGTGAGTGAGTGACCTTGTCTCATAGAACTTCTCTTTCAAGTGAACTTGTCCCAAATGACCTGCGGAAGGAAGACCTGCAGTTCATCACAAGACGTTTGCAACAGCATGGTTCCCTGTGGCCGACATTCGAACTACTCAGACGGTCGGAACAAGTGAAATTCGAGACCTGCAGGTCGCAAACGTCTCATGCTGAAGAGTCTTGGCTCAAGATAACCGTTCACTCTCCCCATCTAACAACCTGGGCAGTTCGCCGTTCCTTTACAGCAGATTCTACTATTCAAATAAAATTTATTCATGAGGACTCGGAAAATGACTTCGTTTCGGTACCTATCATTGTTTTACTCAGAGGTACTCATGTAAAGAGTACAGTAGATAGACGTCTGTCATCTACCAAACCCTGACTGTACACGAAGATAATAGAGGTCCCATTCATTCACAAAGTGAATTGGGGAGCAAACAGCAAGTCGCATTCATCCACGGAGTGAACTGCAGGTCCCATTCATGAGTGAACAGGTGTCGGAGTGAACTGGTGAACTTCTCCCACTGACCTTGTCTTTGGACTGAGTGATCTGCAAGGAGTCTACTCCCTCAGGTGACCTGGGTTTACACACCTCTATTACACATTTATATCGAAAACCAGTTAGCACCGTCTACAGATTGCGATGTTGAAACCCCGAGCAGATTGACACACACATGCGTAATGTTTAATTTCTGTAGGAGCATTCACACTGATTGGCTGCGAATTCGTGCTGTCGAGAAGGAAGAATAAACAGAAGAGATGGTGGATGGTTTCTCTCAACCGAGGTAGAGAAATGAAAATAGCGTGTTTATACCCCTGCCAAGATTTTAGTATGTGGATTTAATAAATTGGTGGAATAAGAGGGGAGAAGGTGATTCGGAAAATCTACTCGTTATTCACAGTTTTGGGAGGGCACAAAACACCTCTCATTTCTTGCCTTCCCCAAGTAGTCCAGTCATATTAGACAATTTTTTTGCCAAACATTGCAAAAAGTACTGTAAACTTCCTTTTTGAATATGTTGTTAGGGTTCACCCAGATAGTACGAATCTAGATTTGCAGGCCTGAAAACCGCAAGCGACGGGAGTTACAGCCAAAAAACCACGAAATTTTCGCACTGTTTTCAGTTTTTCGCAAAAAAGTCACCAAAGGAGCCTTTTGATGAGAAAAGACTCTAATCCTTTGTTAAACTAGATAAAATTTTCTACAATTTGAGACGTAATTGGACTCTGTAGCTCCATTAGTTCCAGAGATACAGCTCTGCAAATATTGACTAATTTTTCCAAAAAGTGAAAATTTTAACTTTTGGTCTATTTTCGACCGATATATTGGCGTAAATAGTCATTCTACAGTAAAATCGTGAGGAATGAAGTTGTAGGACATTTAATTATGAAGGTATGACGATGGTCGTAAAATGAAGGTAATGAAGAGAGATCTCTGGAACTAATGGAGCTACAGAGTCCAATTACGTCTCAAATTGTAGCAAATTTTATATAGTTTAACAAAGGATTAGGGTCTTTTCTCATCAAAAGTTTCCTTTGGTGACTTTTTGGCGAAAAACTGAAAACAGTGCAAAAATTTCGTGGTTTTTTGGCTGTAACTCCCGTCGCTTGCGGTTTTCAGGCCTGCAAATCTAGATTCGTACTATCTGGGTGAACCTTAACAACATATTCAAAAAGGAAGTTTACAGTACTTTTTGCAATGTTTGATGTTTTAAATGACTGGCCTAAAGCGCCTACAATGATGACAATAGACAAATAAAAGCCCGCAGCTCACCATGCCTCCCGAGCACAAGGGCGAACGTGTGTGTGGGTTTATACCGACAAGAAGCGGAGCACATGAACGTTTGATATTACAAGACTCAAAATCCCGCACACTACAAGGCGTTCGCCTAGACTCGGGTTAGAGACAGGCAGATCGAAGAAAAATATCGATCTCTGGAGATCGATTGATCGAACATTTTCGATTCTCAAGATCGATTAATCGGACGTAAAAGATCGATTCATCTAAACGTAAAAGATCGATTCATCTAAACTGAATTTCCCCCCTACGGATAGTACCGTAATTTCTATTGTTGGCTATAAGTAGCTTACTAAAATATAATGCTTACTTATTTCATTAACAGTAAGAGACTCCAGCTTTACAGGCAAGTGAGGCAGGGAGGAACAAAGGTATGGAGTGGCAAGGGAAAATGCGCCTCCGACTTTCAACTAATATTTCTCCTCTAATATGGCACTAAGAAACCTAATCGATACGGCATTTTATTCCTAAAAGACCAATCTTACCATTCACGAATTTACATTTTCCAATAATTCGATAAGTTGTAATGAAAATACTAATAAGATTAGGTGATCAACGGCAATACGGCATATCCGTTGGTTAGGTTAAAGCGGACACAGTGAACACGAGCTCAGTAAAACGCCGCTAAAACACAGACGGAGACGGACGGGCACGGGCCGCAGCCGCCAGAACAGTCGTCTTGCGCAAAACGATATAAATCGAAATCAAGGAGAAAAGATCGATCTTCTACAAAAATCGACCTACATCAGATCGATTCAAAAATCGACATAGATCGATATATTTTGCCCATCTCAAACTCGGGTTGGTGATCGCCGAATACAGTATAAGTGCGACCAGGTTTCAAACCTCCAAATGTTGAGGCAAATGGCCGAGGTTGGGGAACTTTTCCATTCAAGATACGTCCAAATGAAAGTAGATCAAGTACCGTTAACAAAAGTACATAAAGTATACAACCCACGTTGCTTTCTATGTAGAAACTTCATTGGTTGGTACTGGTGTACCAGGCTGGAATTTATGAAACCCTCCATGGGATTCTTATAAAAGAACTTTGGATTTCGATAATGATCCTGATTAGAAGACAAGTTTTTTGTTCACTCTTTCACCATTAATTGGTTTTCCTACTCGACGAAATTCCACTTCGAATTGCACTTCATTAGTTTTATCAGCGTATCACTGAATATCAGACGTCAGATACAAAATGCAGAAGCGGAACTGCCGCGACAACGTCCATCGCGTGTTTCAATTAAAGTAGGCTACACGGACCTGGTTTGATTTTCTAATGAACGTCGACCCACGCGACTTCTGCAGACTGAAGAGCGGCGGAGTCTCGAGAACTCCGATGATTGGCAGCGGATTTATAAAATCTACCGGCTCGACTGTTTGATGTCGCTCATAGAGAGCTCGATCCGGTTCGCATTCGGTCTGACCGCGTCTCTCACTCTCAGAACATGTTTGGAGACTTCATTTATCCTTGTTCGTGCCAACTCCGTCGGAAACCCTTCTGCCGCAGTGTTAACTGTCTTTTCAGAACACCACCGCTTCAATACTTCAAGTTGGCGAAAGTTTGGGCGTGCACGTAACTTTTGAAATGAGTGTTGTGTTTTCACTGGTCAAGAGACTGCAGTAGAGCCCCGGTTCATAAACTTTTCCTCTCATTCCCCACGGTTGCACGATTTCAATACAAAAAAAAAACTGTGGGTGGGGAAAATAGTTGGTAAATTTATTATTATTCTGTACAGTTCCGCACAATAACGTTAAAGAAAGCCAAGAGCCGCCACCTGATGAATTTTGTTCGACAATTGTCCGTTTTCGTTCATTATTTTAATAATAAACCTTTTCTGGTACGCATGAAACGCTGCAAATTCTTTCACTGGGGTTTATTATTCAATTGGCTTGCGCTCATGATTTGAATTTCTACTAAGCTTTGGAGTGTCCCTGTTTCACAGGTGATAGAGCGATTACTGAATTTCAGGAGATATGCATAGAGCACTTAAATCGGTTCTCAACCAAAATACCTATCTGGATTGATCAGTTGATCATATTTGTGTGCCTTCTGAAATTCAATAATCGCTCGATCACCTGTGAAACACGCACACTCCAAAGCTTAGTACAGATTCAAATCATGAACGCAAGCCAATTGAATTTTTTTTTTTTTTATTATGAGAAAAAACATTTATTGATCATTATATGGGGTGAAATGTTGGGTTAGTTGGGATCCGGTATGTTGGGTGAAAAGTATAAATTGATATGCCAAAAGCTCGAGGTGATATGGAAGCCAGAAGTAGAAATTGAGTCGCCGAAAGTTTAAATTGAGATGCCAAAAATATTAGAATTGATTCGTGCCAAAGGTTCAAATTAATTTGCCAAAATCTTCAATTCGATAGTATGCCAAAAATTGATTTTGCCAAACCAATCTGATTTCATTTTTTTCCTAACTATATATATGTATGTAGGTATGTGTGTATGTGTGCGTGTGCGTGTGTGTGTGTGTGTGTGTGTGTGTGTGATTTTAGTCTTCCGGTACAAATGCACTAGTCCTAGTTACGTGTTTCAAAGCCTCAAAAACAATTGAATAATAAACCCCAGTGAAAGAATTTGCAGCGTTTCATGCGTATCAGAATGCTTCAACCCGTGTATCGGCTACAAAGCCTTTTCGGAGTTCACTCCAGTATCCACATTACTACATCACTTCATCACTAGGTTACTGCGACGAAAACAAAAACAATAACCTGGAGAAGGGCTCATTCGATTCCTCATGGAAAGTTCTTCAAAAACAGTCCAAATTTAGACCTCTTCCACTTTTTTGATGTTTTTAGGGATTTTACAAAACTTTTGACAACCCTTAAAGGGCACTTTAAATTCAGTGAAAGTTCTGGCTAAACAATTGGGGCGTTGTGGGACCAATATTGATTTTTCCTGAAAATTTCAAATATTTGGCTCCAGCAAAATTTGCTCCAGTTTGGGAGAAATCGTGCGTACGGCGGACGGACGGAAAAAATTTTATTGCAGATTCGGATTCTACACCCTTTGAAACGTAAACCATGAAATTTTCAAGGGGGGTTAAAATTTTTTCTTTTTAAGAGCGATTACAATGGTTTATTATTGAATAATAAACCAAAATATTGAAGCATAGTTTTGTTACGCTCATTACTTTTTTTACACATTAACGCAACCGATTTTAACGACATCAATATTTACGAGAAGCCTAGTGCACGATCTGGGTTCAGCAGGAAACTCTAAAATTTGGAGGTCAAGGTTCGATAACCAACGAGTTTGTTTTAAAACGTAATTAGGAGTCAGGCGAGCGGCATTAATCAAAAATCGCGAACATGTATATTCATTTGTGATCTCGTGAACCGCGTGTCAGCGGGTTACAAAAGCGCCAAGTGCCCGTGTGTTCTTGTAAATGATTGTTAATAAGTCAAGTCAAGCGAAGCGTGAACGCGGCGCACGAGTTGTGCAACTCTGTTCAGAGTTGAGCCTTGGAATTTGAGTTTATGTTCCGAACGGGACAGTGACGCAAGGGGCCTAGAGTGGATTTCAAAGTTTTTTTGTCGTCGCAGTCGTAGAAGAGGAGGGGTTTACTCTTTGTGGATGACGGCTCATTTATTCCTTTTCTCGAGATGCAACTACCACGAAACCAGCACTTCTGTCATCCCCTGCTCACTGGCCTCCTAAAATCTACATATTATACGCTACGAAATCAAGTTATAATACTGAATTATTTATTAGCGTGTCGTATGAGGGTGTTTCCGCACTTTCTTTTCAAGATAAATAGGAAACGTGTTGTACCGCCCACAAGTAACGTCCTTCTTCATGAGCATGTTATACGGTCATTGTTACAAGTCCAAGAAAACCTCGTTTTCGTCTTCAAATAACTGTGAAGCGTTATAAACTTTGACAGTTTTATCAAATTATTCTTACCCTACGGGCTGAAAACTATTTTGAAATCAGTGGGGGGAAGAATGGAGAGGGTCTCTCAACGCTCCACCAAGATGGATGAAAAAAGACGGAACTACTTATATTGGCAGAAATTTGAATTAAGGAACCACATGTTTAATTATCAACCCAGTTGGGTTCAGCATGGACCTTTCTCGTATCTGTAATACAAATATATGGATCATCGAATTTTTTTAAATAATCGAAAGATTCCACGGTTGGTTTCTTTGGATTTGTTAAGTAGTATATCAATATAAAATGCCAAAATCGGTATGATAGACAATGAGAAACCGCTGCAAATTCTTTCACTGGGGTTTATTATTCAATTGGCTTGTGTTCGTTGAATTTCTACTAAGCTTTGGAGTGTGCGTGTTTCACAAGTGATAGAGTGATTATTGAATTTCAGGAGGCACACAAATATGATCAACTGAACAATCCAAATAAGTATTTTGGTTGAGAACAGATTTACGTGCCTTATGCATATCTCCTGAAATTCAATAATCGCTCTATCACTTGTGAAACACGCACACTCCAAAGCTTAGTAGAAATTCAAATCGTGAACACAAGACAATTGAATAATAAACCCCAGTGAAAGAATTTGCAGCGTTTTCCTGAAAATTTCAGATTTACTGATTTTTTTGGAAAATTATCAGAATGCTTCACGTGTATCGGCTACAAAGCCTTTTAGGAGTTCACTCCAGTATCCACATTACTACATCGCTACGTCACTACGTTACTGATATCAACACAAAAACAATAATAAACCAAAATAACGCGAATGTTGGCACCATAAATCGGGCCATAGATCGGGAATGGTTTGACCTACGGACCTGGAGAGGGGCTCATTCGATTCCTCGTGGAGTGTTCTTCAAAAATAGTACAAATTTAGGCCGCCTTGACTTTTTTTGAAGGTTTTTAGGGATTTTACAAAACTTTGACAACCCTTAAAGGGCACTTTAAATTAAGTGAGAGAGCTGGCTCAAGAATTGGGGGTCGCCGGACCAACATGGATTTTTCCTGAAAATTTCAGCTTTTTTGCTTCAGCCGTTTGGGAGAAATCGTGCGTACGGACAGAAAAATGTTTGTTGCAGATTCGGATTCTACACCCTTTGAAACGTAAACCAGGAAATTTTCGGGGGTGGTTAGAATTTTTTGTTTTTCAAGAGCGATTACAATGGTTTATTATTGAATAATAAACCAAAATGAGCTCCGTAGACATTAAGATTGCGCAAATGCAAAAGCTTCCAGGAAGTAGGGATAAACAAGTTCATCGGAGACCAACTTCAGCCTAAAATATGAAATCCCTGAACATTTTAACGAAATCGGATAAAGAACACTGTTACAACGATTTGAGGTTCTTGCATTTACAGGAGCTACTAATCATAATGCGATCGTAAAATTATGAAAAAAAAAGTCTGGATCAATTAAATCAACATTTACCTATCAATCCCTGAATTCGAGTGTGATCTGACACATGACTACGAGAAAATGGGAGAAGATAGATTTTACGTTTACTTATGGCAAGTGACAATTATCAATTTTTGATCGACGACAATGGTAGAAAGGCATCCTCAGCCTAATCAGCACATCGCCAATCCAATGAAACCGGTGGATGCTTGTCACAAGGAATTCTTAATCCGCCATACTGTTACTAATCGTACGACCGTGTGCAAATTAATGTCAAATTATGGAATCGTCTTTCCACGGTTAGGTACCGTCCTAATTTGAGCAAGATCGGAGGACTAGGCAGTTACAAAATGATTACTGATGGATCGTACGATTGCTTGTGCGCATAATGAAAGATTTTAGATATAAAAAACTGGTTGACCACATGCAATAGTATCCGCACATTCCCTGAAAATGTCAGCGATGTAGAAATTAAACTTGTTACAATGATTAGAGGACACACAGACAGAATCGAAAACGGTCTACGGTCACAAGCAATGGCGATCATTCGCTCTAGATTTTTTCGGCATGATTCAATTTTACCACACTATCAAGATAGTCAATCTAGAGCGAATGATACTTCAAGTATTGTGTACTTGACAAGACATAAACTTTTCAGTTTTGAACAAGCAGTAAGGTGAAAACTTAATCAAGTTACGAATGGAAGCCGACGTTAGTTGTCGCATTGTTTGCGCCACAACGACCTTGGTTAGCGAAACTTTAAGCAGCCAGTATTGAAGTCTGAATGAAGCGCTACTGGTCCTGGAAGGTCCCTACTAGTTGGTGCATTCCATTAGGCCAACCAGATAAAGCAGCTCGGCTTCTAGCTTTACCTTGAACTCGTAGGTACCCCAACTGTAAGAGGCAGATTGAGGATAAGGAACCTTTGAGAAGCTCTGGGAACAGCTCCATCCAATCCCCCACAACAAGGAGGTAACTTTAAGAGAGGTTTGAGACAGGCTCTGCAGGAACTTCATTAGAAGTTTTCAGAAAAACACCGTCATGGTGGAACGCGACAACCCTCTTTTCCTTCGAGGAGTAGTCTTGAGAAAGGACTTTGATGTGTCTGGGCACTTGACGCCCCCCGGGGACAACTTTCGCCAAAAAGGACCTCCTCCTATTGAGGACTCTTTTCCTCCCATCGCTTTTACAGGAAGTAGGAGCAGTCGAGTTAATAAAAACTATAATAAATCGGACTACATGTTACGGCTTAAAAAAAGGAAGGTACCTACCAGTTTCTACGGAAAACTTTATAAACACCCAAAGGTTGAGTAGAAATGGATTCCGTATTTGTAAAAAATCGCTCGTAAAAAGTTTTAGTTAAATCAAGAAGAAAGCACTTTGTCGTCCTTTCCTCTTTCAACTCTCAGAAATGGAAAAGATTTCCTTCGTCATTCTTTCTCGTTTTCCATTAGGCCCCTCGGAAAAAACATTTTTTGAAGTGCTTCAAATAAAAGAGCAAGTGCATTTAAACAAACTGACGCTGGGGCTTCCATTACTACCACTTACTTTCAATAAGGTCTTTAATGAAGATGAGGTAATTCAAAAACTGATGATTTTTATACCGATAATATTTGTGAATAAACAACCAGGACTTTCAAAATCAAGGTAACACTTCCCTAATGATGAGCTATACCTACGATCGAGGAAAATAGTACAATAATTCATCAAGTCCCTAAAACTAATTACTAATATACCAATAAGTGATCGTATCTTATCGATTCATACTATAAGTGTAGGTACTCGCAAATATTTTTACCGTGAGTTTTTAATCCCGTAAATATAGATAATTGTTCATGATAATAATAATAAAATCAAAAGATAATTACTACATTATTTATTCTCTGAATTTCGTGCTTATGTAGGAACAGGTCAATTGATGTCCACTTTACGTCCGACTACAGTAGGTACTGTTGAACGATGTACTACGAAGTATGCGAAGGTGTTCGATACATTTTTAAGAAAAAATTGTTTAAATCACATCATACATTTTTATCATTTCTACATTTGTGTCCCCGTAGTTTATAGATAATTATCTAATTGTTATTATTAAACCGAGCCTTGTTGAGATAACAGTGGACAACAACAAAATGGTATTGTTTGGTGCCTAGGGAATGATGGTTGGTATTGGGGTTTTTCAATGTGCTGAATTCAAATCTGAGACGTATTTCGTTGTCAGGTCCAGTTTTTGAGATGCAGCTCATATAATTCATTTTTAACCTCCATTTATGATTATGAACTGGAATTGAATTTACAACCGATACTTTTAGAGATTTGATAAATGAAAGAGAGTAACTCTCACAAGTTTTTCTTGCTGAATAAAATTTTAGAATCAGATTTTTTCTATCTGACGTTGTTTTTCGGAAAATGCATTTACAAATTTGCAAAACCATGTTTTGTTTTTTGGAAGGGGGGGGGGGGGGGGTATGTATTTTGTCAAATTTACCGCTGTTTTCCGTGTAATGGACGAATATAACTAAAATCAGGTTTCAAATTCGGGTTTTGCTCCTCGTAAAACATAGAAAGAGTCATTGCAAGTGAAAAATTAAATGGGATCTTTGAAGTGTTATTTTCAACACTCAAATGTTGCCAGAAAGTACGGTTATGAGCTATATCTAACAAACTAGACCTGACAGCGAAAACGGGTTTCAGATTTGACCAAAAATAATAAAATTTCGTGTAATAATGTCCGGGTTCTTGAAAATATTGTTTTTTGGTTTATTATTCAATAATAAACCATTGTAATCGCTCTTGAAAAAAAAATTCTAACCCCCCCTGAAAATTTCATGGTTTACTTTCAAAGGGTGTAGAATCCGAATCTGCAATAAAAAATTTTCCGTCCGTCCTCTGTACACCGAACGCACGATTTCTCCCAAACTGGAGCGAATTTTGCTGGAGCCAAATATTTGAAATTTTCAGGAAAAATCAATATTGGTCCGACAACGCCAATTCTTTAGCCAGCACTCTCACTGAATTTAAAGTGCCCTTTAAGGGTTGTCAAAGTTTTGTAAAATCCCTAAAAACCTCAAAAAAAATCGAAGCGGCCTAAATTTGGACTCTTTTTGAAGAACTTCCCATGAGGAATCGAATGAGCCCTTCCCCAGGTTCGTAGCTCAAACCATTCCCGATATACGGCCCGATTTATGGTGCCAAAATTTGCGTTATTTTGGTTTATTATTGTTTATATTTTCATCGCAGTAACCTAGTGACGTAGTGATGTAGTAATGTCGATACTGGAGTGAACTCCTGAAAGCTGCAAATTCTTCCACTGGGGTTTATTATTCAATTGGCTTGCGTTCATGATTTGAATTTCTACTAAGCTTTGGAGTTGCGTGTTTCACAGGTGATAGAGCGATTATTGAATTTCAGGAGATATGCATAGAGCACGTAAATCTGTTCTCAACCAAAATACCTATTTGGATTGTTCAGTTGATCATGTTCGTGTGCCTCCTGAAATTCAATAATCGCTCTATCACCTATGAAATATGCACACTCCAAAGCTTAGTGTAAATTAAAATCATGAACGCAAGCCAATTGAATAATAAACCCCAGTGGAAGAATTTGCAGCGTTTTTTAAGAGAAAGTTGTGATTACCAACCAACATAACATATGTATAAGTATTTTGAAATCGACAATGGGGACATTCTGAAAACTGTCACGAGTCCAAACTTAATCCAAATTTACCTGCTGGCTTTAAGGTTTTAAAATATTTTTTTCGTTACTGATCCTCAGACTTGTGGCACTTGTAAACCGACAACGCGTAAACCTACCGGACCTCTCTGACCTTTCGAACAGAATGTGGGCTGTGGTCTCGTAACACTGGGCGAAGATGAGCCCCTTTCACTGACTCAACTTCGTAATTTCATTAAAACCCACAAAAGTCTAATCTCAAAACAATGCTTTGTGTTCGACAATGGACCCATTCTCAAGTAAAAAAGTGGCGACACTTGGAAATTATTCTCCTCTATTTTCAACAATGAGGACCTTGTGGCTTTCGATGGCATTTCAAACCGTACTAACGTTCTTTTGAATAACGATCCTGTGAATTTCGAAGACCTCTTCTCTTTCATAGAACCTCTCCATTAGAACAGTCAGTTCTGCTTGAAATAAATAACTATTACTCGGAATGTTAGTAAGGGAGTAAATCTGGAGAAGAAGAAGCTGTTTCTCATTCCGTGCGTTGTCCCATGTGTGTTGTTTTGAGTTCAACAGTTCTGATTGTCTGTATCGTTTGTCGTCGTTATGGAAGTTTCTGTTTCTACGAAGAAATGTTATATCCCTTCGGAAATTGCTTACCTATCGACGTTGATCGTGGAAAGGAGAAGCGTACTTAAAAACGACTGAACCAAACGTCATCAAATTTGGCTTAAAAATCAGATATTGGTCCTAGATTATCCTCTCAAAATAGCATCACGATCGATCAATCCTAAATTACTAAAACCACGGGATTTATGGGTAAAACGTGGGTTTTTAGGTGTTTTCAGTAACGACTTAACACAAATTTCATCAAATTGGGCTCAAACATCAGAAATCGGCTCCAGTTCATTCTATGAAATTGAAATCGCAATCAAACGGCTGGAGCAAAAAATCTGAAATTTTCTGGATAAATCAATATTGGTCCGATGACGCCCCAATTCTTGAGCCAGCTCCCTCACTCAATTTAAAGTGCCCTTTGAGGGCTAAAGGGTTAAAACTAAGGTCTAAACTTCTAAAATATACATATGAAAAAGATCCTTTAAAAAGGTCCAATAATAAAAGGACCTTAAAAAGGCATGAAGGTTTTTTAAGGGTTTTTAAATGTAGCGATAATCTGATTTTTTTAGAAGTTTTTAGAAACCACTGAACTAAATTTCATCAAATTTTCAAAAATTTGCAGTTTTTAACCCATTTTTTAATGTAAACGGTAAAATTAACTGCAGGTCACTACATACCAACAAGGAGAATATTCAATGCGATCCGTGGTATTTACAGGGGGATTTGCTCATTTTTCCTGAAACCATAAAGATAGTTCTTACATAGGTCGAAGTAAAACTTGAAAACACCGAACAAGTATCCCGAACTATAACTTTCCGAAATCGGAACCTTTTGATGAATTACTGGTCAGAGTATTTTTCCATAGGATTTTCGTAGTCTGTAATAACTCTTCTCGCCAAATTGGGGAATGTTGGATTGTTATTCTTCAGATAATCAGTTAACTAAAGATAATCATCATCAATGATCATGTTGTAACACAAATCAGTAATAATTACTTCGGAAAATTGAAGGAAAAAAATTATGTGAAAGTGATACAGAGCAAGGAGTGACCCTTGAGAGGCCTGAAGACCACCCTCAGGTTCGAAGGGCAGCCCTCCAAGTCTCGATATCTGATTGTACGAAATATGGAGGGATACCCTTGAACTGCGTCTTTGAATCGACCCTCTACTGTAAGGGTGTCCCTCCAAAGTTTGATCTAAGGGTGGTCTGTTCATAGGAATTTTCGCTGGAGGGACATCCTCATACGGTTTGAGGCCCTCAAAAGGTTGAGGGTCGTTCTGCCATACCACCCTTAATTTACAATAATATCTTAATTTTGCATGACGGGAAGTCAAAAAAGCCTTCTTCCAAAATTCTAAATTTCCACAAGCTCAAGCATGTCTATTTGGGACTGAATTATCGAGATCATTTGCTGACTATCGGACGTGTGGAAGTCAATAAAATGGAGGGAGATAAACTGATCTGCTGAAGGACCTTGTGGATCCTTTCATTCCTAATTGATGAATATAAATGTTGGAAATATGAATGGCTTTTTAGTGCCTTAACATTACTATTACAAGGTATGGAGCAGAGGCGCCGAGCTCAGACCTTGTGCCTGACAACGTCTTAAAAGGGTTAATCTAATGCAGAAATAATAAACTGTTTTCTAATAATTTGAAGCTTTTGTTCGAATCTTTGTTTGAAAACAGTTGTCATCTTGGTTACCACAGTACTTTGGTTTTATTTTGATTTGATGGAGGCAGTTAGAAAGATGAGAAAGGGGAGAAGTGGTAAAAACAGGCTTTTCTATGATTAATATGATGAACATGGGTAGGGCATGGCATTTGTGCTGTGGATGAACTGGGTCGGTATTTAGGCCGTTTGTACATAATTATGGACATTATTTATTTATATTTTAAACCACATGATATCTGCAAACATGAACATTGATCACAAAAAAAAATGTCTTTAAGCTAGGGTAGTTTTACAAAACATTTTCCCAATGCGTGGATCTGTAACAACGAATGAATCAACTTTAAACCTACAATAACGTCATTTTCCTTTCAATCCTGACCCTTCAAGTATAGTTCCGCGACTGTCTGTATGAGCCAATTCCTTGTCACCGGCAAAACTACACTAATTTCTAGTTTTAGATGAAGTTACTGGGTCTATACGGTGGTTCCATTCAAATTTTCTTATCGTCAGCTTTGTAGGTTTGTAGTGATCGCCCACAATGGCTATTCAATGATTCATGATTCCATGATTCCACGATAGTGTTCATTTGATCTTATCATAGCTAATGATCATGTCATACCATGTGATAAAAAAATGTTGAATTTAAAGTTGGAGGCAAGTTACCTTACCTCCAAGTCATTTTACTGATTTGTTCGTTATAAGATTGGAAATTAAAAGTTGTTATACCTGCTCAATACAGATGAACATGATGAGTGATGAATTGAATGATTGAACATAATGATGGTTGGCTCCTTCGCAAACATTTTTTGAATAAAAATCATTTTCTAATCGATGTTTGCCAATTTGAACCTCATTGAATTAGTCCCATGGACGCATTGGCCGTACTCTAGTTGTCTCAAAATTTAAATTTCGCAATTTTGGCTTGAAAATTATTATTGACCTCTAACAACTATTCATCACTTATAGTTCATCTGAAGAACGAATATATATTTGTTTAAATCAGTTTTGAGCTCTCGCATTCTTCTTGAATTCGGAAGCTAAACCGCAGCAAATTCTTTCAGTGGGGTTTATTATTCAATTGGCTTGCGTTCATGATTTGAATTTCTACTAAGCGTTGGAGTGTGCGTGTTTCACAGGTGATAGAGCGATTATTGAATTTCAGGAGGCACACAAATATGATCAACTGATCAATCCAAATAGGTATTTTGGTTGAGAACAGATTTACGTGCATATCACGTGCATATCACCTGAAATTCAATAATCGTCCATCCTGTGAAACACACACACTCCAAAGTTTAGTAGAAATTCAAATCATGGATCATTGAATAATAAACCCCAGTGAAAGAATTTGCAGCGTTTATGTCTTTACTTTGCTACATAAACTCGAAAATGTAACGTTTTACCTGCATGTACATGTACATGTTTTACCTACCTATGTACCTAATGTTGTAGCGTTTTACCTACATTTACGGGAATGCTTCAACCCGTGTATCGTCTACAAAGCCTTTTAGGAGTTCACTCCAGTATCCACATTACTACATCACTACATCACTACGTCACTAGGTTACTGATATCAACACAAAAACAATAATAAACCAAAATAACGCGAATGTTGGCACCATAAATCGGGCCATACATCGGAAATGGTTTGACCTACGGACCTGGGGAGGGGCTCATTCGATTCCTCGTGGAAAGTTCTTCAAAAAGAATACAAATTTAGGCCGCCTTAACTTTTTTGAGGTTTTTAGGGATTTTCAAAACTTTGACAACCCTTAAAGGCACTTTAAATTAAGTGAAAGAGCTGGCTCAAGAATTGGGGCGTCGTCGGGCCAAGATGGATTTTCCCTGAAAATTGCAGATTTTTTGCTTCAGCCGTTTGGGAGGAATCGTGCGTCCGGCGTACGGCCGGTAATTTTTTTATGGCAGATTCGGATTCTACACCCTTTGAAACGTAAACCAAGAAATTTTCAGGGGGGTTAGAATTTTTTTTTTTTTTTTTTTTTTTTTCAAGAGCGATTACAATGGTTTATTATTGAATAATAAACCAAAATGCCTTTTAGTGAGAACGACACACATAGGAGCATATTTACTCTTGTAAAAATCCTTCTCCTCGCGTCATCCTCCTTTAAATATGTGCTCGAAAAAAATCCGTCTGTCCGATATACATTTACGAAAATGGTAGACGATAGAATCAGGTGAAAAACCATCATTCATCCATAACAACTTGTACATGTATTGATGTGAAGGTATAGGATAGGTGGAGTATGTTAGTTGGGAACACAGACAGGGTTCGGCGAGGGAAGATGAAGTAGAATCGGCGTAGAATCGTTCAGCACGTTTCGTACAGGAGGGGATGTGGTCGTTCATGAAAGGAAGAAACGGAGGCGTGACTTCTCCGGCTTAACCCGTTCATTTGCCAGCGAAAATCGCTGGAAAGGGAGATGAAGAAGAAAGCGGAAGACGCGGGCGCCGTCGAAAAATAACGCCAGCGAACGATGCTTAAAACGTGGGTTATCGCTCTGACCGAGTCCCGAACATCACGTAGAGCGTGAAAAGCTAGGCAAAATAATATGTGAACAGACCAGCTATCAACTCAATGAATTTCATTACGAAACGGACAATTTTTTGAAAACGCCACAAGGAATTAGAGGTCAGTGACGATAGACCCCGTTAGCACTGGAAGTTTGGAACCTTCGTGACATCATGAATAAAATATCCCTTTTAACATGCAAGAGGACTATTTTATGTTTAGAGGCCTTTTTGGAAGAATTGATAAGAATGTTGAGATATTAAGCTCGTAACAATTTATCCCACCTCCTGATCTTACTCTTAAATCAGCCGCAGAATTATAGAGACCTGCAATACATATCGATTTACCAATTGGAAGCTCGTACGTGTCGCACCCAATGTGCTAGACGTTTTGGTTTACAACTTAATTTCATTGTTTGATAAGCCTTTGTAATCGTAAAGCAAAAATTTGCTACTACCCCCTCGAGCTTTGTCACCTTAATTTTCTAGGTGCATGGATTCAACATTTGCAACGTCTGTTCGCCGCAAGAGGCAAGAAAGGCCTTAGCATTTTTGTGAAAAATCTGTTCTTTTGCACATGGACTCCACCATGAACCCACTTGGGTTCCAGTCGGTCCTAATTTCTAGTCAGCCCGATTACCTCACATGCATTAATTTCATGGGCCAAATGTGCCTCACATGCATAAAATTTAATGTCATGGGCCAAATACTGGTCAAACTCGTTATTGTTCGGGATTTTAACTGGCATAAGCAAGTAGAGTGTCACTTTATAGTAATTTTGGACGAAAAATCGGCTTGAATAGAATTCAGATCCGTATGAATCCACTGCAGCAAATAATAAATAACACAACTTATCCCACGAACCTCACAATGAACGAACAATCACGCATTATTTCAAAAATTATTAACCCTGTGTCAGATTGGCAGCGTTTTTCTTTCATATTGTTGTGTTATTTGTATGGATGATATTTAGTTTTGGTTTATTATTCAATAATAAACCATTGCAATCGCTCTTGAAAACAAAATTCTAACCCCCCCTGAAAATTTCATGGTCTACGTTTCAAAGGGTGTAGAATCCGAATCTGCCGTAGGCACGATTTCTCCCAAACGGCTGAAGCAAAAAAGCTGAAATTTTCAGGAAAAATCCATGATGGTCCGGCGACGCCCCAATTCTTGAGCCAGCTCTCTCACTTAATTTAAAGTGCCCTTTAAGGGTTGTCAAAGTTTTGTAAAATCCTAAAAACCTCAAAAAAAGTCAAGGCGGTTTCATCATGAACGCAAGCCAATTGAATAATAAACCCCAGTCAAAGAATTTGCAGCGTTTTTCTACTGTTTATTGCTTATTTGAAAACACATGCTTGTTTGTATGTTGACATCATTAGGTTATTGTTCCCTCGTGTTTATTTTTCTTGTGCGAACAGTAGAGCAACATTGCCAAGTAGTTGACGCAAGCTGTTTTGAGTGGATAAAAAAGACACATTTTTCGGATTCAGATGATGAATTGAGTTGTGCTTTTGGAAAACAGGAGCAGTACTGCAATGAATAATAATTATTGGATCCGCGGTGAAGCGGGAATAGCAGTTCAATGCAGATGCTTTCAAGGAAAAACGAAGAGAGACTTCGCGCTCGTCCGCTCAAGCTGACAAGGACTCGCCTTCAGAATACATTTTCCTCGTCTGCGTAAGATCGATCAGCTTCATGATTCTTTCAATCATTCAATGAGGGCTCCACGTTCCAAGTCCACGTGATAAATCGAGAAATATCGTGATCTCGGTGAGAAGCTGACATTGCACACAAGCGCTTAGCTGACAAGCGATTAGATCAAAACACCTTTTTATTTAATTTATTTATTGAGACTATTTACAAAACAAATATACCTCATTGACAAATTATTAAAATACTATTAATGGTGAGCAGTATGTGCCTTTTTCATGGAAAAAGCACATATCATGAAAAAGAAAGAAAGCAACTGTCTCTAAGAGAAATATATAAGCACTTCACATCTCAATTATGTCTGAAATATGACGGGGCCGTTGGAGTCTGGAATGTAGGGGTCGATGAAAACCTTCACTAGCAAGAGTGTTGTAGTGCTCAGCATTTCGGGTCAAAAAAGTACTCATTCTGTTTGCCGGAATTCGTGTGGTGTTTCTAGCTGGAAATCTGAGCAGAACACGTCTCTGATATATTACAGCGATGTAAAAATAGAACGTCCCAGCTTCAATACCTGTTCGACAGTACAGAATTATCCATGGACAACAAAATCCTCAATTACAAGGTATTTATATGGCCTCTCTGGACTTATGCGCTCCCAGTATGGGCCACTTGTTCTTCTTCCCAATTTCGACGCATTGAGCAACAACAAAATCGGCTACTCCAAAAAAGAATTGTCCATGCCCCGGATTTCGTACGGAACGAAATCATATATAGAGATCAACACACCTGCTACACGGAGTCTTTCATCTCGCACATCTCATGATCTTCGGGGAATAAGACCAAGACCCAAGTTATACGCGTTGATTTGATCTGATTTTGAAATTATTCATCAGAAGACTAGTTGTCTTTCTAATACTTGATTTCTTTGATCATGATGGATTAATCAAGTTAATCGCTATTTTATTTACATCTATTGATGGATGTAACACTCCATCCACCACCCCTTTAACATTAATATTAAAAAACATATGAATAGAACACTTCTTCCTTGATGATCAAGTCCCAGAAGTGAGCAAAATCTTCCTTCAGTTGGAATGAAGATTAAGGGTTCGTAGAGTTTAAAAGACATCGCAGGACTCAAGGGACCCTGAATGGCAGAGCAAAGTTTTAATTACGACCTAGTATGGAAATGAAGGAAGGATATGGGAAAGTTTTTCATTCGTCAAGCCAAAGCAAGTGAAGTGCTATGACCTTCTTTCTCATATTCATTTTCATTGCGAGTTGTTATGTAACACGAGCACATCTCTTTTGCTGCTTATGTGTTCCCTAAATCTATGTATCTATACACTTCAATATCTTATTGGGATACCATATTATATTAGTGTTAAACATTGTTTTTTTTAAGTGGACTTGAAGTACATAACCCGTTATCTATTTAATAGCATCCATTCAAATTGAATATTAAGAAACGCACGAAAACTCACACACATTAAACCCCACACGTCCTATAATAATTGAACATTTTACTGAAACGTATCCTACAATTACTTAGGACTCGTCATGGCTAAAGAATGAGCTAATCCTAGCAAACCATTTTCATCCAACTAGTGGAAAAGTAGTCTCCCAGATAGAAGTAAACATACCCACCAGCGATAAAGCGCTGCTTCTATTGAAAGAGGCAAGAAAGGGGTATTGATGGTGAGCTTGTTGAAGGAACTAACTCCGTATTCATTTGGTAGTAGTACACGACCCTACAAAAGACTAGCATTCGAAAAGAAAGTCAATAAAAGGTCGGCCGTCTCGACAACCTCACTACGAGTATTTACCTACTTACGTGGGGAAAAGCATTGTAGTAACGAACAATAGCTTCCGGACTCGGCCGGGCGTTTTCTGTCTTTCCCGCACGACATCAACGTCGTGCTGGCTCGCTGACCTACTGACTGACTTTGGCAGGCGGTGACGTTCAATAACTACCCATTCACGTGGTAACTAGGTATAGAAACGTGCGATGGTCGGAACACTGCTCATTCACCAGCGTTCCATTCGGTCTAGTTTCCTACGTAACTGCCTACTAGGAATAGTTATGGAGGTTTCAAGTTAAGATGGGTATGTATGCCAGATCACCACTAACAGGTGAATAGTTTCAGGCTATTAAAAACTGGTCATTTGTTGGTATACATTTCGAGATGTGAAGAACCCAAAACGTCTGCCAAGTGGGTGTGGCACATAGCTTCCTCGTATCCATAACATGACTGTATAGATCATTGAAAATTATTATTGACTAAAGAACTTCGTTCAATCAAGCTCGTGGCTAAAACTTTATTTTCTCTTTATTACTCACGAGGACCATCTTTACATCAACACACAATCCCTGAACATTTCATCGAAATCAGTCATGAACTCCCGGAGTTATGCGTGTAACAAGGATTTCACGTTTGTGGATGCGCAGAGGCTACTATTGATTTGGGGCCATGAAACTCATAGGAGACCATCTACACATCAAACCGAACAATCCCTGAAAATTTCATCGAAATCGGTCAAGAACTCCCGGAGTTATGCGCGTAACAAGGATTTCACGTTTGCGCATGCGCAGAGGCTACTATTGATTCGGGGGTCATGAAACCTACAGGGGACTATCTACACCCCAACTCGCACAATCCCTGAAAATGTCATCAAAATCGGACTATCACTTCGTGTAGTTTTGCCCGTAACTAGGATTTGCTGACAGACAGACAGACAGACACTCAGACAGAGACGGAACCAAAATTGTTCAGAAAGGTCTAAAACGCAGAATGCGAGTGGAATTTTTGATTTTGGAGACAAAAAAATTTTCACATTCCAAAAGTGAAAACAATGCTTCCGCTACCTTGGTAGACTCGGAAGCAAAATGGACAAAATATCCTCCCGGAGCCTTTCAGCCCACACTACATTTCCCCAAAACTACTGAACGGCTTAACTTATGATCCACCTTAAATAATGAAATCTTGAAAAAATAAGGGCAATCATAGTTTTTCTTCTCGTTTTTGTTAGGAATCGCTTTAATAATCGAATGAGATCGCGATACTTTCATCCTTTTCCTCACCGTAATCAACATCTATATGAATATTTTAAAAATCACAATTTAAACTACTTTGATCGTATCAGCCGATATAATTCAAGTTAAGGTTATTCAATTTGCAGTTTCTCAGTTTTTGGGTGGTCACCTAATTGGCGGTTTACATACATCATAATTCAACGTAGTAGGTGAGTACCTATATGAAAGTATGCAGTATATGGAAGTTCATATATGCATTGCTACGTGTGGAGGTACTAATAAAGTGTAGACGTTGAATTTAATGCAATTTATTTCCTCTCCGTATGTGCCTACATCAATACAGAGAGTCCACTCATCGGTGGACATCCGGCCGGGGTGGATTCTATTACTAATTTGGGGTAAAAATTGAGTCGTAGACTTTGTTTTAGAGGTTTCCTTTCCGAGTTATTCAACTTTCAATTTTTTGTGTTTCCGACCATGAACCGCGAAAACAGCCATAACTCCCTTATTTTTCAAAGTAATCTCAAATTTCAGGACACAGCTAAAAAGACCGTATTTCCTATCTCCCTGGTGCCAAACCAAAATCTTTTGCTGAGGTTCCACGGGTAAAAAAGCAGACTGAAATGGAAATTCGTCAAATCCTGGAAATTTCAAGATTTTCCACTGGCCTGTAACATCCAATTCACACTCATGAAAAACGAGTACTAATACTCCAAAAGTTACCCAGAAAGTACAGTTTTCCAATGGTATTCTCGAATTTGAAGTTATACAGGATAATGAGGTAAAAAATTCAATTTCCTGATCGGACAATGTGTTTTTCTCACATGTAATAGAGGGATGTGGGTGAAAAATTACTACCTCACCAAGGAAAGTTTTTCTCTTGCTGGGAGAAAAGTTCTGCGTAATTTTCCACATGGGTTTAAATGGTGACACTACGAAGAGCTCTCGACATCTTAATACAGAGGAAACCGGTGGGGAGGGGCTGGGGAGATCTCAGTGATTGTCAAAAAAGAGGTCCAAGATTGTTGTGACACTGTACACTGTAACTGTTCGAAACATAATCCTAAAATAATAAGAATGGTCAATTGAAATTATAATGTTGTTTCACAGAAGTTGTTCAAAATGCTCTCCAATTTAATACGGGCAGACCAGACGTCCGCAGCGATCTTATCAGATTTCACAGCTGCATCGGTGGATTCCGTCTAAATGCTGATATGCTGTATGTCTAAATGCTGACACGCAGAGCGAGAATAACAGGAGTTATTTCCACGTGGGACCGCATTTTGAACCATTTTTGTAAGACTCACTCTCCGACTAATTGGCTCGTTTCTTTCACAGTCGACCTAAGATGCTGTAATTGGAAATAGGGTTCCTTCGAGATAGTTAGCATACAATTACAAGTTACCAACTATGAAGGTACGATGCACCGGTTTAAATGTTGAGTCACAAATCACTTGTATTCACCATAAATCAATGAACTGCTTAGAAGGCTACCTACTTCAGAAATAATAAACTTTTTGTATTAATTTGCAGGGTTTTTTTCTTGATGGAAGGAAACTTAAACTACGGTTTATTTTGTAAATAAATAACATGATTCACTCGACTATTTATAGATCAAGAGCCATTATCATTTTGTTTTGGGGCAGTGTGCAGTAGGTACCAGTGTATTAATAAAATATCTATCAACTACCGTTTATGAGAAAGCGCGTCGGAAGCTTCAGCCCCAGGGGAAATTCTTTCGGCCATTTTTATTAGCCTGGCCCATATATGGGTTGGATCCCTTTTCCGTCTTTTACGGAAATGCCATCGGCGGCACGACTTCCCCGGAAGTCGTTTTCCACTTTCCGGGAACTTGTGTAAGGACCTAGGTATATGACTCTAGGGAAGACACATAACTGGACTGAAAATGGAAGGGACTCTCGGTAAATAATAATAAAAACTCCAAGGTGGATAGGAGGGGGGGGGGGGCAAACGCCTGCAGCGATGAGGAAAAAGGGAAGTAACAATACACAGAGCGATATGATCGATCATCAATAAACATTGAAGAGCACTCAGATGGTCTGGTAAGGACAGGAGCGGACCCTGCGGCCCCGTTTACAACGACTCTGCGTTTTCAAGTGCTGTCAGGGGCCGGTGATCCCTTTCGTTTTCAAGTGAACCCAAACATATGAATCACTCTCAAGTGTTGATGGGGATGAAAACCATTTTCACGCTCAAGATCAATATCGTATATCGAACATATTGGCACCTACCGAAACTGGATCTTGACACATACCATTATGATGCAGCAAACATTCAAAAACAATCAACCATAGCAAATGAAATTTTCGAAAAAGCATACCATTTTAATCTGTTTGGAAGGTTCCTGAAACGATCTTAGATTTTCAACATATTTTCCAATAGGCATTTAATGCGTATTTGGGGGTGTATGTTTCACACAATATCCCTCCTTAAAATTTGGACATAAGATTCGTATTTGCACCAAAAACCAGATGGAGTATCTTAATGCAAAAATCGGAAGAATCCACTAATCCTTTTCTAAAACATGCACAAATTCAAGCAGAATGTATTCAAGGCCGCCGAAAAAACAAATCTTTGCAATTCGTTTTTGTTGCAGAAGACCATGTATAGAAAAGTATTTGACATTAATACAATTCAAAATCATTGTCCATAATAAAAGTACTTGAATCCCAATGAAATGGCTCTTGGAGAATCGTTTAACTAGCATCTAGTAAGTTGAATGTAAACCGAAAATTCGTTCGTACGATCATACTTCTTGACTGGAACTTCTCATTCGAATCGAAGACCACAGCAAAATATAACGACTGAGGTCAAACAAAATAGGAAAGATTCGCTCAAGTTCTACAGCACAGCTCTAAATTGACTGATTCATTAGCCTTGTATTATCAGAGTATTATGAATAATGTAACATCATTAGTTGCCTTCAAGGAGCAAAAGAGCAGGAAAGAATTCAAACATTTCCATGATAATGGGTTCTATCACGTAGAGGGAACAGATGTTCGGAATATCATAAAACGTCATTACTCCTCTGGTGAAAAACACGACCTTATTCTAAAAGTGAATTATGATTTGGAATGAAGGGTGGCATCATTATGAAAATAAAACTGACCCGCTCGAACATCCGTCGTTTATCATTGTCAAAATGAAGAGATGATATCTCATTGTTAGACGAAAACCCTATAAAAATGTTTCTTGAAGCACACCGGAAAATCTTCCGCGTAGTAAGATTAACTGAAATGGTTCCCCAATAGATGGAAATGCAAAAAAAAAAAAAAATGTACTCCTACTCAAATTTACTCAATGGGCTTCCGAAGAAGTAGGCAGGATTGTTTTTCTGATGGTTTTACCATATTACAAGCCACATATCATGTACCTATCTACTTTACTACAATTTCAGATTAGTAGGTAGTCTAAGTACTAGAAAGTAGTCCCATTAAGTACTAGAAAGTAGTACCACGAAGTGCTGGAAAGTAGTACCACTAAGTACTGGAAAGTAGTACCACTAAGTACTAGAAAACCTGTCACAATGGAGTTGATTCTAAACGAAAAAACAAAGGCACCTGTGAAACAGGATTTCGGTCATTTTCTTCTGTAATGTCACTAAAAGAAGTTCTTATCACTCAGAATAGCGATCCAAAGAGAGAGATGCAGGATCCCTACGCAACAATATCGATCACGATGAAACAATTGAACAAGATCTTAACCCAATGTCTTTCTGGGACTTACAATATATGTTAGAAAAAAATGTAGTACGATCCCAAACGAATATTTATGTTGCTATATTAGCATCACAACTACATTATCTGTAGTCGCATCGTTGATATAAGATTTCAGTGGAATCTGACTGCTTCTTTTCACTTTTCTAAATTGACCAGAGGTGCAATCACTTAAGATCCCTACGTTGTTGGGCATGGATTTCATAAAAGACAAAGACCATTATTTGTATGACTGGTTGTAAGAGATACTATTGATATGACCTTCCAAATCTTCATTGCACAAGATTTTGTTCTTATATAATTATAATTTTCTCAAAGAATCTAGTCATTACTTATAATATCTCATCAGAAGCTGCTTCTTGCAGATAAAAAACAATGTCATGTACGATATTTCAAGCGGGAAACTCATGCTACTAAACTCAACACGATTTTCCGCCAATAATAAACTGCCTGTGAGCAATCACAACAAAAGTTCGCGAACCAAAGGAGCGGTTGCGAAGGATACCGCGGTTTTTGACATAGAACGATGTTTAGGCGGCTCTGACTATGTTGTGCGCTGGAACTCACTGATCGTTTTTGGATCGCTCGAAATCGGTTCGGCGGTTTAGCTGTCTGTTGAAAACATAAACAGATACATAAACAGATACCCATGCTACTAAACTCAACACGATTTTCCGCCAATAATAAACTGTCTGTGAGCAATCATATGACAAAAGTTCGCTAACCAAAAAAGCGGTTGCGAAGGATACCGCGGTTTTTGAAATAGAACGTTGTTTAGGCGGCTCTGACTATGTTGTGCGCTGGAACTCACTGATCGTTTTTGGATCGCTCGAAATCGGTTCGGCGGTTTAGCTGTCTGTTGAAAACATAAACAGATACCCATGCTACTAAACTCAACACGATTTTCCGCCAATAATAAACTGCCTGTGAGCAATCATATGACAAAAGTTCCCGAACCAAAGAAGCGGTTGCGAAGGATAACGCGGTTTTTGAAGTACAACGATGTTAACTAGTTTCTCCTTCCAAGGACTGAAGCGATATACCTGCAATACTCGAAGGATACCCAGGAAACGAGGAAAATTTTCGGTTTTGGTGTTCAGGAGAACACTCAATCACTCTCACACTTCACTCCCACACTCACTTCACTCACTCTCTTCACTTTGGAGTTTAAAGCAACGGGAAGGAAGAATTATCTATATCTATCTCCCTCCTTAGGCGGCTTTGACTATGTTGTGCGCTGGAACTCACCGATCGTTTTTAGATCGCTCGAAATCGGTTCGGCGGTTTAGCTGTCTGTTGAAAACATTAACAGATTCTTACAAACTTGATATACAACAGACGGTTTGATGTACAAGAATGGTAGCAGGAAACCCATGCTTCGCTCAAAACACCTGGTGTACCCAACATATTCAAAACAAATGTTAATAATGGAGTAAATGAAAGACGGAATGATAGATGTTCTCACCTTTTCAGTAGTTGAGTACTAAAAACGGTTTGAGCGATACGATTCCACGGAAGTTTTACTTACTAAATCGCAGTAGGCCAAACACCACGTATACAACAGTCTAATATCGGTTAGTAATACGATAAGCCGATGGTTGAAACCGCACAGAATGGACAGGGAAGTTTGGAATGTGGAAAACACGTCAAATACCGGCGATTGGAGGAAGGTGAAAACGAGGGGTGAGTTTACGATCCTGTGCCCTAACGCGGACTGTTTGTTGTGAAGCTGAATCTCAAGAGGGTGGACCAGGTTCCGGGTTGGGGGCGGGACTGGCGGCGGCGGGCGACAGGTGTCTGCGGCGCTGGTGACGTCTGGCGGCCTGCCCCCAAACTTACTTCTTCACCCGACCAATAAATATAATGCAAAGGGTAAATATCGAATCATTAATTGAATCGATTATTTCAGAAACCCGTCAAGTGCCAAAAACCAAAAAAATGAGTTAGACATGAAATAGCTTTTATTAAATGAAAACGCATCGTTTGGTGCAGAAAACCGTCAACACTCACTGCCCTAATGCTGTATAAACAAAGGGAAATATTGCATTTGTTACAGAAACCCGTTAAGTGATGGTGCTTGACGGGTGTCTGCAATAATTACGGGTGGCTGGACAAAATCCAACACTTGGTACTGTTTAGTGATGGCCCATCTGGGCAAAATAAAAACCATACAGTATCACGGTTTTTGATGAATCTAAGTGATAGAGCTGTGTTCAGCACAGTGACTCACAAATTTCCAGTGCGCGGTCATGTGACCGAGATTTCGGCACCATAAAGCGTGCTTTGAGGAAGATTGATAGAATATATACTCCAGAGCAGTGTGCTGAGCAGGTGTTGAAGTGTAGTATCAGTAATAGGTTTAAGGTGCACCACTTGACCACAGAAGAAGTCATGAGTTTTAAAACCTGGTAGCCTACTTCCTACAAAAAAACTGCATACTCTGTTGAAACTTCCACCAGAGGAACTCCTGCCAGCCAAAAACATATCTTCAAGATTTCATCTTACAGACATTTCTCTTATAATGCAAAGGCTAAAGGGCGAGTAGTGGTCAGTGAATACATAGACAATCCAGTGAAGTCTACATTCTTGCTACTCAAGACAAGCCAGCCTCCTGACATGCCTACAGATAGAGCTCATCCAAATGGAAAAGTAAGTTGTCTTTTTGATTTGCTCTGTTCTTCTTTTTTCAAACTTTTTGAAGTGATAAGTATACAATAAGCAATAATAAGCTATGTTTCGTGACTATCTTTTGTATCATGTAAAGCAGCTGCGTAAGCGTTTTAGACTTACACGTGGTCCCTTTTTTAGGTACCAATAAATGTTAAGAAGATGGCTGATATTAAGAAACTTAAGCCATACCTAGTTGGATATGAGTAGCCTACTACAGATAGGGATGATCCAACCGATGTGTGATGATGAAACTTTAACAAGATTATTAGCCCTCAGAATGTTTAAAAACAACTGTGGTAATATCGTTATTTAATACATAATAAATGTATCTTTGACTAAAGTGTGAGTATTACTTAAAAAAAAACCAAAATGACTAATTAAAAGTAACTATTTTTTAAATTGCTTCAAAAAATTTGTTGTTTGTTGCAGAAACCCGTCAAGTGAGAAATTTTTGATTTTTTTTTTCTCAAAATGGGAATGAGTTAAAAGTTTATACTAATTTAAAAAACACTTGAAGCAATAAGTACTTTTAGATAAAAAATACATCATAACCCAAAAAAATTTTAATGGCTACACCAAAGTTTTGTTTATTTTTCTCAATATTGAAGTTTTGGCACTTGACGGGTTTCTGAAATAATCGATTCAATTCTAATAAAGAACCTTTGTTATTACCGGAATACCAGAGCTGAACTGTACATCCAGATTTAAAGATTCCTAGGTATGCTCAGAAACATGTAGAAATCCAGCGGAAAATTAACAAGATGAAATAAAATACAGACAAGAATGCTTCCGCTTGTTCTCCTCAACTGAAATGAATCTGGGAAGATGGCGATACAAATAGTACAATCGTATAGCATTAACCGACCTACTTGGGCTTTCACCAGCCACGAAGTATAGCTCGGACCAGGTTGAACTTAACACTGAACAAATGCAGGAAAAGTATTAAGGAAAGTAAGAAGGCGAGTTGGGTTTCGAACAAGGTTTTGGTTCTAACAAGGAAGATGAAGGGCAATGAATAAGGACTAGTTTATAAGATGGGCAGGAAGAAGGTGAAACCGATGGAGGTACAGGTATGCATTAGGGATGGGACATCGACATCGATAATATTGATATATCGATGTTTTGGCTCCGATAACATCGGTTTGGTTTACTCTTCACTCACTGAGAAAATTCCATCTGGTGTGCTTGCTACCTAACGTGAAATATTAAAAATTCTTTCAACTGCTATAGTATTAGCGAATTTTCGAAGAAAAAAAAACTATTGTTCTCGGTCGAAAATATTTGCATAAAATGTTTGCACCAAAATCCGACTCAACGCATTCTAAATCCACCGTCAAAAGGCACCAAAAGTCATTCCAGACGATAACTTAAATTCGAACTTCTTCAAATTGAGAGAGAAAGCTCAAATTTGCACAAAAAATCTATAAGCTTTCAAAAGGCTAAGTTAGAAGATGGGGAGATTTGGGCCTCATTCGAAGGGGAGATTTGGGGCATTTCCAATGGGGGGAAAATTACCCGGAAACCCCCAAGTACGTGACTCTCTTTTCTATAGGTTTTGCGAACTATCACACGATGGTGAAATCGGTTTGGTGATATCTCAATCCGTTCTAACTAGAGCGGTTTGAAGAAGATGAAACAAGGTAGATGGGCAAAACTGTAAAAAAAATTATGAGATTCGACAGCTTTCAAAAATTTCCTAATTAAAATGAGGTATCACAAGTCAGAAAATAAAAGTGTTTTTTGCGTAATTTTTCCTCATGCATAACTAGTTTGGAAATTTGCTCATTTCGTCATGCAACATGACTGGAACTTTTCACCATCTTCTTCAGCGTTGAAATACCTTTAAAATGGGATATCATTTGTCACAAAATAAAACTGTTGATTTTGCATCAATATTCCTCATAAAAACCGTGTGATAAGGATGCTGTTAACTGATAAGGACACCGATATCGGAAATATCGATAATATTTATGTTTCCCCCGATATTGGACGACATATCGATGCCAACACTCAAACATCGACATCAATAGCGATGTTTTGTCTCGATGTTCCATCCCTAGTATGCATAGGGCTCTCTCAGCCTGGAAGAGTCGGCGGGGGTGCTGATGGAGGGGGAGGGGTGACTAGCATCAGGAGGTAAGGGTTCAGAATGAGAAGTACAGGGACACTAGAGCTACTTGGATAAAGGAGATACATGTTAGACTCTTGGATACGGATCAGAGATACCACTATTTCAGCTGAGTTGGTGGTAACGCCGCCATTTACGCTAACCAGAGCTGTGCTCGCCCTAGATACCACCACCGACTAGATACGATACCACGGTGTCCGAACCTCCTAAGAACTCTCTATTCGATCTGGGCTGGTACTTATACGAAACGATTTCGACATACTTGGCTAGGGTAACCGTTTACCAACATCATATCTCGATTTCCACGCGAACTTGTTGTTAAACAAGGGTACTTCGGGTTCCATCTTCGCTCGGATTTCTTCCAGTCACTGGGTTCAACTGCCCTGTAGGCCTTCACTCGTATCATTTCTAATCTGTGCCCTTAGACCAGGCAGGGCCGCTCGTACATGCCTATGACTCCAAAACATCGCCTTCCCTCCCTTCGGGGACGCTCGTACAAGTACCCGCCTGGGTTCTATGGGAGATTTTCCCTGGACGACATGAGCGAGGATGACGTACTATTTTCGTTCCGATTTAATAGAGAACATGTACATTTACTCCAGAAAAATAGGGGATGTACCGGCGGGTGGATGGGAAGCGGTTTACAACTAGGTTACCCCGATGGCGGGTTACTTTGCGATAAAGATACCACCGTGGTATTGCAATACGACCGATCGTATTGGCGGCGCATGCGCGTTCGTGTCGAGATACGGATTCGTATCGGTGTTGGCGGATCTCCTAGGAAACCCCGGATCTCTAATGACCCCTCCCAAGGACCCTTAACTGAATTATAGTAATAAATGTCCTCGAGCATCATCGGGGAAAACAAATAAGTCACAAGTTATTATTGTAAATTGGATTTTATTGATTGATACAATCCTGCAAGTTACATTTTATACCAACAAAAAGAGGTAGTATTACAGAGTACGATGGATAACATTGAACCATGAGCAGCCCTTGTACGGAGTTTGCCATGTTAAGGGATCAAGTGGTATTTGCAGCAGTATACAAGTAAAATGAAAAAACAAATTAGCACTCACAACGAAACTAATCGAACATCTACTGGAATGACGTGTTCATATAAAAACTGGGATATACGTAATTTGATAAATTCCAAGTGTAGATTTCAATATTCTCAATAATTTCATGGTTTAAATCCCCAACGAACTACTACAAGTACAATAAACACTGTTCTTCTAAAAATCGATCTCCACCTCTTGTATTCAATTATCACAATAGTCTTGAACAAATACAAAAAATTAACACTCAGTATGGTAAAGTCGTTGAATAATATTACTTGTATGATGCGCGATTCACTGATTGTATCTTTTTCTAACAAAATTTAACCCTCACCCTTGGATGTGCGAGTTTCGTGAAACCCATCTGAGAAAGCTTGTAGCAAAATATATTATTTTCTATCCGAAGGAGAGGAAATAATAACATTACCTAACGAATAAATAAATAAACCCAGAAGCAGAATCTGTTACCTCTGATGTATGCGATAATGCATACTCTAATTAATAAAATATATAATAAATGTATGTACAATATAAGTTTTACAAAACAAAATCAAATTTGTACGATATCGTAAGCGGAAATCCGAGGGACTAGGAATTTTCAACGTAATACCTCATTTCTTCAAAACGTAGAGGAAGGAAGAGTGAATGCTTGCATGTGAACTCGTTTCGTTTTCAAGTATGGTAGGTACGATTACTTTTTTTTAATAATAAGTAGGGACGACCAGTATAAAATCCACAATCCAATCAATCAATGCTCCACATATCGGAGTTTCATCAAAGGAAACATTGAAGCGGTTAGATAAACAATACTACACAAAACAAAATTACGCGGTATGCAATGACTTTGCGTTCAAAGGCTGTAACCTGGTTTTTAATGAAAATCGATACTTAAGTATTGATATTTCAAGATATCGAAACTGAAGATTACGTTCTTCTAGGCATTGGACGCCCATTGCTGAAAAGTTTTATATACAATACGTCTATTTACACGGGGAGATTCATATACAAAAGTTCGAGAGGTTTTATATACAAAATCCATAAAGATTAGAAAAGTTGTTAGGTACAAGGTTTCAAGATAAATAATTAATTTTCAAGCTTTGGCTCATGATAATCATAGTTTACGTTTATACTATAAGGTAAGTAATTAAAATATAGCTGCCTAACGCCTTAATAGATAAAGGTATCCATATTCATATTAATATTACCACAAAAATATTATGCCTATCATAGCAAATAATCTCTATAAAGTACGTGATTAGGCTTCGAATGGAGTTTAATAATATGACAGTTCATTAAACAGGTTCAAATATGTACAAGAATTTAAGCCAACCGATTTGCCGTACAAATTATGCCCACAAGTGACTCATTTCAAATAATTAAAGCAGTAATGCCTTCAATATTGATATTAAATTTCAAAGGTTGATACGCAATTCAAAACCGAACCTCAAACCTAAAAATTGTAACTTCTTCTGAATCTTACAATATTACAAGTTATGAACTGTCAGGCACTAATAATTATACCCCCCTTTGGATGCTTATAACTTTTCTTTAGCAATTTAAAAGAATCTTTGGTCGAGGTAGAACGGGTGGCTTCCACTACAATTTTTAACAAAACTAAATTCTATTTTTCATTCATTATCTTCAATTTTAACTTTAAAAACGTTTCATCGATTCTGGCTTCACGTTACACCATGGCACCTTCCACCATTTCAGAATGTTCTTCACCATTAACAGGAAGGCAATCATGAATTTGCCCCATTCCCAAAGACAAGTTTTAAGCTTGAGCCATATATGGGTAGTTCCAGAAAATGTTTTTAAAACCCATCTCCTCTTTAAGCATTCGGATGTTGGGACAGTATACCAATTAATGGGGGAGTACATTTAAATGAGAAAATGTATTCAGGGTTTAATCATAAGAAGTGTCTTCACTCTCACCTTAAAAAATATAAAAGATACATTTTTTAAAAATAAATTTAGAAATATTCAAATTCAAAAAGATTGAAGCTATGATTGAAACGGTTGTTTGGCCAGTGGAAGTGCTCCATTTCCAACAGAAATGATTATACAAAAGCAAAAAGCCACAATTTTGACAACTGAATGAAAAAAGTTCTTAAAGAGTACTGAAAGGTGCCCTTACAAAATGATTTTAAATTAAATTTCGGAGTATTCATTCAATAATTGAAGGAGATCGCTGCATTTAATTAATTGAGCTTCTCAGTCACTTTTTATTCGTGAAAAATACTGCTTGAAAAACTCGTAGCATCGAATCAAACGCCACACCCTACGTTTTTAATATTAGCACTATCTGTAACTTGGCACATTATAAGTCTCTAGCGAAACAGTCTCTTGGCCATCTTCCAAAAAAGAAAACTCCATAAGAAGCAGTACGCAAACGTAGATAACCAAGTGATTGTTAACACCACCATTTGATTTGGGGTACGGTGTCCCTAAATGTAGTAATATCGTACATCAAGAAAACCATCAACTAATATTGTTCTTGGCTTCATAACTCGAAAGCAACTAATTTATCCACAAAAAGCAACAGAAAGAAAATGGGCGATTTCGTCTCACCGAAACCTCAACACATGTATGATGACATGTTGAGAATATTAAGTTAAACATTAGGTAATTTCAAACTCGTTGTCGATATTGCACTCATTAA
Organism: Creontiades dilutus; assembly: GCA_031894815.1. Taxonomy (NCBI): domain Eukaryota; kingdom Metazoa; phylum Arthropoda; class Insecta; order Hemiptera; family Miridae; genus Creontiades; species Creontiades dilutus. The sequence continues at coordinate 1,077,134 of JAVIWC010009583.1, forward strand.
TTAAATTCAAGTCTCGCAAAATTAGGTATCATTATAATCATTATTACTATTCCATTAACGAGCATGACGACTGTATGAACAAGACTTTTTACGGGAGTATTCATTCAACAAGAAAGCAGTTGTGCGTTGATTTATGATCGAGGCGATTTATTTGCGATCGCTTCAAGGAAGGTTGTATTCACATATAGACACACACATAAAAAATATCATACAAGGAAATCCGTACAATCCAGGAAGCATTGGAAGATAATTAGCACGACATTAATGTGAAAATACAATGCCACGCTCAAAATTTATTATGGTTTCGGGATTTTGAGGCATGGAACGCGAAGGATCCACACCAACTGTGTAATTTGAAAATGGTTTTCAAGAATAGATTGTTATGATATTGGGAATTCAATTACTGTCTGAAGTCTCAGAGAGACTTCATCCATTTGTACTGTTTCGAGTTCGAATGTTTAAATTTTATACAAAGGAGTAAAAGAAAGGAGCCTGTTGATCTACTACCGTTAATCAGAGCTCGCACGGCAATATTATTAAAAAAATAATAATAATTTAAAAAAAAAAATCCCATAATTTCAAATCATCATCATTTGGAGATGAACTTGAAGGTGTGAACGTTCAGTTAAGTTATTGAAAAAGATATATATGATTTGTGACGAACGATTGACAACGAAAATCAGATATTACACGAACATATTTATCGAACAAGTGGCAATAAATAGGTTCCTGTGATTAACAGCGAATTATAGATTAAAGGGCATAATTAAATGAGTCATCTTAGATTAACAGGATATCATTTTGACCTTTACAACGTCCAACGAAAAATTTGATGTATGTAGGTAAAAGTATATGTTTACAATGAGAATAACGTTTTTAGAATTAATGGTTTTATGTTTCAGAAAATCCAGAGCACAAACAATTTTAGAACATTTCTCTGTCACTTTCCTCGACACACAACATTTGGCATTTTGAAAATGTATTAAAATGTATAGATTACATTATGAAACAATGGTTGATCAATTGGATTAGACGAAACGCGACTTCTAAGACAGGAATGTCAAGATCAATGGAATGCTGCATTTTTCGTATCGGCAATTATTCTGATTGTTACCGTGGCTATTGATCAATGGAGCACCCATGGCTACTCGCATAACTAGCACCCATAGGAGCAGCCATGACAATGAAACTATTATCAATAAATCCAATCGCAATACATTAGGAGTTTGATGTGAATAAAATTAAGCACGATAATGAATGTCAGGTGGTACTGGTCTCGATACAGAGTACTCTTTTGCAATTTTATAAAAACTCGAGATATTAGGGATTATATAATTCAATTCAACTCAGCAGGACCAAGTAAATGGTTCCCCAAGCTTTCGGTAATGATCTAAAATGCCTGGATTCTTTTAGGGAACTCACACGAAACACATCACGATGTTGTCTGATTGTATCATCAAGAATAGCAACACTTGTTTAAGCTCAATCCCCATAACTACACGATTCTCTTCCAAAACCAAAACCTAATGGTATTTTACGTGATAATTTAGTGAATTCTATTGACCAGTGCTATAGCTACAAGCATTAAGGTCATTTCATTACGATTGTTATTGCAACCACTCTGAATCAACGGTTCATTAATGTGAAACTTGCACTAGGTTTATGTAGGTAGCAAGAAGAGTCTAATTTCTCAAAGTAGTACACCGCAGTACCCAACAACTAGATCCAGACATTTACACATACGTGCGTAATAACTAGGTTATTCAGAAACTTCGATAAAACCCAAGAAAAATTAATTACGTTATTGCTGTCTTCAAAAATTGTAAGATTTGATCGCTGCGAAAGGTACAAATGAAGAAAACTCCTTAATAATACGCAAATGAACATGCTATGTATGGGACTAATCGGAAGAAATATTAATCTCGGGCTTTTCAAGCATTTCCTATCCATGCTAATATCTCGAGATCTAAATATCTATAAAATTATTCAAAATTACCACTCCAAAGGTGCAGTGAAATTCGATGGTTTTCGTGATCCATTTCAGGCAACGGATGTCTGTTCTTGGTCGACCCAACCTTCGGAGTCGTATTCGCTGTCTGAACCGGAGTCCGAGTCGGAAAATTCAACGGCGACACGACGAGCCAGTATTGACGCGACGTCATGCGGCGCGTTCACTCTTTCCCCTTCTTTTAACTCGTCTTTTTCCACTTTGCGCAATTTTATGCCTGAAAAAAAATACAATGCTCAAGATTCAACTGTAAGTAAGAAAGTTGGTTTTACATTCAAACGACACACAAATATCTAGTATAAAATGACTGAACTAAAATACATAACAACTCAATACAATTACCAGACAAAACTTACCATCGCGAATGGCCTTCAATAAGTCGCTTCGGGGATCGTAAATCGGCTGTTGTTGAACAGGTTTTGCAGGTCTGATGATCTCTGCAGGTGAAAGCATCTTCATGGCAGGAGGGAGGGCCTGTAGAACAGACGTGAATTGAAATGTTATTGGTAGAACACCCAAATCCGTTAAAAAACCTCAAAATACATCGTATACAATATATCAATTGAGGGGTTGATAGCAAAAACCCAATTAGTCATAAAATGCAAATGTTCAGGAACATAAAAAAACCCTCTATCTTCATCCCATTCATGACTAATTTTTTAAAAATTTTTTATATAAACTCTCTAGGCATCCGAATGTTATCAATACCAGGGATTTTCCAACCGACCTGCTACGAGCAGGTTCGGGGCATGGCAGTGTAGGGCACTTGCTGCTCGGGACCACTGCAGTGTACACATGGAATTACACTGGGTTGGAAAATGAAATGAAAGCCCCAGAGCAACCTTACGGGAGGATAACCCTCGAACGTGAAACCTTCCTCATCTCGCGCGGCTTCTGTCAAATGTTCCTTGATTTTCACTTAAGCTAGTCTCTTGGTGTTGTTATACTGTTAAGTGCACTGTTACCTGAAATGGCCGTAAAAATCATTGGCGTCATACTGCTCGACAATTCTTTCGAAATACAATCTATTTCTGAGAACTTCTCGATCAATTACCTCCTCGGCTACAATGTCTAGGAACTCAGAGCCTGACCAAGAACTTTCGCTCGAGGATGAGGACGAAATATCTCCAATTAATACCAGAAACTCCATCGAAAATAAGCAGGAATAAGTAGGAAACAACCGCACGAAAACGAAAAATGGAATGAGGAAGGTTAGACTTTTGAAGAGGTTACCCTAGGTTTCCTGCTCAGAGCAAGTTACTCCGACATATTTGGGCGTATGTTTAATGGATAATGCATACTTATTATAACCTACTTATAAAGCAAAATCGATCACAAAATCGATAAACAATTGGCATTTTGAAACAAGTGAGGTTGAATGATGAATGAAAATCAAGCATGTGTTTACCGAGTGATCTTTGATTTTTGCAGGGGACTTGACATCTCCGTTGGTCAATTGCGGGGGAGACGGAAGCGGCGGCGGAGGTGGAGGCGGCGGAGGAGCTGCACACGGTGGAGGCGGTGAAGGGGGCGGAGGCGGCGGCAAAATTTCCGTTTGAGGCGGCGACGGAAGGTCGACAGGCGGGGGCGGCGGGGGCGGTAGAGTCTCCCTTACAGATGACACACTCCTCCCTCGAGTAGGCGTATTGACCGTTGAACTAATAGTAGGAGTGCTAGAACATCGAGTAAGGTCATAAGGTCACAGATAAATATAAAACAGAGAAATAGGAAATATCATGGTCAACAACGTTTATAATGAGTGAGTAAGCAGCCGAATTCTACTGAAAATCAAAGCACACAGAGAGTACAACAGCGGAAGTCTCCAAGAAAGTCTTGAAAGGCACCCGTAAACAAATGCTCAATGACAATGGCAAAACGGAAAGTTAAGATACGATGACCAACAACAAAGCCTTTGCATTTTCCCTTCTTAGGGAAAGGAGTGACATCGACAAATGTCAAATGATCAGGAAAGCAGAGATATCAGATTTATAACGTGGGACTCTCAAGACCTTGAAGCTACAAATACCCTCTCCACATGCTTCAACAATGTTTTTCTATATGGAACCATAAAATTGCTATTATTATCGACGATGCTCCCTAAAACATCAATAGGTAATGGCATTTGGATATCCCATTCGAAACGCTCGCAATAACTAACGCATTTGAATTTTATCGCCCGATTAGGTACCATTTAGAAAATTGAGAAAATTGTTATCATCCTTTCCAGTTTTCTTATTGTTACTGACGCACAGAAAATTCTTGCATACAAGTCTGCAACGCATTAGGACATTTCATGTCTTTCCCCTCCCTCCTTCTTCCCTTCCATCTTCTAGCAATCTTGTCTTCCTCTGTGAATTACATTTTTTTTCAATATAAAGAAAATTAAACTCATATTTTTATTTATTATTTACATTTCAGCTTCCTACGGTTGATAGGAAAGAAGTTAGCTTCAGTAGCCACTCAGCTGATCAAGACCCTGTACAACTTATTGTTCACGTCCTAAGGAGGCTACCAGCCAAATTTCAGCTTCCTACGGTTGATAGGGAAGAAGTTAGCTTCAGGAGCCACTCTGCTGATCAAGACCCTGTACACCTTGTTGTTCATGTCCTAAGGAGGCTACCAGCCAAATTTCAGCTTTCCACAGTTGATAGAAAAGAAGTTAGCTTCAGGGGCCACTCAGTTGCTCAAAACGCTCTGCACCTTATTGTTCACGTCTTAAGGAGGCTACCACTCATAATAATCATATGATTTCTATAATCATATACCCGAGTCTGCAACACATTGCATTTTCTTCTGTGTATTCGACAGACTACATCACCTACTCCAGTAGCGTTGTTGTTCATGTCCTAACGAGACAAGTTTCAGCTTCCTACGGTTGATATCAAAGAAGTTAGCTTCTGGAGCCACTCTGCTGATCAAGACCCTGTACACCTTATTTCAGGCTACCAGCCAAATTTCAGCTTTCATGATAGGAAAAAGTTAGCTTCAGGAGCCACCAGTTGATTCTACCTTATTGTTCACGTCCTTCTGAATCATAATAATCATATGCTATAATCATATATACCTCACTTCTACGAATCATAATAATCATTGAGCATAACTGACCACCTGCCATAGCAAAGACATGAAATGTCAAAAATTTCATCGTGATTACGACGTTTTTACACGTTATATTCCATTATGAATCTTAATTAAGAACTCATGCAGCAGTCCATAACAGAGTTGGACAGCCCCAGTACATCTTTTGCTCCATCAGTACCAAAAGTTAGGCCTTTGTGTTCGTGCAAGAAATCGAAACTATTTTTCTCCAAAATCATAAAATTCATTAGCCACCTGTTTTACCAACCTTGCTGATAAATTTGGGTGCTTATCTGTGGTTAATTAATGATTAATTAGAGAGTTCTTGCTTCACTAGGTCGATTGGCACTATGATCGTAAATGTAGGGAAAATGGCAGACGCTAACCTCTGAGTGAGGTGTTGGCCTTCGGCTCACTGCGATGTCACGTGATCACCCCTATTCCCTGCCATTGCTCCTTACCCTGTAGTGGTAGAGGCAGTCCGTGTCAAGACTTCTTAGTGCAGATCGTTAGTGCGGTACCAACTGTGTGAAGCAAGAAATCTCTCTTCTCACGATTTTTGGTGCCCATTTCATCAAACTCCACGAAAAGACCAGGGATTTGGAGCTACATTAAGGCACCTCCGAAAGTGTGTTTGGTTCTTCCGTCTGCATGCAATGTAAGCTGATTCTGTGACTATCATTAGAGAGTTCCTGCTTCTCACAGTGTTCGCTCACCGTGAACGGGAATCTAGGCACAATCGAGTTGGATGCTAACTTTCAACGTCATCTCCCGACGGTTTCCGCGTTCCTCCACGGTGTTTTTTATCATTAGATTCATAACCTGACTCTGTGCTCCGCAATTTTAGTTCAAGTCTTCCAGTTGTGTCGAGTTTTTTTACTGTACGTTTTGCTCGTCTTCAAGTTTGGATTATGGAAGGAGAAGTTGTGGACTTCATTAATCTGTACAACGCTGATCTCCTAACGAACAGCGAGTTAGCGAATGTATTTGAGGAGTATCTTCATGCAGCTTCTATTCGTAGTTCTCCACACTCATTTCAGTAAGTTCCTTTTGAATTAGCATAGCTGAGTAGAAACATAGTTACGTCGTAATTTATTAGAACATACATCGGATGACGAGCTCTGTGTTAGGTAGATATTTATGTTTGTTAACTTAATGAAGAACTTGAGTGTCGTCAAGCTCGTTCACCAATGTAAGTACGTAGGTATCTACATCGAATACCCTAGCCCTACACCGCACACTCCCACTTGCTACCATTCCAGACGTCAAAAAGTGAAAACGATACTGATTACTCCCTAGCAAATCGATCTGCTAAATCAAGGTAGGTAAGTTTGTAGTGGAACATGATGTTGGAAAGAAGATGTAGAGACGAAATGTGTTATCAGTTGAAAAATTCCTCAGGTTATCCAAACGTTAGGGCGGGAACTGAGTAGAACGTGGGGGGACTCGATCACACGGTGCGGACGCAAGTGTTCCCCCCACGGCCTACCAGCTGTGAGGGACCTTCACGGACGATCGTGAGCTGTCGGCCATCATTGGCGGTTCACGTTCTCCGTGAAATCGGCAACCGTGAGCAGCAGGAACTCTCTATTGTCTCTGTAACTTATCTTACGTACGAACTGATTGAAACTGGTGGAAAAAACATATAAGCTGAAATGTACTCAACATAGAATCAACAGATACTTGATAATCATCCTCACTAAAACTGTATACCTGGTAGTCGAGGTGTTGGTAGTAGGTGGGGCAGGTGGAGGAACGGAAGGTCTAGGCCTGCTTCTGCCGGGACTGGTGTAAGCCTCGAGAATTTGACTGCCCGAGTGGCTTTGGTTCAGGTTGGCTACAGCTTGTCCAGCTGCCACGGCTGTTTGATGGTAATGAGAAACCTCGTCGTAGGTTGAGACCCCGCCCATATGATGATGGGCTGCCACCGCCGCCGCTTGTTGCGCTAGTGCATGGTTACCCACCCCGTAGTGATTTCTATAAATTGGAAATATACAATTATCACTAAAATTATCAACATCAATAACCAGAACACCATGCAAAATAAAAACCCACTTCTGCAGCACAAAATTATGAGCGACTTTAACTGTTTACCTAAGAAGCTGTATCTTAATCACTTGGAAACAGATTTGTCGATATGAAACTGAATATTGCAATATACTTCTAAGTTTCTAAGTGTCAACATCGAAACATGTTTTAATCGATGTATTGAGCTACGTTGACATCCTATTTCTCCCTTTAATGATTTATAGTCACAATCCAACATAAGTATAACTATTTTTCAAGGATATTTGCGTTTCACGAACATAATTATTGACATTTGGATACATTTAATGAATATATAGATGTAACATGGGGAGGTGATGGAATCCATCACACTCCCAGGACTCTGGAAAAAAGCGGGAGGGGGGGTCTTAATGGAGGGATGGCTCGCAATGATCAGGGCAAGGGTTATAATAAATACTCAAGGGGCCATATTTAAAGGCATTCAACTTATGGGACAATGCGAGAGAATGAGGGCAGTAGAGTAGTCAATAATAAAAGGCAATAGGTCATAACCACGCTCTGCTACCATGTAACATGGTAACGAATAATGCCTGAACACTCACAGGATGTCCCAGATGCTGGAAAGCATCTAGTATATCTCCCGAGGAGGCGGATTCAAGAATCGGGAAGGGCAAACTAACCATATCCATCACGCAGTATTAAAGGAAGTTAAGATGCTACAATAGCAACATATTTTTTAGTTTAAAACAAATTTCGTTGAGCATTTTAGTAGAAGCCAAAGCTATAGCAATTACTCTTCTACCACAACTATCACATGCAATTCACATTTTCGAAAATACATAACAATGAAGTCTCAATGAAATACGAATATTTAAATAATAATGAATGTAGGGATAAAAATCATACTGGTATTGGTAAATCGGTTGATTCGAGGGACTGTAGATGGATTCAGTAGGGTAATTTCTCCTCAGCTCTATACTATTGGGTCTCAGTGGCCTCATGTCTGTTTCGTCGACAACAGTTTGCTCAGGGTACATCTAAACCAAAAAGACAAAACATGCTACTGGTTTGATAATTCGTAAAAATGAAGTGCGACAAGAGACAAGCAATAATGAGGTGTATCGTTGCAAGATTTCAACGATAAAAAAGGAGAAGATTGAAGTGAACGATCACTACATGTAATCTTCATGTATATAAATTAAGAAGAGTTTAAAAGAATTATAATTTAAAAAAAGGGTTTAAAACCGATCGCAGAGATATTAACTGCTAAAGGATAACCCTTACCATTGCAACACGGAGGACAAACATTAAAATTATAAGTCAACAAAAAGTACTAGGAACCAAAAAGTTATTATTAAATATTCTTGGTCGTAACGGAATACATAAAAGAATGTATTTGTGAAGGAAGAGTTTGAATGACTAATAGAAATATACTAGGCACGTAAATTGAATTAAAATCCTTCAAGATTGAAAGAAAGCATAACGTACTTTCAGTCTCGAAACAGATTTTTAAAAAAGAAAAAAAAGGTTGTGAAAATAACAAAAGAATTAAATTTTTAACGGTGAAAGTACCTGATTACCCAGCGCCGTCAGTCTGGAGGAGTAATAATGACCTGGCAAAATCAATTTAATTGAAAAGAAAGACATAGTGAACTACAAATGATAGTATTGTTCATGTTCAATAACCCAATTCCGGCTTGTCAATAAATGCAAAGTTGTACTTTCTCTTCATATTTTACCCAGTTAGAAATACTCGCTCAAACCTCGGTTAAAAGCTCCGTTATCAACAAAGAACTGCTATTACCGCAAAACTACAGCATTTATTTATACCTAGAAATATCATATACCTTCTAACCAGGCCCTGATATCTTGGCATGACTTTCAATTAACCTGAATCGATGAACAACCCTCCCATTCGTATGAACGTCACAAGGGGTTATAAATTAAAGATTGGGATTGAAATATGTATATTAATAGTAAGACATCAGGACTGGATTATTCTGACGCAGGAATGAGCTAAACATCGTCTCATTTTACTCGATGCCGATTCTTTGCCCATCGTGATAACCAACCCAGAAAAACACTGTTCCATAATAATTTACAGCATTTTTACATTTCAAAATTGTGTGTAATTTAGAAAGGCCCTGTCCACTATTTTTTCATACCATTGTCACTATATTTTTTCAACCCTGATAACCAACCACCAAACCACAAAATGTCTTCAACGACAAGCTTACGCACCATTGCCTTTAAAATAATTAAATAGAACAATAGAACTATCTGAAAGACGGCGGTTTTCGATTAGGCATACAAACCTCTTATCACGATCTTATCAGATAAGATCGATGTGTCCTTACATCGATCTAATTATCGATTATTACATCGATATAATGCCATCTTGAAACTATTATCACGATCATTCAAACCCGAAATTGTTGCTTTCATTCCTATTTCTGTTTCTTCTGATCTATACTTCACTAGAAGGATTGATGTAGGATATTTTTTTGTTTTTGAGATGCAAGGAGCATCAGACCACCATTAAAACTAGACGGTAGGAGATTTTTGCTTTCACACCAGAAATTGTTGCTTTCATTCGTATTTAGATCGATAATTGGATGCTGATGTGAACATCGATCTTATCTGATAAGATCGTGATAAGAAGTTATCTAGATAGTTGCCGAATGTACTGTTGTAACTAGTTGATATATTAACAAATAAACGCTCTATTAAAAAAAAAGAAAAAAAAATAGAACAATAGAACTATCTGAAAGAATAATATTGGAATTTTCAATTCGAAAATAATACCTACACATATGTTGCAAGAATGAATTAAATTAAAGATTTAGGGAATGAAGATGGTGGAAATGCATACTTGAATTTGATGAGGAGAGCGGTAGTGGTTGGTTTGTTGAGGCATAATGTATTCGCCGTATTGAACAACTTTTTGAAGTTGATGGGCCCTCGTGTTGTGGGGCTGCCGAACTCGTTTCTTGCTGCGGTCTTTATCTTCCTTTCGAGGCTTAGGCTGAAAATTTGAAAGTTCATTTGTGCATTAGATTGTACAAAAATAATAATAATAATAATAACGTATGAACGAAAAGTGACAATTTACCGTTAACAGTAAGCTTTGGTCCAAGATTTTACTACGAGTTTTACAACAACTGGGTTTGTTCCCTCAATTTTTTATTATTACTTATGAAATTACCCCCTAAATTATAAAATCAATTCAGATTAAGGTTTACTGTCTCCACTACAGATTGCAGAAGGTCCTCTCTTCCTCTGCAAGCGTTCTCTTCAGGCCCAAAAAAACACTCCTGAGAGTGTGGAATGTTAGTCTTTTTTTTTTTTTTTTTTTTTTTTTTTTTTAATAATCTCCCCTCAAAGACGGAGGGGGCACGCCATTAAATGAAAACGAAAAAACTAAATGAAATATAAGTGGGGAGGACGCCCAGGTTTACCGATGGGAAGTTGTGGATGAAGGAGGAGGAAGGGAGGGATGAAAGGAAGTGCCCCTATAAAATGACCACCAATTCAAGTACGAGCCCCGGATGACGCGGGTGGTGATACCACGAAGTACTCCCGACGAGATGCCCAGCTCAAGTAACTCCGTGGCACTTTTCCCACACCACACTCCGCGCCATGACACGGTCGCAGCCATAACCTTGATGTTGTTAGGTGCCACTCCTTTTAGCTCAGATACTGCTTGCCGCAGGTCCGTATTTACTTATTCTATTGCACACTTACCCACTAACGAATAAAAATACTCACATATAAAACCCTACCCCAATTCTAGAGGAAATTATTTACATCATATTTCATGACGATAGTTGAATTGTACACCTCAACACTAAAGTTAAAGTATCTACAACAAAATCCTAATGAAATTCTATAACTTTTTTATAGTTTTTTTAAAATTTCTTCAATACACAGTCTCGGTCTGGAAACTGATAATTACGAGAAATTGCTAATAACCGAAGTTGATATTTTAGTTGGCACTAAATTCATGGCACCGCCGAAGGAACATTTCACGTAACACTAGTGCTACAAGAACTGTTTCGAATAACTCATTTTTGAAGAACAACGAAAAATTATGGGAAGGAATACTATAAAACGAATTACCTTTTTTCCTCTATCATGCATCATTCGTTCAGTGTCTTTTATCATCTCCTGCCGCCACAAATCGAAGAAGTAATCAGGATCAGTGTAGAATTTGAGTCCATCTTTTCCATCCTCCCTAAAAGAAGAAGAAATATATGTACATGCAAATAGTGACTATCCAACGAACACACTCTTTTGGAAAACGTACATTAATTCTACTAAAATTTTAAGCAATTAAAAATGCATAAAAAAATTACAATCCAAATTCTGAGATGAATTATTTTAATAACGAAATTAATCGATTAGCAGAATATAATTTAGAAAAAGTTATTTTCCTAAAATAAATAGATAGGTAACAACTTCTGCACACCATGTGCTCCAATATTCAACATTAATAATACGAAGAATTGATCGTGCGAACATTATAGGTGACTGGAACTTTTTTACAAATGTAAATAGATAAAGTTTGAAATTATTCTTGTAAGTGAATATTTTCAACGACCTATGTCATATTTCCGACTTTGTAAAATCCATTCAACTGACAGATAAACATTCTGGGAAGAGTTACACGAGCAGGCGAAATTGATAAAACAATGACCTGATACGAAGGGATCCAGAAATAGTCGTTCCGTTCTAGGAGGGATTGATATCTTTCTGAGAAAACAGAGATGCTAGCGTTATTTACACCCAAGGCAGTCATTAGGAATATCCCACCAATGACTAGAATTGATAAACAGGGTGTCCCAGGACATGCACAATCCGACTCCTACGTGTTCTACAACTTATTTCCGGACAAAAATGCCTCATACGGTGTCATCAAATTCGAGCTATCTCCAAAATTGAGGGAGTTATGACACTTTTAATGACATAAGATCGGTAACACGAAAAAAATCTCAAATCGCGAATAACTCGGAAACGAGGCCTCTGTCAAAAAATTGCTAAGAGGCATTTTTGTTCGGAAATGAGTTGTAGAACACGTAGGAGTCGGATTGTGCATAATTCCTGGGACACCTTGTATAACTAAAAAAGACCTGATGTTTGAAAATTGGGAAAGCTACGGAGGCGGCATCGTCTTGGTCAGGGGCGCGGATATGCAATGACCCGCACGACTCCCAGGTCTTGAAGGAGGGGTTGCTTTGTGCGCCGTGCATTATCAACCCCAATCTGATTTGGCCGTAGCATTGGGTGTCGTAATGTTGATAATTTGTTGTTTCTGACCTCATTCAGTTTTAGTGAAATGTTTGTTTATTCAAACATGTTATTCAGTTGTAGGACAATGGTAAGATATTGGGGTTTAAATCGAGTTCATATAAAGAGTTTGAGTTTAAACAGGATTGTTAAGATATATTTGAATGTGAAAATGAATTTAATGAATGAAAACGTTCGTTTGTGAACAGCGTCTACGGCTTTCCTAAAGTGTCCAGCCAAAGTCAGGATAACCAAAGAGCCGAGAGACGGCTATTGTTTGTGTTCATTCACCATTGATTGCGATGAGTTGCTTTCAGTTGAGTAGCTATATGTTGACATGATTTTTGGGTACGGTTTTGCCAATGGTAATGCTTCTGAAGCAGCAAGGAAGTCACACTCCTCCTGTTACAACTCACACCCTTGCGAACACGTCAGATAGTATGAGGAAAAAATATTGGACACCCTGTATAAGCCACCACGTATGATATTAAAATCTTTCAAATTTATAAATTGAGTTAATAAACCGATTTCTTAATTATTGTCGTAGATGATAATAATGATAGTATAATGCTTCAATTTGTATTATCAAAGTGACCTCCCGTAGAACATGTTTCAGTGTACACTCAAACACCATTAATACATTTTTTTCAGATGTAAAAAGAATTGTGTGTACCGTGTAAATGGCATAAACCCAGGATTGCGATCAATTTTCCTGCAACTTCCAGAATAACAGCGAAAATAACACCTTCTAGTAAATTTGGGCTCCATTGAAAAGGACGGGGGTGTTCGCATAATTGTTGACAACCCTAACGAAAATCAGCAATATTATTTTTTATCGTAAAATGCTCCTATGTATAGGAACCTCGCCAAGAAATAAAATTTTGTTTAAGATAAATAAGTATTCCACTACGTGAAACCAGCGCGTTCACACTAGCAAATAGCGCTCTGTCGTGTCGCTGCCCCGCCCCCGTACGGGAGAGGGGGGTCACCCGATCTGACGCAGACCGGATCGCTTCTGATGCGACACATCAGAAGCCATCACAACACTGAGCATCCTACGAACGCTCCTACGAAACCGGATGAAACCGATACCGTTCTGATGCGTCACGACGCTGCTCATACAAGACGACGAGGCTCATACAAGACGTACCTGTATGGATTGAGTATGTCCAAAGGAGGAGGCTTGTCACACAGTTTGTAAACTTCGAGCATGGCAGTGGGCATCGTGTCTCTCGAAACGACTTGCTGATCGAACACGACAGAACTCTTGAACGCTTTTCTCATGTGGATGTCTTGCAGCGACACTGAAATGAAATGAAAGCATTATTCATTTGTATACACATACCTACTAATCGATCTGTTTTGAAATAGACACTATTGTCGCAACTGGGAAGATAGTTGTCTAAGTGAAATGACCATTTCCACTTATTTAATTAATAATTAACTAAGCAATTATTTACTAACTAGTTAATAATTATTATTTAGTAGCATTTTGTGCATATATTACTGATATGCACTGACAGTTTGTCTTTAGGATCATCCTAATCACCCAATGAGTAGAAGGACATGCGTGAAATAAGTTAGAGCGGTTCTCCTTCATAAAAAAAGGTACACACAAAGCTTCACACACCTTCCAAACTCGACTTTATAAATACTTCTAAGCCTCAATATTCTTAATCAGTAATCACACATAGTTTAAATTCCTAATTTTGACAACGTAATTCAGATAGGTCATGTTGGTTCTGACCACGTTATTCTTAATAGAATCCTTAAGGCAAAGATCAAAGAAGTGAAACAGTCAGAGATGGGGATTGCAAACTGAACGATTTTGAAGTTATTCTTCAACAATTGTACCAGCACCTCATAACTCCATTTTTACATCCTAATGAGCCCGAAGTAAAATAAGTAGGTCGAAACAAAGTAGCATTATTTTGTAAATGAAACCCCTTCAACGGCATTAACTGATATGTATTGGGGAGGCTTTGAACAAGGTTAGAGGTACGTTTTTCAATGTACAGTAACCGAGTTATCAAATTTGAACTAAGTTGGGTATGAGTAACTTAAATTCTTTAGACCACAAAGTTCCCAGACCAAAAGCAGTATGGTGTGGGAGAGGGTGCAAATGAGCTAAAACTGTTAAGAACTGAGTTTTCACGTGCAATCGGTTCAGAGGCCAATTAAATTACAAAACCGAATTATGAAACATTTTTAGCTAGGGACACATCATAAACCAGATGCAAGACTATACAAACATCGTCAGCAGAAGTGCTTTCTGGAAATTGAAACATTGCGTGACTTCTTTCAATTTTCCGACCCCAAGAAAAATATGTAGTGGCTTTCATCTCCGCAATTAAAAACAGTCCTCTACTTAAAATACCAACTAAGCAAAATTCACCAACAATCAAACCAAGAGGAAAAAGTCAGCTTACACTGAAAACCTTAAATCCTTTCTGTTTAGCTCCTCGTTTATAAACAGGAAAGAGCACGATAGTGGATTTAGGGTAGGTTATTAAATATTAAATACCTTTTGGGACGATCGAATCTTGCTACACTACATTGAAAAAATACCACGCAATCAATCCTGATTGCTACAATCTAAAAGGGTCTAAATGCATTACATAAATGCAGCATACACGCTCTTAACCGGAAGGCTGAGGATTCCAGTGGCTTCCCAGCCTTCATCAGCGATGCTCTCCTCAGCAGCACTCATTTGTACCCATGCTCTAAACATGCTCAATACTAAGGAACTAAATATCAAACAAATATTCCGTAAAATTAATTATCAACTAAAGCACATCTTCAAAACGCTTTTTTTTTCGCAGAGAAATCGTCAAATTAGAAGGTATATTATCAGGACATCTACATATCACAGATAATTCCAGTTTGGGCAAGTGAAACAGATTTCTTTCTTAATCAATAATCTCACACAGTTTAAATTCCTAATTTTGACAACCTATGCTTGCTGTTTAATTAATCTATATAAACTGGAGTTAAACATTCATTCGTGAACAGTTACTAAAATAGTTTTTAAAAGTGCGTATTATTTACTACCTCAATTGCTTATCTCAATCAATACTGAAGCAAGTATATATGCTGAACACATATTGCGATTGCATCAAATAGTTACCAACAAGTAGAAGATGAGACTAGAATTAGATCAACAGAAAATTATAACAGTGCTGATCCCGAAACAATTAGGAGAGAGAGACTGATGACGATAAATATGGACTGCACAGTAGCTGAACATTTCACTGTCAACACTACTCAACGACTGATACAGCGTTTGGGTTCAACCTTGAAACAAACCTACAAGAAATAACCAATGAGCCAGCAAACTGAATAACAAACAGAAGCTCAAGTTTGTAGTAATGTAGTTACAATATTACGGATTTACTCATTTAAAATCGAATATTAAAGAACATATATACATAACTCATATTCCAATATCACAGAAGAATAATCGGAAAAGTATATTGCTACATTGAAATAAGAAAGGTATCTACTCCTACACAATACCACGGAACCACCAACAAGATGGTTGGTCTGATTTTAAAGTTCTGAAGTAACAACACGAATAATACAAGTTGAAGATTATAACGTGAAATATTATCGCTGGATCACTTCTAGAACAAGAAGGTTCTGATGAAAACCGATACATTTCACAAAATGTCAGCTAGCAGAGTTGTTGGATAACCGTTTAAAACTTAGCGGGAGAGTTTTGAAGAGAATTGTGCACTGTAGAACATGAAATCAGTTGATGTGTATTGGCAGATGGAGACATGTATGCATTTTCTGACAGCTGAAAACTTCAGTATATACGGAACAGAGTTAATGAATGTGGTATAACCACAAAACCTATGCTAGCTGTTCAGTCAAAAGGCCTATCTATGAAAATCCAACTTCATCATAGGGAATAACACAACAACAACTTCCAGGATTTTTTTAAATTAGTCAACTCTATTGGTTCTCAAAACATTCTTTAATGAGAATATAATACCAATTAGGAATGTAGCGCTAAACTAAATCTGGCAGAGCTGAACAACTAGGAATGTCGGGCACAGTAACACATATTGGTGCACTTGTAGTTGGAAACATGAAATTCATGGACTCTGCATTTACTCCTCTTCTGATTTACAAATCCATCTTCGGATAATTGGTTCGAGCTGGACCAGTTCAGCAGGCTCTTCTTGAACATTGTTCAGAAATCTAACATTGGTGTAGAACACAACCTCTGTAATGGAACCTCAAGAAAATCTCAATATATTGAGACACCACCGAACAGAAGCACTATTGAGAACCATCACCCCAATTTCCCGTTGGCTAGCACCAATATCATTCCCAGGATTATCTTCCTTTGAGGGCCCTTCTGGCCGTTTTCCGTATCCCACCGATATACTTCGGAATGTTTCTTGACCTCTCCCGTCTCCGTACGGGCTTGTTGTCCAATCATGAAGCTCTAGCAGAAAATCTCAACAACTGCGAACAGTAGATATATTCTCTTGTCAGCTGCATTCTTCAAAAAAACTCAAATTGGTGACCCAACCACTCTTGTGAGATTTCTCCTTAACTTTCTTAGATAGCCCGCTGGTTCCATCACCAAAATAGAAAAGTCACTTAGACACTTGGAATCTATCTTGTTTTCTTAATAAATATAAACACTACTTTGATGGGACTAACTTCTGGCTTGTGGTTAATTTATGGCAGCCAGAACTGAACAGAAATTGTCAGAATAAAACAATCGCATTGAATAACAATTCAACACACTCGCATCGCATTGATAACACATAGTCATTTCTTAGTTTGTATAAACATCAAAACAATGGGTAAGTTCAGTATGTATTTCAATAACAACTAAGTAGGGGTTTGCAGATGAGGTAAATCCTTTCTATAACGAACAAAACATACTCAAGGTAAACCAATGTTTTGATCTCCGTAGATCTGGTTTAACACACGTACCGCATTGCAACCATCTAAGAAAAATACTGAGGTTTGTTTATGCTTGGGACACAGTATTCAGCTAATTAACGGTAACGCATCTACCTAATATTTTGTTCACTCAAAAATCCAATTAAATATTGCTCAAATTACACTAATTTAACGAATTTCGATACATAGTGAAGCCAATACAGAAAATCTACAAATGTTTTATAACTAATTTTCTTTCAGGGGAATCCTTTATGGGGTACTCAGAATCAGACTTCGAATTTCAAAAGCTTTTCCATACCTAAAGACAAAAGAAAATATCACCTATAACCCCAGACGATATCTGACTTCTGGATCCAGAGTGAAAAACTCGTCAATTTCGTAAGAAAATAACCAAGAATTACAAAAGAAAGGTTGTATTCTAGAAGTAGCACATTTAGATACACAAGTTTGATACACGATTTGATCACACTAAAGGTTAATGAAAAAGATATGAAAAATCGTATAACTGATTTTGGTAGCAGAATATTCTTATAATTTGATAACACCAGCATGATGAGACTCAAAAAAAGAGTATATAACATACTATTGTGGGATTACAGGATGAAAACCTCATACCCAAATACATTTGCATACTGGTCACAGCTAATCGCTTGTCAAAGTTTGTTTTGACAACCCCAACGGTGTAGGTAGGCCGTATTTGGGCGGGAATAGATGATAACCGTTGATAACGCGAAATCTACTGCGCATGTCTCGGACTAAAAGTTCTGGCAAAAATCTTCGAACCACTTGAACTAGTTCTAAGTGGTTCTGGACTCCTTGTCCGAACAGCAAACCTAGAGGTTCGAGATTTTTCAGAACTAGTTCTGGAGTGCCAATCAGCCAAAAAGGGGCGTGTTCGTTCTGTTCTGGTTCTGATTCTCTTGTCAAAACAAACCTAATGAAATTCTTCACAACAATGATCAAATTTATTGATTTGTATAGGTACGTGGAAAAAAACACCACTAATACAGATATCGAAGACATCCAATATTTACAAAGGTTGTAAAAAGACCGATCGGTAATCTTGTCTCCCGAAATAAAAGATATCAAATAAATTTCATTTCGCAACACGATGAAAGGACCATTTTGGTCACTATTGACAATGTCAGTCAACCCGAAAAAACAAAAAACTGATTATAAAAACAACCAACCCGCAAAAAAATGCATGTGTACACCTTTCGATTTGTTGATCAGCACTGAAAACGCAGTTTAATTCCTCATAGATAAAAAGTTTGGAAACTTACAATGCAACCATTGAACTAATCACAACTATTCATTTTTACAAGGTGTTGTACTTTCAACTCTATAAAAGCATTTTAAAAAGTAACTGGGGTCGATAATGACGAATAATAATGAATAGGAGGTAGGATTCACAAAAGTTTATAGGTATGGGTATATTTCTATTTGTTTACTATGAGCATTATTTGTGGTCTTTAAAAATATTCAGGGCCGGCTTCTATCACTCAACTTTACGTACCCTTCCAAACCTTTTTCTCTCCTCCTTGTGGCAATGTAAAGGTAAGAAGAGAATAGTTAAAATCACAACTATAGTTAAACAAAATTATGGATACCGTTACATTTATTGTAGAAACATAGGTTTTTTTTCTAGTGCTGCGGTTTTCAATTTATTGCTATTGGTGCGTTAATTTGAACGGAAAATGTTCTCGATAAGCAATGTTTTCCTTTCAACAAAGTTTACCCATTCAACACCAATCAGGGGATCACCCAAAATCAAGATGAGTACACATTATTAGAAGTTTTGGACTGAAAATAGTGATGGTATCATTACCTTTTCCCCTCCACAGTAGCTAAAAATGCTTCAAATATTGCATAAATTGGAGTTTCGTAGTTACTGCACCTGCATAATGAAACTAACAAAATGTTAATGACAAATCCGCAAGCTGTGTTCAAACGAGTGAAGTGCATACTATGTAAAACTCTGATCGAATAGGTGGTTGCTTTCAAGACGAAGAAAGAAAGCAACTAAGGATGAATGCACCCGGAAATTGAATTACACAATCGCCTAGCGACAGCTCCTTCCTGGATTAAGTACTATTCTACGGGCAATTGGTCAATTTATAGGATAACAAATATCTCCAAAGACAAACTGTTTAAGATGGTACACTACTATCAATCTACGTTCAAAACACAGAATCAAACACCTTTCAACAATATTCCTGCACATCTCTGCTACACGAGGATACAACAAAACACCGACATCATGACCCCCATTACTGCCAATCGGTCATGTATGTAAAACATACCATACATTTTATAGGTAACCAAAATTTTTACAAAATTTATATATTCAAATAGGTTCAATCTAGACATAGAATCTTTGGACGAATAAATTGATAATGGAGGGTTATCCGACAAAACAGAGAAACCCTTTCTATAATCACGAGTGGAATATTTACAATGTCGGTGATACCAGGAGGGCAAAAGGTTAATGCGATCAACTTCTTACTATTTCAAATACACGAGGCCAGTTTAGGGCAAAACATAATATAAGGCATCGCCACATAAGTACATGCGTTATGGAAAAAACTGCGAGACATATTCCAAACTACAGAATTAACACACAAAGCAAGATGGATAAATTTACGTTTCAACATACCTTCTTCCACGGTACTATCAAGCTGGGTGACTTTAACCGACAGTCTATCCACCCGGGCTTGTAAGGAATTCACCCTGGCGGCAATAACCCTGGAGTCTCTGGTAAGTTCAGCAAATAGGTCTTCAGCGTGCCTGCTGAGCGAGGACAGCTGTCGGACGGCGTTAGCGAGCGTGCCATTTGTCACAGCTTCAAGCTCACTGGGGAATCCGATTTCCTCAGGGATCGTCCCTCTGGCAACGTGAACGGGTTCAATTTGTCGCTTAGGGAGAGGCATCCTGAAAATAATAAAAAGTATGCGGTAACTCTTGATATTGATACCGTATTTTAAACCTGTCTAAAGAAACGAGCGACGCATGCATATTTTTTAATTATTTAATAAAATTGGAAGAATTTAAAACCTAGTCTTTGTTTGGAAACTATATATTGTTGGTTCTTCTTTATACTTGTGAATTAAAAACGCTGCAAATTCTTCCACTGGGATTTTTAATTATTCAATTGGCTTGCGTTAATGATTTGAATTTCTACTAAGCTTTGTAATACATCACTACACTACACTCCAAAGCTTAGTATAAATTCAAATCATGAACGTAAGCCAATTGAATATTAAACCCCAGTGAAAGAATTTGTAGCGTTTTACCTACATTTACGGGAATGCTTCAACCCGTGTATCGGATACAAAGCCTTTTAGGAGTTCACTCCAGTATCTACGTTACTACGTCACGAAAACAATAATAAACCAAAATAACGCGAATGTTGGCACCATAAATCGGGCCATAGATCGGGAATGGTTTGACTTATGGAGCTGGGGAGGGGCTCATTCGATTCCTCGTGGAGTGATCTTCAAAAAGAGTATAAATTTAGACCGCCTTGAATTTTTTTGAGGTTTTTAGGGTTTTTACAAAACTTTGACAACCCTTAATAGGGCACTATAAATTAAGTGAGAGAGCTGGCTCAAGAATCGGGGCGTCGTCGGACCAACATGGATTTTTCCTGAAAATTTCAGCTTTTTTGCTTCAGCCGTTTGGGAGAAATCGTGCGTACGGCGTACGTACGGAACAATTTTTATTGCAAATTCGGATTCTACACCCTTTGAAACGTAAACCATGCAATTTTCAGGGGGGTTAGAATTTTTTTTTTTTCAAGAGCGATTATTGAATAATAAACCAAAAGTCATGTACCTTAAGAAAATTGAAGTTAACGGAAGAGAAGATCCGTTAGAAAGATGGATTCGAGTCTGTAGTCTTTGATTCAATGAAGATAAAAAGAGAGTAATGCTGAGGCGATTAGCTATAATGGTTCATCATTGAGCTTACGGGACCGTGAAGTAAGTAGATGCCATTTTATAATGAGTGAGAAGAGAAAATGAGACTTAATCGTATTAAAAGTAGGAGTATGGTAGATCGAATGAAACGTCAACTATACTTTTTAGTTCATACATAGGCGCCAGCATTACTATTATGCAATGCAAACATGTAAGGAACGTGAATGAGAACGGAAGCAATATCTTTTTCGTTTGTGGAATCTGAACTTACTTCACGTATTTGTATGAATTCAATTCAACTCAGTACAACTGTTTTCATTACGGCTTTTCGAGGAAGAAAATTCCTGGAAAAAGCATTGTAAATGCATATTTCTTTAGTAATCTATATGCTTGCGGCAAAGGGGATGTTGAAACGGAAAGTGAGATCACGTCCATTTCAGGCGTTGACGCCACCATTATCCGGAGAAGCGAGTGATCCTGAATCTGAGAGCGTTGAACAGAATGTAAACTTAATACTCGTCTTAATACTCAATTAAAATATAATTAATTTGCATAGTGCTCAAAATTGCATGGCGATCCATCGATTACTAACCGTGAAGAAGCAACAAAAATCTAGAAAAACGCTACAAATTCTTCCACTGGGGTTTATTATTCAATTGGCTTGCGTTCATTTGAATTTCACGTTTCACAGGTGATAGAGTGATTATTGAATTTCAGGAGGCACACGAACATGATCAACTGATCAATCCAAATAGGTATTTTGGTTGAGAACAGATTTAAGTGCTCTATGCATATCTCCTGAAATTTAATAATCGCTCTATCACCCGTGAAACACGCACACTCCAAAGCTTAGTAGAAATTCAAATCATGAACGCAAGCCAATTGAATAATAAACCCCAGTGGAAGAATTTGCAGCGTTTTTTCTGGTTATCAGAACGCTTCAACCCGTGTATCGGCTACAAAGCCGTTTAGGAGTTCACTCCAGTATCCACATTACTACATCACTACGTCACTAGGTTACTGATAGCAACACAAAAACAATAATAAACGAAAATAACGCGAATGTTGGCACCATAAATCGAACCATAGATCGAGAATGGTTTAACCTACGGACCTGGGGAGGGGCTCATTTTATTCCTCGTGGAGTGTTCTTCAAAAAGAGTACAAATTTACTCAAGAATTGGGGCGTTGCTGGACCAACATGGATTTTTCCGGAAAATGTCAGCTTTTTTGCTTCAGCCGTTTGGGAGAAATCGTGCGTACTGCTTACGGCGGACGGACGGAAAATTGTTATTGCAGATTCGGATTCTACACCCTTCGAAACGTAAACCATGAAATTTTCAGGGGGGTTAGAATTTTTTTTTTCAAGAACGATTACAATGGTTTATTATTGAATGATAAACCAAAAGTGGTAAAACGGAAGCAAAAAAAATTGTTAATTGAACGTTACATCAAAATTGCTGTTTTGCATACTCCGCTATCATGTATTTTATTACCTGATCCGTCTATTCAGTAAACCCATTTAATGACTTTTTAAAACGAACACATGAAAATGATTTTTGAACTATTAACCGAGCAAAAAAGGCAAGAGTACTTTTTCCAGGCGCTTCTTTTTAGTCAAAACACGAAACACAGAAAACCAAATCTTAAATATTGTCATTTTTTTAGTAGTTTTTCTCATGCACAAACCGTTTCGGAGAACTGCCGCAACCTTTATTCTTGTAGTATTTGAGTGGTGAAGGTAGATTCAAATAGTTTCCTACCTCGTTTACAACTACCCAGCAACATGGACGTTTTTCCAGCTGATTTACCAAGGCTAATACCAGTGTAAAAAGTATTGGTAATTAGGGTAGCATTAAAATGTGAACATAACTTAGATCAACACCAGAGCTTTTTTGACGGTGACATTAGAGTCAAGAAGAAGTTTAATTGCAGGCCGCTCTAACTGCAAGTTAATTAACTACAAAAACCTTTCGACAATTTTACCGAGCATTGTTTAAAACTGAGGAAGAGGTAGGCAGAGAGTGAATTACAAATTATTATGCATAATATGCATGTTATGCTTTAATCAAAACGGATGCACTACATACATGATACAACTCTCGAGTAAGATGGAAAGTTTTGAGAAGTGAAGTTATTACGCTGGATACCTAGTATTAATTGGTGTAAATCAAGAAATAACTTTGAACAAGGACTGGAGGACGGAGCAGCAATTTGGCTACCGGAAGAATAAAATCACACACACACATTTTTTTTTTTTTTTTAAAAAAATAATCTCCCCTCAAAGACGGAGGGGGCACGCCATTAAAATATAAAAACGAAAAACTAAATTAAAAAAAGTGGGGAGGACGCCCAGGTTTACCCGACGCCGGCCCTTGGGATATGGGAAGTTGAGGATGATGGAGGAGGAAGAGAAGGATGAAAGGAAGTGCCCCTATAAAATGACCACCAGTTCAGGTAAGAGCCCCGAATGACGCGGGTGGTGATACCACGGAGTACTCCCGATGAGATGCCCAGCTCAAGTAACTCCGTGGCACTTTTCCCGCACCACACACCGCGCCATGACACGGTTGCAGCCATAACCTTGATGTTGTTAGGCGCCACTCCCTTTAGCTCAGATATCGCTTGCCGAAGGTCATTTCTATCTTATTTGCTTTTCTTAGCCCTCCACACACACACACACACACAACGTACTTACATACATAGTTAGGAAAAAAAAGAAAATCATTAGTTTTGCAAAATCAATTTGAATTTTTGGCATATTATCAAATTGAAAATGTTGCCAAATTAATTTGAACCTTTGGCACAAATCAATTTTAATATTTTTGGCATCTCAATTTAAACTTTCGGCGACTCAATTTCTACTTCTGGCATATCAATTTATACTTTTCACAAATCCCAACTAACCCAACATTCCACCCCATATAGGTAATGTTCAATAAACGTTTTGCTTCCGAGTCTACTAAAGTAGTGGAAGCATTGTTTTCACTTTCGGAATGTAAAAATTTTTTGTCCCCAAAATCAAACATTCCACTCGCATTTTGCGTTTTAGACCTTTCTGAACAATTTTGGTTCAGTGTCTGTCTGTGTGTCTGTCTGTCTGTCAGCAAATCCTTGTTACGGGCAAAACTACATGAAGTTATGGTCCGATTTTGATGAAATTTTCAGGGATTGTTCGGTTTGATATGTAAATGGTCCCCTATGAGTTTCATGACCCCCGGATCAATAGTAGCCTCTCTGCGCATGCGCAAACGTGAAATCCTTGTTACGCGCATAACTCTGAGAGTTCTCGACCAATTTCGATGAAATTTTCAGGGATTGTTCAGTTCGATGTGTAGGTAGTCCTCTATGAGTTTCATGACCCCCCGATCAATAGTAGCCTCTACGCATGCGCAAACGTGAAATCCTTGTTACGCGTATAACTCCGGGAGTTCTCGACCAATTTCGATGAAATTTTCAGGGATTGTTCGATTTGATGTGTAGATGGTCCCCTATAGGTTTCATGACCCCCGATCAATAGTAGTCTCTGCGCATGAGCAAACGAAATCCTTGTTATGCGCATAACTCCGGGAGATCTTGACCGATTTCGATGACATTTTCAGGGATTGTTCGAACTTATTAGGTACATTTCATAGTTTGTTCAATAGTTGAACATGCCTACCTTTATTTTCTCAAGATATGATCCTGCATAAAAATAAATTTACCCTGATTCAATATTTACTTTGCCTAATTGAACGAAGTTCTTTAGTCAATAATAATTTTCAATGATCTACACAGTCATGTTTTGGATACGAGGAAGCTATGTGCCACACCCACTTGGCAGACGTTTTTTTCTCTACTTTGAACAAGGAGGAATTTTTTGCTCGAGTCATTATTTGTCAATGCAACTAAATCCAGGTCAGCAGAACAGAACCACCTCTCACTCCGCACGGCGAGTTGAGACAAAGACACCAACTCCCCGAGCTAGGCCCCCATCTGGCTGTGAACTTTCAACTGCTGGTCGGCCTTGGATAGAAGTAGAACCGACTGAAAATGCTCTGATCCTGCTTTAGTACGTATGAGCGAATTTCCAACACGGAGATCCCATAACCGATTTATTAAGACAAATTCGAAAAACTGGATGAATATAGAAAATCTTTATTGTCAAGGATCGAATAGTTAACAGTTTCACCATGCAACTTGGGCTTTCAACATGTATTTTCTTAGTTTTATCATTTGAAAAATTAGAATCGTCGTCAACATCATCAAGATCATCTTTTTCTGCTTGCTGATGGCTTTGCATATCCTATTTTCGTTAACTGCACTGTCCACCAGGTGTATCAGTTGATATGTTAATTGGTTGACTTTGTTCAGTTTTATGATTTGCCTTTGAATGTCAATTTTGAAAAAAATCGATGGGGGGTGAATCCGAACACGTTTTTTGGGAGAGGTTGCATGGGTGAAACGTACAACTATTCGAAATCCATGATAATAACGATTTTTTGAAGAGCTCCAACAACCTGTTCGATAAGATTTATTTAGACAAATTCGAAAAACTGGATGAATATAGAAAATTGACAGGGTAATATTTTTTTTTCTATTTTTCTATCGGTTGAGAAAAATGTGCGAAAACTTATGATATTAAAACATCTCATTTCATTGATTCTATACTTGAACATCTCAATAACCTATGTGAGGTTAACATTTTATGAACTACTAATGTACCTATAAATTTTAGAAAACATGAGAGTGAATATTACGATTTCGAAGATCTGGCATTATGGGTGGCGCCTCGTCTGTGATGTTTTCCTTTAACGTTTCAAAGCCAAATTTCACCGAGATGTTTTGCCCGACGGTAAAATATTTCATGAAATCAATAGTGCATGAGAATGAGTAAAAATTGCAACGCATTTACGCAATCTGAATGATCTAGATCATAGTTGATGCAATTTTTCGAAGTAATTTGCTAATAACTAGGTATAACTTGAAGATTTTTAACTACTTTTGATATATTTACAGAACTGCTCGTAGTTTCTCAACATTTGAGCACACATACATATGTACCCATTTTTCATATTATGAAAAATGAAAACGTTTGAAAAACGGTGTGGCTTTCTCCATTAGGTACATCTGTACATGATCGTCTGGAGTCAGTTGAAAGACTTTATCATGATAATATCCTGCTAAATATATTAAATTGATAATTTTGAACAGTTTCGAAGTATTTGGCAAATTTGAAAAATTATTCATATATGAGCAATGGAGATGACAGCATCCACAGTCGCATCACTATGGTTCTTTTCTTCCCAGTCTTAAGTACTGTGTGTATCACGTCAGTCTTCAAAAGAGGTACTGATCAATTGTTTAAAGTTAGAATTTGAACTTACAAAGAAGGGTAGGTATTTAAATCACACAGGTATGTTCACATAAGAGTGAAATCTGATCATGAACCAATATTTTTGGAAAGTGATAGCTTTTGTGGCTCACGAATAAAACGTTTTTTAGAAGCAGCATTTTCATTGAAACATGGATCAGTTGTTCAAAAATTAGATAAGTAATTAGCTCATTGATATTTCGATAGTTTAAACCCTCAAACTAAGCTCGTTTCAACTTTTCTCTTCTTTCTATGAAGAATTGAAACAATCTTCATATTTACATACGTGTTACTAACAAACTAGTATAGGAATCAGGGTTTTTTTCAATTTTATTTGAATAGGTTACGAGAAAAAAAGTTTGTTTTGGTGGTTATCAATTTTCTCTCATCTAGCTTACTGTACAGTATATCATTAAACCACTAATGTAAGCCAATACAAAAGATAACGCAACAACGTAACAGAAAATTTTCAAGGTAAAAAGCAATCACCGTCGAACCTACACTTGAAATTTCACTGATTACGGCAATTTCATAACCCGCATTTGATCTTTGGGAAAGATTAGTACTTGAGTACCACAATATAAGTGGACATGTCAACTACTCTAGATAGTGGTTATTGAAAATACGAGAGCGTGACGGATCCACCCAACGATGATTCACTCGCAATTACATCCGTAGAACTCATCATCTCGTCCGTAGCTATCTGAACTCGTAAACGTGGAATATTCATTTCAAAGTAGTTCATAAGGTGCGCTTAGGTTAAATATTCATAGAATCAGATACATTTATGGATGGTTCAGTAGGAACGTTAGGAACGATTTCAAAACAGAACTCGTTCATATCTAGGTGGTTAGCTAAAAACTCGAACTTTTGAAATGCATACATATGAATTAAAGAGGATAATTCTACTGTATGTTTTCATATATTCCAATACAAGTTGACGCATGTGATAGTCATCACAAACACGTCTGAATCCACCGTGTCGGAACAGAAAAAAAAACAACATTCTGGGTGACACGTCAAACAATCGCAACCAACTAGGTATTGGTGTTCGAATGTGGTACAAAATCTCGATATCTCCCCAGAGGAATACTGCGGAGCTTTCAAGTGCAAAAGATGAAAATGAGAACTGAGGTTAACAACAGGAGAAAAGTGGGTGGCGGCCAGGTGGGGACAGCATATTGGTTTTATCATTCTAAAAAACATTATTCACGTGTTCTAATATGTATTATTGAATTACGTCAATATTAAGATTGATAATTCGAACCAATTCAACACTGAATTCATATTACGCCCGGAATTGATCGGAACTTTCTCTAGGTAGTAAGTAGAGGAGGTCGGAGGCATCATTCATTACCCTCCAAGGCCCACTTATCAGGAGGATTCGCAAGTACGAACGGAACTCAAATACTTACTAGTGTAATGTGCCTCGATAACGGTCAGGTAGGACGATGAAAGGGCTAAATTAACGCATCCTACAAGACCGTAAATAGGCGAGAGATAAACAGGAAAAGAAATTATTGAATTACCTGCATCACATAAGGGTGAACGGCCTGAGGGGTTGAGGCGCTTCTCCGGATGAACCAATCACTTCGGAAACAACTTCAAAACAACGGGAGAGAGTCTGCTTTTACTGGAAAACTACGTGATCCACATATTTCGATAAAATAAAAGTCATTTTACGAGAAAAATTAGGATCTCACGGCCTGCCTTGAAAATGGCGTCACGATTCCGTTCCACTTCCACCACCATCACCGTCATCGTCCCTGCCCTATCAATGATGCCAACAAAACAGCGAGAAAACCTTTCACATACCTACCGGGAAAATGGAAAGGAAACATGTCATCACTTTACTCATATTGCTCTAATATAAATAAAACTATACATATAATTTATATTTTAAGTTTTATTCATATTTAATATTGATTCTAGTTGAATTCTGAGAGACAATAATGATGTAGCGTACACAAAAGAACTTCGATCTTCCTTCACGTCACATAGACGTATTATATTTCTGTCCAAATACTTCGTTATAATAATATATTATGTCATTTTATTATAAAAAGTTAATTGAACGAAATACGAAGACGAATTTCATTTTGGGTTTTCAGAATTTTCCTTCTTCGTAAGAGTTCTCATCTCCAGTGCCTCTACACAAAACACAAGAACCATGGGAGAGATTCTTCGACAAGAAAGATATAAAACCATTTAACAGTTCTTTGTAAATAAGCATTACAAGTAATAAATGAGTTAGTTAGCTTCAAAAAGAAAGGCATAGGTGCCAACACCTGTACCCTAAAAAGCAAGACATCTTCCTCCATGTCTGTATGCTCGGATTCCATAAAGTTGTGCGTTTCGAACAAAGACGATCCAAACAGGAAACAACAGTTGTCCGCCACTTCATTCAGCAGGTCATTAATTACTTCAGACTTTCCAAATACAGTCTCTTTATTGTACCGCAGTTTTTGTAATTTTCATATAATTACTTTTTTAGCCTCGTATTTTATCGTAATAGTGAGATTAGTGTGGTCGTCATCGATTTTAACCCTTATTGGTTATATGATGGAAGAAACTGAACAGGTGAGTTAGATTGTTTTGTTTTAATCCTCTGGTAAAAACATTTCAATTTGAATTTCTCAGCTGGCGCTTGGGTATACCTGTATACTACCTGTAATTGTTGCAAGGCACAGGCTGTGTAGTGTATTGTTGGTAAATAATCAAGATTTAGTTTGGCAGGTAACAACTTACTGCACTTTCCGGGGTGCCCTTTGAAGATAGGGTTTGCCGGTTCCCTTGGAGTTGGAGTCGTTACAAAGCTATACATAATAAAAAGAGTCGGATCGGCAATTAGTAAAACATTTTTCCCCGACAAGTCTCGGAATTGAGTGCATTTGATTATGTGAAGACCTAGTGCTTCTGTTCTTACCTCCTATAACGTTCGCATTAGAAGTGCTCAGCAAGGAATCACGGACAAAAAATCCTCGCGTTTAGCCCAAACCGGACAAAAAATTCCCGTGTGAAAAATGAGAGAAATATATACGTAAAAGCAGAATAATTCTTCTTTGCTGGGGGCCCCAAGTTGATGTTTATGCTACCGGGGTCAACGGGACAAGTTTTATCGCAATCATGATTCGTCATATCGCTCCACATTACTTCCTACTCGGGGAGTCTTCAGTTTCACGATAGAGGTCATCCCAACACTTACTAAACACCAACTAAGAAAAGCCGTTATTCGAAAGGTATCTGTACACGCGACACAAAAAATATTGAGAGAAAATTCGGAACAGGAAGGGCAGGAGGGCAAGATGCTTGTAGCTATCTTTCGTTGTGTTCGAATGTGTTCTCTCTAGTTAGCTGGTCTGGATGCTAGGTACGCTCGCATCTCAAAGACAAAAAAAAAACATCCTAAATCAATCCTTCTAGTAGAGGGCAACGAGGAAGCTGATCGCCTTGCTAAAAAGGGATCAGAGTCCAATCCAATTGAACCTGAACCCCAACTAGGGGTTACCAAGAGTTATATAACTCAACAGGTTCAGAAATGGGAGGACAAAACACGCACAGAATATTGGCACAACACTCCTAAGCAGAGGCAAGCCAAGCGGTTCCTCTCTATTTCAAGGAAACGCGCAAAAGCCCTTCTATCATTGAGGCGCAAAGACCTTCGTAAACTAGTGAGTCTTCTGACTGGCCACTGCCCCCTAAGGTACCACCTAAACAAAATGGGTAAGGCCAGGACAATAGAATGCCGGCTCTGCTGCGAAGAGGCGGAAACAGCAGAACACATCCTCTGTAATTGTCCTGCTGTTGCATCAACTAGATTCCGGCATTTCGGGAAGGGTGCCCTAACACCCTCTGATATTGCCTTGGAAACGCCTGAAAACCTCCTACACTTTGTGAACGAAGAGGCGATACTCGCACCTGAGTGTTTGGAATTCAAAAATCGGCCGACGGTTGGATAGTGTGTGGGCCGCTTAATTATAAGGTTTTGAATTAAAAATGGGGACAGCGTCACAATAGATCCTAGCGGTCTCAGTGACCAGGGGCTCCTCCCATCCCTTATTAGAAAAAAAAAAAAAAAAAAATCCTTCTAGTAAACTATAGATCAATGGACGAATAGATCACCCCAAACCCATAACGTTTCGTTCTACTACTACTTACACTTGATCCTAAACTTATTACTTGTCCTTAATCATTGCCTTTCTCACCGAAACCCATCGAGTTTTGAGCCTCGCTCCCCCAAACTCAAAGGGCCAAATATTGAGTGACGGCGTAAAGTGGGCTTGCTCCAAAAAATCCTCGTTCAAAGTGAGCACATTATTATGGAGCTATACTCGTACCCATTGTTGGAAAACAAAATATTATTGGCTTATGGAATGTTAGACGAATACGTTCCACGTGGATAAACATGAATATATAATATAAACCGTATGTACGCATAAACCTATAAATGCATTTCGTATTTTCCCCTTTTTCAGTAATTTTCCGAAGTTGGGGATTTTTTGTCCCCCCTAGGGGAGTTTTTGTCCGATTACCCTCAGGAAGTCTTCCTCGAAACGTCTGGTACAAAACGGTTCCATGGATGTTGAAGTGGCTAGTTGAGCGTGCAGATTGAAGTTCCAACAGATTCGTTGCACACCCAAACATATAGCAAGCTTGGGCAATTCATTTTGGTTTATCATTTCCAATAATTGGCCTTTCTAATCGTATAGCAAACATGTTTTATAACCCCCTTCGACCTTGTCATTTTTCGTTTTAATGTGCTTTGATTTGATCAATCTACATGTCCGTCCGTTGTCATTTTCACAGAAAAGGGCTGTTTTGAGTTTTAGGGATCACTGAACACAAGCTCAGATTTGGAAGGGTAGCGCCACAACAGACAGGCCCATGAAAAATCGATTTAGTTACCAAATTCTCTACTCGTATAGTATATTTTACTTCCAAAAGGAAAAATACTTATTCGATGAATATTTTATAGGAGACAATAAAAATACGCTCATCTTCAACATCATTGGTGGGACTCAGCAAATGCCCTACACATCAATTCTGCCACATTCTGTAACACGCCCATAAAAGACCTTGTCATTGATGTGAGGAATCCGTTCTTTCTTACAATTTCTCGCCAGCCCGCACCCTCACAAGCATAGTTTCTTTGGGACAAAAACGTGTTTTTTGAGGTTTTTCCGAGCATAGAAAAGCGCGGAGTAATTTCCTAGCATTGGACGTATAATCGACTGGAATTGGTTTTCTGTATCTGAAAGTCTCCCCCCTGGCAAAGGTCTCAATGACACAAATGACAGGAGCAATCACTCATTATTCAAATAATAATAAACCCATGTTTTAGAATTGGCAACGTTTTCCTTTGCAATAATTTTTTAGAACGCCCCTAAGAAGTATAACATACCTAATGCTTTGGTCAAATGCTCCACTTATTAGTATGAAAGCATGTCTTCCTAGGACTCCTTGAAGGTCACGGGGGCTGGGCCCCTGATAAGGAACAAAATAATTTCTTGAACTCTCAAGTACACGATTTTACCATTTAATACATTAGTTACTGATATGGTAGGTTATTCACTAAGAAGGTTACAGAGTACCTACTTATCATACGTATTACCTGTATGATGGGCGAAGAATTAGGCAGTCAGTATGCTGACGCAAAACCCATCATCTGCATACCTATCCAATACCTACCTTGTACAAAATACGTTATGTTTATTAGATATAAAATAACATATTATGTTTACCAGTTTCTGACTGATTTTTTTCTGTTCGTGAATTATTTCTAGGCCCCAACTGTGACCGTGAAAGAACCTCTGGATCTCATTCGACTCAGCTTGGATGAAAGGATTTATGTGAAAATGAGAAATGAAAGGGAACTTAGAGGAAGGCTCCACGTAAGTATTAAAAAACAAATTATAACATTCGTTCATAGTTTGAACTGTGTTTGGCGTAGATACTAGGGATGTCAAAATCGGCAAAGAATATCGGTATATTGTATTACAAAGTATGGTCTTAGCAATTCAATATATCCAAGGAAAATATCGATATTTCGATAAGTATATCGGTCATCGATATTTTTTTTCAAACTTTAATCCGAATCACGTGTGAGTCCAGTGAATAATAATGTACCATTAAAAAATCAATTCGAATTTTTGGCATATTATAAAATTGAAAATTTTGGCAAAGTAATTTGAACCTTTGGCACAAATAAATTTTAATATTTTTGACATCTCCGTTTAAACTTTTGGCGACTCAATTTCAACTTTTGGCATACCAATTCGAGCTTTTGGCATATCAATTTATACTTTTCACAACCCCAACTATTCCACCTTATACAGGGTGTACAGCGTATGATCCGAAAATCTTCGCACACGTATTCTACAACTAGTTTCCAACAAAAAGTGCCTCTTAGAGATTTTTTTAGAGGCTTCGTTTTTGAGTTATTTCACTTTTAAGATTTTTTTCGTGTTTTCGAACTTGCGCCACTTAAACGGACGTAACTCCGGCGTTTTCAAAGTATTTGCAAATCTAAGTATGCCGTTGGAAAGATCATAAAATTATCTATCGTCTCAGTCTTTAATAATAATTTTTTAAAAGGAACTAAAGGGTAAAAATGAGCCTGAAAAGTAAATTTTATCAAATTTTTAAAAAAATTATTTTTTTAATGGCTTATTAGTCCCTCTTAATTTTAATGATACGTTTGAGCCTGTAAGCTTAAAAAATGCGCAAAAGTCTCAGCTTTCCAATGGTATATTTAATTTTTAGGTTTTAGAGGGAACTTTTATGAGGAAATTGAGATTTTATGCAAAAAAAAAAAAAAAACTTGTATTTTCAAGCACATTTGATGTGATTGAACGGGTGTGTGGATCTACCTTTGACCATTAATCACATTATCATATTCAACATTTTGCTCGTGACGATGTTTCTATCAAAGATAAGAAGAGGAAATCATAACAAACAACGGGATCAAACCTCTTTTTTACATACGATTTGCCTACCTCATCTGATATAATTCCCCTATTCTTTAATGGAAATTATAAAATTGGTTTTGAGCAATAAAATGTAGGATATGGTTGATATGATGATTTGCGGTTGGAAAATATCAAATCCAATAGTGTGCATTTAATGTCCATACATCGCTATATCAGAATAAAAAATATCGATATATTTCGAAAGATTATTGATATTTTGATATATCGATATTTTCTTGACGTCCCTACTCTGAATCCTACTTCATCAGCGATAACTCGAATTCCTACCTTTTCAAAGATTTGGCTAATGAGGCCAACTTTTTCGGCTGTGTGAGTTTTACTTGCAGTTCAATGTGACCCCACACTTCTTAGTTCCATTTTCATATTCGCCGCTGGAGAGGGTAATTCTCATCGTTCACACAGGATGAAAAGGATTTGTGTTCAAATGTGAGAACACAAGCGGAACTATACCTTTATTTGACAAAACGCTTATATGTAGAAACCTCTAATTCAAGTATAATCTCTAAGTACTCTTCTAGGATTATGAATGGGCAAATATTTAGGTTGGGCAACGGAGCTCTGTAACAATCAACTTGTCAAATCCCTCTATATTAGTGGCCCTAATCAATGGATACTGTCCCTGGGCCAGGCTTTGGTCTCAGCGTCTGAACAATATTTTTTATTCATAGAACAGTTGATTTTTCAGTGTATTAGTAGTGCTTGACCCTGTTAATTGCAATTACACCCATGGCTAAACATTTTTATGCAAGGTTTTGAGCCACAAATATTCTAATTTTGAGACAATTTTTCTCAACCTTCCAATAACTGGATATTTCTAATTAGCGGTCAATATTTTCAGTCCGCTAATTGGAGATTCCACTGTGTACGCATTTGGCTTTTCATGATTACTAATTTCCCCTATTTTTCAGGCATACGATCAGCATCTCAATATGGTGCTTGGAGAAGCAGAAGAAACCGTGACGACCATTGAGATCGATGAAGAGACTTACGAAGAACTGTATAAGAAAACTAAGCGTAACATCCCCATGTTATTTGTTAGAGGTGATGGTGTCATCCTGGTATCCCCACCTATCAGAGCAGGAGTATAAACGCATTTTATAACGTCGTGTTGTTCTGTTTCTTGGTTCCCTTTTTGAAGTGAAAACTTCTTTAGGCGCGCTTAGCACTTTTCAAGTTCAATATTGAAGTGAACTCCTAAAAGGGTTTATAGCCGATACACGGGTTGAAGCATTCTGATATCCATGAAACGCTGCAAATTCTTTCACTGGGGTTTATTATTCAATTGCATTCATAATTTGAATTTCTACTAAGCTTTGGAGTGTGCGAGTTTCACAGGTGATAGAGCGATATTGAATTGCAGGAGATATGCATAGAGCACGTAATTCGGTTCTCAACCAATATACCTATTTGGATTGATCAGTTGATCATATTTGTGTGCCTCCTGAAATTCAATAATCGCTCTATCACCTGTGAAACACGCACACTCGGAAGCTTAGTAGAAATTCAAATTATGGATGGAAGCCAAATGAATGAAATTGAATAATAAGCCCCAGTGAAAGAATTTGCAGCGTTTTTGAAGTGAAAACTTCTTTAGTCTACTGAACTATATGCAGTCACGCTGCAAATTCTTTCACTGGGGTTTATTATTCAATTTCATTCATTTGGCTTGCATTCATGATTTGAAGTTCTACTAAGCTTTGAAGTGTGCGTGTTTCACAAGTGATAGAGCGATTATTGAATTTCAGGAGGCACGCAAATATGATCAACTGATCAATCCACTGAGCTGATGGGCGAAGTGGAGTGTTTTGCGCCGCAGTCCAAAAGGTGTCAACTTATTGGATTAACTACCACTCATTTTCCATTATATTTCTAGAAAAAGTAGGCTTAACCCTTTTTCTCGTAACGTCAGCTCCGTTGCACACAAAAGCACCCAGTCTACGGTATCCACAACTATCTACCAGAGGTTGAACACAGCGGCCGATCCTTCTACTATTTTACTGTTAAACAGCAGTAGTATCTTCGGTGATATTCGCATACACTTATTACACCAAAGGTGGCATGGATTTCAAGCCGTGATCAGCGAGCAGGTCTGTTTGTAGCAAGCAGTTTTTTTTACGCAGAGTAGCATGAACAATTCAGTAATAAACTGAGGTATCATAAATGATAAATTGAGATGCACTGTATCCACCTAAACAGAGCTTGAAAATAACCAACTGTAAAAGTGGGGGAGCAAAAAGTTCACACTATCACAGAGCTCCTGGTTAGATGACGTTGGGGTAGATAGACAGCTGTTTAAGAATGCCTGTTTAGATTTTTACTCGCACCTTCTATTGTCATTGTAGGTAATTGTTCACTACGAGTAAGCACACATCCACTCTACCCTGGGTAAACTAGGATATCCAGATACATTATTCAAGTACCTCATATACAGTATGAAGTACGACTAAGACTACTCGACATGAAATCCAAGACAACTCAAATGACGCCAACGACACTTCACGAAGCTCTCCTTGATTTACTCTCGTCACATCCGTGGAGGAACTACGCAATGAGATTGACATCAGCAACAGTAAACCATTACCTAGGTGTTAAGATAGGAGTTGTCTACTTAGCAAATAACTCTACATTGGTCGTTACATCTAATTTGGGACGCGAAAAAATAATTACCAGGCGCTTTACTTAATTATGTATTTCTCTTATCACTACGATCACATCAGATTGTTTTGACTTGAGAAAGAAAGGAAAAAAACAAACGTTTCACATATATTTCACTTGTTTCTATAAACAAATATATATATATATATAATGTATATAAATTGCACATTTTCAACGACTATACACAAATGCACCTATATACAGCAATTGAAAATTCCATCACAGTTGTTTCAAGGTGGAGCCCTTACACATTGCTCTACGAACAGTTACAACAATTTACCATTCAAAAACGTTTTTATAATATTCATAATCGCCTAATATTTCGGGGAAAGTTGGGAAACCTGGTAGCGCTAACTTCCATCGCGAGGTTCATGGAAGCAAAAGTAGTGGTAATTCTGTTTATACATATTTATAAAAATATCAACTAAATATAGGTATAAATAATATCATAAATCATAGGTTGATCTGCCATGCTTAGATGTCTTATTCAATCATTTAAATAGGTACTGTGTTAAAATTAAAAAAGAAATAGCCACAATTGTTAACGGGGATGGTAACTTCACGATCGTCAAATTCTCGCATCCAATGAATAATTTACATTCTATTGATAAAGTGAGGCTTGGTTGTGTTGGTGTTTCTAATTAGGTAACGTAATGAAGGTCCAGCGGGTACGAGTAGTGTTGGATAATAATAGTAATAATGAAGTTACACTAGAGCAATTCAAATTCCTGTTCTGGTCAATTTAGTAGTGCGTTTTTACGAATTAAGCTTCTAGAGTACTCTTTCTAGCAACGTTCAAAACAAAACTTTCTAATGGGAAGATATGTTTGACATGGGGTAACGTTTACTTAGCGCAATACACCAGACACCTTGTGGTGCACCAAAAATCCAGATTGATTTCATTAGTTAATGAATGCATGAATCTTGCATTTGACCACAAAACAGCAATTTGAATTACAACGGATTTTCGCAACAATAAATATTGAACCAGTTGACGATGAGAAAAATAACATAATACGTATCGAAGGAACGCAAATCGTGGTCGAAAGTGATATCAATATCATATTTATGCACGTGTGTAACTGCCTAATGTTTTGAAACACGAACAAGTTTCTAAGCATGCTCAACCCTTAGTGAAAGTACGAAATCAAATTATCGAACGAAATCTATACACAGACAGATACACCATAATGTTGGGTCTTCCCGGAAGTTACCCCTGCAGTCTACCAAGCATTTACTTACAGAGGACAATGTGAGTACCTACATCAATAATACGATTCACATTAATATTGTTCGCGATATTGCTAACCACCGTTCTGCAAAGAACATGAAACGTTAAAAAATATCGGATAAAACCTACATATTTAGCAATTTTAAAACACCTAAAACAAAAACGTACGAAAAAGAAAACTCGACTACTATTTCGTAGTACAATGAAATTATTAAAAACGAATTGATAATATCGATTTGAAAGTAAATACACACCTAAATAATATCGTCAGTTTTTGTTATTAAACACTAATTTTAGAGTATACACACTTGAACAAAATATAAAAATTTCATTTCCGATGCGTCCATACAACTATACATAATATTTATAATATGTACAAAAAGTGAATTGATAAAAATGGGTTTTGAGGCTTAGAGCAAGAAGGTCACCGCGGGATTATTGTGGTCTCGACGCCAAGGAGCTCTTTGATCTCGTCAGTGTATTTGACCAGGGTCAGTTTCGGAGTTTTGTTGGGGCATTCCGTCGGTGGTGCGGACTTGATAGCTCTGAAAAGTTGGAAAGGACGTCAGGGTTATAATCGCTGAATGGAGTGATTTTGAATTAATACATTGGAAGAGAAACTTTTAAACGTCTACTCCGTAGTGAAACACGTTTACAATAACAAACCTTGAGTGCGCCTTGGCGAAGAAATCGTGGAGTTTTATGTCCCGGATAATCGTGCCGGAATCCTGTTTGAGTATTTTAGCCAGAGCTTCTTTCGTCTTCACTTTTATGTGAGAAGCCAGCTCGTGGAAGAGGACCCAAGAGTCAACGCGAGATTCACCGCTCAACCTGTAGAGGGTTGGAAGAGCGAAATCCGACTCCTCTATCTCAAACCCGTCCAGTGTAGCTTCCTTAGGAACTGACGCTGCAAAAAAAGAGTTCACAAAACCGAGTTGTAATATGATGTCTTTGCAATACCACAAGGAGCACATTTTACTATTGCTAGTGATTGATTGATAGTTATCCCTATCGACCAGTTAGTTCTGCAGGACAGCAACATGAAGAGTAAATTCATTATTTTTGGTTTATTATTCAATAATAAACCATTTTTGAAAAAAAAATTTAACCCCCCTGAAAATTTCATGGTTTACGTTTCGCACGATTTCTCCCAAACGGCTGGAGCAAAAGGTCTGAAATTTTCAGGAAAAATCCATCTTGGTCCGACGACGCCCAATTCTTGAGCCAGCTCTCTCACTTAATTTAAAGTGCCCTTTGAGGGCTGTCAAAGTTTTGTAAAATCCCTAAAAACCTCAAAACAAGTCGAATCGGCCTAAATATTTACTTATTTGAAGAACATACCATGAGGAATCGAATGAGCCCTTCCCCAGGTCCGTAGGTCAAACCATTCCCGATGTATGGCCCGATTTATGGTGCCAACATTTGCGTTTTTTTGGTTTATTACTGTTTGTTTGTAACCTACTGATGCCGATAGCGTCGAGTTGTAGTGAATGTAGATACTGGAGTGATAGCCGATGTTGATACTTGTAGTTTATAGCCGATACACGGGTTGAACTGATGATATATAGGTAAATAACAATATTATTAATGGGGCAAATAAGTATTCTTTCTCTGGGGTTCATTATTCAATTGGCCGTTCATGTAGACTGTCAAACACATTCCCGGACATTTAGTCGAGCGGAGAACCGATTTACGTGGTCTATGCATTCTCCTGAAATTCAATAATCGCTCTATCATTAATCATGCATTGTTTTTAAGCATAAATTCAAATGTTGAATCAGTAACCTAAGAATGTTAATGATGGAAAGCGTTTTTGATGGTTATCAGAATGCTGGTATGGTATTTTGGTTGGGAACAGATTTACGTGCTCCATGCATATCTCCTGAAATTCAATAATCGCTCTATCACCTGTGAAACACGCATACCCCAAAGCTTAGTAGAAATTCAAATCATGAACGCAAGGAATAATGTGTGAAAGAATTTGCAGCGTTTTTTGTTTACATTCGCTCACATGTAGTAAACTGCCGACTCATAATCCCGGACACAATGGGAAAAATTATCGAAAACTCTATTAAAAAAAACGGTACTTCACTGTTTCCAACGTAGAGTCTTTCCTAAAGGCGTATGGAAACTGTCTTGACCTAACACATTAGCAGAATTTTGCAAGTTTGCTTCAGTCCCATTTTTGCTCCTTTGAATATTAGGTATTTTAAATGTACGACCAAATTATAACAAGAAATTTGCATCCTCATTTATGGTTTTCAGTAAATCTAAAGAGAGTCATGCCTGTTTTAAGAATGTAATAAGATTAAAAAAAGAAATCTTCAAATGTGAAAATCGTATAGAAAACAAATGGTCTAAAAATAATTGTAATTAGGTAGGTAGGTTTTATGTTGGTAATTAATTCCTTGATCCCAACAAACAAAAATGTTAATACCGTATTTTCACTAAATTATCATTTTATTAATATTTTGGTCTTAGTTTACAGTTATTAATAGTCTAAATCTGTACATACCAATATCATCTAGTACGGATTGAGGAACAGATCCGTTGTGAGCTATATGTGTTTCCATAAGCAGTCTTGATTCCTCATCAGCAGCCGCCAAGGACAGCGCTGTAGCACCAGAATAAGTCGCGAGGAGAGGATCTGCTCCGTAGTCGAGGAGCAATCGAACCACTTTGGTGAACCCATTTTCTGCGGCTTCATGAAGAGGCCTGAAAATTGATAAACGCAACGTAGATATAACTCACATTAGGACATTAATTTGTTAGAAACCTTTAAAAAAATAGGCTTGTTATACTACAATAATAATAAGTATGATTGGATGACCAACCTTACTCCTCCGAGAGCGGAATCTTCAACACTAGCACCATAATTGAGAAGGAGATGAGCCACTGCAACGTGCCCTCTAGAGCACGCCTCATGAAGTGGGGTGTAACCAGCATTATCCCGAGGACTTGGATCCTGCTCCAGTTTGTCGAGAAGATGCCTAACTACGTCCTGTGAAACAAAAGATAAAATAATGGAAACGCACAGCATATAAGGAAGACGTCGTGTACAATTCTGAATGGGAAAAGAATAAAAACAATACATATAGATGTATTTAAGGAAAATGTATGCCTCATAAAACCAAAATTATTTTTACGTTATTATCATTCAGTGTACGTAGGTGTAGATGTAGACTAAAACACTCAGGGCGGAGGGTTTCGGGGCCCCCAGCACGGAAGCCTGTTGGCTTATTGTAGTTTCCTGAGGGTTATGCATTCGATCAATGAGATTCAGCCCCTTGGTAAGGGGTTTGAGGCCCTTGATTAGTTGTTCGCTTTGAATAGACCTCATTGAGGTTTGTGCCCCAAAGAGTTCACATTTGCCAGAGCTGAGTACTGAGATGCCGTTTCGTCAGTCTTCTCACATGACCTGCATATGGTTGAACTTAGGGCCGGTGTAGGTGGAACCTTAGGAGTGCAAAGCCAGTTTTGAGGCCGACCATTGTTTTTAGTTCCCCACGGTTTTTGCCACCATGATTTTCCTGTGGGCATGATTTTCCTTCTACTTGTGGTTGGTTGGTTGACCCACGTGTTAATGGTCCTTATGAAGGCGGTTTTTGGTATTCAACTGCCGGCTCAGGGCCTACAAGTGGGGTTTAAAGCCCCTTCTAGCAAGCTCGTCA
This sequence comes from Creontiades dilutus, assembly GCA_031894815.1. Taxonomy (NCBI): domain Eukaryota; kingdom Metazoa; phylum Arthropoda; class Insecta; order Hemiptera; family Miridae; genus Creontiades; species Creontiades dilutus. The sequence goes on from JAVIWC010009583.1 coordinate 1,118,255, forward strand.
GCCTTCTCGTTACCAGACATTCCTTTATGCCCCAGCACCCATTCCAGGTGACCCAGTATATGTTTGGTTAGGTTGTTGAGGGTTTGCACGCAGCACCAAGCCACTCGCCATGAGATAGTTGGTGCCATTAATGCTTTTATCGACGCTTGACTGTCTGAGAGGATGCGGACGTGGCCCTCCTAAGGCTCTCAGCAGCTGCTGCCTCAGTTGTATCATCATTCAATGGAAGTAAAATCAAAGTTCAAAACAGACTTATTAATCTCTCGTTGCTTCCGAGTCTACCAAGGTAGCGGAAGTCTCCAAAATCAAAAATCTCGTTTTTGCGTTTCAGACCTTTCTGAACAATTTTGGTTTTGTTTCTGTCTCCAAAATCAAAAATTCCAAACTCGCATTTTGCGTTTCAGAAATTTTGAACAATTTTGGTTCCAGATGGTCTGTCTGTCTGTCAGCAAATCCTTGTTACGGGCAAACTACACGAAGTTATAGTCCAATTTTGATGAAATTTTCAGGGATTGTGCGGATTGGGGTGCAGATGGTCCCCTATAGGTTTCATGACCCCCGGATCAATAGTAGCCTCTGCGCATGCGCAAACGCGAAACCTTGTTACTCGCATAACTCCGGGAGTTTTTGACCAATTTCGATGAAATTTTCAGGGATTGTTCGGTTTGACGTGTAGATGGTCCCCTATGAGTTTCATGACCCCCGGATCAATAGTAGCCGCTGCGCATGCGCAAACGTGAAATCCTTGCCACAAGCATAACTCCGGGAGTTCTTGACCATAATAATTATTTATCACTTCAGTCATCTATCCATTCAGCTGCAATGTCAATTTTTATTATTAGGTATATTTTAAAGTTTGTTCAATAGTTGAACATGCCTACCTTTATTTTCTCAAGTTATGCTCCTGCATAACAATAAATTTACCCTAATTCACTTGGCAGACGTTTTTTATTTTATTCTAATAAATAATTTTGCATCCACCTCATTTTCAAATACATTCAGAAATGCATTCATAGTTACACAATTCCCGTTTTAAATTCGGAAGATACTTACAATTAAACCGTTCTTGGAAGCTCTATGTAGAACAGTCTCTCCGATCCCTTTGTTTAGAGTCCACGACTTGATAGTTTCTTCAATTTCCTCCTCTGTCATAGGTTGGATTTTCTGTAGAAAAGTGAAGAACAATGTTAATATACATCCTATTAATGTTAATAAGGCATCATAGGTACTAGTAAGTAGGTATCTGTAGTCGCTTAACAAATAAAAGTGAAATGAGAAGTATACCTTCTTCCTAGGTTTATGCGGATGATCAGAATCTTTCTTTGGCCCTGGAATTTTTTTCTTAGGCTTCCTAATATAATCGAAACCGGAGGATTTAAGCTTTCTCCGGAAGGTTCGGAAGTTCTTATTTTTGGCAGAACCGCTATTCTGTTGTAGTTTTTCTTTCTTGGCGCGGACCATCATCCTCTTTTTCTTCTCCTTCTGTTTATTCTTCCGCAGCCTAAAAAAAACCAAATGCTTTATTATTAAAAGAGATGAGAAAACGGCGAGTCATTCAGGAAACCTGAATTGAAAATGTCAAGATTACTAAAACGTCGATTTTTGAGTCGGATTTCGTAAATTGAATGCCAGTAGTTTCTGATGAAAGCTTCACGTGGCGTGCATACGCATTTGTTTACTGTTATGAACTGAGTTCATAAACAATAAGAATTTTGAATTTAGATGTAGGAAAAGGTTGGCGTGAGATGAAAGTGAAGGAGAAGGTTGTGCTACTGGAGCCGGAAAACTTTATACAAGCAGGAGCAGGAATAATATTAACCCGGTAAGTAATGAAACAACCGTGAGTTAATATCTGGAGATATTAAGAACCCGGTAAGTAATTAAACAACCGTGAGTTCCCAATTGGTTAGGTAGCAAGTGAAAACAAGTGTTCTTGGTATATGGGGTGGAAACTTTTGCAAGCTGCCAAAAACTCCCGTGGGCAAGAAGGAAAAATATTCTCCAGCCGGTAAGTAATGAAACAACCGTGACTTTCGAATATTTTGGGTAAGGAAAGTGAGAGAGTTGTTGGGAGAGTTTGTAGGGTTGAAGAGAGACGTGAAGACGTTGAATGAGTGTGAAAGACTAGGGAACCAAGCCTGCGGCAGAAGGGCTTATATACAGCCCAGGGGATTGACGTCATGTCGCCTGACCACAACGGTCGTTTGGGCAGGCGTCGTTTCCGCACGCTTGGTTTTCCGAGCTCGTTTATTAGGTTGTAAAATGTACAGTGTTGGGTTCACAACATTTACTATTCGATTTTGTATAAGTACCTACTAGTATATTGAAAAGTAAACCAATAAATTTCGAGGGCATTAAAATAAAATGTTTTCTTGATCGATTACAAAGGTTCATTATTGGAACTAATACACCAAAATCCGTTGAGCACATTCTGTTGTGCTAGTAAAAAGTCCATAGTTTTAGTTTTATGATTAGCATGGAATGAGTGTATTTCATTCTAAATTACAGTGATTTGCATGAACCCATAATGAGATTAAGATATTGCGACCGATATAGGGCAGCATACGATTTTTCTTGTATACATTTCAATTATGGAAGTAAATGCTTAAGTTTTAATAATTTTGGCTTTATTGTAAGATTAGCGTATTAGGGTGATTCTCATTTAACGGGACAATCGCTGTCCTTCGTAGATAAATAATTTTCTGTTCAACTTTTCCCAAAAATTATTTTTGCAATTATTATGTAACCAGGCCTTACTTATGGCTGTCATAAAGTTCGGCTACTCTTCATTGTACATGCCGGTAATTGATCGAAATGTACCTCTAATCTCATTGTCATGGTCTGTCCGTGAGTCAGAATTTGAACTTAATCCGAAATTTTATCTTCTCAAAGCACGTTGTTCCGGAATTATTTTAACTAGTATTTTTTTAGAATTAGTTACTTGATGTAGTGCGCTTACAAGGGGGACTAACTTTTAGATAGTCTGTACGAATCAAGTGCTCAAAGTTTGTCCCACACCTTCTGTCTCATTGTCATGGGTTTGAAGGAAATCATCGTAACTCTCTCAAATGAGGGCATTTTTTGGCAATTAAAAGTTTTTTCAGCGTTGGTAACCCTGCCCTTTGAGGAAACACCATGCCTCCGCCATTTCTATACAGTTGGGGCTCAAAAATGAAGTTAGCCGTTTGTAAAACAGGTGTGTACGTTTCATACTTCTCATTGTTATGGGTTTGAAAATCACTCTTAACAAAATTTTATTGATCCGTTTAGCATTCATTTTGGGATAGAGATGTAAAAACTCTATTTAATGCAAGTTTCAATTTCTATAAGTGTTCATTAGACTCCTAATTGCAGAAGGTTTAATGTTGATTTCTCATTGTCGTGGCGATTTTAAACTTCATTGTTGTGGCTACACAAAAGCCGTCATAGCTGTCTGAAACAATTTTTTTTTTTTTTCAAGTTTGGTATTTGATACTTAATCAATACTAATATCAAAATGTGATACTTGTTCTAGCACAAAGTCAGGAAAAACTGAAATCAGATTCTGTCTCATTCAACTATACCTACACATCATTTACGTAATTCTATCGTTATTTGGTTGACAAAGCTCATTGTCATGGATACATACCATTCTCGTAACATATAAAATTTTAAAACCTGAATTTTGAGGAAACAAACGAAAATCATGCGTGCTTGTACATCACTATACCATTAGAGTGACATCTAGATTGTATAATAAAAAAATCATAAATTTAGGAGAACAAGATTTTTTAGTCAGAATCGAAACCTCGATTGTCCCGTTAAATGAGAATCACCCATTAGCATTATTATAATGATCTATGAGGTAATGGGAATTAAAGATAGAATCCATGAAAATATATATGTCTGAGCGTCCTGCAAGGTAACTAAGAAATCACATAGGTACCTTTGTCTTCTCCTCAAATCGTCCGTAGTTGTGCCAGGGGGAGGAGCAGAAGCCGGGCGTTCGGTACCGAACACCTCTTTGATGGTCAGCCTGTCTTTGAACATCTTGTTTTCAGTCCTCGTCCTCGTCTCGAGAATCGTAGGCGGCATGTCCGCCTCAGCAGTGAACGTACCAGTTTTAAGGAATTCCGCTCGATATTCCTGAATCGTCTCTTTCCGAAATCCGAGGAACGATGGATCCTATGTCCAGAAAACATAAAACCATAAATACATGAACGAATTCGCAGAGAAATTAATCTACACATGAGGAATCGTACTTTTATTGGTCAATTACCGCTGTAATTATGTGGTTTCATTCAAGGATTTTCAATCTGTACAACTTTTTGTACTTTTAACGATTTGTATAAGCACTCTTGTCAAATTCAAGTTTATATTTTCAACTTAAATTCTTCAATGTTATAGTTTATAGTTCACAAACTTTTTTGAATAATATCTTGCTAAGAAATGCAAACTCCTCAATTTTCAGCCGGTTTTGGCTTCCTGCAGCGATTTTCAAGTCATTTTTTTTTTAATTTGACCAATTTCCTGTGCGTTTTGAAGTTTTCATTCAATTTAAACTAACTGTAAACAGAGGTAGCCCAACTACATTACTGGCTTACTTAACAACCGAATAGGTTTAACACTTAAATTTGCAAACCTATGATTTTCAAAAAGTATTATTGGCGGATGTGGAGTATGAAGTGATATCACAATTTCACTTACAGACCAGCTTTTGGGTAGTAATATTTATAAGTACTATGGAAAATCTCAATACATGTTAAGCTAACCGTGTCAATCAATTTTCGGTAATAATTTCAGAATATCTCAAAAAAGATTTTCATTCAGAACATTTTTCTAATTTTCTGTTTCAAAAAAACAAATTGGCTTAATTTTCTGAGAAATTCGCTGGATCTAAGTCTTCGACCTCGCCTCTCTACCTTTCTAGAATAAAAATGGAAGTCCTTCCGTTGTTTGATTCTTGAATATGCACTCTTAAGCTGGATTCACATCCATCCGGCAAGCTATCCGGAAAGTGAATACGAGCAGCTGATTGGTTGGACACTAGCTGGGGAGAGGGAATATTTTTCCGGACAGCCAGTTTTGAAACGAACTGTACGCATCTGATTTTTCAAATATTTTTCTTGCCGGATGACGCAGTTCACTACTGCGCATACGGAATGGCGTCGGGAACCGAAACAGCTGTTGAAGGAAGCGCGGGAAACGAGTTGTTGGCTTGTGTTTGGGCGATTCCCCTCCATCCCCTCCACTGCTTTTTACTAGCTTCCCCTATCCGTATTTCCGAACGATCCGGATGGATCTGAACCCTGCTTTACTTCCCACTAAGCCATAATAATTAATTTATTGTAATAATTTTTCATTTTCCATTAAAATTCGCTGAAAAACATCGTGAAACATGATACAAACCTTTGAGCCGTGTAAGCTAGGAGTGGGCAACAGCTCTGGAATGTCTTCTTCTTTTGGTTCGGTCTTGGTCGGAGTTTCTTTTTTGATCTTCTTCTTCCGCGCTGTGTATTTAGCCATCAGCCGATCCAGGAAGGATTGATCTTCACCCAGCGATTTCGCAATAGATTTTTTATCTTCCTCCTTACATTTTTTGTCTTCTTTCTTTTCATATTTGTCAATTTTTGATTTACCTAAAACAAACGAATTAAAAATATTTAGACGTAAGTAGAATAGAAATCAATGAGCAGGTATAATTTTGGATGGAGCGATATGATAGATCTTCCTGTCAATGTGACGGATGATAACGATATTTTTTGGACAATTTGAGGATTATGGATAAGGTTTCGCAGATGGATGACGTAAACCACACCTTATATACATAATAGGTTTGTAGAATGTCGATTACTGAAAAGAATACAAGCCGTTTTTCTTGCATAAATAAATCCGACTTGAAAACTGTAGCAGTTCTGAAATTGTGGGTACGCTACATGACGACAATTATAAATTCATGTTAGGATTGTCGACAGCGCTCTAAATTGTTCCATCGAATTCACCGTACAAGGAAACATGGAAAAATAAACCAGGATCGTTTTAAGATAATATCGGACCAAAGCAAAGCAGAAGCCCCTCTTAAGTTCGGCCATAAAAACTAATTGATTTTGAAAGACCAACCTATTTTGGACGATCCAATAGCTTGCAACCCCCTACTAAGGGTACCTCAGTTTTATAATAAGTAAGTAATACAAAAAATAATTGAATTTATACCTGCTCATTCCAAAAAGTAATTCAACAATACTTAACAAACTATACATAGCTTTCATGCAACTTTTCAATAGGGAGAAATTAATATCCCAGTTTCGACTTGAGATTTTGTACACAAAACATCATGACTTTTGGTTTATTATTCAATAATAAACCATTGTAATCGCTCTTGGAAAAAAAATTCTAACCCCCCTTGAAAATTTCATGGTTTACGTTTCAAAGGGTGTAGAATCCAAATCTGCAATAAAAAAATTTCCGTCCGTCCGCCGTACACAAGATTTCTCCCAAACGGCTGGAGCAAAAGATGTGAAATTTTCAGGAAAAATCCATGTTGGTCCGGCGACGCCCCAATTCTTGAGCCAGCTCTCTCACTCAATTTAAAGTGCCCTTTAAGGGTTGTCAAAGTTTTGTAAAATCCCTAAAAACCTCAAAAAAAGTCGAAGCGGCCTAAATTTGTACTCTTTTTGAAGAACACTCCACGAGGCATCGAATGAGCCCCTTCCCAGGGCAGTAGGTCAAACCATTCTCGATCTATGGCCCGATTGGTATTGGTGGTTTATTATTGTTTTTGTTTTGATATCAGTAACGTAGTGATGTAGTAATGTGGATACTGGAGTGAACTCTTAAAAGGCTTTGTAGCCGATACACCGCATTCTGATATGCATGAAACGCTGCAAATTCTTTCACTGGGGTTTATTATTCAATTGGCTTGCGTTCATGATTTGAATTTCTACTAAGCTTTGGAGTGTGCGAGTTTCACAAGTGGTAGAGCGATTATTGAATTTCAGGAGGCACACAAATATGATCAACTGATCAATCCAAATAGGTATTTTGGTTGAGAACAGATTTACGTGCTCTATGCATATCTCCTGAAATTCAATAATCACTCTATCACCTGTGAAACACGCACCTTCCAAAGCTTAGTAGAAATTCAAATCATGAACGCAAGCCAATTGAATAATAAACCCCAGTGAAAGAATTTGCAGCGTTTTTTACTCCTGCATCAACAGATACTCAATCACAGAGTTCATTTCCTTTGTAATTTCATACCCAGTCCTGACGCTTGGCTCGCACCGAATCTCCCCTGATCTGCGTGGTTGTGTTTTAACATATCCCCAATGAAGAGATTCAACATTCTTAGAGGCATCGTGAATATAAACAACAAAGTGTTCGGAATATACTCGAAAGAGTATCATTTTCATGTCGTTAGTGATCTTTAGCAAATAAATATGGGTATCTACATTTCTCAACTATTATACAATTTCATGATAAAGTGTGCAATGATACAATTGCCATTTCATTCATATTTTGGAACTGAGACAATACATAATATTAAACACCAATTTCAGTAACTGGTGTACAACGATTCTATCGTTGTTTTACCTGATGAAAAATGGGGCGATAAATGCCCCGAACAGAATTCCCTGTAGGCAACTGGTTTACTCACGAACTGTCAATGTTATTAAAACAACGCGGCAACTGTAAGCGAATACCCTCGTTACTCACGATCTTTTCGTTTACTACGTGCTATAAGATTCCACATATTTCGTTTCACTCAGTTTGATGTAGGTACGAATATTTTAATGGGAATTGGTAGTGATCAAATAGAAACCGGAGTAGGTATGTCTTTCCTGTATTAACGTTGAACAAGGAATGAAAAACAAAAAAATAGCGTCAAGAACAAGTCATGTGGTTGTAACAAACAAAAGAATAAAACATTGCGGTTATGGAGGATTCTCGCTTACACGACAATTGGCCCGGCAACTGAAGCAGTCCGCGCCCACCCAAAAAACACCTAGTAGGTGCCAATTAATTTTTTTGATTGAATCCCAATAGAATACACTGCTAGAAAATGAAATCATTTCGCTTTCGGGTAGAACATTAAATAAATGTTTTCCTTCCTCTGATCGACCCAATCCCTTTCCAACATGGGAATGTTTTGAACGAAAACATGTAGTTTCGATTGCGATGAAATGTTAAATTTTGAAGGGTTTTGTATAAATATAAAACTTCTCCTTTCAGAATTTGGTCATATGAAATTCGCATTCAAAATAGCTTTTACTTTTTCAAGCAAAAAAATACAGAGACCTTTAAATTAGGAATTAATAAAATTCCACCAATATTCTAGAGCTTAATAATGCATAATGCAGATAAATAGGTGGAGTGAAATATGTTCATTGACATACTATGTATAGGCAAAATCAAGGACTCAATCTCTGACTACTCCTAAACATCGGAATTATGTGGAAAAATAAAATAATTAGAATTGAAAAATTAACTTTTAATTATAGAAATGAATTAATGATTATGAACAGATGTTTAATCGAGTTAAAAATACGTATAAAAGCTCTAAAATCCACGTTTAAGTAAAAGAACTCACAGAAAGCTTTTTTTCTTAAATTTGTTTGAATTTTCAGTACATAAATTATAGAATCTCTCGTGAAGAGTAGCACATGGTTGAATAGTTTCGACATATCGCCTAAGAGTAGAAAAAATGTATTCTTGATGAAATGTGTATGTGTGTATTTTGATGAATAAGATTGTTCAAATGCTGGAGGAAAATTTAACTTAGTTTTCTAGGATAACTCCTTCTTCGGTCTGTTTCTGAAAGTTGTGTGGAGAAAGGTTCTCTTCAATTGGTTGAGATGGATGAATAAGAGTATCTACTCCGTAAGAGCTGACGAACGACATATAGCGACTCGAAGAGAGGTAAGACTTACGAGCAAGTCCTAGCAATAGCTGTAAGTGTAACTTTGTTTTCGGTGACGATAAACTTCATATCGAAAGGATAAACCTGACCGGGAAAAGGGCAGCAGAGAGATGCAAATAATTCAGACGAGTCGGCACACTTCACTTCCGAACACTGTATTGAAATGTTGAGGGTCCAGTGATGGCGAAGTTGGGATATCAAAACAATTTGGCAAAACGAAGCACACGCAAGAGACGTACAAAGTAGTGAAGTTTTAAAACTAATTCAAAGTGACCACTTAGAACTTGTGGTTATAATCATCGGAAGGCGGCAGTCGTTTATTATTAGGAGTATCGAGGGTATCCTTCATATTACGATTCGCAGAAGGGCATTTTGTACTGCAGGCGTCAGCCAGCCTCTTCTTGATTCTTTCAAGCTCCGGCGCCATTCTATCGAGATTTTCCTTGAAATCGGTCATTTTTTGATCGACGTCAGACAAGCTGTAGGTGAGATGAGACGAAGAGACAGGACGGCAGTAAGGACACATCTCCGCGGATGCGTGGTAGCGTTTGTTGCAGATGAGACACTTCAAGTATATCGACCGACTCATGTTGACCGTCCGCGCGTTACTGTTCGTTCCTGGTTAAGCGACAACCATACCTTACCCCACTATCGGACTCAGATGAGTTCACATGCATTCAACTACCGAGTTTGAGTCACGGGCGATAACTTCATTTGCCTCTAAAGGCAGATAAAAAAAAAAACGATGTAGTTACGGTCCATTTATCTCATCACGACATCAATTAAAGCTCACTGCATCCTCAAGGTCTCTACTTATCCATGTTGCAACAAGTGGCGATACTTCTTTATAGCGCTTCACATATAAATAAAATTGTCTTATCTGAAATAAGATACATCTATAATGGTCGCTGTTGGTTGTAGGAACACTATCATTAGTAACTAGTAATGTATCAACTGTTGGCACCGTAAGTAGGAAAGAATTTCAAATTATATCAATATGCCTAGTTCACAAAGATATTCTTGCAACCTGGGAATGTTTAACCGAAATCTTCTTCGTCCCTAGAGCTCCCATATTGTCAAATAAACTATTGTAAATTATTAGGACGGGTAAGCCATAAAGGTTAATGCACTATTGAAAAACACTTAGGAAGTTAACTACCTCATTTGCTCATTTGTAAATTACGCAATTAGTGAGACTAATGAAAGAGAAAACTATTATAGAAATTAATACATGTAATTGTAGTGGTTTTTTGCTTCCGAGTCTACCCAGGTAGAGGAAGCATTGTTTTCACTTTCGGAATGTGAAAATTTTTTGCGCATTCGAAAAATGTCAAAAATGTGAAAAGCATTTTGCGTTTTAGACCTTTCTGAACAATTTTGGTTCCGTGTCTGTCTGTATGTCTGTCTGTCAGCAAATCCTTGCCAGTCGGGCAAAACTACACGAAGTTATAGTCCGATTTTGATGAAATTTTCAGGGATTGTGCGGGTTGGGGTGTAGATGGTCCCCTATAGGTTTCATGACCCCCGGGTCAATAGTAGCCTCTGCCCATGCGCAAACGTGAAATCCTTGTTAAGCGCACAACTCCGGGAGTTCTTGACCAATTTCGATGAAATTTTCAGGGATTGTTCGGTTTGATGTGTAGATGGCTCCCCATGAGTTTCATGACCCCCGGATCAATAGTAGCCTCTGCGCATGCGCAAACGTGAAATCCTTGTCACAAGCATAACTCCGGGAGTTCTTGACCGATTTCGATGAAAGTTTCAGGGATTGTTCGGACTTATTAGGTATATTTTATAGGTTGTTCAATAGTTGAACATGCCTACCTTTATTTTCTCAAGTTATGCTCCTGCATAACAATGAATTTACCATAATTCAATATTTACTTCGCCTAATTGAACGAAGTTCTTCAGTCAATAATGATTTTCAATTATCTATACAGTCATGTTATGGATACGAGGAAGCTATGTGCGACACCCACTTGGCAGACGTTTTTTGTTTTGATCGCAGTAACCTAGTGATGTAGTGAATGTGGATACTGGAGTGAATTCCTAAAAGGGTTTATAGCCGATACACGGGTTGAAGCATTCTGATATGCATGCTCCGTCTTAGGAAATTTAAAATTTTCAAATAGAATATTTTTCCATTGTAATCCCTCTTGAAAAAACGCTGCAAATTCTTTCACTGGGGTTTATTATTCAATGATTCATGATTTGAATTTCTACTAAGCTTTGGAGTGTGCGTGTTTCACAGGTGATAGAGCGATTATTGAATTTCAGGAGGCACACAAATATGATCAACTGATCAATCCAAATAGGTATTTGGGTTGAGAACCGATTTAACTGCTCTATGCATATCTCTTGAAATTAAATAATCGCTCTATCACCTGTGAAACACGCAAACTCCAAAGCTTAGTAGAAATTCAAATCATGAATCATTGAATAATAAACCCCAGTGAAAGAATTTGCAGCGTTTTGTAAACGATGCCATCGGTTTTTTTTTTTTTTTTTTTTTTTTTTTTTCATAAATAAATACCATCGCACGAAAACTACGATGAAAAAAGCGATTGTTGAATATCTTTTTGAAACTGAGTTCCACTAACCTAAAAACCACAGTTCAATGTCAAGCACCGATCTATTTAGTATAATCTCAGGATTCAGGGGTCGGATAAAGACACCGTTGGGAAGATAAGGCTATCGAGGAATTTTAAATTCTACCGATACCGAAGGATTCGATTGATTAGATCACATTTTACGACCAGTAAAATGAGAATATTATCAACCATTCGGAAAGTTAAGATATCTTTTTTACTGCAGTGTTCAGTATAAACAGATAGCGTAATTTCGTACGAGTCTGCAGTTATTTTATTTATAGATTCTGTCGAACTTCGTAAGGTACTTCTTTATAAATAAGAAACTAGCCGAAGATCATACTCGTGGTGTGTGTGCGCGCGTTTTAAATACTTTTTTACTGTATATCTTTGATTGAACAAAACGAAATAGAAGGCAAAATTAATTTTAAATTTCCCACACAGCAATCGCCAAAAAAACCCATTTAAATTTAATGCCCTGACATATTTTTTTCTAAACAACGAACATATTTGCTCAAATTCAATATTACATTTGGTTTCAGAGTAATTTTCCATTTTCCGATAATTAATATATTACCAAGTACAAATGATAGAAGAATGTTTGCAACATCAAGCATTTGCCAGTAAAATGGATGTAAGTGCATTTTGCAATAAAAATCACTATAATTACTATTAGGTTGTTCAGAAAGTAATTTCGTTTTTAATAAAGTCCTCTGACGGGAAAAAACGAAATTACTTTCCGAACAACCTAATATTTTTAAATTAAATATTCCAAACGTCGTTCAAAATGGAAATTAGCATGGTTTTTTTCAGTAATTACTAATGGCCCTGGATTGAGGGCATTGAAAAACCTTGTAAAAGTTGAGTGAAATATTGCATGAGATGCTTTCGGAAGTAATTTGATATGTACGTAGGTAAATAATCGAATTTCGAAGTTACAGCTTTTCAGCCTTGAGGTGGAAACAACACGTAGTTATGGAACACAGTATCTACTATCGTCACAGAAAGATTCAATCGAGAAATCCTGGCACTATGACCAAACTGACAGGGATCATTTCTAGACCTCTGTAACATCTTAATCTGTTAAGTATGACTCAGATCACCTATCGAATAATAAACCTTAATAAAGAAATCATTGGCACTTCAGGTAGAGAGTTACATTCCACTCGAAAACCAGTGTCACAAGCCTTCCTTAACCTGAAGAAATACCATGTCACAGATTAAAGCTCTAGCTAATCCAAAAGAGATTTCTAGGGTAACTCCTTCACCCACAGTTTACATATTTTGAATCATTGATTCAGGCGATAATTGTGGCAGTGGATTTTGAGCAAAGAACACCCTACATTGCGTACCTACCACAAACCCGAATAAAGCCATGATACAACTTGATAATATCTCACCTGGGTAGGTCTCCATGGAGTCGTTTGTACAGGGAGAGTCGGGGTAAACTTCCAAATCTGGGAGACTGAGTGGAGCCTTGGGCCAACCCGGAGGACGCGGGATGTTAATGAGTCGAGGCGGCATCCTTAGCGACTTCTTGAACTTGTAGAGCTCTTCCTCCCATCCTGGACTCTTGAAGTCCGAACCGTCTCCGAAGACAGGCTTTTTCGTTCTACCTCCGCGTCCTCCCCTCGATCCAGGTCCGCCTCCCCTTCCTCTTCCGCGACCGCCCCTCTTGCCTCCGGACCCTCTTCGTTCTTTGAATTCCAGCTTGACATCTGGTGTCACCTGTGGAACAATGGCAATAAAGTAAATATTACTGGGTGTGGGACCCACACTGTGGGTAGTGGAGTGACCACATTCATTCCGAATCTCTTAATTTGGAGCGTTATATCTGTTTATTTACGTCAGAAACGTTTCGTTCCGCAGCGGGGACTTCCTCATTCTATACCTAATCATAAAAGTCATTCTTTAGTATAATTTACATATTGTGTATATACACATATGGTCAATTGATCATATTTCTTTCTATAAGGGACTTGTTCAGCTTATATACCAAAACAACTTAATTAATAATATTGCTTACCTAACTATGTCATAACTACTGGCATACTTTAGGCATTGACATAGTGGTGCCACTATGCAATAGAGAATATGACCAGCTCGAGTATATGGACAGGGAGGAGTGAACAGTTTAACGTCAACTACAAAACTAAAAGGTAGAACATCCAATGCAATTAACAACAGATAACATCTATAAAATCACATATATATAAATCTTATAAACATATAACATATAGATAAATAAAAAATATAACATATCTAACAAATAAACGAATAACAATATAACATATAACAAATCATTAATTTCAGTAACAAACAAACTGAAGAGATGTGTGGTGGCACCACTATGTCAATGCCTAAAGTATGCCAGTAGTTATGACATAGTTAGGTAAGCAATATTATTAATTAAGTTGTATTGGTATATAAGCTGAATAAGTCCCTTATAGAAAGAAATATGATCAATGGACCATATGTGTATATACACAATATGTGAATTATACTAAAGAATGACCTTTATGATTAGGTATAGACTGAGGAAGTCCCCGCTGCGGGACGAAACGTTTCTGACGTGAATAAACAGATATAAAGCTCCAAATTAAGAGATTCGCAAAGTAAATATTACATTCAAACGATAAACCTTGGCTCATGACATCTACAGTAAAATCAAATATTCGTCCAAAGTTACCACTTATTTGAAAATGTAAGTTCAGTTAAACTTGAGCTTGATTTTTGATTTCGTCGGAGGGGTTTCTGACCATAATGGACTTCGTATGTGGAATTAATACCTCTGAAGTTCTTTTGAAAAAATTAAAGTACAATGCACCTCTTTCAATTTATACAATGTTCACACAAAAACTATTTTTCAACTGTTTTGCGGAGAAAATTGAAAATGGTAGGAGCACTGTAAATGAAAATTTGTAAAATGTTACATTTTCAATAAACCCACCTGAGGTGTGGAAGATTCTCTTGAGGGTGATTCGGAATCACTCAGCACTTCTTCTTTGATAACAGCTGAAGTTGCAGCTTGAAGAGGTGCCATAACAGGTACAGAACTTTCTTCAGCCTCAGTTGGCGCCTATACAGATAGAAAAATAATGATTAGTCAATTGATATGAATCCAATAATTATCATTACCCATTGTAATTTCTATTAATTATTGGTACAAAAATAATTTCAACCAACCTCTTGTTTGATAACTTGAGTAGGTAAGGGCTTGACTTCCATAACAATGGCAGGCGGTTTAGTCCGGTCGCCCATCCCAGCTCCTCTGCCTCCGCCCTTGCCTCCTCTCACGGGCGGTTTTTTACCGAAGACCTTTGCCCGTTTCAGCCTGTCTTTTTCCAATTGGGAAAGGAAGTCGTCAACATGTACTAACCAATCCTCATACGTTTCCTCCTCTTCAGGCTTCAACTGAAATTAAATGAGAAATGTCAAATTACTTGGATTGCTTTGAGCTTCTCGTCGCTCTGTTAACTGATCTAAAAATTATAAGCATCCTATCTCTGTAATGAGATTGAGTATAGGCTCATCTTCGAGTAACTATGGGAATAAAGTTGCTGAGTTGAAGCAATACTGACGTCATCTGCATTGAGGGCATGCAGGCTACTAAAATTATGTTCAATTTACTCTGCTGCTTTTTGTCAAGTTTCCTCGTCAGTGGACTTGATGTAACTTAACAGAAGTCATCTCTGAGCAAGTATCTGAGGTAAGATTTGTAGCTTGTGATGGATATGGTTAGTTGGCCCCTTCCAGATTTTAGAATCTGTCACCTTGGGAGATGAATCGGACGCCTGCAAGCGTCTGGATCATCCTCTGAGCGTGGCGGAGCATGATGAGCATCCAGCTCATTGGAAGGGGTAACTTAACCATTCCATCACCTTATAAGCTCCAAAACTTTACTTACGAGGCGCATTGGCTTACTTATGGAAACTGACTGCTTCAGTTCATAAATCAGAGATTACTCCATATGTAACAATCTTCACATACATTTTTGATGTCCTAAAATCACTTACTTCTTCCTCGAGAGCGGTGGGCGAGAAAATGACTTCCTTAGAAGAAACAGGAGGAGCTCCTACGGGCGTGCTGCTAACAGAGAGTCTCCTTCCTGGTTGCCGTTCTAGAGTCGGAGCTTCACCTTCGGAGTCTGACTCTCTGAAATCGAAGACTGATGTTTCCGAGGAAGAACGGTGGCTGGAGGATGTACGCGGCGGTAGAGAAGCAGAGGTAGGAGGCAGAGCTCCAACTGGTGGTACTTCAGTGTCAACATTAGAAGGTTGGTCTTCTTCCCCTTTGCTAAACAATCTATCAAAATAAATCAATTTCTCATCGGGAACAGCTACAATCATAATTAACATGCTTAGTGATTAATCTTCTTGAAAATTATAGGAATACTTTATATTTTTGACTAGAAAAAATAAGAATGCTTAAGCTTGGTACAGTATGGTATACCTTCGCCGTGGGAACGATGCAGCAAGTGGTTGATCTTTGGTCATCTTTGGGCTGTTGGTCCAAGGGGAGCACTTACTGTTACTGCTAAGCAGCTCAGACGTCGGTCCTGGAGTTTTGACTAGATCTAAATACAAAAACAAACTTGTCAACCCTATATTTGTGACTGTGACGAATAAAATAGCTATTGCTTGTAATTATATATGTATTTCCAAGAGATTTTTTTCATTTTACCATTAAAGGGAGAGCGAAAGTTGGACGATGACAGACTTGCAGATGCCAAACTGCTAGAACCAGGTGTAGCAGGTTGCTCAGAGGAAGGTTGCTGAAATGGAAGGTTCAAATCAAATTTTACATGCAACAAAAATTACCCATTTTGAAACATGTTAAATTTAAACCACTCAACAAGTAACTAATCAAGAAATTATGTTGGATTGTTATTTGACAGAAATGGCCTTCAGTTTCAAAGGAGAATACCAGGAATTTTAAAAATACTTTTCCTGGTTGATTTAAAACCATAAGAAACGCCCATAAAAACTCCAGTAGATCGTGTACAGTAGAGTGAAAAGCAAAAACCACTGGCAAACAATGAGCATTTTTGGAAATTTGCAGGTGTTATTCCTACAAACGATGAGCAATTAGGGACCCCCTCTCCGCACTTGGAGACCCAACCGTCGGGCCCGTTGGATGACTAGAACCATTACATCAATTTCAGTCCCGATTGTCGGCCGACGTTTGGATAGTGTGTGGGCCGCTTTAGTAGCGTTGGACGTTTGGCCAGCCAACGATGGGGATGACATAAACTTATCTGACATCGAAATCATCACACGTTACCTGTTTCAGCTCAGCTTTGGTTCGTATTCTTGCTGCTAAAAAGGCGGCAAGGCCATCAAACTCGCCGGATTTAGTTGTAGGAGGTACTGTCGGAGCCGAGTTGCTGCCTTGGTGAGCAGACGGTATAGGTGTGGTTGACGCCTGGGATACTGATTGCTTGGGAGCGGATAATCTCGCTAGGGCAGACGCATCTTCATCTTCATTAGTAATATCCACAACTTCAGAAGACTGTTTACTACTTATCAGATTAGGCTGCCTCTGGGCCATCATTGCGTGCTTCATCATAGCGTGCTGCTGTTGATGTTGGTGAGCAGGAACGGTTTGCTGATGATGCAGAAGAGATGGGAGATGCTGGTTGCTGCCGTGATACGGCGGTATACTTTTATTTGATTCCTAAATCATACAGAGAAAGTAAAGCAAAATTAGTAATAAAGCCAGTTAAACAAAATAACATTAGTATTTGTTTTGAATTTTCATGAGGACGCTTCCCTGGAACATACTCCGTTCTGCCAACGAACTAAAGTTGTACAATGAATGTATAAAAATATGCTAATTGCGTTGCATTTTCACATCATGAGCTGGATGTTAATGTCTCATAAAAGTCCTGTTTTGTGAATACAGATCACAGCCTTTCATTCAAGTTTTGTTTCCTTTCGAAGTAACTCCAATACATGCACCCCTTATTGGACCACCTGACCATCAATAATTTCTTCATTGTGAGTGAGAACTTTATTTCCATTTTTATAAGAAGAGGATAAATATATAAATTATAGTATTATAAATAAAATAAATGTATACATAAATAAATTATAGCCTCCTACAACAACGTTCGACAGAGTTAAACGTTGATGATGCTGAACGCTACTTTCTGGACTGGTATGACTTACAAGTAATGTGGTCCTTTGGAGAGTTTTGCTAATGTTTTCGAAAGTTTTACAAAATTTAAATCGTAATGGCTAAAATACCGATTCCGAATTTTTAAAAATGGCTAATAAATTTTAAGGTTGTGAAAGGTTTTGTTCAAGAAATGAATGTTCTGTGATTGTTACAACAAATTTGTTTATCTAGTATGCAGTGGCGAGGCGTGACATTTGTGCTAGGTCATCGCCAGTGGTGGCGATTAGTAACCAGAAATGGGGGGGGGGGGGAGCCGCCTCAGAGAAATTTTGAAAAATTACATGTCAAAAACGCCAATCTAAGGTGTTTTTGACTCATGAAATTCACGTTTTTTATTGTTGATATCAGTGCAAATACAGCTTTGAATGACACTTTTTGAACCACGCACCACAAACCACTTTGACGTCTACAAACCGTGCCTTAAGGTTGAAAATCGCTTGCTACGGTAACCCTGTCGTTGTGACTTTAACCGAAATTCCACGGACGCCAACGAGAAGTCACCAGAGCTCCTGAGGGTTGCCGGACTCACTCGAAGTTGCGTGTTTGAGCACGAGCCTTAAAGGGATTTGATTGGTCCGCTCTTACTAGGTTTTGGAGGTAGTAAGAGGAGGGGCCTGTCTGCGGTGGGTGGGGGGGGTGTATGAGATACGCAGAATGACAGCGATTCCACACAAGTGCTAATGTCGGCGCGGATGAGGCGGTAATTTCGCCTACTGCGAACATGAACATTTCTTTTTTATAAAGAGGAAATTGTCTATTTAACATTAGTATTAACTAATTTATTAAATCGTCTGGTCATCGCCGAATCCAGAGATGACCACAGGCCTCGCCACTGCTAGTATGAACACAAGATATATTCAGGTAACCATATCCCACATAAACACGTACAACTATTGCAAGGTATTTACTTTATTTCGTTCATTTAGGTACCTGAATTGAATTCACTGCTTTCGGTATTGATAACCTCGGGAAGGCTGTTGGAGGACCCCTTTCCAAGGCGGCATTCACGCTGTGCATAGCTGGCAAACTGTGTCGGTGACTCTGGGAATGAGGTTGTTGAGATGAAGCTGGGGACGGGTTGTTAACTCGGTATACTGCAGGGGCGATTTGGCCATTTGTTGCTGTTGCTGCTGAAGACGTGCCTCCTTAGTTTCTAAGGAGTTACGAAGAATCGATAGTACTCGCTTATCTGCTGCTCCATTGCCAGATCCTTAAAGAAACAATTATTTACTCAATATTGATGGAATGTCAATAATCAGCGATTAACATTTAAAATAATCAATCAATTTAAAAAACTGTAATGTAGGTATTACGTTTAATGAATAACAACAGAACTAAGTCTGCCAGAAACGGATCGTACTTTCGACATTGCTTTGACCATTCAAGCTCCATACAAAAGTCAACAGATAGAACATAATGGGTACATTCTATCGAAAACGGAAGCAAGTAAATAATGACGTACTGAAGTAAATCATTAGGTAATATTCAAATGCAATATTATGATTGGAGTTACAAACCACGATCCGTTGATAAATAAGTTTGAAAGTTTAAGAGTGTAAGGATATACAAGTATAAGAGAAACCTATCATACTCTTACCCGAGTTGTTACTGGGTTGATGATGGCCTAGTTTTTCCACTGTAAACTCATGATGATGTGGATGTTGATTTGGAACTTGTTGGTGGTCATAATAATTTCTAGACGATGGCATAGGGTATGCACTTTGAGATGTAGATGTAGGAGGTATGGCAGGTTTTCCCATGTCTCCATTAACGATGCCTTTAGACGACAAATAGGAATTGAACCTTTTTTCGATCTGTTGATCAATTGTCGCTTTCCAGTTATCATGACGGGATTGCTTAGGGGCAGTAGGAGCACTCATCTGTAACAAATAACGAGCATAACATTATGGAATCCACAATTTGTTCATGCTTTAAAGTTTAAGACAAAATATTTCAAATTACCTTTGACTGATCACCCGAAGGAGGACGCTTCAGATAGTTTTGGGGATAACGTGAGGGATCTTGGGGGTAGGTTGGCTTGGGTATAGATTGTCCCAGTTGATTGACATGGTAATGCCCAGATAAATGGTTAATATTTCCAGATGTTCCAGCCATTCCAGTGTGATGCGAATTTCCACCAGCTGGATGGGAGCTGTGATTACCACTAGCTACTTTTACAACTGACGACATAGATGGAAGTTGATAACTAGCTTGTCCGCTATCTTTCCATCGTTGTTTATCGTACGGTTGCTGCAAGGTGTGGGCTTGAGATTGGAGAGACTGTTGATGGTGAAGATGGGACACCTGCGGGTGGTGAGCCAGAGAGGATGGGGGATGGGACGGGATTTGTTGTTGCCGATGACCTGAGTGGTGCAGGGGTTGACTTGGAGGCGCCTGTTGTTGGTGTGGATGGTGAGGCTGCTGCTGCTGCTGCTGATGTTGCTGTTGTTGTTGGTGGCTTTGGAGAATGTGGGCATGCTGAAATAGAAGAATAAATAAATTTATACACCATGAGGAGAATCATGAATTTATCGTACATTATCAGCTAATAAAAGCTCGGGGGCCCTTCTCATATGACACTGCAAAGCGAAAGGGTGAAAGAGGCAGTGCCAGCTGGTATAAAAGCAGCCTTTTACGACAGCATGAGAAAAACTCTGAAACTCCTTATGCAGTACCTAATTAGCTAAAAGAAGGGTAGGCTCATACACAACTTGTTTGCAAGGAACAATGATGCAAGGAACAAATAATGATTATTATTGAGGAATACAAATTCTATGATGCTCTCTCAATGTATGACAGAACATTAATTAATACCTAGTAGGTGTATTTAACCCAAAATGTATTTGACTGTGGAAGTAATGAGGACTCACTTGAGAAAAATTTGGGGAAAAATCCACTTTTGGAGTTGTAGCAGGTTGGAGAGTAGCATATGACTGGAAACTAGACGACTGCTGATTGCTACCCGAGGAGAGCGGAGGATGTCCCCTCATTCCTTCCTGCTGGAAATAATAAAAAGTTGTCCCAGACTCCGAATTGGAGCTCTCCATTTGACCCGTTGAATCCGCCGATTGCCTGACAGTTTTGACCGAGAGATCCAAGGGTGATTCACGTTTGATCACAGCCGGAGCAGTGCTGTTGCTGCTATTCGTGGAAGTTCTGGATAAGTTGACACCAGCGGTGACTGGAGTAGTGGAAGTCCGACTCGAAGTTGTCAGGTTGCTTGGAGTGTACTGGTTAGGCGGGAGGTGCTGAGGTTGGACTTGGTGATGCGGCGGATGATGCGGCTGAGAGGAATTCGTCAAACCAGAATAAAAGGCTTGCTGTAAAACAATAATGATGAAATAAATTAAACATGATATATCTAAACATTAAAATTGCAATTCAATACTCAATACGCTTAATGAAGTATTTGGTTTGGTTGACGTGGAAGAATATAATTATCTTCAGGCAGAGGGGCTAGAAACCTGAGATTGGAGCTTTAGAGTTACACAAGCTCACACGCTAACATTGGTGCAATTACAATGAAATTCGCAAGGAGATCCGGGAAGTGGTGGATGTAGCACCTATCCATGCTTACCCATCCAAATAACATCATATACTCACATAGGTTCTTGATCAGGTATTCCCTACATCCATTGAATAAAAATAAGAATGCAATTTTTTCCAGGAAAAAGTTTAAATTTTTATTTTGAAGAGCAATTTTCCAACAGCATGGTCCAACTAATTCATGACCTTTTCAAGAATTGAATGAATGCAGTTACTTTGAAAAAATACCTACCACTTTTTATCAAACATAGTAAAGAGAACTTGAACGCAATTTAAAATTTTGAGTGAAGCACCATTTCGGGGGAACCACGATTGAGGTAAAAAGCACCTATCACCAACCTGTTGTTTGAGTTCTTCTTGCTGCTGTTGGTGGAGCTGCTGTTGCAGTTGTTGCTGTTGCTGTTGCAGGTCATGCTGCTGCTGGAGAAGGCTCTGGTGTTGATAGCTACCGTAATAGTTCGAGCCGGAGCTGAAGCGTCCACCTTGCCCGTTGGATTGCCGCTGATAGTTACCACCGCTGGGAACTGCGGGGCTAGGCGAAGCGGAGGACGCATGCCCTTTCAACTGAGATATCGGAGGTAGAGGACTAGGTGTGGTGGGTGTATGACGGCTGCGCTGAGCTTGCTGCAGTTGGCTCTGGTATGGGATGTTGTTGAATGGGGACATTGACGGTAACCTGCAAAATAAGAAAAGAATGATTTGATCAATGAGAACTGAACATTGCTAGTCACTTACAACTAAGGTAAATAAAATTACCAAATTTTAGTTTGCGGACATAAGAACACGTTCCGCTAAGAAGAAGAATAAAGAACGTAGGCCTGTGTACATCAATATTTTGTGACAAACGGTAGAGCTTGAATATGATCGCCTGTTCATATCTGACCATAACTTTGATGAGTATCGGAGGATAGACATAGCGTTCTAAGCGTTTATTGTGTTTATCAGCATTTTAATTGGATTCGATTGAGAAAGGAAACACACGGTTTTTATAACTGAACAAATTGAACTTGAAACTTGATTTCATTAGGAGAAAAAGTCAATTGAGCTAGAGTTGAGGTTAGGAAAACAATAATAAGTAAAACGATGTTCAACGCATCTTCCGTTGATGGTAAGCGTCAATGGGAAATTCTTCAAACTTTCAAATATTAATTCTCATATCAACGAAAAATATGATTTGCAGATTTAAGCAGCAGGAAGAAAAAACGCGAGAACCATCTTTACATCAGTCCGAACAATCCCTGAAAATTTCATCGAAATTGGTCAAGAACTCCCGGAGTTATGCGCGTAACAAGGATTTCACGTTTGCGCATGCGCAGAGGCTACTATTGATCCGGGGTCATGAAACTTATAGAGGACCATCTACACATCAAACCGAACAATCCCTGAAAATTTCATCAAAATCGGACTATAACTTCGTGTAGTTTTGCCCGTAACAAGGATTCGCTGGCTGACACGGAACCAAAATTGTTCAGAAAGGTCTAAAACGCAAAATGCGAGTGGAATTTTTGATTTTGGAGACAAAAAAATTTTCACATTCCGAAAGTGAAAACAATGCTTCCGCTACCTTGGTAGACTCGCAAGCAAAATGCTACAGCCTATCAAAGTCTTGACATCCTAACGAAAAAAACGAATTATTCAACTCAAAAAGTATTTTCTTCTTTATTTTCCAGAATAGATAATTGGCATTCCTTCGTGTGCATGTACCTACATATTAGTTTCGTTTATAACATGAATTATTTTAATGTCACAGTGATTCGATAAGTAAAAATAGTTCACTTTGCGAAATTGAGCATACAAAGGGGTAACCAGGGTATAGGACGTTGTTCACTGCAACTACATAACTCTATCTCCATATTCCACATAGCATGTGAGAAGAAATGATCAATAACTAAGTCTCGCATACCTAATATTTTCCTGGGGCGAGGGAGACGGCTGGGGGTGAGGGTTATACATTGACTTGCTAGACGTATTGGCTGACAACCTGGAATGAATATTGACGGTATTAGGGGTTTGAATGATTTCAAGATGTTTGAATGTAAATATTGACGATGATAGATGAAAATGTCATCTATCGATGCATTTCCAACATTCATAATGTATGCACTACAGAATATGAAACGATATACTTAATGAGCAACATAGGCTACATTATAATTGAACAACATAAGCATGGGTTTTCAATCTTACCGATGCTCTTGTGGCGAAGGGGATGGCTGGGGATGAGGATTGTACATGCTAGGAGCTCCAGGCTGTACCCTGAAAACATACTATTTGAGTACTCGGCAGTATAACAGTTATACACGTGATATAGGAGAAAATCGAAGGAGTAAGTGAAAAGGGTACGTATTAATAATAAAAGTATCATGTGGCATTGTAACCTGAGATTATCTTGATGGTGAGGCGATGGGGAGGGTTGTGGCGATGGACTGTATATTGGTTTTCCAGAGGATCCTAAACCACCGTTGGTCAAATACGAAGGGACGGGCTGCACATTCTGTTGGGCAGGAGCATGCCTTTGCGGCACCACCTGGTGATGCACCTGCTGCTGATGAGCCTGCTGCTGATGCGCCGGGTGTTGGTGTGCTTGATGTGGGTGAGATGAGTGTTGGTGTGCCTGAAGTTGATGAGCCTGGTGTTGTTGCGTCTGGTGTTGATGGGCCTGCTGCTGGTGCGCCTGGTGATAGTAGTTTGTAGGGCCGTTCGTCTGTGGCTGCTGGGCACTGGATGGGATGTTGTTGAACAAACCCAGGCTACCTCCTCCAACTGAAACAAGGGCAGTTACGACACGTTATAAGGCACGACTAGAGAAGTTATGGTACGAAAATGGTGTTGACTAACTAGTAGAGTATTCCAATCTGCTAATTTATGGAATTTCACTATCTGTAAAATCTATAACATTTGTGTACAATTTACAGTTTTTTCAAATTTTAGATGAATTTGCTACTTTATAATCTTCTAAGGGAAGTCACAAAACAGCATTTGGGAAGTAGAACGAACTGCATTTAATCTAACTTCAAAAAATCCAATTCGAATACAACGTGATGTAACAACATGTTCTCTATAAACACTGTGTTGCTCACACGATTTATTCTTCATTCATGTGGGACTACCTTTCCTTTTTAACGCATTTTGAAGTAAAGTTGTGCTATTCTTGAATGTCCCATTATTATATCATGTAGATTTACTGTAGTAGTATAGCAGTTGGTGTGTTAATAACATTGTATTTTTCTTGATCATACAGTATCTAATACAATCTCGATGATTGATAGTGCTGAATTATATATTTTTTATATTGGCTGAGATATGCCACAACGCTTTACTGCGTATGAAACAACCAATTCACCGTATTTCACTCAATCCACAACGGCTTCTGACACGGTGATATTCAACATTTCGTGATCGTTGTAGGAAAGTTCATCAACAGTCAGCTATTGATTTTGTTTCCTTTCAGTCCCTCAATTGATAGCAATAATCACCCTACACAGCCAAAATTAGCAACCACGGTCAACCTCAGATGATAGTAAAATATCGCTAATCAATGCTTATAGACGATTTATTCAATGGCGAAGAATACCTCCTCCGGCGTGCTGCGCGCCGTGACCAACTCCTGAGGCAGCAGGTGGAACCCCTTGAAAGTACTGTCTTGTCGATTCCAAAACATTGTTGTATGTTACGTCCATATCTCTGCAACAAATACACAACCATTACTGGTATGATAATGACAACATTGACAACTTCAAACATTTAATGCTCCATATTACTTCAATGTCTCATATGGTCAAGAAAACATTTAGATGGTGTTTCTGACAGTCTGCTGTTTGCTTAGAAAGACATACAGCGTATTCTCCTGCCTAGCTCGTAACTGCAATCAATCAAACCGTCATTTCCCAACTATCAGAAAATGTCATCAGAATCTGATGGGGTGAAAATTAAGCTGTTCCAAGGGTTTGCAGACAATCGTACAGAGATACATCAAACCAAAGTTGTTCAGAACAGTTTGCAAAATGTGTGTAGGTATACATTTTTTGGGCGATGTCAGTTATGGATCTCTCGAAACTAAAAAGCGTGTTTCCACGACCTATAGGTAGACTTGCAAGGACATGTACAGCAGTGTGGATGGTTGTTGAGTTATATGTTTTAATCTTAGGTCCAGTAAGTTCGGATGGAAGCTCCACGCGGCGTATAGCATAACAAAATCCTGGAGGCGGCAGGGGTTGTCTTTTTTGGAAATGATGAATGAAATGTCAACAGCAATGAAATAGGGTACCTACGCGGAAAGAAAGACTGGAACAAAAGGAGATAAGAGCCCCCTTCATCGGAAGCGATGATGTCACAGGCGTCGAATCGTAAACAAATCGGAGTCATAAGAGGGGATTACCATTGGGATGGACAGAAAGAGGAAGGGAGTCGAATTCCTGTACGGGGGAGAAGGGCGGAGATAATGGAAGTCGGGAGGTGCCGCTCCTGGCGGGATTCTCGTGTACGAGGTCATATCCGGATCAGCTGTTTACCGCCTGACGTCTCCGCCTTGTCAACATCCCCCCTGCATCTGGGCTGGATTGTTTTTCTTCGCAGGTGGAGCGTCCGTACTGTATCCCAAAGTCGGAGGGAGTAATTAATTAATTATTTACAAGAGTAATTAAACACATCTGTAATTGCTTAGTAATTGTTTGACGAATTGAAAAGAAAGTGAAAAAACGCTGTAAATTCAATTGGCATGCGTTCATGATTTGAATTTCTACTAAGAATTGGAGTGTGCGTGTTTCACAAGTGATAGAGTGATTATTGAATTTCAGGAGGCACACAAATATGATCAACTGATCAATCCAAATAGGTATTTTGGTTGAGAACAGATTTACGTGCTCCATGCATATCTCCTGAAATTCAATAATCGCTCTATCACCTGTGAAACACGCACACTCCAAAGCTTAGTAGAAATTCAAATCATGAACGCAAGAAAATTGAATAATAAACCCCAGTGAAAGAATTTGCAACGTTTCATGCGTATCAGAATGCTTCAACCCGTGTATCGGCTACAAAGCCTTTTAGAAGTTCACTCCAGTATCCACATTACTACATCACTAGGTTACAGCGATGAAAACATAAACAATAATAAACCAAAATAACGCAAATGTTCGCACCATATATCGGGAATGGTTTGACCTACAAACCTGGGGAAGGGCTCATTCGATTCCTCATGGTATGTTCTTCAAAAAGAGTCCAAATTTAGGTCGCTTCGACTTTTTTAGAGGTTTTTAGGGATTTCACTAAACTTCGACAACCCTTAAAGGGCACTTCAAATTAAGTGAGAGTGCTGGCTCAAGAATTGGGGCGTTTTCGGACCAACATGGATTTTTCCGGAAAATTTCAGATCTTTTGCTCCAGCCGTTTGGGAGAAATCTTGTGTACGGTTTACGACTTACGGCGGACAGACGGAAAAATTTTTATTGCAGATTCGGATTCTAAACCCTTTGAAACGTAAACCATAAAATTTTCAATAACGCAATAACGTAGCGAAAATAAGTCACGAAACTATTCCTCATATCCAGGTCAAACCACACATCCAGGTTGCACCACTTACCAAGGTTATTCCACTTATCCAGGTTGAACGACTTATCCAGGCCATTCATAAATGCCTGAACCTGGATAAATTATTCAACCTGGATAAGTGGAATTATTTTGTCACACATTTTCTTGACAGTTTTAGGCTGTTAGGTCATGAAATATATATTTGATTACTTTGCAAATACAATTGTAGGGAATTGTGATTTTGGGGTTTCAATTACGAATTACAAGGAATCAAAAAGCTACTGTAATCACATCTCTGCTGCATCTTAATGCGACTCCACTAATCCTGAACGTAGATATTTATTCATTTATGTACACTCGAAATGAATAAGCACTTGCAATCCTATTAAGTCGAGTGGCCGTTTGTTTTTCGTTGAGGTTTTGTTTGAGTCATCTGACGGAAGAAATAAGGACAACCTAATACACATTTTCAATCAACTCATTACCTATATTCTAAAGGTATCATCAACAAATCTATAATAGGAATCAACAGGTAGTACGGGAAAGACAATTAGAAACTTGTGTTACGTAGAACTAATATTGCGACTAATGAACTTATTAAATTAAGAGTCAATCTTTCTCCCATGCCCCACCTTCTCACCTGTAACAATGGCACCTATTTACTTTATATTGCGCAAGACGAGACAAGACATGATCGGTATATCCAGATTCCAGACTCTCAAAGCTTTGATAATCCGTAAAATTCAAAGTCATAATCTCTCCAAGATATAGGTAAACTTGAAAAAGTTGAATGAATGAAGTTTTGGTTATACCAGTAGTTGATTCAAAACATGGAAGTAAATTAGGAGGAGTGGAAACCTACATGTGGTTATCCATCAGAAACCAATGTTGGTAGAAACCAGATTTGAAACAAACAGGAGAATATGCACAGAGCACGTAAATCTGTTCTCAACCAAAATACCTATTTGGATTGATCAGTTGATCATATTTGTGTGCCTCCTGAAATTCAATAATCGCTCTATCACCTAGTGAAACATGCACATTCCAAAGCTTAGTAGAAATTCCAATCATGAACGCAAGCCAATTTTTTTTTTTTTTTTTTTTTTATGGTTATCAGAATACTTCAACCCGTATATCGGCTATAACCCTTTTAGGAGTTCACTCCAGTATCCACGTTCACTACATCACTAGGTTACTGCAATCAAAACAAAAACAATAATAAACCAAAATAACGCGAATGTTGGCACCATAAATCGTTCCATACATCGGGAATGGTTTGAGCTACGGACCTGGGGAAGGGTTCATTCGATTTCACATGGAAAGTTCTTCAAAAAAGTCCAAATTTAGGCGGCCTTGACTTTTTTTGAGGTTTTTAGGGATTTTACAAAACTTTCACAACCCTTAAAGGGCACGTTAAATTAAGTGAGAGTGCTGGCTGAGTGGGGCGTGGTCGGACCAATATTGCTTTTTCCTGAAAATTTCACATTTTTTGCTCCAGCCGTTTGCGAGAAATCGTGCATACGGCGTACGGCGGACGGACGGAACAATTTTTATTGCAGATTTGGATTCTACACCCTTTGAAAAGTAAACCATGAAATTTTCAGGGCGGTTAAACAATTTTTTTTTTCAAGAGCGATTACAATGGTTTATTATTGAATAATAAACCAAAACGTTTGCGTAGGCGTTGTATTGTAACTAGGAAGTGACAGTAAATACAGTAAGCCATTTTATCCGTCCGAAATTATAGTCAATAAACCTAATGTACAATAACCCAGCTCGCAGTCTCAGAGAAATGTTGTTGGAATGATTTTAGCGTATCAGATTTACTGGATTTCCTGGAGTTGAGAGGTTTTGGATTCGTTGTGATATTAAATTTTTTACGTTCATCTGCTTATAATCTATTCTATCGTTTTCACCACCGCTAATGGGGAAAAGCGATGTTGAACACATCAGTACAATCTTCATTTTCAGGCCATAGTTGAAACATTGAACTTAAATGCAGAGGTCGAGACGGAATCTTTGTTCTTTGTGTTCTTACGTACGACAATGTTCTGGCTGAATGGTTTGGTGGTGAATGGGTACTATAAAACAGATATCTGCAATTCTGTCAATAATGCCAATTGCAACACGCTGCTCGTAAAAACATTGTCTCTTGGTTTTATGTCAGAAACATTCATTCAATGAATGTTTTGTTAGTGAGAGTGAAAGCTACCATCATTTTAAGATGGAATACCATTAAGAGACCAATCCCACACTAGAAAAAGTGGTCTAGTTCATAAAACTTCGTATGAGAGTAGTAATAAGACTGCAAAAGGCCCTTGAATTTCCAGGCGGTACCTCGGAGGGGTGGCTGCTCACCCAATCACTCCCTGATATACGGCATATTAGAATAACAAAGCCCAACTGTGACTCGAGAATATCTAATGAATCAGAGTACAATACCTCTAGCCCTGGTCCAGGGTGTTTTTATGAATTTAATTTCTTTTGAAAGTGGGTGAGAACGTAACAGCGATAGAAGGGGTCAGCGAGGGGAAGATGAGCTTTTTTGTAGAACTCGTCGGACGGTTTCTACTGGCAAGTAGTACATTCATAAATGATAAGTCTGCGTAGGTGATACAGAGGTAATTTACAATTACAGTACTGGATATTGAGATTAAAATAGAATATATTATAAACCATTCGAAATCATTTAGAAATTCTTACAATACATACACTAAAATCCTCCCATGAACACAAGAAACGCTCTACCCATTTTCAGGCGCTACAATTTCTACATAAGTATTAACATTTATAATGGTGAAGGAATTTATCGAACTACTTAGTTTTGGGAATAATTGAAATAACTCTCCAAATTCTTTCAGTGGGGTTTATTATTCAATGATTCATGATTCGAATTCCTACTAAGCTTTGGAGTGTGCGTGTTTGACGGGTGATAGAGCGATTATTGATTTTCAAGAGATATGCATAGAGCACTTCAATCGGTTCTCAACCAAAATACCTATTTGGATTGATCAGTTGATCATATTTGTGTGCCTCCTGAAATTCAATAATCGCTCTATCACCTGTGAAACACGCACACTCCAAAGCTTAGTAGAAATTCAAATCATGAATCATTGAATAATAAATACCCAGTGAAAGAATTTGCAGCGTTTTTTTTTCAAGAGCGATTACAATGGAAAAATATTCTATTTGAAAATCTTAAATTTTGTAAAACGGAGCATGCATATCAGAATGTTTCAACCCGTGTATCGGCTACAAAGCCTTTTAGGAGTTCACTCCAGTATCCACATTCACTACATCACTACGTTACTGTGATTAAAAAGAAAAAAACTCTTGTGTTTGTTTTGATCGCAGTAACCTAGTGATGTAGTGAATGTGGATGCAAATGTTGGCACCATAAATCGGGCCATACATCGGGAATGGTTTGAGCTACGGACCTGGGGAGGGGCTCATTCGATTCCTCATGGAAAGTTCTTCAAAAAAAGTCCAAATTTAGGCCGCCTTGACTTTTTTTGAGGTTTTTAGGGATTTTACAAAACTTTGACAACCCTTAAAGGGCACTTTAATAAGTGAGAGAGCTGGCTAAAGGATTGGGGCGTTGTCGGACCAACGTGGATTCCTCCAGAAAATTTCTGATTTTTTGCTCCAGCCGTTTTTGAGAAAACTTCGTACGACATACGGCGGACGGAGGAAAATTTTTATTGCAGATTTGGATTCTACACCCTTTGAAACGTAAACCATGAAATTTTCAGGGGGGTTAGAATTTTTTTTTTCAAGAGCGATTACAATGGTTTATTATTGAATAATAAACCAAAATAAATAACCAACAAGTAGGATGCACATATTATTCAAAATTTGCTGAATATTGCGTACAACTGTACTTGGGTGGTCGAAGGAGTACAACTTACATTGTTTCAAAGTCATAGCCAAAGTGAAATGGAAATCACAACCTGGTTTATCAACTTATTTCTTGCGCTATGCACTTTCTTTAAAAATTACTTTTTGGGAGGTTTCAAAACAATAGCGTTGTTTAGTAAGTCATTTTTCAAGACAATGCAATTGCACCGATTTTTATTTCATAGAGAGCTCTGAAATAAGCTACTTCACTCTCCAAGATTCTATTTTAGAAGCTTCATTTTAATGTAATCCCAATTTTCCTTTTTACTATACCATGTATAGAAGAGTTGAGGTCTTTATTTTGAGTATGATATCGGATCTTTTCGTTCAAATTATGCCACCATTCCTCCGCGTTTTACTTTTTCAGTATTAACTTTACGTTAAACTGTAAAACGGGCTTTCTTTGGTATTTTATTTAGAACTACATACTACAATCAATGTTTTTCATTTCAATAATCAAACATTTTATTATAAACCCTTGCCCCCCCCCCTCTCCCATAACTTTGTCATCTTACGTTTCAAGGTGGGAAGATTCAAAATCTGCTATATCCATTCGCCGTACGGACCATAAAATACTTTATTTATGTGAAACTTGAAAAATTTATGTAAAAAATACGCTATTCGCGGTCTGGTTGGTTCTATCTTCTAACCAGATCGATTGCCTCACAGGCATAATTGGTATAGGTCAAAAACTGGTCATAAACGTTTCAAAAACGCGCCAACTGACAAATGGGGTGCAATTTTGATTTCCGAATCAGTTGAGATGGATCCCAGACCAGCCGAGCTCATCTGACTAAGAAAATCTCATTCTAAGGGTGAAAAATTTAAAAACAGTTGTAAATTTCACATCTTTATTACTTTTTCTTGTTTTAACGATTTGGCAGTCATGAAAAGTTGTGGTGGTGGTGGGCCTTCTTGAACTAATTTGCAGGGTTTTCAAATACTCACAGATCCTAATACTACATCTACCTAATAATACAGAAGTAGATGACTCATAGGTAGAAGGTAAATACAAATTTGCCATCATAATTTTAATTGGTTGAGTTGGGAATTTCACGGTACGTCAACTATATAGTATCCAACTACTACTAGTCAACTATATAGTATTGGGTACTTGTACGAGCGGTCCCGTAGGGAGGGAAAGCGATGTTTTGGAGCCATAGGCATGTACGAGCGGTCCCGCCTGATCTAAGGGCACAGATTAGAAATGGTACGAAGGACCGCAGGCCAGTTGAACCCAGTGATTGGAAGAAATCCGAGCGAAGATGGAACCCAAAGTAGCCTTGTTAACGAAAAGTTCGCGTGGAAATCGAGATATGATGTTAGTAAACGGTTATCCTAGCCAAGTATGTCCAAATCGTTTCTTATAAGTACCAGCCCAGATCGAATAACTGAGAAGTACCTACTTGGGTCGGGTGTCATGTGACTGTGATTGTCTATTTGCATGTTTCGACAGTGTTCATTTTAGAGCGATAAATTATACGCATGAAAAAAGTTTCGAGTTGGTGCTATTGGTTTCATTTCCCATATTTCCGTGGGGCCGCTCCTGCATATACGCCTAGACCGACCGGGGCCGCTGGTACAAGCGCTCCCACATTGAGTGGGACCGCTCATGTACCCCAACTTGCCCGCGGGGCCGCTCATGCCGTCAACCATAGTATTTCGTGAAGCGATGCCCCTGGTAACAATTCACGTTAGTTACGCGAATCGCAACGAAGCAAAGTAAATTAATTGTTTTCTTCAATTCCGTCGTACGGCGTTACTGAGTTATACAAGGAATAATGTGACAAGTACAGGGCAGAGAACATTTTACGTGGGATTGAAGAGTCGCTCGAGAGCTGGCGAGGGGTCGAGAATGAGATTTCGAGGGACCTTCTCGCTGGTCGGGGTAACTGTATCGAACAACTTTAAAAGGGCGAAGTTGGTTGATGGGGGTGCGCGCAGGGGCGGTAGCGGGGCAATTGTCGTTTTTCTCTCCAAGTTTATTTTCCCTCCCACGACTCGCCTCCAGCCACGAATCAAAGTGAAAGACTTGCAGTCGCATCTTTTCAAAATATGACCTGGATTTAAACTGTGTTCCCTATTCAACGGCAGGAGAAATATAATCCCTTGTCATGATGACTTATGCAACGCCCTGAAGGGCGGTAGAAAAGTAATGTAAACCCCACATGGGCAAGAACTCAAAACAGAGAATGGAAATTGTGTATATCTGTGGTCTACTCGTTTTTAATCAGAGACACTCCAATCACCAATATTAAATAGATACTGTGCAAAATATTACACAATGGTTTTTAACGGTTTTATTAAAGCGTCGCTCTCTTTCTTCCATAAACACCCTGGATTCTTCAATTTTTCAAAATCTACACCGTACTCACTCCGCCGAACGTCTCTAGCCGTGTTAACCGCTCCAAAAACTCGCCTATGGATAGGCTTGCCATAATTTTAGATGGCCAAACTGGGACACCGGGGGGTCTGGGGGGTATTCCCCCGGAAAATTTTATAAAATAATCCATTCAAATCTGCGTTTTTTACCATTTCTATACTTAAAAACGTTCATTAAAATATCTTATTTTTTAAGTATCAAATTAAAAAATTTAGAATAAACTAGGCCTAGATAAATTTTAACGCAAATACCACTAACTACTTACTATTCAAACAAATCATAAATCGTAGCATATCCAAGGTAATAATGAAATGAATCTGTAAACAAACATCAATCAACCTTATTAACATAAGAAACAAAACATAGAGACCCGGCACATTATAAAATAAACGACCTTAGTAACGTAGGAGGTACCGTAGATAGTAACAAACACAGTAAAACATAATGACATAACATATTGGGCCTTTTCAAAACGTGCCTCTGACTGATGAACTTATTCAACTAACTCATCTGCTGCAAACCATTCGTATTTTTCGCTAGAGTGAACTTTTTTCAATATCTCTTTTTTCACTTTAATCTTCTCATAAAACTCTGCACAAGAGAGACCGAAGTTTACTTTACACTGAATCAAAGCTCTTGCTGTGCATTCGCGCATTAATGACCTATCCCGAAGATATATGATCATGCTCTCTTAAAAAGGCGGTACCACGTGTACTTGCTACCACGGCCGATTTAAGTGTTAAACCATGAGCTAACAAAGTTATAAACTTTAACCGGGACATGTGCAAAACCGGCCGGGACGCCGG
This sequence comes from Creontiades dilutus, assembly GCA_031894815.1. NCBI lineage: Eukaryota > Metazoa > Arthropoda > Insecta > Hemiptera > Miridae > Creontiades > Creontiades dilutus. The sequence goes on from JAVIWC010009583.1 coordinate 1,152,083, forward strand.
GACAACGGCAAAATACCGGGACTGTCCCGGTCAAACCGGGACGTATGGCAAGCCTACCTATGGAGCACTTCTAGGCATTTATTTTATAGCCTGCCCCACCTGATACGTTCCTTACCTGATGAAATGAGGGCTCCCGGTACTCTTTCTAGGTGTATGTACAAGAGGAAAATCTTTTCTTGGATAATTAGTTTAGGATTACGTGCATGTGACGGCGTCCTGACTAGTATTTTATGTACCGTAAGAGGAAATAAGTTTGAATGTGATCTTATTATAACTATTTAATTTAATTAGTTTTATTTAATAAGTTTGGAAATAAGTTTGCTGATTAGTTTGAATGTGATCTTAGTTAATTATTTAATTTAATCTCTGGAACGCACACTCCCCCACAACCGCACAGGGTTCTCCCTATGGTTTTGGGGTACATTCCATATGTAAATGATGTCTACTTTCCTATGTAAAAAAAAATGGGATAAAAAGCTCATTCATTCAAGTTCTGCGTCATATAGTCATTCTGCTGAGATTACAAGTCTAGTCACGAGAAAACTGAATAATATCGATTGTAATTAGTAGAAGTACAGGCTGCACCTGGATGCCGAAGTAGCGTAGCGATTCACATTCGTGTTGCAAAGAGTGTCTTTCATCTCCATAAAGACCACGAACAATAAGCCATTCTTGAGGTCTCATCGGATTCATTGAACGGGTTTATATCTAATTCAAATTAAAACAACCACCCCTTCATATGGACAAAGAGTAATATTATTACCCTTAGAAGTTGATCAAAAGTGGGGCAGGAAGAAATATGTGAAATTTGTTACTCAAGTTTCACTACTTTGGTTCATTAGTATAGGAAAAAAGGTGAGTACTGCCGATGAGAAAGCTCCTTCCATATGGCCTCGTTCCAACTTTTTAGCACTGGTGTTTTACGCAATCCTGATCATCACGTAGATACCCATCACAATGCACTTTTTTGGGAAACTGCCGTCGAGATCTTCGGGGTTAATGGCTTGAAAATAAACCGGTGTTATTACCCACTATACAGGAAGAAGAGGCATAGGGACTTGGACAGTAACTCACACAAAACTAGGACAAAAATCTGGATGAAGACTGAGAATGATATGAGGATCTGGACACAAATATGAAGCCAAAATGTGCCATGGTGATCTAAATTGTAATACGCGAGTAGAGATTTTGATTACGAACAACAATCATATTAGGTATTTGCAAGGATTCATTCACGAGTACAATCGATGTGGTGGAGAAATGAAAGGATATTTTGGTACAGTTGACATAGGATGGTTAACTCAACTGATAAAATCAGGCAACGAAACATTTAAAACACTCAACTGTCCAATTGAGCTGTAAGTCTGAACATGACATCAATGTACAAGTTTAGCTTGTACCTACGCTTACGTATCCCGACATCTGAAAGAGGAGCGGGTGCCAAACAAACCGGAAATCCCGAGAAATCTATTTTTACTGCAGTAACATTCTCTGAAGAGCCCGAGCGTGGCTTGGCCAGATGGCAGGAACTTTGAATAACATAAAAATAGATGGGGGTTGATCCAGTAAACCACGATTACGACATAAAAATTGGTCACAAATTTTTAAAAATTACTTCTTCTTCTTGAAGCGTCTACACGGCGATGTTGTTTGCACGATAACACATTGATATGCTAATAAACTTTTCCAAAATAACATTTCACTATCAATACATGTTAGCAGAGTCGCTAGGTTTAGCCGCTCATTTCAATGGCACTCGCAATACTCTCCCGGGATGAAGTGTGTGTGTGTGGTAGAAAATTCAAGTTTTTCCGGTGGAATCTCCTTTAGTAGCATGAAATACTATTTTATCCTGTACATTAGGAATGTGTTGCTCCCTGGGATTCGTAAATCCCAAGGTTGATTAATAGGAGAGAGTCCCAGCACACTATTCTTACGTCCTCCCTCCCCCTTTGCAAGCAAGGAGGAAAATCCCTAGTAGAACACCGTGGGAGACTGTTACACCCACAGTCTAGGGCCCTGCATTTATCGACACAAGTATCTATTTGCACGATGCACTTCAGTTGAAGCTGGGCGTTCTAGCTAGCCCTACCAACTGAGCGGATTGGTACCCGAGTTATTGGCAAGCCACATAACTCAAATGCCGGCACTATCCTTTAAGATGAATCTACCAGAAGAGAACCTACCCCTCAGCTTCAAGCTTAGCCTTCCAGCCTGTGTAGTCAACCACTGCCACCACGAAGCCAACCGCTTTCGGAGGCGCTTTGCCAAAGCGCTGCTTGAATCCGTCGCCTTGGGAGACGAATCAGACGCCTTCAAGCGTCTGGGTCCAAATAAAACGGAGTAAGATAGAACGTTGTCTATATTTCCACGAAAGTAAAGAGTTACACTGTTAAATCCATTTCGACGGTTAGGTCATCATCAGTAACAAACATGAACTGAAAGTACATCACAGAAAGCATATCTTATATAGGATCGAGTGAGAGGAGATTGAATCCTATTGGCTCAAGGAAGTGAAAGGGTGCGGGGAGGACCAATCAATGCCACTCAAGGCTTACAAAGTGCAAGGGGCACAAACAGTATCATTATGGAGAGGCGTAGCCAAACTTATTGCAAGAAAGAACCCAATAATGGTGAAATATTTTTAATTTACTCCGTCTGGATCCCCCTCTTAGCGAGGCCATACATTTCACCGCATTCAGCTCAATGGAAGGGGCAACTACACCATTCCATCACTTCACAAACAGTAACTTTAAACGATCGTTATGGGGATCTATGCTCTATTCGTAGGGTAGCCTGGGGATTTTAGAATCCCATAAGACAGGCTTGTGAACGACATTAGCCACAGCCAGCAATTCAAATTTCCGAATTTCATTAAGCTCCTGATGGATAAAATGGGATTTTTTCAGCGAAATTATGTCGTTAATAATCCTAATTCGACTCAAGGTTGCTATAAACATTTTTCTGCAAGCTCCCCTGTGACAGCAATCAGTAGAATCGATCTACGTCGATGTTTCTCAAAGTAACGAAACAATAATTCAATTACAAATTTTCAATGTACATTATAGAGTTTTAACATGAAACAAAACCTTATTTATTGTCGTCCATTGTTTAAGGAATCTTTTCTGCATCAATACGGCAAGGTTTCTGGAAAGGCAGGCTGTCACATACCCATAGATCGTACTGATATATAGAAGGCTGCCTCTATTCAATAAAATTACTGAGCGACTTTAAGTTGTATTTCACTCAATGGAACTGGAAGGCATTCAATAGACCTATTTGCACATTTGAGTACGCTTCGTGATGTGGAGAGCTAATTACGTGGGACCTTCCTTTATCTCCCAGTATAGGAAAATAACTCACTGAGGCGCCCGAGTAGTAGGACAAATTGCTCAAGTGCAGGCGATTGGCTTTTCCCACTCATATGACCACACTAGCTCAACTCTACAAGTTACCATGTGCAGATATTTTGTTCATCAACGACTTAGCGTAGTTTTCCGACCTGGGTGATCGCAAAAAAAGCTGGACATGTAAAAATATTCCGAACTCTATTCAATGATTAAGAAGTTCGATATCTACGATTTTGCAAACGTCATTTTAAAAAATTGTTTTTAGAATACGGTACATTTGGAAACGTCATGTAACTCTTCACAAGAATCTGGTTATGCATTAGAACAACTCTACCCTCTCAGCTCATCAGGAATAATCAAATTACTGATTGTAGCACAAAATCTTTCAGATTATACCGTATTTTTTTCAATTTCGTTATTAAGTGTGTTACTTTTACACCAAAAGTTAAGTAACAAATTTAGCGATTCCAGTCGAGCCGTTGTATTTGGTTCCACAAACACAGAAACATACAACGACATTCATGTGTTTGATATTATATCATGTAAATAGATTCTCAGCTGTTCTCTTTATATTGCAAGAATTAGATCAATCATCCTGATGATATACCTAATAAACCGGATACAATTCTGGTGGGAGTGTATTTAATAATTCGTTTTAGTCCTGTTTTATATTATTTGGATTGTAATCTATTTATTATTTCATATATTTTGACTGTATTTTTATCGGGGTTAGGGGCTGATTTTGAATTTGATTCAAAGAAGATTATTGCGTTGTCAACTTTAAGTCAGTTGGGGTTAAAAGCGTCAAAAGTAATTTGCACCAATTCGTTATAAACAGTCATTTCCTAACAAAATCTTCGTAAATCATCATAAAACTAATCATTTTGGCAACATTGTAATTTGCGTTAGATTCTCGACTTAGTCCTTCTATGCGTGCATATTAAGATATTGCTGAGAATGTTGGATGAAATGAAATGGAATGACAATAATTTTACCGCTCTTAAACTACATAACGTAGAAAAGAACATTTTGATTCCAGTAACAGACAGAGTACAGAACTACGACACATGGATGGAAATAATCAAGTACTCCAATCGATAGACGTTCTGAAAATAGTAGAACTTCTGATAAATTCTTATGAGTTAACCAGAGACGATTCAATTGTTATTGCTTCCGAGTCTACCAAGAAAGCGGAAGCATTGTTTTCACTTTCTGAATGTGAAAATTTTTTTGTCTCCAAAATCAAAAATTCCACTCGCATTTTGCATTTTAGACCTTTCTGAACAATTTTGGTTCCATGTCTGTCTGTCTGTCAGCAATACACTGTTACGGGCAAAACTACACAAAGTTATAGTCCGATTTTGATGAAATTTTCAGGGATTGTGCAGGTTGGGGTGCAGATGGTCCCCTATAGGTATGACCCCCGTATCAATAGTAGCCTCTGCGAATGCGCAAACGTGAAATCCTTGTTACGCGCATAACTCCGGGAGTTCTTGACCAATTTCGATGAAATTTTCAGGGATTGTTCGGTTTGATGTGTAGATGGTCACCCTATGAGTTTCATGACCCCCGGATCAATAGTAGCCTCTGCGCATGTGCGAACGTGAAATCCTTGCCACAAGCATAACTCCGGGAGTTCTTGACCGATTTCGATGGAATTTTCAGGGATTGTTCGGACTGATGTGTAGATGATCCTTGTGAGTAATAAAGAGAAAATAAAGTTTTAGCCTCGAGCTTGATTGAACGAAGTTATTTAGTCAATAATAATTTTCAATGATCTATACAGTCATGTTACGGATACGAGGAAGCTATGTGCCACACCCACTTGGCAGACGTATTTCATTGAGATAGTAATATGTAAAGAATATTAAGATCACAGCTTACAAACCTATTTCTAACTTCCTTTCGTTAGATATTCCAATTCATGCCGCCATTTCAGCGTATAAACAACATCACAACTACTCTACAGGTCACAATTTTGCCATTGTACGATACGTCGGAGGAAGAGAAAATATTTGATAAAATGTAAAGGTCACAATTTTTTCTTTAGTTTTGACAATTGTGGGCCAGCAAGCCACTTTCCAGGGTCACTAAACTGATTGACATCGTGTATTCCACTGGCAGATCGGAGGAAGAAAGAAAATATTTGTTTTCTACATTTTTATAAAATAAGTAGCTGGACATTTTACTTATTAATGTTTCTCCTCTATGACCGCAATGAAACTTCATTCATTAAGATTAATTTGGATCATCTGTTGAAATTAGTTAGGCACTACTCGCTGAGGCCTCGAAGAGCGATGTTGGACGGAGAAAGTTGATGAGTGGTAGAATAACTTTCACTTCTCACACCCCTTGACTGACGCCGGTTGACTTTTTCCGTATTTTTAGGTCCCTCTGAGCCACGTTTGTGATATCACCTATTTATTTATTTATTCATAAACACGGGCTAAGCGCAATTACAAAGAAAAATAAAGTTGCTGCCTCTATAGAAAAAACGCTGCAAATTCTTTCACTGGGGTTTATTATTCAATTGGCTTGCGTTGATGGTTTGAATTTCTACTAAGCTTTGGAGTGTGCGTGTTTCACAGGTGATAGAGCGATTATTGAATTTCAGGAGGCACACAAATATGATCAACTGATCAATCCAAATAGGTATTTTGGTTGAGAACAGATTTAAGTGCTCTATGCATATCTCCCGAAATTCAATAATCGCTCAATCACCTGCGAAACACGCACACTCCAAAGCTTAGTAGAAGTTCAAATCATGAATCAATTGAATAATAAACCCCAGTGAAAGAATTTGCAGCGTTTTTTTACAATTACAATGGAAAAATATTCTACTTGAAAATTTTTAATTTCGTAAGACGGAGCTTGCATATCAGAATGCTTCAACCCATGTATTGGCTATAAACCCTTTTAGGAGTTCATTCCAGTATCCACTAGGTTACTGCGATAAAGAAAACTCTTGTTTTTGTTTTGATCGCAGTAATCTAGTGATGTAGTGAATGTGGATGCAAATGTTGGCACCATAAATCGGGCCATACATCAAATGGTTTAAGCTACGGACCTGGGGAGGGGCTCATTTGATTCCTCATGGAAAGTTCTTCAAAAAAGTCCAAATTTATTCCGCCTTGACTTTTTTTAGGTTTTTAGGGATTTTACAAAACTTTGACATCCCTTAAAGGGCACTTTAAATTAAGAGAGAGTGCTGGCTCAAAATTGGGGCGTTGTCGGACCAATATTAATTTTTCCTGAAAATTTCAGATTTTTTGCTCCAGCCGTTTGGGGAGAAATCGTGCGTACGGCGTACGGGGGACGGACGGAAAAATGTTTATTGCAGATTCGGATTCTACACCCTTTGAAACGTAAACAATGAAATTTTCAGGGGGGTTAAAATTTTCCTTTTTTAAGAGCGATTACAATGGTTTATTATTGAATAATAAACCAAAATCTAAGAGGTTCTTTTGGTCGGAAATATATTGTAGAACAAGTGGAAGAGAGGTTGGACACGACTATATCAATTATGTATTGGGATTTCCCCTTACAATAAATAAATTAATAGACAATGTACTTCAAATGTGTTCTGTTTTCTTTTATGAAATGGGTTTCCACAACTCCATCGCGGATGATTAAGTTTGTGTCTCAATTTAAACTTTCGGCGACTCAATTTCAACTTCTGGCATACCACTTCGAGCTTTTGGCATATCAATTTATACTTTTCACGAATCCCAACTAACCCAACATTCCACCCCGGTAATGGTCAATAAATGTTTTTTTCTCTCTCTCTCAAAAAAAAAAAAAAAGTTTGTGTCTATACACCAACATTTCTATTTACAAGTTCCACATATTCAATTTTGGTTTATTATTCAATAATAAACCATTGTAATCGCTCTGGGAAAAAAAAATTCTAACCCCACCTGAAAATTTCATGGTTTACGTTTCAAAGGGTGTAGAATCCGAATCTGCAATGAAAGTTTTTCCGTCCGTCCGCCGTACGCCAAACGTTTTCTCGTAAACGGCTGGAGTAAAAAGCTGAAATTTTCAGGAAAAATCCATCTTGGTCCGACGACGCCCCAATTCTTGAGCCAGCTCTCTCACTCAATTTAAGAGGAATCGAGTGAGCCCTTCCCCAGGTCCGTAGGTCAAACAATTCCCGATGTATGGCCCGATTTATGGTGCCAACATTTGCGTTTTGGTTTATTATTGTTTGTTTGTAACCTAGTGATGTCCGGCCGATAGCGTCGAGTTGTAGTGACTGTGGATACTGGAGTGATAGCCGATGTGAATACTTGTAGTGTAGTTAGTAGCCGATACACGGGTTGAAGCATTCTGATATGCATTATTCAATATTATTACTGGGGTGAATAAGTATTCATGATTTGAATTTCTACTAAGCTTTGGAGTGTGCGTGTTTTACAGGTGATAGAGCGATTATTGATTTTCAGGAGATATGCATAGACCACGTAAATCGGTTCTCAACGAAAATACCTATTTGGATTGATCAGTTGATGATATTTGTGTGCCTCCTCTACATCAGTCTACCTTTGGCTACATGTTTAAATTTGGATTTGGGGAAGTTTTAACGCAATACGAGCGCTAAAGGACTTGATAAATTATAGATGTTTTTATTGGGGGGGGGTATTGAGGTTCAACAAAAAAACGCTGCAAATTCTTTCACTGCGGTTTATTATTCAATTGGCTTGCGTTGATGATTTGAATTTCTACTAAGCTTTGGAGTGCGCGTGTTTCACAGGATAGAGCGATTATTGAATTTCAGGAGGCACACAAATATGATCACCTGATCAATCCAATTAGGTATTTTGGTTGAGAACCGATTTAAGTGCTCTATGCATATCTCCTGAAATTCATTAATCGCTCCATCCTGTGAAACACGCACACTCCAAAACTTAGTAGAAATTCAAATCATGAACGCAAGCCAATTGAATAATAAACCCCAGTGAAAGAATTTGCAGTGTTCTTTACGTATAAAAACCAGTATCAACAAGATAGCCGTCTTCAAAGGCGCGGACGGTTCAGACGCGTTGCAGTGCGAACATCGCGGAACGTCGCCAGATGAGGTCGCCCAAAGGGAAAGCGCCCGTTCTAAAATTAATCCCCGCTTCGTTGGCCGCCGACGAATGGATTATTAGAAGGCAGAGAGCGGCTCTGAGCAGGTTTGTGGGGCCCCATCCCCCCGTACACTTCACGCTGCCCGCCCTCCTCCGTCCTTGAACTCCAGTCTACCGCCCGCCTCCTCGCCCGCAGCGTAATATCGCGGCAACTCTCCGATTAATCTTATGTAAATACGCGAGATGCGACGTCTATCCTGCATCTGCGTTTTCCGCGCACGTCGATTAATTGAACCGCGTAAAAAACAGGGATGTCGTTTACTTATCCATTTTGTCAGGTACGAACCTATTAATGTACTTCCGTTCAACACCCGAGCTCCAACTCTCACCTACTGAGCTGTGACAGCGATCAGAGATTGTGCCTACCGCACTGTTATTACGCTTGTTGATGGGAAGTTGTGAATGGACACGTACTAGATTCAGGGCGGAAGGGAACTTCTGATTGGTACCCATCACGCATAATTATGCTTTCACCTTCCTGTACTGCTTTAACTGATGGCGGAACGTTCCCCAACATTTCAGCCTGTTATAAAACTTGAATGGATGACAGCGGCTTTGAGGGCAGCCATTTCCACAATACAGTTTCAGCGAGGTAGAATTCAATTAATACGGACGCTCAGCTAATGAAAACAATACGAAACTATGAAAAAGGGAAATAATGTTCACTGGATGTTTGCAGCCACAGCTTGCAGCAGCGATTCCTTGGCAACACTACCCACAAGGCAGCAAAGAACCATTCGAAGGACAAGAGAGGCGTCCCAATGGCTCAGCGTCCTCCCATTGGCGGCAGACAACTTCGACTTGTCACAATCCCAATTCCGCGATGCACTGTCCATTCGGTAATTGGGAACCGAAAGGGTATAAACCAGTGTGGTGCGACGGATGCGGGAGTCCCATGGACATGAATCACACCCTTAACTGTATGAAGGGAGGCCTGATCAAACACCTCGTTCCAGATGAATGCGAGCCTTGCATGGAACGGCGTGGTCGCAAAACCAGTTTTACGTGACAGTGCCGATGGCAGCCCCGGCTTGGTAGCGGACGTGAAGGACATGGTGTGTGGGACCAAGAGAGACCTGCGTTTTTCGATACCCGCGTTATAAACGCTGACGCAGTCTCTTACTCCTCCATGGATTGGCCTACCATCTCCCGGCATGCAGCCCAAGCCAAACACCTGAGAGGGTCTTTCACGCCACTCGTCGTTTCATGCGATGGCGCATTACATACAGAATACGAAGCCTTCCTCCTTACGCCTCGCCAACAAGTGGTCGAAATCATACTCCCAGTTGATGATGTGGGCAAGAATGAAAACGCAATTCTCGGTTCATCGAGCAGTTTCCATGAGGCTAAGGGGCCCAAGGAAACAGGTACGAGGACTAGGACTGGAGGACGGAGCAGCAATTTGGCTACCGGAAGAATAAAATCACACACACACACACACACACACACACTACGTACTTATATATATATATACATACATACATATATATAGTTGGGAAAAAAAGAAAATCAGATTAGTTTGGCAAAATCAATTTGAATTTTTGGCTTATTATCAAATTGAAAATTTTGGCAAATTAATTTGAACCTTTGGCACAAATCAATTTTAATATTTTTGGCATCTCAATTTAAACTTTTGGCGACTCAATTTATACTTATGGCATCAATTTATACTTTTCACAAATCCCAACTAACCCAACATTCCACCCCATATAATGATCAATAAATGTTTTTCTCTCCCATAATGTACTAAACATATCAGTTGGTAACAAAGAAAATATGATTTTGATATACGGAAAACAATTTAATTCTATAAACACTGATCTTGCCATTAGGTTAAAATTAGTTGAAGGACAGGCATAAAACGCTCAATGGAGCGACGTTATTGCCTCGGGGTACGTTTTTCCCTATTACGATTTTATCTAGAGCAGCCGGTTCATTCCCGATAGTCGCGATCGATAGTCTTTCAGGACATAGGGGTTAAGGGCAGGGACGGGCTTTCGAAACAGTGGCGGCACAGGATGAATCATTCACTCCGAACAGTTTCGCAACGCAGAAGTGAGCAATTCCATGGCCGGGAAATACAGTGGTTAATCCTCTCTCATTAATCAACAAATGCCGTAGTAAGTTCTACAAACTCCGTACACATCCGACATAAATCCACGCGAATCGTCCACGCACGATTCTTTTCGTTCGTTTCTACGTGACACGATATATCATCGAGGTGGAATGACAAAGATACAATGTAATCACCCTATTACGAAACACGTTCCATCAAACGTGATTTATTTTTGAAGACGTCAATTCGAAAATTGAGGTTACCGGCTCAGGGCTGTTCATTCACGATCACATCATTAATAAACGAGGTTGCACTATTCAAAATTTATCATGGATTCAGTGGAAGCAAACCGCTGTTCGAAAAATACATTCATTACAAGACCAAATTACAGACTACATGCCCAATTGTCATTAGTAGTTGAAAGCATAGAATCAGGGAGTAAGTTATAACCTCTCCAACAACGGAATGATATCAGAACAGCGCTGCTTGAACAAATTCGTCATTTGAGTTGTTGGTGGTAAAAAACGTGACAAAGCTGGAATAAGAATTTATAATTTTTTTTTTTTTTTTTTACTGTCAGCCAGAATTTGAAGATTCCTCACGCTATTAAAAAAACGCTGCAAATTCCTCCACTGGTGTTTATTATTCATGGCTTGCGTTCATGATTTGAATTTCCACTAAGCTTTGGAGTGTGCATGTTTCACAGGTAATAGAGCGATTATTGAATTTCAGGTGATATGCATAGAGCAGTTAAATTGGTTCTCAACCAAAATACCTATTTGGATTGTTCAGTTGATCATATTCGTGTGCCTCCTGAAATTTAATAATCGCTCTATTACCTGTGAAACACGCACACTCCAAAGCTTAGTATAGATTCAAATCATGAACGCAAGCCAATTAAATAATAAACCCCAGTGAAAGAATTTGCAGCGTTTTTTATGGTTATCAGAATACTTCAACCCGTGTATCGGCTACAAAGCCTTTTAGGAGTTCACTCCAGTGCCCACATTACTACCTCACTACATCACTACGTCACTAGGTTACTGATATCAACACAAAAACAATAATAAACCAAAATAACGCGAATTTTGGCACCATAAATCGGGCCATAGATCGGGAATGGTTTGACCTACGGACCTGGGGAGGGGCTCATTCGATCCCTCGTGGAGTGTTCTTCAAAAAGAGTACAAATTTAGGCCGCCTTGACTTTTAGGTATTTAGGGATTTTACAAAACTTTGACAACCCTTAAAGGCCACTTTAAATTAAGTGAGAGAGCTGGCTCAAGAATTGGGGCGTCGCCGGAACAACATGGATTTTTCCTGAAAATTTCAGCTTTTTTGCTTCAGCCGTTTGGGAGAAATCGTACGTACGGCGTACGGCGGACGATCGGAAAATTTTTTATTGCAGATTGGGATTCTACACCCTTTGAAACGTAAACCATGAAATTTTCAGGGGGGGTTAGAATTTTTTTTTTCAGGAGCGATTACAATGGCTTATTACTGAATAATAAACCAATAGATTTTATTACAGCGCAGGTTACAAGTCTAGTCATTTTGATTCATTTCCTTTTATTGTTCGTAGATAAAATAATCTATTGCATGGTCATGTAACGTTTTATGTTGTCAAGGGTCACGTTGTTGTTATCCTATTTCTAAAATTTTGACAGGTGGAGAAGAAAAACACCGTATAAGATGCTTGCAACTTTTTTCCACGCCTAAACCGTTTTCATACCTATAAACGTAGCTGATAAGAGTCGTCAACATTGGTTCTCGGAGCGGCCGGCACAGCGTGAGTCGAACAATGGACATTAAACCACCTCAAGGACTCCGTTTGAACAAGCGATATTCTCAAACGAGGCTCGCCAAACTGGAACACCCGATAAGGCCCGAGTATTGTTTGAGCTCGGGGGGGTCAATAATATTGTGATTGCACAACTCTGGTTGAAGGGTCCTGATTAACATGGAAAACGAACCGAGACTTTTGGGAATGACCAATTTCCATTTAATGTCAAGGACACTTAATTGACCAGTCGCAGTGCGAATTACCTCGTGTCCAAGGTTCTAGCATGCCGATTGATGAAAGAACAAACTAGTTTCCTATTGCAAATCGTAATGTTAATCTTGGACAAATAATTACACTAATAAGTACATAGGTACTTGGCCTATTCAAAATTTCTAACATCCGTTAAGAAACGCAATGAGTACCCAGTGCTCTACAAATCATAGAATTTTTTCCCTAAACCTAAGGAAAGGTCCTGAATCACACATTTTCTTAGAACCTGAACCTGGACATAGTTGCACAGTCGGCTTCTCACATCAATTTCTGGCGTTTACTATTAATTTCTATAAAATCATTAACAGCATTAGCATCATATTGGGAAATTAGTTACTCCTGGTGGCTCACAAGTGAAGAAATTTTCTAGCCTACATGAGTTTTAATTTTATTAAAACGGTTTTAACATTTTAACTTATACTGATGGGATTTCAAGATTATACTGTCATCAAAACAGGACAACCATATCACGCAAAGACTAAATTGTGTTTACTCGTGAAGGAAATACAACGAAACTAGAACAAATATGGGAAGTCTTTGTAATATCACATTTTGGTTTATTATTCAATAATAGGTAAACCATTGTAATCGCTCTGGAAAAGAAAAATTCTAACTCCCCCTGAACATTTCATGGTTTACGTTTCAGAGGGTGTAGAATCCGAATCTGCAATAAAAATTTTTCCGTCCGTCCGCCGTACGCCGTACGCACGATATCTCCGAAACGGCTGGAGCAAAAGATCTGAAATTTTCAGGAAAAATCCATCTTGGTCCGACGACGCCCCAATTCTTGAGCCAGCTCTCTCACTCAATTTAAAGTGCCCTTTAAGGGCTGTCAAAGTTTTGTAAAATCCCTAAAAACCTCAAAACAAGTCGAATCGGCCTAAACATTTTCCTATTTGAAGAACATAACATGAGGAATCGAATGAGCCCTTCCCCACGTCCGTAGGTCAAACCATTCTCGATGTATGGCCCGATTTATGGTGCCAACATTTGAGTTTTTTCGTTTATTATTGTTTGTTTGTAACATAGTGATGCCGATAGCGTCGAGTTGTAGTGAATGTGGATACTGGAGTGATAGCCGATGTGGATACTTGTAGTTATAGCCGATACACGGGTTGAAGCATTCTGATATTCATGAAACGCTGATAATATATAGGTAAATATTATTATTATATAGATAAATATTATTCAATATTATTACTGGGATAAATAAGTATTCTTTCACTCGGGTTTATTATTCAATTGGCTTGCGTTCATGATTTGAATCTGTACTAAGCTTCGGAGTTTGCGTGTTTCACAGGTGATAGAGCGATTATTGAATTTCAGGAAATATGCATAGAGCACGTAAATCTGTTCTAAACCAAAATACTTATTTGGATTGATCAGTTGATCATATTTGTGTGCCTCCTCAAATTCAATAATCGCTCACACTCCATAGCTTAGTAGAAATTCAAATTATGAACGCAAGCCAATTGAATAATAAACCCCAGTGAAAGAATTTGCAGCGTTTTTAATTAGTTTTAATGTGAATGAAGAACTCTATGCATATCATTACACAGCTTTAAGTCATTTCTTTTAGCCCGTCTACACGAATCCTCGATCGAAAATTAATGAGATAGAGTAAAGCACCTACCTAGGCTTCACTACCAACTTAAGATGACAAATATAATAAATTATAAGACAATGATATAAACTTGGACAAATTGGACAAACGAAATTGGAGGAACACAAACCAGAACAAAGAAGTTCCCTCGGTAAACCTGAGACAATCAGATGATGATTCAGAAGCCCAGCAACTCGACTGATGGATTTGTGTGACCATTTAAGCAAAAATGATGTTAGGGCTTGTAACGCGTCAGCCTAGGAGTTGGAGTTGCATCAAGGCCAGACGAGATCATCAGCTACTTGCATGCTGGAGGTGAGCTCCTCTAGGAGGGATCATACAATGATATCATCTGCAAACGAACGCTCCCTGGCTTTCCATTGAATCGGTACGCAAGGCTATTGATATTGAGGCCGAATAGGGCGATGAGCTCGATAACCGAACCCAGCTTCACACACGGCTCGCTTCTGAACGAGAACGGCGTATTAGCAGTGTCTTTGCAAGTCTGTATCTAGCCTGTTTGTTTCGCATCCCTTAAACGCTTATTTTAGAATGTGGTAGTACGAATTACTAAAAATAAATGAGGAGCTTACTTTCAAACAGGCACATATCTATTCCGACAAAATGTTCAGGAAGTGAAAAAACGATTTGCAGATTAGTGGAGATGTTTTTCTGCAGTTTCTCATCGGAGTAATGTGTGAGAAGGCACAGATAAAGATGCCTCAGAATATGAATCAATTTTCTCCAAAACACGAGGCTGTATATCCATTTTCACTTTGGAAACGTGCCCTTTTGATCAAAACTCATGGATTTGTGCCTTTTTGAAAAAGAAAGAATTCATTCTCCATTCTGTTGGTTTTATTGAAAACTTTACCTGACTCCATATTTCCATTTGTCATGCCTGCCATCTATCGAGTCTCGTGTAAATATTCAACTTCAAGACGAAGGCGCAATGCTTCTTTTTGGATACGTGCCTTTTTGAAAACCCACGACTTATCGCCTGACGAAATTCGGAGGATATGTGCCATTTCGATTGCAAGGCACTGAAAAAAATGTAGGGGACGGATTTGTTACCTTTTGATGCAAACACACAACTTTAGCCCCGGAATTGACGTGGATGTGTTCTGTTTTGTTCGGAAATGATAGGGGATCTGATTCAACTCATATTCAGAGATAGAAAATTGAGAAAAAAACGTTTTCTCCCAGATTTGGATATGTGCCTTTTTGAAAGTAAGCTCCTCAAATGTGGATTAGATACGATTTGTTGAAAATTACTCTCGTGCACGAGAGATGTTCAATTTTGTGAAACTTTTCATTTAGACTGGATAGTCGCATAGGGCTATCCATATTGCAATGTACTTCTGTTAAAAGGAGGTATATTTATAGTCAGTTCCGACAGGTGTTGTGTTTAGGTTAGAAAAGAAGATGTTTTTAGCATCAAAGGTTGAAGTTAAAGGCGTGATTTTGTTTTAATAATAGGTAGAATCGTTGAGAATTTACATCATTATCCTACAGTTTTGAGTTTAACCAGTTAATTTTACCGCGTTAAGGTGAAATGGAAAATTAGTGTCTTGTACAATATATTCTTTCACATTAAGTGTTCTTCGGAATACAAAGATCGTCTCGGACTACCGAGAGGCGTTTCGAAAGGAGCATAAAAGACCAGGATCCCTGAAATTATACCAATCTCCTCTCCCATTATAAAAAATAACGGCTCTTGTCGATTCAAGTTGTATTTAATTTTCTCGTTCACCCGGCCTCCACGGACATCGAATGCGTTCTCACGTAGCGGCTCGAACAGCCCACGTTTTGTCCTCAATTCATCGCTTACTAAGAGGTCATCCTTTGAGAGTTCGTATAGGATCGCGCGTTTCCAAAGAAGAATTCATTTTGAACAAACGTCAGCGAATTGGTAGATATTACCTCAAGGGTTGGGTGTATTTTTCTAACGGACACAAAATAAATTTTATCACAGTATTATGACCAGGAGGTGGTGAATCCCTTCCAAGGGTTGAAGCGATTAACCTGCAGAGTCAAGAGGATACACCTATCGCTGAAAACATTAAGGTTTAGGCTCGGGGAAAGCAGGGAACTATCCATAAAAATCAAACTATACGCACACCCAACATGGACGGAAGTCAGAAATGTGCAAAGCTATGCGAAAATTTTGATCTTGGCCAAATTTGTTACATGGAACTACAACCAATGTACTGTACATTATACTGAATAAAACTGTATAGTACAATATACTGAATACATCGTAAGTAAGATAGTTCAAGTGAATGAATTGGAGAGAGAAATACGAATTTCTTTATTAGGTATTTTGTCTTTCCGAAAAGACACCCACAAAGGAATACACAATGAACTGCTTTTACGGCATTAATGAACAAATTGTTAATGTTAGAACTCGGCCGGAGGTATTATACAAGTATTTTAATATTTTGCACATTCGTATAATTAGAGTATAGTTCACGAATGTTGTGTGCTCTTAGCAAGAAACAAATTAATTAATTTTGATAAAAGTTAATATAAGTACTCGACTAACGAATGACAATGACAATTTTGTTTTTTTCTTTAACCTTTCAGGCACTTTTAGAGATTTCCAGTTTTATTTGCAACCCATTTTCCAAGACTGAACGAATTTTTATGGAAAAATAGAACTGCACGATGCATGATTTTCTAAGAGACGGTGCAATTTTCTACCTAAAGCCCAAGAGCAGATATCCTAAGGAAGACACCAAACACCCATTATAAGTATGGGCATTCGAATTTTCACTAGTACGTCTGGAAAATTGAAAACTCAGAGTTCGGTTAAGTGAAACGGATGACCACAGAAGATGACGCAGATACAATTTTTTTGTTTATCTTGAATTTATTATAAATTTGTAATCTCTTTAGTCTTTCGAGATCAATGCGCAATGAGGTCGAGTCAATGAGCCTTTCTTCAGTAGGTACACGTCAAAATAGGAAACTTACAGTCTGTTAACATGCAGAAAAAATAATAAAGCTAGTTTTTAAGAGTAAATTAAGGGAAAAGCATACATAGTTCCCTCCAGTTAACTTGCACGTTTACGATGATAAAATTAATGATGTTAAGATTTCGAAAAGAAGGTTTGAGTTACAATGAAAAAAAGAAAGACAAGAAATAGGAATCAAACAATGAAGAAAAGGTTATCATCTAGTGGCTTTGACTTTTAGAAAGGCTTTCAGAAATAGGTTCACTCCTAAAGCACTTGTTCCATTGTGAAAAAATTGAGAGCAGACTGGAAATGTCCAATGACGAAGTGCCTATAACAAAATTGGTCAGCTTCTCATAAAAATAAAAGTAAAAACGTGAGAATAGCGGAAGTTATGAATGAAAGGATCCTTAAAATATCTTTAGAAGCCACTGACGGGAAATGGATGTGGTCTTACCTCTGTTTTTAACATCTATGTCACTGTTTCAGAAATAGTTTCATGTAACTTCAAGCATCCATTTACTATGTTTTCATTGTGTGCCTAGTTCGGTCTAGAATCATTAATTTGGCTTCACCACGTAAATGGATGTGTGTATCAAGATATGTGTGTATTTTAGCGTACGGAATATTGTTTCTATTTTGTATCACGCGAATATCTTAACATTATCATTTATGTAGGTGCTAATTCTATGTCATCATTTTTTTGGCATAATTTCGTCTTCTTACATTGGCAATACAGTACACGTGTGTGGTACTTGACCCTCACTTCGTTCTAAGCGCTCAATCGTGCCTGTTACTTTCAAGTGATTTACTGTTTTTTCAACAGTTTCTATTGCAACTCTTCTTTCATCTTATAAACAGTGCTGTTTGTTGAAGATTACCGTTCTTTTGGAAATCAGGTGAGTTGTATTTGTGAAGTATTATTTGTATATTTGAATCTGATATTTGTAATGAGGTAGTAGCGTAATTTGAATAATCGAGCCCACAACCACATTACCCACTTTTAAATAATTCGACGAATGCCGACGAATTATTCAACAAGCTCCCTAGGTCAAACAGAACCGACTTGAACGCAAGACAAAAATATGGCGAAAACAAAAACAGGGGGACTACAGATGCTGCAGGGCATAACGAGCAGGACGAAAATAGAGGTTCTCATCATAAAAAGTTTCCAAGGCGCTAGAAGACGGTTTGGTGTACTTCTAATGACATTGTCCTTCAACGCATGGGATAGTAAGGACATTTCAAGAAGAATGTTTTGACGATAGCCAACACGTTCCTGCCATTATGTTGAGACTAGTGGCAACTCTCAACAAGACGTACCAACTCGATTTACCTACCTTTCCCAGCTGTTACCTCGACGGGGTTGAGCATACTAAAGAGGGGGCATTGACTTGAGATATACAGCTGCCGAAGTAGGCAACCTTACTTTTTTTCATTCATCATGATACGGATGCCTCAATGATGCAGGTTTTTACGATATTATCACTCGTATATATTTGACCCATAAATGTCAACCAATTTTATAAATTTTGCATTATTAGAAAGATACGTTTCTACCATAATGTGGGCTGTATATATACATATTGTCAAACAAACTATGGATCCCGTTCACTGTAACACTAGGTATCAAAATGTTGCACATAATAGTCATTAGTTTGCTTTCGCTGCGAAAAACAATGACGATATACAAAATAGTGTCTTATACATCAGTAGTGACTGGTGATTAGTGACAAAAAAGGCCGCAATGGTATACGTCCAAATAACATAGTTAACTCACAATTACAGTTTATAAGTTAATCAGTTGTCAGTTAATGATTAAGCTAAAGAAAGGGTGGAATCGAATAGTTTCGAATTGGTATCACGGTATCAACCCATTGTAATCCATCCCCTTCTCTATAATTAAGATTTATTACGTACATATTCGGATCGGAATTCTCGTTTAGAAATTATGATGGGTACACAAATTCCACACGTATGGAAAGTAATTCGGTTTGAACAAACTGCCTTGAATTTTGTCCATAAACAAATACTTCCTAATTTACTTATTTACGCTAAGTAATAGTTTTTAAATTTCAAAATCAATTTTTCAGCAGAGATAAAATTGACAGTCCTCCAGACTTTTGGGTAATGATGAGCTACGGAGTAGTAGCTCCGATCGGTTATGAGCCTTATGGCTAATTTCTAAGAGATTCACTGAAGATGCTGACATTTTATTCGAAGCAATTAGGTCTTTTATAGTTGTTATTTTAGTTTACAGGAAAGAATTATGGAAATATTACAGTAAAAAAGAGGATATCGATAATAGGGCTTCAAGAGGACTCATGCGTCATAATGATGAGAGTGAACCTATTTTGTATATTCATTTTATACACTGCATAATGGAGGATCAAAATGAATGAGCTGAAGTCGATACATGTGGACTTCACTAACCGAAAGCTACAGTACATTCCGACTTTTCTCAATGGTAAAATCATCCCGTACGCCAACGAGGCAAAATACTTGGGGATGACCCTCGACGCAAAGTTGCGGTGGAAATCACACGTGAAGAAAAAGAAAAACGAACTATGCCTGAAACTCAAGAAACTTTACTGGCTCATGGGACGACGCTCAGTCTTGCCAATAGAGAGCAAACTTGTGCTCTACAAACAAGTCCTCAAGCCTGGATGGACTTATGGATGCCAACTATGGGGCTGTGCAGCCAAGAGTAACCTTGCAATAATACAAAAATTCCAAAATAAAGTACTCAGGGACGTAGTTAATGCTCCCTGGTACGTGAGAAATGAGAACCTCCATCGTGATCTTGGATTGGATTTGGTTCAAACTGAAATACACCGATTTGCTGCAGCCCATCAACAGAGGCTACAGGGGCATGTCAACGAAGAGGCCGTCCGTATCTTCTCGACGTTGAACACCTTGTTAGAAGGTTGAAGAGGAAAAAACCTCATGAATTAGTGTTGTGAAAATAGTTATAGTGTAACAGTGTCCAGTGATTATGTAGGGACGCCAAACTATATCAGTATATATACAAAATTGCTCACGTTTGCATGTTTGGATCAAGTTAACATCATGTCAAAATAATATCACTAATTAGTTATGTAAAAAACTAGATTGTGATATTAAAAAAAAAAAAATTATATATAAACCAGCATGATAATAATAACATAAACAGCTATAAAAGCACCGGACGGTATTCGAATGGCCCATTAGGAAAATTAATGATTAAAACCCAATCGTCGTAAGGGTTTAATCGGTTAACCCACTTGTGGAACACCGATCATTTGTGCTGATACGAGAAGCAATATTGAATATAAAAGTCAAAAATGATTCGATAACCAAATAAAAAGCGGCTGGAACATGGTTACCTGCATCTTATTCCTCCCAATTCACAAAACTTGTCTCATCGTGACTGATCGGTGAAAGTTACTTCGGCTTTCACCGCAAGAACTACAGAGATCAACAAGTACTCGCTGAACAATAATTATTATAATTTAGTCATTAACACTGTAGAGTTATGTTGCCTTTCCAGCGGGTTCATCGAGCTTTCAAGCCTTGTAGTTTGTCAAGATTGAAACTACCGAGGCTGACAGATCGATTATGATCTGAGGGACGATATAAATTACACCTTGTTAAAACGGACACCGACCGATGGGAAACACATCGCTGTCGTAATCAAGCATCGCTATCAAGCGCATAACACTTCCAAATTAGGGTCACTACACGTCCTTGTTTATACGCATTGTCTTTATTCGCAATGTGTACTACAAATCGCAAGTATACCTAGATATTAGGGCTCCATAGTTGCATATCTGATTCCTGGCACGAGAATGATTAATGACGACACCAACCCTCTTTGATAGGAGATACAGGAACCAAGCAGATGTGTGGGTAAAGTATACAGTTAATTCTGCATAGTATACATATATTATAGCCCCCCTCCAGCCCTCTATTGTGATATCTAATTTAAATATTGCATTTCAGATTTCAGACCCGTTTATTTAAGGGATGATTTCTCCTTGTGTTCATTCTCACCTGACCAGCATTTCCAGTTCATTTTTATGGCAATATAACAATATCGAATTCCTTTCTTTGCTTTCTGGTAGAAAATCTCGTTTAATAAGCTGGATTACAAAAAAATACATGTTAACTCAGAGTCATTATGAGTTTTAAAATACTAATGTATGCCAAAAGATATGAACAGGATACGTTTTCTGCATGGAAACTGGAAATTTGATGGAAGAAGAGTAGTTGTTCGTGTAATTATGAAAAACACCTTTTTAACTTGAATCATTCGACAATTACATCTGATGACATTGACAGTGACATTCCCCAAGGTTGGAATCGTGTTAAACTAATATGAACAGATAGTTCAGTACTTGATGAATTTCTGTCAATATTTCAGTAAGTTCATACTACAGTAATTTGTAGTACTGTGATGAGATGCTATGCTTACAAGTAGAAACGATGGACAATGATTTCAAGGAAATCTTAAATAGTCGAATACTACTATGTACAAGCCATATTTATAATAACATCGATTTTCTTTGAAGGAACCGAATCGCTCATGATTCAACGCATCACTAATGGTTCTTCAAAGCGTGTTTTTTCAAGTTCCATCATGAATCGATTGATGAGGGTCAGATTGCTACTGGAACCATTGCAGTGCACGTACGTACTCACTTTCCCGTATTACATATCTAAAAGTATAATAAAAAACTGTAATTGGTTTACTCAAACGATGTTATAATTAGGCTTACCATTCAAAGGACGAAAGAAGGCCGGATCAGGTGGTCGTTAAGTTGGCCATCCTGGGAGCCGGTGCTGCCCCCAATCCACCGCTCCTGCAAAGAAAGAACCAAGGACGCCGATTAGGATCTGTCAAGGGAAGTCTCTATTCACCAACTCACAATCATCCCTCAGTTTATTGCATTCCCGCCCTCGCCTCCGATTTCTCGCTCTTATTTCCCTTGACTGCGTAAATATCTTGATAAAAAAGAAGAAACAGATGATAGAGCTTGCGTAAATTGTTTTCTTTTGTTTCAAAGTAAATCGTTGACAAGCTGCCTACAAACTAATTTCTGATCTGACCGCGAACATTTTGAGAAAACGTTTGACAAAACCGGTGCACAGAATGAGAATTATACCATTCCATAGGTTCCTTCTTCACAGATTGATGAATAACTAGCTTCAAGTGATGTGCATTCGCTTTCATTACTTTCGATCAACATTCTCAAAAGATTGGGCTTCAGAATGGCACTCATTTTGAAGGCTTATCCTTTTTTGAAACTGAAGGAAGTTTAAAACAGGCACAATCCAAACCTTCGAGGTACTATCTGATTAAAAAAGCCTTAAAATTTTATGAAGAAGAAATCTCTTCATGCTTGAAAAAGAGGATTAGTTGTCATTGACAATTGTAGGGCCTGAGAAACGTAAATATAATGGAAGGCTAGTTAATATAACCAAAAGGATACATGGATTTAAATCAAAGATATCTAAAAAAAAAAAAAAAAAAAGCGGGACAGTAGACCTCTATGGTTCTACAGCCAGATCATTTAAATGATTAATTTTACACATTTGAGTACCGAAGATGAAAAATTGCCTATGCAACTACGACCTACACTAAAAATATGGGATTCTAGCTCAGAGGAGGGGAGCTAGTAAACAGAGATGAAAGCTACAGCTGGGGGGGGGGGGGGGGGTAACAAGGGTTCACGTGAGCGCATTCTGTGTATATAAATGGTAATTACTAAGCCTAACCAACTCCCTGGAAAAATCTGTAGATTCAACCAGAGCACCAGAGAGGCTAGTGCTTACCAAGGTGGCAGGTACACGAATGACACCCTCGGGCGGACGGAAAAGTGGTGATGCCGGGATAACAAAGGGCAGAAGGAGCCCACCCGAAGGTTAGATGAAGGAGTGTTGAGCGGGGGGGGACTGTCGGGTCAGTCGCCAAGAACTGGATTGTACTCCTGTTAATCATATAAATGATAATATCATCTCAACAATCTCAAGAAAATGGCTACCAGATGAGCACGATCATGCTCAAATTACACTGGAACGAACATCTGCGAGTATTTGTGACGGCTTTTTTAATTTCTCCAGAAGTCAACACTATGGTTATTTTATTATAGACCTTGAAACCGAGTAACCGACACTGCCAAAATGATTTTCTTCTCGAGTTGTCAAGGTGCCGTAAACTAGCGGACATGACGCAAGGGAGCGCAACGCAAGGCTGAACACGGATAAGGACGATGACCCCTTCAAAACTCCTTCAACCTCCCGCGTTATAAATTGTCTCTAGTCTGCTTTTCTCTCTTCATTTCATTATTCGCGTTTGTTTCATCTGCACCGTTCTTCTGTTCAATCTTTTGTCACTCTGCTTTTAGCTCGACACATCCGTCAGACGAAATTTCGCGGGGTTTAGTGCTCGGTTTTTACCTAACTATCTTTAACGTTTTTAGTTAGAGTCAAAACTAATCAACCTCTCCACGGACAATACACCATGTACATAATTATCCACTGAATCTTTGAGATCATTTTAGACGGCCCAAAAGCGAATGAATACTTTCTTGATGATCTTTAGTAACTGGTTCGTTTTAAGCGCAACAGGAAGGCTGAACGCCAAGTTACAGAGATACACAAATACAATAATGAAAACATCAACTCATTAATAATTATTACTTGCTGGAGTAAATTATGATGAGCCACGATGGAGTCGTCCATTGAAATAGTGGTAGTAGGTTATTAGAAAATGAAATTAGTACGATAAAAAACGTCTGCCAAGTGGGTGTGGCAGGGAGCTTCCTCGTATCCATAACAAAACTGTATAGATCATTGAAAATTATTATTGACTATTATCAATTAAGAACTCCCGGAGTTATGCTTGTGGCAAGGATTTCACGTTTGCGCACGCGCAGAGGCTACTATTGATCCGGGGGTCATGAAACTCATAGGGGACCATCTACACATCAAACCGAACAATCCCTCAAAATGTCATCGAAATTGGTCAAGAACTCCCGGAGTTATGCGCTTAACAAGGATTCTTAAATTTAATCATGCTACATAAATTAAAAACGGAATTTGAATTTCCAACGAAATTATAAAAGTAAATGGTTTAGTTGTCGGTTTTTCCATAGAATCTTCAAAATACTTAGATCTAACTTGAATTCGGTTACTTTTTTAGATGAGGAGCTATCTTCCGCAGATAAGCGCGATTTTTCCACATTACTTATACAAGCTCTTGAAAAATTGGAATGGTAGGATGAAGCAAATCTTGTGATGTCGATGGGAACGAGAGGGCGATCAGAAGATAATGAGCATATTCAAATAAATAGTAACAATAATAACATTTTTTGACGGATATGAAGTTCGGTAGATAATCAAAATGTGAACAGATTTTAATATTGATGGACAATTCATCGTTTTGTGATGAATGAAAACCTCTTGCAGGGATAGATGCAACATGTCTGGGAGAATATTCTATTCCATCATCATGAGACATTCTAACAAACCCATGTCCAACGAGGGAGTCAGGTTCCCGTAAACGAAGATCTCGTCTTCTGAAAAAAAGGAAGGGCGTACGCTTCCCGCTCAGAATGCTCACGTAAGAAGGAGATCGGATTCAAGGTCGTCATTATAGCGGGGCAGTATGCCGGGGTGGCGTGGGATGAGGGGACAGACCAATTAAATAAATCGTATATTTATGAGTTTTGGTGTCCTCCTAATACTCTTCTGTCAGCCCTACTTTCTGTATCTTCTTCCACAAATATTGGTTAAACTGAAAATTGCACCCTGACAGTTTAGCGTTCGGCAATTGAGTCTTCATTGCATTTAGCGCAGCAACCTCAAAATCAGACTTCATGTACGACGGCGACCATTGGGGTGCCCAATTCTTTAAAAGTGAGAAACAAGTGGCAGACATATCGAACAGATTTTAAACAATGACTGGATATCAGTTGTTGAACAAGTTTCAGGGTCCGCTCACCCCATGCTAGAAACATTGCGTCCGCTCAGCCCACGATTTCTGGCAGACCACCTTAATTGCTGTCCGCTTATCCCACGGAACCTATGCCGGTATGTCGAGTGCTTTCGTCTTGGCTGCAATTTGCCAGAATAACCGATCCGAGCAGAGCATTCGTTTACGTTCGGTTCGGGGCCGCTCCCGCTTAGAGTCGGTACCTTTAAGTACGAATACATTGCAGCACATAGGTAGGCAATAAAACTTGAAATTATTGAGCCGTACTGTACAGTACGGCTGTACAATATGGTGTTTGGCCAGCAAATCTCAAACCAGGCGGGTTCAAATACAGCAAAACTACGAACAATAACAAATGCTCTTGGTACGTTAGGAACTCAGTCATCCATACGGACCTTGACGTCCCAAATGTAGAGCAGGTAATTGAACATTAAATAGTAAAAGTGCAAAACTCCATTAGCCACCACTCATCACCTGCGTTTGAAGCACTGCAACAATCATGGGAAAGAGAGCAAACAAACAGCCGCCTCAAAAGAAAAAGGACAACGGGCATGCAAGACTGAAAACCACTAAGCTTACAAGAATGCACTAATTGAATACCGTCACATCCGTTATTATTTTGTTATTTTCCAACCAATACATTTATTACAATAATTGTTGTTATTATCACAATGTTGAAATATTTATATTTATATTGCGAGGGACTGTCGCTGGGCAACCACCCTCATACAAGTCTCATAGTACTTAGTACATAATTTATTACATTATTAAGCACAACTAAAAAGTGATTGTATTACAAAAGGTTAAATGAAATTAAAAAAAGAAGAAACTTGAAATACAAGCGTGAACTGCCAACGACACAAATTACAGAACGCATTTGTAGCGATTGATGTTCCTTCAGTGGATGAGCGATAAATGTGAACATTTCGGAAGAAACAAGTCAACATAAATGACTCATTTTGATTTTGTAAATACCCATTGATAGGAATTAAGCCTTAGGAAGTTGCCTCAGTTATATTGTTTACACATTCAGAATTTTGATTCTGGTAGTGGCAATCCAGTATGCAGCAGTTTACGCTGATTTGTCATACTTCTTTCCAGAATCTATAAAGAAACATTTTGTTGGCCCTACCGAATTGGGAACATGTGTTCTTATTTTTAGGTTTTGTCTTTAACGCTTCTCAAAAGAAAATAAAGGATGCCACATCTTGGAAGTTGGTGACAAGTCGTGAGCCATCGTTGGTGATTAATTTTAGTGGCGTCCGCTGGAAATCTGGTGTGCATCTGTGTACACGAATGCTCGTCCGGTGTAGATAAGAATACAAACAAATGTTAGCGAATACTCGGGAACCCTATTCGTGGATGCATGGTTTGAGAGACGAATTCAACTTATCGTATATATAAATCTGAAAGTATCAGAGTAGGTATATCCGTTTTTCATCCAGGGTGGTTTGAATAAACCCCCCAGAACCCCCCCCCCCCCCCCCCCGAACGAAGGGGAGATAATATTTAGGAGTGTCTCCCAGGGCAACCGACGTGCTCCCCTCCTCAGGGACTTGGAATATACGATTGTTTGACTTTGCGTATTGTTTTTATACTCCCTCATTGTGTTATTCGCCTATTTCTTTTTAACCTGCGTAGCAGGGCAATTAAACTAGTTTAACTATAAGACGTTGGGTCAATTCGACATCGTAAAATCCCACATTACAAAGGAAAACGAGTGTGACAGCGGTTTACCTTCAACAGAGTAAATATTTAATGTATCCGTAAGAGTTCTCCCTAATAACCGCTTCGAATGAACGAGAAGGCACGCTCGACTGTATCCCACAAATAAGGACCCACCTTCCCGGTTGAGACACAAACATTCACATCATCAAACGATGTCGCATTCCCAAATATCCTAGTTTACTAGGACCATAGAGAGAGGAAAAAATCTCACCCTGTAGCCATCATAATTTGTGTCTGTAGCGATTTTAATCTGGGGAGACGTATAAGAGGTGGACTAGAGATGGATGGTGGGTTATTATTTGTATTGTATGTAAAAATACACTGCCAAGGAGATGGCACAGCAGCAGCATCCTTTATCATATGAGCTAAATTGAATCAAAATTGTGGAAGTTACGTGCCTGTTTCAAGAATTTCACGTTAGCGCATGCGCAGAGCGTACCGCTGATTATATTTGAGATGAAATTCCTATAGGATCTCAAGAGACCTTATCCGCATAATCCCTCGAAATACTGGCTAAATCATTCAAAATTGTGGAAGTTATGGCTGTAACAAGGAAATGGGGCAGATAGACAGACAGACAGACCGACAGACATGGAGCCAAATTTGTACAGTAGGCTATGAAACGCAAAATGCGAGTGGAAATTTTGAATTCGGAAGCAATTTGTTTTGAATAGCTGACCTCTTCTAAGTGCATCTAAAGCGGTTTATTAGAGGGTTGCGAGCAATTTGCTACCCCATTTAGTCTTGTTTGTAGATTTGGGCCAGACCTCTAAATTCAAGAGAAGTTCCATAACATTAGTTCATATAAAACTTTCTTTCAGTCGTTCAGGGAGTGAGGGATGTAAATATTTACTCTGGTGCGCTGGAGTCTGATAACACAGAATGACATAATGTCATACTAAGTGACATACGCACTAATAAAATGTGTCCTAGGCTAAATAGTAACAATTTTATAAAAATCACAAATATTTCGTAATCGTAACGCGTACTTTTCAGAACGAATCGTTGACAATATAGTGGCTCTTCAATGAATCGAAAGCTTTCCAACTAACTTTGTGGCGTCGGAAATGAGAAAGTTACGTTTCCTACCTACTGATTGTTTGTGCGTGCAAAGCATTAGACAACTGCCGCGATAATTTCGTGACCTTTTCCATCGAACGTTGACAGCTAGAGCGAGTTTCGTTTTAAAATCACTGAAACTAAACAATGTTAGTTCCTTCCTCAACGAGTTTATTTGAATCAATCAACGCGTGGTTATAATGTTAGTTGAATTTTCTTCGCAGTCTTGAAAATCATATTTTAGAAAGAAAAAACGGGGAACTGTCTGTATCTGGAGAGAGATATTTAGCGTATAAATGAGATGGAAAATCCTCAGGGGAATCGTTTACTGATAGAAATTTTAAGAATTTTGCACTGCTCCGTTACTTTTACCCCACTTTAGGCAATATCAGTATGAGTTTTGATGATTAATTTATGGGTAAATATAAAAAATCCAAATTGCAGAAACTGTATAACAGCAGTCTACGATTATTTCGTATTTAGCGAACTTTAGAAACAAATAATATTACAATGGCTTCAAAACATAGTTCATCCATTTTCTTCATGAATATATGCTTTGAGGTATTCTGAAATGATACCTACCTAGATTTTAAGTCTTTCGCTTTATCATTTTTAATAACGAATTATGGAGACTGAAAACAACATTCTGACACTCAGAAACTTGTGCAGGAAACTGTACTGAGAAAAGCACTTCTATTTTACAACGAAGTGCTACTGAGATATGACACCGATTACTATTTATCGATAAATTTAGGATTAGGTATAGCAATAATCAAGTTTGCGGGGACAGCCATTTCTTCGAACCGAAATTGGTAAAAAGTGCGAGCAAAAATTTTAAAAATCAAAAGTGTGAATGTAAAGCGGAATATGACTCAGAAAAAGTTTATTTGCCGTAATGTTGATTAATGTCAACTTCATTGCATACGAAGTGCTTACATTTCAGAACATTTCGACAAAAATAAATGAAAAATGTCTGCAAAATTGGTGTAGTTTCCTGTCGGTTACGTGAATGTAAGATCATTAAGATGTTGTAAATAATCTTGGAAGTATTTAAATCTTGATTTGTAGTGAGCATGAAGATTAGCGAGACTAATCTAACTCCGTCAGATTTAAACGCCTTCAAATCGGTCTACGTGTATAAAGGTTTTATTGCTCTAATTGTTTAGCGGATAGAATTACCTTTATATGTGGGTGACAAATCTCCCTCAAACTCCCAGCACAACACCCTATACTATCATATTGCTAATGTACAAATCGTCAGTTGACCCGTGGGGCTCTTAAACAACAGCTTAAAACAATTCTCCATGTTTAGCGGATAAAATAACGGTACCTTCGAGTAAATTGAAATGAGATTAATGGACCGTTTTTTTTCGACTATCTATTATATTAGAGGGAGATCTATAACCACAATAACCAGAGAAAAAATACTTGATCGATTTTGCGTATGCGCAAACGCGGAGTGAAGTGTTGATTTTTTAGGGAAATACAGCGTAATCTGAACATTGCTTGAAAACAACAACGAAATCTGGAAATTAACTCTGTATTGCGGATACACGAAGGATACACAAACACACGAAACAAGTTGTTCAGAATGCTGTAAAACGTAAAATGCGAGATTTCAGCTAACTATTAAAAAATAAATAAATAAATGAAAACTTGTTTGTTGACCGCATTGATTGATTACAGACGTACATATACTATAAATAGAACAACTAAGTTGTTCTACATAGCACAACTACGAATACAAAATACACTTACCTATTTACTTACTTCCTATAAAAACGACTCCGACTTGAATTATCCAAATTATTCTGCGAAATACAAATGCTGAGTACATAATTGACTAGGTTGCATCGCAGAAAGTACACTAAACGCCATTTTTTCAATTTCGAACTAATGGTTACGGCTTTGGGGGACTATTTCTTCACGAAAATGAAGTCGTTTCATTTCAAAACGTGCTCCTTCCATTGAAAAATGAGCGGTTAAAATCAAGTTTTCAACCAAAATGTAGTAAACAGTTGAGGTGTGTTGCAAGCAAAACGTATTCTATCATTCATCAATCATTAATCCATTACTAAATCCGAGTAATACCCGACATACTCTCCGTTATTTTCATCCAAAATTTACTCCATCCGCCTCAGTCGTCTTATAGATCCGTTTTCAGCCAAAAGGTCCTCTATACAAAAATGTTTCAGCCAAAAAGTAGGTAATGTATCCATTTATATCAGTCAAAACGTCCTTTATGCATGGTTTTCCACCGACTATCCAACTGTTTTGCCACACAATAAAGGAGAAAAAAACGGTCAATTAAAAAAAAAGTGTGGCCCTATGAGCTAAAATTAATGTGCTACAGATTTTTGTGTTTCCTGCAAAATTCATTCAAGTGGGTTTGTTAATTTTTGCGATGCAACCTCCTCAATGGCAAAAATGGCAAGCTTATTCGGGTCTGGAAGCAACTCTAATGGTTTCAACCTTGGAATACCACGGGCAATCGTGACATTATTGTGCGTAAAAATAAACAAACGATAAAGCTGTAAGTGGCCACCTTGAATAAAACATTTCCACTTTCTCTCACGATCCGAACACCGGAATAAACGTTCGGCCGAAAAACCCGAAACACACGTGCATGCACAGTAACGACACAGCAGCCCGAGCGGTGAACTGACGTGATTATTCCTACGGTTACTTGAAGGGAGTCACGCGAGTCGAGGGCGAGAGGGAAGGGGAATTCGGAGGGGAAGAAGACGTGAGGGTGCGATATTGGACTATATAAGCAGGAGGGTCGGGGGCTCCGCTTTCTTTTCCCTCGTTTTCCAGCTCGGAAATACGCTCGCTCCACACTCGCTGTAGTAAAAGAAACATCAAACCTATAACGGGAGCACTGAGAGGATTTTTCGCGCAGTTCCGCAGTAGGGAAATGTTCAGATTTCAATTAATGGCTTTTCATTTTGTCAGTGGATCATGTTTGAGATAGGAACTAGCCACTAACCACTAGGACTGGGTCAGGGGTGTCATGGTGCCGGAACGCAGGAAACGCTGGTTTTGGACAAAAGTATTAATTGAAAAAATTTCAAAACAATCAAATTGTATATAAAATAAATTTTTCGTTCAGACAAAACAATGTTGCAAAAAATTACTAAAAAGAATGTTGTGGATGATAATTCAATGGGGCAATTCCAGATCATAGCATGAACAATACTGAATTGCCCTACACTTCAGTTTTGGACTAGGTGCACCGTTCCGCCACTGCGAAAATTGCCATGACACCACTGGACTGGGTTATCAATCGTATTTATTAGGCAGTTTAATGGCCGATTGGCAAGTGAGGTGCTGTTTATCAACACACGGTAGTGCCCTATAGCCATCAGACAAAGCAGTTTGAGGTTAATTCAAATCAGTCCTTAGCTTTTGAGCCCAGGATTAGACAGTGCTGCTCCCAAGCACCGCCGCCTTTAGCCCAGACCAGAAATCCAGTGAAGATTTCGATTTTGAAAAAAGTAACACAAAGCTTCAGCTAACTATAAGTACTCGGATGCGATGCTACGATACTGAAACAATACGAAAATTTGTTCTTCTGCCCGAATAAGACTTTTGGTTTATTATTCAATAATAAACCATTGTAATCGCTCTGGAAAAAAAAAATTCTAACCCCCCCTGAAAATTTCATGGTTTACGTTTCAAAGGGTGTAGAATCCGAATCTGCAATAAAAAATTTTCCGTCCGTCCGCCGTACGCCGTAGCACGATATCTCCGAAACGGCTGGAGCAAAAGATCTGAAATTTTCTGGAGAAATCCATCTTGGTCTGACAACGTCCCAATTCTTGAGCCAGCTCTCTCACTCAATTTGAAGTGCCCTTGAAGGGCTGCCAAAGTTTTGTAAAATCCCTAAAAACCTCAAAACAAGTCGAATCGGCCTAAATATTTACTTATTTGAAGAACATACCATGAGGAATCGAATGAGCCCCTCCCCAGGTCCGTAGGTCAAACCATTCCCGATGTATGGCCCGATTTATGGTGCCAACATTTGCGTTTTTGGTTTATTATTGTTTGTTTGTAACCTAGTGATGCCGATAGCGTCGAGTTGTAGTGAATGTGGATACTGGAGTGATAGCCGATGTTGAATACTTGTAGTTAATAGCCGATACACGGGTTGAAGCATTCTGATATGCATGAAACGCTGATAATATATAGGTAAATATTATTCCAGGGGTTTATTATTCAATTGGCTTGCGTTCATGATTTGAATCTTACTAAGCTTCGGAGTATGCGTGTTTTACAGGTGATAGAGCGATTATTGAATTTCAGGAGATATGCATAGACCACGTAAATCGGTTCTCATCCAAAACACCTATTTGGATTGATCAGTTGATGATATTTGTGTGCCTCCTCTATATCTGTCTACCTTTGGCTACATCGTTTAAATTTGGATTTGGGGAAGTTTTAACGCAATACGAGTGCTAAAGGACTTGATAAATTATAGATGTTTTTATTGTGTGTGTGGGGGGGGGGGGGTATTGAGGTTCAATAAAAAAACAACTTTTGTTACCCATAAACTGAGTCGAAGGTAGATGATTCAGTTTTTTTCATCATCACTCTTTCTTTCATCATCATCATTCTTTATAACGTAGATTCTTGTTTAATAATTTCCAATAGATCAATAGATATTCATGTATTGTAGTAAGACTAGTCAATTGACCGCAAATGCTAAAAGCGTTGTCAGGTTCTGTGCCAATCAAACGCCTGAGGTGATAATGCATGTAGGTCACAACCGAGTAATAAAATACGAATGCGTGTTATACCAGTATCGAACGGAGATGCGAACTATTTGAACATCAACACTCGAACATCCGGTCAGGAATGCTAATGCGGGCGTCTATAATAACATGAGGCAGGACGCGGGTCACGTGACGGCGACCCGGCCCCGAGGTTCGCTCAGCCGCCCGTACCATCGTAGATGACCCGCTACACTTCTACAAAGTTACATGACTCGTTAACTAGAGAAAACCCCCGAGCCTCTCTTACCGTTAGCTCTGCTATCTAGCCTAACTGTACCGGGTCAGTCAGATAGCTAATCGTTTTCAGGCAGCGGGTACTTTAATCCAACACCAACGATACGTGAGAAACTTTGAAACAAAAAAAAAACTCTCTCACATTGAATAAAAAGATGATATCATGTCTTTATATAATATCAGTCATTATATCGATATAATATATCTAAGCACATTGTATGTTTATGACAAGGAAATATGATTGAAATCGGAAAATCGGGAAATTGGCCACACATTGAACATCTGTAGTAAAAGTAAAACGCTGCAAATTCTTTCACTGGGGTTTATTATTCAATTGGCTTGCGTTCATGATTTGAATTTCTACTAAGCTTTGGAGTGTGCGTGTTTCACAGGATAGGGCGATTATTGAATTTCAGGAGGCACACAAATATGATCAACTGATCAATCCAAATAGGTATTTTGGTCGAGAACAGATTTACGTGCTCCATGCATATCTCCTGAGTGAGCTTGTAAATTATACTGTGATTGTCTGTGCTTTCGTTAATTGCTGCGCTGTGGCTTGGGAGCTTTTCATCGACCCTGGGCTGGTATGACCTGGCATCCATATACATCGTCCAATTCATCCTGGCTAGGGGTACGTGTCCAAAAAGGATATTATCGGCCCTGGGCGGATAATCGCCGACCATTCTGGCTGGTGCATTGTTCATTATTGTAGATGATTTTTGCCAATGATTTTTTGGTATTTCTTTGGCTACGTAGTATGTAAAGTTGTTGTGATTTTTACCTCAAAAATCTACTCATGTTTTGTCTGCCTAAATCATTGTTTAGTATTCAAAATAGTCCAATGACATGCATTTCGACTAATAAGCTATTTGATTTGAGCGCTTCCAGGATTTGGGCAAAATTGGATACAGATTTGATGTAAAGAGTCAAACTAAAAAGAATGAAGAATAGAAAATACCTATACAATGGGTTTTGTTAGCTAGGCACTTGATGAGCAATCAAGAAAACTTCAACGTACCATTACCACCGACAAAAGAAGGTCGAATCGTAGGGAAGCCAAGTGTTTAGGGTGTCCTGCGCACCAATTGGTTTCAACAGTGAAGGGATCTCGAAAAAAAAACTCCGCGTCCGGATTCTCCGGCTGGCTTCTCCCAGTGCGGGAAAGTGAAGCGTGGCTCTGTAGGTGACGGAGAAGGGGATCGGGAGAGCGAAGACCTCACTTGTCCCGTTATGGCTCCCGATTGGTATTTAGATGACTCCCAACCCCGTCGTCCTGTTTGGTCGTCGCCTTTCTGCGGGTACGTGAAATTGGGATCGCAATCTGCAGAAAACCCAGGTGGCCAGAACAGTGTGAAAGGGATTGTGTAAGGTTTGTTGATGAGGGTTATCCTCTTCAAAAAACCATTTTAGCAAGTCCTGTAAGGTTTAAGTAGGTGTAATGGAGAGAAAGTTGCAACCTTTGGCGTATGCGCTCGGCTTTCAGTTGTTTTGGTTTATTATTCAATAATAAACCATTGTAATCGCTCTGAAAAAAAAAAAAAAAAAAATTCTAACCCCCCTGAAAATTTCATGGTTTACGTTTCAAAGGGTGTAGAATCCGAATCTGCAATAAAAAATTTTCCGTCCGTCCGCCGTACGCCGTACGCACGATATCTCCCAAACGGCTAAAAAATCTTTTCCGAAAAATCCATCTTGGTCCGACGACGCCCCAATTCTTGAGCCAGCTCTCTCACTCAATTTAAAGTGCCCTTTAAGGGCTATCAAAGTTTAGTAAAATCCCTAAAAACCTCAAAACAAGTCGAAGCGGCCTAAATGTATACTCTATTTTAAGAACATACCATGAGGAATCGAATGAGCCCTTCCCCACGTCCGTAGGTCAAACCATTCCCGATGTATGGCCCGATTTATGGTGCCAACATTTGCGTTTTTTGGTTTATTATTGTTTGTTTGTAACCTAGTGATGCCGATAGCGTCGAGTTGTAGTGAATGTGGATACTGGAGTGATAGCCGATGTGGATACTTGTAGTTTATAGCCGATACACGGGTTGAAGCATTCTGATATGCATGAAACGCTGATAATATATAGGTAAATATTATTCAATATTATTACTGGGGTTTATTATTATTATAGCACGTAAATCGGTTGTTAACCAAAATACCTATTTGGATTGATCAGTTGATCATATTTGTGTGCCTCCTGACATTCAATAATTGCTCTATCACCTGTGAAAAACGCTGCAAATTCTTTCACTGGGTTTATTATTCATGGTCTTATTCACACACATAATTTGAATTTCTACTAAACTTTGGAGTGTGTTTCACAGGATAGAGCGATTATTGAATTTCAGGGGGCACACAAATATGATCAACTGATCAATCCAAATAGGTATTTTGGTTGAAAACAGATTTACGTGCTCCATGCATATCTCCTGAAATTCAATAATAGCTCTATCCTGTGAAAAACGCACACTCCAAAGCTTAGTAGAAATTCAAATCATGAACGCAAGCCAATTGAATAATAAACCCCCGTGAAAGAATTTGCAGCGTTTTTCCGTTTCTGTCCATCGTGAGTTATCGCACACTGTGGTTATAAAGTGTATTTATTCCGAATTAACTGCTTACTATATGGATGTCTTAGCCCCTTAGGCATGTTTATCCACTTCGAGATCTGAGGCTACTTCTTAACACAAGGCTCTCGTTCTCTGACCAAATGTCTGCCGTTTCCACTAAGGCATTGCGAGTATTGAGATTTATTAAGAGTGAGAATTTATATACTCGTGATTATGAGTATATCCCTGCCATCACCATAGTTTGGACCCCCTACTACAGATGTTATGTAGACCAGCTGGAGAGAGCCCACCTCAACTTCAGCCTACAACTTGAAAGTTCCACAGTATGAAGTTAATTTAGAGCTCTTGTATGGCAAATGTTACACACAGCACCCTGAGATCAGGCAAGGTTTGGCCGACCTAAAATTGTTTCTGGGAACACGGGTCCCCCGTGCTGGTTCCCGGTTCATAAGCCTCTTTCGGCCACCATTTCCTCCAACTAATTATCTCTACAGTCAGCGACTGTGCAGAATGTCCCGTTTGATGAATCACGCGATTGCGAAGTTGGGCAAAATGAGTTGACCTTCAAAGACAAGTTGTCACTCTGCGGCCTATGTGACTAACGTTAGTTGTATGTGCTGCTAGAACTAGGAGATTAGATTTCCGATATTGTTATGAAATTCGAACTTGAGTCATTCAAATCAAATAATTTTCATCGGAGTTCTCAATATTGAGCGTGATTGTTCATGCTCTCAGGAGTGTCAGGTACGTTAACAATTACGGGTTCGTAAAATCTCTGAGAGTGTGATTTGAGACCGCTTGATGAAACTGAAACATCTGCAGAAAGAACCTTCTTGCCCGCGATTGGTTGACCTATATGGACCGGCCCATGTCTGTAGTGTAAGAGGGACTCGCAATACAGAGAGCAACAAAATTTAATTATTACAAAATTCTGTGGGACCCTTTTATGTATTAGGAAGAGTGCCCCTCTTGAAAATTTTTCTTGAAATATTCCTTGAAAATCTCTGACGAAGATTTCATTGCATTTGAATTTCGAGTTGAATGGTTCTTCGAAGCCAATTTTCATTTGAGAGGTATGTTAGAAGAGTCACGGATGAAGTTGACTTTCCCCATAAGACACAACTCGTCCACAATCCTAATCCAATCCTAACCTCGTCCAATTCTTCCTAAAATATTGAAGCCGGCTATGCCATCTCCTCGTCGTTCGCGTGTTGGCCCTCAATTTAAAGAGCTGATACTTGGCAAGAAACCGCTTGGCCATTGTTTCTGCTCTTAATGCAGTACAGGTGTTCTTTCTTGTACTCGAGCCAAACCCTTTTACCCCTCACTTAAAATTATATTCAAAAAGTCGTCAGTAACTCTTTTTTGTCTTGGGCTGAAGCGGTCTCTTTCTCAACCAAGGTTTAGATCGAATTTCTACATTTTCTCCCACTATAAAACGATTTAGCCCTAATCAAATGCACGAACAATGTATCTTTGTCCTGAAAAGCAGGATTTTTAACCACTGAACCCACGGTGTATTGTGAAATTCGATTGTGTCTTTGACTGCTGACGTCTTCTAAACAGGCCACGCATATGTCACAATATTACTTCTCACATTTTTCCTTTGATCCACTTGGTGTTTGTTTCATTACCTAAACTGAAACGAAAGTTTGGGAATGACCACTCGTACCTTACGGGTTTGCATTACTCTTACTGCTTTGGTGTAATTGATGTTGTTTTCAAGGACTGTGTTTCGAGAGAATGACGGAAGTTTTACGTGAGATGATATCAGGAAATCTTGTTAATCAATATTTATAGTTGAAAAAGGGTGTTTTGTGGAAATAATTAATGTGATCATTGCGCCAAAATAATCTAACAATACCAGTTTTCCAAGATTTTTAAATCGAGTGCACTTATCTGGTGATAGGTATTTCGACAGCAGGGGAAATTTATCTTGAAAAACGCTGCAAATTCTTTCACTGGGGTTTTTTATTCAATTGGCTTGCGTTCATGATTTGAATTTCTACTAAGCTTTGGGGTGTGCGTGTTTCACAGGATAGAGAGATTATTGAATTTCAGGAGGCACATAAATATGATCAACTGATCAATCCAAATAGGTATTTTGGAACTACAACGTTACGACGTACGTTAGAACAGATCTACGTGCTCCGTGCACATCTCCTGAAATTCAATAATCGCTCTGTCCTGTGAAACACGCAAACTCCAAAGCTTAGTAGAAAATCGTTTCATGAATATCAGAATGCTTCAACCCGTGTATCGGCTATAAATATCGGCTATCACTCCAGTATATCCACATTATCACCTGCTGGCTCAAGAATTGGGGCGTCGTCGGACCAAGATGAGGATGGCTTTTCCGACCTGGAAAATTTCAGATCTTTTGCTCCAGCCGTTTGGGAGAAATCGTGCGTACGGCGGACGGACGGAAATTTTTTTATTGCTGATTCGGATTCTACACCCTTTGAAACGTAAACCATGAAAGTTTCAGGGGCTTAGAATTTTTTTTCCAGAGCGATTACAATGGTTTATTATTGGATAATAAACCAAAAGTACTCTTGTAATTTGGTAGGTAATGTAATAGTTATTTTACCCCCCTTCCTCCCTCCGCTTTTTCCCCCTCTCCCCACAATTCCCCTTTGAAAATCAGCGAGACATTTTGATCTCCTTTATATACCGTCGAACAATGGAATGTCGCGATTACTCTCAATGTGTTCTATCCCCACGGTTTAAATGTTAACAACCCATTCAAGTTTTCCCTCCCAAAATGGATAAACCGTGTTATTTCAACCCTGTTTGGATTTCGTTAGACGGGAGGTCTGTGGGGCTTCACGGTTGCCGAGCGCCGGGCTCATTATGCGGGGCGGGGATCACAGGTCAGTCAACCTGCCCGTCTTTTCCCCTAAAACTTCGCGAATTCTTTGGGTAAATACACGAGTTTTAAATTGTATCTAACAAACTATGTATATTGTAATTGATTTAGACAACCGACGGTAGAAATAACTTCATAGGATGGCCTACAGCTATCATACGCCGAAAAAGATAAATTCTTAAGTTGAAGGGTTAAGAACGTTCGTGCTTAATCCAGTTATGAATAACAAATTTGATCAGCGATAGAAGCTAACAATGAAGCCAATTTCAGTTTAACTAAATCAATTCAATTTAGTTGAATGATCATTATAGACAAAGTCTCTCATCTAGGAATGAAAAACGGTGTGGGATTCGAAGGTCTACGGATGTTCAATGTAATTGCATTAAGATGCGTTTCAAGCGTTGTACATTATTTAAAGAAATATATAATTATACGTTTATTATAGTAATTATGCATTAATATCGTACGAAAAAAGGTAAATAGTCACATGATTCAGCTTTTTTTAGCTAAATTTGTAAGGTCTGGAGCACGTATTTTTCAAGAATCCTTATTCTAAAAACGACTGAATGATTGGACTTCTAGTAATTAAGATAGATAGAGTCTACGTACGAGGTGCATGGGATTTTTACCATTCGTTCGGTGTAGTCTTTTAAGGCTTGCACTCCTTAACTATTTGTACTGCTGGTGCACGTAGGATGGAAGATTCCGTAAAGGGCGTTCAAGGTTGTCAAGAAAAATTAAATCGGAATCCCTGTGTGGACAATAGCAATGTGGGTTATAATGATAATGTGGCTCCTAGATTACGATATTAGATATCAGTTTATGAAATGAGAAAGGTAAAGTCAATGCAATGGAATCAGGTTCGGACTGATGACCTAGGGCAATGGGATGAGAGTTGCCTCCACTCCCACCATCTCGTCTACTTTTAATCATCATTGAACTCCGCTGCTACCTCATTAACTACCTTATTGATCGCTTGAAGTTCACGGATTGTCTCGATTAGACTGACTATAAACTTTTATTATTCAGGGTTTTGAACATCAAACCTACGTACCGCGGTAAAATGGGCGTAATTAATAGATTTGAGGTGCCTACAATAAATGTTTTATTGAGACTAATGTGATAGTCTTGAGAATTATGCCTAAATTTTACATTCTTGTAGTATTGTAGGAATAAAAAAACGTGTTTTCGGTATAAGATGTTCAATAAATACAACTTTTGCGTTGTACAACTCTTATGTGTTGTTAGAAATTTTAACGAACTATCAAACGTAGCATCCAAAAAATATGATCTAGTCACTTTTTGAAACTTCGGTATCTGGAAGACTGACCTTATTGTTCACACAATCAAGCCTGGGCTGATGGGAACCTTAAAAAATTGCAAATTCTTTCAATTTTCCTGTACTTAACCAGATCAGCATCTTGGAGAAAGACAAGTTTTCTTTTAGCCGATTGATCTCCAGGAGCAGGAGGTGATGGAATGGAATACATATCCTTTCCGAAGATTGGAGCGATAAGTCTGCATCACCCAAGGAGCACCTGTAATCTTAAAGGCTCCAGGTATAACTAACAAGCAGCAGTTTCACAAAACGTAAAGGGAGACCTATCCGTCCTCAACATTGGTGATTTTCGTGCGTTTTGACGTCCGCAGGCCTCATATATTCATTAATTTTTTTTTCTATCTCGTGGTAAGAGCCTCAGCTTTGACGTAGATCGTTGTACGACACTTCGTAAGTAGCTGAAGCCTGTTTTATTCAACTCTGTCAAGTCACAATCAATCCTTGAAGAACTGAAAATGTTTCTTTCCTAGGAATTACTCACTGATAGGCGGTTCGGATTGTGCTCAACGTCTTCCCCCTGATTATGATCAAACGAACGATCCACCACTTCACTTCCCAGAGTTTGAACATAGGCTTTGCAACCTTATTTGTGACGTTTATACCGTCCAACATAATTTTACACGTAGTGAACGCGAACTTGAACCCGTTTACCACTTTCAATACCCCTCCTCTCTGACTCACGCTTTCACGCACTTCCGTTGAAAATATCCGCTAATGAACTCGCCGAACACGAATGGCTGGAAGAATTGGAATGTATATACCGATATACAACTCTGGACACGTTTCATCGCGTACTACTACTGAACAATGATGATAAGATGATCACATGTATCCAAGTAGATTGTTAGATAAGCTGGGAGACTAGACTCTGAACATGAAAACAGTTCGCTTTCGGAAGACAATAGAACAGATGACGTATCCGGTTCCCTGATAGGCAGTTGAAAGGTCCAACAGCAAGCCGACAGCCTCCTTCCTATTCCCTTTGCTTCCTACCTTACTGCCAACTCGTAGTGTGGTTTAATGTAATCCCCAGCTTAAGAGCGAGCTGACCTACACCCGCGTTCCCAACACTCTGGTGGGTAGGTGACTATTTTATTTCTAATAAGAGACAAGCAAAGAAGAATTCATGTGAAGAACGTTGTCCATTTCCTTAAAATAATTTTTGTTATTGCATTGAAATAGACAACGTCCTTCTTCGGCATCCGTACTCTTCTTTGAAAGTTATTCCGCTACTTCCTCATGACTTCCTTCGTAAGAGCTAAGCGAAGTACCATGAAAATTCGACTTTGAGGTACAATAAACGCGCTTATCCTATTCTATCATCAAAATGCTTGATAATAATAAAATAAACTTACTTCGTCAAATAGTTTTTGTTTTGCCTAACGGTACAGAATACTCTCCCCTTTTTTGGTAGTTTTCTATTCTTTGTACGTAAACTCATGCTGCCCTGTACCACGAAACCTTTGGAGGTCTTCCGAGGTTGAAATACCTAGGTTAAATTTTAAAATTGATCACATATTTCTCATTGATTTGACACACGGCTTGTGGTGACACATGGAAGGCGCTGTAAGTTGTATGCTAACAACCCGTATCTCGGGTAGAATCACGGGTTCATCTGCCTGCAGCTAGAGGAACAATCATCGGATCTCGAGTTCTCGGAGTCGCAGTTGACTTGGCGCAATCCAGTGAATAATCCAGCCTCTCGCTGGTGAGGCGCGGCGGATTGCTAGCGGGTGATGACGGGGCCTACGCGCTTCCTCCCTCCCTCTCCAAATCGACCGCTCTGTCACAATTAGTTCATTAATGAGATTGCCGCGTTAAAGTTGAATCCAAAGACCCTTGACGAGCGTCGAAGTTATTTCCCTAATTAGACGCGCCTGAATGGGATTCTTGACAAATTCAAATTCATTGCTACTGCAAAACTTAATTCCTTTTCTGCGAGCTTTATACCTTACAACTAGACTTGTCAAAGGAAAGTGACGTAATCGGCTCGCATGAGATTTCTGGGGGCTGAACCAATACATGATCGTGAACAAAACCCATCTGATAAATGACTGACTATTAGGGTTCTACCTTCAGAAACAGCATAGAATTAGACCAGTTTCGGGGTTTAGTTTCTGTATTCACGCATCCAATTTGTTTCACTTTTGTGCGGCTATGTGAATTGTAAAATACATTAGGGTGGATATCGTTTGCTGTACTGGATGTTTTATTGTTTGTTAACTTAATGGGTCAGCGAAAAAGTTAAATCCAGTCCTATCATTGAAGGTATATGCCTTTTCCCTTGGATTTCGAAGCATTGGACGTTTGAAAAAGCAGGGATTAGGTAATTTAGACTCTAGTCATGTAGACCCATCGATTCTGATGCTTATTATTTTTGTAGTTTTGTCCTTTGCTACGGATCTCCTTCATTCTTTCCCAATAATTTTAAAATGGATTCATCGAGAATTTAGAAAATTATGTTTCAAGATCTGGCTAGTATTCCCGCTTCCCTTATAACTAGGGCTAGGACTTATATGCAGTCAAAAATGCAAAATATGTACAGATAATATGTATTTATTTTAGCCAAATATGTAAGATAAAATACAAAATATGTAAAATCGAAAATTATTAACACTGGTGCCAATTGCACTGAATGCAAAGGGAATTTTAATAATCAAAATTATTTGCATTTACCACCACATGGTTTTTCAAATTTTCAAATGAAAAGCTTCGACGGTCGGGTCCCAAAATGGTCTTGTGTCTGCTGAAAGATCTCTCGACATCAACAGATGTAATTGGGGCACTGAAGAAAGCCGCAGTATCGCTTGGGGTGAGTTCTACGCTCAACTGGTCTGTTACTTGTTTTCCGTTGAGGATATCAGCGATCAGCAGAATATCTTTCCATCCCGGATTTTTGTTAAAAACGTCTCTGATTTTTGTTTTGATTTTGTTTGCAACGTCTCCCTGTGTATTTTCCAACTTTTGGACTACGATTTGGAGCTAGATTCTAACTGGACTCTAGGATTGTTTTCCCTTCAATTGTGAGCTGCCTGAAAGCAGGTGACGATGACGAATTGCCTTCTTTTTTATGTAGGTTACAACCAATTTTGGTTTATTATTTCTGAATAATAGGCCTTTTTTTTCTTGTTGCTTCATTTTTGAAGGAGGTTGATTGATAATTGGTAAATATGTAACCAAATATGTACTTATGACTGAAATATGTAAAAATATGTTAAATAAAAATGGTCTAAATCGACCTGAAACCATGTGAAACGTAAAGTTCTTTGATCTAAATGGCGATATAAGGCTCCAGAAAAGATATGTAACTACAAGCAAATCCTAGCCCTACTTATAACTAAACCTTAAATGTCATCTTTCAATGTAATGAACTCTAACTCATGGACTGATTCACGTTCTTGTGGATTTATTTCGTTATCATCGGGTTTGCTCCCTTTGGAACCGGCTTATGCGTTCCGAAATCGTTCAGAAAATCTGGTATCCTGTCTCAATAATCCTCAGAAGCCACCAAGACCAGGGTTCTCGGATCCCAGAGAAAAACAAGGTTTATTGACACGGGGAATTTAGCTTTTATTTTTGGTGTCACTCTCATCAATAATTCATTATTGAAAAGGGCAGACGTTACGAGGGTAGAGGCACAACTAGGTATCGAGCGATATTCTAGAGGGGACGTTAGAATGGTGTTTACCTTCGTTTGCCTGGATGAGCTCATTTAGTCTCCGATAGGTCGTTTTTATGGGTAATTTCAGATTATGGAGGGCTTTATAAAAGCACTGGTTTAGTTTAATGGATCTTTCTTTACTACTATTGGCGGTGT
This sequence comes from Creontiades dilutus, assembly GCA_031894815.1. NCBI lineage: Eukaryota > Metazoa > Arthropoda > Insecta > Hemiptera > Miridae > Creontiades > Creontiades dilutus. Next base: position 1,195,600 of record JAVIWC010009583.1, read on the forward strand.
AACCCAGATAAACATAAGACATATAATACTTGAATGGCGAACTTGTAGTTGATATGCCAGTCGAACAGATCACCCGAAACACATAACAAGAGTAGGACTCAGATCCAGAGCCACAATCGTGGAATGAAATGCACCGTTAAATACCCAACTGGATTGGCCGTTAACCGAAACTCCGTTCATTACGCAATTAGTACTAGTCAGGAAGGTTTACCTGTATTAAGCCCCTTTCATACTCTCGGTGAGTACCCTCGCATGGCATTCTAGCCGATTTTGAATAAGGCAAAGCAAGAGCATTCCCATGTATCCCGAATGGTGTCCCTTTGACTCCTGGTACAAAAATTGCTCTTGAAACGAAGAAGGGAGGGCCTTAGCTACCATGAGGAAGCCCTTCTACATTCCCGCTCCGTTTCAAAGAGAGTACTAATTAGCCTAGTTCGAATCCGGCAGGTACCAATGGTTAGGGCCAAAATCCTATCAAGTGTTGTACACCTGACCTGTCGTTAGACAGTTCACCTCTGATCACGATATCACGTGAGTCCAAATCGCTCCCAACCGAGGGGCTTGAGGCAATGGGAAGGAAGCCACGAGCGAAATCGTCAGACCTAGTTCCGATCCTCTCTAGAGGACGGCTGGTGCCTCCTCCGGACCCTCCGGGTAGTCGGACGAAAATCCAAGGTGAAATTCCTCGTTTACTTTACTTTACTTTACATTCCCGCTCTTTGTAAAATTTAAGGTGAGAAGGAACAGAGAGGTTTGAGGAACGAATCCACATTCCTGATCTTCGGGTAGGGCTACTATGCTACTAGAGGAGGCTTCATGTGTATACTGGAAATTTTACGATTGTTCATTTGTGTAAGAATCACCTTCAAAACCGGATGGGTAGTATCGTATTTTGTTGTATGATGCATTTTTATTATTTCGTCGAGTTTCTGAAGACGTCGTGAAACGCTCAGGGAAAGTGAATCCAAGTCCGCTTGACATTCTGTATTCTACCAGCCTGGTGTACTCCGTTCCGTCCGACGCGAAAAAGTTTCCGAGGCAGACCTCAAACACCCCAGGGCGAACCCCCCGGCCCGTGAAGCTTGCCGAGCCCAAGGTAAGGGACTTTATTGTGCCAGGGTCACTGCCATCGAGTCCGTGTGCTGGCTTGACGATGGGAGGGAGCTTGCTAGGGAGAATGAGGCCGCCTCGAGAAGTGAACGGCCTATTGACGGACAGGTGGGCTGGAACGAGGGGGTTTAAAATACTAAAGGTCGAAAGGATCGTAAATAATGAAAGCAGCGCTCAATGTGATCCCTTTCAGGCGGTACGATATCTACTTTCTTAGGAAACTGAAACACCATGTAAAGGGTTCTTTTAAGCTTTGATATACAAATTTTTCAGTCAAATCTTCGATTTTAAAAGGTAGATAATTACACTACAATTTTACCGGTAATACTAGTTGGAAGAAAGTTTAGCGACTAACTTCATAATCTGTCTTATTCGGTAATAAACACGCACACTCCGAAGCTTAGTACAGATTCAAATCATGAACGCAAGCCAATTGAATAATAAACCCCAGTGAAAGAATACTTATTTACCCCAGTAATAATATTGAATAACATTTACCTATATATTATCAGCGTTTCATACATATCAGAATGCTTCAACCAGTGTATCGGCTATAAACTACAAGTATCCACATCGGCTATCACTCCAGTAACCACATTCACTACAACTCGACGCTATCGGCATCATAGGTTACAAACAAACAATAATAAACCACACCATAAATTGTTGGCACCATGGGAATGGTTTGACCTACGGACCTGGGGAGGGGCTCATTCGATTACTCGTGGAGTGTTCTTCAAAAAGAGTACACATTCAGGCCTCCTTGACTTTTTTTGAGGTTTTTAGGGATTTTACAAAACTTTGATAGCCCTTAGAGGGCACTTCAAATTGAGTGAGAGAGCTGGCTCAAGAATTGGGGCGTCGTCGGACCAAGATGGATTTTTCCTGAAAATTTCAGATCTTTTGCTCCAGCCGTTTGGGAGATATCGTGCGTACGGCGTACGGACGGAAAATTTTTATTGCAGATTCGGATTCTACACCCTTTGAAACGTAATCCATGAAATTTTCAGGGGGGGGGGGGGGTTAGAATTTTTTTTCCAGAGCGATTACAATGGTTTATTATTGAATAATAAACCAAAATAAGTCGTCTGTCATTTTTTTAATATGACCTTATGAGTGATTATTTTCGGCGGACTGTGAGGTATGGAATAAAAATTGTATTGATGAAACGTGTCGGAAGATGATGAACTTTCTCAAGGAAGGATATGCAGGTCGAATGCATAAAACTTCTGTTCAAACAAGGAAATTTTATATGTAGGTACAATTGTGTTGGGTAGAGTATAAATTCCTCAAAATCGATCTTCTATGGTAGTTTTATAGATTTTGCGTGAGCCCTTCTCCTATTTTGTTGCCATAACCCGGGGAACAACAGGTAAACCAGCAAGGTTACAAGTTACTGCTGTGAAATTCATTTGAGGCCAGTGTGATCTAACATAATGAATCTGTATAATGAGTTTAACAGTCCCCCTCCTGACAGAAAATTCAAAATTCCCAATGTTTGTTGCAAAACTAGACCAAATTAAAGCTTTTTTTCCCCCCCCCCCCCCCCAAAAGTCAAAAGGTGAAAATAGTGAATAAATAACAATTTATAATTATAACCCTCCTCCATTCACGCCGTCATAATAAATATTGAATATGATGGAATGTAGATAAATACTATCCAAAACCTCAACTGATCAACAGAATGACATGAATCGGTGAAGAATTCTCGCTTGAAAGATTAAAAGACTTGCTTCAGAAGGACGTCTTAAAAAGGCAGAGAAGAATCGTTCACGGCCGCATAGACTATAATTTGAAACTCGGTATTTGAGAAACTAAACTCAGTCAAGTCTCCTATCGTTTTATTGCGTTTAAAACGAGAAATCGTGTCTGCTACGGGATTACCAATCCATTGAAATACGCATCTCGAACGGTAGAGACTATTCAGAGAATCCGCAGCATGTTGAACAAATTGGTTAGCTGTTTCTTTTACTAAAGCCAGTACGGAGCGAGCGATTTCCAGATTGGAAAAAAAGGGAAAGAAATAGGTCACTCAACTGAATGTACAATTCAAAACTTGTTAGAAACTACAATTACCTATTCAGTGTGGAGCCCGAAAATTCGGGTTCTCCTGAATTCAAAGAGGGATTGTTTGAGTTTAAACACATCAAAGCTGACTGGACTCAAAGAAGAATGTGATTTAAATACCGACCGCTTACCCTCGAGGCATCCACGAGTTTAGTCATTGTCAAACCCCACACTAAACGATACCCCTACGATTTTCAACAACTGTGTAAATTGTAGGTATTCACCGTTGTGCACGTTGTTCAATAAATCCAGGCAAATTCAGCATTATTGGGAACTCATCAATTACACCGCTTGATAAAATCCATTTGGTTCTCTCATCTTCAACATTTATGTGTTTAATTTAGATAGATAGATAGATAACGTCTATTTGTATTGATCAAATGATCGTTACGAGAGTTCAGAGTAATTACGCGTTTAAAGCGAAAGTAACGAAATTTTAAATTGATTGATTTAAAAAACACATTACATCGTCTAATTAACTTAAATACCTAATTTCTTCAATTTTTGAAACTACTAGATGAAAAAGGATAAATGGGAAAACCGAATAGACACACTTAATCAATGATATGACACTTCATAACTATTATTTGATTATGAAATAATAAACTAAATATAAAAGTAACACAACCCATGCACAAAATTCGCGAATTGTCTTTTTCACCCCCTCTATTCGTTAGCAGAAAAAGCTCGGAGCATTAATGATTTGCTGACAGTTGTAGACTGCCATCATTCATTGCGGAAATCCAATCAAGAGCAGAGGAGTGACTCTAAGTTTTCCAGGTTTAAACAGCTCAAGGGCACGTTCACATTGATGTATGGGGCAATATGGAAACTTCGGTAAGCATTGTATAGCGGGCAGATAAACATGAAATGTGTAATGTCCTCCGTGATGTTCTTTTGTTACTATAGCTCGAATAAAGTTAAATCTCCAGGAATCAATTCAGAATGTTTCTTAACGGATAACTCCAAAGAAAATTTTAATTGAAATTCCAACAGCTTAATTTATACGTAAAGTAGCCAATTCAAAAACTTTTTTGAGCAAATAAGAAAAACGTCTGCCAAGTGGGTGTGGCACATAGCTTCCTCGTATCCATAACATGACTGTATAGATCATTGAAAATTATTATTGACTAAAGAACTTCGTTCAATTAGGCGAAGTAAATATTGAATTAGGGTAAATTTATTGTTATGCAGGAGCATAACTTGAGAAAATAAAGGTAGGCATGTTCAACTATTGAACAAACTATAAAATATACCTAATAATAAAAATTGACATTGAAGCTGAATGGATAGATGACTGAAGTGATAAATAATTATTATGACATTTCTAAAATGCTTGTGGCAAGGATTTCACGTTTGCGCATACGCAGAGGCTACTATTGATCCGGGGGTCATGAAACTCATAGGGGACCATCTACATATCAAACCGAACAATCCCTGAAAATGTCATCGAAATTGGTCAAGAAATCCCGGAGTTATGCGCGTAACAAGGATTTCACGTTTGCGCATGCGCAGAGGCTACTATTGATCCGGGGGTCATGAAACCTATAGGGGACCATCTACACCCCAACCCGCACAATCCCTGAAAATTTCATCAAAATCGGACTATAACTTCGTGTAGTTCTGCCCGTAACAAGGATTTGGTGACAGACAGACACACAGACAGACACGGAACCAAAATTGTTCAGAAAGGTCCAAAACGCAAAATGCGAGTGGAATTTTTGATTTTGGAGACAAAAAAATGTTCACATTCCGGAAGTGAAAACAATGCTTCCGCTACCTAGGTAGACTCGGAAGCAATTAAATCCTTATTCTATTTTACTTCTACCTTTACGAAAAATCTCCACAAGGTATGCACTAAGAATATATGATATGATCAAGCACAAAACTATTTAATCCTCTATGGTCTTGTCAAAAAATGATATTTGGAAAATGCGGACTCATGTAATAATTCCCTTTAAATCAGATTTGGCTGCCGGCACACGGATGTCAGAGAAAACGAGCTGAGATTGGTCAGTTAGAGTAACAGAGGATAAGAGGGAGTATAATGTTTAATTTACGAATCATTATTAATTTACGTTTGCTCGATGATTATGAAATCGTATTTAACAATCCGTTTATTGTAAGTGGGTGCGACGGTAAGGCGGTGTTTCCAGAGAGAGATGAATAAATTATACGAATCGAGTGGCGGGGTTCATTAATTTTTCCTGGTGAAACGCACCGCATGTGGGTATCAAACACCGGCGGAACCATCGCGTTGATTCATTTATTCTGACCAGAAGAGACAGTGAAGTTCAAATCGTGAAATAAATTCTGGCGACAGCACAAGCGAAAAGTAGGCGGATGGTTGAATAAAATTAACAATAGCAAAAAGTTATAAGTGTAGAAGCTACACTAAATGACGATTCGTACATGTAACATGTCAAAAAGCTGTAACTAGATAATATATAACGCCAATAAAATCGCATTTTATAGTACCTAATGACTAGTGACCCGATGGGGTCTTTAAATAAACTAAAAGCTTGGGGAAAAGGACTAATCGTCCAGTTCTGAAAGCTAATTTTGACACTGAATGACCCAAAATTAAAATTTGGGAGCTAAGTAACTAGAAATATTTCCTCCCTCTGAAATGCTTCCACGATGGAAATTTAAACAATGTCGCAAAGTGGTGTATTATTGTTTAAACAGGGACAAAATGTTATAACAGGTCGAGAAATAAAACCTAAAAGATACATTAACAGTAAATTGGAGTTTTCAAAATTTAGGTTGTAAATTAGGTGCCTTACTAAGGTAGTACTGGAGCAAATTTGCTATTGAAACACTGATAAATTTAGAGAGATTATTGACGGTGAACGTTACTCTGTTTCTTGAGTTCATCGTATCCACAGAAAACGTGATCTCTATCGCTACACGAGAATAGTATGATCTTCAATATAGTAAGAACAAAGACATGAGTATGAACAGCGCAAGTCCACGGAGGATAGATAGATAGTTAGTTAGTTTATTTACATCATTTTACACGTTACATTCTTCATTTGAATAATAATTGATGACCGAGCTGGATAGTGTAACACTGTGGCCCAGCCCGGAGTTGGTTCTTACATCTAATTTTTATAAAGTACGTTCCTATAACACTATATTTACACCACATTAATTGTTAAAGTTTAGATTTAACTTCCATAAAATGATGTACTTACTATACACACCATTTATATACCTGCTATTTTATTTATTCATTAATTTTAGTTCATAAAGTACTCATACGGGTTATCTCTTATTAGTTTATAGGTTTCTTTTTTGAATAGATGCCGACTGTTTATCTTCGTGAGATTTCTAATTTTTTCAAAATCTTTATTAACTATTTGCATGCCTCTGTATTTTGTCGTCATTTGAGCAAATGTATTTTTTACTCTCGGCAACTTGAGTCTGTAAGATTTTGATTGCCGCTGTCTCACATCAGCAAAATATATATTTTTGTGTTTACGGATTAGTTTTAGCATATTTAATGTGTACAATTGGTGGACGGTTAACAGATTCAAATCATGAAATAATGTATCACTGGGATGGCGCCTGGGCTTATTGAACAATACCCTTAGGGTCATTTTTTGGATCTTAAAAATGTTGTCAATTAGGTACTTGAAAGTGTTCCCCCATATTACAATTGCATATTGTAAGATTGACTCAAACAGCGCCTGATAAATATTGATCTTCAGCTAATCTGGTAGAAATTTCATACTATAGAGGGTATGGGCACATTTCCTTAGCTTTTGACACAGATTTTGAATGTGGTGGGTCCATTTCATTTGAGAATCGAAAGTCACTCCTAAATAAATTAAGCTATTCACTTTTTTGATTTTTGAACAGTCACACGGTAAGTCATTGCAGCTATGTAATGTCAAGGGGTCACTCGATGTTGATTGTGGGTCTGTTTTTCTTGCTTTGTCCATGAAAACCGATTTCGTAGTATTGATTGTAAGCTTCTTGGTGTTCATCCATTGTCCTATCGCCCTCAGATCTTTCTCGGCATTTTGATGGACCTCCTGCCATGTTTGCCCGGAGATTACTAGGGCAACATCATCAGCAAACATGTAAATTTTCCCGGAATATTTTCGTGAGCAAGTTCATTGACATATAGGGAAAAATAATCTTCCCAATTGAAGTGCCTTGAGAACAGCCATATTCGCGGATTAAGGCAGTTTCGCTTTTCGCTTTGCCAATGTGGACCGCTTGTTCTCTGTCACTATTATATGATTTGGAGGAGCTACATGGGTCTAAAATTTTTCCTTCCACCGGAATGATCCAGATAAGGAATATTGTTGCCGAGAAGGGAAGGGTAAGAGGCTTTTATTCGAGTGGAAATTGGAGGGAAGGTTTTTATTCGCCGAAAACCACTCGACACCTAAAAGAGGATAAAAGCTGTGGCAGATAGTTGTGCCGCGGGTTCGGATATAAACGCAACCCCGCGGGCCTGCGAGCGAACACCGGGGAGGCTCGAGGATCGATACAAAACGAGTTACGTGGCCGCTCCAGGAGCAACAAACAAGTTAGCGGCGACGAGGGGGTCCCTTTCGCACGTCGGAAGAACCTGCAGTTTCGTCCTTAAAACTCAATAGGGCTGTTGGCTCTGGGAAACCACTTTGACGAACGATGTTCTACCCAATCAGCTGTTCTGCCACTTAACGGAAACCTTTGATTTACTTCTCACGTGGGACGTAGCAAAGTCGGAGATGAACAGAGTTTCAGTCACCAACTCCTAACTACATAACTAAATTGCTCAGAAAGTGGTTACCACACTCATAAAATTTGGAATCAAAAGTTAATATGAGCTACTATATTTTGGTTAGAATGAATTCATTTCGAGAATTGACTATATTGATAATTATTCGTAAGTAATTGAATAACTTAAGCAACACACCGTTCGGTGATTTGTTTGTGAGAATAATCAAGAGTTTAGTTACGAGCTTGACTTGAGTACTTTTCCTATAATATTCAATATACCACGGCAAATTAATATTTATATGGTGGCAGCGTTGTTATTGTATTATCTCATTTCCTTTCAAAATCTACAAATCAAGTCTCTCCATGATTGTAGCTTCAAGGTACTCAGTGCCTATTTAGAGTGTCTACGACTTCTGCATTGTTTGGTATAAATTTGGAGAGAAAATTATACTTCAGTCTAGATCTAAAAGTCCCTTCTCAAGGAGATTGCCGACCATACTGAAGCCTGCTTTCGTACCGTGGAACTCCGCTATGCAACGGTTTGAGTCCTTCAGAACTGTTGATGGGTAGAAAGTTAAGGGGCAGGCTTTCACAAATGCCAAAGGTCTTGGAATATCCAGACGTCCAGATGACACTGGTGTTAGAGTTAGCGAAAATAATTATAGGCAAAAATACAAGGAACATTATGACAGGTCATGTACCACAGAAGAAATCTCCTCGTGAATCACATCAGTTTGGATCACTGTATTCGACGTCATGAACGAGTAGTGAATGAGAGTTGAACTAAAGGTTTTCCGTCTCACCATTTAGGCGGAAAAACGCTGTAAATTATTCATTGGGGTTATTATTATTGCTTGGAGCATAACTTGAGAAAATAAAGGTAGGCATGTTCAACTATTGAACAAACTATAAAATTGACAGTTGACAAATTTACGCTGAGTGGATTGATGAATAAAGTGATAAATTGACATTATAGCATTTCGAAAAATAAAATATATGCATCGTTCAATGATGGTTCAATATGGTTCGATTCAAGCTCGAGGCTAAAACTTTATTTTCTCTTTATTACTCACGAGGACTATCTTTACATCAGTCCGAACAATCCCTGAAAATTTCATCGAAATCAGTCATGAACTCCCGGAGTTATGCGCGTAACAAGAATTTCACGTTTGCGCATGCGCAGAGGCTACTATTGATCCGAGAGTCATGAAACTCATAGGGGACCATCTACACATCACTCTTGGTATACTCGGAAGCAATACAAGGAACATTATGACAGGTCATATACCACAAGGGAAGAATTCACACTCCACTGACTCACTGTCAGTTTGGATCACTGATATTCGACGTCATGAGCGAGTAGTGAAGTGAGAGTTGAACCTAGGTTTTCCATCTCCACCACCATTTCCACGGAAAAAAGGAACCGTAAGTTGAAATAGATTTCATCTCAACCGGCTCCTTACATAAAAGATTGGAGGAAAAGCTGCTTCAGTAATCAGCAAGGAAAGTTGTAGAATCAGAATGTTCATTTCGAGAACAGACTCTATTGATAATAAATATTGCATTGCAATTATTGCTAAATAACTTAGCGAAACCCCGTCGGGTGAATTCTTCTTCAGGATAATGAAAAGTTTAGTTTTGTGCTTGACTCGCGTGCTCTCTCCATATTATAGAGCAGAAGTTTTCGAACATATTCTTCCGCGAACAACGTCATTAACTTCTGTTTATTTTAGACTCGCGTACCAAATTGTAAAATTACTTAGTCTCTCAAATTTTTGTACAAATTATGTATGTAATTCCATTATTGTTGACAATAAAAGAATATTTGAATTGTAAACTAACGTCATTGTTAGTGACGTTTCGTAGAAAATAAAGGTATTGTGATGGCTGTGCTTTGCAGTTTGTAAATTGCACGAATCGAAAAATAATGTGCTCGGAAAATCATTTAAATGGCTAGAAATCGTAAAACCTATATATGTTCATGAGTAACTCACTTTTGCAATTTGTGCAGAAAAATTCGTGAATAGCGGAATCGAGGGTTAATCCTCGGAAAGTTCGATCAACCAATTTTCTTTATACTCTTAATATTATACTCAACTATTTTTTAATAAAAATAGACTTGTTATGGGGCACAAACAATTTCTTCTCGACTTTTAAGACCTAAACAATGAATCAACATGCATAGAAGTTGAATAAAAATGTATCGCGGTGTTTGAGCTCGCGCTTGAGAAAATAGAGCTCCATGGAAAATGTAGTGCTCTTTCCAACGGTGTAATCAGATTTCAATTTGCATGAAAAATAAGGGAGCGATTGCCATTTTAGTGAGACGAAGTGGAACAAAGCATGAAATCTCAAAAACAAAATACTAGAAAAAATGATTTCCAAGACACATTTTAGCTAATTAAGAGTAACATCGAGGCTTGAAGTTTGGGTGTTACTTCATCGGACACCCTGTCCGTGCTCATGGATGTGCACATCACATAGAAGTTGTCACTCTGTATGCTGCATTTACGCCTAATGAAGTTTTACGTTTCGATATCATGAACTTTTCCACAAGTTATTCAATGTTGCCTTCTAACATGCTTGTAACCAACCATATCTGCTCAGTCGAATGCCTTGCGGATTCCCCAAAACCGTAGCAAAGCTCTAAGCGTGTTTTCCTTTGCCGTTTCTGAACCAAGGGCCCGGAACGCCCTCCCTGTTTCTGTTTGATGTCTGCCCTTTCTACGTCGGTTTGTGGCGACTTGTTCAACAAATCCAGATTCAGATTGATTTCGTTGCACTTCCTTTCCCAAACACGTCCCTTCCCCAAATTTTAGGGAGGAACTTCCCTTGTTGTTAATGATTGTATCAATGAAAAAAAGTTACATCTTATTACTTACATTGCAAGTGGATACTGTTTTACATGTTAATCCTCTACACTTCGTTTAGGTCTCCACGCAATTCATGTGTGATTATATTTCTCTTACACCCCGATGAAACCCCAAGTAAAAAATGAAACTAAAATTTGTTTAAAACCGTGAAAAATTGGGTCGTTGTCGTAGCAGGAGGATTGCGTTATTTTAAAAAAGAAAAATCAACGTTGTAGGTATCATCAAAGTAGCCACGCCAAAATGGGAAAATGATTCATTTGAAGAATATGCTTTGAGCCAAGAATGAAAGAACGAAATCTTGACGCTTCCTCTTCGATGTTCAACAATATTCTAAGATTGCGAGCACAGTAGTAATTGGTTGTGTAAGTCGATTCGTTGCAATTGAATAATATCAAAGAAATTTCACATCGAAGAGTTTCCCGATGAATGGGGAGCAAAGTTTTTAATAACTTACGGCGTTCCCCCTTCGAATAAAATGGTTAATATCATCATAACAAGGCAGCTAATCTCGAAAAGAACTCGCTGATGTTGGCAAAAGAGAATAAATGAGTTTTAAAGGGGATCGGCCTTGAGCTTGTGTAACTTGGCAAGTTATTCACGTTAGCGACCTTGACCGGTCTGGGAGCTGCGGCGAGGCGGTGTGATAGGGAGCGGTGAGGGGGGGAGTCATCTTCGCTCCGCAATCTCCCGAGGCCTCGACTCTCGATCCCGCAGGGGGTTTTCCATCGAACTTCGAGAAGTCCCGCAATTTCCGACCCAAGGAAGCGATATATATATAAACACATATATATACATACACCTACACGTGTACTTTTTCCCCCATACAGATGAAACTCGGTAAATTCCAACGTATAGGAAGTAGTGAACCCTCCCGCAAGACCAACATAAATTATATTACTAAGAGGGCGGTGTTAAAGTGACCACGGTGTACCCTGAACATATCTGCGACGTTCATTTCGAATCGCACAATTCTCAAAACACCTATATTTCAAGTCGGCGATATTAAAACGACCGTCTACATCGTGCGCTACTGTAAATTATAAACTATGACACACAGCCGAACTGATCCCGTAAGTCCAACGTTTCGCAAAACGTCTTTCACTCAATAGAGGGGCATATTGGTTGAATCACGGACTAAAATCCGCGGACAAAAAATCCTCGCGTTTAGCCCACCCCGGAAAGAAAATGACAGAAATATCCTATCGTCTAGTTTGCTGGTCTGGATGCTCGCATCTCAAAAACAAAAAAATATCCTATATCAATCCTTTTAGTAAAGTATAGATCAGTTGGAAAAATAGATGCGTTACCTATATAGTTTGCTGGTCTGGATGCTCGCTACGCTCGCATCTCAAAAACAAAAAAATATCCTATATCAATCCTTTTATTAAAGTATAGATCAGTTGGAAAAATAGTTGCGTTACCTATTCTGTGATTAAGCCCTAGTTTTCCCGAAGTTGGGGATTTTTTGTCCGCCCTAGGGGATTTTTTGTCCGATTACCACATTGGTTAGTTGCCTCATTCGCAATCACATGTTTTCCTTTTAAACAAATTTGAGTACGAAACGAGTCAAGTATCATAAATTACAATTTATTTGGATAGTTATCCACTCGAAACCTGGAAAACAACGTTCAACCAGGTAGGTATATCCAACATCTACTATTTTAATGTCCAAAAGTTACCAAAATATTATCAAAAGGATCTTAAAACAAAAAATTATATAAAGAACCGTCAAAAATAAAAATCATTTGGTCATTCATATTTGATCAAACATATTTTCAATATCAAACAACATGTGTACCTACTTATACGTTAAACACCAGTTCCAGGCAAAAGATCCAAGTAAAACGTACATATTTAATTAAAAATGTGTATTATTTAGTTTTTCTATATTTGATTTCGGAAACTTAAAATTTTCTTTATTTGATTGCTTCACTCATCCAGGACAGGAAGGTTGAAAATTGATGCAAATCGTATCTTTGTGTTATTCAGTGCCTCGCGAGGGGGTCTCTACCCCTTGGCCCCTTCCATTTAAGACTCTTTCGGTAAATCTTACTAGACAAAAGGTTTCATCATTAAGTCATCGTCCCACTATTTAGAAGAATTGCATAGACAGTATTGAAGAATTTCTTTTCTTTTTTAACATATGTTCCAAAGGGAAGTGAATCATTCTGAAATGCAAGATCCAAATAGAGTTTCACAACGGAATTTGCATGTTCAGGCGAATTCACCGCTGTAATGCTTCTTGCTTATAATTGTTTAGGACGGTTCGTACCTGTCTAGTCACCCAATTCAAATGTCGGGTATTTTCATAATAACACAAAACGGGACAGTTGACCTCTATGGTTCTACAGCCAGATCATTTAAATGATTAATATCACACATTTAAGTACCGAAGATGAAAAATTGCCTACAAAAATGGGATTCTAGCTCAGAGGAGGGGAGCTAGTACAGAGATGAAAGCTACGGTTGGGGGGGGGGGGGGGGGGCTAACAAGGGTTTACGTGTTCATAAACGGTACTTACTAAGCCTAAACAACTCCCTGGAAAAATCTGTAGTTTCAACCAGAGCACCAGAGAGGCTAGTGCTTACCAAGGTGGCAGGTACACGAATGAACGCCTCAGGCGGACGGAAAAGTGGTGATGCCGGGATAACAAAGGGCGGAAGGAGCCCACCCGAAGGTTAGATGAAGGAGTGTTGAGCGGGGGGGGGGGGGGGGCGGAACTGTCGGGTCGGTCGCTAAGATCTGGATTGTACTCCTGTTAATCATTTAAATGATAATAAACATGTAAAAACAAAACCCTAGAATGGATCAAACCGCCATAATTTGTATCCGTTTGAAAATAAAAACGACAGCCGTAGGAATTAAACCCCTGCATTGCAATGTGGCTGAACTATTGTCAAATCAGACTCAATATCCGCAGATTTATATATGAAGCATGAACAGACTTCAAAATTGAAACAATAATCAACCCGTTGGTGTATTTTGAAGTGATGAACATTTCCATAACACATTTCATTTTTCAATTGTTCAACCCCATCGTTATTTTGTAGAATCAGATGGAAAGTAAACTCAAAGGCAGCAGTGAAAAGAGCATTTCGGAGGAGAATTACTCAATCCGTCCACGAGAAAGTTCCAAAACGGACTACCCAGTTGAGAGCCGCGTTTCGCAAGGTTTTATTTGCGACACAGAACAGCAATCACGTCCAGCGTCTTGAGAGTTGAATAACCCCGGCGTTTAGTTACCTGGTTAGTTTTGTTGTAACAATAGGTGACAGCTACACACTCGGCACGTTTACCATTTAGTTCTCACTAAACGTCTATTCGATCTTTAACTCAGCCACAACATAAGTTGAAATACATTTTTCTACAAAGGAGATTTATTGATAGGTACCATTAAATTCCGAATGAATTGGATTCATAACTCGGAATAAACCATCCTCGCCGTTAGTATTTCGTTTCTCAAGTTGAAGGATATTGTAATAATAGTTATGAGGATAACTAGCTGATACGGTGAGCTTTTGAGCCCTAAATAAAAAACGTCAGACAAGTGGGTGTGGCACATAGCTTCCTCGTATAGATCATTGAAAACTATTATTGACTAAAGAACTTCGTTCAATTAGGCGAAGTAAATATTGAATTAGGGTAAGTTTATTGTTATGCAGGAGCATAACTTGAGAAGATAAAGGTAGGCATGTTCAACTATTGAACAAACTATAAAATATACCTAATTATATAAATTGACATTGACGCTGAATGGATAAATGACTGAAGTGATAAATAATTATTATGACATTTCTAAAAATAAAATATAAGCATCGTCCAATGACGGATCAATATGGTTCGATCCAAGCTCGAGGCTAAAACTTTATTTTCTCTTTATTACTCACGAGGGCCATCTTTACATCAGTCCGAACAATCCCTGAAAATTTCATCGAAATCGGTCGAGAACTCCCGGAGTTATGTGCGTAACAAGGATTTCACGTTTGCGCATGCGCAGAGGCTACTATTGATCCGGGGGTCATGAAACCTTTAGGGGACCATCTACACCCCAACCCGCACAATCCCTGAAAATTTCATCAAAATCGGACTATAACTTCGTGTAGTTTTGCCCGTAACAAGGATTTGCTGACAGACAGACACACACACACAGATAGACAGACACAGAACCAAAATTGTTCAGAAAGGTCTAAAACGCAAAATGCGAGTGGAATTTTTGATTTTGGAGACAAAAAAATTTTCACTTCCGAAAGTGAAAACAATGCTTCCGCTACCTTGGTAGACTCGGGAGCTATAGAATTGGAATGAAAATTATTATACTAAGCTCTTGCGTTTAACTCAGTTCTGCTAATTTAGTCATAGTTTCAGACTCAAAAAATATCGTAGTTCTGTTAAGAAAACAAACATAATTTAAACTCTATAAAAATTGAAAATATAAAATGAAACGAGTTGACAAGAATAAAATCAACCACCAACTTCACAAATTGACGAGAAAATTATCACATATTTTGTAAAGTAAGTACCACAAACTTTCTTCATCTTTGGTCGGGGAACATTCAGGGCAAATCAAAACTTTATGTTCCCCACACATTGATCCATCACAATAAGTACAATATGAGTTCCCTTTTCTTTCGCTGACGCAAAAGTCGCATGGTCTCCTTTTTTGTCGTACCATCGTTGGATGCTGCAAGTCTCTCATCATCCCTCTTAGATTCCTCGGATGACGTTCGTTAGCGAATCGTTTCTCCATCCACGGCTTAGCCAATGCATAGGCTAAATTTTTGAGAATCGTCGAGCGGATCGTGTTTGGATATGACTCGTTGTTGACATTCCACTTGTACAGGACATTCGAATCTACTATGGTTGGGTCGAATCCGACCAAAGGGGGGATAGGCGAAGAATGGTACGTACCTCATCGGTGTGAACGAGCCAACAGCTTCCCATCAACTGGGTAGGAGGTGCCCTTGAACGACAGCTTAAAGCAGACACTATGTTGATCTTGACAGGAAAAACAAATTTCACTTGGGTCGGATCTGACGGACCGTAGTAGAGGAAGGTTTAATGTTTTCCGTTGCCACCAGGTGCATTCAAAAAACAGGATCCGCCTTTTTTTATCGGAAAAAGTTATTTGATTTGATTGTACGTACAATTTTATTTTGCTGAGGATTCAGTTTCACAATATTTGAAATCACTAATACGCCCTGTTCCGGCAACATCGGTCATGATGAACACCGATTTCGTATACACTTCTTAAAACCCATCTACAGTTTGTCCCAAACATTCTCACATAATTTGGTGGCTTAAACACTTAGTTAGTAGTTTAATCGATCCCTGGGAGGAAACAAATGTTAACACCGCATATAATACTTGAATCATAGTATTGTTATGAGTAATATGTACTACAACATATTACAGACAATATCGATTATAATAAAAAATAAAACTTGAAGGGTATAATATCTGAAGGAGCAATTATATGAGTAAAAATGATGGAGATTATTCTTGAGGTAACAGTTTTATCTAAGTTTTGTTGCGGGCGAGAGAAAGTTGGGGATGAAGTTGACATTGCGTGCACCCCTTGGGGAGGTCAGCAACCAGTACAATAATAACTGTTTCCTTGAATCCCGCTTGGAGGGTCACTGGCGGTAGGATTCATGAATATATTTATCCAGCCCCCAGCTGTTTTTCCACCCTTCTTGCTGGTGAATTCTTTAATGTGTCATCGTCGAGTTCAGCGGCAAACACGGTTTCCCGGGAATATCGCGAGAATGATTCGTGTTTTAACCAAACAGGGGCGCTTGAGGTCATTAATGCGAGACTACGTTTTTTCCAAGTCGTCTAATTAGGGGGGAGGGGGGCAGAAGGGGAGCATTGCTAAAGTATTACCAACGAGAGCCATCAGTGTAGTTGGGTGAACTAGGTCGCCGTTGGGGTCAGTTACAGCCTGTTAGTACAAGTTCATTGAGAACTCCTCGTGACAAGGCCAACTAGACGACATTTCACCTTCCCGTCCACATTAAAGATAGAATATACCTTGGAGGACCGTAAATGTTCGAGCTAAAAAGAGAACACCGACCTCCTGCGGAAAATCTTGGAGCATTTTATGTAACATTCTGGATGTATTCGTACTCCCTGTACCCCTCGTCCAAAATACCTATTTGGATTGATCAGTTGATCATATTTGTGTGCCTCCTGAAATTCAATAATCGCTCTATCACTCGTGAAACATGCACACTCCAAAGATCACTATAAATTCAAATCATGAACGCAAGCCAATTGAATAATAAACCCCAGTTCACTCCAGTATCCACATTACTACATCACTACGTTACTAGGTTACTGATATCAACACAAAAACAATAATAAACCAAAATAACGCGAATGTTGGCACCATAAATCGGGCCATATATCGGGAATGGTTTAACCTACGGATCTGGGGAGGGGCTCATTCGATTCCTCATGGAAAGTTCTTCAAAAAAAGTCCAAATTTAGGCCGCCTTGACTTTTTTTGAGGTTTGTAGGATTTTACAAAACATTAACAACCCATAGAGGGCACTTTAAATTAAGTGAGAGAGCTGGCTCAAGAATCGGGGCGTCGCCGGACCAACATGGATTTTTCCTGAAAATTGCAGATCTTTTGCTCCATCCGTTTGGGAGAAATCGTGCGTACGGCGGACGGATGGAAAAATTTTCATTGCAGATTCGGATGCTACACCCTTTGAAACGTAAACCATGAAATTTTCAGGGGGGTTAAATTTTTTTTTCAAGAGCGATTACAATGGTTTATTATTGAATAATAAACCAAAAATAGAGTAATAGTGTTTGGAAAATGAAGTGGATACCCACCATCCCTACAACCAATATCGTGTTAACAAGCAGATCTTGGTATTGTAATCGCTGATCTATACCCACCAATAAACCCATTAATTTAATAGTTGATTCGGATGACATTCTACAACCCTGCAAAAGTATTTGCACCCGGATCTACAGCCGCTGCGTATGCGCAAACGAGAAATCTTTAAGTGGACAATTTAAGGAACTCATCGCAACAAACGCCAAACACAACCACAAGTTTTGACACCACAGCTGTACGCAATGAAATTCAACAAGGTAAAATTAGTTTATTTTGGGTTTAATACCAGAATAATATTTGGGAAATATTCGACTAACATAAATCGGAACTTTAGGTGTTCTCTGAATTTGAACTCCAATAAATAAATGAAGATCGTAAATGAGAAATTTAAAATGAGGTTTTGTAACAGCACATTTCCAAGAAAAACTGTTTTAATAATCGTACGTTTGCAGTCATCAAAGTAAAGTAGTAAAGAGCATGAAAGAAACGTGAATCAACATTTCTGATACAGTTGCTTTGACATCGTTATGAATTGTACGAACTGCTTCAATGATGGAATTATCAATATTTCAAGTTTGTAAGCTCGAAAATGTATTCAGAATTATAACAAATTAATGTAAAAGTGAACTACTCTCATTTTAAAACCGCTACGATCTCAAATACCACGAAAAATAACGGATCGAGGAAGCCGGCGCTCAATCGATGCTTTTATAGAAATTCGCTCGATTGTGATTGCCTCATTTGATGTCAGAATCGAATGGAAACGCTTCCAAAAACAACTGTGAGACTTATTCAAGAGACTATAAAACGGGAAGAGGTTTGTGGATAAAGTTTTAGAATTTAATTAGTTACGGCGGCGCCTAAGTGGGTATAGGTAGGTGTAGAAAAAGCTGGCAGAGTTAGATGATATAAAATGCTGAATTAATCATAGCCTCAAAGTTGTATTTGTGAAAGGAGGAATTTTTTTCTGATAGAGAGAAAACCATTAAAAATAATAGGGCACTTTCCCTTTGATCTTTTGTGCGTATCCTCATGCACCGTCTCGCTTCCACGGAGTATTCTTCTAAAGAGTCGTAATTTACCGTTTAAAATCTCTTCCCGTCAAATTTGTTTGTTTTTCGTAATTTCCACGGCGTTAACGGGTTGTTGAAACCACAGGCAGAGGTTGTGTGCGTTTTTTTCTTGCCAGTGGCACATTAGGTTTGTAGCATGATCAAATACACGATTATTTGGTAGTATCTACAAGGTTGGCGGTGATGATAGAAAAAACTAAAGAATATAAAGTAGCAAGCTACCATTGACATATATTCTTCCGAACAGCATACGACAACATAAGGGTGGTCGAACGTACTACTTGGGAGGTACAGAAGGGCCTGTAAATTAAACCTTTCAATTAACCAGAGGACTCAGACAAAAGATGCAATGGTTTAAAACCTGTTCTACAACGTCTTCGAACGAGAGACCAAGGATCCTGGATCCTGGATTGGACGACCTTGCACAACCGTGACGTCTACATTCTCGCCCAGGCGGACGATATTGATTTGATTGGCATTTGATTGTGAACCACGAAAAACGGGAGTTGCGGTGTAGGTAAGGAAAACTGCGTGTATGATGAATGAAGGATCCACAACCTATACAGTTCTTCACAGTGTCTGTGCATACAGAGTGTGGAATCCTTTTCGTACTTAGGGTCTGCTGTAATATCCACCAATGAAATCATTTCCAAATGAATTGTAGACTACATCCATGGAGTGTGGATGGATGGTCGGATTAGAAGCTATTTTGGGTTGGTGGGACACTTCAAATTCCGAAATGTGGCACTAAACTCCACTTTTAGAGACGTCGGTAGCCCAGTACAATTTTGATTGTAAAATCCATGTCAACTAAATACCATAAAACTAGTATACGTAGGTGTAAATCTATTCAATCAAATGATTGGAAGTTCCCAGTAAGTTCCATATTACTTAGCTACATTCATCCTACCAAACAACCATGTATTACACACGCTGTTTATAATTATTCATTTATCAACGGGCTAGCCATGTACAATATGAAGTAGCAATTTAACAACTGTAAATGAAGGTCCTGAAATTTTACTATTCTTTAGGGAGACAAATTCGGTCCGTAGTTTCTTTAAAACTGTTTATTCGTTGGAGCTTTCTACAATCTTCCAATTGTCATCGTCAGCAATATATCAACAGCAACCAGATGGTCCAGTTGATCACAAACCTGTGTTTGGTTTAAACAGTTTTAAAGAAACTACGGACCAAATTTGTCTCCCTAAAGACTAGTATAACTAAAGGAAGGTCCTCATCAAAGAAGTTTGAGTCCTGAAATTACTTTAAAAATAAAAAAATAAAAAAAAAAATAAGAAAATTGAAAAATCAAATTTTTGAATTACCCACGTTTATATGATTATTGTATTTATTTCTTCATTTATGGAGTTCTCACATCCACATTCAACACATTGAATATAGAATTAAACAAATCCTTCCACTCTAATCTTACGAAACACATCTCAATGGCTAGTTGATGGTTTCTTCCCATGCCTAACACCGCTGGACCTGTCAACGTATATCCTAGTATTTCTGTCTCTCCAGCAGACAAATCTCAGCATATAATAGTATATAATGGACAGAAATATGAACAAACATCAACAATTTTGTTTGCCTTACTTTGTCATTTGAAACATCTCAAGTTTCAAACATAAAAAGTCCACTAAGTTCTTGGAAATTTTGATTGGAATCACCTGAATAAGAGCAAGTAGTAAATTTTCAATGGTTTTGTTACATTTTGTATAGAGCAGAAAAATGCTTTTTTCGAACACCATTTAACTTTGTTGAGAATCTACGAGATAAGATCATGAGCACGGCGGTAGGAGTGACATCAAGTGGTAATTGAGAGAGACAAATGAGTATTTAACGTTTGCGCATGATCAAGGCAGTAATTAGATTAAACACAAAAATAAGTAACATCGAAATTTAAAAAAATATAAAGATAATATGTACATATATACGGCATATTACGTCGTAACTGATCAGAAATCTCTAAAACGTATGGGTGACTTGCGCAACACAGTCTGACCCAAGAAAAAAATAAAATAAAATACGCAGAGGAGGTAATGATTAAAAAGTTATCGCTTAAACTTGAAGTTGTATTTTATAGAATAGTTCAACAGTTAGTAACAAGTTAAAGCCTTTATTTTGAATTGAGGACTGCAGTAAAGTTTTAGCGTAGAGAAAATCCAATTTCAGCGTAGCATTAAGAACAGAGCTAGCGTGCTATTTACGACCATGGGTTAAGTGTGCCGCGACCCATTAGGATAATAAGTACTTACTGAGTTCATAGGTGACAAGGTCAGGAAGGATGTTTCAGGCTTACCTGTAACGAGAAAAAGAAGATATTGAACGCGAGGAAATTTCATAGTGTACAATTAAATCAACCAAAAGTAATTGAATCAATCAAGTACAATCAAAAGTACTTTGGAGCTTGATGAACCAAGGAATGAAAGGAGTAACACTCGCTTATTAGAATTTTCTATTTCTTATCTTATCTGATTTAATTTGATTGATTTTCGTTTATTATTCAATAATAAACCATTGTAATCGCTCTTGAAAAAAAAAAAAAAAAAAAAAAAAAAAAAAAAAAAAATTCTAACCCCCCTGAAAATTTCATGGTTTACGTTTCAAAGGGTGTAGAATCCGAATCTGCAAAAAAATTTTCCGTCCGTCCGTCGTCGTACATCGTACGCACGATTTCTCCCAAACGGCTGGAGCAAAAAATCTGAAATTTTCAGAAAAAATCAATATTGGTCCGACAACGCCCCAATTCTTTAGCCAGCAATCTCACTTAATTTAAAGTGCCCTTTAAGGATTGTCGAAGTTTTGTAAAATCCCTAAAAACCTCAAAAAAAGTCAAAGCGGCCTAAATTTGGACTCTATTTGAAGAACTTTCATGAGGAATCGAATGAGCCCTTCCCCCGTTTTAGGTCAAAACATTTATGTTTTTTGGTTTATTATTGTTTATGTTTTCATCGCAGTAACCTAGTGATGTAGTGATGTAGTAATGTGGATAATGGAGTGAACTCTTAAAAGGCTTTGTAGCCGATACACGGGTTGAAGCATTCTGATAACCATAAAAAACGCTGCAAATTCTTCCACTGGGGTATTGACATTGTATTCAATTGACTTGCGTTCATGATTTGAATTTATACTAAGCTTTGGAGTGTGCGTGTTTCACAGGTGATAGAGCGATTATTGAATTTCAGGAGGCACACAAATATGATCAACTGAACAATCCAAATAGGTATTTTGGTTAAGAACAGATTTACTTGCTCTATGCATATCTCCTGAGATTCAATAATCGCTCTATCACTTGTGAAACACGCACACTCCAAAGCTTAGTAGAATTCAAATCATGAACGCAAGCCAATTCAATAATAAACCCCAGTGAAAGAATTTTCAGCGTTTTTCAACTGTACATCACATATCAGATTGCACATCATATTCATGAAAACGACAGACAGAACGCTCAACTAGTTCAATACTATTGAAATAGACAGGATTTGATGCAAAGTCGCATAATATCCATTCTGGATCTAAAGCATAACTGAAGAACTGATCAATGGATTTACCATCCCTTTTAAAAAGCTGGAACTCGTAGGAAAACATAAAGCCCATCGAAGGTGAATATAAGTCCTGCCCAGTGAACCGGATGATGGACCTAATCGCTGAAAGGGTGAAAAGAGGCTGCGGGATCGGTGTTCTTCACGTACTCCCGCAAATTTTTTGTCTTGACACGTTAAGTCAGGCAGGTAGCGTTTTTTGCAGCTAACCATTCAGTGACGAATTCAAAAACGATATGTCAATCGACGGGACTACTTGTAGGGAAGCCCTTCTACCATTTTTAGGACGTCTCTTTGAAGCAAGGCTACATCAATACAAGGACTATTAAATTCCTATTGGAATTGACCCAGTGGGGAGCCAAACTAAACTAACTAAATACAATTCCATTTCAGAGTATCTTAAGAACAAGTACTACAAATCTCCCCGTATATACAGGGTTTTGGTGAAACATATGAAAAGATTGGGAAGGTGTTTCTAGACTTCAAAACCAACAAAAATGACATACGTCCGATTCTCAACCATAGTGACCTTTAAAATTTTCTGGTTGTGTGCTGAATTGAAAGAATTTGCAGCGTTTCATGGATATATTCAATGTTTACAAAGCCTTTTAGGAGCTCCAGTATCCACATTACTACATCACTACATCACTAGGTTACTGCTTCCAGAATTCTCCATCAATTCGTGCCATTCTTTTTTTAAATTCAATAGCATTAATTTGCATTGAGAAAGGGGAGATCGTTATTTTTATTCTATTTATTAATTATTATTATTATTATTATTATTTTCACCGCCAACTTTAGTTTAGTTGTACAAAGATGGAGCGACTAACATACAATCCCTTCAAGCTCTGTTCATACAGCTTCCTTCTTTCTTTTTGATTTTCGGTCTCGTTTTGAAACATATTTATTTTCAGAAATTACAAATTCAATTATAGAAGGGGAGGAGTTAAAAGCGATAATCGTAGATCACCATTTTTTCGATCCTAATTGCCTACTAAACCTCTCTTGTGCCTTAAACTTCTGAAATTTTTAATTTGCTGTCTGGGAAGAGGATGGAAGAGGTAATGGCTGATTCGTACAAGCTCTGCTTATCCCTACTTCATTATAATTCTTAGCCAATTTTCATGTTTTCTTGTTCTATCAAGAATTCGATCTTGTGTTTAAAAATATTCATGTGTTCAAAAGTTAAGTACATAAGCGTGATCATATAATCCTCCTCATCCCAATCATAGGGAGGTCCCTACATTGGATGTATAACTTACCGATATGTTTATAATCTGTTTTGGAAGTCGAGAGGATGATCCTAATTAATTAAAATTATTTAGATCGTTTTGTGAAGGTGTCAAAAATGATCAAGATTCAAGAATAGGTACGGTTAATGCATAATGTACGTGTAAAGAAGTAAGCGCTACTGTCAATAAGTTCTTAAATATCGTATTTTTTACATTTATTTAAATATCTTCTAAAGATCAATGACATTAGTTAGTTTTAATTTAATATTGCTTTTAATATTATACCTGTAACATTAGTTTTAATATTATTATAATATTTCTTAGTGGAAGATTAAATTGTACTGCCAATACAAAATGGATAGGTTCTTCTCCCTATACTGAATGCAACATTTCTACCTTCATTATGGTTTATACACGAATACGTAGGGAAGCTCAAGCATAGACTGGTGGTTAAAACCAGGATTGAATGTAAGCGCAGCTGACGGCATAATAACTCATAAATGTGGCCTCGCAAAAGCTGCTGTACGCTGTGTACAAATGAACCCGTAAGCCATCGTGCCGTGCCCGACCAAGATTGGACGGCCCACTGTGAAATAAACCGCTAGAGCGAGGAAGTTCATCACACGCGTCACGCATTCCCCCCAGAACAACGACCAGGATTGAACTTCCCCTCGGCCGCTGCCTGCAAAAGGGACCCTTGGAAATCAAATTGGAGGGAATAACCACCGCAGAAGTCACGATCGATAAGCCCGTCCAGCCTGATACTGAAACGAGGGCTATGAATGGAAGTGGGAAAGGGAGAGATCAAAGTTGTCTAATGAACGAAAACACGAATGTTCTTTGTATTGGCTTCACAATGGAGCCGGGTGTTTTTGACAAAATAATGACAACGTTAATATTGTTTTTAAAAAGGATTTCTATTCAAACGATAGGAGGCATGAGGCGAACTGAGATGACAACGAGCCGCGCACAAACATGTACAACATACTTCTGACAGCTCTTCATTCTGCTCTTTTACATTGCTGTCAACTGAGCCATAAATACATACATACAAATACACAAATATGTACATAATTTGTATATTATACAGAAAAAGGTGATAAATATCACTCCCTGTGATAATGAAGTGTTTTGTTAACTCGAAACAGTTCGAGTAGAACATCGCTCCAAGAGGTTTAATATTTTCTTCAGCAATTCAGGACTTTTTATAGGCACCAACCTTGTATGAAAACTTCCTGAATTTCATGGATGAAAAAGATGAATTCGACTTCAACGACTCTCTATAAAAAATTCATCCAATTCGTCTAAAAATGACCATGAGAACTCAATCTTAGCCCAATTGAAGTTTGCTGATTCTTAAGGTTAAATAGTTGTGTACCACGGTTTATACCAATTCATTTTATAAGCTAACTTAATCGTATAAAATGCAGGGGTAGGATCAACCGTCATCAGAAATATAGGAGATTTTTCCGAATTGAAAAAAATGTTAGGAGATCCTACGACATGAATCACCTTCCCTAGCTTCACGAATCCATTTACAGACGACAAACGTCCTAAACTAAGAGTTTGGTTGAAACAACTTACAAAAATGATTTTAAATGTCAAATATTTTAGTCATTCTACCCCTCAGAATTGATCGAAAGTGATGACGAGAACACGTCCCAATTAACCCTTGTAAATGATTCTTGAGCCGAGTATTATCAACTTAAGGAAATAGTTGCAGGGAAAACTTCGGAACGGCAAACGCACGGATTCTATTGTTATTCACTTCCTTTAATCTATGTAACTTGAAAGTACAATATAAATCCATTCACATAATTCATAATAATATTATGTCATATTAATTAGAAAATTTGACGTGATCTACAAAGGACTATGGTTTATTATTTTCTGGAATATACCTCTTTACTTAGTAGATGATTCTTTCTTCATCTACTAAGTAAAGAGGTATATTCCAGAAAATAATAAACCATAGTCCTTTGTAGATCACGTCAAATTTTCTCATTTTTCACCATTCTACTAAATTCAAAATGAAATCAAGATTAATTTTAATCAAGGTATGAATCAATCAGAATTCTAAAGCGAGAATTTGGTTCATTGGACCACGTGAAGACAAGATGTACTCCTGCATTCCATACGCCGGCGCCCTGCGGAAACTCACAATCACATTCTTTTTTCCTTGAATGTGCCAGGAAAAAACGTCCGATCACGAATACGAATTTCTCGCGGACACACTAACGAGGGACGACGTGTTCGGTTCGTTTACTGAGTGGCACTGTGTTCCCAACTTACTAATCGAGAACGCTAACAACAAAATATCAAATCTGGTAACCGTTTTTGTTGACGCATTCGCTTCAGTCGTTATTGTCTTTCAGTTTTCCTGCATGTCCTTAATGAAAGATCTGTGGGGCCCGTAAAACATCGTGGAATCAACGTATATACGTAAACAATGGTGATTGGAATCGATCAAAAACGCTCAAGGATCATTATTTCTGTATCAGATAACTCTGACCTATGTTTATTATTCGCAGTTTATACGGTGATTATTTAGCAATTGGTTAATTTCAACGGATCTTAGGAAAATGAAACCCTTCAAAAACCACGTCGACTGGGTAGTTGTTAGGGGCAACTGCGCCCCTACTGAAGCGCCCGTATGCAATATAACGGATTTTTACGACAAGCCTTTCATGACCATTACGGCGAACAGCCGTTCATTACAGTTTCTTATCATAAAATGACAAAATACGAGCAAGGATTATAAACAGCTTTTTCTATATGACTTTAATAGCCTATTATTGGAAAATAATGAACCAAAATTATGAAATCCATGATGAACTGAAAAACAATTTATAAAAAACAAAAGCAATGAAACGTTTGAAGAAAAGGTTCTGTGATCAACGTTATTCAGCAGTAATTTAGTTCATACAAATTATTGGAAAGAAGGTTCAATTATCAGGAGTAACTACTCAGCTTGTTAATCCAATTTAATAATCAACCAATACAGCTTTATAACACACTATCGTCTGGCCAAATATTGGAAAGAAGAACCAAGGTTTGGAAATAACTACTCAGCTCGTTAATTCGATATTGATAATCAACCAATTAGAGCTTTATAACACGCTACCGTGGGTCCAAGTATTGGAAAGAAAGTGTTGGAAGTAACTACTCAGCTTGTTAATTCAATATTTAGAATCAACTAACCGTAGCTTTATGCCCAGCTACTTTGGATCCGAATATTGGAAAGAAAGTCCAAATGTTGAAGTAACTACTCAGCTTGTTAATTCAATATTTATAATCAACCAATTATAGCTTTTTAACACGCTAATGAGTATCTTGTTCACAAGGGGTTATTAGTATAAAGGTTTCTGAAATTTGTTCAATTCAACGAACTTAGTCGGATTTGAATAATTTATTATCGGTAATTAATTATTTGAGAAGAGAAATTTGGTTTAATTATATACTTGAATAAACAGTTTTGAATGATCAAACGTTTATCTGACCATGGTAAGGATGAACCACGAGTATCCAACTCAAATGGGGGGCGGATAATGTGAATTGTAATACCCTGACCGACGAAAAAGATAATACTAAAACCAGGGAAAGGATAAAGGAAACATCAACACATTCTTGAATTTAACCTCATGTATAAAAGCGCGACCCTCATCACGGCGGGTATAGCAGTTTATCGCGAGCGAGGGCGGCCGAAGGGGGTTGACGGTACGGCGGAGGGACGAGGGGTGGATTTAGCCGTATAAAGGGGTTGAATATTTACCATGTATATGAGGCGGAGGGGGTTGGGGGTTGGGTTTTAGGGGTAGGGGGTTGGGGGTTAGGGGTGGAAGGAAAACTCACTTCTGCCCCCATTCCGAAAATTACGGGGCTTAGCCGCGGGGCTGCGCTGGCGTCGGCGGGCGGGCGGGTCTGCCATTCGACGTTGATTGCTCCCACCCCCTCGTTGACTCGTAAAAATTCCGAAGAAAAAGTAAATAAAAGTTTCCCCTCGCTCGGTGTTTTCGCTATTTTTGTTTCATTCCGTTAAGTGACGAATAATAAAAGGGAAGTGAGATGTATCAGGAAGAGATTGATAAATATTGCAGTCGATTTCAAACCTTTGGTTGCCATGTTATGGGAGGAGCGAGTTTATAAAGTGTAACTTCACGTGTTGCGGCTATTTCGGGGAGAACCGTCAGTTATCGACACATTGGTGAAATATTAATAGCGATAACATTAAGAAGAAGAAGAAGATGTACGTTCTATTGAAATAAAATGCATTTCGTAGGCAGGGGTCAACACTCCCCTCCCAACAGAAAAACAAACCATGTTTAAATTAATTACTTACTAGGTTCATTATTATTTACGTTTTAGTGATTGTAATATATTTTTGAATGTCGTCACGTTAAACACTGTTTTAGTCACATATTAGCACTACCAAAACTAGAAATTTATAAAGAACTATATGAATACATCAATAATTGTAACGTATATATATAATTGTAACTAACATTTGACGACATGGCTGTATAACCAATGTTAATGCCAATTTAAAAAAAAAAAAAAAACACTTTAACCCACCCCCAATTTTTTGGAACCCCCCCCCCCCCCCCCCCTGTGGCCCTGTGGGTACCCCTGTCGTATGTACATCAAATAATATTCGTATTAAAACTAACAGCATTTGGCGGATATCGCCATGAATCCAGATCGGCCGGTACGATTAGATGAAATTAAATTCTTTATAAATAGAGTTTTTCATTATAATTTTAATGTTTTCTTCTTTTTTTTATTTAACAGATTGTAAAGCTAATGGCTAGGATTAATGGTAGCTTATTTATAATTAAATTCAGAGACCAAATACTTTCTGTAGGCTCTGGCGTCTCTCACAAATTTGCACAGGAACATTGTTTCTTCTGACCGGTTTTTGATTTTGCCAAAATATCTTAACCTAAATTCAGACAAAATAGGTCATTTACAAAGGAAGTGATGCACATCCTCGTCCTGACCAATATTATATAAAGAACATTTTGCTTCCTGAGTACTCCGATTCCATCTTCTGTAATTTAAATTTAGTTGTTCACAGCGTACCTTCAACAGCAGTTTCGAAATAATTGGGTTAAGTGACTGTGCACGTCAATAAATGGAGATTCCAAACATTTGTATGGAGGATAACATTAAGATCCTCAGGAAATGCCGCACAACCACAAACGTTAGGTATATTAAAATTATACTCCTCAAAACAAATATTCAATCTAACATGTAAAAACAGGCAGCTTTATACACAAAAATACATAAAGACTATTCCAGTAAACTCAGCAACATATTTGGTTTGCAAGTTTATATGGTTTTATATTATATGGTAGGTTATATGGGGACGGATTGAATTCATCACAACTCCTGCCACATTGCACGACTTTCCTCGGACTTTCGATTTTATGCACAAATTAATGTATTGGTAAGAGGCATCTTCGTACGGCAAATATGAAGGAAGAGCATATATAGAGGAATGACGATGCAGGAAAATATTACGGAGATAAATATGAACTTGAATGAAATATTGAGGGTAAGTTTTTTTCTTTTTTTAAGATGAAACGTGAAGGGGACTTCGGAGAGGGTTAAAATGACTCACTCGACCCGTAAAGGGGGAGGAACGTTCCATGAACATGAAGGGCAGGGGTTTTATTTGTTAGAAGTTTCGGGGTGATGAACGAAGCTGCTATAAAAATAGTTCATGACACCTCTACTTTTATTATTTTATGTATAATATCACGAAACTTCTTCACGTATCAACCCTTGTTCATACCGTCTCCTGTACTCAATTTTTTGTAAGGGGTTTAATAGTTCCGATGAATGTTCAATATGACTTTTTCACTATAATATTAGGAGAAATAGAATGATGTTTCTTCATAACTAATAATGGTAGTTAAGGAGGTGGACAAATTTAGATTACTATTAGAAGCTGTGATGCCATTCAATATGGAACTTATATTTAGCTTTATGGGGCGATTAATGTATAATTGATAGTATTTACAACAACCTTATGATCAAGACTGATAGATTGTGAGGGACGTTGGGAGGGTATGACTCATTTTTATTGAACAACAGTTTTGTGAATCAACACCAACAATTGAGGATTGGAAATAAGATCAAATTTGAGTAACAAAGCGATCGGTGTGCAAGAGATTGGGACTCCGATACTGCAGCAATCTTAGCTAAGAACCACAGATATTCTGAGCCCTATAACTATTAGTTTATTAGTTCTCAGTGAAGATCTGATCTATATTTTAAAATGCACTGCAGGATAAAGGGTAATGTCAATAGTTGTTCGCATAACTAATCCTTCCAATTCCCAATCGCAGAATGAAGTCACACACAACGCCACTCGTGTAAGAATTACAAAGCAGCAGAAAACTTCACAGGATCGTTCCCATGGTTGATCTTATCGGCAGAAGTTGTCGTCCATCGTGAGTTCAATTTATTTCTATGCTGAATGGCAAATACCCTGCAGAAATATGGTCTAGGGCATTGCCTAAAGTATCTGAGCGGATCAAGGCGAAAATTCAATTGCCCATAATAAGAGCCGTGCCATACCGATTAAGAGGGTCTCGGAATGGGGGTGGACATGAATGGGAAAACGGAGAAGACAAAAGGATGACGGTAGATTTTGTTGCAAATGGTATAAAAATAAAGCATAATTCATAATTGTTTTTCATAATTTACAGCTAATCATGAATACGTTGGAAAAAATAGTATTTTTACATCAAGGAATGAAGTAAGATCTTCAACAATAGGAACTACCGATTACGTCAAGGAGCCAGTGAGACTATTAGGTGGATTGGAGCACTTAAGTTTACAAAATGTAAGATTGGGAGCTACCAAACCAACCTACCGTTCTTTTATGATGATATTTTCCCTATAATGATATTAGAAGATAGCATTAAAGATGAAAACTAGTAACGATTAATAGTTCATTAAATAAAAGCACTTTAAAACTCCTACAACCGATATTCGGGTTTCGTTCCGCTGAAATTGTTTCTAACAAGGCGCGCGACGGCTTCGCCAAGGTCACAAGAGAGTTGATTGAGTTTACTCCCTGCGCGGTTCACTTTCCTCCCACGCCAACTCCGCGCTTCGTGATCCGTGGGAAGCGGCATTTCAATCACCGAAGCCTCGTGCTCGGTCTTCCTCAATCCTTCTCGTATAAACAACCGAGAGAACTCTCTAGGTTTTTTGTACGGGGATTACCTGTTTTTTCCAATCCCCCCTTCCGCAAATTTAAAATCTTCCGTATACATGAAATCAATGTTCGGTATCTTGTACCAGTGTCCTTCACGTGGTATTTCCACGTCCACGATTGTGTCCTGATTAGTACACACTGAGGCCGGGTGTGACCTAATCGTCGTTTTGAATGGAGACGTTCCTCTTCACCTTGATTTACCAGTGAAGTGAAGGACATTAATGAACGATGGGAGAACCACTGGTTTAGTGTGGATATTGAGGCCTGCATAAACTCCCGCTATAATAACCATTTCCCGAAAATTTGCTCCTATGGTTCGGAAACTGCGCCGTACATTGGACTGCCCAGATTTGTTTATTTGGAGAAAGTGATTGCCCAATTGAGGATGGGCTATAAAGGAAGAGTAAAGTTGTACTATAAAGGGAACAGTTACCTGATGGATTGTGCCGCATATTGTATGAACTGCAATAGAATTGAGTTGAAGACGCTTTCATGCTTATTTGTCTCACCTACAAGCCATACCGATCGTTCTACTTAGCAAAACATATCCCAAACTATATTGATATTACATCCACATCCCTTGTGAATGTGGATTCAATGCTTGTCGATCTGTTGACTTGGGATGGCAATATCGATAAATTTGCAGCGGTATTTAGGTATTGCATTCAATCTTTCAAGCTAAGAGCATTCTCGCTAAACGAATAGAACAACAGAATTAACGGTGAATCATTATGTTCAGGATAATTGGAAATTAATTAATGTATTATCTCTGCCTTCTCTGGATATCTTGAATTCACTACATATCTTGTATTAACTACAGCAAAATATATTTCATCATTTAGCATGGCAAATGTATGAAAATTTAATAACATTTTAAATCTTGGGAAAATGTCATCGTGTCTAGTGCGAGATGGAATGGGTAATTTTCATTTAACCCTACCATCATCATCAGCCATCAACCAAACATAAGACCTGACAAAATTATTTAGCTAGACTCCTAATGTTCAAATATACCTAATCCTTATTTACTATATATGTTTATACTCCATCATGGAACTCTTTATTTTGTTATACTGATAGAAGATGATGTGTTATTTTTCGCAACTCTTTGCAATGTATCATATAATGCAAATAAATTTTGAATTGAAAAAAAAAATTGAATTGATTAATCAGTGAATCCCCTGGTATGATCGGAGATAACGTCGAGACCTAGTTTATTATATCGTAGGTGCTAATCACCAGCCAGTTAGTTTTAAAATGAATTAACCACGAGCAGGAATAAAAACTCTTATAGGTACCCGACAGGAGATCTCCCGCTCGCCGCGAGAGAGCGTTCAGAATCACTTAACTTTCTCTTCATCAATATATGTATATTTTGATGTGGATGTTAAGTGGATGGAAATCCTAAATCAAATTTGATACTGAAAAATCGATTAGTAGTCAAATAGATCGATCCACCGATATCAGCTGCGAATCGTAACAAGCTACCTCTGAACCAAGGGAGTGGAGGGTGTCTTGTTTGGAGTCAATTGTTCGTGATAACACCAAACTTCTGTAAATTACTGTAAGATTTTACTTGATAGAAAATCTCTGAGTAACAATGTTCTCCAATGAAATAAAGTTGCAAGTTGTTAGCCGCGTGAAGGTTTATTTAATACTTTCTATAAACATTTAGAAACATAACTAGAACTTTATAGCATTTGAAATGATGACGAATGAGTCTCGTTTGGATCATGAATCTTCAGCACGAATGATACCTGTAGAGAATTTCCTGAGGGGAAATCCGCCTACTATTTAACTTTCTCTCCTGAAGGGAGATTTTCGCTTAAGTTTTTTCAGTTGATCAAAATTGAGGTTTTTAGCTCGCAAAGTTGGCGATGCCGGCCGCGAGCGTCCGAAGCACCAAAGTTGTTTGCTAGGAAGGAAATGAGCGGAATGTAGTGCGCGAAATTGGCGATACCAACCTCTCGGGGTTGCGGCACCAACTTGCTTGCTACGGAGGAGAGGTCCTTGGATGCTAAGGCGATACCCGTCTCTCAAGACGGCGGCACCTCAGTGGAAGGAAAAAGATAGCCCTAACTGACCGAGTAAGTACTCAAGGCAAGGTTAGGTAAAGTGAAATGAGAACGCAGGGTTTTGGTTAAAGCTGCTAGGGCTTCCACCGACTGTAGCCTACCGGCTCGTAGGCCGGGTTTTTATACGGATGGAACCCCTTCTACCCTGCTCCCTTTGGAGGAGGGTAGAAAGGACGACGCTACCTAATTGGTTTGGCCCTCCTTTATTAGGTAATAATTCTGTTTTACATAGGTGAATTCTTTACAATTCCAATCACCTATCAGACCTGAATTGGGTAAGATAGCACTAATGGTAGATCCTGGGCAGTTCTGGAACAGTTTTGGTTTAGCATTGCCAAGTTGCCGGTTGCATAAGCAAACGGTAACTTTTTTAGGACT
Organism: Creontiades dilutus; assembly: GCA_031894815.1. NCBI lineage: Eukaryota > Metazoa > Arthropoda > Insecta > Hemiptera > Miridae > Creontiades > Creontiades dilutus. Next base: position 1,228,757 of record JAVIWC010009583.1, read on the forward strand.
GTAATGGGTTCAGCACCTCCGAAGATGGTGAGAGTTTTGGTTATTATGAGCTTGTTCACCACGCGTCAGTTACATACAGGAAGGGGTTCGAGCATATCAATGGGTGGCACAAAGTCTCCTTGCCTTCAAGTCACCGTAGCCAGAGGAACACCATATTCGTGCATATGTGTAGTTCACAAGTCACACCAAAACTTGTCAATCTCCCCTTGAACAACCCTTAGGCGAACTGGGAACGGCCCACTTAATTCCTGAGAGCGAGAGGCTATTTGGCAAGGTTGAAGCCAAAACCTGCCAACATTAGGTTACGAACTTGGAGGTTTGGAGGGAAAAAAAGGGGTAGGTAGATAGACAACTTTTTTACGACGTAGCTAGATAGTTCTGAGGGCGCCCTAATCATACGATACAGCTGGTACTGAATGGATCTACTAAAAAAAACCCTGGATCTATTCGGAAAAGAGTTAAAAGTCGTTGAGTTGCTGTTGTTTCGTAACCTGCGTTGAACCAGGATAAAACCAAGAGGGCACAAGCTAGCGGTGAATTCGGAAACGATTTTCATTTCGCTGTGAAATCTGGGCTAGTGAATGCTGCGCCGATAGATTTTATGGGTGATTCTCAAACTACGGAAAAATTTGTGTAAATGGCACGCAGTGCCGTTCAAAATCGTCTGACTGTATTCATACATTTATTCAGCACTGCTAGTTGCTAACCTATCACGTTTGATCCCAAAAAAATTTTCTACCCATTTATTCTTTCGAAAGGCCGTTTCACGCTACATTTTTAAAACCCACAAAAAGTCCAGTAGTATTGGAAGAACCTCTGTTCAAAAGCCGAATTGTCATTGTCATTGTAGGTGAAAACAAACTTGTCACAAAACAAACAAAACAAAATTGTCATTGTCGTGATCGAAACCGCCTTGTTATTGTTATGACTTCTATAAAATTTGAATTTCGCGGAGAATATTGGGATGTCTTGAATGACTGGGCATCAGAAACACATCCAGGAAGGTCAATTAAGTCATAAACATCCAAAAACTAAGTTCTTTTAGCAAACGAAACCCTGAAATTTTTAAAATGTCAGGACCTGGAAATTGCCCGTAGTTTGAGAATCACCCTTACACACAAAACTAATGTAAAGATCTCGAGGTTTGCTTAAAAATCTCGATGAGATACTGCACAAATATGTAAGTTAATAGATGAATGGATGTAAATACTCATTCATCCCTGTTGCTAATTCAAGTGAAAGGCGTGAAGCTCAAGGGGGGAACGTACTGGAACATCGTCGTCCGCAGGAGATTGCGGTCGGCCGGGTCGTATCCCAGTTGGACCCCCTGTGATTGCCAGTAGGGGGGAAGATACGCGTCGAGCAGCCTCCCAGGTGAGGAGGGGGACGGAAAGAGAGAGTGAGACAGAATCAACCAGATCTCTCGCCAGGGCCTCGCGAGGGGAACATCGATCAGTAACCAACAGTTTGCGCCCAAATCAGGCAGCTGACATGGGCTAGAATCGACGCCCATTGAACATGCAATTAACGATTACGACATTATCTATAACGGGATCCCTCCCCTGTAACAAAATAAGTGAACTAACCATGAAAAATTGTATCTTTTTTCATTGAATAAAAGCGCATTCCATTTAAAGGAATTCCTTCCTCCTCGAGTACAATAAGGCTGGACGTCTACTGAACGCGATTTCGCGCGAATACGCACACGTTCGTCAGTTCCCAGCTTCGCACGAAAGAAGCCCACCCAGTATACGCGAACTCTGGCTAAAAACGCTTCAGTTCATTTTCGGGATTTTCTTGTTTTGGATTTTTACTGTGTTGCTGACTTGAACAATGCCACTTGCAGAGCGTTTAATGCAACTGTATGCATTGGAGTCTACGAATATGGTGAGAAGAAGACGAGAAAGAAGAATTGGCGTAAGAGAAGAGTGGGTGAAAGACCTTTTTTTGCAGAGGAGGCAGTGTGGAGAATGGGCATATGGTATTGGGCAGCTTTTGGTCCCATATTGCGGGTCTGTCCTGCACCAGAACAATTAATTTTTCAACATCCATGCCGAATATCGCCGATCACGCCCGTCTGAATTCAAACTAGATTGAAAATTTTCGCCTTCGCGTTAGTTCGCCCGAACTCGCGCGAAACTAACGCTCGCAGTGGACGGGATCCCGCTTAAACCCCGCTGTTTGAAATCAGGCGAACTGTTCTCGCCAAATATCGCATTTTCGCTTGTTCTCCCTTCGCTCGAAATCGCGTCCAGTGAACGTCGAGCCTAAACGCCTCAATTCGAAACTCAACAAGATTTATTACATTCGGCTAAGTTTGGACGGTCACTCAGACATAATCAGGTGTTAATGGAAAACAGCACACTGAAGTACCAATAAATAACTTTCGAATCGTCCAATAAACACTTCTCAAGTCGGAATATACTAATTGTTTATTTCGCGTCTATATGTTTGTAAGTTGCAACTAGGAGGTTCCGTTACATGACGGTAAAATTATTACGAAGATTCAGTAGGTACCTGTCATTATTGTTAAAGACCGACATTTAGCTGTCATTAGGGACCTGCTAAGCACATGACCAGGACGGAACTAACATTTGAGCGAAGACAAAGAAAACAACTTTCGTAATTACTGTTGTCAAGGAGTGTGACGAGGATGAGATGAAAGGAAGCGTCGATACGAACAGCGAGAAAGTTCGTTCAGTTGTTAGTAACAAGTACATACAAACACTAAACCCATGTTTTATAGTGTTCATGAGTTGTGGATATCTTGCAAATTGAAAGCAGAAATCGGCAACTTGAGGACGATCAAAGCAACACTGTTTTCAAGTGTCTAATTTTTTAAATTTTCCGGCGGAAGCCCCCGTACCCCCCTTCAGCTGTTGGCCCACCCCACCACCTCCATATCATGATATGGCCCGTGGGGCAAATAGTTCGGAAACCCACGTTCTACGTAAATCATTCAACTATTTTTATTAGAAGTTATCACTGGTACAACACAATTTCAGCAACATACATCGATCAGGAAACAAATTAGCCATAAGGCCCCCTTCAGCTGAACTGTTCATATTCACATTCGTGTATACTGTCTTATTTTCTGTCAAAGTAGGACTTTAGGGATTAATTGAAGTGATGTCCATTAATAACAAACATAAGAACATAAAAGGTTATTTCGAAAGTTTTTGATAATCTGATTTGTTAATGTGTCAGCCCTTAGATTTCACCTTTTATGTTTGCCCAAGGTTTATGCCGATGATTCAGAACCATTTGTGATTTTCTATACAAGTTCTCTTAGCTTAGGTCCAGTAGTTCCAGACAGCAGACTGACGGTTTTTTAATTTTTCATTTGGTTATTCGATTGTAAGCATCTTGAACAGTAAACTATACATTTTGAGAGGGGGTTAAAGTTTTTCTAGACCGACTATAAAGGTTCGTTTTTGACAATTTTTGAAATTGAAGGATTAAGATATCGGAACTTTGAAAACATTCAAAATGAAGGGTGAGGAATTCGTTCATTCAATGAAGCAATAAATTGACTGAGCACCGACATTATTAGTACACAGAAAATTGCACTTTTGGGTGCCAAGTGGGTGTGGCACATAGCTTCCTCGTTTCCATAACATGACTGTATAGATCATTGAAAATTATTATTGAGTAAAGAACTACGTTCAATTAGGCGAAGTTAATATTGGATTAGGGTAAATTTATTGTTAAGCAGGAGCATAACTTGGGAAAATGAAGGTAGGCATGTTCAACTATTGAACAAACTATAAAATATACCTAATAATAAAAATTGACATTGAGGCTGAATGGGTAGATGACTGAAGTGATAAATAATTATTATGGTCAAGAACTCCCGGAGTTAGGCTTGTGGCAAGGATTTCACGTTTAAGCATGCGCAGAGACTACTATTGATCCGGAATCATGAAACTTATAGGGGACCATCTACACCCCAACCCGCACAATCCCTGAAAATTTCATCAAAATCGGACTATAACTTCGTGTAGTTCTGCCCGTAACAAGGATTTGCTGACAGACAGACACACAGACAGACAGACACGCAGATAGACACGGAACCAAAATTGTTCAGAAAGGTCCAAAACGCAAAATGCGAGTGGAATTTTTGATTTTGGAGACAAATATTTTCACATTCCGAAAGTGAAAACAATCCTTCCGCTACCTTGGTAGACTCGGAAGCTAAATTCGGCATGGTAATAATATCCATTGTGTAATAATTTGCAACGCATTCAGTCAAACATTCTAGCTTCTAAGCCGTTCACTAATAACAAAGAGCAACCACTGAGCGTGCGCGAATCTGAAATATTAACTCCTTGTCCGCGTGTACCCAACTTGATTTGAGAAAACAATCGAGGACCTTACATTGATTTACGTTAATTAATTTTAATACATAACGATAAATCAGATTGAAGAGGAATTGTATTAATCGATCATATTAGGTTAGCGGTAAATCCATCACTCAATCGAAGATAACTACCGCGAATTGCTTGTGCTTAGTGAGCTAGATCGTTTCGAGTTTTATCTAGAACAAAATCAATTTTAAAAGTTTCTCAGAATATTTGCATTATTTAATTTAAAAAATGTGTATATTTCAATTTAAACTCTTCACATATTTCTTCGTACAGATTCCAAGTAGTGATAATTTTTTATTGCATTTTACTAATAAGAGAGTATTGGGATAATACAAAGGAATTCGAGAATAACCCATTGTGCTGGGAAGGTTGAGCAAAACATACGAGGAATTTCCATATTGACATTGAATGTTTCGTATCTACGAACGACTGACTACATCTGCATAACAAATTTATCAGGGAAGATACTCGTATTTGCCCGGCTAGATATCCAACCAACAACTTTTATCATCACGAGTCCAATTATTATTTCGCCGCTGTTTCAATCTCCGTGCCAACATCCTAGAATCATACGAATCTTATCGTCATCTGTTTTCTCTCACGTAGGTGCCCAGTTTATTTATAGCTGGGCGAGGTAATAAAAATCTTCGTGAACGGTCACATCGTTCATGAGAGGTCCCCGAGCCCTGACCCACCCCAACGTTCAATGTAACGAGGAAACGGTCGCCGTGTCGAAGTCAAGCCTTCATAAAACCGCGATATCCTGTCGTTATGAGCTCTTTGAACATTAAAAACGACTGACTCAATAAAACTTGCGTAAACGACGTACGTAACCAATTTACAATAACAAATAACAGAAACAATGTAACAAATAGATCATGTTCTAACTAGTAATTCACATTAATTATCATTAGAGCATTGATTGTTATATTCTTCCGTAATAATTAGACGTGAATTTCCATTGTTCTGTTAACCAGGAATTCCGATAAATTCGAACCAATCAATCAAAATTTTTTTTGCAATAAACAAGTTTTAAAATCTCTAATTTTTTTCGGTGCTTCAGCAAAAAACCGACGATACTCCGGACAATTAATGATCGCGATATTGATGAAAATTCCAAGTATTGACCTCAAATTTTATTGAACTCCTTTCATAAGTATCCGTGAAAAATGTAGGATCATTTCAAGGTGATTTCCCGAGAATTCCATCGCAATTTTATAAGCAAACGTAATCTGTAATTAAATCCATTACGCTGTAACTATCACTTTAATTATCCAGCCAATAAGCTCCATCCGAATGACATTTATGTATGTATTTATTCATTTAAATTTTGTAGTACTTAAGTATGTCGATGGAAAATAAAAGCTGAAAATTTGAATCACCCGTTCCTTTCGTTCACTTATTCATTCCTTCGGAATTCGGGCCGAGTTTTCCGTTTGCAAATCTCTTGTAACCAGGTAATTTAAGGGTTGGGCCGAGTTTACCCTTATGTCTCATTGCCAGGTCATTTTACACCGGGGCCTAGTTTTCCATTTCTTAAAGGGATCAGTCCCGAGTTTACCATCGCCCCCATTACCATTTCAATGGTGCAGTCTTCGGTGAAATCCGTGCTCCGATATTTAGCCAAGAATGTACCATAATCCGCGAACCTCCTCAGCTTCTGTAGGCCTATCACTTCAACCGACGTAGGGACAAGGATGTAAAGGATGGCGGACGGCATAACGGTCGTTGACCTAATGGGCATTCTTCAAGGTCGGTGACTTGGTCAGATCGTGTTACTTGGACAGTACCGCTCGCTCTGGCCAACTGCCAGTCTGGAGGGGTTGCGGATCGCAGTTCAGCTATTCCTCGTACTTGTGTTATTCTTCGTGACGATAATATCGGTCTGTATGAAACCATTGAATAACCAGATATATGAAAGTCCATGTCTGGAAGGTAAGAAAATCCAGTTTGTTGCGTATATGCCATGGTATACCATTAAAAAATAGAATTTTGTTAGAAATCTTTTAACAAATAATTAGGGATAATGCCCTTCAGAATGCCTCCTTAACAAGAATCTCAAGGCTTGCTAATGCTGTCCTCAATAAACTCGACTAAACATTAAACTCGACCAAAGAATCTACAATCAGCTTCCTCACACCGCAACCCTAGTACAGAGATTGATAGCAACATACACACTTTTATACATAAATATATAAATATATATATTATATATATATTATGAATATTGAAACTATACAGGGTGTCTACACTTGTAATAGGCGGAAATCCAGGGGTCGATTCAACAACTAATTTGCAACATTTTTTGTTCTCTAACTTTTTTTTTTTTTACTCCGCTAAAAATCCTACTTTTTTTATTTCTAAGATTTTTTTCGTGTTTTCGACCTTTCCTCACTAAAACGGATATAACTCTCTTGTTCCGAAAGCAATCTCAAATCTGATGATACCGTTGGAAAGAGCGTAAAATTTACTAATCGTTTAATGGAAAACGCAATTTTTGTTGCATTTTGTGCTAAATTTTGAAATTATTTCGGAAATTACCATTTTTCAAGTTAATTGTTTGCCTGTAATTAATAGAGGTATCGTCGGGCACTCTTCAGGAAAAACTTCTTCAAACTGTCTGCTTTCAAGACGGTATAATGTCAAAAAAATTTGTATGGGGAAGTTTTGCGAGAAAAACTGCGCTGAATGCAAAAAAACGTGGTTTTGTCGGTCCAAATAAGTACACGTTTTTCCTCAGATATCAGCTTCATACGTTGGAAAATTTGAAAAATTCAAGTACTTGATGTTATGAGATGGGGTGGCAATGAAAATGCAGTTGTTTATGTCAAATCTTTTGTATTATAAAAAAAAAAATTTACTTCTTAAAAAAATTTTTTTTTACAAAGCCATAAATAAAAACCAGATCGGCTAGCTCCTGAAAAGAAAATAACGCCATCTCAATGATAGTCAAGTGCACAATGAGATAACTCACTTTTATCTTGGAAATTATCACAAGTTTGATCCTTACTTTTAGGAAACGGAATACACCACTTACCTCGAGTTTAGAGGATCAAACTCCATAGGCCCATTCCTCCTAGACGAGAGAACAATGAGACCCAATGTTATTGGAACTGAGAGTGAATCCATTATGAAAACAAAAAGGTCGCACCGATTTTCCAATTCTGTGCATTCTGATATGCATGCTACGTCTTAGGAAATTTAAAATTTTCAAATACAATTTTTTTCCATTGTAATCGTTCCTGAAAACGCTGCAAATTCTTTCATTGGGGGTTATTATTCACTGATTCATGATTTGAATTTCTACTAAGCTTTGGAGTGTGCGTGTTTCCTAGGTGATAGAGCGATTATTGAATTTCACTTTTGGTTTATTATTCAATAATAAACCACTGTAATCGCTCTGAAAAAAAACCCTAACCCCTCCTGAAAATTTCATGGTTTACGTTTTAAAGGGTGTGCAATAAAACGTCTTGCGTCAAGAGGGGGAGATTGAAAGGGGCTTTACTGGTGTTAATGAGGGATAGTAGCCGGAATTAAAGGGTCCGCTGTGGTGTTGCCACCTGATGGCGGGGAAGGGGTTTTCGTCCCTGCGGTACGGGGTCGATGCCTATATGGGCAATAGTATAGGTACAGGGGCGCTGGGCGCCGGCCACGCCGCTGGCCGCCTGCAGCAAGGGGTTTTCGTCGGGGGGTCGCGCCTATATGGGCAATAGTATAGGTACAGGGGCGCTGGGCGTACCGCGCCGCGCCTCTTAAGAGAAAACTCTCCCACAGCGCGGCGCGCCTGTGTATGTACCTACATGAAGAAGTCGCCATCCGCGGACCCGTCAGGGTCATATGTGATAAACGAACGCGAGCGAGCGGGCCACCAACGCGATCTGTTCTATAAGCGATCAAACTATGCTGTTCTATAGAATTGTCATACGTAAAAGGGCGGTACCGCGCTAGTTGAGTTCGTCGCGGCAAACCCTCGTGCCGCGTGGTGTGACTTTCAAATCGCTTTTCCGCCTTGCAATCCCGTTAACATTTGTCTACGTTACACTTTGTAACGTTATAATAATAATAATAATAATAAATCTTTATTGTCCTTCAAAATTACCAGGTTTACAATTTAAATTAGTTCCCATACATAGGGCCGTGCTAGAAAGCATTACAGATGCTGAGCTCTAGCACGGAGTTGTATATTATAGTACATCAATAATTAACTTCAAAATAATAACCTTTACCTGTCTTCAGAATTAATTGAAAAGTGATTTTTTTTTTTAAATTCCTTCTTCACCTTTTTATATGGAGTGTTACAGTCGGTGGTTAACATTTTATAAATCCTTTGTAATTTACAAATATATCCTTCAGAAATCCATGTTTATAAAATAGTCGTATCTTCTGTTGTTAATTAATTTGTTTATTTCTCTTTTGTATAGATTTCTATTGTTTATTTTCAGCATATTAGTTATAATCTGAAACTCCTTGTTGATTATCTGAATTCCTCTATACCTTGTTGTGTTTTGCGCGTAACTGTTCTTAATTTTAGGTAATTTTATTCTGTAATTTGTTTTCTTAGTTTCTCTTACATTCTCATAGAATAATTTTTCTTCTTTTTTAATAATTGTTAACATATTTTTTGCATATATTTGATGTATTGTCAATAGTTGAAGTTCCTTGAAAAGTAGATCGGAAGAGTATCGAATGTGTTTTTTAAATATTATTTTAAGTGTTTTCCTTTGCAGTTTATAAATCTTGTCTAATAAATATTTATGTGTGCCGCCCCATATAATAACGGCGTATTGCATAACAGATTCAAATAAGGCAACATATATAGCTTTTCCAAGTCGAATTGAGAATTTTCCAAGTCGAATTGAGAATTTTCCAAGTCGAATTGAGAATTTTCCAAACCAATTTGAGAATTTTCCAAACCAATTTGAGAATTTTCCAAACCAATTTGAGAATTTTCCAAACCAATTTGAGAATTTTCCAAATCAGTTTGAGAATTTTCCAATCTAAGAAACTTTCACTACTAAAAAGGAAGAGGGAGTTTTCCAAACCGAATTGACAATTTTCTAAGGCAATTCAAGACTTCTATTGAAAACAAAATTAGTGAAGCAGAACGGAAGAATAGCACTTCATGAACTAATTAACATTGAAATCAAAAAGACAAAATGAACGAAGAATACTTCATAAAAATTACGGTCTTGTTAAGAACAGAAAAAATCGAGGCTACTCTGCGTTTGGCTGGTCTATTGAAGTCAACAAAAACAATAATCCGTTCATTTTGACATTCTGATTTCAATGTTAATTTGTCCATAAAGTGATATTCTTTTATTTTGCTTCACTACTTTGGTTTTCAATAAAAGTGTTGGATTGCCTTAAAAAAATTGTCAATTCGGTTTGGAAAACTCCCTCTTTCTTTTTAGTAGTGAAAGTTTCCTAGATTGGAAAATTCTCAAATTGATTTGGAAAATTCTCAAATTGATTTGGAAAAATCTCAATTTGGTTTGGAAAATTCTCAATTCGACTTGGAAAATTCTCTAATTGGTTTGGAAAAATCTCAATTTGGTTTGGAAAATTCTCAATCCGACTTGGAAAATTCTCAATTCGACTTGGAAAAGCTATATATTTTTAAGCAACTGTTTAGGGAAATATTTTATCGAGTATAGAATGAAAGCACGTTTTCTCAGTTTTTGACACAGATTGTTTATGTGTATATCCCATTTTAACTTATTGTCGATTATTATTCCTAGGTACTCAATTTGATCAGTTTTTTCTATTACTGGACATTGACAAGGCTCCTGTCTGCAGTTGTGGTATCGAAGGCATAGGCTATCTTGCGGCTCGGTCTTGTCACCTTTTCTGGAAATGGACATGTGGATTGATTTGCTGGCGTTCACAGTCAGGGTGTTGGTATCCATCCATTTCTTGATTGTGCGTAAGTCAAGTTCTGCGTTTTCATAGGCCTCCTTCAGATGTTGACCCGTGTTGACGAGGGCAATGTCGTCAGCAAAAAGATAGATTGTGCCCTTATACTTTTGATCCATCAGTCCATTAACATAGAGTAAGAATAACACTGGCCCAAGAGATGTTCCTTGCGTCACACGTTAACGGCGGACACTTTTGTAGGTTAACCCGCTTCTGTCGAGATTTACCGTTCTTCGTTGATATTGCCTTCGTGTTGTAGGCCTATTGTGACTGTATTAGGGGTAAATCGGTATGATGAGAGACACTCATTAAGTCTGACGTTCACGGGAATATTTCTACCCGACCTTGTAGTACTTATTACCGATCTGATTAATAACTTGTTAAATTCTAGAACGAATTTTTCGGCTTCACCATTCGAAGGTGGGTTATAAGGGGGAGCCAGCAGATGGACCACATTACATCCCTCCAAGTACTCCTGGAAATTTTTGGAATTGGATGCTGATATCTGAGGAAAAACGTGTACTTATTTGGACCGACAAAGCCACGTTTTTTCGTATTTAACGCAGTTTTTCTCCGAAAACTTCCCTATAAATTTTTTTAAAAATTATACCGTTAGAAAGCTGACAGTTTGAGGAAGTTTTTTTTCTGAAGAGTGCCCGGCGATACCTCTTTTAATTACAGGCAAACAATTTGCTTGAAAAATGGTAATTTCCGAAATAATTTTAAAATTTAGACTTTGGCCTATTTTTTTACCAATTAAAAATACATACAAAAATTGCGTTTTCCATTAAACAATGAGTAAATTTTACGCTCTTTCCAACGGTATCATCAGATTTAAGATTGCTCTTAGAACAAGGGAGTTATATAGCCGTTTTAGTGAGGAAAGGTCGAAAACACGAAAAAAATCTTAAAAATAAAAAAAGTAGAATTTGTAGCGGAGTAAAAAAAAAAGTTAGAGGACAAAAAATGTTGCAAATTAGTTGTAGAATCGACCCCTGGATTTCCGCCTATTACAAGTGTAGACACCCTGTATATTGGGCTTGCCCCTATCAAATAAATAAATATGCCCATTTAAGAAAAAAAAGTTGTTAGAACGTGGAGCAAAACCATAGTTGGAAAACGGAATCGAATAGCTACCTAACAAACTAGGTACCATACCAATTTATTGAGGAACTGCTAGGCTGGGCATCTAAGACTCTATTTTCAATATTAGAGACAGTATTCCCAAACGCATGTATGTTTTTCTTTGTGTAATGCATGTGTAAATTGCGATTGTATGTTTTGAAGTTCATCAAATCCCATCCCATCGAGGTAAAAAACATTCTATTTATGGTAAATACAACACTCGGTAATAGATTCGTGGATAAAAACTACATATATGTGCACGAGATATAGTTAACCATCCGGTGGTACCTAACATTTAAAAATTAAAAATATTAGAAACTGAACAAAACACTGTTTGACCTTGACCCAATGTCAAAATTCAAAAAGACTAATAGAATCGAAATCGACTACCTTTTTGAAAATGATGACAATATATCTTTCTTTCATTATTTACTATAAGGACTAAGTCACTCGCGACGAAGTGATGGAAACCCCACACGGTTGAATCGATTTCGACGGTTAGGTCATCATCAGTAACAAACATGAACTGAAAGTACATCACAGGTAGCACATCTTAGATAGGCCCAGGTGAAAGGAGATTGAATCCTATTGGCTCAGGGAAGTGAAAGGGGCGGGGAGGACCAACCAATGATACTTAAGGCTTACAAAGTAAAACGGGGCACAAACAGTAACACTATGGAGAGGGGGAGCCAAACCAACTGCAAAAATGAACCCACCAACGGTGAAATATTTTGAGGAATAACTTCATTTAAGCATTTTCCTTACCTATCATCCTTAACAATTTCCAATCTTCTAGGAAATCCAACATGCCTCCCTTTGGGCGAAAATGAGGAAATTCTACAGATTGCCTGTTTGTCAGATCAAAAAGGCTATGATTGGACCCGTTCAGATGACTTGCAAAGGCAGAATCACCTTTGTTGTCCCTGAATTCCTTTTCCTGCTCCTTTATTCGTTCCCTAAATTTCCTAACAGTTTGACCACATGATCATTTTGGTTTATAAACCTCTAAATATACTATACTGAACGTTAATTGTATCCTTAACCGAACCCAAATAAGCTTTGAGATTATTTTTATTCTTGAACCCAACATTGAAACCTCTGGATGACAGAATTTTACCAATTTTATCTGAAATTTTCCCATAATAAGGTATACTAATCCACTTTTTCTCTTCCAACTCAATTTCTCTCACTAAATTACGCACTCCTTCCCTTCTCTTTTTCCTAAGAACCTTATTCCAAATGGGATCAACAAATTCTTCCCCATATCCATTACTTACGGCTATACTTTTAATAACAGATTTTGCCCTGTAATCATACTATGGGAAGCTGCATGTTATGAACTAAAGGATGATTTGAAGTGCTATGAATAGTTATAATACTATACGTATTTTTGGTTTATTATTCAATTATTCAACAAAGCTTTGTAGCCGATACACGGGTTGAAGCATTCTGATAACCATAAAAAACGCTGCAAATTCTTCCACTGGGGTTTATTGTTCAATTGGCTTGCGTTCATGATTTGAATTTCTACTAATCTTTGAGTGTGCGTGTTTCACTGAAAGAAATTGAATTTGAGTTTGCATAGAACGTAAATCTGTTCCCAACCAAAATACCTATTTGGATTGTTCAATCAGTTATATCACTATACGTATTTTTTTCTATAAATAGAGAAATCATGCTTTTTGTTAATCAACAAGATGGGCATACATTTTTTGGTTTAATCCAGAAAATTTAAGTGATGTCCACAAAATTCAAGGGTGTGTTTGATGGAAGGATCCAAATTGTTGATTTTCTCCTGAAAGGAATTTAGTTGTCTCTCGGTTCCTGTCCATAAAATAATGATGTCATCTACGTATTTATACCAGTATCAATAACATTTTGTACACTTTAGTTCCACTCAGGCGCAGCAATGGTGAAATTCGACACTAAAACCCGCTTTGAAGGTTACAAACATAGATTTGAGTAGATTCGATCGATAAGATTTATTTTTAGAGGATAAAGTTAGCAGAGCCTTGTCAGGAAGTAACTTCAAGGATATGTTGTATTGTTGACAATTTTCAGTGCAGGTCTGGGAAATGGGATAACGTTGCTCCGGCACAGGTGGCGGCTCGGCGATCCCGCTCGAACACGCAACTGACCTACGCGGTCTTCAAAGGCAGCCTGTTGCCGGGGAATCAGACTTCAGCTGCGAGCACGACACAAAGTAAAATGCCCGTCAATAATTGATATTTAGAATCCCTTTGTCGTCGAATGGAATCCGCCTCGCGGGACTTTTGACCTATCACGCGCCCGCTCTATGGTATTTCAGAGCTGATCCTCGCGGCCTTGATTCTTTCTGACGACCCGCAGAGCCGCCCGCTCGACCTCAATAATTCGAGTGAGAGGCCAGGAACCAGCTTTTGTGTTCCTTCAAAAATGGAAGTCTAAAAATATCCTGTTCGGATGATTTAATTGTAGCCATTGTCCTTGTTTTTCTTCTGTTACTTTACGGCCCTGACGGCATATGAAAGATATCTTTGATTCAAATATAAATGTGAGACCAAGAACAACAGAGTAATAGAGGAATTACGCTAAAACTGAATCTTTCTTGAATTAAGAAATAGTTGAGAATGAAAACGAACTTGAACTAAGAAACGCTGCAATATCGTCTTGCTAATCTCATGTCTTAGCCAGGTGGCTGAATTTTTCAACAAAACTACCCAAGATCACATCATGGTCGAGTGCGCAGAGAGTATCAATATCAATCTCAAAAGTTGTAATTTTCAAGGGTTTGGAATTTCAGTACCTACATACCTCAAAAACTTGTGACATGAGAGTAGCTTTGTTAGAAGTGGCCGGTGTGATTTCAATGAATCCAATGAGGAATCTCGGAACACTGTAAGACTAACACTGTAACACTCCAAATATTGTAATCAAGGAAGGTGATCAACATGATTGTAAACAGCTTTTTCTTCAACTTTCTCCGAAGCAGGAAGTAGCTGAATAGCAAATAATTGGGCTCAGTTGGACAGCTGTGGATGCTGATTGAAATCCCTTATTACAATCAAAAGAGTAAATGTACCAGTTCACGAGTTACTACAGAAAAAGTATTGGTATATTCTGAAGGGGTCGAACAAGGTAGATCATTGAACTATGCGGAAGGTTTATCAACGGTTTGAGCACCTTTTTGTATTAATTTGATGAGTTTTCAGTGAAATAAGTGCTACGAATGATGTGTTGGGGGAATGATGTCGAAAGGGCGTTTTTATGTAGAGAGGACTTGATCAACACTCTTACTGCACATGGCTGGCAGCAATGTCCAAAACGTATTTCAACAATAACAAAGAAAGCTTCTTGCACGATAAATACCGTTATACCACTTATCGTACTGTGAAATGGAACATAGGAAAGTGTAACCCACAATCTTAATCCACATCAAAATATAAATGTAATTTAATTATATCTAGATAAAGATCGAAATTCGAAAAATCAGCTGATCAGATAATCTTGCCCTTGAAGGTCAAGCAATTATGGTGAACAGGCTGACAATTAAACCCCCCTCTCCCCAATTTGATCAGTTATTGTCCGATTTACGAGGCTCTTCAATTCGCTTCCATTTGGCATACAGGAACTGAAAAAATAAAATTCTGACAAGGATATGAAGAAATCTCTTCGCCGAGCAAAGATTCATTCATAAGAGGAGTTTCCCAACGCCATATCCGGTTGATATTATTCAAGCAAATTTATGTTAATATCATAACTCAATGTATTTTTCTCCTCAATTGTTAATTATATCCCCCCGAAAATTCTGCTGCCTTTTCAATCAAAACGTTTTGACTGACTGTTCAAATTCGTTACAAATAAACAGTAGTAATAAAGTGGGAAGCAAAGTGAATATTCTAGTGGTCGTAATTGAATGGTCGATTTTGATAAAACCATGAATTCATTCCATACAGAAAGCAACGCTTGAAGGCCAAGCGTCAAAAGCAATATTAATTGCTAATATTCGCGCTCAGAGGAGCCACTCATCTTTTACTCTCGCTCAATACGCTTATCTTTTCAAAGCGACGAGAGACTCGTTCATCGCGACAGGAGCATTAAACCTTCAAAGGGTAGCTATAAAGCCCCGTCTAATGCTAACTACCTGCGGGGAAACCACAGTATTGGACGACGGAGGAAGTTTGCGCAGGGAAACAATGTAGGAGATGAGTAGATGGGCGTACGAAGCGATTACCTGCTTCAATCGATCGAGAGCGGAGGGCTGTTCGACGGAGAGATCGATACAATGATGCCCGGTCAATCCCCTCGATGCCGCCCTCCACCTGATAAGCTCAATTTCCACCTTGCCTAACAACACCCTCTTTTCACTCGTTTTACTCACCCGCTCGTTTTCGCCTCCCTTCATCTCATTTCGCTACAAATCCTCTCCCTTCCCTCTCCCCATCCCCAACTCGGGGGGAAACTGGTTCAAACGACAAAGCTTTTAGCATATGAACACACTTCAGTCTACACGTTCTTTATTTGTTCCAAGAGGGTTTTTTTCCTTTCCTACGGACTCCCATCTGCGAAAAACTAGCGAATAGAAAGATTTAACCGTCTAACTCGTGACACGTGAGAAAGCACACGGAGCAAGCGCGCTATTGTTGAAATATACAGACACACGTTTCTCATTCAACAACTTTATTATTTTGTGGATGATCTAAACTCAATAACTAAGATAATCACGTTTAAAAAGATTGATTAAACCTATTTAGAATTCAAGAAATACAAAAGTACATAATATCACGTAAGACCTAAGAATTCTAAATACTTCTGAGTTTTTGGTGAATTTACCCCTACTTAACTAACCTTCATACGTCCATTAAACGTAAGGGCCCGCATCAAGGCTGAAAATATTGTATGATTAAACTCATAACCATAAGAAACCATTCTGAGATCGCTCTAAACAGATCGCTCTAGTTTATAAGCACACACGGACATACATATATTTTAAAAATAAGTTGTGGAAAACTATCAAGAACTTAATATTATAAAAAATGTATTTATACCTTAAATTCAAGAAATACAAAGTTATAAATTATTAATGCATAACTTTACAGCCATAAGCTCTGGAAATTCTCAATACTTCTAAAGTTGTAGATCAATGTAAGCCGGTAGAATAATGATTAGATTTACGTTCCGTCAAAGGTAAATCGAATTCAAAACAGGGGTATTCCACTTTGATACGATGGATATCTTTTGTACTCCCCTAGTCAACCCTCTTCTCATCAGGGGGCTCCAGCCGCGATCAGGGTAATTTAGATTGAGTATCGAACCGTTCTTCGGCTAAGGAGACTTTGTCGTCTATCTCTCTGTAATTCTTATGTGAGTTTTATTAGAGATAACGACAACTGATGTAAATTTATCTAGGTCCCTAATATATGATATTACATAATTGATGTCATGGCTTTAAGTCTACCTACTGCACTTTCAGTAAGGTCAGTGCGTGTCGCGTGTTCCTACGTCTCTAAGGAGTATCGTCTACTTTGAAAGGTACAAGGTACTGAGAATCGGAAATGCATTATTACGTATCATGTCTATCGATCAACAAATTGTTGCAGATGTGATTAAAATTCCATGAACGGTTGACCGCAAAGGTAGTCGAAGAGTTACAAAGGCTACTTGTTTTATTGACAACATATCACCTAAGTACCTGTAATGGATATAAAGTTGTTAACAAGCCATTTTGGTTTATTATTCAATAATAAACCATTGTAATCGCTCTGGAAAAAATAAATTCTAACCCCCCTGAAAATTTCATGGTTTACGTTTCAAAGGGTGTAGAATCCGAATCTGCAATAAAAATTTCTCCGTCCGTACGCCGTACGCACGATATCTCCGAAACGGCTGGAGCAAAAAATCTGAAATTTTCAGGAAAAATCCATCTTGGTCCGACGACGCCTTAATTCTTGAGCCAGCTCAATCACTCAATTTAAAATGCCCTTTAAGGGCTGTAAAAGTTTTGTAAAATCCCTGAAAACCTCAAAACTAGTCGAATCGGCCTAAATATTTTCCTATTTGAAGAACATACCATTAGGAATCGAATGAGCCCTTCCCCACGTCCGTAGGTCAAACCATTCCCGATGTATGGCCCGATTTATGGTGCCAACATTTGAGTTTTTTCGTTTATTATTGTTTGTTTGTAACATAGTGATGTCCGGCCGATAGCGTCGAGTTGTAGTGAATGTGGATACTGGAGTGATAGCCGATGTGAATACTTGTAGTGTAGTTAGAAGTCGATACACGGGTTGAAGCATTCTGATAATATATAGGTAAATATTATTCAATATTATTACTGGGGTTTATTATTCAATATTATTACTGGGGTAAATAAGTATTCTTTCACTGGGGTTTATTATTCAATTGGCTTGCATTCATGATTTGAATTTCTACTAAGCTTTGGAGTGTGCGTGTTTTACAGGTGATAGAGCGATTATTGAATTTCAGGAGATATGCATAGACCACGTAAATCGGTTCTCATCCAAAACACCTATTTGATTGATCAGTTGATGATATTTGTGTGCCCCCTCTACATCTGTCTACCTTTGGCTACATCGTTTAAATTTGGATTTGGGGAAGTTTTAACGCAATACGAGTGCCAAAGGACTTGATAAATTATAGATGTTTTTATTGTTTCACTGCAAATTCTTTCACTGGGGTTTATTATTCAATCGGCTTACGTTCATGATTTGAATTTCTACTAAGCTTTGGAGTCTGCGTGTTTCACAGGATAGGGCGATTATTAAATTTCAGGAGGCACACAAATATGATCAACTGATCAATCCAAATAGGTATTTTGGTCGAGAACAGATTCACGAGCTCCATGTATATGTCCTGAAATTCAATAATCGCCCTATCCTGTGAAACACGCAGACTCCAAAGCTTATTAGAAATTCAAATCATGAACGCAAGCCGATTTTTACATTAGTTATTTACAGTTAGCTGTCAATAGTTATTGCTAGACATAAATACCTAATAATTGAAAAATAGAGTTGCGCCAACTTCTCAACAGATGAAATATAGGTTGTAATTACATTACCTTCCTTTACCGTAGAATGGTAGGTAACAAGGCATCGTTATTTATGACTTACCAATGAATATCATGTTAAGAAAATTCATCGATAAATATCGCTTATTACCTAAGCAAATTTAGATGACAAATAAGTAAGTACATAGAGAAATTACTTGTTTAATTTTTCTTGCATTACAATAAGATACATCAATTTATTTTATCGTTGTGACAAAAGTGTTACATAGAATCTACATAATTTTATTCTTATCCATTCTCATCTCAAATGCAAAATAGAGGGTAATCAGGACACGGTAGATGATTTTTTCTATAGTTGACGCGGGTTAGTAAAATTATAAAAAACGGTTGTTCTGCGGAATTTCTCCATGGACTAAGTCGCAGGCGAACATTTTAACACAATGGATTAAACCAATCAACATTAGCTAAACCAATCATCCTGGAACTAATCAAACGCATGTTAACGAGGCAATAAGAACAGGTCGGTTGATGATTTGGAATCAGCTTGGAGTACGTTAGCATAAGCAGTAAAATGACGGAAGCAAAGCCGCAAGGGGCCAACTGTTTTCAACAGCACACTCAAAGATAGCAATCAGCAGTAAACTGCAGAAACAACTGATTATGCTCGTTGGATATAGTCGAATCCGTGGGAATTCAAAAACAATGGAGCATGCACCAGTGAATAAATGACTGAAACCCGATCAACAGTCTTGAAAAACAATATTTACTTCTAGGATGCCATCCAAATTCCTCTTGAACACGACAGATTTAGCGTTCTTCCATTGAACTGAAAGTTGAACGATGATTATTCGCGGGTTTCCAGTAGGATTTCGTCATTTAACCGAATCGCAAGCGGGAGTCGTTCAAACCGCATCGACCTTTCGGGATTGGCAGAAAAAGAAGAAGCTCTATTTGAATTGTAAATGGGATGTTTCGGAGAGAGCGGAGCCCCAGCGGCAGGAGCTTGTGAAGGTAATTTGGACTAGGCGGTGAATGAACGGGCAGCAAACTCTCGGCACAGGCGGATGGGCGGTGGCGGGGTGTCCTTCCCTACGTAACCCCTTATCGGGAATCGAAGATTACGCGACCGCGAACGTGCTGAGGCAAACCAGCTTGCGATTCTATTGCCGCCTCAATACTGTGAATCGAGACTGTAAATCATTTGTACATCGCGGATCCTTTACGACCTTCGTCGTTAGTTGCACAATATTATTTGTTATTACTTGACGAGAACAAGCAATCAAAGACCTACAGACGCGGAACAACAGCGTAGGACACTACATCATATAAATCGATATATTGAACATCGTAGAGCATTAAATTTTATCACACATTCAACACTACATTAGTGAAAAGACAGCTCAGATCATTGATACATATGAGCACTTGTAACCATTTCAACTTCATTGTAGGTATAACTGAAGTCATGTTCAGTATTTTCCCAAATTTTGGTTTATTATTCAATGATAAACCATTGTAATCGCTCTTGAAAACAAAATTTTTCTAACCCCCCTGAAAATTTCATGGTTTACGTTTCAAAGGGTGTAGAATCCGAATCTGCAATAAAAATGTTTCGTCCGTCCGCCGTACGCACGATTTCTCCCAAACGGCTGGAGCAAAAAATCTGAAATTTTCAGGAAAAATCAATATTGGTCCGACAACGACCAATTCTTGAGCCAGCACTCTCACTTAATTTAAAGTGCCCTTTAAGGGTTGTCAAAGTTTTGTAAAATCCCTGAAAACCTCAAAAAATGTCTAG
This sequence comes from Creontiades dilutus, assembly GCA_031894815.1. Lineage (NCBI taxonomy): Eukaryota > Metazoa > Arthropoda > Insecta > Hemiptera > Miridae > Creontiades > Creontiades dilutus. Next base: position 1,248,966 of record JAVIWC010009583.1, read on the forward strand.
GCGGCCAAAATTTGGACTCTTTTTGAAGAACTTTCCTCGAGGAATCGAATGAGCCCTTCCCCAGGTCCTAGCTCAAACCATTCCCGATGTATGGCCCGATTCATGGTGCCAACATTTGCGTTATTTTGGTTTATTATTGTTTTTGTTTTGATTGCAGTAACCTATTGAAGTAGTGAACGTGGATACTGGAGTGAACTCCTAAAAGGGTTTATGGCCGATACACGGGTTGAAGTTTTCTGATAACCATAAAAAAACGCTGCAAATTCTTTCACTGGGGTTTATTATTCAATTGGCTTGCGTTCATGATTTGAATTTCTACTAAGCTTTGGAGTATGCGTGTTTCACAGGTGATAGAGCGATTATTGAATTTCAGGAGACATGCATAGAGCACGTAAATCTGTTCCCAACCAAAATACCTATTTGGATTGATCAGTTGATCATATTTGTGTGCCTCCAGAAATTCAATAACCGCTGTATCACCTGTGAAACACGCACACTCCAAAGCTTAGTATAAATTCAAATCATGAACGCAAGCCAATTGAATAATAAACCCCAGTGAAAGAATTTGCAGCGTTTTTTAAATTCATTTACTGTTTAAATTGTATACGTGAGTTTGATGAATATCTTGTTTCAAAATTTTCCCCGTACACTCAATTTTTGAAGCGTCCATTGCTCCACTGATTATTGACACATTTTTGTACTTAATTCCGTACATGATCTAAAATTTAAAAAACAGCACATTGAATTCTAGTGTGAACACAACCGCAAGATGGTGAACGGAGTGTGATACCACCTTTGCAAGATCCAGAATGATAAATTGAAAAAAAAAAAAAAAAAAGAAAAAAAAAAGTTTGTCAGTTTTGAAACCAGTGCAGCGGGGAGTCTTTCACCTTTTGTTCGCTCGCCCGGAGGGGGATCTCCATTGTTTGGGATATTATGTAACGTGACCCCTTTCAAATCAACATCTACTCGCCTCCTGCCCATAATTTTGCCCACGTAGTCTCAGCGAAGTTTTATAATTGAGAACAATGAACTTGACGGATTTGGCACTAATAAGACGGGTACGTGAAACCTCGTGTAAGGTACAAGGACAGGAAAGTAAATAGTTACATTCAAGTTCGAATAAGATTCACACTGGAGTTTATATTAAATAACAACAACTAAGAACAATTCTTTCATCATCTTGGATATTGATTGCACATTTGAATCTGGCCGGCACCATGAGCAGACCAACAAGACGCTATAGCCACACCATGTCGTTATGCTTCTGTAGTAAGGAAGTTGCTGCTTATTCTTCATTGAAGTCGCCCCAGTTTCACGTACAATACTGACTTTAAACAGTTCTTGTACAACATTGTTCGTTAAGTCAACCACTAAGCCTGGGCTTTGGAATCGTGTTTTCGGGACGTGGGCAGTGAATGTGTATCAGGGCACACAATATCAGAGATATTGAAAAATACGAGTTTGTGGAAGATAGCAAGTTATATTGTTAGCTCGTTTTTCTCAAGTGTTAGCTCGTCAGCGACCGAACGTATCACTTCATTTTGTATGTATGACAAGCTTGAAGCTTCCATCTCCAAACGATCAAAATGAACGGTCAAATTCGCTTCAAACATATTTTGAACGATAATGTAGTGATATTCTCCAGAAAACGTGATCTGTAAGCTCCAGCTGATTCTTGTACATCAGTTCGGTCGTCTCATAAAGAAACCAAATTACCTCTCAATTTACTGAGTTTTTCAATTTGGGCTGGCAAGATGCTAGCTAGTGTGTCTTCACTCGAGCTTTCGTCAGCTGATCGATTTGGGACAAGCCGCTCAACTTTTACTCCGACTTAACATTTAACTTGAGTTTAGAAAACTTGTTCAACTTCATGAACCAACGAATTGCGCAGAGTTGAATGGAAATATGGAGATCAAACGTTTTACGTAGTGGGAAAGTATAAAAGCGAAGAAGGATGGTGGGGAGACATCATTCATCACTACAAGCAATTTTATTCATATGAGAGGTGGAGAATCCGCAAACGGGTGGTACGATATTTCAATCAACTTGTGGCAGGACATCAACCGGACTATAGTTACGCCAATTATTTCTGAATCAAACCACTTCACTTTTCTCGGTCAAAAAAGATGGAGGTAATCTCGTGTCTCTGTCGCACACGTGTACACTGTGTGGTCGCCTAGGTTTCATCAGACCAAATACAGCGAGGTAAAGTTTTACGAACCATTGTTAATTGAATGTGATGGATGCTCATTAGTAGAAAACCGTACCAATTAGAGAACGAAACTTGTTATTTCTATGAAGTCATTTATTCTCGTAAACTACCATGAACTGGCACGATATCCATACCAACCATTCAAAAATACTTGACATTGATACTTTTAATACTATTCATACTTTAATAATATTTGGTTATAGGTACAAATAACTTGAAGGTTCCACAAGCGGCTTTTTGCGTCTGATCAGTTTTGGAGTACAACATTGGGTCATTCCATATCGAGACAGACTCGAAATGTACCGACTCCTTCCGATTTCGTTCATACTCGGTGTAGTTGCTTCCATTAGAGAATAAAAGAGGCCTGCCAGGTCAGTTCCTCCAAAAATGAACGGTTTTGGAAGCTATAGCAGTATGATATTTTGACGATTTTTTCGATTTTTTTTTCGAGTTCCAATTTGACTCATAAGGTGCAGCACTAGCCTTACCATTAAAACTTGAGCTTTGCTATTCGCGAAGGTTTATTGGAACAGCAAGGGTTCACGTGGTGGGGGGCAAAAAAAAATTTAGCATCTTAAGAAAAAGGCCGGTCACGGGTCCGGGAGAACTATTGCTCATTTTAAAGAAGAAAAGTACTAGTTTTACGGGTCAAACAGGGCGTTGCACCTCATGGGTAGAACTAGAGCAGTACTGACTGTGAAACTCCCTTTGCCACTGCTACTTTCTTACCCATACCCGTAATGGGCAGACTTTGTTTTGCTCATAGCGCGTAAACGGTTGGAGGTATGGAAAAGTGGGAGGAGTCCATCCGAATGGAAATTTCAAGAGCTACAACTTTTCTTAAATGACAATTTCCGATATCTCGAACGGTTTTCGAGATAATTCAGCTTTACATCGACAAAAAGCGAAATAAAGTGAAATAATGTCGGGGCAGAGCCCTTAAACTCGTTATAACTCCGTCAAATGAAAATAACACACAAAACCCATTGGGGGCATTGTGAAACAAGTAATTACAAACATTATAAGACCTCGAACGCTTAATTCTAATGAGCGACCCGGGAGAAATCGCGTTTTAAAGATCTGAAGACGTTATCCGCCAGACAAACAAAACGGACGCTCATACCGGCTTTCTGCAGGGTCCGTTGCGTTCTTTACTTTATTACGAAGAAAATCAGACCGCGTACGCCTCTGATCGATTGATTTGATCGATTGAAACCGAAGATATAGACAACAAACCATGTTTAGGTCATAAAAAATCGAAAAAATCGTCAAAATATCATACTGCTATAGCTTCCAAAACCGTTCATTTTTGGAGGAAATGACCTGGCAGGCCTTTTTTATTCGTTAATAGAAGCAACTACACCAAGTATGAACAATAACGGAGGGGGTCGGTACATTTCGAGTCTGTCATTTGGTTACCTCAGAATTTATTTTCATAGAAGAACATCTTGAAAAAAATATCTATATTTATACCCCAAAGGTACAATTACTCCTAGAGGGAAAGTAAAAGCAATAATACAGTAGAACCAACCCCACGTAAGTTTACTAGGGAGTGAACAAAACCACACTGATCAGTGAAATGCCGAGATGGAGAAGAAAGAATTGAAATTCGAAACAAAAACATAAGAGATAAGAGGAAGAAGGAGACTTGTAAACTTGGGAATTAAGTGAGGATCGCCTGTAAGAGATTGATGCGGCTTCAGAGCGGTGGGGTGGGCCCTGGGGGAGAGAGCATGAGAAGAGGAGGCATTAAATCGATTCATGCCCTGTAGGCAGAAGGCAGGGAAGTCTGTCGAATGGTTAGCGTACCACAGCCAGCGAAAGGCACGGGAGATACCCCGTCCCGGGCTCGCTCCTCTTTTTCTCCTGACATTCGAGCCTCTCTCAACCAAAAGGAATACACTCGACGAAACATACCTCCATTATCTCTCGTTTCTTCTTCGGCACGGTGATTTAAATACCGCGGCGGAACAACGCGAAAGTAACAATGGTTGTTGATTTATCAACCGCGCACATTCATTTCAATTGGGTTGCGTCGTACGTTGATTCATGCAAACACCATGTGATAACACTCAATGCGATCAGCCAGTTATCTTATTACATGTGTTCTAAAATGAATGGTGAATTGGATATCTGTGATCTCTTAAAACACACGGTAAATCCCTCTTTGGAATCCTTTAACCAACGTGTTGAGGAAAATTTGGAAAAAGTTCGCATTTTGATGAGACTTTGCGTGCGTACTAATATTACGGGGAAGAAAATGTGTGGGAAGGAGAGTCTAACTTGGGTGCTCAGTAGTGGTTTCCTCACTACCTCACTGAGACGAAGAAAAATGAGCATTAAAAATTGCCATACGGGTAAATACTAAATGGATAAAAACTTTATCTTGCCTCGTCATGTAAATTTACCGGGGTAAGATCCCTATAATAAAAAGTCTTATAGACCTATATCTCTGCTACCTGTAATATCAAAGCTTTTCGAGGGACTACTTATTCGAAGACTGAAAGATGTTGTCCAAAAGAATTAATCCCGGATCACCAGTTTGGATTTAGAGAAAAACACTCCACCATTGATCAAGTTCATCGTATAACTGAAATTATTGAAAATAGCTTGGAAATGAAACAAGTCTGCGCAGCCACCTTCCTGGATATTTCCCAAGCTTTTGATAAAGTCTGGCATCAAGGACTTGAGCACAAACTCGAAAGAGACTTACCAAAAGAATTTTTACTTAATCTTGAAATCTTACCTAGCTGAAAGACATTTCAGGGTGAAACATGAGGGGGATTGTTTCAGTCTCAGGAAGATAAGGGCAGGTGTACCGCAAGGTAGCGTGCTTGGCCCTTTGCTATATCCTCTGTATACACGTGATATACCTACCAATAACGACACAATAGTGGCAACTTTCGCCGATCATACAGCACTTCTAGCAGTAGGAGATACAGTAGAGGATGCAACCAGGAAACTACAGGAGACTATTAATAACGTCAGTACTTGGACAAAAAAGTGGCGCCTCAAGCTCAATGAGCAGAAATCGGCTCACATCAATTTCACGAACAAGCATATAACTAAAATACCAGTTATACTAAACGGAAGAGGAATTCCTTTTGCCAATACAGCAAATTATCTTGGGATGACTCTTGATGCAAAACTATGAAGAATTAAACATCAAGTTCCGAAAAATGTATTGGTTGCTTGGAAGATACTCCAAACTATCCCTACATAACAAATTGCTTCTCTACAAGCAAATTCTAAGACCAGTTTTTACATATGGAATTCAACTCTGGGGCTGTACAAAAAAGACCAATATCAAAATAATCCAAACATTTCAAAACAAGGTGCTAAGGAGTATTGTCAACGCTCCTCGGTACGTACGTAATGACGACCTCCATCGGGACCTCAAGATAGAACCAGTCAGTGAGGTGATCAAACTATTTGCCGCTAAACACGAGCAGAGGCTTCATCAACATATGAACCCAGAAGCTCTACGATTATTAGACAACAGCAACGTCATCCGACGTCTGGATAGAACAAAACCTCTCGACCTTGTGGCGTGACAATGTGACAAGTGCTTGAAGTGATCATATAGAGTAGTTGCCATTGGGCTATTACCTCTACAAACTGTAGTTATTGTATTAGTGTAGATTAACTTGATGGGCTATGCTCAGTTGTTATGTTATGTTTCTAATAAAGAAATTTTCGAGAAAAAAAATGTAAATTTTCGGAATTTAGAAAGGGACGCGAATTCATAATAGTTTTCAAAACATAAAACGGGTGGGGGAATTGAAATTTTCATAGTAGACTATCATTAGTAGAATTGGAAGCAAAAGTTTGAAATGAGCAGAATTTCATTGAGTTATCTTCCACCCTGTGTTTCGACCCGCTCGAGGAAGTCGGTCTGTTGGCCCGCTGCTTCAATTGAACCCTCAACTACTCCTCATTATCATGCGGGCAGCGATCATTTCAAATATCAAAAGAACCAGGACGAATCGTCGGTAAAGAAGAACTTTTTAAGAGACAAAGAGATTCCTGACTATTCCGAGAACTCTTTACCTTCACAAGAACACTGGAAGGGTCGAAACCGAGGAACGGCACAAGGTGTGTGAGTCAGGTTCTTATTTGGGCGCAGGAAGCGGTTCATCATGACCTGAAGACTTGACGGAGGGGCCCCAGAACTCAACAAAGGCCGGAGAGAAGGTTCTCCCAAACTAAAATAACATGTTGAGACGAGAATGGGGTGACGTTAGAGGGAAGTGATTGTGACTTGCTCCAAATCGGAAACTTCATTCGGTTACAACTCATTTCGAAACACATGCAGCATTCGAACGTCAAGAATGGATCACTAGAATCAAAAAGGTTAAATAGAACACAAATAACCTCCACAAGAGTTCCAACCCCCCAGAAGACACTAAAAATAAAAACTTACACAGTTGAAAAAAAGTTTAGGTAGGCCTGTATTCTTGCCCTGACTTTCCGAATTCATTCAATTAACAGGTAACGACTTGGATGATAGAACATGGAAGATCGTTTAGATGTTCAGAGTAGCAAGTTGAATAGGAAAGAGCTTAGCTCGACAGCACAGACCTGAGTTACTTCGCCGCTCTGTACCCTTGCTGAACAGATTTTTGCCATCGTGTGTGTTGAAGGGGAATGAAATTGGTTCTTAGAAATGGTGACAATATATTTCGGGAGAAACGAATTAGAATGGACTAATTTAAGTAATTTCGGGGAGATTATGTCGAAACTTATTTGGTGCATCAAGTTCCTTCCTGCGTTGACATGTTCATTACCCAAGAAATGCAACTGAATAAAAATGGAATAACTTCAATTTCTTTCTGGCTGTCATAATTTCTCACTTCATGGTGATTCTATTCACGAATAAATGTCGCAAACCACTGATCTGCAGTTGGAAGTCTATGTGGAACTATATTATCTTATCATAAAACGGCATAGTAATTCACAGCAAAACATCGCAAAACTCAGAGTAATTTCATAAAATAGCAAAACCTCTCTACTAATTCTTGGTACTTATTAAGAGCTGATATCTAAATACAATGGTATTGTAACTGGATTTAGATTTATCTGCAAGGATGCAGACACCCACCAACTACAAATAAATGAGTATCAATAAAACAGCCACTTACTAGTCATTCAATATACATAGTATATCAATGAAATAATGAACCCGATTTATTAAAGACATAGCTGATTCTTCTGCTGGTTCGATCGTCGTAGATTCTAAAGCGATATTTACCAAAGTCATCAATTCTTTGTAATTATATCAAGGAATGACAAACATAAGCATAACATTTCAGCCCCTTACTTTAATCATTTATAGTTGATCCAAAGAGATATCGAAAACTGAGCACTTTTTAACATTTTTGATCGGTTCCATAAACTTAAGCCCAGTATTTACAGTAAGGCTTAGTTCGTATTTACCATTATTATTAATTCCGTTCATTCAATTTAAGATTATGAAGAGGCTTTTCTCGATGCGTTGAAAGGGAACTATTGAGGCAATCATACCAACCTAACGATCGAATCAAACCTCAAAAACGCTGAAAATTCTTTCACATATTTCATATTTGTGTGCCTCCAAATATGATCAATTCAATAACCGTGCTCTATCACCTGTGAAACTTGTGAAGTGCCGCACACTCCAAAGCTTAGTAGAAATTCAAATCATGAACGCAAGCCAATTGAATTATAAACCCCAGTGAAAGAATTTGCAGCGTTTTTTATGATTATCAGAATACTTCAGCCCGTGTATCGGCTATAAACCCTTTTAGGAGTTCACTCCAGTATCCACGTTCACTACATCACTAGGTTACTGCAATCAAAACAAAAACAATAATAAACCAAAATAACGCAAATGTTGGCACCATAAATCTGGCCATACATCGGGAATGGTTTGACCTACGGAGCTGGGGAAGGGCTCATTCGATTTCTCATGGAAATTTCTTCAAAAAAAGTCCAAATTTAGGCCGCCTTGACTTATTTTGAGGTTTTGAGGGATTTTACAAAACTTTGACAGCCCTTAAAGGGCTCTTTAAATTAAGTGAGAGTGCTGGCTAAAAGACCAATGTTGATTTTTTTAGGGGCTTATTGAGGCGTCGGACCAATTTATTTGATTTTTTCTAAAATTCTAAAATGTTTTTGATCCAGCCGTTTGATTACAATGGTTTATTATTGAATAATAAACCAAAACGTTTGTAGGCGTGTACGGTGACAGGAGTAAGCCATTTTATCCGACGGAATAAACCTAATGTACAATAACATTAATTTTTGTATTGCAGATTTGGATTCTACACCCTTTGAAACGTAAACCATGAAATTTTCAGGATTATTTCTTTTAAGAGCGATTACAATGGTTTATTATTGAATAATGAACCAAAACGAGGAATTCAACAAAATCGAATTGTTATAATATGCTCTACGTATATACAATGCAATTTATTCGGTGTTGTAGGTAGATTATTTACCGAGTCATCTCACATCCTGTTCGAAACGGATAACATCCCGTTAATCTTTCATTCTCGTTTTTCAATTTGAGCTCGGAAAGAGAATGAAAGTAGAAGAAGAAGCTACCTAATTCATTATCCGCTCGCCTCCCATCCCATCATCGTTCCAGTTTACGGGGGTGGTTCGGGACGCAGCCAACAGGCTCTGAAAAGAGCTCATTCATCTCCGCGGGATCTCCATTCCCGCCCTCGCTCGGTCCACACGCCCTTTCTCTTCTTGCGAAAGAGCGAGAGAGAGACGATAATTATGGGCGAAAAAGGAAGAAAGGAAGAAGTTGCTCGTCATTCTATTGTCTCTTCTTCTGGTTCAAAGGAATTTCAAACGGTTTGGCCAGACAGAACTAGGAGTGGGAAAAAAAACCCCGGTGGCCGGAAGACGTAAAAACCAACGTTTTTCACGCGAGTTGAATTGCCTGTTGAACTTCCAACCTAAGCTATACATTTGTTTGTGAAGAGAAATACGAGTTGATATTTGGGGTGAATATTAACTCGCAATTGTGAAACTACGGACTCCAGGAATTCTTCCCAGGGTTGATTGTGACAGTCATATTAACAATGATATCGCAGTCACACAATTCTTTTCTGATCTATCGACGTATTGATGGGCACATGGGCAAACTTCGTCGAAAAACTAACTTCCTACTTGCTTTTTGCGTTTCAGAGCTTCCTGATCAATTTTGCTTCCGTGTCTGTCTGTCTGCCTAATGTATGTGGTAATTATCTCCCACACCCATAAATCTAGCATCAAATTTCGAATCTGTACTGGGAGAAAAATTTGTAAATAAATAGTATATCCTCTTCTATATATGAATCATTTTCATACAGTTGTATTTATCAACATGAAACATAATATTTACCATAAGACTGTATAGATACAAGCAACTATACACAAGCAAGCCCTATCTATTGTGAGTTCATAATTTAGGCAAATTTATAATGTCCTGATCATAAATCTTTGTTATCATGCATATTTTACATGAGACTAGTTGGTACAATTTTGGTTTATTATTCAATAATAACCATTGTGATCGCTCTTGAAAAAAAAGTTTTAACCCCCCTGAAAATTTCATGGTTTACGTTTCAAAGGGTGTAGAATCCGAATCTGCAAAACAATTTTTCCGTCCGTCCGCCGTACGCACGATTTATCCCAAACGGCTGGAGCAAAAAATCTGAAATTTTCAGGAAAAATCCATGTTGGTCCGACAACGCCCCAATTCTTGAGCCAGCTCTCTCACTCAATTTAAAGTGCCCTCTAAGGGTTGTCACAGTTTTGTAAAATCCCTAAAAACCTTCAAAAAAGTCAAGGCGGCCTAAATTTGGAATTTTTTTGAAGAACTTTCCATGAGGAATCGAATGAGCCCCTCCCCAGGTCCGTAGCTCAAACCATTCCCGATGTATGGCTCGATTTATGGTGCCAACATTTGCGTTATTTTGGTTTAGTATTGTTTTTGTTTTGATTGCAGTAACCTAGTGATGTAGTGATGTAGTACTGTGGATACTGGAGTGAACTCCTAAAAGGCTTTGTAGCCGATACACGGGTTGAAGCATTCTGATAACCATAAAAAACGCTGCAAATTCTTTCACTGGGGTTTATTATTCAATTGGCTTGAGTTCATGATTCAAATTTCTACTAAGCTTTGGAGTGTGCGTGTTTCACAGGTGATAGAGCGATTATTGAATTTCAGGAGGCACACAAATATGATCAACTGATCAATCCAAATAGGTATTTTGGTTGAGAACAGATTTACGTGCTTCATGCATATCTCCTGAAATTCAATAATCGCTCTATCACCTGTGAAACACGCACACTCCAAAGCTTAGTAGAAATTCAAATCATGAACGCAAGCCAATTGAATAATAAACCCCAGTGAAAGAATTTGCAGCGTTTGTGATTTCGTAATTTAGAATTTATAAATAATAGATACCTACTGAACTGTTTATGGTAAATTATTGGTGATCATCCTCAGAGTGACTATTACACGAAAATTAGTAAATACCGATTAGGTAACTCAGTTTCCTGTTAGAAAGTAAATTGAAGTGAACCAATTAAAGTATAAAAAACGCTCTACTAAAAAGATCACGTTTGAATTGAGTCGAGGCCTCTCGTTTATCCTACTAAATCACTCGAACTGAATCCCACAAAGTGACATGAGATTACACGCACTCACTGCGCAGGTGAAAGTGAGTCATTATACGAGTGTGTCCTTGTCAATGTCACTTCCCCTCAACAGCTGAATCACACGGTTCCAGTTGTGCGACGCACAATGTTCGTCGCAATGATGGAAACTATGCAAATAGCTGCTCGAAGACGGTATACAATAATTTTATTTTGATTTTTTTAATCTACTCCGCATTATAAGGATGATGAAATTGAAGACTGACAAAATGCAATCAAATTACCTGATTTGCCCAACTTTGTTTTATCCCCTAATGTATGGAGTCATTATACATCATTTGCGCTAGCTGATGATAAATTTCGGAAATCCGGCCCTATTGATTTTCTCCTTGAGAGAAACACACACAAGAGCTTCTCCTGTATAAGCAATATAAATATTATTACTAGTTCAAGATTCACATTGGTAGGGTAAAGAGGTCAACAACACTTAAGAGTCATCAAGAGCGGTTTTAGATAGGAAAACACCGCTACCACATATATAAATTAAGTATATGGACAGTAGTGAAAGCTGAGCAGATGTTGCAGTTCAACGAATGATGCCGGGAAACAAAGCTCACGGTGTTTGTCAATAATCGAAGGCATCGGGTATAATTAATTCGGAGCCGTCGAGTAAAACCCTGGACAGAGGACGAATTGTAGGAAACATTTAGGAGAATCAATCACTCTTGCAGTTCAATTACTGCGCACCAATCGAACTGCGTAGTGTCCACAGTGGATCGAGGACCGATTTCGTCGAGTAGGCGAGCACGCGGAGAATTGATGAGTTCAAGACCGCCCGTCTTTGGAAAGGAGCACGCGATTTGGCTCCGGTGTGACCGTGCCAAAAGGGATCGCAAGGTCGAATAGAGCGACCAACATCGCGAATCGATTCGCCGGGAAAATCGCCGAGGCCTCGGTGGCTCATGGTATCACTTATCAGTTGCTACACGTGTACGGAATTTCCCATAGAGAATCCTCACCAGGATCAGAATCCCAATTCTCTCTACATTATTGGTGAAATTAGGTCAATAACAATCAAACCAAATCTTAGAATCATGTGAATCCCTCCAGAATTAGTCAAATCTTCCTTGGATATTGAAGTTGAACCGACTAATAAGCATCTTATTGACGGAGAGACTTATCTCTACAACCCACACTAATAAAAAAAGTTATTTATATTTAAAATAGAGAATAAATTATACAGCCGTTCTTTTTTGGTTTATTATTCAATAATAAACCATTGTAATCGCTCTTGAAATTTTAACCCCCCCCCCCCCCCCCCCCCCTGAAAAGTTCATGGTTTACGTTTCAAAGGGTGTAGAATCCAAATCTGCAATAAACATTTTTCCGTCCGTCCGCCGTCCGCCGTACGCACGATTTCTCCCAAACGCCTGGAGCAAAAAATCTGACAGTTTCAGGAAAAATCAATATTGGTCCGACAACGCCCCACTTTCTCACTTAATTTAAAGTGCCCTTTAAGGGTTGTCAAAGTTTTGTAAAATCCCTAAAAACCTCAAAAAAAGTCAAGGCGGCCTAAATTTGGACTTTTTTTGAAGAACTTTCCATGAGGAATCGAATGAGCCCTTCCCCAGGTCCGTAGCTCAAACCATTCCCGATGTATGGCCCGATTTATGGTGCCAACATTTGCGTTATTTTGGTTTATTATTGTTTTTGTTTTGATTGCAGAAACCTAGTGATGCAGTGAACGTGGATACTGGAGTGAACTCCTAAAAGGGTTTATAGCCGATACACGGGTTGAAGTACTCTGATAACCATAAAAAAAGCTGCAAATTCTTTCACCGGGGTGTATTATTCAATGATTCATGATTTGAATTTCAACTAAGCTTTAGAGTGTGCGTGTTCCACAGGTGATGGAGCGATTATTGAATTTCAGGAGATATGCATAGAACACTTAAATCGGTTCTCAACCAAAATACCTATTTGGATTGATCAGTTGATCATATTTGTAGTGCCTCATTCTGAAACTCAATAATCGCTCTATCACCTGTGAAACACGCACACTCCAAAGCTTAGCAGAAATTCAAGTCATGAATCATTGAATAATAAACCCCAGTGAAAGAATTTGCAGCGTTTTGTTTTTGAGTATTGCACCCGACTAATCCAAAGCTACACACCACCTATAGCAACAAAATCAAAGGGAATTCTGATGAATTGAATCAAATCAGGTTTGATAAAATTGTGATGGCTAAAAAATGTGTTTATAGCTGGTTATTCATTTATAAGCATGTGTGTTTTCAAACAATCTATAAACTTGAAATTAACACAAATTCTATGTTATGCTTTGCGAAAAAAAACCAGTACGAAAGAAGGGATTACGTTTAACAGGCACAAATGTTTACGATAAACGGGACAAGTACAGATTATGAATAACCGCAATTATAACGAGGTCTAGTCACAATAAGACAGTCCGAAGGAATTAGGTAATAACCTAATGAAATATATGTAGCATGTAAATGTACTTGAGCTATATTGCTGCATGCAGAGCAGGATTGAGTGAGAGTGCAATGGCATTCGAACCAGAAACTAGACCTTGGAGTTTCAGGGCAACAATAGGTTGCATAACGGTATAACGATTCTGTAGAAAGGGACAAAATAATGTTCCCATTAACATTTTAATTACAAGAGTGTAGATAGAACCATCTCAGAGGCCTCTATCCCCCAAGACCATTAATCTTGGCGTTTGAATGCAGGGAAGTGCCCGTCGTATGCCTGCAATGTTCACCGCTACGCAACCCCTGCCTACGAAACCGCACTGTATTTATGATGTTCTAAAAGTTCGAATGCCGACAGTACATTCCGTTCTATTCAAATTCTACAACGTTCATTGTTCCGATGATACCGAACCGAAGGAGGTCCAAGAAAAATTGGTCCAGCATGAGACTGTATAAATACGATGACCATAATTTTGAAAAAGATGACCATATAAGAAGTGTAACACAAATTTTATCAACCAGTATTAAATATTGGTAAATAAATGTTATTCAGAAAAAAATAAATATATGTTCGAAATAGGAGCTTTCAAACTAAATTATGCATATAATATTAATATTACTCTCACAGCTTCTGAATCAGGTACGTAACACAGGTAAATATCATTGTTACACAAATAAACGTCATAATCATATTGCAACAAGTTGAACAAATTGTGAAAATAATATGAAACCAGAGTCGTCATTTTTTAAACCAATCATATTTGGCAGAACCGTGGATGGCTTTAAGCCGATGCTCGTGGTTCTTCAAAAAATCTAACATTTGTAAGCAACTTTCATCAAAATTGTGGAAAAATTTGCATTACCTCCTTCAGAGTGTCTACGCCTAATTGTTTTTTTCTGCACTCCAATAGTTATTAATTACTGAAAATAAGCGTTCAATGGGTGCACTTGTTGCTCGTAAGCTAAATACAAATTCACACACAATCTTTGTGTTGGGCAGAAACACATGGTTGGAGCGCATGTGATTGAAAATTTCACTCCAACGCGTTTCTGAGGCTGCTTTAAGCTCGTTCCATTTGCCAATATTCTCCTCCGATATGTAGTTTTTAACAAGGGATATCTATGTTAATTTTAACAGATGATAGGGCAAAGATGACAGAAAAAGCTTCGTATGACGCTTCATTCCATGAAAATGTTTTTTTGAGCAGAATCCATGAAAATAGGGCAAGATCCTGAATATTTGCGTTCCACTTCCGTAGGTTTCACAAAAAGACGTTGTGCATGAACCACAGCCACACTTCCCCACAGCTTACCCACAACCAATTAAAGTAGGACCTTGGGAGTACCATTTCAAAAAAGGAGGACCTTACCTTCCTTTGCGTGAGTTCAAAAATATGGGAGGACACAAACACAAAAAGTAGGACCTGTACTCCCAAAAGGAGTACCTATGGTCACCGTATGTATAAACCAACACAAGAGGTTGTTGTAAATGTTGAAATAGAACGATAGATGCTCAAGAGCGACACACGTTTGACTTAGATATTAAAGTATGGATTATGAGCAATCACAGGTCGATGACACGCAATAATTAATATTTACATTGAGAATATTTTATTACGTACTACTCAGAGTATTGTGATTGCGGCGAGCCGCGTGGTTGCGTAAAACAAAGACTAGAGCAGTGCAAAGGTTTCAAGGTCGATTACCAATGAGCCTTACGTAATATCGCGCTTCTGTGATCCTTTTCGCGGTCGCGTAAAATGAATTTCTCTTCAAACTAAGAATAACTCCCACACCCACCTACTAATCCTCTTCTCTTTCCAGATATATATTTGTAGCCCGCGACTACTGTATTTTTTGTAAGCACATTTTTGTAAAACATTATTTGCACTTTTACCAAGCAATATTCTTCCCAGTCCAAAACTGATCCCATTTTCATCCATTTTCCTTCTATTGAAATAATTATTAATCAAGATGAAAAAATTATTATAAAATAACGTTAAGATCCTGACTTTTAGACATTTTTCTATTCACTTTTAAGATTGTAAATCGTTAGGAACCACATATGTACATAAAAACAAAGAGTCATATTGATTGATATAGATATTTGTATAGTACGATTATAGGAGCGTCTGAAATCGTGGAGAAATGCGGTTAGCTTCAAGAACAATGTGAAGTCTGAAAATGTGTTGGCGTCTCTCTGAAATATGAATGAAACATGAGAACACACATCACGCGGAAGAAAGCAACTAGATAAAAAACCGTAGTCAAATGAGCCTCAGGGAAGTTTTCTTTCGTATGGGAAAATGAAGAATAACTAGAGAGTTGAGAACACGTAGAGAACAACATGAGACTGGAGAGATATTTCGGTATCTTCATTTATTGATATACATTTTGCAGCACGACCGTAGGAGCTCAGGGAAGTTTTCTTTCGTATGGGAAAATGAAGAATAACTAGAGAGTTGGGAACACGTAGAGAACAACATGAGACTGGAGAGATATTTCGGTATCTTCTTTTATTGATATACATTTTGCAGCACGACCGTAGGAGCCTGAGAGACCCTGGTGAAAGGCCGTAAGAACTAGACCTTCAAAGAACCATGTCCTGAAATGTATCCGGAAAAAACCTTTAGCCTGGGATAATATGAATAATATGTATCCATCTACATTTCATGTAGCGGAAATGCGTATCCAATATATTTTTTAGAAGTCCACCCATGCTTAGCAAATTTCATACGCCGAAATCAATTTACTGTATTCCAATATGGAACATTATAGCATATAAAACGGGTTGCTAAGTAATGCAAAATTTTAGCCGTAAAAAGCAATTCAGTTACCGGATTTGTTTCTTTAGGTTTTGAAAGGAGAAGACATACAAAATAACAGGATATTGTTGGCTGATGACATTTGTTCCACCGTGGCCAATGGGTAGGATCGATTGCGGGTCCGCTCCCACTACTGAATCCATGAATACTACAAATTCAGATCACTGTATCTGTAGTACAAATTGACTTGTTCTCAGAAAAGCTGATTTGATTAGCAACTTGTTTAAATATGTTTATATTTTACATATACCTTTCTGATATAACAAATATCAGAGTATCAGTTCATAACCGTTGCTGAACAAAAGGTGGTTGGGTGTTATAAACATAAATTGGGTATGCAGTCCAAATTCCCGAATCCATCTGCATAGTGAACGGGATCGTGATTTGGCCCTTCAAAGGCACAATTTGGCCGATTGTATGATTTTGACGTCCTTTCACATTGAATGTGGGGGGAATAAACATCATCCAGAAGAGTCCAACCAGTCTAAAATTATAACAGGTGCAGGAGCGGCTGCTGATAGGAGCACAGGCGTACGTGCAACCAATAAACCAAATAAATAAAACATCCTTCTATTGAAGCTGGTGAGAGAAGATTGGATAGCCTTATTTGAAACAAGTTGCGGAGTAAACCTTTCTAACCAGAAGATTACGGATTTTCACTATGCAGTTACATGCGATTGACCAATCAGAGAGCTCTAAAAAACAAGGTGACGAATTAGTTACCGCCCAGCTTGTGATGCTCTGAGGGTACATGACCAAGTTAGAATTTCTTATCTCAATCCTATCACTGTTCAGTTTGTTCTCGCTCCTGGGTCAAAGAATTTATGAGTGTTACAGTTCTGAAAATACCATGTGCAACATGCTCAAGCGGTGTGGACAGTCACTTGCGCCGAACACAGTTTGCGAACCATGTTCATGAACGTTCTCGAACGTGCAAGTGCGATCCAGAGTACGAGATATCGGTGGGAGAATGCATGGCCGGTGGTGTCTACTGCGTTATTCAGAAGTTTTAGAGATAAGTTCATGTTGGCATCTTTATTATTTTGAGTTTATTGCGTTTCTGTTTTCAAGCAGGGCTGAATGAAGTGGGACGAAGACAAGAACAAGTCAAAGTTTGTATTTGGCTTAGAAAAGCGTTTCTTCAGTCCTCTTTGCGATAGCTCCGGTGATCTCTGGGAGCCCCTACGCTTCAGATCAGGTGGCTGTGGAGATATTTCGTATCTTCGTATGTAGAAGTATACATTTCGCAGCACGAGCGTGGGAAAATCAGAAACCTTGTGAGAGGCGTTAAGAAGAATGTAAATTATTGAAAGATTTTGACGTCTTTCGGGACAATGAATGAAACGGAGAACAAACATCGTACTGAAGATATCAACCAGTTTCAAAAGTGTAGTCAAATTAATGTCCGGAAATGAGTCCCTGGAAAGTTTTCTTTCTGGAGAGAAAATGAGGAATAACTTGAGGATGGAGAATGATAGAGAACGGCTGAAGCAGGGAAGAGGAAAGAAGGAACAGCGAGGGTGGACTGCTGGGGTAAGGGACGGGGCGAGAAGGCAAGGGAGGGTTGAGCCCGCTTCATAAATCAACCACCAAGTTCACGAAAAGCTCGGAGAGGAGGTTCCACCCCTGCAAGATAGAAAGAGAGGAGGGGAGACGAGAAAGCGAAGATGGGAAGGGAGAAACAAGAAAAGGGCGAAGGTGCGAGAGAGAGAGGAATGGAAGGGGCAAAGCCCCCTTTGGCCCCACCTTGCGGGCGCAAAGCGGAGGGTCGACCCCGATTCAACGGGTAGACGGGGCGAGCGGGGAGAATAGTTCGGAGCCCCGCCGACGGTGTTTATAACAACGGAAAGAGCTGCTGACTCCGACCAACAATGTAACCCTTCCCACTCAATACAGTTCTCATTCCGGAAGCCTTTATAGAGCCAAAATAGATTTGTTTAGAGGAAATGAGAGAGATGTTTCACCGTGAGAATGTATTATCAACCTGTGGTGGAAACTGGTAATGCGAGGTCAACGAAATACATGAAACAACGCATTTAACACATATCGATACTCACGCAACAGGTTTTCATTACTTTTATTATCATTTAAATGACTAACAGGAGTACAATCCAGTTCTTAACGACCGTACCGACCCGACAGTCCCCCCGCTCAACACATTTTCAACTAACCTTCGGGTGGGCTCCTTCCGCCCTTTGTTATCCCGGCATCACCACTTTTCCGTCCGCCCAAGGGGGTCATTCGGGTACCTGCCACACAACCCCCCCCCCCCCCCATAGCTTTCATCTCTGTTCAAGCCCCCTCCTCTGAGCTAGAATCCAATATTTATAGGTTGCATAGGCAATTTTTCATCTTCGGTACTTAAATGTGTAAAATTAAGCATTAATCTGGCTGTAGAATCATAGAGGTCTACTGTCCCGTTTTTTTTTTTTTTTTTTTAAATAGATGTAAATCGGTCAAACCTACATTCCTCCAAAAGATTAGGTAATTAGATGTAAATTTACTCGTTCAATAAATGATTCATTAAACTATGACGAATCGAATACAGTAGTGGTCCCCTTAACGTACATAATCCGTTCCTGAAGAATTTCCGTACAGCGAAATGACCGTACTGCAGGGCTAATAATCCCTTAAGAAATTATGGAAATAGCGATTGATCCGTTCTCTCGTCCCCATACCCACCCATTTCAATGTTTGTTTGTACAATATTATAGTTAAATAAAATGACGTCTAAAGTGTAAATACATTATTATTAGAAGAAATGGGTTCACAAGAACTGAAACAAAGGCATTTTGGGGTGGGTTCGCAGCAGTGTTGGTACGTTACCCTACAACCATTTTCTTTCACATGCAAAATTCGAAATTCGGAAAAATGTACATTATGCGGACAAAATTTCCAAGAGCAAGACTGACGTTAACCAAAACGTACGTAGTCCGAATATTCGTTAAGCGGGGTATTAACGTGAACAATTTGTGTAATTAAAATGAGAAAATTTTGATTTGTTTATAATTTTTGATGTAAGAGATGTTTCATTATTCTAAATTCGATCCAAGTATGAGCAGTTGTATCCTATTGTTTAATCACACCGAACTCTTGTAACAAAATTATTTCTACAAATAAAGTTATTTGATTGATTGATTGATTGATTACTGTGATTTCGTCATCATCAGAGAGTTCAGTTATTCACAATAAGAAAGTACTAGAGAGTAGGTAACTTGGGTTTCCACTTCATAATTTGAATGCTTTGAGATTAATTAGTTTACAGGTGTGACGTTAATTGGAACTAAAAACTAATAAATCACAAATTTGCAGCACGACCTTGATGTGGAGGATAGAACTCAAGATTAGGTTGTTCCAATTCTAGTTTTGTGTGTGGTCATTGTTCATTTTTTTGTAAAGGCAGCTGTAATAATCCTACAGTTAACTGGCATTCGATTGATGATGTTAAATTCTCAGATTATAATAACTGACATCTACCCTATGTCGAGGACGCGTTTGTTTATTATCTTAGGGGTATCGGGATTCGTTCCGATTACATCGCTGTAGCGTCATTGATGTGGGTCAGGGTTGAAACAACCCAACTCTCTACAACACATGTCCAATCAATGTCACATGATGCCGAATTAATGAAACGATCTTAATATCGCACCCTCGCTACAGCGGCGTTTGTGCAGAATGTTGTGGAATTCGTAGAGGACTACTGGGCAGTCAAATATAATTCGGATTATATCCTTATTCGGAATAAACTAACTAATTACGACTGAATAATTCATCTTTTCTAATGTACGAGATAGGGGAGTATGAGTATGGAAAGGTCAACCAAGAGACGTGATAATCCGAGAGCAAGTTTAATGCTGAATAGGATGAATTCAGGGACAAGAGCTGGGAGCGATGAAGACCACCGCTAGTCGGCCTTGTGTTTCAATGTCATGCCATGCGTTCAACAATCATCTTCACAAACCACAACTTCGGCGGACAGTGAGGCGAAATGTTTACCAGAATTCACCTTAACTGTACCACTTAACTGTTCAAGTTTGTTCTGAATGCTTGAACAAAAAGATCGTAACACAAAAGTTACAAAAAGTTCGTAAAGATAGCTGTCAGATGAAATATGAATGACAGGTACTTGCAAAGGGAATGAGTCGGGTTGGCTGTCCAGAACTGAAGCTCGATACTAACCTGAAACAGAAAGTTATTATTAGTGAAACATTTCAGGAGATATGCATAGAGCACGTAAATCTGGTCTCAACCAAAGTACCTATTTGAATTGATCAGTTGATCTTATTTGTGTGCCTCCAGAAAAACAATAATCACTTGTGAAACACGCACACTCCAAAGCTTAGTAGAAATTCAAATCATGAATCATTGAATAATAAACCCCAGTGGAAGAATTTGCAGCGTTTTTTATGGTTATCAGAATGCTTCAACCCGTGTATCGGCTACAAAGCCTTTTAGGAGTTCACTCCAGTATCCACATTACTAAATCACTACATCACTAGGTTACTGCAATCAAAACAAAAACAATAATAAACCAAGATAACGCAAATTTTGGCACCATAAATCAGGCCATACATCGGGAATGGTTTAAGCTACGGGCCTGGGGAAGGGCTCATTCGATTCCTCATGGAAAGTTCTAAAAAAAAAAAAAGCCCAAATTTAGGCCGCCTTGACTTTTTTTGAGGTTTTTAGGGATTTTACAAAACTTTGACAACCCTTAAAGGGCACTTAAATTAAGTGAGAGAGCTGGATAAAGAATTGGGGCGTTGTCGGACCAATATTGATTTTTCCTGAAAATTTCTGATTTTTTGCTCCAGCCGTTTGGGAGAAATTGTGCGTACGGCGTACATTTATATTGCAGATTAGGATTCTACACCCTTTGAAAAGTAAACCATGAAATTTTCAGGGGGGTTAGAATTTTTTTTTTCAAGAGCGATTACAATGGTATATTATTGAATAATAAACCAAAACCGATGAACTTCCGTAAAAAAGTAACACTAACCAAGGTCTTGGTGGTACCGCTATACTTTTTCCGCATTTCCATAGTACCTACCCTTCTTTTTTTTTGCACCTTCCACAAAATTACAGGTTCCTAACGAATTTTCGAGGCAAATCAAATTACGACTCCGTTGGAACCGCGCCAACGAAAAAGTGGATCTAGGTATATTACGGGACGGAAGTTCGTCGCACTTTCGACTCTTGAAATAGCATTATCGATTGAGGGGAAAAAGAGGATGAGAAACTGGAGACGAAGGCATTAAATTTGATAGGAACGGAGCTTTCGCCCGTCGAGGAAAGAAATCTGAATGCCGGCTTCCATATTACCTGGGGCATTTTTATTTATGAAACGGGTTTCCTCTCTTCTTCCGTTCCCCCGCAACGTGCTCTCCTTCCCAGTTAAATACATATATGCAGGTCTTGCATTTTTTAGAAGGACGGGCGCGTAGTATTTCAATTTTTAACCTGAAAAAAGTGATTCGCCTATATTGACATCCGGTTGAGTATTTAAATGTGTCATAATATGAACGTCCAAGTAAGATATAACCTGGAAGACACTCTGACCCTAATTTGGATGATTATTTCAATCAGTTTAAAATTAATTAGTTAGATCAATTTGTGGACCAAATAAGTAGGTATTTAAGTTACTTTCAAACGCTAATTTTGAAACAGCATTCCACAAAAAAAAGTGACCTATTTAAACTCGAGACCTCGAGCGAAAAACGAATGAGACACTTGTCTGGGAATGAGGGGAACAGTGAGCGTCGGTTCGAAGCTACACGCCTAAAATTCCTCACGCGATATATATCGAATGTTCTTGGCCCAATTCCTTCAATTCGTGTCATCAGTGGTTTGAATGAAATTTCGCATAGATAAATAAGACAGTAACATATTGGGTTATTTTACTTTTATAACGTGTTACTCACCATTGTGTTGTGGTTAAGCAAAACCTATCGTTTCTACTGATTCCTTTTTTTTTTTTTTTTTTTTTAAATCCTAAATTATCCCAAACGAAACTCGAGATGGCACAGCTCGTCTGACAAAATCTTCGCTTGACACGTTCCCACAAAAAATTCAAGATCTGTGAAGTAGAGTAGCGTATCCCTATGTATTTTTCGATGCTGAATTTGAATCCAAGGTCCAATGCAATTCTTTCAACGAGTAATGAACGAAATAATGATGATTTGGAGACAGTCTCTCCAGTCTCAGTCTCAGAATATTCAGGAAAATCCATCTTGGTCCGACGACGCCCCAATTCTTGAGCCAGCTCTCTCACTCAATTTAAAGTGCCCTTTAAGGGTTGTGAAAAAGTTTTGTAAAATCCCTAGAAACCTCAAAACAAGTCGAAGCGGCCTAAATTTATACTCTTTTTGAAGAACATACCATGAGGAATGGAATGAGACCCTCCCCACGTCCGTAGGTCAAACCATTCCCAATGTATGGCCCGATTTATGGTGCCAACATTTTCGTTTTTTGGTTTATTATTGTTTGTTTGTAACCTTGTGATGTCCGGCCAATAGCGTCGAGTTGTAGTGAATGTGGATACTGGAGTGATAGACGATGTGGATACTTGTAGTTCATAGCCGATACACGGGTTGAAGCATTCTGATATGCATGAAACGCTGATAATATATAGGTAAATATTATTCAATATTATTACTGGGGTTTATTATTCAATATTATTACTGGGGTAAATAAGTATTCTTTCACTGGGGTTTATTATTCAATTGGCTTGCGTTCATGATTTGAATCTGTAGTAAGCTTCGGAGTGTGCGTGTTTCACAGGTGATAGGGCGATTATTGAATTTCAGGAGATATGCATAGACCGCGTAAATCGGTTCTCAACCAAAACACCTATTTGGATTGATCAGTTGATGATATTTGTGTGCCTCCTCTACATCAGTCTCCCTTTGGCTACATCGTTTAAATTTGGATTTGGAGAAGTTTTAACGCAATACGAGTACTAAAGGACTTGATAAATTACAGATGTTATTCAATTGGCTTGCGTTCATGATTTAAATTTCTACTAAGCTTTGGAGAGTGCATGTTTCACAGGATAGAGCGACTATTGAATTTCAGGAGGCACACAAATATGATCAACTGATCAATCCAAATAGGTATTTTGGTTGTGAACAGATTTACGTGCTCCATCCATATCTCCTGAAATTCAATAATCGCTCTATCACCTGTGAAATATGCACACTCCAAAGGTTAGTAGAAATTCAAATCATGAACGCAAGCCAATTGAATAATAAACCCCAGTGAAAGAATTTGCAGCGTTTTTAACTTCAAACAAGGAGAGTACTCGGAGAAACTGCCTCCCCCTTAATCACCCCCCATCCTAGGGGTTGAAAATTGAGTTCCGCATCCTGGAGTTGAAATCTATACCCATGCTGACATTCAATATTTTGCAGTTCGATTTTGTACGGGCATGTACTGTTTCAAACTGCAATAAACCCAGGGTAGGAGGGAGGAAAGCTAGAGGGGTGAATTTATTGAGAGTTCGAGAGAGATAGAATTGAGATATGGTAGGAAAAGGGGGGAGGCAGAAAGAGGAAGAAATCGATTCGACTGACAAAGTAAAAGTTGGGCGTGTAGGAGAGTGCAGCACTTCATAAAACGACACCCCGACGAAGATGCCTGAACTTGGGATGAAAGTCGTCCCACATTTTGGGAGGAATGCCGTCTTGTAAACGAGATTGTTGAGTCCCTTTTTTTCTCCCTCAAAGGAACGACAAAAGGTGGATAGGACGGCGAAGATGGGACAGAGGGAGAGGAAGAGAACGGAAAAGAGACCTAAAAGGAAAACTAAGGGCGGAGAGAGATAATGCCCATCTCCTTCGTATGCCCGCCACAGTTCCCACTCACGCCTGGATGAAATAGTATGCAACCTTGTAGAAGATCATTACGTATCTATTTTATAACAGTATTACGAACTTGCTTTTCATTTTTTGTAACAACTAAATGATTTCACATTCTCGAAAATAGAAATCGTAGTACTCTTATCATTTTCATCCGATTTCGATGACTTTCTCTAAGGTCGTACGGTTTAGCGTGGGATGGTCACAATCAGCTCTTCTTTACTTTCATGATAGTTGCAAATCTATACTAGCATTATAAAAAAAGGAAAAATTCATTTTTTGATTGCTTGTAAGATTCAACTCAAAAACTGCTATACCGATTTTGATTTATTATTCAATAATAAACTATTGTAATCGCTCTTGAAAAAAAAAAATTTAACCCCCCCCCCCCCTCCTTTGAAAATTTTATGGTTTACGTTTCAATTGGTGTAGAATCCAAATCTGCAATAAACATTTTTCCGTCCGTCCGCCGTACGCACAATTTCTCCCAAACGGCTGGATCTGAAATTTGAAATCTGAAATTTTCAGGAAAAATCAATATTGGTCCGACAACGCCCCAATTCTTTAGCCAGCTCTCTCACTTAATTTAAAGTGCCCTTTAAGGGTTGTCAAATTATGTAAAATCCCTGAAAACCTCAAAAAAAGTCAAGGCGGCCTAAATTTGGACTTTTTTTGAAGAACTTTCCATGAGGAATCGAATGAGCCCCTCCCAAGGTCCGTAGGTCAAACTATTCGCGATGTATGGCCCGATTTATGGAGCCAACATTTGCATCCACATTCACTACATCACTAGGTTACTGCCTTCAAAACAAACACAAGAGTTTTTTTTTTAACCGCAGTAACCTAGTAATGTTGTGAATGTGGTTACTGGAGTGAACTCCTAAAAGGGTTTATAGCCGATACACGGGTTGAAGCATTCTGTGTGCATGCTCCGTCTTACGAAATTTATAATTTTCAAATAGAATATTTTACATTGTAATCCAGCTTGAAAAAAAAAAACGCTGCAAATTCTTTCACTGGGGTTCATTATTCAATGATTCATGATTTGAATTGCGACTAAGCTTTGGAGTGTAAGTGTTTCACAGGCGATAGAGCAATTATTGAATTTCAGGAGATATGCATAGTGCACTTAAATCTGTTCTCAACCAAAATACCGATTTCGATTGATCAGTTGATCATATTTGTGTGTCTCCTGAAATGCAATAATCGCTCTATCACCTGTGAAACACGCGCACTCCAAGACTTAGTAGAAATTCAAATCATGAATCATTGTATAATAAACCCCAGTGAAAGAATTTGCAGCGTTTTTTATAATGTTAGTATAGATTTGCAATTATCATGAGAGTAAAGAAGAGCTGATTGTGACCATCTCACACTAAATGGACACTCTCGCTTCATTTCACTGATGGAAGAAGGTGTAATGTAAATGGATCATAACAACTCTATGATTCTATTGATTATTTGATTAGATGGAGGAAGCCTTCGTCATTCCATGTGGTTCGTTTTCATCTACAGGCCGTAAGCCAAAGAAAATACAGTTTCTTTCTCGTAGAAGCGAGGGGGTCCCCCACCGGCAGTCGCATGAGCAGGTGCTTTCACCTCGCACTGATCGAGATTGGTGGATGGTCGGCTACGCCAGCCTATAAAAGAGGGGAGCTCCTCACCGTGCCTTGCCCTGCCCTATTTGACGTATTGCTTTTGGACCCCTGCCTTTTTTTTCCCTTCCTTTTCCACCTTCTGCTTCTGCCCCCCTTTTGTCGTCCCTTTAAAAGCTTCACAATCTCGTTTACAGTACGGAATTCCCTTGTCAATGAAGGATGACTTTTATCTCGGATTGAAACCGAAAGCTGCAGTTGCTCTTTCCTCATCCTCTTCGCAGTTGAAACTGTCAGAGAGGTAACTGAAGTTTATCTGTCTGGAATTACTCAAGACCTTTCACAAAGGACTGACAAAACATGGTCGGCACTCTTTTGCAGAGCAAAGAAACTAATGACTCAAAAAGCAGATGAAGCACACACGTATCCAGTCATGTCCACAATACGGGGTATTAGCAAGTTGGTGTTAAACAACTTTAGCACCGAGTTTAATGAGATAAACACAGATAATATTACTGCGTATTTAAATACCTAGAATCCATAGTTAAATTAAAGCGAATATAAGCGAATTGGTACAAACGGTCTTCAAATAGTATCGGTAAGCCTTTACAAACAACAAAACATTTGACAAAAAAGCAATCCAGTGTTCAGCTCAGGACGAATACCGCCCCCCCCCCCCCCCCCCTAGAACGAATTCCTAAACTTTCAAACAGATAATCTAACATGTATTTTACATATATACATTTCGAAAGACTAGGTCATTAAAAATATTTGGTTCATGATAAAAGTCGTAGCGATTAGCTTTCACAACTAATAGCCATGTTACGTATCCTTATACCACATAATCAACAACGAAACTGGTGTAATGACAAACATGTTTAAAACGACGAACTACATATGCTATCTGGCAAAGCAAACGTTGTTCCTTCAGTATTAATCTCAAGTGAAGGACAGATCTCGATTATCCCCGAAACTCATGTTACCGAAATCCCACCGCTCCCTACCTACCATCAAAGTATTATCATGATTATAATTAAAGTCAGGATAGTCATTCTGTCTCCAAATCATCATTATTTCGTTCATTACTCGCTGAAAGAATTGCATAAAATCTGGAAGGTACGCGAGAAAACCATCTTATCCGATACACTCACACGAGATATACAAACAATACAACCCCAGGAGATTGGTTTTTTTTTTCTTTTCAAATCATAAGCATTGTTTTAAGATTACACCTCGAAAATCGAAAATAAGCTTCCAATTTATCAAGCAAAAAATCTTTCTGACGATCTATCACCTGTGAAACAAACACGAAATTCAAATCATGAACGCAGCCAATTGAATAATGCTTAGTCAGTATCCACATTACTACATCACTAGGCCAATTCGTTTCTCTCAATCAAATTATGAAAAATCCCAATCGATTATGATTATTACGAATTTTAATCAGGTATGAGCCCCGTTTCATAAGCTGTACTTATTCAAATACTACGCATAACATGACTTCCATGAAATGAAAATGTATGGCTTCAATCTATTACTCCATATCACGGAATTTTGTTGGACAAAACAGTATCTGAACCTGAATCATGGAGAAAAAAATGTTGGATGTAAACATTATTATTAATTTTTTAACGAAAAGGCCACTTAGTGCGTAGCTATATTTTAAATGAACTGCTAGAAAAATCCAATATTTCATTAGTAGTAATGAGCCTTCCATCTAAAATACGAACCTAATTCCCTACGCTCTCCTTTTCCAGCAGTTGAAGAAACAACAATAATTAATATTTTATTTTATGAAGAAAACCGGGAGACTAAGGATCAGGAACTTCCCTATCTTCTAGGTTTATAAACGTACATAAATAATTGCTTCAATAACTCGGTGGAGAAAGCTGAGCGCGTTGACCTGATTCCTCTTTGCATTTAAAATCAGGTGCGACAGACGGGAGATATTTTTCCAGAGAAGTTTACCATCTCATTTAAAATTTTTTATTCAACAACTTTTCGATAGAACTTGAAACTTTCGTGTTTGCCCTTCAGACTTTTCTTGTTTCCAGGCGAAATATTCATTAGAGCAGGGTCTTAGATCAAATCTGATCGTAGTTGATATCAGTAATGGATAACGGGAGGTCTTTTTAAAGTGGTTTTGTTGAAGTCGAGGTTCAGGGAATGGAATCCTCAAACCTACAGAGTAACTAATATGGTTTCATACATGATACAGTCATGAGACTATTTCGGAGCTGGTAAGCCAGGCGTCATTAGGCAGGGTATTTTTTAACTGACCAGGTAGAACTCACACAATAGCACCCTTCGGTCACGCGACAGTAACGAAGCATGCGAAGCCAACTACAGAAGGTCAGGGGTTCGGTATTCTAGTATGATTAAAATGAGAGAAATTATAGCCTCAGACGGATATTACCGTGTCATTGATAACCTGAAATGATACACGGTAGGAAATGCTTCCTAAACAATATTAAAAATACAAATAAATCGTAGACAAGAATATTAACATCAACGATGATCAAGAGATTTAGATTCGTCGTTTCCCAACACCATAGGAACGAAAACATAATCGAACAGCGCATGATCAGATTTCTGCCTTGATGTCCACCACAATCACGCGGCAACTTTTACCATACACGAAAAAAGAGCAACAAAACCTACTAAGACAAGCCCCAGACGTACTCCGCTCGTTCCAGAAAGGCATTTTCATATTAACGATTGTTAAATAATTTTGTATTGATGCATTGTTCGAAAAGTGATGCTTTGTATAATATACAGTCATTCCTTATCTGGGGAAGGCAAGCAGAACCAGAATACCAAGTTCAATTTTGTCCCTCACGAAAAGATCTTCAGATATTCAACAACCCATAACAACTTTGGACATTTTTTTGAAGAACTTTCCATGAGGAATCGAATGAGCCCTTCCCCAGGTCCGTAGCTCAAACCATCCCCGATGCATGGCCTAATTTTTGGTGCCAACATTTGCATTCACGTTCACTACATCACTAGGATACTGCGATCAACACAAACGAGAGTTTTTTTTTGTTTGATCGCAGTAACCTAGTGATGTAGTGAATGTGGATACTGGAGTGAACTCCGAAATTTATAGCCGATACACGGGTTGAAGTATTGTGATATGCATGCTCGTCTTACGAAATTTAAAATTTCCAAATAGAATATTTTTCCATTGTAATCTCTCTTGAAAAAAAAAAAAAAAAAACGCTGCGAATTCTTTCACTGGGGTTTATTATCCAATGATTCATGATTTGAATTTCTACTAAGCTTTGGAGAGTGCGTGTTTCTCAGCTGATAGAGCGATTATTGAATTTCAGGAGGCACACAAATATGATCAACTGATCAATCCAAATAGGTATTTTGGTTGAGAACCGATTTAAGTGCTCTATGCATATCTCCCCGAATTCAATAATCGCTCAAACACCTGTGAAACACGCACACTCCAAAGCTTAGTAGACATTCAAATCATGAATCATTGAATAATAAACCCAAGTGAAAGAATTTGCAGCGTTTTTTAATCAGCGTCAACCATCTTACATGTACCCTAATTTTGATGCTAGCATGTGAAATTTCCTTCCCATTCGTCGTTTGATTTTTAGTCAAAATGATGGTGCAATGGTGGTGGTTCATTCAATTCTGGTCGATCGTTATCATAGTGCTTGGTGTTTCATCAACACATAGGGACCTCTGAGCATTTATCAGCAACGTTCACCACGTCCATCACACACCTGTGGTTGGCGAGTTATACATGGGCTATTTGATTACTCAATGAAGAAAACTACCCTGGTAATTGGATTATGTAAAGGGTTCCTCTGGCCTTACAGCCCTTCTTGTGTGCTGCCCTGGCATCTACTTTTGGGAACTTTTCGACAACGTAGTAGAAGTGAGTAGCAGGAATTACAAATCAAACACTCGGAAGCAAGGACAAATTTCGGTGACGCTAAATGAAAGCATCAGCTAAAAATACTGATTTGTTGTAATACTTGTCAACACACATATTTCTCCAGCTAATTGCAAAGAAAGCCATCCCAAAACTGGGGAAGACGAACAGATTTTTACTAAGTACCTCATTTCATGTAACATGAGCATATGTAACTTTCTTTCCAACCATATTTTGATTTGATTCTTGTCCGAAATGGGCCAGTTAACGACACTGACAGACGTTTGCGCTAATGTGTGGATCATTCACTGCTGCTTGTTCGTTATCATACTGAGCTTTGTTTGAACAACACAAAGAGCATCTGTGTCAACCACTATGTTCATCAGTGATATCCATCACACACGTGTGTTGGCGAACATGTACATGGAGTATATGGAGTATCGATTTGGTTACTCAATGATAATTACTACCCTGGTAATTGGATAATCTCTACTTTTCAGAGCCTTTAACGTTTGAGAGAAAGTAGGGAGTAGATTTACAAATCATAAGACTAGAGAGCTTGAACTTCAGTGACGCTATATGACAGCTGAAAATATAAATGTATGGCTATATTCCTCCACAAGAATGAAGCTGAACGAATCAAAATCAGCCCACATCAACTTCACTAACCGAAAAGTCCCAATCTTGGATGTTGAGATCAATTCGAATAAAATACCGCATACTGAAGCAGTTAAATACTTGGGTTTGACACTTGACTCCAAATTAAACTGGAATAAACACATAGAAAAGAAGAAAGAAGAACTTAAAATCAAGTACAGAAGGATGTATTGGCTAATGGGAAGGAATTCCCATCTCTCTCTTCACAACAAACTGCTTATCTATAGGCAGATCCTTCGCCCTTTTAGGACTTATGGGATACAGATCTGGGGCTGTGCCAAGAAATCAAATATTAAGAAAATCCAAACCTTTCAGAATAAAATACTGAGAAGTATAGTTGGAGCCCTGTGGTACATGCGAAACGATGATATTCATCGAGATTTGAGGATGGAGAGAGTCTATGAAATTATTGCAAAATACGCAAGGAAGCATGAACATCGCCTCCACAAACATGAGAACCCGGAGATGCTCTACGTTTTGGACAACGAAGGTGAAATCCGACGTCTCAAGCGAAACAAACCACTGGATTAAGTTGTGCTGCGTGAATAGAAGTGTATCGAACTCAGTGCTAATTAATTGAGCTATATTATAAAGGGCTAGGTTTTGCTGTAAACCTACCCTCTTGGAGTGTACCTTTACTGATATGTAAAATTGTTAGATGAAATGTATTTGATTTTTCAGTTGCAATTAATAAATCACGAAAAAAAAATATATATGTCAAAAACGTTTAGGACATACTTGGACAGGAAGAACATCGAATTACTTCATACATCAGTCGATAACCCACAGTCCAATGGACTGAACGAACGTTTAAATCAAACTTTGGTCAATAGAATACGGTGCAGGCTGAATAAAACTCCTTCTGAAGTGTCATGGACTACGGTTGCTGCATTGTGCGTCGAAGATTACAACAATACCATTCACGGCACTACGAAATTTTCACCAGCATACCTCTTGTACGGAAAAACTTCTGACGTTGTACCGAGTGCATTGAGACAAGACTCCGACTTACATACAGATCGTCAACAAGCGCTTGCGAATTCTCAAGAAAGTTTTGCTAGGAATAAGAAACGGATAGACCAAACTAGGACACATCACGAGTTTAAGGAAGGTGATTTAGTCTACGTAACAAATGGCAATAAACTAAATAGGAATAAACTGGATGAAGTTAGAAAAGGACCATTTCCTATTAAGAAGAGGATATCATCAGTGATATATGAAGTGGATTGTGGAAAAAAACTAAAAATAGCAAATTTTTTTCCATGCCTGTAAATTGGTTCCTTACTCTTTTCCACCGGAAAAGAGTCACCCAGGACCGGAGGTGTAAATTATAGGGACATAATTCAAGTAGAGTACCTACTCACCTAGGTACTCTACCCATCTTGGATACCTTCAACACCACAGCTGACATGTGACTCCATCCATGAGTGAACCCAAGACAACTGGAAGACTACTGTGAAACCAGCTGTCCGATTTGATTTCATTTAATTTCATCCCTTCGATATTGTTCAGAAGACTGATTACTTTTATTCTTACTAACTTCGTTTTCGAACTCTGCAGAAAGGGACATTATTCAATTCTATTGTTTTAGGTAAGTTCTTCAGTTTCCTATTGTGGGTGTTCAAATGTACCTACGTACTCGTATTGTTAGACTAATAAAAAACTATTGTTTTAGCAATCGTCTAAGTCTCCTTTCTCCAGACTGACATATATTCCTCCACAGGTATATGTTTCTCTGAAGATACCTATCGTTACGAAAATAGCAATGTAGTTTTCGCGTCAGAAACGAATTAAGACGTAGTATTTTGCAGAATTGTTGTTGGGAGCAGACCCGTGGGCGGCGTGGAGGGGTGGAAAAGGAGAGGGGTTTGCATTAAAAATAGAATCTGTTCTATTTGCGGTGGCCGGCGGCTTTCGCCCAGCCTGCCGATCGCAGGGAGAGCGAGAGCGGTGGGAGCTGAACGGGCGAGGGGCCCCTCGTGCATAATAGATCGCCGACACCGCGTTTTATAGGCGACCGCACCTTGAGTTTGCCTAATACCAAATGAGTTTCAAACGACGATTTAAAGAAAAAGTACGTTCAATCGTCTCCGAAAATGGTCTAGATAAAAAAACGTGGGGAGAAAATGCTGGACGACAAAAGAGCCCCTTTTACAGTTGATATCTGCCACCGATATCGTAATCCTCCTGCGAGCGCCTAAGGAGTAGACCTTTCACATTTGATCGCGGGCGGAGGGGAAGAACTTTCAGACAGGTGTTCCGAATGGGGGAAGGTCAATGTTTTTCCCAATACGACACCAGGTTTGAAAAACAGTCAAAAGAAAACAGGGAAAAAGAGTACCGATGTATCTGTGAAGCTCTTGACTACTAAATCACAAATCAAAAACGGAACCTTATTTTTCTGAAGAGCAAAAAAAAAAAAAAAAAAAAAGTGCCCTCCGCTGCCCCAAATTCATTTGAATTTTCTAATAGTCTTATTGATATGTTGAACTCCCGTAGGAAAGATTCATTGTCATCACGAATTTCATCTTCTTCTATCAAATCATATTCAAAATTTCTTGAAAAATAACAAACCAAACCAGCGGTGAAGATGAACTTGGTTTAATGAGACGGATTTTTGCTGGAAAAACAATTTACAATTCTAATTTTGGTTTATTATTCAATAATCATTGTAATCGCTCTGGAAAAAAAAAACTCTAACCCCGCCCTGAAAATTTCATGGTTTACGTTTCAAAGGGTGAAGAACCCGAATCTGCAAACGCTGCAAATTCCTTCACTGGGGTTTTTTATTCAATTGGTTCGCGTTCATGATTTGAATTTCTACAAAGCTTTGGAGTGTGTGTTTTTCACACGATAGAGCTATTATTGAATTTCAGGAGATATGCATGGAGCACGTAAATCTGTTCTCAACCAAAATACCTACTTGGATTGATCAGTTGATCATATTTGTGTGCCTCCTGAAATTCAATAATTGCTCTATCACCTGTGAAACACGCACACTTCAAAGCTTAGTAGAAATTCAAATCATGAACGCAAGCCAATTAAATAATAAACCCCAGTGAAAGAATTTGCAGCGTTTTTTTTATTGAACCTCAATACCCCTCAAAATAAAAACATATATAATTTATTAAGTCCTTTAGCACTCGTATTGCGTTAAAACTTCCCCAAATCCAAATTTAAACGATGTAGCAAAAGGTAGGCAGATGTAGAGGAGGCACACAAATATCATCAACTGATCAATCCAAATAGGTGTTTTGGATGAGAACCGATTAACGTGGTCTATGCATATCTCCTGAAATTCAATAATCGCTCTATCACCCGTAAAACACGCACACTCCGGAGCTTAGTAAGACTCAAATCATGAACGCAAGCCAATTGCATAATAAACCCCAGTGAAAGAATACTTATTTACCCCAGTAATAATATTGAGTAATATTTACCTATATATTATCAGCGTTTCATGCATATCAGAATGCTTCAACCCGTGTATCGGCTACTAACTACACTACAAGTTTTCACATCGGCTATCACTCCAGTATCCACATTCACTACAACTCGACGCTATCGGCCGGACATCACTAGGTTACAAACAAACAATAATAAACCAAAAAACGCAAATGTTGGCACCATAAATCGGGCCATACTTCGGGAATGGTTTGACCTACGGACCTGGGGAGGGGCTCATTCGATTCCTGACGGTATATTCTTAAAATAAGTTTAATAATAAACCCCAGTGAAAGAATTTGCAGCGTTTCTTTGGGGAACGACTCCTCGATAGGTATTCATTTTTACGAAAAAAGAATGTTGTATATTGAGATTCACCAAAGGTTCGGATGAGCTAAAATTCTCGTGATTTTTTTACTCGATGCAGGAGATAAACAATAACATATCTGTTGAGAACTAGTGTGAAACCTCGTTTTATAATTAGTTGATACTGAGTCAATGGCACTAAGGGGAACCGCTTCAATAACGCCACATGTGGTCCCTACATTATAAGTCGAGCTCCCCCATGGGCGTTTTTTTGTCCGTGTAGGGCCCGTGTCATAAATACGTCTGGGGGGGACCGAGAGGACCAAGGCTGGCTAAACAAGTGTCTGGAGGAGACTTGGTGAGAGCGAGCAGGTCAGAAAAATCTTCATATTGGTTGCGTCTTCAAACGGTAATATCTATCGTTTGTCGTGGTAAACGATAAATACTATAGGTTGCTTCTTTAAGAGATTTGAATATACAATCATCAATGAGAGCAGATGCAGAAAAATCTTAGTAACAATCATAGACTGAAATCAATAACATAATGTTAGGGACCCGATTTAATTTACTATCTGGAAGAAATCTCGTTGTTCATGTTGTTGAATTATTATACAAGCCAGTAGTACAAATTAGTGAATCAAATGGCCGGGAGATACCTTAAATCGAATTTTAATGGGTAGTCATTAAAAGAAGGGAACTTAGATTCAGCTACCCGAAATTGACGAGGAAAATTGTTAGGCACAAATTTTCAATTATAACTATTGGAGTATTTGACGTGAGGCGATAGTCTACTTTTCTAATTTCAACAAATAACGCTCTATCGCGCCATGTGAAAATTCGAATGGTCAACCAAGCGTAGTGGTCACTTAAAGTCACTTAGTTAAATTGGTTTACAGATAACCGTTCGTTTCTGAGAATCCCTTCCGCACTGATTCCAGCCATTATTTTTTAACCAGTTGTGTGGTTTTTCCTATTTTCTCCAAAACTTGATAGTTATTCTAAAACACTGTCAAAAGAAAATGAGGGAAACCTGGGAACTTTGTAAATGACAATTTGTGGGTCCGTTTGGGGTAAGTGTACGATTGTTTGGGGTCTGTAATATGTCAGTGGTATTTTTTTTTATTTGTTGTATCGATCGATATAGTAGGTTTCTCATCATGACCAATAGCTTGGAATAAGGTAAACATATACTAAACTATTTGAAGTTCTACAGGATGAACATAGAGAAAACGCTGTTCTAATGAAAGTTAATAAGGGCAATCAAGATCTATATTAATTTATACCGCACCACAGCAGAATATACCAGTTGTGGTAAACGGTTCAAATTAATATGAACAAAAAACCTCTTCCTTTCAAGACATTGTTGTAGCTACTAACTATAAGAAATAATTACATTTTTTCATCAAGGCAGAAACTCATCACTGTTCAAAACGTAAAATATAATTATAGAACGCAATACGCAAAATATCTATTGACAGCTAGAATAGTTACAATACTAAGAAATGATAATGGGGTATCTTTTCTTTCGTGAGTACAGTAATTTACAATGTATGTTACAATATTGTTATGCTTATATGTGTGGACTCCTTAGGTAATCTTCATTCCTCAGATACGTCAAAGACCAGGTCAGACAAATCTCTGGTTCCCAGGGGCACAGCTGGAGGTAATTCTCACCCTCCGAATACGACAAAAACGCGGTCGGCACAATGAGAAGGGAAACGTCACGAATTCAACTACAAAACCCAATGGGGTGGACG
Source organism: Creontiades dilutus (assembly GCA_031894815.1). NCBI lineage: Eukaryota > Metazoa > Arthropoda > Insecta > Hemiptera > Miridae > Creontiades > Creontiades dilutus. The sequence continues at coordinate 1,284,642 of JAVIWC010009583.1, forward strand.
TGTGGTTAACGTCTCAAGGCAGTTTGGAATGGGGAAGATCGAAGGTTAAACAAGATTTACATTAAATTATCATTGATACACACATAACTAAATTTAACAAAGACAATCTTTATGAGAACACAAATATGATGAATTAAATAAAGTAAATACGGTAATTTTGGACAGTGATGTAATACAGAAGGCAATGCATATATTTAGTAGCCAGGTCTATGTAATACGAATTATGGAATACGGAATGTTTTGATAAACTATGAGCGTGAAACTAGATTTTCCACATCAGCACCAATTGCGATGAGTCTTGCCATGATTAAACACCTCATGTTTAATCATACAAGATCAACACAACGCGCGCAATAAAGTATAAATAATGAAGATGTGTGATTATCATGACGGAGGGTTTTCATCGAAGGTTCGAGCGCGGCCCATAGCAAATGAATGGACTGGAGAGCGGGGCTCTCTCACAGTTCAACCTAATTACATCTGGACTGCCGTTTGCAGACGGCCGCCTGCCCCCGGGGCCTTGGGAGCAGATCAATGACAGATAACGCGGCCTTTCCTAACTTGAGGTTCTCGCTAATGGTCGGGGGGAGAATTTTAAATGAGGGAAAGTACCATCATCTACCATTCCGAAGGACGGTACTGCAGTTCCGTTCCAAAATCAATTATTTATATGAACTCCTCCAACGAGAACTCTGTGTAGGGGAACGAGGAGTGATACCGTGCACTTGACTTTGGAACCATACAGTTAAGGGACAGAACGTCATAAAAATGTTTTTCTTGGACGATTCTATTTTCGATATCTGAGCATTTCCCTTACATGACAGGATTTTTAAAGGAAAAACAGCTGTTAATAAAGCGCTTTGGACGGCATTTCACACACTATGGGGAGTTAAAAGGTTAAATATATTTATAACAATAAAAACCATGAAAATAGGCAATAAACTATAGTTAAAATGAACGATGACTTAGAAATAGGTAAACTACAGATTTGTATATAGAACTTTTTTGAACCCCACATTTAGCTTTTCTTCCTTTACAAAATTATAAAATAGCCTTGCATACATCACATAATCCGTGATCAGGTCGTCCCATGGAACACATGTAGTGGCTGCTGTGATTGCAGTGCTCGCAATTCCACTTTGGCGAATCATTATCGGCTTCTTGGCAAATTGTACACAAGCTGTCCACAAAAGACGAAGTCAAGAATTCTTCAACATCTTCATCTGTGTCTACAAGGTCTCCCTAAGAGATATCTCCCCAGTCATCACTGTCACTGCTCTCACTTCTGGTTCTCTTGCGCTTCTCTTTCTTTTTTTGAGGTCTTTCAATTTTTTTCATGATTTCCACCTTTCTTCTTCTTCTTCTGAACCCCATCTCTGCTACTAGTAGTGAGTTGATGAAAATCCAGCTGAATTTGGCGCTTTGTTGGTTATTTGTTGTTCTTTTCCATCTTTTTTTGACGTTTCAGAAATGGACGGCATTCCCCCGATACGATGGGCGGCATTACCCCAATGTTTACGTTTTTCGTAATTCATTCACGCTGACTTCATTTACAATCAAAACTTAAATTTGGTTAGTGTTTCAAAAGATGATGAAATTCTGCGTATTTACATGAAAACTAATCTAAAAAAGAGTTGAAAATGGGACTTACATTGGTTATTTCCGATGCACAAGAAATAACATCAAACGATTCGGAAAAATACTCACTGCACTCACGTCAAGAAGGCTAACTTTGCAGGTAGGGTAACGCTAGAACCTAGTTGGCGGGACATTTCTGTAGGATCGGCGCTCATTCCCACGTTTCTGGTGTCGATTCGAACATCCGAAACAGCCATGGGCGGCATTACCCGATGCACGGTATTACCCCTCATTCCCCTACATATATAAACGCAAACTCTGAGCGAAATAAGTATAAACGAGCTAGAATAAATGGTTAACTGTTACAAAGATATCGAGCGAACAGTTTCCCTTAATCTTTGTATTTGAGTAACAAACGTTGCACATTTTTTATTATTTCTGTATCAGGTAGCAACCCTTCTACATAAACCAATCTACGTTTATTAGAAGTCGTCAGCGGCACACTATCTAAACTATTCACCTATAGTTGATTATTATTGTATTTTATATGCCCATAAAGAGCGGCATTCCTGTATCAATTAGAAAAGAAATTAGGCTTGAGGATTCTTCAGATGATCAGTGTGTCTCCATTCCTTGTAAAAATGGCTTCGTTTTCAATATAACTACGAGAGCACCAAACTTTAGTAGAGCCTTTGTACGAAACAGAAGTTGATGGTGCAATGAACTGCATGTCGTCGCAATATAGAATTCTTGAATAGAACAACTGAAATTTAACAAGACAAAATAAAATAACTACGTACCTATGATCAGGCGCGGATCCAAGGGGGGGGGGGGCACAGGGGCCATAATCCCCCCCAGAATTTTTAATTTTATGGTTTATAATAAGCTTTTGTTGCAAACACACTTTTTTCTCATCCGTTTTCTGTTAATTTTAACTTGGATTAAAAACCGTCAAGTGAAGTGATTAAATATGAATTAAACTGAGTCTTTAGGCAAGGACTTGGCTTTGGTTTGATAAAAAAATGTACTACATTTTCTAACAATGAGCCCCCCCCCCCTAAATGTAAGCCTAGGACCGCCACTGCCTATGATCCACTGGTCCGCAAATACATAAGTTATGAAAAGCTCGATGACTCCGTCCCCATTAGACACTAAAATGTCATTTTTGATACAACTTGCATCAAGTTTGGTGGTTTTGGAGAAAATCACCGAACGGCGGATTGATGTTTAAATTCAATTTTCGGACTTCAATCTTGCAACGTAAAACATCAACTATGGTGAGAGGAGGTTAAAGAAAAATGTCTTGATCGACCACTTATGATCATTATTGAAAATGATAAACGGAAAAAAATGCACCCACTTTGACAATAATGTACAAAATGAAATTTTCGAAAATTTTTTGGGATAGGAATCGTAAATCACAAACTACATCATAAAACTACACCAGACCTATGTATATTTACAATGTTAGACTAGAGAAAGAAATTTACGATTTCTGCCGAAATAACAGCATAATAAAACAGGATGAGAGCAAATGATGGCACTTTTGATACATAAAAATGTGATTACCATCTTAAGGGGAGGTCGTTGAATTGCATTTTTTCCGTCTCAGAATTCGAGCGGGAACTGCAAATCGTTCGATTTAAAAAAAAAAGTGCACGGCAATTACTGTATTTATGTCCAATCTTTTACGACCAATTCAGTTAACCTTTCCATTATGGAATTTGTATTCAATTGTTCGATTCAAAAACCGATAATTCATCGGTTTGGAGTATCGTACTGATCAATTAAATGACTATGTTAGTGCAAGTCGAAAACCTATCAAGTGAAGATAGAAGAAAGTGAACCTAAGTCCGTTACTGTCTAAAGGTGAGGGATTTTAAGCAGACTGCCGAGCTTTGGGATTTCTACCAAGGTATTCAACTTGACAAATCAACCAATAAATCAATACATTTTAATACTAAACTGAATGAGCATATGATGGTGGCCGGTATGTTCCTTGAAACGACGGTCGAATGTGATTAATGAACCACAGATCTTATCGTTTGAATACGAAATAAATCAATTAGTCAAGATATTCGGGGCAGAGACCTTGATGATCAACGTAATTGAAGGCTCTGGCAAATCCTGTTTAAAAAAAAAAACATTTTTTTCAAGGGTGACCATAGCCAGCAACGCCCGACAGAGGCTGTAGATTTTACCCACAAATCGTGAATCCACGAAATATTTTCAAGTTCTACTTAAGAGATATGGTTTCCAATATAGTAGATTTTTGAATCGTCGTATTCAGTGAGAACGCGTATAACAAATCAATACGTAACGCGAGAGCTTCTAAGCATATTTTGTTCGTTGTTGCAGATACCGACCGCAGAAAATGTGATTCCATATGTTAGTAAATTAATCGGAACTCATTGTAATTGGTAGGACGATACAACGAAATTATTACAGTTTAGTAATAACGAAAACATAAAACTACCGAGTACTATAAAAAAGTACGTTAGGAAATGAACGAAGGTACTACCGGAAAATGAACGTTAAAAATATAACGATATCGTAATTGGTTCAATTTTTAACCGAATTCAACGAAAAAAAGGCGAATCACTATTTCAACTGTACAGCGACGATGTTCTCTCATGAATGATTTTCTGATTTGAGCACCAAACCACGAAATTATTTCTCCTTTTTTGTAAATATAAAAACACTAACACTTGAACAGAATTAAATTAAACATTTTTAAGTAAAGTGTTTAAGAAGATAGTTTTTTTAAGTTAGTTTCTGTTTCCAATGCATATGACAAGAAAGAAAATTACATATTCAGCATATGTTTGCTAAAGATATCTGATCAAAGAGTTCCGATTAAAAAGAACGGATTTGGAACTCGTTATGGAACCCGGAACTAAAAATTTTCCTCTACCTGACAATATAAACATAACGAACTTTTATTTATTTTTTTTTTAAAATATTGTAAACTTTATTGTACATTGTACATTATAGTTACGCTAATAAATGACTATATAAATAACAAGAAACGTGTTGAGTGGTTTCTACCCAGTGCCACTTCGTAATTATACAACTATTCTCAACAGTAATTTTAACAAATAACAATAGTGGTGATTTCAATAAATAAATAAACTGTTTAACATTGATTAGTGAGGAATTTCAAATTATTTTGGAGGAGTTATCGTTCAGTTTCACCCAAGTCAGAGTGCCATTCTCTTTTTAATCTCCGTTGACTCCTTTGAGGTGGTGGGTTTTCGTATATTTCTCTGACGAGATCATTGGGGTGAAATTGCATGGTTTGGTGATGTTTATTGTATGATGATTGGAGAACTTCAGTGACCTCAGGTATGTCTAAATCCTTGTGCAATGTCTTATTCCTGACGTACCATGGTGCATTTGTTATAAGTAAGCCGTAATATTCGGTTTTGAATCGTTTCTACCTTTTTAATGTGCGTATTTGCTGCTGATGACCAAATTACGGATGCATGTTGCCACACCGGTCTAATGAGCAATATATATATAAGTTTTTTTGAATGCAGAGGATGGCAGGGCGAGTGCGAGTCTTCTGTACTATATTGGAAATATGAGAAGCCCATGTAAGTTTCGAGTCGATTTTTAGCCCCACGTATCGAGTTTCAGGCGTTTGAGCTGTTAGAGTGCCATTTAAGGTGATAGAATTCTGCGGAATACTAGTACGGTAGGTAAATCTAACCAAGATGAGATTTGGATGGGTTAATTTTGACCCGCCACTTAGAGCACCATTAATTTATTCTATGGTCACGTACACGGTATTTTATCGTATGGTCACGTAATTACGAATCTTTATTACCCATCAAATGTATTTTTAAAGGTTGAATTTTGCAAGTTTTCAAGGCTGATTAGATGATGAGTGAAAGTTGACAATTTAATTTGTTCACAAGAGGAATAGAGTGAAAAATACATTATTTTAGTGACTTATAATTTATTCTATTCGAAGCGAAAAACTCCCTTTGTTTTGATTTAACGACGGCAGTGAGAAGGTCTGACAGTTCAGGCGACCCAGATCGCTTTTCAAAGCCCACGACGCCCAATAATCACGTCATCGAAGGAGAAAGACGCTCCAATACTGATAAGAGCCAACCGACGGTATTGAGGGCCTCTATAGACTTGATGACAAGAGCCGGGAGAGAAACTTCCAAGGATTTCAGACTCGGAGGAGATCAGTAGGTTGGTTAGGTACAACCGCAACCTTCTAGCTTATCTCCTCGCTGATATGTTCCAACAGGCATGTCCGCACTTGAGGACAATCGGAACGAACATTAATGAGGAGTTAATATAAATATTTACTTATTTATTTACATATACAGTTTCATGTCGGCATGAAGTGTCCCAAAAGTACACTCACTCTTCTCATTTTCGTGTTTCCTTCTCGAAATTCAAATATCGACGAAACATGATCTTTAATGTTCAAGATTATGAGATTTCAAGAAGGTCCAATCAAGAGGTTTTATAATCTTTTATTCATCTCACCTCTTTTGGTTTATAATTCAATAAGAAACCATTGAAATCGCTCTTGAAAAAAAAAATGCTAACCCCCCTGAAAATTTCATGGTTTACGTTTCAAAGGATGTAGAATCCGAATCAGCAATAAAACATTTTCCGTCCATCCGCCATACGCACGATTTTTCCCAAACGGCTGAAGCAAAAAAGCTGAAATATTCAGGAAAAATCCATGTTGGTCCGGCGACGCCCCAATTTTTGTTGTAAGGGTTGTCAAAGTTTTGTAAAATGCCTGAAAACCTCAAAAAACGTCAAGGCGGCCTAAATGTCTACTCTTTTTGAAGAACACTCCACGAGGAATCGAATGAGCCCCTCCCCAGGTCCATAGGTCAAACCATTCCCGATCTATGGCCCGATTTATGGTGCCAACATTTGCGTTATTTTGGTTTATTATAGTTTTGATATCAGTAACCTAGTGATGTAGTGATGTAGTAATAGGGATACTGGAGTGAACTCCTAAAAGGCTTTGTAGCCGATATGTAGCCGAAGCATTCTAACATAAAAAAATGCTGCAAATTCTTTCACTGGGGTTTATTATTCAATTGGCTTGCGTTCATGATTTGAATTTCTACTAAGCTTTGGAGTGCGCGTGTGTCACAGGTGATAGAGCGATAGTTGAATTTCAGGAGGCACACAAATATGATCAACTGATCAATTCAAATAGGTATTTTGGTTGAGAACAGATTTACGTGCTCTATGCATATCTCCTGAAATTTAATAATCCTTGAAACCTGTGAAACACGCACACTCCAAAGCTTAGTAGAAATTCAAATCATGAACGCAAGCCAATTGAATAATAAACCCCAGTGAAAGAATTTGGAGCGTTTTTTGAACGTAGCAACTGAAATCTACCTTTTATTAGCGAATCGGCAATATTTTGAGAAAGTGATGAAATAGTAGATTTTAGACAATTTTATAAACTCATGTACAGACTAATTGCGTCAGAACAACAAGTTAGGCTGAAGATACGTTCATGTAGCAAAAGTCAGTAGATAGGTACTGTAGGTAAATAAATGTAGTAATCATATTGAAGCCAAGTTAAGTATGAGTTTTGGTTTGAACATAGGAACATTGATTGAAAAGGTCCTAGTACAAGACCAAGACAGAATGAAAAACCGAATTCTGAGTAGAATGACACATGTAAACCATGTCGTAAACCAGAGCTTCGCACGTAATACCACGTATACAGTTGACGGAAGAAACCATCAATCTCCGCCGCAAATAAGCAACCGTAATAGCAACAGCTTGGGAGACAAACGAATTGGTTATGAAATGTAGCGCCATTTATGAAGTAGTGGGATGTTTTCGAGATTCTGATCTAGCCTAAGCTAAGAGCAGGAATCTCTGATCAATTTAATACCGCTCCCGCCAAAAATAGATAGATGAATACACACAGTGAGTTTCATGCATAGAATTCAGAATTGAATAACGTTTACGTTTTGAATACAGCAACCTGTGTCTGAAAAATAACATGACCCTAAAACATCAATAGTTAGAAACGAATAATTCTGATTTGACACCTTCATACATATTGAGCAACGTAGGCTCGAATGCGATAACAGAATATTACAGACTCAAAAGGGAATCGAGACCCACATAGACGTATCTAATAAGAACACCCAAACATTTCTCATACATGAATGGCCGACAAATGATTTAATTTTGTAGATCAAGGTCTGACAGTCAATACAAACAATGTAATATGACTACATGAAGAAATTGCCATTCATCAGTACACGCCGAATCACAATTCCACGTCAACGTAATTTCACTCTACTCCGGAAAACATACATAAATACTTCGCGAGAGTGAACAAAACGTGGAAAATGCATAGGCAGTTTGAAAAATGGACGAGTGTGAGTTATAGAAGGCAGAAACAGACTATGAAGGTACTATTTACTTGAATTGCCCTCATGGGCCCATAAATATTCATAATTTGTTCATTACCGGCCACTCAGCACCGGAGGGCATATCTCCCTTCCTGCCGTTACGAGCCAGTCGTGGCCTTCAGTAAGTATACCTTGTTAAAATATAGTATTCTTGTTGAAAAGCGGAATTCCGTTGTGAGATAATCTCGACTGTAATTTCTACATAAAATGGAAGATAGTTCTGAGAGCGAAGATGTGGTTATTCACGACTATCAGTATGTTGATGATGATAAAACCTCATTTAAACTGCTGAATGGAGATTACGGGGATTGAACTTGCCCTACTCAGTTGAGGGGGTAAAAATGGGATGAGTTTCAACATTGAAGACAATCTTTTCAAAACGTGGAAAATGCATAGGCAGTCAAAAGACCTCATTACCTGGTGAACCAACTTCACTGGTTGCAGCACCCCAAGCCACCAAGTTATGACCGATTAAGCAGTTAGTAACCAATAATGTATTTACTGGATTTTCTGAAATCATTTAATTCTATTAGAGGGTCTCGAGTCTATGCCCTTGAGGGTCACGAGAAAATTTGAAGAAAAAACAATCAGGATGGACTCCTTTTTGAAACATCAGGAGTAACTTATTTCTAAATATAAAGTTACCGAGAGAGTTTTTAATGGAGCCAATTTTACAAGTGTGAGGGGGCAAGTCCAAAATGTATTAAAATTAAATGAAAATTAGACTTTCGGTCTCATTAAATAATGGACAACGAGCCATTCCCGTGAATAGATGCTAGTGGAATAAGTAAAATAGTATTGTACTTTTGGAATTCAATTGAAATTATTGAGCCTCTGCAACAAATACATTCGATTATTTTTGATTAAGTCAAATGTAAATCGCTTGTCATAGTAGGAGCACATGGTTCCTAGTAATGAAGTAGTTAGTTAACAAAGAAAGGAGTAGGTGTATCCTAAATGGTAATAGTCCTAATTCTAATGTAATAGTAATAGGGCTGGGTAGTTTTCACCATACTGTCGTAATACTCACGACAAAGTTTGTACTTATTTAAGATTGATAGGAAATTGAGTTGTGCTACACAAAGTTTGACACGACGTGTTCTCGATCAAAACAAGTTTAGTCTCATTTCGATACAGAAAAGAGAAAATCCATGAACAATCCAAACACATTGTATTGTGTATTATCTACCGTATTTTGAAACGAGTAGACATTTTATTCGGGAGAATATTAATGGGAATTTAAACGGAAGATATTTCGAAACAACAGTGCAAAAGCTGTTATCACAAGTCGACGTTCTGACATAAAAATATGACAGCACTTCGAGAATAACAACCAGCTTATCGTTTTCCGAGAAGATCCGGAGCTTAAAATTGGTCTAAAAGCGTGCTCGGATGAACGAAGGAAAACTTCGCTCGTGGAAAAACGAGTTGGGTACAATCTAAATGAAAATAAGACGCGATAGGTAAAGGTCGGACGTTTAATCCGATATATGTCCGGGGCTATCCTGTGTAGAGGCCATAAGGGGAAATTATTGATCGGAGGGCTGAGGGAAAACGTCAAGGGTGTAGAGGAAACACGCCTGCCGATACGTTTCCACACATCTTTCCCCCTCGCCCAGACCGCTCCAGAGGGCTCCCTCCTCGCCTCCGCAGGCAACGACAAACGTGAGCTGATAGTAAACCGTATTTACCATCCGTCACCTTTTCCTCGCTTTTTCGAACGATTATACGCGGGATTTCGTATTTCGTTTTCCTCGGATGAAGGAGCCGTGATAAAAACAGGAAATGCTCGGAAGTAAAAAACTGAGATTGATGTTGATAATTCGTTGCTCAAGATTACCAACCAGGAATCGTTTTTCTTAGTCGTATATTGACGACAGGGGCCATCCTAACAAACTTAAGATGAAACAACTTCTTTCCAATATCACTAAGGATTAAATAAATCTCAAACCTCATCTGAGAGTCATCCTATACATTATAGATGGGTCCCGCACCTTGTTATTCTACACATGAATGTATATCATGGGTGAAAAGATGTAATAGAGTCGAACGAAAAACATTCCCGAATACAACATTTTTCGTGCTAGATAAAAAGTTTCCCTTGCAGTCTCAAGTGTTATTTTTATGACAGCTGTTATGCAAAAAACGCTGAAAATTCTTTCACTGGGGTTTATTATTCAATTGGCTTGCGTTCATGATTCCAAATACCTATTTGGATTGTTCATTTGATCATATTTGTGTGCCTCCTGAAATTCAATAATCACTCTATCACCTGTGAAACACGCACAATCCAAAGCTTAGTAGAAATTCAAATCATGAACGCAAGCCGTTTTTTATATCCTGTTGTCACCATTGGTGTCATCATTTGGTACCATCTAAAACAATCCCTTCCATCAGAAATATCCATACTTTTTACTGTCAGTTGTTATTACAGTTGTCACGGATAGTTCAAGTGTCGAGCAATGAATTTTGGTGGTTAAGACACATTACCTGAATGGAGAACGTGAGACATTGCGGAGGCCTCGTAACTTATGGGTCGTAATCGAGCCTGTGAGTGCGATACACAAAGCAATCGAAAAGTTTGAAGCTAGTGCTGATTGGATGGTCAGAAACCGTCCGCGAAGCAGTCGCTCAATTGTGAAGCAAGAGATCGTGTTTACAGTGTGATGACGCATGATCACAGAGTTTTTGTGGCCTGAAATGAATAACATTGATATTCGAGAAATGTGGTTCCAACAAGATGGCGCTACCTGCCACACTGCCGGTGACACCATGACCGTGTTGAGAGACGCATCCCAAGGGGGCATCCTCTCTTGGAACGGTAAACAAAATTAGCCTCCCAGGTCGTGCGACTTCATTCTTTGGGGTCACCTCAAAGCTCGAATGTACGGGAATAAGCCTCGAACAATTGCAGAATTGTAGGAGGAAATTCGGGAGCAGCTCACAGAACTAGATGCAGTCATCTGTGGGGAGTCATCACTATCTGTGTCCGTCTGTCTGTTGTGGCCTGTCGCCGAAGTTGTGGTCCGCATATGCCTGATGTAGTCTTTCATACGCAAATGGGAGAATATCAGCTTATATTTAATTCTTAAAGATTTGATAAAAACAAGTTTATAATAATATTTCCAAAGATAGCATTTTTCCACGTTCATGAAACACCCTTTATCTACAGAACAATTCAATTTATAAAAGTACATTGTTGGCGTTCCCTGTAGAAGAAGTTCGTAAGAACTAATCTTTCGAGAGAAAATCGGCCTTTTCAGTCACGTGCGAAAGGTTGACTATTAATTTTCACGACAGAAGAAAGACTCCGCTTACGGAGTTTTAGTTTTCTAACTGGAGTACGGAAAAGTTTTGATGAACTTCAAATGTGTCCATCGCAGACTCTTGAATGAAGGGAAAGAGTTGAAGCATAAGTAATTATTGAACGCTACTTGGAAACGCATAATGACGTACCTGTTTAAGTGTGGAATAATCCGATTTCGATTAATTAAAAACAGGCACGAAGCAAAGTAAAGATATCAAGCTTCAGCAGCGCCGTTCTAACGAAAACAATCCGCGGCGACAAAGGATTGAAAACGGCAAACGGTCGAACAAGTTTAATTACAGTCCGCCGATCAGATTTCAGTGGAACGAGGGAACCGGGCGTTTTAGACAAAGCTGTTACGGAGGCTCCAACTCCCTCTTAGGTCTTCCCTAATGACCTTCGACGAGTCGCGGTGCGGTGAAGGGGACGGACGGCGAGCGACTATGGCCTTAATTTGAGTGCCGCGCAATCACCATACCATCATCTTCACCGCGTTCGGGCTGCGCAAAGTGAAATGGAAATTCGTCCGACGATAATCACTCAGGTGAATCCCGAAAGACGATAGCCGGCTGCGATCATGGGAAATAAAATCGCGATTCACCGCAGTTTAAAAAACGCTGCAAATTCTTTCACTGGGGTTTATTATTTTAATTGGCTTGCGTTCATGATTTGAATTTCTACTAAGCTTTGGAGTGTGCGTGTTTCACAGGTGATAGAGCGATTATTGAATTTCAGGAGATATGCATAGAGCACGTAAATCTGTTCTCAACCAAAATACCTATTTGGATTGATCAGTTGATCATATTTGTGTGCCTCCTGAAATGCAATCGCTCTAGCACTTGTGAAACACGGACACTCCAAAGCTTAGTAGAAATTCAAATCATGAACGCAAGCCAATTGAATAATAAACCCCAGTGGAAGAATTTGTTTCAAAGAAGCCATATCAACCAGTCCCCTTTCAGACCAGCCATCCGCATTTCATGCATATCAATAGAATCACTGAAACAAAAAACAAAAACAATAATAACCCGAAACCATATATTTACGAAGCCCTATCACCTTGAAACACGCTTTCACTCCGAGCTTCTACTGATTCAAATCCACGCAAGTATAATCCAGTAAAAGAATACTTATTTACCCCAGTTACATCAGTAATAATATTAATAATATTTAATTCATCTAGGTTACTGTATCGGCTATCAAAACAGTAAAAACAATAATAAACCAAAATAAAGCTAATGTTGGCACCATACATCGGGAATGGTTTGAGCTACGGACCTGGAGAGGGGCTCATTCGATTCCTCATGGAAAGTTCTTCAAAAATGTGTACAAATTTAGGCCGCTTCGACTTTTTTTGTCGTTTCAAGGGATTTTACGGAACTTCGACAACCATTTAAAGTCACTTTAAATTAAGTGAGAGATCTGGCTGAAGAATTGGGGCGTTGTCGGACCAACATCGATTTTTCCTGAAAATTTCAGCTTTTTTGCTTCACCCGTTTGGGAGAAATCTCGCGTGCGTACGGCGGACGGACGCAAAAGTTTTTATCGCAGATTCGGATTCTACACCCTTTGAAACGTAAACCATGAAATTTTCAGGGGGGTTAGAATTTGTTTTTCAAGAGCGATTACAATGGTTTATTATTGAATAATAAACCAAAATGAGATGGAAAAAATAAATACAATAACATAATAATAGTGATCTAGGAGTACTTCAATACAGGATTGCCTTAGAAGAGAATGACATTTCTTAGCATCAAAGAAATGTATTCATGCACACAATCGGAGACCGGTTTCGGGGTATAGCGTCATCATCAGTCCAGAACGATCCGAGGGTCGGATTGAACAGCGCAAACTCTTCCGTACGGTCCAACATAATAACGTTTCTCAGAGATTTATCGTCGTCGAGAAAGAGAGATGGTCGTATTAGATCATTCATTGAAAAGCTATTTCGAGTCATTCCTGAATGGCAGAAAACGTACAGGAATAGGAAATGAAAAGGCAAACGACTTGAAAAGGATCTAAGACCAAGCGATTTTTCCTTTCAATTCAATCTGGAAGGACGATAGAGCGAAACATGACTTCTACCCTTAATGGATGACGTCGAGTCGAAGGTTATTTCCCAAGGATTGCAATAAAGGAGAACATAAATTCTTGCTGTATGAGCGCGGTTCAAGAGAGTTCCGTAAATTGGACGGCACACATAATACTATACTTTGAATAGTAACAAACGAATGTAGTACATAAAGTTAAACGTTAGTTTAACAACACTACAAAATACTTAGGGCTGATTTATGATGAACATATGAAATGGGAACTTCAAATTCGGGAAACAAATATAAAACTACGGAAAATGATTTATGTTTTTGAAAAGTTAAAAATATAGTCTACCAAAAACTATTTAAAATAATTTATTCCTCGCTGGTTGGGTCTGTTCTCCTGTACTGTTTGCCGGCGTGGAGTGGAGGATATAAAACCGCTTATAAACCGCTGCTTACCACCCAAAAAGCAATTCTACGAGTGATGACAAGTGCCCCTTATAATGCCCCATCCCTTCCGAATTTTAGGAATTTATCAATTTTGCCTTTCCTTCAAGTTGTCGTCATTAGTTGTGTAAAGCAATTATTTAAAGAAAAAGCGTTTTCGTTCCCAACACATAATGTCTATACTAGAGCTGTGGACGACATGGCCTTAACTCTACCGCGCTTTAAAACGACTTTTGCACAAAACAGTTACCTCTATCGAGCAGTAGGCGTTTATAATCAACTTTCTGTGACTGTGAAAAAATAACTGATAAAAACAGAAACGAAGAATATTTATAAATTGTTGGTTACCCATATGCTAGAGGGTCTATGATGAGGCTCAGACTGCCAAGACGTGATTATTTTTTACAATTTTAGATTCTTAATTTTGTAAGCTTTATAGTCAACATTAGCGGAGAATAGTAACTAAGTATAGTCATATAGAGCAAAGTTGTTAGTAGGTAAATTGTGTGTCAATTGAATAACTCATCCCCTAACACGGGCTGTTAGCCCATATTGGAGATTAATTTCCATCCTCATATTTATTAGATATATGTTATGATACTTATTACTTTTGTATTTTGGCAGGTACTTAGTATGTTTTGAACTTGCCATGCTTTAACTTGGAAATAAACAATTATAAAAAACGTTTTTTTTTTTTTGCATTTATTAGGTGCAAGGTTACTAGAAGAGGATATCCTTCATTTTAGCTTGAACGATTAATCCGTAATATAAACAAACGTTTTATTTAAATAGTGCGTCGTATTAATTGTGCCAAGATCACAAGTAAACTCCAACGATTACCTAACGTCTTTGTTGAAATAAAATATTTCTTTGACAGCAGAAATTTAGGTTATTTGTATTTCCGAGTTCCAAACTAAAGGAGAAGCGAATTTAGAGGGATGAAACAGAGATTAATCGGTTAACGGTTTGGGATACATACAAATCCCAGATTTTCTTCGGGCTAATACATAACAAACAACTCAAATCCACTAAAATCTTTTGAAAAACGCTGCAAATTCTTTCAATGGGGTTTATTATTCAATTGGCTTGCGTTCATGATTTGAATTTCTACTAAGCGTTGGAGTGTGCGTGTTTCACAGGTGATAGAGCGATTATTGAATTTCAGGAGATATGCATAGAGCACGTAAATCTGTTCTCAACCAAAATAAATATTTGGATTGTTCAGTTGATCATATTTGTGTGCCTCCTGAAATGCAATAATCGCTCTATCATCTGTGAAACACGCACACTCCAAAGCTTAGTAGAAATTCAAATCATGAACGCAAGCCAATTGAATAATAAACCCCAGTGGGAGAATTTGCAGCGTTTTTTTAAAATGGTTATCAGAATGCTTCAACCCGTGTATCGACTATAAACCCTTTTAGTTCACTCCAGTATCCACATTAGTACATCACTACGTCACTAGGTTACTGCGATCAAAACAAAAACAATGATAAACCAAAAAACGCAAATGTTGGCACCATAATTCGGGCCATACATCGGGAATGGTTAGAGCTACAGACCTGGGGAAGGGCTCATTCGATTCCTCATGGAAAGTTCTTCAAAAAGAGTCCAAATGTAGGACGCTTCGACTTTTTTTGAGGTTTTTAGGGATTTTACAAAACTTCGACAACCCTTAAAGGGCACTTTAAAGTAAGTGAGAGTGCTGGCTAAAGAATTGCGGCGTTGTCGGACCAATATTGATTTTTCCTGAAAATTTCAGATATTTTGCTCCAGCCGTTTGGGAGAAATCGTGCAGACGGACGGAAAATTTTTTTATTGCAGATTCGGATTCTACACCCTTTGAAACGAACCAAATAATAAACCATGAATAATAAACCAAAAGTTCTAGATAAATCCTGTAACAGAATTTGAGTTTATAATATAATATGTTGTTTAATTATGTTCTCCCATAGAACATATCATATTTCACGCTACGATACGAGATTCGATTAATCGTTTCAAAATACTAATCTTATTGTTCTGAGAATTTCAAAAGTCAACTCTCGGATTCTGCAAATCCCAATTAATTTTAATTATAGGATAAACCTTATAAAAACGTGACGATTGTTTTAGTGAGAGTATTTACTTCGTTATGATATGTATTGACGTATACTTCAATATCTAATGAGTAGTGTGCTAGAACGTGGCCATTTAAATCTAATTTGAGAGTGGAAAAACAAACAACGTGATGACGATCGCGATGTTCGAAGCTTCAAACCAAGTTTCCCCGTTGGGAAAACAATCATTTCAAAATGTTTTGAAATTATCCCCCCTTTTTTGAGTACCATTCAAATGTCGGGAGCAGTAGAAGAAAAAACAACACGATGACACGAATCTGAGAGAATAGGAGATGTAGTGAAGGTTCGAGGAGGGAGCGCGTGTCGTAAGAGGAGTCAAGCGGCAGAGGGGAAAGTGATTGACCTCACCCAAGGACCGCCTTGCGCTCCTTGGCTGTACGACTGACTACGTGCCCAGTTCCCAATATAACCAGGTCAAGCTCTCTGACGACGGATTACAAATACGAGTAAACGAATCGTCAGCTTCCATTCTGAAATTAGCGGCGTCCGAAGATAATTACGGTAATTGCCAAAAGTTGGAACGTGAAATCCGATTCGGCCACCGACTTATTTCCTTGGCTTCCGAAACAACCACAGAGATTATCCAAAGTTACCAACACATGGAGTCAGTAGTTTAGCTGCCATTGGTATGAGAATGTGCCCAACGCGTAGTGAAACGATCAATAACACAGGCCGGCAAAAACTGAATCCGAAAATGACGGTTTTTGACATTTTATGACTTTACTTTGCTACATAAACTCGAAAATGTAACGCGGACAGCGTCACGAAAATACTCGTATTTCTGATGGTTTTCGCTTTCAACCGATTCGTTGCTACGGATCATAATCTTCGACATTTGTGATCGTACGAAACTCGTTCACCACTCATTTGAAAGCTGTTGATCTACTTAATTAATGGACATTCGGAACCTCAATGACCACCCGATGGAACCATATTGTTTACTAACTGTAACAGTCCTGTGAGTGGTGATGATTATATCTTTACAGTTTACCATTCGTTGCTTCGGAACCTCAGTGACCAAACGATGGAACCATTACATCGCAACCATCAACGAGCACAATCTAACGTAGTTATCATTGGTCCTACAAAACGGCACTCGTTGGAACTAGCTGCCTATGAATACTTCATTATCCACAAAAGAAATTGAAATTGGCGAAGACATTTATCGAGACGCCTCATTCTCTCGCCGACGTTGAATTTGATAAGCGTTTTACATCAAAACTGGCCTCCAATTGGAAATACTTACATGGTGTGTGCGGCATACAATTTTATATCTTTACTTTGCTACATAAACTCGAAAATTTAACGCGGACAGCGTAACGAAAAAATCGTCACGAAAATATTTCTGATGGCTTTCGCTTACAACCGATTTGTTATTATAAACCCTTACAATAAGGAGTTCACTCCAGTATCCACATTCACTACATCACTAGGTTACTGCGATGAAAACATAAACAATAATAAACGTGTAAATAAAAAAAAACCGCAAATGTTGGCACCATAAATCGGGCCATACATCGGGAATGATTTGAGCTACGGAGCTGGGGAGGGGCTCATTCAATCCATCTTTCACACGGGAGTTCCCGACACATAAGTATTTTTATATGAAAATTGTAAAGTGAAAATGTAAAGTAAAATTATTTCTTCTTTTACTATCAGAGAAATTTCGGATTAATCAAAATTAATTCGATCTTTACTATAATAGAGTTCAAAACTTTAAAGTTTTTGACTACAAGACGTTAAACTAATTTATTTTGCGCTTTCTCTAAATTCAAATATATTTAAAAATAAATTTCCTACAGGACACTACACAAAGGACATATTTATTTTTTTCATAAACTGTTCTTGGTTATTACTTGAAAGGTATGTGAAAAACTATTATCTTAGATAGAATCGATTAGGAATGCGCTGTCGTTAAGAGTGGAGAAGAAGAAAAAACCCTTGAGACTTGACTCAATATTCATGACTTAATCTAGTTTGTGTATGTATACTTATTGAATCGATATAACAAGTTCAATACACAGAGCAGATCACAATTACCGCTCCAATGGCCTTGAACATCCAATCGCTTATGTTTCATCTGATCCAACTATCAACTCCATCAGCTAAATATCCTACAGTCAATTTCATCCGATCCAAAAATGTCAACATAATATGTTATCACGTGTTATCATTATAATTTCCATATTGTTTGCCTCATTGATCGTTTGGCAACTCCGATAACTTGATATTATATGTACAAAGGTATCTTTCCAAGTCAGATTCGGAAATTGCCAAACCAATTTTAGAATTTTCCATTTCAATTTCAGACTTTTCCATTTCGATTTCAGAATGTGATCAATATCCGAGTGGGAGCGGTTTTTGAAATTGAAATGAAATTGAAATGGAAAATTCTGAAATTGAAATTTCTGAAATTGATTTGGAAATTTTTGAAATTGGTTTGGAAATTTCCGAATCTGACTTGGAAAATCTATATACCTTTGTACATATAATATCAAGTTATCGGAGTTGCCAAACGATCAATGAGGCAAACAATATGGAAATTATAATGGAACGAACACATTCGTGATAATATCACACACGTGATAACATATTATGTTGAAATTTTTGGATCGGATGTAATGGACTGTAGGATATTTAGCTGATGGAGTTGATAGTTGGCTCTGATGAAACATAAGCGATTGGATGTTCAAGGCCATTGGAGCGGTAATTGTGATCTGCTCTGTGTATTGAACTTGTCATATCGATTCAATAAGTATACATACACAAACTAGATTAAGTCATGAATATTGAGTCAAGTCTCAAGGATTTTTTCTTCTTCTCCACTCTTAACGACAGCGCATTCCTAATCGATTCTATCTAAGATAATAGTTTTTCACATACCTTTCAAGTGATAACCAAGAACAGTTTATGAAACAAATAAAGCCTTAATATATGGCCTTTTTCTAGTGTCCTGTAAAAAATTTCTTTTTAAATATATTTATGAATTTTGATAGTTAAATAAAAATTTTTTTACGTCTTGTAGTCATAAAACTTTAAAAGTTTTGAACTCTATTATAGTAAAGAACGAATTGAAATTCGTTTGGAAATTTCCGAATCTGACTTGGAAAATCTATATACCTTTGTACATATAATATCAAGTTATCGGAGTTGCCAAACGATCAATGAGGCCAACAATATGGAAAATAATGGGAAATGGAAAATTCTGAAATTGAAATGGAAAATTCTGAAATTGATTTGGAAATTTCTGAAATTGGTTTGGAAATTTCCGAATCTGACTTGGAAAACCTATGTATTAGTATAATATGAGCCAATGGCCTCGAACGCATTCTCGAACAGTAAAAACAGACCGGTGGGGACGCAAAAACCTCGCATCTACATCCGCTCCGGGTACAGTGAACAGTTACTTTCTCCCGACGAGTCCGGAGGGACTGACCTAGAAGTGAGAGATTTCCATGAGTAGGCGGGGAAGAGCAGAGTGACCACAACCTTCGAAACTTCCCCGAGATGAGAGCTATTTCTAGAGCTGATATCGCTACGATCCGGTAACACCTTCGAGTGCTTGGAGATAAAACCATTCATGTCGCGTAACCAAACGAGAAAATAACTTTTTTTTAATATCCGAAAGATAAATGGCAAAATATTTTATCGGCCTAACTTTTTTCCCTGTGAAACTCCTCAATGAACTGGCCAGAGCTCAAGTTAAAAGCGTACGAGTATGTAACGATTCAAACGGTTACGAACTACGGGTATTCTGCGTAATTTTGAAACGTAGTGAATCATTCAAATTTAATACATGAAACACGATATATAATATTTACAGTAAAATGCTACAACAATCTGAAAAGCTCATTGCAACGTTTTGAGTATATTCGATTCACCAAGGCTAAACATTAGAAAATGACAAGCATCGTCCCATGGTAACTTGAGCCTCTCCTTTGACGTGGCGAACAACCCCTGAAAAACGCTGTAAATTCTTCCATTGGGGTTTATTATGCAATTGGCTTGCGTTCATGATTTGAATTTACTAAGCTTTGGAGTGTGCGTGTTTCACAGGTGATAGAGTGATTATTGAATTTCAGGAGATATGCAAATATGATAAACTGATCAATCCAAATAGGTTTTTTTTTAGAACAGATTTATCCTCTATTACCTCCTGAAATTCAATAATCGCTCTATCACTTGTGAAACACGCACACCCCAAAGCTTAGTAGAAATTCAAATCATGAACGCAAGCCAATTGAATAATAAACCCCAGTGAAAGAATTTGCAGCGTTTGATGCATATCAGAATGCCTCAACCCGTGTATCGGCCACAAAGCGTTTTAGGAATTCACTCCAGTATCCACATTACTACAACTAGGTTACTGATGAACATCAAAAACAAACAATAAACCAAAATAACGCAAATGTTGGCACCATAAATGATCGGGAATGGTTTAACCTACGGACCTGGGTAGTGGCTCATTCGAAAGAATTTAAACTTTTTTGTTTTAGGGATTTTACAAAACTTTTAACCCTTAAAGGGCACTTTAAATTAAGTGAAAGCTGCCTCAAGAATTGGGGCGTCGTCGGACCAAGATGATTTTCAGATTTTTTGCTCCAGCCGTTTGGGAGAAATCGGTTCATCCGCGATTACAATGGTTTTTTATTGACTAATAAACCAAAATGATTTCTTCTGTAGTTTTGATAAAACCACGTCAAATAGTTATGTGCTGTTAATTTTATTGTTTTCTTTTATTTTTTGATTATTTATAAAATATCCGTACAGGATGGTATCAAGCAAATAAATCGACTATGCAACCGCGATTAACGGGATACTACGTAATGTATCTAATGTTTTTCACGCGCAATCGATCATTCTTTCGTAATCGTAACTCGTAATTGTCATTGTATCCCACACAAGTCGTTCACCACTTATCGCAAATCTCCAAGTTCACACGTCAGACCCAATCTCATGCTGTCATTCCTTCAACTGCCTTCTCTGACCAACTAATTCTTCTGTACGAAAAACCGACAGTTTTCAATCAATACACCGTCGTCTTCACCGTTTTGTGAACGTTATCTTTTATAAATAATTATACCTTGTGATGATTTCCATTAACTAGAGTATGCGGCTACTTCGAGTAGTAACGCCAGGTCGAAAATAGATTCTGGCGCCCTATAGTTTCAGTAATTGGAGATATCTCAACCTGAATGGCAGACAAAGGTTTACACACTAAATAAAAAACTGAATTCCGGATGCCGCACAATCTTCGATTTCGGCGGAGCCGTCACATGACTTCTACATCTTTTTTGGCATTGAACCCGGTGGTTTAAGAGCCCTTAAGTCTGTCAGAGTTTAGATCAACATATCGACTTTCAACATTTAGTATCACCGCAGCACTAATATTATGATGTATTCAGGAGATAATTAACACACACAAATTATATAAATATAACACTAATCCAGGATGGAGATATCCCCTGACGGAAAAGCTCATGGAGAAAGGAAAGCTCCGCGGGGAAGGGTGAAAATATGGGGCGTAAGGAAGAACAGTAGGGGAGGCCCCATCCTCGTCTGTCACCTAGCAACCAGAACAGGGATGTTGACCCAACATTCAGCGGTAGATGCACTAAGCACCAAAACACAATGGTCCGCTCAGTACAACTCCATAACGTTTACAGAGCAAATAACTTTCATAAATACGGTAAATTCTCTTGAACTCGTCACACTAAGAACAGTACCATATTCACGAACAACAATGGGTAATGTAATCCGCGGTGAGCGATACTTTTTAACCCTTAACTTCACATAATTTCCGATTTTCGTGAAAAAAATTGATATAATGTATTTTGGCCCCTTGAAAACGAAAAAAAAAACCAGGTAAAGGCCCTAAATTACATAGTTTGACCGATAATCTCTAATTTATGCCCTTGTCATATATGATAGAACGTGGTTAAGCAGCTGAGACGATGATTTCATACGTGATATAACGCGAGTAAAATGGTTCTAAGAAATAAGTATGATCAAATGGGTTTTCTCGCATAATGCTATTTAAAAAGAAAATTTACCCATTATGCTATAAAAAAGCATAAATGCTCATTTGGAGTTTCTATCACCAGTTTGGAAACTTGGTCGGATCATGGACAAAAATCTAGTGATAAGTAGATACATACGAAATTTTTCCAAAATTCCATATCATATATGATAGCTGGTGCAGTTAAGGGTTAAGAAATTTTTGTAGCTACATTATAGTTCCAACATTTCAGGTCCGTACAAAGTGTACGGTGCTCGTGATTTGTTGTACACAGAAAAAATTGCAACCCTTGAAAAGCACAAAGTAAACGAAGAAAATAAAACGGGACAACCCCCCTCCCATCATCCGAATGGGTTATCGATCACCCACGAATCAAACTCCGAAAGGTCAAGTTGTCAAGCCTTTCTCGTAATTTGAAATCTCCCGATTTTCAACAGCTAAACTCTGTCGGAAAACGTTGTGATTGGTTCTTTTATATTTACAGTCTATGATTCTGAAGAATGACTGCACCGTTATGTTATAATTTTAGACTTTTGTTCTTCCACCGAACACACCCCCATTCATTTTCAATTCGAGTTTTAACTACAGATTTATGTGAAAGTCAATCAATTCCATCGAGTTTATTAAAAAAACTGATTGCATACATTCAAATGATATCACACTAAAGAAAAACAACATACGAAAAAGAAACAGCTCTGTAGAAAAACAAAGTGTGAACTGATTTCTAGAAATTAACAAAAACTAATTTCAGCGTACGTCATGTTTGGTGGGTAGTATAGCTTTTTGACTTATTGTAACGTGGATCTTGAGAAATCGGTGTTTCAGATAATCCATGTAACGTTTTAAATGGGAAAAGAAATGAAGTATGTGAAAACGCCTTTTAGCAACCCTCTGAAAATAACAGGAGTTGTAATCAGTAAGAAAAGGGCCTTGAAATGTTTGACCAAGAAATTTCAAAATCCCTCGTAATTCTGAAATCCAGTGGAATATAAAATAGGTAGAGCCAATCTTTTATAGTCGAGCCAATAACCGCACAGAATAAATAAACACAAAAATTATAATCCCATTTAGATATAAATAAAATGGTATTTTGAACAAAAGTGATATACGTTTTCATTGAACGGATGAATGGATTTGAAGTGACTAAGTTACATGATAATGTTCGTAAACAAGCAAGATGTAGTTGCAAAGCTTATCAGTAATGTTGTAAATGTAATGGAAATTCAATCATCGACGAATGCGAGGGGAAAGATATTGAAAACGATAAAGCCTCCCAAATGGGTTCTTATCGATCATCCAAATCAATCTTCAAAAGGTCACACCGTTGGGCGTTTCACGTATTTGAAAACTTGCCCATTTTCGTAGGCCGGTCCTGGTAAGTTGTGTCCCGCTCGACGGAAAGCACTGGGGGTGTTTTCAACGCCTGTATTATAGATTTTCAATCCTACCACAAAGTGGGGTCACGGGCTCTTGCGACGATGCCAATCGATTCAGCTACTTCCTGTCTGTGTAAGGAAACGTTTTCGAGCGACGGGGGAAATGGAATTTGCTTTCGGAATTATGTTCTCCCTCTAATTCGTGTTATCAATTCTTCGTTTTAAGACATTATTTTCATTTATTTTTCAGCGTATCTACTACATAATTATTAGTAGATGATAAATCACTACACAAAGGAACACATGAGGTGTACCTAATAAAACTCGTACCTACGTATATGATACGAATAAATACAGAATTCTACAGTAGGAATCATGCTTTTGGTTTATCATTCAATAATAAAACATTGTAATCGCTCTTGAAAAAAACAATTTTTTAACCCCCCTGAAATATCATGGTTTACGTTTCAAAGGGTGTAGAATCCAAATCTGCAATACAAATTTTTCCGTCGCCCGCCTTTAAATTTTCAGGAAAAATCAATATTGGTCCGACAACGCTCCAATTCTTTAGCCAGCACTCTCACTTAATTTAAAGTGCCCTTTAAAGGTTGTCAAAGTTTTGTAAAATCCCTAAAAACCTAAAAAAAGTCAAGGCGGCCTAAATTTGGACTTTTTTTGAAGAACTTTCCACGAGGAATCGAATGAGCCCCTCCCCAGGTCCGTAGGTCAAACCATTCCCGATGTATGGCCCGATTTATGGTGCCAACATTTGCGTTATTTTGGTTTATTATTGTTTTTGTTTTTGATAGCAGTAACCTAGTGATGTAGTAATGTGGATACTGGAGTGAACTCCTAGAAGGGTTTATAGCCGATGCACGGGTTGAAGTATTCTGATAACCATTAAAAAAACGCTGCAAATTCTTTCACTGGGGTTTATTATTCAATTGGCTTGCTTTCATGATTTGAATTTCTATTAAGTTTTGGAGTGTGCGTGTTTCACATAGAGCGATTATTGAATTTCAGGAGATTTGCATAGAGCACGTAAATCTATTCTCAACCAAAATACCTATTTGGATTGATCAGTTGATAATATTTGTGTGCCTCCCGAAATTCAGTAACCGCTCTATCACTTGTGAAACACGCACACTGAAAGCTTAGTAGAAATTCAAATCATGAACGCAAGCCAATTGAATAATAAACCCCAGTGAAAGAATTTGCAGCGTTTAATTGATGAAATTTCCATAAAATGTATTACGGAATTGGTTAGAATAATAAAGTGGTTATCACATTATACCATCAAGGAACCATTTTCGTGCATTGAAACTGATAAAAATATAATCATTTGAAAACTCGCTCACAACATCGCTCCGCACCACTCTCTTTCTCAATGATTGTTCACTTTAATTAATGGATAAGATACCTTCGTCATTGGTATCATTGATTGTTATTTAGGAAGCCGATGAAATAATTGTTTTTCCGACGTAATAGGATACGTAACTGAGGGGTACTTCAAATTATAAGCGGTTATAATTGTTCGGATACGGATATATCATGAAACTATGAAAATCGTATATAAATAACCACTTACTCTCCAAAGGAACCCACTCACGTGGTGTCTAAATATGCGGAGTATGATTTAATTAATTAAAAATACTTTAAAAAATAGTTTTTTTGATCTATGAGCACATCTTTAATTATAACAGGTCATCTAAAAGGATTACTCACAATCTTTATTCGGCCACTAAGATACCATTACTGACCTGCAACAGAGAAGAAACTTCCGTTAGGCATGAGAACTGGAAGAAGAGATTGAGACAAAAGAAAACATTTCCTGTAAAGGGAAAATCTAGGAAACTGATAATTTCGTAAGTAATCTATAGGGTGTAAGGGAAGAAAAAAGAATGGAAGACAGTCATAATTACTAGTGAAGTAGGTACGGAACAAGGCCACCGAGGAGATGGTACTCATCAGATGTTCGAAGGATTGTCGATACCGACAGTTTACTTCATACACGTCGCGTATTGTCAAGAAATGAGACATCCTATAATAGAAAACCATAAAGAATGAGGAGAATTGACGAACAAACTAAGGTCTAGTCGTATTGTAATGGGTAGATGCAATAAGTAATAGCATTACAATGTCACGAGGACACCACAACATTTATAGTACATTATGTGAGCAACTAGAAGAATGTCACAATAGATCCTAGCGGTCTCAGTGACCAGGGGATCCTCCCATCCCATTGAAGGAAAAAAAAAGAAAGAAAAAAAAGAGCAACTAGATTGTTGTCTACGGAAATATCTTTGTTCAGACCTCAGATAGTTGAATAACATCCCCTCCTCACCCCAATTTCCTCCTTACAAAATACGAATTCTGTAACAAAAGCCTTACGAATGTATTTTCCTCCCTTTCATGCACAATTGTAGTGGAATAGAAACGTTCATGATATTCGCGAGGAAGATTTACGGAAAATCACGCTGACTTAACGAAACAATCCTCTTTGCAACATCTCACGGCACTTGCTACTTATAGTCAACCAACTACGACGCTCCTCTCCGCGTGGTTATCAAATTTATTGCAGACAAGTCGAAGATGTTTGTTAGATCGAAATTAGCTCGCGTCTTACAATAGGGAGATTTATATCTTCTTGTAAGATATAAGAAGGTTTTGAACGGTGTTCATAAACCACAAATATATCGTCATATAGAACATAAAAAACATAAGTGATGATAAGGCTCACACTAACTGACTCTAACAGAATAATTGGTAGGTTGAATAATATTGGAAGGTGTTCGTTAACACAATAGAACTTTCATTTACAGGCTGTGGACGTAGTGTTCCAATGGGAGATTATGGGTTTGCAATTAATTAACTTGAATAGGTGGAATGAAAACTGGATATTCATTCATCGAATTATCCTATGCAACGGTATATATTATGAGCGTGAAATTCCACAAAGGGAAAGAAGAAAGAAGAACTGTGTGCAAAAACGCTGCGAATTCTTTCACTGGGGTTTATTATTCAATTGGCTTGCGTTCATGATTTGAATTTCCACTAAGCTTTTGAGTGTGCGTGTTTCACAGGTGATAGAGCGATTATTGAATTTCAAGAGATATGCATAGAGCACGTAAATCTGTTCTCAACCAAAATACCTATTTGGATTGATCAGTTGATCATATTTGTGTGCCTCCTGAAATTCGATAATCGCTCTATCACTTGTGAAACACGCACACTCCAAAGCTTAGTAGAAATTCAAATCACGAATCATTGAATAATAAACCCCAGTGAAAGAATTTGCAGCATTTTTTTCAAGAGCGATTACAATGGAAAAATATTTTATTTGAAAATTCTGAATTTCGTAAGTAAGGTGCATGCATATCAGAATACTTCAACCCGTGTATCGGCTATAAACCCTCTTAGGAGTTCACTCCAGTATCCACATTCACTACATCACTAGGTTACAGATATCAAAACAAAAACAATAAAAAACCAAAATAACGCAAATGTTGGCACCATACATACGGGAATGGTTTGAGCTACGGACCTGGGGAAGGGCTCATTCGATTCCTCATGGAAAGTTCTTCAAAAAAAGTCCAAATTTAGGCCGCCTTGACTTTTTTTGAGATTTTTAGGGATTTTACAAAACTTTGACAACCCTTAAAGGGCACTTTAAATTAGGTGAGAGAGCTGGCTCCAAGAATTGGAGCGTTGTCGGACCAATATTGATTTTTCCTGAAAATTTCAGATTTTTTGCTCCAGCCGTTTGGGAGAAATCGTGCGTACGGAGTACGGCGGACGGACGGAAATTTTTTATTGCACATTTGTATTCTACACCCTTTGAAACGTAAACCATGAAATTTTCAGGGGGGTTAAAGAATTTTGTTTTCAAGAGTGATTACAATGGTTTATAGTTGAATAATAAACCAAAATGAAGACAATGACCAATCTATCGACAAGGTCTGATTAAAATTGGAATGTGAGGTCATTCTTTCTCGACGTTCTAGCTAACTGTATTTGCAAATTGCTCTGATCAATCAAAAGAAGTTTTTCAAGGTATTCTTCAAGGAGAGGCACTGAGTTCCAGTTTTTCCCCTATTAATTTTAGGCCACATTCACCCTAACTTCTCGGTAAAGCAAATTGAAATCCGAAACTCACTTAATTTTAATGAGTGTCTTTCTGAAGAAGATAACGATGCTTCAACGGCGATTTTAAATATAATACTCCCACCAATTGATTTTATTAGTATCGTTTGGCTATTGATTTTTAGCAGTTTTAGAGTAGCAGCCATGAAGATCACTGGAAAAAGTCTCCTCGTAAATGAGGCCAAGCTTGGTGTTTTCCTGTATACGGCGGGTCTGACTGTAGATATTACTGAATAAACTGAGTTAACTAAAAATGACTGTTGTTATGAAGTTACTTGACGATCAGAAGGTTTAATTTTGTGACAGAGGATATTCAGCACTGATGGACTGTGTGTATGACCGGTCCCGAAGGCCCGTGGTTCGCCGGAGATACTTCAAACCAGACTGGTAGACCCGTTGGTGGAAGGAGTTATTGGTTGTAGAGAGAGAACAGTAGCATGTTTGATTGCAAGTGGACGAACTAAATTGAATAATTAGAGGACTGGAAGTGGCTGCTGTGTAGAGAGGAACGATAATGATCGCTATCAATACAAATTAGGCGCAATTATTTATTTAAATTCAGAAGTTTATCCAATTTATCTGAAATCGGGACTTTCAATTCAACAATTTCAAACAGGTTTTTGGTGTTGTAAAACACTTTGGAGTGTGCGTGGTGATAGAGCGATTATTGAATTTCAGGGGGCACACGAATATGAGCAACTGATCATTCCAAATAGGTATTGAGAACAGATTGCTCGTGCATATCTCCTGAAATTCAATAATCGCTCTATCACCTGTGAAACACGCACACACCAACGCTTAGTAGAAATTCAAATCATGAATGCAAGCCAAATGAATAATAAACCCCAGTGAAAGAATTTGCAGCGTTTTTACGTAATGAGGGATTTGCATCTACTTTCGAACGGTGACCGAGGTTCACCATTTAATATTTGATTCCCGGCAACTTCGTACGTTCAGTGGGCTCAATTTCACGGTTTAAATTGGAGAAATCTTGGGCAACACCGTGTGCTGGTGATTGTCCAAGGATTAGGTAGAGGCTCCACCCGCTTCAAACTATAAACGACAAGTTGCATTACTACTATAAAGCAGCAGAAGTTGTGTTTCTGCATCAATAAAATTTATTCATTGATTCGTATTTATTCAATAGGATTTGTTCATTTAATGATCATTCATGAACCAACGTCCTGGATTATTTACTACACCCTGAGAGAAGCGGTTTGACTAGGCCCATTTCCATATGTGACTCTTCTTATTTCTTCTTTTAATCAATTGTTCCTAATTTAATTAAGAAACGCCAAAGAAGAAAATTGACGCCAATATCGCGGGAAAACATTGAATGGATGGATGTTTTCAGTCATTTTAAATATTCGTGTTCCTCCATGACGATAATAGACGTTGAAGCTCATGTTCGCGTACATTTAAATACAACCGGTAATAACTATAAACATCTAATAACTCAGGAACTTGATTATCAGTAATTCATTACCACGTTTGACACAAAATTATCTTCTTGTTTACACAAGATTTACAAATTGGCCTGCACCACAATAAAAGCTAATCAAATCAACAAATGCTATATACATTACAATTCTTCATTAGTGGTTATTAAGAAGTTTTTATTACAAAAAAAAAATAACAGGTTGGGAGGTCACATGCCCCATGAGACTTTAATCGTCAGACCGATGAGTGAAAATGTTTGCTCAAATAAGCAGCAAAACAATGCCACGAGGTTTCGTTTATCTTCACTCGGTTTCGGAGCATGGAACATGTGCGGTTTATCAAAACGAAATATGTGTAGCGCACTGCCCACCAACTGTGGACGGGTTTTATTTTCACGACCGTCGTGCCGAAAGACTCCAAAAGGTCGTTCATTCTCTCCGCTTATCACTGTTCTTTATCGGATTAGCTCTGCCCCAGAAGTCCGTGATCAATATTTCTGTAAGGGGGTCAACAACCACGTTAAATTGCCACATCGCCCCATCCGCCCGCTCTCCGACCCTATCTTACGAGTTTTCTCCCCCGCTGGTTCAGGGGAGAACCGTACTAAACTCGCTCAACCCCCTTCCTTCTTCATCTTGTTCCATAATACTCTCCCCCTGTTTTCCATCGTCATTCCCCGAACCTCGGGGTGCCACCGAAACTCTAATCCATCCACCTAAAAAACTAGATTAATATTGTGAGACTCCGACTTTGCATAGAAAACTTTCGCGCACATGACATTTGTACGGGTGTAACAAAACGTGAGATCCTGAACAAGTTTCCTCGAGAGTCCTTTAGAAGATCGCGTTAGAATATCAAGTCAGAGTAAACCAAACACTGTCTGCCGTTGCTCCCATTGTAGCTGGTGTTCCACAGGGGAGTGTGCTATCTCTTATACACACATGACTTCCCACAGGTAGATGTGGTAACAACTGCCATGTTTGCTGACGATGTAGTCTTGCTCTCAAGAGGTGCCTACCAACAGTCATTGGATAATCTGCAGTGTCTTGCAGATGAGGTTACAACCTGGTGTCAAAAATGGAAAATTAAGATGAATCCCTCTAAATCCAGTGTCGTGCAGTTCACCCTTAAACGAAACGCCCCAACTCCAACTATTACAATGAACGCTACACCTATCCCTTTCCAACACAAAGTAAGATACCTTGGGCTACATCTCGACAGTAGGTTGACATGGTCCGAACATATTACCAATGTATTAACCCGTGCAAGGCAACGCCTGAGGCAGCTGTTTTTCCTACTTAATAAACAATCGAATCTTCCACTCCACCTTAAGCGACAGATTTACCTCACCGTCATTCGTCCAATCTGGCTCTATGGAGGACAAATCTGGGGTGCGGCATGCAACAGCACAATAAATCGGGTGCAAACATACCAAAACCGAGCTCTCAGAACCATAGCAGGAGCACCCTGGTACATGAGGAATGTTTCTATACATCGGGACCTCAACATCCCAGAGGTCGCTGATGTACTGCCTATATCATACCAACAACTTCATAGATCAATGATCAACCATCATAACGAATTACTATCCCACATAACCAGCAATCCACCACCACCCAGGGACCAACGAAGGCTCAAACGCAAGAGGCCTCCTGACTTGCTTTGAATATTCACCACCCGAAACGACGAAATTGTTCAACTATTCACTCGTTAAACATTATTAAAACACGTAGTTCCTTTCTTTAGCTTATTATGATATAAAATTCAATAATTTTATTTAATAACGCATAAATTTACGCAAGGGCTGTCACTGGGCAGTAACTTGCATCATGTTTATGAGGGCAACCTCTCTTTGATGACTATATTGCGCTAAACTGTACTGTAATATATATTTACAATAAAGTTGTTTGAAAAAAAAAAAGAATATTATATATTTTGTACATGAAACCCAAACACATAAATACAACTTGCGAATTATATTCTATGTATGAAACACATGCAACTTGTTATCAAGCAACCGAAATGCATGATGATGCAATAGAAAACACACTCTTAATATAGTTGTGAACATGGAAGAAACGAGTTTATAAGAAAAAGTCTTTTGTAATGGGGAAGAGCTCAAACTTATTATTGTTCTCAATAAAGAATAACTCTAACACAGGGTGTTCCCTAATGACCAGTGGTGGCATGGGCGCCCGCAGAATATTTTCCCAGGGGGGGCAAGGCCACCGGGGGGGTCTGGCGTTATCTGCTGTCTAGGGAAGTGAACTTATTTCAGAGAAATGATTGAAACTACTTCCTCTTGAAAACTAGGACATACCAACGTCCTTTCAAACCACTGGTGGACTCACCTTGAATCAGGATCTTAATGTAAGACCCACCAAAAATCACGAAAGGGACACCCAGAACGCCCCCCTATTCAGGCCATGAGTGGCTTAATCAATACTATTGAAAACGACGTTCTATCTGTAGCGAATAGCACTCAAACGCAAAAAATGTAGAGGGCAGAAACATTAAAATACTTAGTGCTCAAAGAATAAAAATGTCTGTACTGTAATTTTGGGCATACTGAATTTTTCAAAACACTGAAACCTGACAAAAATGTATGCATACTATCCTGATTCTCAGTCCCCTCCCTGCGAGCTCCCATGAGTGGTGGTAGCTTCATTAAGATTTCACCTATCCGCATTGAGGATCCAATTATCCATCATGCAACAGAGAATAAATCCCATCTGGTATGAACACTGCAGTTGTGAGGTCACTGGTCTGCGTGGTGTCGTTTAGGACCTCTGCCCGTTTGGCCGCTTCGTGACCCAACTTTCAAGGAGCGACCTAACTGCAATCAATCGGGTAGCTACCGACCCGTCGTACCGGCGCACATGTACTTAGTGCAGGAACTACGTTCTATTTACGAGGTGTGCTGGTGGATCCACAACTTTTCAAAGGGTTCCCTAGAACTCACTGGATAATCCGGCAATCCTAGCCCTGCGTAGATCGTTCAAGTTGGATGTTTTATATCCGCCAGACAGAGTCCAGTCCTTGCTGATGTACCTGCGAGCCGCTTAACTCCACAACGACCTGAGATATCTCTATTTCCATATAGTCATAGTTTTATTTCACTCGAGTGTGATATAAGACCAGGCATCTAATTTCAGTTGAGTATACTAATTGTAGTTTAGAACACAATGTGCACGTTCCAGTACCCCATTTAACGCCATGTATGAAATTATAAATAGATTATACATTGTTTTATAAAAATTTTGGTTTAGAAAAACGTTGACAGGAAAAGACAAAACAACGGTGAATTAGAAAATGAATCGTATACCTACCCGTATTGTACGGTACGCCTCATCATAATAGCATGGAAGAGAAAACCTAAATAATTCGAGACAACACTCAATTATAACCACCATTAGTGTGTTTAATAGAGAGAGTTTAGTATTTATACATCTGTATTTATAAATTTAAAAGAGGTTGGTTGTACAAACTAAGTGGAAGTTTGACTAATGGGCAGAAAATCAACTCAAGATACGGAACTGTCAACTCCTTTATTGCCGAAACAAGACGAATATTAAAGAGCTGCTCCAACGACCGAGGCAGAGATAAGATAAAAGTTCGTGCGATGAGTTTTCTTCCTTTGGGTGATTGGAATGGAAGAATCAAGCGGACGTCGACGTGAGCGTTTACCTAAGAAATGGCATAAAACGATGGAACCTGCTGTGGAGTACATTAAAAAATTGTAGGTAATCGTAACATCTATTTACTACAGATTGATATTTCAAAGAGATAAACCTGTACAAATAGAACTCCAAAATCTCCTTAATTTTACAAAATTCAATAACCAACTCACGATGCTCATGTAGAGCAAGCAAGAGCATTATACAACTGTCAAATGCGCTAAAATCGTGTTTCGTAAAAAAACCTGGGAATTACTATATCGATGGAGTTTAATAAAGAATTCCCAAATCAACTAATCCACAACTGTCCTATTTATCTGAATGTTGTAAAATTTAAAAAGAAATAAAACATACATACAGGAAAAACAATTTACTTACTGAAGGACAGCTAGTTTATATGAAAATTTGATTCTTGTAAACATTTTGAGCTCGAAATTCAAAACGATTCGAGAAAAAAATACGAACAGAATGAATGAATTGACATCAAGAGTATAGCTTTTTATGACAACATTCAGTTTTCGTTACATCGCCGTTTCGGTCTTCAAATAATTCAATAACCTTCATATTCCACCTTTTTGGAAAGCCCTTATCGAGAAATATTAGCTGACCAAGTAAAATAAACTGAGTGAAATATCCCAATGTTCAAACGCAGAACAGTATACTAACAGTGGATATTGCAATATTTCCCTCACGAACCAATTAACATTTTTCCTCATTCAAGTTGATTTTGTCACCTAATCAATTATAAAACTATATAAGTAGAACAGAAATAATTGTTTTGCAAAATCCCTAAAAACCTCAAAAAAAGTCAAGGCGGCCTAAATTTGTACTCTTTTTGAAGAACTGTCCACGAGGAATCAAATGAGCCCCATCCCAGGTCCATAGGTCAAACCGTTCCCGATGTATGGCCCGATTTATTTTCAACATTTGCGTGATTTTTTTTTGGTTTATTATTGTTTTTGATTAAAATCGATTTTTTTAACCGAGGCAAAAATAGCCATGTAAAAATGTGATACTAGTGACGAGTAAACTCCTAAACTCCTGAAAGTCTAGGCATTCTGGAATCTTAGCCGATACACGGGTTGAAGCATTCTGATAACCATAAAAAACACTGCAAATTATACTTCCACTGGGGTTTATTATTCTATTGGCTTGCGTTCATGATTTGAACTTCTACTAAGCTTTCGAGTGTGCGTGTTTCACAGGTGATTGAGTGATTATTGAATTTCAGGAGGCACACAAATATGATCAACTGAACAATCCAAATAGGTATTTTGGTTGAGAACAGATTTACGTGCTGTATGCATATCTCCTGAAATTCAATAATCGCTTTATCACCTGTGAAACACGCACACTCCGAAGCTTAATATAGATTCAAATAATGAACGCAAGCCAATTGAATAATGAACCCCAGTGAAAGAATTTGCAGCGTTTTTTCATAAGCTATTGGACGCAAGTAGGTCAGTACGTTAGTGGCAGTAACAGTCAGGTATAAAATTATCAAAACACGTGGTTTTAACGTGATAACGGGATAACTTTTTTAAAGATCTGTAACATAGTCATATAAACTAGGTTAAAGAATCGTGCCCACAATACGGAATCTTAGTAATTATTGAATCCGAAAAGCTGCCATCAAATCCACAGAAAAACGTGTCAATAAAACAATGGAATACAGTATAATCAACTAAAATAAACACACTAACCACAAGTTTTAAGGATTTTTTCGAACGTATGAATGTAAACCTTAGCTTAAGCTTCTTTCTTCTAAAACGTGAACTGATTTTCAATTTCACACAAGTTGTTGTAGGAAAGTGGAAAGTAAGTTAAGGAAAATGTCAATTTTCTTTCCATACAACTCACTTCAGTTATCACGAAATTCCGAGAAATCCAGGGAAATTAATAAAAAGTTTCAAGGTTTCAAGCCAAAAACACAAGTTGCCCTGTTCCAATATCCATTTCCATGCATATCATCTTTCTGCTATTAACTGCCAGATTGAAGGAAAATTTAATTTGGAGCTAAGGATCTTTAATGACATGGAGCGACAAATTAGCAGACTTTTGAAAGTTAGTGACGGATTTGGCAGTGAACGACAGGCGATAAGTTCCTCCTACTGCGCTACAGTTATGGTGAGGGTACGACACCAAAATTATTTGATAAAAATACGAAATCGTTTAAGCTTTACTTCTGACAGGTTTTCCATGACATTGTTCGCTATTTGTAGACCTTGATTGTGCGACGTAGAAAGTGATACCGCAATAATATTAATACGATAGGGCAATTGTTGACATACTGCCAAAGGTTCGTATTAATTAAATTGACGACTCGCTGACTCGAAACTGTTCGATCGTTCCGCCGATAATATGGACAGGTGTTGTTCTGTGAAAGGAACAGTCTAAATATTCGTTCGGGAGTCCGCTATTTTTAGTGTGAGCAGGTCGCCGGTCTAACTTTAGAAAGCAACCACCACATGACTAGTCTTTTTCCTCAACTAAACAACAGCGCCATAGCAAGATACAAGGGCCACTTTCATTGATTTGAAGTGCTTACAGAGGATTGGAAGAAATCGAAATCATATCGAAATCGACACTTGAAACGTCGTTCTAATTCTTCTCAGGACTATCACTAATTATTAGCCATTAACCATATGCCATTGGGTGGGATTTATTCGCCCGCCAAAAAATGACGTTAGCACGACAACGACTGAACTGAATCTCCAACGACTGAACCTGCCATTCCCGACAGTAAATAGTTTTTGAAGGTAAAATAATAAAATCTACAACAACAAAACCAATTTCAACGTCCAGTTAGGCGGTTCACGACATTTATTAAATTTCACATTAACTCGGTACGACTGCACGCAAGTTTACTTAACTAAAACGCTGCAAATTCTTTCATTGGGGTTTATTATTCAATTTCATTCATTTGGCTGGCATTCATGATTTGAATTTCTACTAAGCTTTGGAGTGTACGTGTTTCACAGGTGATAGAGCGATTATTGAATTTCAGGAGATATGCATAGAGCACTTAAATCAGTTCTCAACCAAAATACCTATTTGGATTGATCAGTTGAACATGATCAACTGAACAATCCAAATAGGTATTTTGGTTGATTCGGCAATTTATAACTCCCTTATACTATTTGTGAACAATGGAAAATTACGTCACAATAAATAATCAGTAGTATGAGATTCTTTAATTATAGATTGTGAGGGAACAAACCATCATTTAATTCAAGTACTTACTACTAAAATTAAATCACTCTCTTGAATGGTATCGAAAGCTCTTGAGTAAGTTAGTAATTGAGAGATAATTGAACGTATCAGCCGACGAGAACGAGGAGGAATTTCGAAGAAAGTTTAATTTCTACTTCTGTCTTAAAGAGGAAGTTCGTTGCTACGATCAATGCCAGAGTCAAACA
This sequence comes from Creontiades dilutus, assembly GCA_031894815.1. Lineage (NCBI taxonomy): Eukaryota > Metazoa > Arthropoda > Insecta > Hemiptera > Miridae > Creontiades > Creontiades dilutus. The sequence continues at coordinate 1,320,632 of JAVIWC010009583.1, forward strand.
CATTCTAACTTATGTATTTATGAGTCAACAAGTTCCAGTGAATGTTCGTAAATCTTCACGACACATTTGTAGAAGGTGTAATTTATTGCCTAAATTCACAGCAATGATACCGGTTTTCGTGTTTTATTGGTCAATATATGTAGTAGTAGTTGGTTGAATATTATTCAACACGCTCTTATTGTCCGCGACAGTACTTGTTTTCTGACGAGTTAAATACCGTTTTCTGGGTTGTAAATAGAGCTAGAGAAAGAGAGCGTTGAATCCATGTTTGAGTTTCTATTGTTTCAAGTAACAAACGTCACAATACTTATTATGTCTGTTTAATAAATACTCGTTACTGTGATTGTAAGCCTAAAGCCCTGAGACTAAATTTCATTCCTCCCTTCGCTGAAACTCCGCAAATATTGTTCCTACATTAAATTTGCACTAAATGCATCATTATCCAGGCAAAACATAACGAATATGCTTGAACATACATTCAACGTGTAACAAATTTTTAAATTTGACGGCCTATCATAAAACTGTCACATTGCTATCTTCAAAAGCTGTAAAAGTCAAATTCACTTCGCAACTTAGCCAGAAATTGTACTTCTGCATTATGCATGCAATCCAACAATTCGCACTTGAGATGCGAGAATGAGAGAGTAATAAATCATTACTCATTCACTGATTGTCAATAAATATCATTGAATAAAATATCAAAATCACAACTATTTTTTATTAATTTTTTCTCACACCTTTATTTTGATCTATAAAGGACATCAAATTAGTGATTGTTACCACTATGTCATTTAAAATTGTAAACGACATTGCCCTCCGACGTGTTTAATATCATTAAACAAGCCAGATGAACAAAATGAACCTATCCGGGCAGTCTTGTTCAGCCCAACAAACGAGGAAATCGGGACGGTTCATAAGAAGTTTCACAATTTAATGATGCTCTGCATCCTAGAACCTCTGACTGCAAGATGGCATAGCAGTACCTCCTGCTAATAAGAATCCTTATTTCTCAAATATCTCAAATATAAACTTTAAAATGGCCACTACTGGAGCAGTGGCCACTACCGGTGCCGTTACCTTATGCATGCAATCCAACAATTCGCACTTGAGATGCGAGAATGAGAGAGTAATCAATCATTACTCATTCACTGATTGCCAATGAATGTGCCAGAATGAAAGATCGGAGATCACAACTATGCATTTGAGAACCGACTATAAAGGATTACAATTAGTGATTGTTACCACTATGTCATTTAAAATGTAAACGAGATAGCCCGAGGTGGAACCATCAAACGAGCTAGCATGAACCTATCGGCAGGTCCTTGTTCAGGAAGGCAGCGAGGAAATCGGCGCGTTCAACACTGTCGCCTTAATTTGCATACAGAACTCTGCGATCCTGCATATACGCAGCATCTAATAAGACTCTTTGTCACAAATTCTTATACTTGCACAGAATAGCATGGATATTCCCCTCTTACTAGAGATGCGTATCCTGATTGCGATTCCGAAAGTGAAGGTCAAGAGAGGCTAACATCGGGATACGGGAACCGTTAGTGTCTGCGCTCGTTTTCAAACGAGCTTGTGATGGTTTTGCTTCCGAGTCTACTAAGGTAGCGGAAGCATTGTTTTCACTTTCGGAATGTGAAAATTTTTTTGTCTCCAAAATCAAAAATTCCACCCGCATTTTGCGTTTTAGACCTTACTGAACAATTTTGGTTACGTGTCTGTCATGTGTCAAACTTGAAATCCTTGTTACGTGCTTACCTCCGGGAGTTCTTGACAATTTCCATGAAATTTTCAGGGATTGTTCGGTTTGATGTGTAGATGGTCCCCTATGAGTTTCATGACCCCCAGATCAATAGTAGCCTCTGCGCATGCGCAAACTTGAAATCCTTGTTACGCTCATAACTTTGGGAGTTCTTGACCAATTTCGATGAAATTTTCAGGGATTGTTCGGTTTGATGTGTAGATGGACCCCTATAAGTTTCATGACCCCCGGATCAATAGTAGCCTCTGCGCATGCGCAAACGTGAAATCCTTGCCACAAGCATAACTCCGGGAGTTCTTGACCGATTTCGATGAAATTTTCAGGGATTGTTCGGACTTATTAGGTATATTTTATAGTTTGTTGAATAGTTGAACATGCCTACCTTTATTTTCTCAAGTTATGCTTCTGAGCATTCTTCAGTCACGGTTGTTCATCGCATCCAGATCCATTTTAGCTTGACATGTATCAACATTCCATACCAACTCAAAACAAATGTAGAGTGATCTTAATGGTTTTCTTTGAATAGAAATGAACAGCTAGTCCATAGTATACACTAAACACGGATAAAGATAACCATTCTTTCGTTGCTCTTTGGCATTACATTACGTCATTGAAACATGTTTGCTTAAATGAAAAAAAAACATGATGTCACGAGAACGATATAAAACATGCGACGTGAGCCCTTTCACGCCAAAAGCTTCTTTTCAGGTGAAGAGTGGGAGTGGAAATTGATCGTATCATCCCTCCCGGAAAACTGGTAGAAAGGGTCTTTGAAGACGAACAGCTCACAATTTAGAGGCGAACACGGAGTAATGAAAGAATCCGGGAAGGTAAATGAGAGGAAGGAGAACGGGAGATAAAGAGGGAGTGATGAAGGGAGGATGGAAGGGCGGCCTCGAAAAGGAGCTCTAAAGAGGTATTCTCTGAAACACCCGTGTCAGAACGAGTTTATGCGCCAGCCCACAAAAAAGTCCTTTACCGCCCTTGCTCAAGCATTACACAGGCCGGATCTATTTATGACTAGATGCTGAATCGTTTCTTCTCCACGAAGTTGGGACCGGCTGGTGTTTAAAACACGTAAACACACACATCAAAATTTATTATTTGTATTGAAAGCGGTGGCCCCATAAAACAGGGCTAACGAGCGCTAGGAAACATTAATTTTTTCACATTTTGGCTATCGAGCTGTGTCACTACTGCCATTATTATTTTCAATTTATGACGGCTACATAATATATCATCATCTTATGCAGATATAGTGCTGCTCGGTAATATTTTTTGACATAATCGACAAAAGGCTCGCCAGCGCAACTCAGACGAAAAGAACATCTGCCTCGTTATTACTTATTTCTTTTGTACCTTTATCATTTTGGTTTATTATTCAATAATAAACATCGTAATCGCTCTTGAAAAAAAAGTTTAACCCCCACTGAAAATTTCATGGTTTATGTTTCAAAGGGTGTAGAATCCAAAACTGCAATACAAAAAATTTCCGTCTGTCCGCCGTACGCCGTACGCAAGATTTCTCCCAAACGGCTGGACCAAAACATCTGAAATTTTCAGGAAAAATCAATGTTGGTCCGACAACGCCCCAATTCTTTAGTCACCTCTCTCACTTAATTTAAAGTGCCCTTTAAGGGTGGTCAAAGTTTTGTAAAATCCCTAAAAACTTCAAAAAAATGAAGGGCTAAATATGGACATTTTAGAAGAACTTTCCATGAGGAATCGAATGAGCCCCTCCCCAGGTCCGTAGGTCAAACCATTCCCGATGTATGGCCCGATTTATGGTGCCAACATTCGCGTTATTTTGGTTTATTATTGTTTTTGTGTTGATATCAGTAACCTAGTGACGTAGTGATGTAGTAATGTGGAACTGGCTTTGTAGCCGGTTCACGGGTTGAAACAATCTGATAACCAATAAAAAATTTAAAAAAAAAAAAAAAAAACGCTGCAAATTCAAAGGGTTGATTATTTAATTGGCTTGCGTTCATGATTTGAATTTCTACTAAGCTTTGGAGTGTGCGTGTTTCACAGGTGATAGTGCGATTATTGCATTTCAGGAGATATGCATAGAGCACGTAAATATGTTCTCGACCAAAATACCTATTTGGATTGATCAGTTGATCATATTTGTGTGCCTCCTGAAATTCAATAATCGCTATATCACCTGAGAAACACGCTTACTCCAAAGCTTAGTAGAAATTCAAATCATGAATCAATTGAATAATAAACCCCATTGAAAGAATTTGCAGCGTATTTTTCAGACTTTTCGTGGTTTTATATTCAGAAAATTTTATTCGACAGTTTCTTGATCTACTTAATCAAACTGTATACTGCGTTTTATATTATCTCCAGGAAAGGAAGATTCTCCGTTATCATGATTAGTGTCTATTCAGAAGTTGATTAATCTATTTACAACCATTTAGTGGGCCTACACAATTCATAAATCGAGATTTCCAGGAAACTATGCAATCAAAATACAATCATCTGAAATTTTTAACCGCAGACAATGAGATGCTAGATTTCCAAAAGTCTTGTTTGAATTATCCCGCTAATCACAAGTTCTCTCAGAAATTTCATATTTGTCTCAATCCTCGCTCGGCTCCAATATAACTCCGATTTCGAAATTTATGTTGCGTAACGCGTAAAAACCTGCTTGTTAAAACGGGAGGTTCGGTTGCGAGCGCGGGCAGTGCGGCCGAAAGCCCTGACCTAAACCGGATTCGTCGTATTTCCACGTCAGCGCAACAAAGAAACCCATCCTCCTGGGCAATATTCCAATTTCCGGCTACGCTCCTCGAATCAAGATCGCCTTCCTATTCCAACTGTACGACTCCAGAAGAGAGCGAGGCAGTTCTGCTAACTCATGCTTTTCTAATGCACTCGAGATTTTCTTCGCTCAACCGTTTTTTGACCTACCTTCGGTTGGAGGAGCTGGGTGGTTTATTCAACTCAAGCGCAACGCGAAACATTATGATTTGCACCAAAAGGGTGTTGTACCGAACTTCATTAAAAGAACTGTTTCCGTAATCTGGGAGAGAAAAAAAACGTCTGCCAAGTGGGTGTGGCACATAGCTTCCTCGTATCCATAACATGACTGTATAGATCATTGAAAATTATTATTGACTAAAGAACTTCGTTCAATCAAGCTCGAGGCTAAAACTTTATTTTCTCTTTATTACTCACGAGGACCATCTACACATCAAACCGAACAATCCCTGAAAATTTCATCGAAATCGGTCAAGAACTCCCGGGGTTATGCGCGTAACAAGGATTTCGTTTCCGCATGCGCAGAGACTACTATTGATCCGAAGGTCATGAAACTTATAGGGGACCATCTACACATCAAACCGAACAATCCCTGAAAATTTCATCGAAATTGGTCAAGAACTCCCGTAGTTATTATGCGCGACCATCTACACAATCCCTGAAAATTTTCAAAATCGGACTGTAAGTGTATGTAACGCATGACAAACAGACAGACACACACACACAGACAGACACGGAACCATAATTGTTCAGAAAGGTCTAAAACGCAAAATGCTAAAACTTCATTTACTCTTTATTACTACACATCAAACCGAACAATCCCTGAAATTTTCATCGAAATTGGTCAAGAACTCCCGGAGTTATGCGCGTAACAAGGATTTCACGTTTGCGCGTGCGCAGATACTATTAATTCGGTTGTCATGAAACTTATAGGGAACCATCTACACATCAAACCGAACAATCCGTGAAAATTTCATCGAAATTGGCCAAGAACTCCCGGAGTTATGCGCGTAACAAGGATTTCACGTTTGCGCATGCGCAGAGGCTACTATTGATCTGGGGGTCATGAAACTTATAGGGGACCATCTACACCCCAACCCGCACAATCTCTGAAAATTTCATCAAAATCGGACTATAACTTCGTGTAGTTTTTTGCCCGTAACAAGGATTTGCTGACAGACAGACACACACACAGACACACACGGAACCAAAATTGTTCAGAAAGATCTAAAACGCAAAATGCGAGTGGAATTTTTGATTTTGGAGACAAAAAAATTTTCACATTCCGAAAGTGAAAACAATGCTTCAGCTACCTAGGTAGACTCGGAAGCAAAAATGCTGCAGTTTCTTAATGGAATTAAATGTCAACTTCCTAAAACTTGTTATTTTGGTATGAGGCGCTTAATTGGAATATTATGATCGGAACATCAGGTCCTAAAGTCAAATCAAAAGTTTAATAGCAAATATTGCACTCATTAAGTAGTTGATAATACAGTCATTGTTTGTTTAAGGAAGAAGAAAGGTGTCAAAATCAGAGTCGTCATGTGCAAGCACTTACCTTGCATGGTTACGATTCTGAACCAAAAACACCAATCTGATAATTTCGTTTTGTCTGCCCCATAGGATCTAAAACATGCAATCTTTTCCGATCCACTTCTATATTGAACATTTCCCAGTGTCTCACCATTAGCCGTCAAGTTAGGGGCGGTGCAAAATACTGAATTCTGTATCTAACAATATCAGGGAATACAGAAGATGATTTTGAGGTGAACATCACAATCTAAGACGCATAGACATGTGCAGCCTTTTAGATCAACTAAATTTATGGAGGAAGGTCGTTTCCCCAAATCTTAGTTCAAGAATGGTGTGCAGTAGACAGAATGCTCAAAATTCTCATTGGGTATCCGACAGAACGCTTACGAGTCTGAAGGTAGAGTCTGATTATCAAAAATTGCAAACAGCGAATCTGTCTGGGAAAAAGGATGTCACTGTTGTTATGGGAGTGAACACGCGGGTCGTTGTCCTGGAGCGCGAGAGCCGTAGGGCCCTTGATGGGCAACGTAACAACTAGGTATCGTTTATTCCACACTGGCTCCCTTTCCGTCATGAAGGGAGTTTCGCCGAATATAACTTACTTTCCAGCTTTTATCAACTGCGCACATACTACGGTTAATGAAATAAGGAAGGCGGCGACATATATTAACTAAAGACACTTCTCTCTAGAAACTGCCTGTCAACAGAATTTTCATAACAGACTTCAACAATGAAACTCAACAGAGTATGAGAATACGATGTGACGGCGTTGGGAAAACTATTCCACACCTTCCTGTATGTAACATTCCAGGTACGAACGGCTGCCTTGACGAAGAGACTTCTCAAGAGTGATCATGAAAACAAAATTACGTATTGCATACATTTTTGCTGCTCGTACGATAAGACTACTACTAATCATGCAAATATTTGGGACCCTTGAAGCTTTTCTGGGAAAGAATCGCGGTGGTTCCCGAGCTTCAACAAAAAAAGCAGCCTATTTTCATATAGCGTGAAAGCTGTCAAGGTTGTTGTCAAACTTTCGTTCCGTACTTGTCATGGCAAGTGTTGTCAATAAGGTATCGGGAATAATAATACAACCCAATCAACAATGAAAATAAAGTTGATCAGCGTAAAATCATCCATTACGGACTTCCCAAGGAGGTAAGAGGTATACAATGGGTATAACCACGTATTTAGTACGAGAGTATGCAACCAAATTTCCGATCCTCCTCTTATTTTGAACAACGGAAAGATTATAGCTTTGAATAAATAATAGCTTTATTGCGTCAATAGTTAACATTCCGTAATACCTGCGGACTACGAAATAGGTTACTCACCAATATGACGTGATGCCGGTAGTTTATGAACACACGAAATTAAAGTTCGACGCAATAGGAGCGTTCGCGCTTGGTAACACCATCCTTGGCTACCTACAGATTATTGTAACCAGTGTCCACTACCCTATGTTGAAAGTAACAGTTTTAGAAGCAAATTTCACTATTTATTTAAAATGAACATTAACTGACTAGTTTTTTTGGAGAATGAAACTAATAACCGTAGGAGTTACTGTCAAAAGTCTACACGATGCCGATGAGGCTCGTCAACCAAGTTAGGATTGACGCAAAAAGAAGTGAGGAATGCCAATCTTACTCTACCTAAGAAAGGTTATACAAAATACTGTTGAGTTATATATTTTATTTTTCGACTCTAGTATAGTAAGGGAATTGTAGGATGGCGATGGATCTTAGATCATATTGGAACCCGGTAGGACGTCCTTGATTTATTATAGCAACTTTGACGGGTAGGGCTCCCAAGGAAAACGATGAGTGTAGATTAGAATATGGGGTGAATCTAATGTGACGACGACCCTGATCTATAGCTTTTCCTAGTCAGATTCAGATATTTCCAACCCAATTTCAGAACTTTTCCATTTCAATTTCAGAATTTTCCATTTCAATTTCAGAATGTGATCAATATCCGGGTGGGAGCGGTTTCTGAAATTGAAATGGAAAATTCTGAATCTGACTTGGAAAAGAATCTCTCTTTGTAGTTAGAGATATTTTATGCCAGTAAAGAGATTGGATATATGGTCGTCCCTGAATCCGATTTATACATGATTTTAGTGGGAACAGTGGATAAATCATGATTTTTTATGAAATCCTTCGAAATATGAAATTTGAACAAATAGAGATTTTACTAGTTCATTGAGAATGGTTTCGAGAAAAAATGTTTCGAGCAATAGGTAAGCTACTGTTTAAAAAAAAAAAAAAAAAACAAAAAAAAAAAACACGAAAATCGATTAAGAATAGAGTAAATGAAACATACCACTTCTACCTCTGTCGCGCCTCCTTAAAAACGATTAATCATACAATTATATCTTCGATTTGTCGCACATTTAAACTAAGCTTGAAGAAAAAGAAACAAGTAGGAATTACCCTCACATTTCGCGCCCCATTTCTTAATGAAATTTCTAACTGAAATGTGATCAGAAATTTGACCGACTTCTTAACTGAACAAAAGAAGAAGAATTTAAATCGAGAATTCTAGCATGAGTAGCGATTGCTTATTGTGCAACTAAGGTAAATGCGGGATCGAACAGAAAATAACAAAGATCGTTGGTTAGGAATTGAAGGCAAGGATTACGAGGATTACACGTACGAGGTTTACGAGGATTCAGTCAGAACTGACGACGAAGGATTTGTACTAAGCTATTTTCTCTCTCATGCTTGAGGAACCCCACGCCTCCGGAACTAATTCTACTAGGAATCCCTAAGTTAACGAAGCCTTGATTTGCGCGGCGCAAGATGGTGTTGGCTGAAGATTATAGTTTGAATGTGCTTTAGAAGATATTTCAAAGTTAGAACTGAACGAAAACAGTTTAGTTGACCTTCGTGTTGCTATTTCAAAAGAGCAGATACGGCCTGTCGTTTCAATGGAGTAGTAGCATATTAATATTCCGACTTCATTGTGAGTACCGTGGGGGTTAACTGTGCCGGGGAGCAATCAGTTTCAGTGACAAGTGGAACGCGTAATGGAACTCGGGCGGGGCCGTAGTTACATTTTCCTCCGTATCTTCCCTTCTAAACTCGGGAGCGACTCGCATCCGGTCCCCTGATCCTTCTCTAATAGCAACCCCACCACCGCTCCTACGGGTCTTTCATCCCATCTGTACTGCACCCCCTTCCGTCCACAATCGATATGATCCGTGACGCTTCCTTCTACAGATCGCGTGTACTCAAGTCCTTAGCCTTTCTACCTCGTGTGCCGGGAAATAATACGGCCTGTACGTACAGGTGAAAGCTGACTGCGGTTTGGTTCTCTCAGGCAATCACACGTGCCTCCACATATAGTTCGGTGATTGGAGCCATCGATGTGGTATGGAACATTTATATATTAAATTTGTAACGATTGGTAGAGATTAACGTAAACTTGGGACAGCTTACAGTGCAGACATTTGAATGATGGACTGCCAAGTTGGTGTTACCAGGCCTGCAAAAACACGCGACGTGCTTCTCGAGACACTCCTCGTTTGACTTACCAGGCCTGCAAAAACACGCGACGTGGTTCTCGAGACACTCCTCGTTTGACGCTGAATCAAACCAAAATATCACACTCGTGAACCGAAAATCAACGTGCATTTCAACGGTTTGTTTTCTGTGTCGTCGCACAGAAAACCGAAACAACCTAGAAAATTAGATAATTTAGTGCAGAGTAAGTTTTCAGATATGAACAGACAGGCCTTGGAACAAGTTTGGTCTACAAAGTAATACAAATCACATCCAAAATCTACAACGCTTATTCTCATGCCTTTATTAATAAACGCGAGTTTACCTACGCATGCTGATGGTGTGCGGCAGCTTTGAAGCAAACGAATCGGGTTCCCAACTTGTTTAAAACCCTGATAATCTTTCAGGCCTTTTGACCTTGTGTCCCCTGACAGCTCTCCAAATTACAACTTTAAGGTAACAGTGTTGAATAAATAAATTCAACGGTAGACATCTAATTGGAAACATTATCATTCTATAACGTTGAGGCTTCATTAAACTATTTTGACAATTCTACTTCAACGATAAATTTTGTTTCCGTAGCCTCGTTTTCCGCCCTCAAGTTGCGTGTTGCACGCACAGGCTCCTCAGAACTCTGAATAAACAAGTATGTTGACGATGACAGTGTCAGACGGTATTCAAACTGAATCTGAGCACGTGATAAAAAGTACCTAATTCCATTCAAGCTTGGCAACAAATGGATGCCTTAAACATTTATGTCCGAAATCAATTGCGAAGTTTGGATTTGATTTAATGCTGCAAATTCATTCACTGGGGTTTATTATTCAATTGGCTTGCGTTCATGATTTGAATTTCTACTAAGCTTTGGAGTGTGCGTGGTTCACAGGTGATAGAGCGATTATTGACATTCAGGAGATATGCATAGAGCACGTAAATCTGTTCTCAACCAAAATACCTATTAGGATTGGTCAGTTGATCATATTTGTGTGCCTCCTGAAATTCAATAATCGCTCCATCACCTGTGAAACACGCACACTCCAAAGCTTAGTATAAATTCAAATCATGAACGCAAGCCAATTGAATAATAAACCCCAGTGAAAGAATTTGCAGCGTTTTTTATGGTTATCAGAATGCTTCAACCCGTGTGTCGGCTACAAAGCCTTTTAGGAGTTCACTCCAGTATCCGCATTACTACATCACTACATCACTACGTCAATAGGTTACTAATATCAACACAAAAACAATAATAAACCAAAATAACGCAAATTTTGGCACCATAAATCGGGCCATAGATCGGGAATGGTTTGACCTACGGACCTGGGGAGGGGCTCGTTCGATTCCTCGTGGAGTGTCCTTCAAAAAGAGTACAAATTTAGACCGCCTTGACTTTTTTTGAGGTTTTTAGGGATTTTACAAAACTTTGACAACCCTTAAAGGGCATTTTAAATTAAGTGAGAGAGCTGGCTCAAGGATTGGGGCGTCGCCGGACCAACATGGAATTTTCCTGAAAATTTCAGATCTTTTGCTCCAGCCGTTTGGGAGAAATCGTGCGGACGGCGTACGACGTACGGCGGATGGACGGAAAATTTTTTATCGCTGATTCGGATTCTACACCCTTTGAAACAATTTTTTCGAGCGATTACAATGGTTTATTACTGAATAATAAACCGAAATTAGCGTAATTATACAATCCTGGATAATTTAAATTATTTTGTTTCAGAAGCCCGTTGTAATAGTGATTTCGTTCTATATACTCATATAGCCTTAAACTAAAAATCATGAATATTGAAGGACACTCCTAAGTTAATCAGTTTTAAACAACAACTACAAGATTATTCGAAAACACAGTCGATTTTTTGGATTTATTTGTCAAAACATCCTGATTTTTCCAACCATCGGGAACTGTAAACTATACTACCATTAGATTAGCTTATCATGAGGGCTGCATGTTTGAACAATTTGAACACTTCATTCATTACGTAGGTAGTTGAAATTCTGGCTGATACAACTTCCTCTGATCCAGTTTTCAAACATGAAGACTGACGGTTCCTAAGAATGCCAGCACCCTTGCAGTTAAGCATGAGAGGAATTTCGATCGATGGCGAGCTCACGGAGGAAGTGCCTTCAAAAGCTCCCGGCTCTTCACATTTAAAACGAAGGTTGCTACAAGTTGAGGCAACTACACGCCCAGAGGCCTGTCTGAAGGTTACACACCTGCCCACGCTGCATCGTTTCCCGGAGAACAAAAACAGGATAGTTTATCCGCCGTTATTCTTGCCTTACCCTGTGGGAGGCTTCTTTTATTTTCAAAGGGATCCCACCCAAGATAATCGTGGGGTAGGTACATAAGTCCAGGACTTGTCTTCAGTTCGTGTTTGTAGATAAAGCGAATGAAACACGGTCCCGAGGACAATATTCTTTAACCCAATTGATGTAGTTGACGCAAATCTACAGTAAAATTGTTCATTTATTTTTAAAGGCTTACATAAAATAAATTATGGAAGAAAATCCTTATGTATTTCCCTAAACCGAAAATTACAATAAATAATTGCATTGGATTGGCGCACAAATTTGTAGATAGAAGAATTCTTTGATTCATATTAAGAATTAAGGAGATGATCAAAAAACTAGTGTAACTGTTGTGATCGCTACCTTACTTCATAAAATGTATGCGCGACCCTTATGATTTGGGGTTGAAATGGTGGAAAACGAAAAGGTAATTGAGTATAATTAGAAGTAACAAAGTATTAAGTAGAACATTTTTTTGGCAATACAGTATGGGATTGTGAATCACTCACAAATTATTAATTCTAACGCTATATAAAGCCATATAACCATCATAAAGCGGTTTTTGAACATTCACAAAAATGTGCTGTTTACCCTTTCATAAGTGACTTTATAGCAAAACATCGACTCTACTTATGAATGCATGCACTAAAATGAAGTTGAGCGTTCTGTATTTCTTGGTATTTTATCAACCAACTAACAGTAATTAAGCAGTAGGTATGTATGTAGGAGCGAACTATGAGAACAACCAAACTTTGGTTAATTGACTACTTTTTTTTTCATTTCTCATAAGGCAATTTCCAAGGACACCAATCAGGCTAAGCCTGTATGCCACTTCCGACTACCTTGCTGACCGTTCACTCAACTAACACCTACAGATTAGCGCATTTTTAGATGTATACAGCTGGTATTAACCTTTAAATTTTGCGTTGACTCTTCATAAAGATAATCAAACATAGGCTCATTCGTCATGTTAGTATTACAAAATAATGTTCTTTCCAACCACTATTTCCGTTTATTGTTCGCAAATTTATTAATTTATTGTTCGCAATAAATATTAATTTGTAAACCTTTGAATTTCCGTCTAGATACCTGCTTATTATCATTATTTTCATACGATATAAATTTTACATTTGTTGAAGTTAACATTAGCAAACTAAGGACAAATACATTAGTTCTGTGATAACTACCCCCAGACAGGTCGTCAAGATCGAAGCCCATTCGCGAAATTAATTTTCTTTCTCTTTGTTAAATACAAAAACACACAAGACATGGTAGGCTACATACGAATTGTGGTTAGTAGCGAGTTTAATTTTTTCTAACTCGCGATTCGTAATGTAAAATCATTTTAATTTGATTGTTTTGAAGGTCTTTCATATTTTCGTTTTATTAGGTACGTACCTAAGTGTGGTCAATTATTATTATAAAATTAGAATCCAACAATGAAAAGGTTAGTCGATAGTTGGAGACCCTCGTCATTCCGGGTTGAATCGTGGGTTATCTCCCTTCCGAAGCAGATAAGATTGGATTTCTCAAAGCCAAAAGGGGGAACAGTTATCAAAAAGGAGTGAATAAGAAATTCATTACTTATTTACGATTTCATTGATTACGAATTCTTTCGTATTCCATAACAGATTGGATAATTTATCAATAACTTCGACGGCAAGTTATTGCTGAGTAACCATCCATTTGCTGGTTCAGAACCCATCGCCGTCGGTTTTTTCCTTGCAACAAAATGAAATTTTATTAATCTGCGAAACTAATAACCACGCTTTTAGTGAATCACGTACATGAATAGATGTGATGAATAGAGAAGAAACTGCTCTCTCATCTCCGACAACATCAATGAACTCAACCAACCCTTGGTGAGGCTGCATTAACATCACAGTTTCAAATTGATTAACCAATAAACCTGCCAAAATTACATTTTAACCATGAGAAAGTTCGACAGAAGATGTTTCTTAAAACAATTTCATTAATAATGGTAAGAGAAACATCACCTGGAGAGAAGAGAGGAATATCAGCTCCGTAATGAGATGGAATGAGAATTATACACATTCAACAAATAATACCAACAGAAATTGCAGTTCGAAAGGCCAAACTGTGTGTTAACCCTCACCGAACGCAGCTCCAAAATAGATTTTAGAATGAAGTCCTGCATGAGAAGACTCAATCTGTATTTTAGTAATTAATTCCCCGCTAATTACTCTCCAATTTCAACCCACAGGGGGTTATCACCCACCCTTCAACGTAAATCACCAATCTACGTATACTAGACGTTGTCATCGGTATATCTCGCCTCCCGCCTCCATATCTTGTAACATGTGTGTATTTTAGATGCCATAAAAATTACACCATTCATGTTTCCACACGTTAGATTGTTCAGGAACGTAATTAGCCGGAACGGACTTTAGCTTGTCACTGATCCCCGTACATTGTAATTACCTTTTCATGTATAAAGACGATTGGATGACTCCGTCTAAAATATAACTCCGGGAACTTTATTACTAGTACCTTTGTACGATACAGAAGCTCACTTGACAACGTCATTCCATATCCTTCAACATTTTACGATGGAAAGGCCTCGATGTACCCCAAATCATAATGCCTCCATTCAAATTTCAGCTTTTTAGAGTGATAGGGACTGAAAATGAATAGGATAGCCCTTGGGCTCAATCAACTTTGTTCGGTGGTTCCAGAGAAAAGCTCCGACGCGGTAAGGACGGATTTCTTCTAATCCGATTTTTGGATTTAGCACGTAAAGAAACGTAAAGCAACAAGTTCTGGGGGGGGTTCAACCTGTTTGTTGGTAAATTATATTGATCATTATTAAAAATAATAAACCAAAACCAACTGTGGCGTATAAGTGTACGCGTATGGAATATTGAAGTACTCGTTGAGGTTTTCATAATTAATCGGGTGTTCGCATCAGTAGGACCATACATTATATACCACATTTAATTTACATATAATACACAAATGATTAAAATACGAAATGATGAATGTATAAATTCTATTAATGATCTACTGTGTTGATAGTGTTATCGATGGAAATCCATCCCGAGTTCAGCGCCGACCGTAAAAGGGCCTAAAAGGAAAGTTCGGAAAATCGATCGGTAAACCGGTAGCATTCAGTAAACGATGCCGTAAAAAGAAATGCAACGAAAATGGTATGATGGCGATTTTATTCCAGAGCCCGAGTAATTCGAGAGGAGGAAAAACAATACAGAGGGAAAAGAGATTTAGGTATCCTACCAACAGCGGGAGGGCAGGGGAAAGAGGGCACTCTTAACCTAATTCGATAGCTCATCAAGATCGAGGGCACGGTCTCTTCGAGATAAAAGAACCGAAATAAAAGGATCGCTAACGATATAACTCTTCAAATCTCTCCGTGCGGATTTCAATGGAGTTTCTTCTACGCTGAGTACGGTACATACTGAAATGTTAGCCCATAACAAAGATATATCATAGCGACATTTTCCACTCCGAGGAATATTTGTTATAAAAACAACAAATGATTTCCCAATGGTGATCCTTAAAGCACAATATGAGAATACCTACATCTATAAGACCCTACTATGGGTTTAAATTAAAATTAGCAGAGTTCTTTGCTACCACCCGAGTTTTTGCTCGGGAGAACCTTTTCCAAAAGCCTTTACCAAACTAAAAATAAATATGTATAAATATTCGTGGAAATAAGGAAAAATTAACAAAAGGCAATATGAAAGGAAATGTCGCTGTATTAAGCAGTGGAAATTAAAATCAAAAACTTAATAACCTTGTCCTCAGGGATAAAAAAATTGAAAAGTAAAAATAATCAAAATTGTAAATTATATAAATCAAACCTGATTGGTGCTCGCTCCTTTGAGACTTTAAAAAATAAAATAAACGCGCTTCGCCAAAAAGTAGAAAGTGAAAAAATGTAAATGATTAGAAATCGCAGTTAGATCGCTGAAACTATAATAGGTATCGCTGAAAAGCCCGTCGTCACCTCACTGGTAAATAATTGGATCGACGGGGGATTTTTGGTAGGCGACACTAGCGCTTCCAATCTTGATTGCAATTAAGAGAATTAAGTTGTGGTGGTGCTGTTGGGAGAAGGTTGTGTTGCACGGAGGAAGATCCGTGACACATTTATACACCTTATATGAACAACATACGCTTACATTTCATTGAACTTGCATAAGATGACAGATGCTAACTAAGCTTAACTAAGATTTAAAAGGGGCCTGCGTGCCCACGACCAGTCAGTTTTCTTCCAACCCTCGGACCGTCCCCATACTGCAATCAGTTTGCTTACAATTAATTCAAATGAAGTTTTTTTTTTAACTCATTCGTCTAAACGACTAATTTAGCTTACATTTATATATAAATATATCGAAGAAGTATTGTCGACTTCTGAGAATGAAGAAAATGAAGTTATTGTAGTCTAAAATTTTGGAATACGAAATTTTACATATTCTTAGTGTAGGTACATTCGTTTTGAAAAACTCTAAAAATATTCATGTATTTGAAAACTATTTTATTCGGACCTCGCCAGGCCACCCGAATGTTTTTGCTACGAACCTAGGGCTAAAATTTAAGAAACATAGAACATGATTAACCACCACTTCTTGTTTCTTCTCAGCGCAAAGGTTGTTTACAGACCATTCAACCAGGTTAAAGGTTCATTGGAATCCTTTTTGTTAAAACGCTGCCCAACTACTACCTGAACAAACACCGCTAAATCGACCATGGTTCTTATCGTCAATGTTGTCCACAGTTTTTTTAAACCAATTTATATCTCCGCTTTACTCCTTGTTTTGGAAGCTTATAATTTATGCATAAATTGAGGGATTTACAACTTGTACGATCATAAATTTTTAAACCACTTTATATCTCCGCTTTACTCCTTGTTTTGGAAGCTTATAATTTATGTATAAATTGAGGGATTTACATCTTGTACGATCATAATTATGCGAAGTTGACGTTTTTCCGTAGACTTGGGTAAGTTGGTTGTAAGTGGAAATCATTGCGGAATTTCGTGACAGGCGTTTCAACCTCGGGTGACATTATTCTCATTTAAGGCATGACCCATGCTAAAATCAGAAACACGTCAAATTATACCTCAAATGTTCATTATTTGCTAACCCCCTCCCTCCCGTCCCATTATGCCCCACCCAAACTTTTCTTGACTGACATGTCGTCAAAAATAGAAATTGGGATTTAAAAAATTGAAATTTACGCCCATTTTTACCCTTAAAATGCGATTTTCAAAGTCAGATGAGCTCAGGCTGGTCTGGGACCCATTTCGATCGATTCGCCAACTTAAATGTCTTGGAAATTATTGTTCGTGTCAAAGATTTGGAGTGGTCGCTTTTAGATTCGAAAATCGCCATTAAAAATAGAAACGGACTAAGATGGAACGTTGTCTATATTTCCATGAAAGAAAAGAGTTACACTATTAAATCGATTTCGACGGTTAGGTCATCATCAGTAACAAACATGAACTGAAAGTACATCACAGAAAGCATATCTTATATATGATCAAGTGAGAGGAGATTGAATCCTATTGGCTCAAGGAAGTGAAAGGGGCGGGGAGGACCAACCAATGCCACTCAAGGCTTACAAAGTGAAAGTGGCACAAATATTATCATTTGTTTAAAAATAAGGTTTCACTTACTTTTGGGGTGCCTTTCGTGGTTAGATGATGTGTGATAAGCTCAAAATGTATTTTTTTTTTCTTTTAACGTCGTTTTTTTTTTTTTCTTTTTTTTTCAGAAAATATGCTACACTAGTTATTTAATCTCAACTTCCAAAACCACTGTGAATGGGAGCTCTGAAAGGACTGCAAAAATGTTAAATGGCTAACTTTCAATTTATTGTTATATACCACGTTTATCGTAGGAAGTGGTGCAGCGAGATTATTGGACGTTTATGATTCATTTCCCGGTCTGGGATGGATAAATGCTATCGTAACTGGTTGGTAAATGCAAACACTCGGATGCCTTCTTCAGACCTCAAAATCTGTTTATTGCCGAAATACGATGGAGTCCAAATTCAAGTACCAAATAACACCTTCATCTGGGTTTTGCCAATTTCAGACTTAGGTAAGTTGTTCAACGAGAAAACCCCTCAAATACATTTCGTCGTACCATAATTTAGTACTGCCACTAAATAGGTAACTATCAAATGCACGAAACTCCAATACATCTGAATCCAAGTATATCAATATAGATGGTGGTGCCCAACAACTGAACCTTGGTGAGATAATTGTGATGTGAACAAATACCAACGCTTGCCTATCCGTCTGTAAGTACCTATACCACAAAAGTTATATAAGAGACGTACTGTTCACAGGAAATTCAATTTAAATTGTATTAATTGGATCTGTCGTCGAAGATTATAAATCAATTTATGATTTCTTAGTAATAGACCAAGAAAAAAGTTAACTCCCCACAAAATCTGTTGGTTTTTATCATATTCCTAACTGTTTGATTCACACACATGTTTCGTTCCTTAATCTGCCTCAGAGTCTTTAGGGACAACGCTTGGATTGAAATGCCGAGGTGATTTCATTCGATTCTTTGGAATGTTTTCTATGACTAAGAAAAAATGTTTTCCTATTATTAAAGTTTTCGTATTAGTACGTGTGGGGAACCACCAACATTGTTTGAGCTTCTCGGAAATCGGAACCCGGAAAGGTCCCGTTAGCCAAGTTGAAACGGAACCGAATGGCGAAGGAGGCGGTGGGCTCCGTTTGTAATTGCGTTGTATCGCGATTTATATTTTGTATGTGGGCCGCTGCATGTGGGCGGTAAAGGGTGGGTTGGTATGCGGAAGGGAGAGATGGGTGGATTTGTCGGACGGGGTGGATAGCACACAGGGGTAGGTTAGGGGGGGTAAGGGGTGGTAAGGGGGTAGGTTAGCCCAAGGGTGGTAAGGGGTGGCAAGGGGGTAGGTTAGCCCGGGGGTGGTGGTAAGGGGGTAGGTGAGCCAGGGGGTGGTAAGGGGGTAGGTTATCCCGGGGGTGGTAAGGGGGTAGGTGAGCCTGGGGGTGGAAATCGGGCCGGCGGTCATCACCCTCGCTACCCCCTTTTTCGCCCCCACTCGCTCCCATTTTCCTTTCCCAACGTAAAGGAGTTTTGTGGGGTTTCACAAAGATAACTTTGCCCGAAACGTGCTTCTTACGATATCAACCAGCAACCTTCCATACAAGGGTGAACTGTGAAATTCACCATCAGCGGATCACACTAAACGTAAATACGGTGGAGAAAACAAATTCGTTAGCGAGACAAATTTGGTCCGTAGTTTCTTTAAAACTGTTTATTCCGTCGGAGCTATATCCTTACAAAATTGAAAATGACGAGGTTTAACTTATCAGATTACAGACTAAACTAAGTGAGAGGTGACTTCTGGATGGTCCTTGAGTTTTTTGTGAACCATTGGCTACCCTGCAGGTGATAACAGACAACGTGTGTTATCGCCTCCAGTGGTGTTTGGTTGGCGATCAACTAGACCATCTTGTTGCTGTTGGTGAGTACAATCTAATTCACTATAAATTTGGTATGTCTCTCCTTTATCACTTAGTCCTTTTTCCACTCTAGTCACCACTCACTTAGTTAAGTCTGTAATCTGATAAGTAAAACCTCGTAATTTTAAATTTTGTTCAGATATAGCTGACGATGACAATTAGAAGATTGTATAAAGCTTCAACGGAATGAACAGTTTTAAAGAAACTACGGACCAAATCTGGCCCCCTAAAGAATACTGTAACTGAAGGAAGGCCCTCACCTAAGAAGTTTGAATGGAGAAAACAAAGTTAATGTTCACGGTAGTAAGAAGATAACATCAATAGAGTTGGCTAACTAAGGTATAAGTGACGTTGATTGAGGGTTGAAGTTAATATAAAGCTTCTTCCATGATACTAGAAGATGTTCTTTATTTTTTCGTACGACTAGTTTCTTCCATTGGACCATTTCAGTGCTACCAATTTTTATGTACCAATTCTATAACTTTCTGGCCACTAGATAGGCAAAGATCTACCTCTTCATCCCTTACAGAATTCATCCCCCAGATTTAAGAATATAATAACGTTTATTTTATACCCCCACCCCCGCAATATAGTAGCTCAAAAAAGAAATAATCAGTACGTAAAAGTAAATAGAATCTAAAGAGGCCCAATGGGCGAGGAACTAGGCACACTAAATTCATAAACCAGTGGTACCGCATTATAAAGGACATCCACTAATACAACGCAAGAAGGCTTATAATGACTTCCAGTTCTAACCAACATCCCAAAGACTTTCAGGATTCAAAAAAGACACGAGTTTTAGTTTTCATCTCACTTACCGAATGCATTAAATGCAAATGGAGATAAGTCAGTCCAATTTTTTCAACACTTGAATCATAATATGAGTCAACATATTGTGTTAACGAGGGTTTGCCTGGAGAATGAAGATGCCAGTACCATTGAGTGATCTCAGAAAAAATACTTGAACTAACTCTCACCCAGGTTCCATATACAACAAATTTTTACCACTTACACGGAAAAAAATCATGAAACGGATTAATTAAGCAATGCACTGGTTGTAGCGGAAATAATTGTAAAATTAAGTGAGACCTTTGCATTTTTACAGAAGATACTTTCGTACTTACGTACCCCAGGCAATAAACATATCAATGTCATATAGAAAATAGAGATGTCAACTACCGACTGAAAAAACTGCCTTGGATCGCCTGAAGAAGCGAAGTTTCAGTAGAGAGAAGTAGTATTCTTACGATAAATATTCAGTAGAGAATTTATTACGGTTTCTATTTTATTGTAGCCAGAATTTGTTGGGTTTATCCTCACTGCGTATGTTCTACATTTCATTTGAGCAGAAACAGATGCGACCCTACAGATGAAGACTTTTAAGGAGCACAGTACTATGTTATTGTAGAGATTGAGAATCGCTATGGCCCTCGTTCTTAACAGAGGTGCTTATCTCCGTTTCATACTTTAAAACTTTTAGACACGAAGTTACCACTAACACTGCTTTTAGCGATGTATAAGCTAGAGTTGTAGTTTTTCCAAGTCCAAACTACATGATCATTCACGATTATGAGTAGGCTGTTTACAAATTCATCTGATAGTCTAATTTCTTATTCAGAAATTCCCATTCCAATCTCAAGGGCTCACTAAGTAGCTGTTCCTGCGTCTCAGTAGCTTGATGCCTTACCGTTCTGGTCATCTGAGAGGCTCTCATGCCTACAAGGCTCGACTAATAGCTTGATGGCAATCGGCATATTTTGTAGGACGGTGACCGTTCATTTTATTGAGAAGCTTAGTCATAAGTCGATGTTTTTTGAAAGTTTGGATATATCGTGGGGTTCCGGGTAAAAGTGACGAAGTAACATTTGCAAAATTTTACAGGGGAGCGATCTGAAGTTTCACCTATTTTCTTCTTA
This sequence comes from Creontiades dilutus, assembly GCA_031894815.1. Taxonomy (NCBI): domain Eukaryota; kingdom Metazoa; phylum Arthropoda; class Insecta; order Hemiptera; family Miridae; genus Creontiades; species Creontiades dilutus. The sequence goes on from JAVIWC010009583.1 coordinate 1,341,923, forward strand.
ACACTTGTGTGATATCGTGCTTTAAAATTCACTAAATAGCTATTTCATCATTTTTACCTGCCTGGAGTTTCAAGCTTTACTCATTTGGATTCTTCGAAAATCTGACGCATAGTTACATGAAATTGGCAATAATTTATCGTGTTGCCAAGCATCATATTTTGTAAGGACGGTGACCGTTCATTTTATTCAGTAAAAGTTTAGTCAGTCAAATGCCATTTGAACACATAAACATAAAACTCTTTGGGTCAGGTAATCAGTCGATGTTTTAAGAAGGTTTGGAAATATATAAACAACACTCATTTTATTCCGCATTTCTCTTGTTTTGATTAGCTCTTTACTCCCATCGTATTCTGTCGTGAAAATAATAGTTCATGGACACCATCGTGGAAGTCTAGCTTGAAATGAAAGTGTCTAGGTTGTTCAAGTACTCTATTACTTTGGTACAACTACAAGTACCACTATGTCTTATCTTATGCGACGATCCTTCGCTTACTTTTATAAGCTTTGCATAAGCCTGAATGCATGCAAGCCTCAAGCAGCATTTAGCGAAAAGGACGTGAACCACCGATCTAAATCATATTGGAGATCGCCTGTTAGGCTCATCTAAAAATAATCCTCCTCTCCCGGAGTCAGCGTTTTTCATGATAAAATTGTCAACGCCGTCGAAAAAGCACCTTACACGTCGTTCATTCTCTAATACCTTTTTAAAAATACTTCACCATGCGAATTGAATCGCAACTTACCGAGGGAGTTTCTCTCGGCCGCCCGCCGGGTAAGTTTTCTGAATGAAAGCATCGTCGGTTTTACACGGGGCTGGAAAAAGAGCTTCGTCAGAACCTTTTCAAAGCCTTTCCTCGTTTATTAGGGTTTTAGAAATGACGAACCAACTTTTACTCGGAGTGTAGCACAAAAGAGGTAATTTAGCTTTTATTATTAATGGTTTCGTGCATGATCGTGATTATCATTATGGGCCTTGCCACATGTGTGAATGGTTCTAGTCCATGTTAGTTGTCCGATGTTGAAAATTTAAATCTTGAAAGAGTGTCAGATTGGCAAAGGGATTTCAATAAAGCGGGGCAAGAAACACTGAAAATATTCAAGTTTGAACTCAACAAATCCGACTCTTCCACGTTTAAATGAAAACAAATCAATTCTGTTTAGAAGCTCTCTCCTTTTTAGAATTGAAACATGGGGTGGGGGTTACAACCTGAACAAGGGGAAAAAATAAATGTTTAAGAATTTGCTTCAGATCGTTACAATGTTTCCGAAATTCGGTTTAAAAACCAAAAATCTACCATGAAATACCTTGAGATCGTTTCAATCAATCCAAGAGTCAAACCAATTGTAAATTGTACCTACCATTGTAATGAGTCAATAAACTCGGAAGAGCACGGCTAAGATAAACAGAAGTTTATCTCAACAGAAAAAGAGGAATCGTTGAACGACAATTTGTTTACGCTCTCCTGGGAGTTGTTTGCTTTCTAAACTAGATGCCAAGAAAGGTTAACTATATTTTTTTGTTGATGGCTTTTTAACTATATTTGTCTTATTACACCAAAAGAACGGACTACTGAACACACATGCTTGATTCAGATAGACTTGTCCATGTATTCTATGATTTCCTAAAAGGATTGATTAAGGATATTTTAAGATTGACCAGGCAGACCTTCAAAACTACTAAACTGTACTTATATAAACATAAGTCTGATTGAATACTAAGCATATTTTCAATTTAGATACGAATGCGTAGCTGAGTTTCTACGCCACCAAACAACACACGCATATTACGTTGGGACAAGGAGATACCAGATGGATTTGCCAAGTATCAGTTATCTAAGGATCTAGTTCTAGTTACGCGGTTGTCACAAGAAACATTTCTTCTTCTAAATCTTCTTTTAGTTTTAGATAAAATCAGGGGTGCTTACGAGTATTTTTTACATTTTTGTCTAGTGAAGGGGGTACCAACTTAGATGGGGGGGAGGAGGGGTGGTTCTGAGTTTAGGGGATGGGGTGCGTCATGACGTAGGGGGGTGGGCACCCCTGTCTATTTGATGAGTTGATTTTGCTATACATTCCTACGGCTAATCGCATTGTTGAGCTAAAATAATGATATTTTCATAATGAAATGCATTCATTCATTCCTTATATGAATTAAACGAGGTAACAATATTCCCGAGCGAAGTAATTAAAATATATGGGAACTCCTCTGTAAAATACCGTTATGCGGGTAGGAATAACTCCGACGAGGACAGAACCGATCCCACGGATATCACACGTGACGTCCAAGATGAGCAGTGTTGGAATCGTAACCCATTTAAATGTGAAACGAAGACATTTGCTTTATTGTTCTTAACGCGTCCTTCCAATAAATGAACATATTAGGATGAGCCCGCCGGGCTATCTCTTTTAAAAGTCCCGTAGCGACGAAAGAGGAGAGAAACTGTAATCTAGGTGGGCTTAAAAACCCCCGGCGGGCGGCGCGTACGAGCGGCTGCCGTGACAGGGCAATAAAACACTGAATCCACGAAGGGGAGGAGGTTGGAAAGAGCGACCGCGTGGAGCCGGCCCCGGACCCGCACGCTCGCCTGCCGAGTTTCGTTTAGAGACTGTTTCCCGATGGAATGGGACGAAATAGGATGGGCGAATTGGAATCTTACCGCAGTGCCATTGATCTCCTCCAGGGGTAAAGGTTGTCATTCAAAAGGAACACGTAAGTTGTTGACAACACCTCTTTCAAGAGGTTTCCATGTACATCTCAGATCGTAACAAACCTTCGGCACAAGCTTTTTACAGCATCCACAGTCATTATTCAATGACCTATCGTTGAATTCAACATTCCGATGACATTTGAAACAAACTATGTACCCTTCGGAGTCAACTACAATAAATAATTATATCTGAATAGTGTGTGAATAGTAAATGGTATAATGACAAGATCCAATAATGTATTGCTACTTTGACAACACCAAAATCCAGTGGCGGTCCTAGGCTTACGTTTTGGGGGGGGGGGGGTCATTGTTAGAAAAGTAATACATTTTTTTATCAAACCAAAGCCAAGTCCTAACCTAAAGACCTTACCTAAAGATTTTCAATGAAACTTAGGTCTATCTTTAACATTTTTTCCCGTACAATAATTATCAGAGGAAGAAAAAAGTGTGTTTGCAAAATAAGCTTATTATAAACCATGAAACTAAAAATTTTGGGGGGGTCATGACCCCTGTAACCCCCCCACCCCTTGGATCCACGCCTGCCAAAATCGAGCTCCCACGGGAGAGTGTTTGATAGAATTTGAGCACACAATAACCATTTCTCCATTCCAATTTCGTCTTTGAGTGGCCGATACAGTTTTACGGTAATTCAACTCGCACATAACATTAGAAGAACAACTTAAAATTAAAGTTAGAGGAGGCAGCGGTTCCCATATCACCAAACCAATGACAGCAGAGTTCACACAATGTGTATATTCAGCTGTCAGGAGTTATTTCTTCAGTTAACTCAAAGTATCCCCAATTACTGCATCTGTGACGTACATTCACTATTAAGGGATTAAGGGGGAACCAAACTACAACAATGAAATAGCTGCGTTCAAAAACGTTTTTAATTCGGGGAAACAAGCACGAAATATTCGACCGACGGAGTTGGTTCAGGGCAACCCAATCGCACCTGCTATTAAGGACATCCACAATTTGCTAAGCAAATCTTATAGAGATGACTGGAAGAAGAATGAAGAACTGAAATTTTACCTAAATCTACCTTCCAACGCCAATGTACCAGAAAACCAGGATGACTGTGAGGACCTGCCTGACGAGCCATAAGACTGATGGTGAGATAATATTATTTGAGTACCTACCGATTTTACTATCTTTTGTCTTAACACTCAAATTCTATTCAGTGACTCCAGTGTTTTGAACTGATTTTATTTTTCGTTTACCAAGAATCCTGATTTGAAAAAGTTACCTAATAACTTTAAAAGTTTTTCTAATAAAGATTGATGGACTGGTTTATTGGTGTCGTTAGTTTTTTACCCCACTGCAGCCATTTCATGATGCCAGAACGGTGAGGTGAGGTTCAAAAAAGGATTATTGCAATTTCAGCTTCAAAATCGGACTTTTTCCAATTAAATTTAGCAATAACTAATTACTGAAAAATTTAAAAATTTGAAACTTGGGATGATTAACTACCAAGACACTGTAGAATTGCAGCAAAAATGTAGGAATGCGAAAATATCTCGTTTTGATAGTGAAATTAGTTCCCCTCCTGTAAAATTTGGTGTTTTGCAAGTGTTTTGAAAATAGAGGCCTCATTTGTAGATAAGGTAAATCATGTTTGTTATACAAAGCTTTTATTCAGCACTATTACATTGGCTCGTAATTGCGTTGTGTACTGATGTTAAACTGTGATTGTCGGTGACCTCGCTAATGAGCAGATGCAATGGCAACGAAGCTGTTCGTTCGGAGCCCCATTGACGTACAGCCCTGAAACGCGTTGACGCGTCGAAGAGATTTTCAATCGGAAAGTAAGCAGGTATTTCAAGATGAGAGAAAAAAAAAACAAGAGATCAATCACGGAGACGACAGGCCGCAACTTGATATATTCGAATGAATGCGGGGGAAGACGGTGATCGAGCGGGAAGAGGCGCATTATACCGCGACCTAATCTACCGAGGAGAGTTCTAGTCCGCCGGCGTGGAAGGAGGACGAGCGCGGAGGACAAATAACTCGATGGCAACTACCACACGCTCACGAGGTCTCCCGACAACGATAATCTCCCGCTCGGACGAGTCCAGTTCAGACGACCGATTAAGCGGATGACGGGGCCCGAATAAAATCGTTCTACTCGCCGAGGGGAAGTCGCTGTAATTAGTTGGGCGATGTTATCGTGTGGATGTACGAAACGGGAGCCGTGAGAGAATTTATACACGGCCAGAGTTGAGGAAGTTCGAATTGCCGTAAATAATAAAACGCTGCAATAGATAACACTGAGGTCTATTATTTCTGTGTTCGATGACCCTTCTACGTAAATTATTGATCTATGTAAATTAAATATAGTCTGTGGTACATTATCTATCCTCGGCACCTCGCGACTCCATGTTTTCATGATTAAAATACTTGGGATGCCGCCGCCAGCCGCGATGTTTAGCACAGACCTCCCAATAAACGGTTTCTGCACCCCGGCTGCGCAACCCAACCGCCTACCTAACCGATTTTGGTTTATTGTTCAATATTGAATTTCAGGAGGCACACAAATATGATCAACTGATCAATCCAAATGGGTATTTTGGTTGAGAACAGATTTACGTGCTCTATGCATATCTCCTGAAATTAATAATCGCTCTATCACCTGTGAAACACGCACACTCCAAAGCTTAGTAGAAATTCAAATCATGAACGCAAGCCAATTGAATAATAAACCCCAGTGAAAGAATTTGCAGCGTTTTTAAAATAGTGAGCGAATGGATGATCATCCGTTAAACCGAGTGGTCTCATTCAATTCAGGAAACTAATTTCCAGTTCTATCTAAATCAATCAAAACTACAGTCTTACATAAAAGTTTTTGAAATTAGATTTTTCTATATCTTAATGCTACAGATGATTTTATAGATTAGATAGATAGATAGGTTGATCCCCTTAGGGGACTACTAGACCCCTTAGGGTTGATTAATCAAGATGCCGAGATTTTTGGCACATCCCAACGTTGGATTTTTGAGCTGTTTCATGAACTTTGGTCTACTATTTTCGGTTCCTCTAATTCCTATTAGAAACGTAAACCAACCATTTTAAGAGGGCTAAAAAAAAAGTGTTTTTTTCGCTCATTGTTTTTGAAAACCAAACTTGTCAACAATAAGTAAAACCACCGAATTTCAGGCATCACTACCCTATTGACAATTATTATTATTAATTTTACAAAGAAGGGTTAGACAGGTTATTAAAATCTCCTAATCACCAGATACAAGGACCTATAGTTACCTCTTCTGATACGTCCAATTTAACGTATATCTTCTATAGGATCTGACGGATGATTTGTTTCAATTAAACAACCAGCCCAATCACAAACATATTGGTGAGTAGTTTACGCATCACAGGGATGTCCAGTTTCCATGCGATCACAATTATAAACGCTTATCAATACTATTAAAAGTAGACCGAATTCTTAAACAAACAAAGAAAAATAGCCTTATTTCCTATGAAAATGATGGTGAGAACCGCTTGAATGGATCGGCATTTACTCCCTGCATCCCCCCTTACGACAGCGAAGTCAACATTATCGAGGTTTATAGCGCTAAAGATTTTAGTACAATATCGCGACTAAATAAAAACATGAAAAAAGAAGAAGCAAGGAAATTCGCAGTATTGGCAGCGCTTGAACGGATCGTATATATCCATATCCTGACAGAAAATTGAAAAATATGGGGTTTGTAGCACAACTAGAGTAAAATTGAGATCGAACCACAGAAGAATCACGAAAATCTGTAAAGAATTGGGCTAAGCTGCGAATTGATGCACCTCTCACATCCACAGATAAACACAAACAGACATAGCTTTGTCTTTTTCACTGATTTGGTCATGGAATGGTCTGACACGGATTTGTATTCAGTTATTATTCCCATATCCCATATATATCCCAGAGCCCCCCCCCCCTTCCCCTCCACAAAAGTATGTATTTGCATTCAGACCGATGACATACCCAAGTCTCAATGACTTTTGTATTCGACTTTCCTGAGCTGGCTGATTCCGAATGCAACTAAACGATACAAAATTATCGCCCAATACCATGTGATATGGTGAAATATCTTAAGACACTTCTTACAAAATACTTGCAAAATTATATTAGAGATTTCATTGCAGACAGTTCTGAGTAGCGGCTTCCTGCCTCTAGCCCACTCGCCAGCTAGATAGCGTTCAGCGGTGACATCATCATGGAGTTGCATCATGAATCATGTCATCGTTCCAGAGAGTGGGACGAACTTCATCTTGACCTTACCATTATCTAATGAACCGAAAACCATTTGAAAGCGGCGCCGCCGCATTAAAGATAACGAGAAAGGATGGTAAACAGGTTTGATGATGGTATAAAATGTCCAAGTGCAATGCTAGTAACGTTCACTACACAGTAATAACCCCGTTTCTATGGTCGATTGTAAATGTTCAATATTAAAATAATGGAGCATAATAAATTTAAAATAGCACACGCAAAGTGCCCGTTGTCTCCTAATCGGACTATTTAGTATGTGATACACGAATGTTGACAAATATTAATGACATCAATATAAAATATTGAATAACCTAGAGCTTCGGGGTTGTATTGTAGTTTAGAATAGTTCATCATTCAGATGTCCCTTTCGACACGATGCGGCAACTCAACGGTGAAAATCTCTCGAGAGTCATTTGAGCGAGGCAGATCCATAAATATCGAAAACCTCAGCGTCATTCGTGTCAAGGCGAAGCCACCAAACGGGAGCATGGGCTCTTTGAGTAGTTCGAAGATTTCGCCTTTTCGAACAACTGAACGTAATCGATTCGGTGTCAAGGGGAAACTAATTTATTCTTCACCCAATTCACGAGTTTTTCACGATAAAAAAACCAAGCGAGAAAGGTCAGTTGTGTTTTAACACTGTGGACGAGCCTGGATGACTATTTATATCCAAGCCAAAGCCAAGCGGCTTGCGCTTTTCATTTAGTTAACCAACTCGGCTGTTTTCCATTAGGGAAAAATCATGTAAGTTGGATGTGGCACATACGAGCTTCCTCCTACCTGTTCCACGAATATGAAGATTTGTGAAATATATCAAGCGATCGTAACTGGTTCGAATGGTTGGGAACAACAATCGTGTTGAAACTACAAATAAGACTATCAAGCCGTCCTTCCGCGACTACTTTCCAAATTTGTGCAAAATTGTACAACTGGAGCGTGAGCAGTGTTTGACGGACTTTACGTTTTATGCACCAAGACAGAAGAGCTGATTTGTGAATTGAATAAGAAACTCACGGAAGACCATCTAAGATGGAGCATGAAATGTCAAACTAGTAGGTACCTACAGATTCGAATCGTCATTTCCCAACTAACCTCCGATCGAACCTTGCAATATACATAGATTCGCTCAACCTCCACATTTCCAGAAAATTCCCTCAAAATCGGATAAAAGCTATCAATATTAAGATTACAACAAAGATTTCACATTCGCGCAACCTACTAACGATACAATCGTGTTAAAATTCATATTAAATTGTTAAACCATGGTTCCCTTACAACTTTCTTAACTTGAGCGACATCGAACGACTAGGTCTTGAGAAAATTATGTTTCATGGATTTTAATGGGATGCAGAGTAACATCCAAATTCCATGAAAATTTGATGGACATCAGGTGAAAATTGTTCAAATTTAACTTGTCGCGAGAATTTGAGTTCACACAACAATAAAACGCAAACAATCACAAAACGATAGTTGTTCAGAACCTTACAATAAGTGAAAGTCAAGTCGACACTTTGATTTTAGCGAAAAAAATTGTTCATCTTTCGAAAGTGAAATACATATAGATTCGGATGCAAAACATGTTATCTTCATAAAGAATTGACGTTTTTCAGGTTCGCGATATTGACAGTTATTTCTAATAATTAGACTAAATTATTTAGTATCCCTCCTTGATTTAAAGAGATATTAGTATTCAGTTTTTGCGAAATTGAAATTTTCGGCGAACTGAAGTTAATACGCCGTAATAAAAACTCCAATCTTGATCACCTATATCTCTCTGTGAATACTACAAAACAACTGTGAGGAATTGTTGAAATAGAAAGAATTTGTAGGTGACATATGAAGCAAAATCTACGCATCAAATGTGGAGACGAGTTCACTGGGGAAGATTTACCAGAACAGGTGGCTGAGGAAGGTATGCGAGTCGCGGACAGAGATTTCATCAATGGCGTTTAAGTTAGTCACGTAAGGGTCGGATTACTCATCGGGTGGTCACAATGAGAACGAATTACAGGAAGTTCCATCCACATCAACCCTTCTAGCTCTTTCGCTATGCGAGTAGAATTATGAGTGAGTCATTTCGGGGCTATAAATAGGTATTTGATCGACGGGCAATTTTCATAATTGCTTTTACTTTACAAAAATACACTACCATCCTAAATTGAGCACTACTACACAACTCGATTCAAATTAGAAGCCTCCCACAACCTTACCTCAACAAACCCACCGTATACCCTTTGCATTCAACTCCTTAACGTCAGAATCGAGACGAATTGTTTCAAGTTCCTTCTAGATCCGTTTATGCCCCTATAAAATGACCACCGATTCAAGTACGAGCCCCGGATGACGCGGGTGGTGATACCACGAAGTACTCCCGACGAGATGCCCAGCTCGAGTAACTCCGTGGCACTTTTTCCGCACCACACTCCTCGATATGACACGGTCGCAGCCATAACCTTGATGTTGTTAGGCGCCACTCCTCTTAGCTCAGATACCGCTCGCCGCAGGTCGTTCCTATCATATTTGCTTATCTTAGCCCTCCAGGTCTGCTCCATGTCCACGCTGCCACTGACAACTTGGACATCCAGGATTATGGCAGACCCGTCGGGCTAATGGCAACGATGTATGGCTTCTTGCCCTGGTCACTTGGCATATGATACAGTCTCTCTCTCTCCACATCCCAGCCGCTGGATGACAATGCACCTGCTATCTGCTTGGCAACCGCATCATGACGGAGAATGCGGCCACCGTGAGTCCTTGGACACTGCTGCACCACATGGTAGAGGTTTCCATTTTTACCCCAACAGAGTATCTACTGTCCCACGACTACCTCTCGAACACCTCACCGCGGTGCTAATGTAGCCACCCGGACGGCATGAAAATGTCGGTAGTCGCGGGCCCCAATGCCCTCTGAAGCCCACTCTACCCATTTGGTACACCTCATCAACTGACTCATGCAGAGCAGCAGCAAACTCAGCAGATGAGCTGGGTTCTGTGAAAGTACATGTGTACGTATCTACGTATATAAATAGGATAACACCATTACCCATTATCCATGGGTGGTATTGGTGTTATCCCATTCCATGGTATGGTAACATTGTTATCCCATGAATGCAAGAATACTGTCTGTAAGGAAAATAGTTTCAGACATTATACCAGCGAACTAATTACATATTTCAACCTTGAAATCAAAGTGAGACATGAAATGATATCGCTCCAGTAAAATGCGGTTCGGGTTTCAATTGGTCCCGAACTTCGGAGAAGAGAGGGCCACGACAGGGCTCAACTGGGACTGACAACCTTTTAGGCTAGCGATCCACGTTAACGATTTATCGTCCGATTCATCGCACGATACGCAAGAAAGGTCAGACCTGATGACAAATCGAAGCGTGTATGTGGACCGAATCGTACGATCTGTAGCGGGTCATCGGAGTCAAATGAAAATTCCATTCCGACGGACTGTGCAGTTCAACAAAAGGTAGCGTGTGTGCCGGGCACAGGTTTGGGCCTTCGAAATCGTTTACAACCAAAGTTCAGTTGTCGGAAAGATATTGTTATCTACAGTTGGTTCAAACTACTATTGGGTCTAGTTTGATCAGTTTTCGTTCCGTTCCGGCTTGTTCGACAGTCAACTCTTGCAGAAGTTCGGTATGCGTGTGTCGATTCGTTTTGAGTAGCCACAATTTACACCACACTCTAAGTCTTTTCCTTTCTTGGCACGATTATTTTACACAAGAAAGACCAATAAGAGCAATAGCGTCATTGTCAACTGATGATACCAAGATGGTGAGGATGTAACTAAACTCAAGAAAGAAGAATGGACAGAAGCTCCATAGTTCACGATATCGGAGGCGGGAATCGCTTATCAGTTCATCGATACGTGTATGTGAACTGTGCAGTTCAAATCTCAACAGTTTATCGTACGACGAGCTTATCGAATGATAAACCGTTACGTAGATGGCTGGCCTTAGACATTGTTCGAGTGCGATTCGCAGGACGTAACACCTGATATTCGTAAACACAGAATGAAACACGCACAATTAGCACGCATCTGCGAAATTGACCTACTCTACTAAACAGCCGGACCAGGTTCTATTTTTCGAGTGACGCTACTGAAGCGAATTGTGAAACACAGAGAAGAATGACCTTGCAGGGTCTAGCGTTTATGTAGCTGACCAATTTCCTACGCTTCCGTATTCTAATAATTCTAATTCTAACTTCGGAATGTTATCAGGTCACTTGATTGATGCTGATGATGATTCCGTTTGGGATAGAAACTCCTGAGATTGTGGATCCAAATTCGCCAAGACCTACAGTCTCTCTCCAAGGCCTTGCACACCACTTAATCCAAGATCTAGTATTTCCCCAAGGCCTTCCATATCAATCACTCCAGCCACCAGGTTGTCGCCATCGACACAGTCAAGTCAGGTGATCAGGGATTATATTGAGTGATGATGATTTTATAGTGGGGGAGAATATTGTGAAGTTATATTATTGTAATGCAGTCTCCATGTTATTATTACAGGAAATGTATCGCGGTTCCCATACCTACATTTTACAAATTCATTATTAATCGAAATATACGTTCGAGGTTCGCTCCAAAGTTAACTCAAGTCTCGTTCTTTCTATACCACCCGCCACAACAGTGGTACAATAATTGTACCAGAATTCAAAAGAATTATTTTGTATTCAAAAGAATTATTCTTTTGAATTCCTACGCCAACAAATGGTACCAAACTCGCTGACTGGTGATACCAAAACCAGCTTCTTTATTCGACTATGAGTCTACTTTTTCACGAGGCCCTTAACATTTAGTATGAGCCATCTAATATGACGATGTTTTTCACTGCTGATTCGAGCGTAAAGGTGTTCCAATAAAAAAGGGTAATATCGCGCGAATCAGCGTTGAAAAACAATGCAAATTAATGTGTCACACTTTCGATTGCTAAAATTTGTTTGCACAATTTTGCTCAACGATTTGCTCGGGTTCGATAACATCGGTTGAAGGGTAAGATTTTCAAGTAATCGACCATGGGACCGAAACTGAAATAAAAATTATTTCAAAAAGGTTTATTTTTTAAGTCTCCCACCCTCCCCTTTACTTAACACAACTTTTCTTGACTGTCAAATCGTCGAAACAAGAAAATGATACATTGGGATTTCAACATTTGAAATTTACAATCGTTTTCGACATTTTTTACCCTTATGAAAAGAGATTTTTCAAGTCTGATGAGTTGGACTGAACAATGACCCATCTCAAACGATGACCCGTCCAAAAGTACTTGCAAATGGCAGCATCCCACTTCTTTATGTCAGTAAAAACGTTTTTGAGCAGTTTTAGGGCCCTAGCATCTTAGCATGTAAAGCGATCGATCTGGCACGGATCAACTCGACTTCAAATCGAGTCTATGAGCGAAAGAATAAATTTTATACATCGATTCTAAGACTCGATTCTGGCCCATACGGCGGGCGACATAAGAACATTGCACATTTTGAATCTAGACGCCTTGGAACGACGTAAAGTGAAGAATTTTCAGGAGGGTTACCTATAAAAAATTGTTGCCAAACGATTACAAAGGCCGATTATTGGAAATAATTAATCAAAGAGCTTGTATACTCCTCTTAATTACGGTGACCATAATTTTGAAAAAGAAAAGGAGGACCATATAAGAAGTGTAACACAAATTTTATCAACCAACATTTATTCAGAAAAAAAGAAATATATGTTCGAAATAGGAGCTTTCAAACTAAATTATGCATATAATATTAATATTACTCTCACAGCTTCTGAATCAGGTGCGTAACACAGGTGTATATGATTGTTACACAAATAAACGTCATTATCATACTGGAACTCAGAAACTATAAAGAGGTTGAACAAATTGTGAAAATAATATGAAACCAGAGTTGTCATTTTTTAAACCAATCATATCTGGCAGAACCGTGGATGACTTTAAGCAGATGCTCGTGGTTCTTCAAAAAATCAAACATTTGTAAGCAACTTTCATCAAAATTGTGGTAAAATTGCGTTACCTCCTTCAGAGTGTCAACGCCTAATCGGGTTTTTTCTGCACTCCAATAGTTATTAATTGCTGAAAATGAGCGTTCAATGGGTGCACTTGTTGCTATTAAGCTAAATACAAATTCACACACAATCTTTCTGTTGGGCAGAAACACATGGTTGGAGCACATGTGATTGAAAATTTTTAGCAGAATCCTTGAAAAGACATGAATCCATGAATATCCAGGACAAGATCCTGAATATTTGCGTTCCACTTCCACAGGCAACTTTCACAATAAGCGTAGAAATCCACGACTTCAGTCTTGAATCGTTGCTTCATCAATAACATTTACAAGGCTTCTTCTACCTGGAGGGGCAAGAAAACTTCGGTCTTGCGATTCACTATCTTTCTTGTAACTCAAGAAAGACTGAGCAGCTTCCGTTGCACATTTTGTGTCCCCCTCTAGCTTTAATATACATTCATGTTAGACATCGATGTTTGCATTCTATCGGTCTCGATTACGTACATCGACCTAGAAAAGTTCCTAGGAAAATACGAGTACATGGGCGTACCCACAACCTATTAAAGTAGGACCTTGGGAGTACCATTTCAAAAAAGGAGGACCTTACCTTCTTTTTCATGAGTTCAAAAATATGGGAGGACACAAACACAAAAAGCAGGACCTGTACTCCCCAAAGGAGTACCTATGGTCACCGTACTCTTAATGTGCCACTACGAGAGCAGCTCAAAATAAACGTTTTAGGATTATAGGTAGGTACCTAGTTCCATTCCAGGGATACGTAATTATTCCATACTATAAACGATTGTCTAATTACATCGTGACGGTAATTGATGAACTCTGTTTCACAGTATTTCAAAAACGTGCGTATCAATAAATAACGTCCTCTCGTTTCTCCGACAAGAACCGAATTGTTCGAGGCGGCACTCGTCTGGTAACGAACTGAATAAGCTCCTTGTTTGTGAACTCCCGTCAAGGTTTTCTTTTATAGGAGTCTTCGGAGGTTGCGGATTTTATTGACAGCTTATGATTCCGTTGCTAGTTAACTTCGTCGATTTCTCTTTGTTTCGTCGGATAATCGGTGAGGGCACTTCCCTTAGAAACACCTGATTTGTATTTCATTCTCTATCGTTTTGATTAATAATGTGAAACGTTTACTTGTATAAAATACATATCAACACATTCTTATATTCTATTATTGCAACCCTCATACAACAACTATTAAACTACAAATTGAATCCATTGTACACCGTGGATGATAACAACTCCGCACCCCAAAACCCATTTCAAAGCGATATAATTATTATATATCGCGAACGAGTCTCTCAAAACTCTATTACATAGACCCCCCTCCACCACCATTCCCAAACGATACGATTTATACTGTTCAAAACGTAAATATCGATGTCTTTCATAGCACTAACTAGGCAAAATGCTACAAACGACATGGCAAAAAAGCGAAGACCGAATCCGTGTTGCATCGGGAATTTGGATAAACAACAGATGATTATGTTGTTGCTTTTAGTTCAAGAAACTGTCACCCCCACAGCGAAGGGCACACAATAGACTTTAAATTAGCATAATTAGGAACTGGAACTAAACCGACAATAGTTCTACAAAAAAACTGGATAGACCGCGAAGGAAATTATTTTAAATTGCACAACTAATCGCATTGCTATAAAACGAGGTCAACGGAACATCGATGATTACTTTAATTAACTTTATTAATTATTCCTCTAATTAGAAAACATTGGGAATGGGTTCAATCGTACATCTTTCTATATGTCAGTTTTTCGAAACCTATTTCAGGGAAAGGAATAGAAACCGCAATTGACATCCCCCTTGCATTTTGAATGTACTCGTATTTGATTGGCTGAATCACCTAGCATCTTCCTCTCTTCTGACCAATGAGATTGAAGCTCCCTTTCACCTGTGCCTGTAATGTAGTCAGATGAATTGTACTATAAGCACAACTAATCGCATTGCTATAAAACGAGGTCAACGGAACATCGATGATTACTTTAACTAACTTTATTAATTATTCCTCTAATTAGAAAACATTGGGAATGGGTTCAACCGTTCATCTTTCTATATGTCCGTTTTTCGAAACAAAGTTGCAGAAACCTATTTCAGGGAAAGGAATAGAAACCGCAATTGACATCCCCCTTGCATTTTGAATGTACTCGTATTTGATTGGCTGAATCCCCTAACATCTTCCTTTCTTCTGACCAATGAGATTCAAGCTCCCTTTCACCTGTGCCTGTAATGTAGCCAGATGAATTGTACTACAAGCTGCATTGGTGTATTTGTAAGTTCGCTTTGTTACCAAACCGTCGAAATCAATTTTAACATTGAAACTAATAGACAATCTTCTTACTTGACTTACGCATTCATTTTTTTTTCGATCTATATGGACATTAATATTTATGTTATTACCTATTATTAGTAATTACCCTGAATAGTAAACACCGATTTGAAGGAGAACTGAACGGATAGGAAATTAATTTGAATTTCTCCTCGTTCTTATCATTACCGTGATCTCATCGCTGCAAATGATTCCCACTGCACATCTAGGAAGTAAGAGAATCCTAGTTTCCAGAAACCGCTTTCAAAGGACGATGAGTATCGGGGAATTGGTTTCACTAAACCTCTTCCATCCATTAAACAGCTCTACGGGCCTCCTCGCCTCCCTCCCAGTTTTATCTTCACGTCGCGCCTCAACTTCGTTCAAGGATGACCTCAAAAAACTCCCCGAGAAGTTCTCGGACAAGCGGGGACCCCCCTCGTTCTGGCAAGTCAGGGATTTGGCTTACGTCCGCCCCATCATCCGGGAAGCGATTACATTCAGCCGGGGATGGGAGAAAAACTTTTCACGAGAGAAAGCCAAATCGAGTTACAATTCGCACCGACCAGCTAAAGAAAAACTGTAAATATCAACGGTAGAGGACATTTGAAAGAAAATAACTTATATACGAAATGGTGTTATTTAGAGAGGAAAATGTGTATTTGGGTTTTTCCTTGAAAGGGGAGCTCTTTTACGTTAATTGACGAAAAACTAAAAAAAAGAGTCCCGTTAGCGATATTAAGAAAGGCAGGACGTGGGGAATAAGGTGGGGCGATGGCGGGGTGTAGGGAGAGGGGGGTGCGGGTCTGCCACCGTCCTGGACGAGAAAGTGGAAGAACGGGACCCCAGGGGAACCTCCGTGAATTGAGATTGGACGTAGAAAATTTGGAAATGTCAACGAAACATGACCAGGGGAGAATAGTCTTGTTAGTAACTTATGGTTCAAAGTTGATAGTCGGTCATCAGTTGAAATGTTAAAAAAAAATACGAATAAATATGACGATAGTTTTGACTCACTTGATTTAGGATGACAAAACGGAACTGCGCTGCGTGACCATGTAACCACATAATCCCAATAACCACATGACACAAATTACCGGACGGTTATGGATGAATGATGATGTCTCGTACGAAAACTGCGGGACGGAAAAAAAAATTTTTTTTTGATGTCTAATAAAAGGGGGAAAATTGGTGTCAAAATAGTCCGGCG
The DNA here is from genome assembly GCA_031894815.1 of Creontiades dilutus. NCBI lineage: Eukaryota > Metazoa > Arthropoda > Insecta > Hemiptera > Miridae > Creontiades > Creontiades dilutus. The sequence goes on from JAVIWC010009583.1 coordinate 1,358,467, forward strand.
AGGAGTCCCACGCGAAACACAGTCGTCTCTCACTCAACGAAGACTGAGCTGGAAGTCGGGAGTGGGAGTTCTCTAGGGGTCCGCGCGAAGGGGGCGAGGGGGGTGGAGCCGAGACGAACCGAGTTTAACCGATGATGCTCGAGTGAAACTGGTGTCTCGACGTGAGAAATGAGCTCCCCTCACCTAGTCTAACCCCTCCCCGAACGTCCTTCCCTTCTTCGTCGCTATCTCTCCGTTCTCAGTAACGAGATGTTGAAGAGAAACTTGATGGTGCGACGAGGGCGAGGGGTCTTTAGTATTTCCAAGCGCAGGTGTATTTCGAACGCCGCTTTTAGACCGCCGGTAAGTACGATAATTAGGTATCTCGGGAAAGTGTTTTTAATTTGGATCCCCATCGCATTCTATTGATTGATTTCTGCGTACCGATAAAAGCTCAGAATCGTAAAACATATTGGTTAGTGCCTAATGAACGCATCATCGTAACTGTATGTCTGTTTTTTTTTTTTTTTTAGAATATAAGTATCATCACACACAGAAGTGTAGTTAGCAATTTTTGTGAGAGATGTCAAGGGGATTCCGAAGTGGGAACAATTCTAAACTAGAAGACTACATGTAGGTGGCAATCGTTACATCTTATTGAAATAAAGCTAGGAACTAGATAGGAACAAATATATCACAGTAGTAGAGCCCTGCAGATAGCGACGGTCCCTCTCTGCCCCAACCCCCACCCACAGGGGAGTCTACGCGAACTCGGAGGTCCATAAGGACTAGGCAGTCTTGTTGAAAGTGGAGGATAAATAGGTCACCCCCGAACATCACTAGCTATCCTCTTTGATTGGGGGTCCTGGTGGTTACCACGCATCCAGTGATCTCACCCTGCCACTCTTGTGCCAAACGGAATCGGTTCTAAATCGCGAGTAGTAATCTGATAATCTCTGTGGGGGCTACGAATTTCCTTGCAAGAACATCAGAAGACTCTTTGCCATGGATACCAGAATCGTGGAAACTTTAGCGCTAAATTATATTTTTCAGAAGGAGGAGCAACCCAAGATGTCCATGTGGGGGGGAGGAGGATACAGCTGAACTCGTAATTAGATCTCGCCAACTTTGTGAGCCCGTCAAGGTTGTTCGGTGCTGTGTCCTACTGCAGGATCACTGATACCAGAACCAACTACAAGAAGTTTGTGAAGTTTACAAGGGAATAGGCAAAGCTAAGAGGTGTGGTAAATGTGTGGCTGAGGCAAAGAATTTTATGTTTTATTTAGCAGGGGATGAGGGAGGAAATTTTATATAAGTACTCCTCTCCCCCAGTATATACGTTTGATTAGTAAGTATTAGGGTGAGAATGGATGTATGCCTGATTAGTGTGGGGAAATTCACTGATATTATCCATATATATTAATATTATAGAAGATTTCCTCACAATAATCAGCCAATAATCCATTTTCTTATTTAATTCAATTTAAGACGGGAAAGGGCTAAATAAAAAACGTCTGCCAAGTGGGTGTGGCACATAGCTTCCTCTTATCCATAACATGACTGTATAGATCGTTGAAAATTATTATTGACTAAAGAACTTCGTTCAATTATGCGAAGTAAATATTGAATTAGGGTAAATTTATTGTTATGCAGGAGCATAACTTGAGAAAAATCCCTGAAAATATCATCGAAATCAGTCATGAACTCCCGGAGTTATGCGTGTAACAAGGATTTCACGCTTACAGATGCATGCTTATCGGGGATCATCTACACATCAAACCGAACAATCCCTGAAAATTTCATCGAAATCGGTCAAAAACTCCCGGAGTTATGCTTGTGGCAAGGATTTCACGTTTGCTCATGCGCAGAGGCTACTATTGTTCCGGGGGTCATAAAACCTATAGGGGACCATCTACACCCCAACCCGCACCATCCCTGAAAATTTCATTAAAATCGGACTATAACTTCGTGTAGTTTTGCCCGTAACAAGGATTTGCTGACAGACAGACAGACAGACCCACAGACATACAGATAGACACGGAACCAAAATTGTTCAGAAATATCTAAAACGCAAAATGCGAGTGGAATTTTTGATTTTGGAGACAAAAAAATTTTCACATTCCGAAAGTGAAAACAATGCTTCCGCTACCTTGGTAGACTCGGAAGCAAAATGTGGAGAACGCAAATTTTCACCCGATGGCAGCTCTAGGGATTGAAGAAGAAGGGTTTTGCAGTTGGAGTCGTCCGAAAGCACCACAACTCCTGCTGGACTAAATTAAGATGACCTCTCAGGTGGAGCCCCTAGGTGCTAGGAGGCGGTTGTGTCGGAGAGATGGGATACTGACAGATCCTTGACAGGACAACCACCCTTGACACACGAACACACCAACAGATTCATATGTAATCCATGTTTCGAATTATAATAACCCAAAACAGATTTAACATAATAAACAACTGAAAAACAAAAATAAGAAAAATTAAACTAATCTTAACATGACCTTGAACATTTGGGAAATTTTCGGCAAAATACGAATTTGCTTTCTTATTAAAATGTGAACTTTTTTGACCACTAGATGATGTTCTCTATTACCTGTAAATTGCTCATATAGATACAGAAAATATATTTTGAATACTGACACGAAATTACATTACAGATACATTTTTATTCGTTAACTCCTATCATCGTCCCGACATGTACTTTAGACAAACGTTTGACAGAATTTGAAACTGATAATATGAAAGTCTATTAATTTCAACTTCTGCCATACCACTTCGAGCTTTTGGCATATCAATAATTGTATAAAATTGGATAAAAGTATGAATTATTTATACTTTTCACAAATCCCAACTAACCCAACATTCCACCCCATATAATGATCAATAAATGGTTTTTCTCATTCAAAAATAAAATAAAATAGATGAATAAGAACGAAAATGGTAACACTGATGATATGAAACCGCCATAAAATGTAGGACAACGAACATCTGCATATTAAATATATTCTCATCCTGGAAGTCTATTAATTATTCGGAACCCAGGGAGTTCAATCAATTCTCTTGCAGTCAGATATTTTAAGTCAACGTACCGCAAGCTTTTCACTTTAGTGTCATTATCGATATTGAAATTACCTCCATTCGCCCCAGAACTTGTGTTAAACTCAAACAAAGTCCCATATTCTGACACTGTGAAATATCTGGGTATGACTCTCGATTCAAAATTGGTGTGGAATCGTCACATTGAGAAGAAAAAAGAGGAACTGAAGATTAAATACAGGAAAATGTATTGGCTGCTGAGAGCTGATTTCCGTCTTTCACTTCACAATAAACTGCTTATTTACAAACAGATTTTACGCCCTATTTGGACATACGGGATTCAATTGTGGGGCTGTGCCAAAAAGACTAACGTAAAGAAAATACAAACTTGTCAGAACAAAATCCTGAGAAGCATAGTTGGTGGCCCCTGGTATATGCGAAATGATGACATTCATCGTGACCTAAGACTGGGGACAGTCAACGAAATCATCATGAAATACGCCCAGAAGCACGAAAAACGCCTCCATCAGCACAAGAACCCGGAGATGCTCAACGTTCTGGATAACGAAGGAGAACTGCGGGGCCTCAACCGTAACAAGCCACTAGTGTAAACAGTGTGTTACTCTGAAGGGTTGGTTTGTTGAAATCTCACCCTGTACATCGTGTTCATTTATGAGATAAAATATTGCTAGATGATGTATACTACAATCAGTTGCAATAAATAAAATCACGGAAAAAAACCTCCGTTCAACCAGCTAACTATTTTCAGATCCCATGGATTCACCCAAAAGTTTACCAAAAATCCAAAATTGTTTTCACTAAAGATTTCGTGTACACAATGAACGAGTAATCATTTTATTTCAAATTCCATTTATATTAAGAGGCAGGTAAAAATGAACCTGTAATTAGTCATTGAAATGACATGGTTTTCGTAGAAAAACGAAACTAAATTTGAAAAGGGTCGTAGAATAACGACAGCGGCAGCAGTTGATAGTTTCCATGATATGTGTGGTACAGCAGCACTGCCTGATTCAGGATGTTAGAGATAATATCCGGCTGAAATCCACCTCCACGGCAGTAGAAGTTTAGTGGTCGATCGCCCATCACCGTTATTGATAAACCAACCACAACTCTTCGTCTCCTAATCCTCGTGTCATAAATAATGGGCGATTAAACTTCCTAAAACACCTGATTGATAAACCTGAGTATTCAAAGCTGTTTAAGACGAGCTCCTCGTCATTTCTCGAGCGGTTACCAGTAAAAGGAAGGAGTTATTGCAAATGCAACGGCTAGATGACCCGGGCCTTCCTCCTTTCCCAGTCTGCTCCCCCGCTTTCGTATTGATCACAGGGGAATCTCCCTCGTCGCCGCGTGTTCACCCCTCGAAGAAGGAGGCGAAAACGAGACGTATTTAATAGAATCTCGGTCAGCCACCCCGCTCTGCCCATAAAAAAAACTTTCGGCCTTGTGATGCCTTTAGACGCCCGTTGATGTCCTTCCACGTTTTAATCGGCTCTCATCGGCAAATGTTTATTTTTCACAATTTCTGCTCTGCCGCTAAACTACTTTCCATGGTTGAGCTAAACGTAATTTAATGGTAGAACTCCTTATTGTTATTTGTTTATCGGAGCGTAGCTAAGCTCATGTAGGCGGTGTGCTGAGACGAAAAAGAAAAAACTTCGCAAATAACAACTTTTGTCTTACTTGTATTTAATTGTTCTGTTCTTGTTAATGTTTTCTATACATCTAAAAACCTGAACCCTATAAAACTGTTAATACCTCTTCGTATTTAAGAATGAAAGTTATACACGAAAGCAGTGTCATGTGGTGGGGCGTCGTTTCACTGTCAATGGCGTGAGTCATACGCTTGTGACGTGATTGTAAACCATTTTTACAATTAAATATTTACTTACTTTGTTAAATTAATTAATATTTTGGACAACACTAAGATAAGAAGTTCTGAATGAAAGTTACAAAAGCCCTACCAGTTCCATCAGATGGTTAATAATTTTTGCATGATCGAGTCATTGTGGGGTAGGAGGGGTCACTCTCAGGTTCAGAAATATCGATTATTTGTTTTAGGTGAATTTCTAGAGATTCATGAAACCTATCTCAGTCGATTTTGTGTTCCCTATAAGCTACGCTTATGCTAAACATAAGGTATGTTTACGCAAAATTGAAATCCACTAAGTTGTTTTCTCTATCAGAATGGGTTTATCATTTTTTGCATGAACGTGTCTTTGTGGAGTTTGACGGGTCACTTTCAGGTTCAGAAATATCGATTATTTGCTTTAGGTGAATTTCTAGGGTTCCTGAAACCTTTCTCAGTCGATTTTGTCTTCCCTATAAGCTATGTTTGTGCTAAGCATAAGCTATGCTTACGCAAACTTAAAATCCACTAAGTTATTTTATCGGTAGGCATGGGAAGACGATCTGATAATCCCATACTAATTTAAATGCCATAGTATCGTCAGTAGATGATTACAAATGAGTAATATGTGTAATACTTGTAAAACAAGCTTCACTCCTATAGTTCTCATCCGATTCTATCGACATTTTCAGGACATGTGCGAATTAGGATGAAGATGGCCCCCTACGATTTTCATTGCTCAAAAATCAATTCATCACTTGGCGCATGCGCAAACATCAAATCCGCCAAGCATAATTGTTTCAGGTTGTAGCGATTGATCACGCTGAAATGTTCAAACTAGTCCGGGAAGAACGGTCTAACAACGTCCCATCCATTTCAACAAGCTCCTATCATCATTCTATCCGCTTTAGAATTTGCACGACACGACCACAATACCTGACAATTAACCATTTGAAGGCGTTGGCGTATGCCGGACCATGTCCCGTAAATCTTTTGTAACAAGCTAATATTCTACGTCTTCCGAGATTAACTAAAGAATACGTATGTGTAACCTAGACGAGGAAGCTACGTACCACACAACATGTTTTTATTGCTATCCTGCGGCCTGAGTTCCTCAGTTGCCCCGGAGCGGTTTTGCCAGGCGTTTTGCTCCTGTGGATCGATTGTAATCATGTCTGGGTGTCAGGGGGTGCTCATCTTGAAGTAAGTGGGCATCCTCGGAAGGCCGCCTTGGTGTGTCGGGTCCGGGCTGGAGCCGGTCGCCCTTGGAGAATAATGTATCGATATCCTACTATCTTGCCGATAATTTTTTGTTTTGCGTTACGTTCAATCTCGTATTTTTACATAGCGAATAGAACTTTATTGGATGGCTAGTAGCTATCTATGGTAGACATATATTAGACGTCTATGAAAATCGTCTAAACGAGACCTATACGGCAGCTTTTTGTCCATCTAATAGACATTTATTTATTAGATGTACATTGTTCGCATATATTCAATTTCAAACGGCATCTAAATACAGAATAAGTCATAGTAGACTGTTGAAATGGATGTTAGCAAATTATAATAAATTTTTCGTTTTATTTTGCGCAACATTTAGAACAAAATGAAACTAGCAACTCACTAAACCTTGTAGAAATATAATATAAAACTGTACACTCCCCTAGTGGAAAAGTCTCTACAATTAATTTTTCCATCTCTGGCTCATATATGTAACTTTGTGACTACAGACCGGTAATTGACGCTAAACAATTGCCGAAACTACTTACAAGGTCTTTTGGTATGGTTGCATGCACTTGTATATTTTTGTATATATGCACTTGTATATTTTTCAGACTAGCTCTATAACGAGGAGTCTAGCCTACACTAAATACAGATCGCGCTTGGTTTTAGGTACCTAGTTCACAAGTGATCATGATGAGAAAATGCTTTCCACACAAGGATGAATAGGTTGTATCCTCCCACTTTCGAAGGTCAGATTTGGGTCGCAGCTATGCTATGAATACATCTATTACTATGTAATATGCCGTGGTATAGCAAGCGTTCGTGTCTACTAGGTATAGAAAACTATAATAGTCGTCTAATTGTTTTGTGGATCAATTCGTTACAGTTGTCGATGTCACGTGCTATCATTATAGTCTGTATTTCATTGTTTGTAGGATATCATCCTGCTGTTTACTCTCAAGTACCATCTCTACTACCACTACAGCCCAGCCAAATAAATCAATAAATCCTGATGAATATGCGTGTTTCTTGTTGGAAAGTGAAATCGCGATTTTGATTCCCTGTTTTTGTTACATTTCCATGTCTTTACTATAGAACACAAACAGAAAATTGTCACGAAAATTGTTCACGAAATTCGTCCACAAAAATTGTCTTAGCTGTGCGTTACGGTCGCCCCAGATACACAAACACAAACATAAACAAAAATGTGATACGTTGCCCTAGATACACAAAGGGCGACCGTACTTCCTTGTTTAAAATTCGAGCTTCCATTATCATTATTAAATAATTAATTAATTTGCGAGTCGGTGGGACATTGTGCTTTAACGAAACATTGAATATTGTAAATTGGGCTTGCCCGTATCATAAATAAATAAATAAGCATACATCCTTCGTGAAAATACCTTAATGTGCTGTGGGCTCGTACGCAAGGCGTCACGTGTTGCGTTTGAACTTAATTAAAGTTTATGGCTACCAAAGAGCTTTTTCACATTGCACTTAACACTCCAAGTATGATAAAATCATCTTTTTCCGAACTCAAATTGTGTATTACATATTTTTTCTGTCGATATTACTATTCAACTGGAGCTCAATGATTAATCAATTACTGATTAATCGGTTCTCATCAACCTTTTTGGTTGATCTATCCAATCAGATAAGGTTACGATAACATTCAAGATGTTAATCGCTCATTAACCTATCCATTACGATCAGTTCGTGGTACTTTTAATTCACGATACAAATGGACACATTTTTTATTTTTTAATTGAAATTGTAATATTGGCACTATGTGCAGTTTGTAAATAAATAAATAAATAAATGAATAAATTCCCATAAATTAGTAACCGTTAGGTCAGTTAGGGGGCAAGAACCAACAATCGTAACTCGATGTTTTATTAATCGATACAAAATCCACAAAATTTCAGGCAGTTGCTAAAATAATTTGTCGGTGATTGTTGAATTTAACGGGGAATTTTGATTTGACTAGGAGAAAAGGTTGTCGAAATTTTCAATTTATTCATCGCCATAGGATTTCATTCACGAAATTCGATTTATTTTATTTTTTTAAACTTAAATTGACACATCTTCGCCTATTCTCTCTTCGCGGAATGCATCGAGTGACTAGTCAGAATTCGTGAGAACGTTTCGTCAGCCGTCCGCTCGCCGAAGAAGAGGCGGCGAAGTGGGTCGGCGCGCCCGCCGCGCCGCTCGACGTGACCTTGCTTCAGGCCTTCGACTTTCGGCGGGTCTCCGCCTCGTTTTATTCTCCACTCTGGCAACATTTTTGCGGTCTGTTTTCGCGAGATTGCGACACCTTAACCACTAATGGGTACATATTTCGGAACGGTTAACAAAAAATGGTCTCTTCATAGGGTCACAAGTGTTGCTGTTCTAAGGGCCTGTCATCTAGGGCCTAGTGTTGCTGTTCTAGGGCCTATCGTCGAATTTTAGCCCATAATTTACCTGAATAACAATATTATTATTAGCGTACAACAAGTATTCACCTTGATCTGATTGCGGTGGAGCTGGGAGCGTTAGACACAATTTGGCACTACAACCCCAACTCCGCTTGCGGGGATGATGCTGCTTAAACGCGAGCCGCAGATAACTTCTGTCAATACTTATATTGGCTTATCATATCTGCTCCATCTTCTTATTGCCAATGTCGACCTGGACGTCCAGGAAAACCCTTCAAACTCGATTGGCGGCACCTGACTAGATGCTCAGCAGAAAGGCGTTGAGGGCGATCGCCCAGACCGTCACGGATTTCTACGAGTCTAATCTAGGATTACATCATGGCAAATGCCATCGCCCCTTCTCGCACCCCAAAGGTTAATTCAAACCCCGTTGTAATAGGCAACTTACCCAAGGCCGTATTCACGTGCGAGTTGAAATGGAGTGCCAAAGAGGATCTTCCCTACATACCCAAACATCTGCGCCGCGCATCGAAGACAAGATGCGCCAAAATGTCAGCTTTCCAACGGTGTAGTCGTTTTGGTTCTTGAAAATATTTTTAGTCAAGAAAATGGTGTTTAACCGCAAAAAACGAGTGTTTTCTGTTGAAATTGAGGTTTTTCCAAAAGTCTCGACGAAAAAAGGTTGGTGGAGGGATGTACGTAACTTTTCTCGCTGAATCGAATGATGGCAACGCCAGACCTCTCAAGTGAAGATTTAAGTTTTGTCGGATGCATAAACCCGTTCGTTTGTGAACATCGTCTACGGCATTTCTAAGCTGTCCAGCTAAAGCCAGGATAATCGAAGAGCCGAGAGACGGCTATTGTTTGTGTTCATTTACGATTGATTGCGATGAGTTGCATTCATCTTTTTGCTGACACTATGGACCCTTATCAAACCAGGCTTCCGTATCATTACCAACTCTTCCCTTTCGTCTCTTTCCTCGCAGTATTTCCTTCAGCGAGTTTTTCCCTATTGCATATTCCCATTCATCATGCTGTAGCTATTGAACATAGCTGGTAGAAATAACCAAAACCTTAGTGATAAAAAACAATTAGTAGATAAAAAACAGATAGTTTACTAGATAAAGAAGGATCAGTGACATAAACAATATCATCTACCAATATTTTTCCCTCATACTATCCGACGTGTTCGCTAGGGTGTGAGTTGTCCACAGGAGGAGTGTGACTCCCTTGCTGCTTCAGAAGCATTACCATTGGCAAAACCGTACACAAAAATCATGTCAACATACTCACTTGTGGTATAGCTACTCAACTGAAAGCAAATCATCGCAATCAATCGAACACAAACAATAGCCGTCTCTCGGATCTTCGATTATCCTGACTTTGGCTGGACAGCTTGCAAATGAACGTTTTGATTAATTAAATCCATTTTCACTCTTCATTTTCAAATATTTATTCTTTAATTTAAATCTTAACAATCTTGTTTAAACGCTAACTCTTTGTATGAACTCGATTTAAACCCCAATATCTTACCATTGTCCAACAGCTGGATAACATGTTCGAGTAAATAAACATTTTACTAAAACTGAATTTGGTCAGAAACAACAAATTATCAACATTGTATCACCCAATGCTACTGAAAAATCCAGCAGAGGATAATACAAGGGGGTTGGAGTTGATAATACACGGCGCACAAAGCAACCCCTCCTTCAAGACCTGGAGGTCGTGCGGGTCATTGCATATCCTCGCCCCTGAATGCCTCCTCCGTAGCTTTCCCGATTTTCAAACATCAGGTATTTTTTAGTGATACAGGGTGTCCCAGGACTTATGCACAATCCGACACGTAGGTGTTCTACAACTCATTTCCGACTGCGATGAGTAGCATTCATCTTCAAGACTTTTGTAAAAACCTAAATTTTAACAGAAAACACATGTTTTTCTGCAGTTAAACACCATTTTCTTAACTAAAAATATTTTTAAAAACCAAAACGACTACACTGTTGGAAAGCTGACATTTTGGCGCACGTTTTATCAGGCCTGCACAGTTCTGCGTCAAACATTCATGGGGTTACTAGGCGAGATGAAAAACAGGCGATTTCAAGATTTTGACAAAACTGCCATTTCGCGCAGCAATCGCACGTCTTCAATGAAATTTAAAAACATTTACTGACATTAAATAGATAGAAAATTTAACGCTCTTTCCAGCGGTGTCATCAAATTTGAGCTATCTCCACAATTGTGGGAGTTATGACAGTTTTAATGACACAAGATCGAAAACACGAAAAAAACTTAAATCGCGAATAGCTGGGAAACGACCATTTTGGGGTTCCAACTATTTTTCGATCTAGTTGAAAAAAAAAAAAAAAAAAAAATAGATAAATATGTTGAGATCTTCCACTAGAATAATAGTTAGGGTTGACTGCAAGTTTTTCACCCCTCTTTCTGGTTGACTTCAGGTTTTGAAGTTGAAAATCTTAATTTATGGAGGTTTTTCGTCCTTTTTTTTAACTTTTTAGCTTAAATCGTTTAGGTTTTTCCCCTGAATAACAATCCAGTTTGACTACCGTTTTTCCACCCCTCTTTCTGTTTGGTTGCAGGTTTTGGAGTTTAGCTAACAAATAAGGAACGTCCAGGTCATTATTTTTTCGTTCAATCAGGGGTAATCGTGATAAATCATTATATAATCACGATTTTCATCTGATTTTATTGATTATTTGATTGCATTTTGTATGTTCCGCTTCATTTTAGTCCATTTGTGTAACAAACCTATAAAATTCTCTATTTCCTGTCGGGAGAGAGGTAATAGACAATCCATTCAGCTGCTCTCATGAAGTTTGTACAGCCGATTTTCAGGCTTCTTCCATTAAGAATTTTGGTCTTGTTTTGAAACATATTTCAAAACGTCTAAACTTGATGATGGAAGGAGGTGAATAGAGGGAGTAATTGTGATAACTCGTTAGGTATATCTCCACTATTTTCAACACATTTGTTTTTCTTAATTGAATTTCGTATCCTATCTAAATTTTAGTCTAGAAGTGCAAGAAATCTAAACAATTTTGGAATGAGGATGATGATATTCACAATCATGTTTACAAGTGCGATTATGTAAAACCCAGACGTAGGAAAGTCCCTGTAATGCATGTATCGCTAATCAATATGTTGGTAATTGTTGTAGTTCTACGAACTGAAACCGGCATGGCACTTGACCCCGATCTTCCCTCAATATTCTTCAATTCGGGGTCGGCGATCCGACAACAGGGACCAGATGATTTTAGATCGGGAATGTTTTCTAGCGGTACTTAACTAATAGCTTTTAAAAGTCCCCAGCGGGTAGCAGCCACTGTATTTCAGTAGTGTAGGTCAGTATTGCTCTTTTCTTCGTCGAATCCACACTAATATTTTCGACTGAAAAATCTCAATAGGTACTGATGCTGGTATTACCCGCAGAAAATAGAATGCACTTCCTTTTTTACTCTGTTTATGTTCTGTGGTATTACCGATCTCTGGAGAACGTTACCATGTTATGGTGTGTGGGCTCTCACAATGTCTTGACAATTTGAGAAGTCCGCTTTCATTCCGATATGATTTGTTGAAGGGTGTTCTCCTGAAAACGTTTTGTTCCATAGAAAAACAAATTTCTCAGCTTGAATCAGCATTAAATTTCTATAGAAATAGGACACTTTCATTGAAAAAAAAAATGACTTCTAAGATTGACTCCAGGTCAAACGTTCAACATAAAAAAGGAAAAAACCTTTTCTCAAAGCGATTGAACTTTAATTTTACTTCCAAAAACGCTGCAACTTGTTACAGAGAGGCTTCTGTATTAGAAAGCCCACCTATGCGGATCACCAGACAACAAGAACTGGACACTGCATCTAGAGACAATGCTTTTTAGCTACACGCGTAAACGCGTGGGAATCCAATAAATTCAGACATCATTAAATGCCTGGGCGTGTTCTCCTCTACTGAATTGAAGCTTGTGAGATTCCATTATAGATAGTACAATCCTGCATACCTGGGCAATCGTCAGTGAAGCGGTCCACTTCAAACTCCTCTCTCCAAGTGTGCAAGCAAAGCACATGTATTATGAAAGTCGGAGGGTGGGAAGGCTTCCATACTCCCCTGTGTCGCTTGGCTCCATAGAATTCATCCATTCAAGGCATTATGGTACCCAATTTTTTGGTATTGGCTGCGCATACTCACCAACACGCAGAACGCACCATACCTTCCTTTCGAGCCGCAAACGGGTATACAAGATTGTAGGCGCTTATACCTAGCCTATTTACTATCCTCACCCAGATTACTAATGATTGGGCCTACTAGCCAGCCTAGGAATAATCAGGCAGGCAAAACGTCTGAGACACTCCCTCTTACCTTGGGTTTCAAGAAGGCAATGTATTGGAACCGCGTCAACCCCTCTAATGACCTCACCCTGGAATATTTGCTTCATTTCAGCAGGAGATGACCAGCCAGCTCTACCCCATCACATGCGTGTGTCTGGCTCCCAGAACACAGCACCCCCGAAGCACATATTTTTTTGCAATTTAAAGATCCGAATATACTTGAATTTATAGAATATTCATCTCATCGGTACAAGCCACTGCCCATGGATTTAGCTGTTTTGTGTAGTTGTCATCTAACTTGGCACCCACCTTCGTTGTATTTGAGTGATAGTTTAGGCATCGCGAAATATTTTTCTATGGCCTAATGCCTTCTGCTGAGGCGCATTATTACTTATATATCATTAAAGCCTTGAGAAAATTAACTGCTTTCCAGATTGCACTAGCACGCTGACAATTTTCAACATTGAAGTCGGTTGAAAAACCAATCTATGTTCACAGAAAAAAGGAGGGAAATGATCCAAAATAGTTCATTTCTAAACAATGAAGGATTGTAATTTTTCAACCATTATATTAAACTTAGTAACTACTACAGTTAGTACAAGGGTGGCCGTTTTGGGAGGTACACTCCGTCTCTTGAATTAGACTGAATGAAATCGATGTACGATGACACTTGGGTGTAGGCACCTGGATAGTTAACCTGGTTACATCCGATTCCCCAGGAAACAATTCCTGAAAATAACGAAAATTCAATATTATCAGTGTTTAATAAGGATTAAAAACAAATTATTTGAATTTAGTTGTATAGTTCAAACGACCACCCAACTTCTATAGCCGATTCTACAACTCGTTTCCAAATGAAAGTCCCTCCTAGCAACTGTTTTTCACTGCTCTTAAAAATTGAATAATATTCAATTTTCAGAAATTTTTCGTGTTTCTGACCTTTTCCCTAAAAAATTATCATTACTCTTTTAAATGATGTACATAGTAAATCAAAATGTGAGGGTATCATGGTCCAGGGCATTAAATTTATCACGTTTCTAGTGCCTACAATATTTCTGAGGTCCGGATGGTTGGAAAATCAACTTGTCAAGTGATTTTTGTAAACAAAAATAAAATGCCATTTTTTCTTGTATGTCAACACCGAAAACTGCGCCACGATCTCAGCTTGGCAACGGTATAGGTAATAAGTTTTAATTAAAAACGGTAGAAAGATACTTTTGATTGTGAAAAAAATGTATTTCGCTTAAGTAAATCAAGGTTTTTTGTTCAGGTCCAAGGAATTGAGGATAGAATTCCACGTTATTTTCAACTATGATTCGAATTACCGTGATAGCCTTTAAAGGGGTTTTGATCACCCAGGTAGGTACTCTCCTAGATGTACTCAAATTAAGTTTTGAATCTTTCTTCTTGATTCAATTGTACGGAAGGTTGAAAATTCGAAACTATTACCTCTGCGTTGTTTTCAAAAGCGGGGTAATTTGATGTTAGATTTTTGATGTGATAAGCGAAACTAGTGTGATAGAAATGTCTAAGAAATCATGTCTCCCATAATTTTAATGTAGTTTATAGTTGGCTCATCACATTTTCGTTCTGTGCTTTTGAGATACTTTCGATCGGAAATGATTTCTCGAAACGAGTCCTGAAGTTTGGCGGTCCTTAACGTGGGACGCCCTCCACACTCTGGAGCAGAAAATTTTTGTTTTGTGAGAGAGAAAAAACATTTATTGATCATTATATGGGGTGGAATGTTGGAATAGTTGGGGTTGTGAAAAGTATAAATTGATATGCCAAAAGCTCGAATTGGTATGCCGAAAGTTGAAATTGAGTCGCCAAAAGTTGAAATTAAGATGCCAAAAATATTAAAATTTATTTGTGCCAAAGGTTCAAATTACTTTGCCAAATTTTCAATTTGATAATATGCCAAAAATTCAAATTGATTTTGCCAAACTAATCTGATTTTTTTTTTCCTAACTGTGTGTGTGTGTGTGTGATTTCATTCTTCTGGTAGCCCAATTGCTGCTCCGTCCTCCAGTCCAAGTCCTCGCACGTGTTTCCTCGGGCCCCTTAGCCTCATGGAAACTGCTCGGTGAACTGAGAACTGAGTTTTCACTCGTGCCCACATCATCACCTGGGAGTAGGATTTCGACCACTTGTTGGAGAGGCGTAAGGAAACGTTTTTGAGAAAGGCTTCATACTCTTTAAGTAATGCGCCATCGCATGAAATGACGAGTGGCGTGAAAGACCCTCTCAGGTCTTCAGCGACTCTGTCCTATTTTGCGTGTTTGGCTTGGGCAGCATGCCGGGAGACGGTAGGCCAGTCCATGGAGGAGTAAGAGACTGCGTCAGCGTTTTGTTTTGTTAATTTAATCATAATTTTGTTGTTGTTGTTTACCCTTAACTCATTTGGATGATTTTTTAAACATCAATACGAGCGATCCTATTGTTTTCTGTTTGGGAGTTAACACTCATTGAACAATAAAATAGCTAAATTTAGATAGATTTTAAACTTATTCAAATCCAAATCTGCCGAAAGAGGGTAAAGAGGTATTGAAAACCTCTCGCTGTTTTTCAAACCGATTGGGAAATTAAGTAAAGAGTTCTCTCTACATTCGATTGTGTTTTTAGTTTCGTAATTTGCTTTATTTTCCAAAATTTTGAAAGTCTGTAGAGAATGAGCTTTATGCTGAAAATCTAAAGTACCCTTACTGTGAGACAGAAGAATAAACTAGGAATATTTGCTTCACTCAAAATGGTTTTGTATAGTGGATGGATGCATCAGTCAACTGATTTATCTCTAGTGGATAAAGATACGTTGAAACGTGACATTTACCGATCTATATTCTTTGTACTACAGTCACTATGGTATCGTCGGTGGCAGTTTAAATTAATGTGTGAATAAACCAAGAGTACACGAAGAATAACGTTTGTAATGGTACGAAGACAAATTAGACACTCTTCTACGAATGGCTAACTGCTTTAACCAGCAGTTAAGTAAGGACAAATCTTTACTGTTAAACAGATAAAAATGCCCACTAATAA
This sequence comes from Creontiades dilutus, assembly GCA_031894815.1. NCBI lineage: Eukaryota > Metazoa > Arthropoda > Insecta > Hemiptera > Miridae > Creontiades > Creontiades dilutus. The sequence goes on from JAVIWC010009583.1 coordinate 1,374,372, forward strand.
TAAAGGGGAATGTCCGTCTCGTCGATAGATTTTGTCGGTAATTTTCAAGACCATAAAATGACTATATTCGAGTCTACGATAATGAACATACCTGCCACAACAAAACCTTGAGAAGTGTACACGATAGCTGGTCCACCGCTGTCACCCTGCAAGCAATAGAATATGTGAACGCTGCAGATTATTACATACAGGTTTATTATTTCTGGTTAAGAAATAATATCGAAATGTCTACATAAAAACACATATCTCAGAAACACAAAACATAACATAATAAAACAGAAAGCCGCACATTCCTATGTCAGCACAGCAGCTCGATTAAGAAAGAAATTAGCTACGAGACTCTTTCAGCTGATCAATGACCTCTAGACGTTATAAATGTAACTTCGTAAGCACGAACACTAAAAAATTCCCTCATTTCGCAACGAAAACTGATATCAAAATAGTGCAATATATTTTATATTGGCATGGACGTGGAAAACGAATGGAATAACTGAAATTCAACGAGATAAAATAAAACACCTTTATACACTTCAGTTGAACGAAACTATATCACAAAAGTTAAGAAAAATTCAATTTCAAAAGGAATTTTTGAAACCCTTATTTGATTTGTGATTTGGGATTTCATTCAAGATTTGAAAATCCCCATTTTTAAAACCTCAAGTTTGTATGGTATGTTATGTTATTCAAAAGTGTGAACAGATTTCAAAGATTAAATTTTGGAGGCTTTTAAGATTGAAACAATCCCGCTCAAAGGGATTCATAATTAATTAATATGCTAACATCCTATGAGATTTTAAATGAGGTAAATGTGGTCGATCTTTGTAAATGGAGTGGGAATCGGAAGTTACATTTGAACCAAGTTTTCCCGCGTGAAGATGTTGAATTGAAGCGCATGCGACATCCTTAATACTATTTTGAAGGTATTTCGAGGTGAAAATAAACCCATATGAATTTTAGCAATTACATAAATCTTAATTGTTGAAGAATTGCGTAAGCTCCAAAATAAGTGAAAATCATATAATTGTCCCAATTCTTCTTGATTCAGCAAAAAAATAGAATTCCAACGTGGGAGGACAACAAAAATTCCTCACCTATTTGAACACGAACATGGGTATTAGTTTAAAAAGAGGAGGCAAAATAGTTGATTTTCAAGTATTTTTTTTTGAATTTTTTTTTTTTTTTTTTTAGCAGATAGGTATATTTTTATCCATTTCCGGAACATGATTTTTTGCACGTTTTTTCCATCAAGAAAAGATTATGTGCCATAAAAACCCACATATCTCCGCTTAAAAACGATTGTTTTTCATCTTTTGACCATATTTTCGGATTCAGTTTCCTGTATTCCTAGTGGATTTCAAACATGAACACAAACATGAAGTTCATGTTTGTTACTGATGATGACCTGACCGTCGAAATCGATTCAACAGTGTAACTCTCTACTTTCGTGGAAATATAGACAACGATCTATCTTACTCCGTTTTTATTTGAAATGGGTTTCCACAACTTCGTCCCGAGTGACTTAGTCTGTAAAGACTGCCTTCAATGTAGAGGATACAATTTGCATAACACATCTGTCGTGCGGGGTATATGACGGCGTTCGTTACCAGCTACTGTAAAGACTGCCTTCAATGAGGAGGATGCAAATTGCATGACACGACTGTCATGCGGGTTCGAGTGCCTAACATTAAGGCGACAAAACAGAACGTACCTAATGCAAAACAATGCATTTTGCAGGTTTAGCCTGGCATTTCTGATTTTCGTGATTCCTCGTCATGCAACAACTAACAAACCCCAGTCATGTAGTATGATCGTATGAGCAAATTTTCCTAAATTATGCTAAATTATAAAGTATACGAGTACATTTATGTTGAATTGTGAAGACATTTAACTTTGGAATTTTGGGGAACATACATTTCAAAGGAAATTACTTTACTCTAAGCGGCATATTGGTGCAAAAAATAATGTTTTTAAAACTTTGGACCCATTGCCATAGCTTAATTCCTCAAAAACATTAGCTAAATGCATGCATTTAATGCAAAATAGGGGTACGATTCAAATTTTTACACCCTACCAACAATCCAATATCCTAGGTAGACGACTATCCTGGTACTATTCCTGATCATTTTATCAAAATGGAACCGTTAGTTTCTGAGGAATTCAAGATTAAGCACACTCGATACTATTGATTCAACGGCAATTAAATTCATAGATGGTCTCCTAGGAGATAACCCTCTTATATCCTAAAAATGCTATCCAATTTTAATATTATTAAAACATGACGAGGGTTTACCATAAGCTGTCATGGAACCAACATTTATCGCAAGTTCTGAAACGCAAAAAGCAAGTGTAAGTTCTTATTTTGGAAGGAAACGTTTTTTCGGCTTCTTGCACGTTCGTGGGGAGGAGGAGGCAAAACATTTAGTACGTGACGTTACTGTTTGTTAGGTTTTTTGCGATAGAAAGTTTTGCTACGAGTTACAGAGATCGAACATTATATTCCCCTTAATAATGAATTCCAATGCATCCAAAATAAAAAGCCGAACGGGCTAGGCGTTGGAATGAACCGTTTTTCTTGAAGTTAGGCAATAATGGGTGTGTTGCGAACTTGGATCGGTGACCGATAGTGTAAGAGTTTCACGTCCAATTAGTGTTCACGCTTCTTAATTTATAAGCGAAATCGAATTCTGATCCTCCCTTAGGAGGACAGCTGACGAAATCCGCTACCTCAGTCGTCCAGTTAAATGGTTGATTCCTATTTAACGGGACAATCGCTGTTCTTCGTTGATAAATAATTTTCTGTTCAACTTTTTCCAAAAATTATTTTTGTAGATTTTATGTGGCAACCAGGCCTACTCATGGCTGTCATAAAGTTCAGCTACGCTTCACTGTACATGCCGGTAATTGATCGAAATGTACCTCTAATCTCATTGTCATGGTCTGTCCGTGAGTCAGAATTTGAACTTAATCCGAAATTTTATCTGCTCAAAGTACGTTTTACCGGAAATATTTTAACTAGTATTTTTTTAGAATTAGTTACTGGATGTTAGTGCGCTTACAAGTGGGACTAACTTTTAGATAATCTGTACGAATCAAGTGTTCAAAGTTTGTCCCAAACTACCTGTCTCATTGTCATGGGTTTGAAGGAAATCATCGTAGCTGTCTCAAATGAGGGCATTTTTTGGCAATTCAAAGTTTTTTCAGCGTTGGTAACCCTGCCCTTTGAGGAAACACCATGCTTTCGCCATTTCTATACAGTTGGGGCTGAAAAAATGGTATGTACGTTTCATACTTCTCATTGTTATGGGTTCGCGAATCACTCTTAATCAATCTTATTGATTTGTTTAGCATTCATTTTGGGATAGAGATGTAAAAACTCTATTTAATGCAAGTTTCAATTTCTATAAGTATTCATTAGACTCCTAATTGTAGAAGGTTAATGTTGATTTCTCATTGTCGTGGCGATTTTAAACTTCATTGTTGTGGCTACAAAAAAGCCGTCATGGCTGTTTGAAACAATTTTTTTTTCAAGTTTTTGGTATTTGATACTAAATAAATACCAATATTAAAATGTGATACTTGTTCTAGCACAAAGTCAAGAAAAACTGAAAACAGATGTATGTCTCATTCAACCTTACCTACACATCGTTTACGTAATTCTATCGTTATTTGGTTGACAAAGCTCCATGTCATGGATACATACCATTCTCGTAACCTATAAAATTTAAAACCTGAATTTTGAGGAAACAAACGAAAATCATGCGTGCCTATACACCACTGTACCAATAGAGTAACATCAAGATTGTATAATAAAAAACGCTGCAAATTCTTTCACTGGGGTTTATTATTCAAGCTTGCGTTCATGATTTGAATTTCTACTAAGCTTTGGAGTGTGCGTGTTTCACAGGATAGGGCGATTATCGAATTTCAGGAGATATGCATGGAGCACGTGAATCTGTTCTCGACCAAAATACCTATTTGGATTGATCAGTTGATCATATTTGTGTGCCTCCTGAAATTCAATACTGATCAATCCAAATAGGTGTTTTGGATGAGAACCGATTTACGTGGTCTATGCATATCTCCTGAAATTCAATAATCGCTCTATCACCTGTAAAACACGCACACTCCGAAGCTTAGTAAGATTCAAATCATGAACGCAAGCCAATTGAATAATAAACCCCAGTGAAAGAAAACTTATTTACCCCAGTAATAATATTGAATACTAAACCCCAGTAATAATATTGAATAACATTTAACTATAACGGGCTTCAACCCGTGTATCGGCTACTAACTACACTACAAGAATTAACATCGGCTATCACTCCAGTATCCACATTCACTACAACTCGACGCTATCGGCCGGACATCACTAGGTTACAAACAAACAATAATAAACCAAAAAACGCAAATGTTGGCACCATAAATCGGGCCATACATCGGGAATGGTTTGACTTACGGACCTGGGAAGGGGCTCATTCGATTCCTGACGGTATGTTCTTAAAATAAGTTTACATTCATGCCGCTTGTACTTGTTTTGAGGTTTCCAGGGATTTTACAAAACTTTGACAGCCCTTAAAGGGCACTTTAAATTGAGTGAGAGAGCTGGCTCAAGAATTGGGGCGTCGTCGGACCAAGATGGATTTTTCCTGAAAATTTCAGATTTTTTGCTCCAGCCGTTTGGGAGAAATCGTGCATACGGCGTACGGCGGACGGACGGAAAATTTTATTGCAGATTCGGATTCTACACCCTTTGAAACGTAAACCATGAAATTTTCAGGGGGGTTAGAATTTTTTTTTTTTTTTTTCAGAGCGATTACAATGGTTTATTATTGAATAACAAACCAAAATCATAAATTTAGGAGAACAAAATTTTTTCAGCAGAATCAAAACCTCGATTGTCCCGTAAAATGAGAATCACCCACGTGTCTCAACCGGCAATGGTTGTCTACCTAACTACTGTATTAGTGTGATTCATGCTTACCCGACAAGCGTCTGTGTTGTTCCCAATTAAACAAAACAATTCGTGGTCGTTCATGGCATGAGTAGGTTCTAGATGTACTCCGACGGATGGGTTCTTCCTGCACTCAGCCCAAGAAATTTTGATCAAAGCGGTCTTCATGAGGACGTCCGGTAGTTTGGTTTTCTTCGCGTCTACAGTTTCTGTGTTGGTGCTTCCCCATCCAGCGACGATGACGACAGTGTTGTCAGGTACTCTGTCTGAAAACGGAAATGTGCGCCGAAACTGTATTAGATAACAGGGAAGCGTAGAAGTGAATTAATAAACAATACGAATATATTTATGGGACCTTTATAGCCTAAGGTGACCATCCGTCCCGCTTTTTGGGTTAATGTCCCGCTGTCCCCAGATTTACTCGGGGGACGCTATTATGTCCCGCTTTGGCAGGATAAACAAATAAACGTCCCGCTTTAAATATTATTCAATATTATATGCTGAAATAAAATGTTCTTGACTGACTCTTTCACAATATAAATATAAAAGCAACAAGGAAATTGCATACACTTAACACTTAAACGTATTGTTTATTTGGTTCCTTGTAAATTGTACCTGCATCGGGGAATTTTGTAGTTTTGGATTGGCAATTCTGACCTAGGGACCAGAGACTTTTACAAGTCTGGTAAAATAAGATGTTTCACAAACTTCTCTACTTAGTTTTCCAATTATTTTCTCCTCCCGGTCGGACAGTACACATCATTCAATAGATTTTACTTTGTAACTTACAATATTTTCGATTGTTAGATGTGTTTTTTGTTGGTTTCGTTATTAATAAATAATAAATAAATAATTTAACTGATGGTAAAATTAGTGTAAAATAAGTGTAACTATTACTACCTGAACAGTAAAGTTTTTCCTAATCTTATTCCTATAAATTTAAGTGTTCAAACAGACAAAAAAACGAGTTTAGGACGTTTAGTTGTGTCAATATAGAAAATATCTTTCACACGGTATCTAGGGGGGGGATCTTTCACACCATGTGTGTGTCTCACTTTCAGGTCATTACAAATATGGTCGCCTTATTATAGCCTCAATTGAAAAGAAGCGACATCGAGAATATTATTATTGAATGGGTAAATACATGCATGGAACTGATTATATTTCAAAATCTGTTTATCTAGTCGGAGTTAGAGAACAACGTGGTATCAAATCTCGAAATTTTGAGATGGATTTCGAAATTGACAAAAAAAAAAAAACGCTGCAAATCCTTTCACTGCGGTTCATTATTCAATTGGCTTGCTTTCATGATTTGAATTTCTACTAAGCTTTGGAGTGTGCATGTTTCACAGGTGATAGGTGGTATTGTTCAGTTGATCATATTTGTGTGCTTAATCACCCTATCACCTGTGAAACACGCACACTCCAAAGCTTAGTAGAAATTCAAATAATGAACGCAAGCCAACTGAATAATAAACCCCAGTAAAAGAATTTGCAGCGTTTTTTTATGGTTATCAGAATGCTTCAACCCCTTGTATCGGCTACAAAGCCTTTTAGAGGTTCACTCCAGTACCCACATTACTACATCGCTAGGTTACTGCGATGAAAACATAAACAATAATAAACCAAAAAAACGCAAATGTTGGCACCGTAAATCGGGCCATACATCGGGAAAGCTACGGACCTGGGGAAGGGCTCATTCGATTCCTCATGGAAGGTTCTTAACAAAAAATCCATAATTAGGCCGCCTTGACTTTTTTGAGGTTTTTAGGGATTTTACAAAACTTTGACAGCCCTTAAAGGGCACTTTAAATTGAGTGAGAGAGCTGGCTCAAGAAATGGGGCGTCGTCGGACCAAGACGGATTTTTCCTGAAAATGTCAGATCTTTTGCTCCAGCCGTTTGGGAGAAATCGTGCGTACGGCGTACGACGGACGGACGGAAAATTTTTTATTGCAGATTCGGATTCTACACCCTTTGAAACGTAAACCATGAAATTTTCAGTGGGGGTTAAACATTTTTTTTTTTCAAGAGCGATTTCAATGGTTTATTATTGAATAATAAACCAAAAGTGCCTGCTTCTACAATCAATCAGAGGTGCAAGTGATCAACTTCTTTAACATTTTATGTATACCTACCATAAACAATTTCATCCCTGTGCCTGGGAATGATGGCAAATTGAACGTAACCAACTTTATAAACGTTTCAACAGAAATATTGAACTTTGGTGTCAACTCGAGTGCAAACATACTAATTAGGACTTCAATGTAGGTAGTTATTTTTGCAATATGCCCACTTAGTAATAATAGAGTAGAAACCAAATGATTTGAATTATTTTCTAGCTTCCGAGAGATCTATAGGCTTGTCAACCTCATATTCGTATTTTGTGTGAAGAAGAACATGAAAATTATGAACCTTTGTGTGAAAATTTACAGCGTTTTAAACTACATATAACCGTATAGTTTACTCTGAACATTAACAATCGAAAACCTTATCTTCTGTCCAAGGTGTTCAATTTATGTATCTTTTTATAAAGGTATTGATTTTTTCGATCCTGTTCCATCTAAAATGATAAATTACAGTAGCGACATAAAAAAAAAGAAAAAAAAAATAATAATAATGGTCGATTATTTTTAGGATCTGTTTTTTTTTCGTGTTTTATTCTCTTACCGGAAACACTTAATGTGTTTACTTATGGAACGTACCTCCGCTATTTGGCAGACAGATTGGTATGATATTGTAGTCAAACTCAACTGATCCAATTTTCAATAGCGCAATGTCGTTCGTTTGTATCATGATACCATTGGAAATGAATAGATCGTATTCGGGATGAAGGATGATTATCTCCACTGTTTTGGTGACTGTGGGATTCATTTCAACAGTAGAGTGACCGCCGATTTCTGCGGAGATATCGGAAGCCTTAAACCTTGCAAGGAAACAAAATAACCATTTGTTACACGGATGTCATTGCATTTTTATTTAGTAAAATTTCAAAAGTAACATATTGCTCCATCAAGCGAGACGAATCACGTTAACTAGGAATGTTGTAAACGAAAGAAATATTATTCAAATCAATCTATACAAACTGAAAAAAATTAAGTATCTAGGCTAGTGTGTTCGTGTTATGATTTGAGAACGGAAATCGTTGTAACCAAAACCATATTTAAAAAAGAAGAAGACAGTTAGTAACCAAACACCCCACAAAACAGAAGAATGTAAATTATTATAATCACTATTTGCATTATAGTTGTCTAATAATTATAAATGGTGATACAAATAATATGGTTTTGGATAAACTGGGAAAGTTTGCAGTCGTGCAGCATGATCGTATGAGCGAATTTTCATATCACATTTACTTGAAATTAAGTTAAAATGTGAGCATTTGGTGAGTAAAGAAATCGTCATCAATCATTTTATTGCGAAAAAACTTGTTCTAAATAATATTTTTCTGCTAAAAAATTTTGGATTTTTAGAATATTTTACTTTTTATTGATTTTTTTAGCATTTTGTTGGATCCAGTGCCTCATTTCAAAGTGCTTCTAAAAGGATTTCGAGGAAGAGAATTTTTGTAAATCTTCAGTTTGAAATGTTTGTGGCCATAGAAATAGCTTCATGTTCTAAGAAAATTCGCTGAACATATTTATCATAGGAATGTTGACATATTTCGGTCTAGGAATTATCACTATAAAATTTACTCAGTTTTGAAAAATAAAGAACAAATAAAATGAATGATGAACAAAAAATAAAGAAACTAATAAAACTACACAAGAACGATAAAATAATTACCTGGCTGTCTAGTCCATTTTTTTTTTTTTTGGATCCAAACAGAAGAATCATTGCCTACTTAATGATCAGGTATCAATCTGATAATGATTTCTAAGTAAATAAAAAGTACCATGGGTTCCCACTCATTAATAAGATGGTATCAAGTTTATTTTTAAAATTTAAAAATTACAGTGACTTTTTCGAAATGAAATAGCATATAATTTCGACAATATAGCAAAAGCAAATACGTACAGGGATTGTACAATTTGTAGTTGTTGTTTGTAGTCATATATTTTTTTGGGAGTATTAGGAAAACCATTTGAATGTAATTTCTTTGTAGAATCGAGAGCGATATCCATATTATACTTACATGGAGTAGTTTATGATGTTACCTCGAATCACCTTGGGATCTCGGGGGGTTCTGAAATCACAAAATACAGATGATCGTAATCAAGGAAGGAGCATCAATCGTAAACGTGCAAAGATAAACTACTAAGATAAGTCAGAGGTTCAGTTGAGATGCAGCTAAACCTCGTTCCCAAGTTCGGCGCACGTACAAAATTAGCTGAAGAGCTAATCAGCTGAACTTTGTGAGTCCTCAAGTTGTTATACTTGTAATACTCAGTTTCGCAGAGAAAGGCCTCTCAAAATGTCAGTTACACAAATTTAGAAAATGTGTACATTACTACCAGAAAAATATCCATAAGTCCAGTGGAAATATAGCAACACATAGTGGCATCCCACCACAGGTATGTAAGTAGTATGCGTGGATTTGAGGAGTACAATTCTTTGTGCGAGAGACTGACCAGGAATTCGCTGATCGTTTTGGAAAAAAACGCTGCAAATTCTTTCACTGGGGTTTATTATTCAATTGGCTTGCGTTCATGATTTGAATTTCTACTAAGATTTGGAGTGTCCCTGTTTCACAGGTGATTGAGCGATTATTGAATTTTAGGAGATATGCATAGAACACTTAAATCGGTTCTCAACCAAAATACCTATTTGGATTGATCAGTAGATCATATTTGTGTGCCTCCTGAAATTCAATATCGCTCTATCACCTGTGAAACACGCACACTCCAAAGCTTAGTAGAAATTCAAATCATGAACGCAAGCCAATTGAATAATAAACCCCAGTGAAAGAATTAGCAGCTACAAAGCCTTTTAGGAGTTCACTCCAGTATCCACATTACTACATCACTACATCACTAGGTTACTGCTATCAAAACAAAAACAATAATAAACCAAAATAACGCAAATGTTGGCACCATGAATCGGGCCATACATCGGGAATGGTATGAGCTACGGACCTGGGGAAGGGCTCATTCGATTCCTCATGGCATGTTCTTAAAGATAAGTTTACATTTAGGCCGCCTTGACTTTTTTTTAGGGATTTTACAAAACTTTGACAACCCTTAAAGGGCACTTTAAATTAAGTGAGAGTGTTGACTAAAGAATTGGGGCGTTGTCGGACCAATATTTATTTTTCCTTAAAATGTCAGTTATTTTGCTCCAGCCGTTTGGGAGAAATCCTGCGTACGGCGGACGGACGGAAAATTTTTTGATTGCAGATTCGGATTCTACATCCTTTGAAACGTAAACCATGAAATTTTCAGGGGGGGTTAGAATTTTTTTTTTTCAAGAGCGATTACAATGGTTGTTTATTGAATAATAAACCAAAATCGGATCGGAATCGGGGCATCCGTGCTCAAATTGTGTCCTCAGCCATGTTTAATTATTGAGAATAATAAATCAATATAACTGCTGTTGAGCAAAAACGCTACAAATTATTATACAGGGGTTTATTATTTATGTGTTAGAATAACCCTTCTACGTAAATCACTGATCTACAAATTAGAACCAGTCATTGAAGTTCGTCTAAACTCGGCGACGCATCAAGTTCATCCGTTCGCTCTCCTTACGACAGAAAAACGAACGTCAAGGCGAATGTGAATGTGAACTTGCTTGGACGCAGTAAAAGTCTTTAGTGACATGTGTGTCTTTGGATCGCATCAGCTGAGATAATAGCAGTGGAATTTTTTCCCAAGAGTTCCTTTTGAAATCGAGTTTTTCCTTCTGTAATGTAATGGTGAACAAATGAAGAGTATGTAAGTGTTTTTTATGACCTAGTTAAATTTCAGTTGTTCTGACCAACTACGGTATGTTGTGACATTGAGCCCGAGTAAAGGGGACGAATTGCGAAATTCAAATTTTTGAAATTTCAAAACTACGATTCCACCCTTTAAGATTGAATGAGATCGATGTCGTGAATTCAGTGTCAACTACACATGAAATGAGATTTTGGACCCAAGTTTCATGAACGTTGATTCAGTAGTTTCGGAGAAGGCGGATCAATTAGCTACGAGGGTCGGCCTTCGGCTGCTCAGTGGGTCTCCATGTCCCGTAATGGACCTCTAGATGTGCCGAAGAATTAATAAAAGACCACTCCGTAAACACCAGAACTTTACTGGCCCCTACGTAACACAACCTTTTATCTAAATACCTATCATAGAGCAATATTCTGCATATCTACCCAGACGTTGAAAATCACTCAAGTTTAAAGTTATGAAATAAAACGCCTATCTTGTCCGCATATAAAAATATCAAACAAGCCCACCAGGACCACTTCATATTCATCCGTTCGCTCTAAAAAAAAAGTCAACACGAATGTGCACGTGAACGTGTCTGAACATACACTCAGTAAAAAATGTCTCCGTACACCCACTTTGCTTTTCACGAATACTGTAGCTGCTTCTCACAAACCTTGAAAAACGGGATACTGATTGTATGAATGTATTCACAGACATCTTAAATAATGAATATTCAAGTCAACCAACTTTTCAACTGAGCAAACCAAGCGAAATTGACAACAGACGTTAACGCATTCATGTTTATCAGGGCAAAAAAGTGTTCGTACAGCCCTGAGAACAGCAAAAATCGAGCTAAAAAAATGGAGTAATAGCTCGTGGGCCCTCCTTTTTGCTTGATAACTTCAAAGAAACGGAACTTCATCGAATCGAAGAGCTTTTCAAACAAGCTGGCAGGTATCTGAGGGTACTAGTTCAGAACGACACACTGTACCATAACAATAACAATAAACTACACATACGGTAATAACAAATCATGGAAATCGTTAAAGAATTGTCAGGTTGTTAGAGTCTATAACATTTGTAACAGGCACACACAGAGAGACATACAGCTATAGTGTTTTCTTCACTTCCTTGGTCTTAGATTGGTCTAGAATGGATTCGTGTTCAGGTACTTTTTTACTTCTATTTTCATTCATTATCATTATTTATTTATTTATGTTTGAGTTTTGACCCGCCCTCTAGGATCAATTCTAATAGTCGTCCCAGTATTGGGAGACCTGCGTGATCGTCTCCGGAAAAATGCTGATACCACAATTTTCATGATTCTAGACCTCTGATAGTTGTTTTCGCGGGTGAAAAGAGTCTTGATTGATCCTGTACCGATTCAGATGAACTCCAGTTTGCTCATGGAGACTTCGTTCCATGTATTCTTGTGTAAACATCCGAATTAGCTTCCCTGGATAAATAAATAAAAGTACACAGTTTTGGGGTGTACGGAGACATTTTTTACTAAGTGTAGTAGAAACCACCTGGTAAATTATGATGATCGATCAGCAAATTTAATTGCAATGGAATCTTGTTTTCAAGAATGAAGAAGAGGGGGGACATGGCGGGTTGATCTGGGATAAGCTCAACTCATTTTTGGCTGGGTGGATTAAGTATTTTTCAACCGGCATTCATTTCTTATTCCTATGATATATATTTCTGGAGTACATTTTAGAGCGGATTAATTACTATTAACGTACCTAATGACAATGATCCTGCACCGGATACGTTGCCAATGAAAAATTGTAATTTAATTTGACTACCCAGTACAGTCTCTAGTTAAAACAACTGGAAAACTGTGGAAAACATTTAAATCGTTTTCTAACATTACATCAATAATTTTTCTCAGAAGTTATCAATATAAAATTCATCCAAAAACCACATATTGCCGTTTATTACGCGAGGGTGAAAAACACGAACAAAAACTGCAGTTAATGTAACTGCGCAACGAACCTTGTTCTGATTAAGATTTTGCAATGAATCCTTCAGAACAGGCTGTCGTCATAATAACTTGTCTTCATTCATAATCACGTTCATTCTATTTGATGACAAAGTTAGTGTGTGATTGGTTCATGATACTCACCCTTCTTGATAAGTACATACACAATGGCCAGCAGTAAGAACGTATTTGTCAGCAATTATCGCAGCTCCGCAGTAGAAATTATTTTTCTTCTTCAGTTTGACCATCCATGGGAATTCGTGAGGAACGGACTCCACGCCGCCGACAATCCTATCCGAAAAAGGGTCCGCATTTGTGAGACCACAATCTGTAAACATCAGACGCAAACAACAATGTGCAGTACAATGCAATCGTGTGAGCATTTGGTGCAGTAATGTTTAGACACTAAATTCGTCCCTGAACGAAAAGGCAATCGTTTATCCAAACGATGTTGTTAAAGGGTGTGATTTAATCGCCCGCCAGAATAAGGCGAAGGCACGCCTAGAAATCGTGCTTCCACAGCTCTAAAATAACTTTCACGACAGAAAAAATAATTCAACGACAAGAAAATAATATGAACAACTTAAATGATTTCGAACGGCAGTTTAATTACTTAACGACAATAAAATAAGTCGCACGTCAGAAAAAAAAAATCACGACGCTGCCTCAACGACGAAATATGTGAGTGGAACAACAAAACAGACAACAAGAAATCCGTAACAAATCTGAAAAACTTAAATCAAAAGAGCTGTCTTCGCCGTGCTCGGCCTTCCTCGTTTCAGTTTTTGGCCCATACGGACGGTTTTAGCTTCAGGCGGTGGCTCCATCTGCTTCAGCCGAATTTGGATTCCCAAGACGTGTTCGCAAACCACGTGTTTTGAAAAATAAGGGCACGTGCAAAGAGACGTCTCAAGTGATATCGGGTTTAGTGTCACCTTCCAGGTCCCGTAGCATACTTGTGTGAACCGCTCGAATGTATCCCATGATCCTTGGGAGTCCTCGTATCTGCGGACAGTAGCAGGAGAGATCTGCTCTGGTGATGAAGAAGAACTGGCAAAGAACGTCATGCAGTCGGAATGTTCATTTGTTTGTTTTATGACTCTTCTGCTTCCGACTGCCCACTGGTAGGCTTTCGTCCATTCACTCAGGGAAACAGTTCGCGCATTTGCAAAACGACTTAATTCGGGGATGAAGGATCTCGAGATGTTGACCATTTTAGGAGCAATTCTCGTACGTTGTTGAGAAATTGGCCTACTGGAAGACATTCTCTGAGCGTGTGCACTCGTTTTATGACGTTTGTCGCTTCCAGGCCGTTGCTTGTGGAAGGGTAGCCTGGTGCTGCGCCTTCGAACCAGCTTGCACGTTTTGAAATCCACTCGTCTCGAGTAAAAGACTGACGGACCTCCTTCGTGCCATAATTTATTCCGACTGGATTCGGCTTATCTGTGTCGTTGTTATCTGTGTTTACTACAGTTCGTAAACATTTTTTTGGCGTGCTCTGTGAGGCGTGAGCTTCACATTGTTTCGTCGTTCCACGAGTCGATTGGGAGTTGAAAACTGCCTGGCGTGCAGCAGCCTCATTCTGGCGGGCGATATATTTTTACCCGTTGCTAAACCCGGTAAAATACGTATGTCATTTTTTTGAAATACCTAAGCCTCCTGAGTAGAATCCTCCATCAATTGAATTTAAGCAGATTTTTTGCCTCTGTCTTTGGCGTACTTCGGCTATCGGCTTTTCGTTATTGTTTTCAATACTCAGTTTTGGTAATCGTAGCAAAAATTGTTTATCTTCTCTCAATTTTTCTTTCGTTTTACGATTTGAAGTAAACCACCGTACGCTGTACGGACCATAAAAGACCTTAGCATTGATGAACACAATTTGTTCTTTCGCAAATGGGGGTTTTTCATAACTTCTATACTGCCTGGTCGCCTAACGCACGTAAACGCTTTGGGCAAAAAAATTTGTCAAACACGAGATGTTTTGAAGTTTTCACTGACATTAAAGTAGAGTCTCATTTCCTAGTAATTTTGGAAGCAAAGTCGCCTGGGAAAGGTTTTATCATTTAAATGATTAACAGGAGTACAATCCAGTTCTTAGCGACCGACCCGACAGTCCCCTCCCGCTCAACACTCCTTCAACTGACGTTCGGGTGGGCTCCTTCGCCCTTTGTTATACCGGCATCACCACTTTTCCGTCCGCCCGAGGGCGTCATTCGTGTACCTGCCACCTTGGTAAGCACTAGCCTCTCTGGTAAGTTCCAATTTTCATGCAACATTACCTCAATATCTATTTTACAGGTTATTTAACCATAAATTTGAACCATTATTTATTGGGTCTCTAATTTAGTTTCAGATCTACAGATTTTTCCAGGGAGTTGGTTAGGCTTAGTAAGTACCGTTTATGAACACAGAATGCGCTCACGTAAACGCTTGTTATCCCCCCCCCCCCAGCCGTAGCTTTCATCTCTGTTTACTAGCTCCCCTCCTCTGAGCTAGAATCCCATATTAATTTATGGTATTTTGTAGGTTGAATAGGCAATTTTTCATCTTAGGTACTTAAATGTGTAAAATTAATCATTTAAACGATCTGACTGTAGATCCATAGAGGTCTACTGTCCCGTTTTTTTGTTCGTACACCGTATAACAAATAATTGTAATTTCTAAATTACCCTCCACACCCAATGACACGAGCGACAAAGAATTATTTCAATAAATAGTAAACCTGGGTGATAGAGTTGGCGGTGTTTGATATTGCATCTAGTCGTAATATACATACACAATGGGAGCACCTCACGCAAGAGGTAACAGCAGAAATAGTGGAGTTGAACCCTAAAACGGACGTTGCGAAGATGCTCATGGGAAGCGAGAATTATTGAGCTGGGGGAAAATGTATTTTGTCTGACAGCTGCCATATTTTTTCAATGTTTTTGGAAACCGTGTTTTAAAAACTATTTCTTTTCAACCAAAAACCGATCAAATATATATTTTTTGAAAACCTGCTATTTGTGATTTTAAATATATGGAGTAAATTCGGAATCACCGCAAATCCGTCAAACGATAATTTTTTTTCTTATCGTTTTTTGTGGCCCACGTCGACTGGATTTGGTGTACTTCCTTGAAGCATTGGACATTATTTTCTTCGACGATTATTATACTGGTTCGATGAAAATTGATTTAAAGTAAAGTTCGTAATTGTCAAATAAAAACTCAAGCCCGAACCGGCAAATAACATTTGTAAGGGGCAAGAAAAAGGGGACACGTATAAACGGATTATTAGCTAAAACTTCAACTGATTAAGAAAACAATAAAAACCACAGCAATTCGTACAACTTTTGCCGTTTGTAGTAGTTTATTGGTCCATTTTTATGTTTTTCCACCTTGCTTATCATTATGTTACGTGTACGACACCAAGTAATTTTCAGAATATAAATGAACTGGACTTACAAGGCGGTGCGTTGGCTGCACTCTGGAAATTCAAGAAAAAAAATTTAAAAAATTGATTTAGAACATTCTATAACGTAGTAGGTACTAATTAAAATCGTTTCCACGATGGATGTGGTACAAATTCTTCTTGAGGCCCGCACCACCAAGTACCTCGAATTAATAAGAAATTAATCCAGTAATCTCACTCCAGGTTTTGAGGGAAACCTCATGCTTCAGGATTTACTCCTTCTGGTGGAACGAGCCTTACGAATGTTATTAATTATTATATTTTTAAAATGTTATAGTGATACGAGCTTAATACAAATAATGATTACCAAAAAAAGGAGTGGGTACTGACCAGAGCCAAACATGAAGCAACAGCGGCCAACAGAAGGCAAACCTTCGCAACTTCCATGATGTTGAAAATGAATGTGAAACAACACCATGCAGTATTCCGTTGCCAAGGAATAACATAAAAGTATTTTATACACCCATGACATTCTCAATACTTGATTGAAAACCATAAAACCTTTCCTCACTTTGTTTGATGACGCACGATATTGATTGATTTGTTTGTAGATGAATAACACCGCCTCAAACGTAAAGGTCTGTTTCCATACATAAAAAATGTAGGTATTGCAAGAATGGGTATATTCTCGTCCAGAGGTGAGATTTTTTTTTAAGCCACTGAGGCCCTGGTGGGCTTATTGTTATCTCTAGTTGTTCTCCTTATATCTAGCTTATTGCTAGATATAAGATTAACATGGCAAATGATTTTTGAACAAAAAGAACACATTGGAAATTATGAAAGGTGAGCAGTGGCGGATCCAGGATTTATGTAACGGGGGGGGGGGGGGGGGGGCAACCTACATACCTGGGGGTATGGAAAAAACCCCACAGTAAAGCTGGGTAAAATTTTAAGACAAGTAAAGGCAGAATTGTGCGTTTTAGGCCTATTTTGGTTTATTATTCAATAATAAACCATTGTAATCGCTCTTGGAAAAAAAAGTCTAACCCCCCCCCCCCCCCAAATGTGCAATAAAAATTTTTCCTGAAAATTTTATGGTTTACATTTCAATGTTGGTGACAACGTCCAAATTTTTTAGCCAGCTCTCTCACTTAATTTAAAGCCAAACCTGCAATAAAAAAAAAAAAAGGTCAAGGCGGCCTAAATTTGGACTCTTTTTGAAGAACTTTCCACGAGGAATCGAATGAGCCCCTCTCCAGGTCCGTAGGTCAAACCATTCCCAATGTAATTTTTCCGTGAAGATCCAAATGGCTGCAAATTCTTTCACAGGGAGTAAAAAATCTGGGTGTTTTTTCATTTTGAAAAAATCCATGTTGGTCCATGTTGGTTGGTGGTTGGTTGGAAATTCAATAATCGCTCTATCACCTGTGAAACACGCACACCCGAAAGCTTAGTAAAAATTATAATCATGAACCATTGAATAATAAACCCCAGTGAAAGAATTTGCAGTGTTTTTTATATGTATACATATTTACAAATATACCAAAGCTATTGTAACGGTCACTAACTTATGAAACACACAATAAAGCTTAGTAAAAATTCAAATCATGAATCATTGAATAATCTCCATGAAAGAATTTGCCAATATATACACGGCCAGTACCAAAGGCCTAGGACGGCGGCAAGAGTTTGGCGTCCATAAAGCGGCTCTTTAGACGTTTTATTTTACGGTGAAAATGTCCTTAGTTATTGTGAAATAAAACCAGTATAGCTATTTAAGTATTTGAGAGACAACTAGGTATCAATTCAAATTTCAAAATCTCTAAAACATATTAAAATATTTCTATTATATCTAGTGTATTTGTGATCTGCCTGGGGGGGGGGGGGGGGCACGTGCCCCTGTGCCCCACCCCTGAATCCGCGCCTGAAGGTGAGCCGCCTGAATCGTCACCTACTCATCCCTAACCACCTCCAAGCTCTCCTAATCATATTTTCAAATATCTTAATGAACCGAAACAACTTTGTTTCTCCGCTAACAGCAGAAAAAAGTTTTCGAACTGTATTGATGCATTTACAACTTTTACCCAAAACGGCACCTGGCGCTTTCCCACGACATTATATAAGAGGATTAAAACCGATTGGTTTCTGGGTGGACCGCAGTGTTCGTCGCTGTGAATCGATAAGATTCTCTCCTTAGTTCTAATGCGATCATCTCCTCCAAATATTTTAAGGAGTTCTCCAAGTAGACATAATTTAATATCGGAACTTTTTCGAGATTTATGACGACCTTCTGAGAAAGTCGGGGAATATGGTAGTTTCCTGATTCTTACTAACCAATCACAAACCTGTTTCTGCCCATGTTGTGGAAAGTGAGTCGATTTCATTGGACCATTATCTTGGGTGCCTAATGATTCGTGAGTACTTAGCTCAGTTGAATCTTCGGAATTCTGGTTTGGGCAAGGGAGGACTCATTCTCCTACAGTGCTGGATTTTCGACTGCCCTATTTGGTCTTCATGAACTCACAATATTTTCACCGGATGACTAGGAAGCAACCACCTTCTCCCCATTTGTACAAAACTGATGAAAAATTGGTTGCTTTGAACAGTTCACGGTCACAACACAGGACAAAGAATAACTACACAAAAAAGTACCTATTTATAATTTAAGAAAACCCCTTCCCTTTTCTATAAAATTGGGACAAAATTGATAACATTTGTCAATTTTGTCCCAATTTTATAGAAATTTAATTTAATGAGAGATTTAATTCTCATTTAATGAGAATAGGCCTGATAGGAAAAATATAACTTATTACGTATCTCATAATAGCATAATCGAGAAACTGGTCACATCACGGAACAAAGAATAACTGTACAAAAAAGTCCCTATTTATAATTTAAGAAAACCCCTTCCCTTTTCTATAAAATTTGGACAAAATTGACAAATGAGAATATGTCCTGATAGGAAAAAATATAACTTGAAAATATACAAACCTGATGAAAAACGCTGCAAATTCTTTCACTGGGGTTTATTATTCAATTGGCTTGCGTTGATGATTTGAATTTCTACTATGCTTTGAAGTGTGCGTGTTTCACAGGTGATAGAGCGATTATTGAATTTCAGGAGATATGCATGGAGCACGTAAATCTGTTCTCAACCAATATACCTATTTGGATTGATCACTTGATCATATTTGTGTGCCTCCTGAAATTCAATAATCGCTCTATCCTGTGAAACACGCACACTCCAAAGCTTAGTAGAAATTCAAATCATGAACGCAAGCCAATTGAATAATAAACCCCAGTGAAAGAATTTGCAGCGTTTTTTATTAAGCCTCAATACCCCCCACAATAAAAACACCTATAATTTATCAGGTCCTTTAGCACTCGTATTGCGTATGATATTTGTGTGCCTCCTCTACATCAGTCTACCTTTGGCTACATCGTTTAAATTCGGATTTGGGGATGTTTAAACGCAATACGAGTGCTAAAGGACTTGATAAATTATAGGTGTTTTTATTGTGGGTGGTATTGAGGCTCAATAAAAAACGCTGCAAATTCTTCCACTGGGGTTTATTATTCAATTGGCTTGCGTTCATGATTTGAATTTCTACTAAGCTTTGGAGTGTGCGTGATTCACAGGTGATAGAGCGATTATTGAATTTCAGGAGTCACACAAATATGATCAACTGATCAATCCAAATAGGTATATTGGTTGAGAACAGATTTACGTGCTCTATGCATATCTCCTGAAATTCAATAATCGCTCTATCACCTGTGAAACACGCACACTCCAAAACTTAGTAGAAATTCAAATCATGAAAGCAAGCCAATTGAATAATAAACCCCAGTGAAAGAATTTGCAGCGTTTTTAAAATTTGATCCATTTAATGAACTCAAGAAGAGATGCCCAACGAACAGCTGGGTGTTGGAACTTGTGGAATGCTTGATTTTTCGGAGAAAGACTGAAGTTTTGATCTCAATCCTATCGATGGTTATCGTCTGGAATGACACATAAATGTATATACTTAAGAAAAAAAATTGAAATCAAGGAGCCATTTCAGAAAGACTTTGTTGATCTTCGTGCACACCCTGAGTTTCAAGAGGGGACCTGCCGCTGGCAGATCAATAAATTCACACGCGCTGCTTGTCCCCTGTTAGGACAGCTAACAGCTATTTTGGACCTTCAGTTACTGCAGTGATTTTCCATGTCCCAAGTCTCAGCCATCGGTCTGTTAAACAACGTTTAAAATGGAAGTTCATGCGTTACCTTGCAGTCGAATTGAAAATACCAATTGTCGGGTCCACGGAAAGGAAGCGAGCGTCCAGTGTCCCCTCCACCTGGCTCAAGCTGGCCTTCCCCCGGGAAATTGAAGACGGCAGGAGTTTTCTTAGGAAGCAGCGAACTGCACAAAATTGAGTCCGGAGAAAGCTGCGATAGAAAACAATTCGCTGTTGTTTCCTACCACATCCACGACTCCTAAGACGAATAGCCTGTCGTCTTAAAGCTGTATCCCTTCGCGTTCGGAACAAGCTATCGCCCCATCGCTCTCGACGTTAAGGTACCATATGAGGAGAGACTTTAGTTTAGTGTTAATTAATAGATAATTAGGATTAAGACGAAGTTGTTAATTATAGTCTTCATTCAGCTTGATTGCCGACTTTTCCTTAAATACCTAATTGAATCAAACACCCCTAAACTAGCACTGACACAATGGAGCAGATTGATTCTAAGCACCTGGCGGCCGAGTACGGTTTGCCCACTCTCGAAAGCCGTAGAGAGGTGGCAGATATTACATTGTCTCACAAGCTTGTGAATGGAGTTTTCCAATCCCCATCGCTTCTCTCTAAAGTCAATAGAAATGTGACTCCCTACAGAACTCGCCAATTTTGTTCCAAATGCCTTTCTCAGCCCACAACTACCTTCTAAGCCGACCGTTGGAAACTAAAAGGTGCTATTTCAATGATTTAGATAAACTTTATCTCATTTAATCGAATGCGATCGTCCGACTTTACAATTGAACGTTCGAATATGGACTAATTGTTATAAGATGGAGACTACTTGGTTTACCTACTCTTCCGTAGGAAGAGAACTGTTCAAGGAAAAATAGTTGTGAATCGCATCGCAAGTTCATGTAGGGACCAGCAATCTGCTCAGCTAAGAAATCATTAAAGAAATTGTTGGAAATAAGGTTACTACTCCACCTCCCTGGCACTTTTCCAATGCCCATCTGATGACAAGAAACTACCAACAACAATAACAATTACCTACATCCAATCTATGCTTCAAGAGTGGAGGATCAAGAGGACTTCCTGCCGTCTCGTTATCTTTTGTTTCTGCAACACCAGCGCTTTCGTCCTACGCATCTCTTTGAAGAAATCTTTTATCTCACTTACTGTCCGAGACTTGTACTTGTGGTAAGTACCTTTGTTTTGGTTAATACACCTCGTTTTTCGGTTTGACTAAATCTTGTCTCTTTACATGTGATTACTAGTAAGTATTTTAAAATAGGATTAAACCGTGAAGTTCATTGGAGTGATGACACAACGTTCTGTAAGTACTTATTGCAATAATTTGTAGAGTTCTATTGCTTCATGAATCGTTGTAGTTTTATCATCAACAGAAATATTAAGCGTTTAAGTGATAAATTTCTAGCTGCTAATCACCCACATGACATGGAGAATGTTATACATCTCGTGTTTAGTGTTAACACTTCCCCTGTGTAGGTCATTCTCGACTTATCTTATTAACAGAAAATAAATACTTACTACATCACCCTCTGCTGCTATGTATAAGCATGTGGGGAATCCGAACTACAACCCCTCAGAGAAGCAGAAAATCGAAAATGAAAGGTGTTACCGAAAAATCGAATGATTATGAGCTGCTATTTATTTCAAATATCAAGGGAAAACAGAAGGTACGTTTTATTGCCGACAAAACACAATAGGAAAACAGTTTAGAACGAACAAGCCGGAAATATATTGAGCATGAGTTCTAAATTCAAGTTTTGTTACAGAAAGATATTCCAAAAGTACCTGTACATGACGACATTATACTGCCAACCTGAAAGAACCGCAATTTCTGGATTAGATTTCTAGCCTGCTATAATAATTTAAAAAAAAAATTAAAATGAAAAGTAAGTATAAACAAATTAATTTAAAAAAGATTAGGAACTTAAAAATTTACTTAAGAATCAATGAAATAATAAAAAGTATGGCTAAAAATATAAAGATTAATAATAAAAATAAATAAATGAACAATAATAACACGTCGTGCCTGATGTGCTTTTATATAAGCGGATTAATGTAGGTTTCAGATATCCGATGATTTAAAATTGCGTAAGCAGTATACTTAAGTTGAGCTTGTTGTATTTAATTTTCAAACTTCATTTGTTTGACATTATTCGTGGGCCAGTAAACAATTGTTAATTGATGATTACGTTAAACTAGCCCATTAATTTCAATCCATTCGGGTTAATGGTTGCCGCCGGACCAGCAGGAACATAAAATTTATCGTAGCAACCTTTGTTGACACATTTTTATTGGTTAAGTTTTGAAATAGGTACCTATATATTCATTTTTAGGCTGAGGGAGAACCAATTAAAAATGCTGCATCATTTTTTCTTTTGGAACGAATGACCCTTGCATCACATTACATCCTTAAAAAAAAAGTTGAGGCAATGAAAAAATTGAGAAGATTTCGCGCAGATTAGCGCAGAAGTTTCCATTAATCTGAATGCAAGGGCTGATCTGTAATAAGGGGAACATAGTGGTAATAACAACAGTAACTTATCACTGTAACAGGATGACATTCTAGGATCAAGAAGAATTAAATACCAAAATGGATGTTAAGAAAATAATTGCTTATTATTGTGGTGAAATTTCTTTTGAGATGAAAACATCAAGAATTGTGAAGTTTCGTAGTCGTGAGTGGTTTGCTTTCTTTTCATTCCACATTGAATTCGATGTTTCTGGTTCGGCATGCTCAAAATTTGGAGATTTTAGTAGGTAGGTATTGAAGTTCCCTGTTGGGGTAGGATTGAAGGTGAAGGTGGTTTATCATCACAAGGGGCTGTTGAGAATCGATTGGTGTAAATCACAATTTAAATAACACTCAGCTAACGCTTCCCTTAATCTTTGAAAAAATTCCTCCTTATACTATACTTCAATGCTGTGCTTTCTTCTTCGATGTTTTTGATATTAATGGATTCGTGAGAATAGTCTTTTTTTTCTTTTTTGCATTTGTCTTCGACAGGGCGACCTTTGCAGGCTTCATCGGTAGAAAAGTGGTTCCTTTCGTACGTTGGCGGACGAAATCGATGAAAGAAGACACTCTTGTGTAGGCGCTTGGAAAATTCGGTCGGTTGCATCCTATACCCCACGATATAATTCCTGACAAAATAGTTGAAACAATACCGTTAAATTATCATCTTATGACCCTAAGTTTTCATTATTAATCAACATAATGACACATTTATAAGGACGCAACAATTAAGAGGAAGAAACAAAATGCAATCGCGAATTCTAATAGATAACAAAGGCACAAGCGTGTGTCTAAATGTGTACTAAATTCGTTTTCCCGGTGATGCATTGCATAATAATCTCATCTCTTCAATTGTCAAGAGGTTTGAAACTAGCCACCTAACCGTACAACATGATATTATGTTAACACACACAGTTAGTTAAAAATTGTTTTAAATCAAATTAGTTTGGCAAAATCAATTTGAATTTTTGGCATATTAAAATTGAAAATTTCAAAGTAATTTGAATTGGCACAAATAAATTTTAATATTTTTGGCATCTTAATTTCAACTTTTGGCGACTCAATTTCAACTTTCGGCATACCAATTCCTCGTATCCATAACATGACTGTATAGATCATTGAAAATTATTATTGACTGAAGAACTTCGTTCAATTAGGCGAAGCAAATATTGGATTAAGGTAAATTTATTGTTATGCAGGAGCATAACTTGAGAAAATAAAGGTAGGCATGTTCAACTATTGAACAAACTATAAAATATACCGAATAATAAAAATTGACATTGACGCTGAATGGATAGATGACTGAAGTGATAAATAATTATTATGACATTTCTAAAAATCAAATATAAGCATCGTTCAATGACGAAGCTCGAGGCTAAAACTTTATTTTCTCTTTATTACTCACGAGGACCATCTTTACATCAGTCCGAACAATCCCTGAAAATGTCATCGAAATCAGTCATGAACTCCCGGAGTTATGCGTGTATCAAGGATTTCACGTTTGCGGATGCGCAGAGGCTACTATTGATCCGGGGGTTATGAAACTTATAGGGGACCATCTATACATCAAACCAAACAATCCCTGAAAATTTCATCGAAATTGGTCAAGAACTCCCGGAGTTATGCGCTTAACAAGGATTTCGTTTGCGGATGCGCAGAGACTACTATTGATCCGGGGGTCATGAAACTTAAAGGGGACCATCTACACATCAAATCGAACACTCCCTGAAAATTTCATCGAAATCAGTCATGAACTCCCGGAGTTATTAGTGTAACAAGGATTTCACGTTTGCGGATGCGCAGAGGCGACTATTGATCCGGGGGTCATGAAACCTATAGGGGACCATCTAAACCCCAACCAACACAATCCCTGAAAATTTCATCAAAATCGGACTATAATTTGTGTAGTTTTGCCCTAACAAGGATTTGCTGACAGACAGACTCACAGACACGGAACCAAAATTGTTCAGAAAGATCTAAAACGCAAAATGCGAGTGGAATTTTTGATTTTGGAGACAAAAAATTTTCACATTCCGAAAGTGAAAACAATGCTTCCGCTACCTTGGTAGACTCGGAAGCAAAATGCAAGTTTGGAAGCGGTTTAAAAATATTGAGTTTTACGATCTTTTCCGCCTCCGCACACTGTGTGCCGTTGGCGTCGCGGACTTCATGAGCTATTCTCCAGAAGGAGGATCACAATTCGGTCTGATAGTTTCACTTGAAGCTACTCATCGCCTCGGCCCCTTGAGTGGAAGCAGGAGCCAGATAACTACTTATAGGTGGTCCAAGTAATCACGCTCGAAGTTGCTCAATTGCGCTAATCGAATGAGAACTGTTCAACGAAACGCCTAACCGTGCGCCTTCCCTAACCCAATACTTCCCTAATAATTTTATTATGATGTAATATCAACTAACTGCCTTCTCACCTTGCAGCACAAAGCCTCGGGGTGTCCGCTGAACTACTCCACCTCCACTGTCCCCCTGCAAAAATTAAGGCGTTGCAAATTATTTTGCAAAGGTTTTATATATATACGGGTATATAGAGTGTGTGTGTGTTTGACCACTTGAGGAGGTTGCATCACAAAAAGTACTATTTTGCAGGAAACGCAAAAATTTTGTAGCACATTATTTTAGCTCATAGTTTCACACTTTTGGTTTATTATTCAATAATAAACCAATTGTAATCGCTCTTTAAAAAAAAAAAAAAAAAATGCTAACCCCCCCGGAAAATTTTATGGTTTACGTTTCAAAGGGTGTAGAATCCGAATCTGCAATATAAATTTTTCCGTCTGCCCGCCGTACGCCGTACGTCGTACGCCCGATTTCTCCCAAACGGCTGGAGCAAATAAGCTGAAATTTTCAGGAAAAATCCATGTTGGTCCGGCGACGACCCAATTCTTGAGCCTACTCTCTCACTTTTGCAAAATCGCGGAAAACCTCAAAAAGTCAAGGCGGCCTAAGTTTTGGACTCTTTTTTTAAGAACTTTCCAGGAGGAATCGAATGAGCACCTCCTCACGTCCGTAGGTCAAACCATTCCCGATGTATGTCCCGATTTATGGTGCCAACATTTGCGTTATTTTGGTTTATTATTGTTTTTGATTTCAGTAACCTAGTTATGTAGTGATGTAGTAATGTGGATACTGGAGTGAACTCCTAAAAGGCTTTGTAGCCGATACACGGGTTGAAGCATTCTGATAACCATAAAAAAACGCTGCAAATTCTTTCACTGGGGTTTATTATTCAATTGGCTTGCGTTCATGATTTGAATTTCTACTAAGCTTTGGAGTGTGCGTGTTTCACAGGTGATGAGCGATTATTGAATTTCAGGCGGCACACGAATATGATCAACTGATCAATCCAAATAATTATTTTGGTTGAGAACAGATTTACGTGCTCTATGCATATCTCCTGAAATTCAATAATCGCACACTGTGAAACACGCACACCCCCAAGTTTTGTAGAAATTCAAATCAAGCAAGCCAAATGAATGAAATTGAATAATAAACCCCAATGAAAGAATTTGCAGCGTTTTCAATGGATAGAGCACGTTTTGAGATCAAACGACCTTATTTTCGTGAAGATATAGTCCCCAAACCCGTAACCAACCATTAGTTCGAAATTGAAAAAAATAGTGTATAGTGTAGTGTACTTTTTGCGATGCAACCTCCTCTATATTCAACTGAGTCATTATTATGGCATTTCCTTATGACAGATCAGCTTACAACGACCATTTCAATTCTGGATGGGTAATGCCTTAGGAATATTTCCGAAGGTTGTGCTCGACGATTTTGATTTATGTAGTTCTATTTTGAAATATACTGCAGTCACGTCAATGTTTGTGAGGGTGCTGATAAGAATAATGAAAACTCTTGTTTAGTGAGACGAATAATGACCCGTACCTGGCATGCATCCGTATTCGCTCCAATCATGCAAATAATTTTTTTGTCAGTTAAATCATTTTGCGGTTCAAGAAACGGCCCAGATTTTGGGTTTTTCCGACAAGCTACCCACGAGATCTTTTTCATCGTACTCGTCATAAGATTAGTGGGGCTCTCTGCCTCCTTCTTACTGCCTTCCTGTTCTTCCTGAATGACACCCCACCCCGCTATGGTCATTAATGTTCCATCCGCTACTCTTTCTGTGAACAAAAAATTGTGAGCGAATTAGAATAAAATGTGTTTCATGTCACATCAGAAAAAGTATTTCATTCTATATCATCATCATAATAGACAAGGTACCCATTATCTATTCTAACAACATAGAGGGTATTTCAAGTTAAGTTCAGGTAGCTTCAAGAGCCAATTCTAAAACTCATTTCCTACAATAAATACATACTTAATTTGTATAGAGGTATTTCCGAGTTACTTCATTTTTAAGATTTCATTTATATTTCCTCTCTTACGCTCACTAAACTCCCTTAATCAACTCGCTAAAATTAATTTCGACGAAACCGTTCGAATAAACTTAAAATTGTCTATCTTCTTCGGGCTAGATGGGAAAATTTCAGCACGACTTAGAAGGCCCGTAGATAAAACTTTGAGAATTTATTTAAAAAAAAACTACAATCTTCTCTTGGTGATGATTAACAGGTT
Organism: Creontiades dilutus; assembly: GCA_031894815.1. Taxonomy (NCBI): domain Eukaryota; kingdom Metazoa; phylum Arthropoda; class Insecta; order Hemiptera; family Miridae; genus Creontiades; species Creontiades dilutus. The sequence continues at coordinate 1,401,905 of JAVIWC010009583.1, forward strand.
TTGTAACTGTAACTTCCCGGGAAAAACATCCTGAAAATCTCAGCTTTCCAGAGGTGAAAAAAAAAGTTATTTTCTGAAGAAAATTAGGTTTGAATGCGGATGAATTCCGTTCTGGAGACATCCTATCCGCTCTGTTGCGTTCACTCAAATTATGTGGTACCCAAACCCCCCATTTTGACTGACTTTCCTCAATTTTTCCAAATGACGGCAAACAGTTGATTGGGATGTATTGAGCTTCTCCGATAACTCTCTAGTTGACTGACGTGGATTTTCTTCCAAAACTGACTTCAAAACATCGTCGTCAAAGTCAAAAGGACGACCCGTGCTTGGCGTTTTTGAGCCGTAGATGTACACTATTGCCTTGTTTGAATTCCCAAAGCATAACATGCCGAAAGTGTGTTTTTTGATTGTTCATTATGAAGGTAAAAAATAAAAAATAAAAATTTTGACGTGCGCACCTTACAGAAGTTGTCCAAAGACTGACCAGTTTATACCTGCGAAGCGAAAACAAAAATCCCTGAGCGGGGGAACTCCCATTGTGTACAAACAATGATCAAAGGGACACATTACTAAGGCGGAAGTTATTTATGACTCGACCCAGTATTTAAATAAAAATTGCCTGAACTGATTCCTACAACAATCAACAGGCAAATCGAATTTCTAACTAAGGAGATTACTGTTACAATCCAGAGGGGAGTAGTGCGACAATCCAATAGACAATTTAATCCGGTCGAAGTGGAATGTGTAACTAAAATAGTGGGGTTTCAACTCAAAAACGGCACTGTACTGAGCCACTTCGGTTGCAACTAGTAGGTGTTATCACACTGCCATCCTGGTGTGAAGCCCCCTCCCCGACTTGGGTATTAATGTAATTACTGCTCCCAAGTGTTAACAATTTACCCTAGGCTTTTATCGATACTATTTCCCTGCAGAACTCGTCGAGATCTGTCTGCCTGGAAGCTTAACACAGAAGACGATATTTTGGACTCGTCACACTACTATTCTCAAGGTACGATATAGAGATGGATCACGAAGGCAAGGTCTAAGGGCTATGATAAAAAACTCGCTAATATCGTTTCTATAAGCCCTTCTTCGTAAATCGTTCAAAAGATGACAAGTGAAAGAATTGGTACAACCAAGTAAGAATATTACTTACCGCCCTGTTTAGGCAGGCAAATCGGACTGATGTATTTACTGTACGTAACAGGTGTTATGCGAAGCAGAGCTATATCATTCGTTTGCATCATATAATCATGATTGACGAACACGTCGTACTCAGGGTGGAGTATTATTCGCAACACTTTTGACACCAAAGGAGGGTTCTTGTCATAAAAATGACGGGATCCTAATACCACTTTCATACCTTTACCTGGCGTCAACCTGGAAGTAGACCAAAACATTTGATCAAGCGGAAATGTGCACATATATGTGATGAAGAAATAAAGTTTTCATATTTTTCTGTTAGTTCAAGCTTTGTGAGTTACGAAATAGAGATTAGCAACTTTCCTGTGTTCGTATAGACGTGCGTACTACATTAATTTACATCTGAATTAGAATATCTTGACATTGGTTACTGATTTTCTATCACCCGTTAATCTCAATCCACCCCAAGTTCGAAATTAAACTCCTAAACACTTAAGACAATTAGGACTCCTAAACACTATAGAAATGGTGATATCAAATATCGTCAGACAATGGAAATAATTGTAATTAATCGTTAATTCATCTGTTTATTAGTTTATTGTTTACTGACCAACTGATGTAATTTGGCGGAACGTATGCATCACTCTGCAAAGTATGTTCAACTGTGTTCAGCAAAGTATGGGTCTGCAGCAAAGAAGATGTCAATGCACACCCAACCGGCTAAACTGCCATGTCTACCGCCTGATCACTTTATTGGCTATCCACTTTCACTGCCGATAACAAGCTTTTTCTTCCATTTTCAAACCATCGGTATTCACTGCGATCACTCTCCAAGGCCAGTGATGTATTGAACCATCGAAGTTGCACAATCTATAAGCTCTTCTAATTGTTCTTTCCATTCACTGACTCTTGACGAGCAGTTACTTCTAACATCAACATCGATACTAAAGCTTGCGAAGTGGGCCAAAAAGCGTATGGAATGGATGCAGCAAAATTGGCTAAGTTGTTTCATGAATATTAATTATGAATGTTAGACATACTTCGTGGGTCAGCCAGGACAAATCCCCAAAGCTTGATTGGGCTCTTTGTTTATCTCCTTTCTGCACGTCCCTGGAACGTAATTGTCTGCCAAATTTTGTACCAGATGGCCTTTAGTGAGACTTATTTGCCAAGTATTTCTGTTACGATAAAATGTACTTGGCTGCATCAGTTGCTGAACGTAACCAAAACTCCTGCCGGTTGAGTAGGTGAATTTTCTTGAGGATTTACCAAATGTATCACAATCGGAGTGAACTTGACAGACAACCATCGCTTTTTCGGTGATATTACCAGATATCAACTTGTATGGTTCGAGCGACGTTTTTAGCTTATGAACTTGATGGTAGACGATAATGTTCTCCACTTTCCAAAGCAGTAATCCGTAGGACTTATAGAAAGTTTTGCCTGAAACTTCGTACCGTTGAAATTTCCAAGCCCTTCCGGCCAGTTTGGAGCCATCGGGGGCACCACGATCGGTTATTGATTTGTATTTAGATTCCTGTTTATATCATTTCTTGGTAGCTCCAAAGGATACTCAGTTAGTTTCACTTAGTGCTTTACCGGAATCAACTGTGAACTTGTTTCGTTCGAAAGGTGACAAGGGTTACTCGAGTTTGTCAAGTAGAGTTTTCAACATCTGTGTCAATTTGTTCTCCAATTATATTTCAATCTTAATCTAAATGTGATTATAATTATATAAATTGTTTTTTTCAATTTGAAGTGTTGGTACCTATTTTAGAATTAACTGTACGTTGTGAACAGTAGCTGGCTTCGTAAACGTTGGTTACTAACCCGCTAACATTGATTCAGATAGGGGACCTACTATAAGGCAAATGCAGCTGTCTGGCAATCCTTTTCAAGCTAACTATACAATAATTAACTATAATTTTGATGTCGGATGATTTTTGTCGAATTTTATGGGGAAAATTGGAGTTGCTCAAAATAGTGTGGATACTCAGAAGCTTCGCCAGCTCTAGTTAATTTTCTTCTGGTATTATTTACAAAGTTCGTTTCTAAAACATTCCGTCAATATTAACTTACACTGAGTAGTTCCTCACTAGCCCACGAAGTTTTCTTGGGAGCTCGGAAGTCCTGAAATCAAAAGTTACCATCGATCTTGATAAAAATAAGACAGCGTAGTTTATCAAAAATAAGGACATTCTGCCTAGATTGGAACATTGATTCTCTTCTGCTTCTACATTAGACTATTACATACAAGTGAGCTTTTTAACGGTATTCCCCAATGTTATACTTCCAGCGGTTTATCTACCAGGAAACTAGTATTTAACGCAAAAACGCTGGAGGCACACAAATATGAACAACTGATCAATCCAAATAGGTATTTTGCTCGAGAACAGATTTACGTGCTCTTTGCATATCTCCTGAAATTCAATAATCGCTCTACCACCTGTGAAACACGCACACTCCAAAGCTTAGTAAAAATTCAAATCATGAAAGCAAGCCTATTGGATAATAAACCCCAGTAAAAGAATTTTCAGCTTTTTTAAAATTTTTTTAATGGTTATTAGAATGCTTCAACCCGTGTATCGGATACAAAGCCTTTTAGGGGTTCACTCCAGTATCCACATTACTACATCACTACGTCACTAGGTTACTGATATCAACACAAAAACAGTAATAAACCAAAATAACGCGAATGTTGGCACTATAAATCGGGCCATAGATCGGGAATGGTTTGACCTACGGACCTGGGGAAGGGCTCATTCGATTTCTCGTGGAGCGTTCTTCGAAAAGAGTACAAATTTAGGCCGCCTTGACTTTTTTTTGGGGTTTTTAGGGATTTTACAAAACTTTGACATTCCTTAAAGAAATTTCAGCTTTTTTGCTTCAGCCGTTTGGGAGAAATCGTGCGTACGGCGCACAGTGGTTGAAATGCGGAAATAATAGAGATTTCCAAAATTTATTGTATGATTGGACATCCGTTTGTGCAAGAGAGTTTCCCTCAGATTCCAGATATAATAATGTTTTTTTTGTTGAAAAAATGCGTAATCCTATTTTTGCCCGTTTTAAGATGAAACTTCGACGACTTTGCTGATTGTCGCCACGCGATTTTTCGATGCTAGACACATTGTACTGTGTAGCCTGAAAGTTCCGTTACCGCCTGCAACCGCCCGTGATCACCGCAGCGTTTTGAATGTAAACAGTACCAGATATCTTAAAACTGTCGGTGCCGGCCTGATGCCTCAAGGCGCGCTAATCACGAAACAATCGGCGAAAAGGTTCAAAGTAATCATTTTCTTTGTTAACACTCTCATACAACATGCATCACCTCATTCAGTCCGTTTCAAGATTCCCAACGTGTTCCCGGAGAAATGACATCGGAAATACGGTTTTCGTATAAAGAGTTGAGTGAATTTTTTTCAACGGTGGGGATTTTGAAGTGCTTTTGATAAATACCCACCGATCTTTGTCAGATTCTCGAGTGGCAGAGGCAAAGGAACAGTTTGAGAGGCGCTTCCTCCCTCATTTGAAGGAAAGGTTCCGAGCTGTTGGTCAAAGTAAGCAGAAATTCATTAGAAAGTATGGCGACTGGCTTGAGGGTGAGTTCGTAGTCAGTTTTTCGACTCTTCAGTCGGATAGTTCCTCCTCAAAAGATATGATAATAATTACAATAACCATTGTATTTATGGAGAAATGTAAGAGGTATGGAGTAGTATGGTGTAGTATGGAGGTGTATGTGATTGAGCGTACGATTTTAATTGATGAATTTGAAAAACGCGATTAGAGTGAATTTTATTGCACGAGCACCCCTCCCAGGGTGTCTTCTTACTATTTACAATTTTATATAGCTTTGAAATTTGTACAATGAACTCACTCCAGGTTTTATGTATTATATTTATGATGTTCTGTTCTAAATACGTAACGAAAATCGAGATGTGGCAGTCAAAGTACGGCTAATACTGGGAAACGATTGATCCTACTTGCTTGGCTATAGGCTAGATCGATGCAGCAGGTCAACAACCATGGGTTTTGATCGTTTTTCTGAACATTTTTGAAGAAGTAGAGCGTGCCAGGATTTATTTCCGTTTTAAGGCCGTTTCCAACCACTGTGCGGCGTACGGCGGACGGACGGAAAATTTTTTAGTGCAGATTCGGATTCTACACCCTTTGAAACGTAAACCATGACATTTTCAGGGGGGTTAGAATTTTTTTTTCATGAGCGATTACAATGGTTTATTAGTGAATAATAAACCAAAATCGACTAAGTAAGGAGCTTCTGCAAGAAAATAATGAATAAAACTCAGCATAATGTTGATTGTTCGAAAACAGAGTTTTGAACCTTCAATTTTCTTTATATAAAAGCTTCATTGAAGTCCAACCAAGCCTTAACCCGCTGGATTTTCAACATTTCGAGAGTTAGAATCCCTGTTGGGATGATCATCCCTTGGCTGTTCTTGTGTGTGACATATATATACTATACGAATATTTATTTTCTGTTCGAAGATGACCTCGTCATTTTATTTCATAAATTCTTCCAAATCGTTCATCGTATCGTACCACACTCCTGATTTTATGGAGATAGAGTCAATATCTCCCCAAGAAACCAAAGTTTTTACTATCGCATAAAGCGTGGTCGTAAATATGGTCGGGTATGGAACCAATCGATCGAGAACTAAATGTTTTATTGAAATCCATCACGACAAAGTTGTTGGTGACACATCAAGTTCTAGAGTTTAGGTTATTTGAATTGATAAAAAGGTTTTCCGTGCTCTTCACTTTCTTGGGATAGCTTCCGAGTTTGCCTGTAGCTTTGTTTTCAATCTCGGGAGATGAAACAGTTTGTTATCTCGCCCAAATCTAGTTTTCACTTTGATTTTACATTTTAGACCATTCTAGAAAATGTTAATTTTGTTTGTGTGTGATTTCGGATCTAGCATTTTGAAATGTTACCTTAGTTTATTGAGAGATTTTAGTAAGTAGAGATATATGGAGAATCATGGTAGATATCCATAGAGTTGGAAGATACGTTCCATCAACCAACAAACGACTATTAACTCCTACTTTTCTGTCATCACGTGGATCACGTAGTTTCAGATCCTTAGCAAGTCTTTCTTCTTTTTTCCTTCATCAAGATACATCTACCCATATGAGTTGTAAGACTTGTGGGATCAATTATTATTGAATTTGCTACTGTATTTCTTTTTTCAAATAAACGAACCTTCATCTTGGCTTGCAGCATTAACCATCGTTAGTGATACTTTACATGCAAATACGTTTACTAGTTTATATAGGTATGTAAACAGCGGTGTAACAATTTTCAGCGTTTTTCTTGTTCAGCATCCATGTAGCATTAGCATTTCAAATAGATCTATGATCGAAGCCCATGTTTTGAGATTGACCGAAAAATCAGCATAAAACATAAAAAATGTAGCGATGGAGGGGGAAATATCGCTGATGACGTCAGGAGCGATTTAACTGGTTGATATTGCATTGTATTTACGAGTTGCAATTACGAATGAGGACTTGTAATAAATATTGTAATAACCAAGTTAGCATACAACATATATTGTACGAATTACGTATGTACCCTCTAAAGAAAAATACATCCCATCCCTTAATAATAAATTACTTATTATCGCACGAGGCGAGTTTACTAGCTACTTGCCGGCTTGTTAAAAGCGATTGCTCGGTAGATAAAGGTTTCCACTCGCTCACTTTTTCAATTCTTCCTTTTCATTTTTTCTATTACTGGACAGCAACTAGCCGCTTTTGTTTAATTATTTTGAACAATAAACTTTTGTAATCCAGTAATAATCATCCGTTTTACGTTTCAAGAAGCGTAGAATCCGGAAATCTGATGGACAAAGTTAATGAAACTCCGTTTGTGTCAAAAAATACTAATCTAGTTCGTGCGGAGTTCTAGTCAACAGTTTCTATTAATCGTGAAGAGCGAAATCAAAAGGCTAAAATATTCAAAAACCAGAATATCGTAAAACATTGAAAATACTAATGTTTTTAAGTTGGATTTTGATGACATCCCTTCAATGATTCGAATGAGCCCACCCGTAAAGCGGATTCATCCTTTCAGTCTTCCTAAGGGTCAGAACACTGACAGACAACAGGACGTCAACACGAATGTGAATGTGAACGTGTCTAAACTTGATCAAAATCGCCTAGTAACTTGAGACGATCGAATCAGCTGATGTAATTTTCAAGAGTTCATTTTGAAATCGAGTTTTTCGTAACATATGTCATAACATTCATGGACAAGGGAAGCCTATGTAGGTTTTTGTCTTATCTCGTTAAATTTCAATTATTCCATTCGTGGGTTTCAACGCCCGGGTCGATAGGCAGCATATTGTGCCATCGCAAGTACTTAGATATCAGCCTGGGTTACGTACTAAGGGACTAGTACATTGGTAGTTTAATGTTTGTGGTTATGTGTGAAGAAGTCATATCATCTCTGTTATAACTAGAAGTAAGCTTCAAGGTGTTGGTACAAACTGATCAGCTTAAGGGAGCTTGTGGCCAACTAGCTTCATAATTAATCTTCGGAAGTGAAGTGTATATGGAGCTCTTTTTAAGGCATCTAGAATACAATTACAAGCTATGTTATCGCCTATTGCACGTCGCCTATTTACTAGTTAAATAAAGAAGCTAAGGAAAAGTGGAAGACTGTGTAAATTTACTCCCCACTCGTTTAAGTGAGGTAGCTGGTAAACTAACTGTTTATTAAGGGAGTTGATCGTTAAAAAGCCGCAAGAGCCAAGCCAATGGCAGTGAAAATGTCTGAAGAATTGGTTATGACCTGGTTGTTGTTTTGTCAACGGTCTTAAAAAATTTTAACAGTTAGTACAGAAAGAAAATGAGAAAACAGTCCACAACAATTGCTCAACGCAAATAAATACAATATTCAAACTTCTACAAATAAACAGTTTATGATGTTCCGGAGTATGCTATACAGCAGTATTATTTCCAGTGGAATTCCATTTCACCAACGAGAAACATAAAACAGTTTTGTAATGCATAAAAAAAAACACGCCGGTTTTACGCTCCAACTAGTTGGAGAGAGCGAGTGGTAAGATGTATGTATTTCAACTTTTTAGGACGTCCTCCTGAAGTTAGGCTTCGTCAATAGAAAGGCACCTAGTAGAATTGGTACAGGACAACTCAAACATGAGAAAAAATAAATAAATAGATGAATACATATCCGTGTTAGACCATTCTATGACTGAATCAGTGAACAAATTCGCTAGGTCTCTGTGTATTTGACAAATTTTGTCGACGATATCCAGCCTGCAATTCTGATTTTTATGATTCATTTTTGCTTCGATTTCAATATTACTGTAGTTATGCGACAGGATCGGAAATTTACCTTTTGGTGACAGGAGGGGGTAACAGGTGGCTATTAAAGCGGCGATCATTGAAACAAGTCTTTCTATACGATTATTTGATGATTTGACGATCGTACAGTCAACGTCACGAATTACTTTCCAGTCAACTGTATGAGAAGTAAGATAGTGCCAAGAGTAATGATGTTTCAGTTTGATGGGATTTGAATATCAGTGTCAAAACATTATGGGTCATTCTAATGTAAGTACTCATACATATTGGTTAGGGAGGTCCTTTCAACCGCTGCTCAAGCGAGAATTCTCCACCGATTCATGCCATCCTTTTGGTTTATTATTCAATAATAAACCATTGTAATCGCTCTTGAAAAAAAAAAATCTAACCCTCCCTGAAAATTTCATGGTTCACGTTTCAAAGGTTGTAGAATCCAAATCTGCAATAAAATTTTTGCCGTCCGTCTGCCGTAAGCCATACGCACGATTTCTCCCAAACGGCTGAAGCAAAAAAGCTGAAATTTTCAGGAAAAATCCATGTTGGTCCGGCGACGCCCCAATTCTTGAGCCAGATCTCTCACTTAATTTAAAGTACCCTTTAAGGGTTGTCAAAGTTTTGTAAAATCCCTAAAAACCTAAAAAAAAGTCAAGGCGGCCTAAATTTGTACTTTTTTTGAAGAACACTCCATGAGAAATCGAATGAGCCCCTCCCCAGGTCCGTAGGTCAAACCATTCCCGATCTATGGCCCGATTTATGGTGCCAAAATTCGTGTTATTTTGGTTTATTATTGTTTTTGTGTTGCTATCAGTAACCTAGTGACGTAGTGATGTAGCGATGTAGTAATGTGGATGCTGGAGTGAACTCCTAATAGGCTTTGTAGCCGATACACGGGTTGAAGTACTAATTTGATAACAACATTTGCGTTTTTTTGCAAATTCTTCCACTGGGGTTTATGTTTTCATCACAGTAACCTTGATGTTCATGATTTGAATTTGACTAAGCTTTGGAGTGTGAACGTGTTTCAGGTGATAACCGATTGGTTGAATTTCTGAATATGCATAAGCACGTGCAAATTCTTCCACTGGGGTTTATTATTCATTTTGGCTTGCGTTCATGATTTGAATTTCTACTAAGCTTTGGAGTGTGCGTGTTTCACAGGTGATAGAGCGATTATTGAATTTCAGGAGGCACACAAATAAGATCAACTGATCAATCCAAATAGGTATTTTGGTTGAGAACAGATTTACCTGCTCTATGCATATCTCCTGAAATTCAATAATCGCTCTATCACCTGTGAAACACGCACACTCCAAAGCTTAGTAGAAATTCAAATCATGAACGCAAGCCAATTGAATAATAAACCCCAGTGGAAGAATTTGCAGCGTTTTTGTTCAGTTAAGATTTTGGTTTAGTATTTAAAAACACATATTTATGAATGCTAAACTAAAATCTTGATTGAACAAAAAATAATTACATATATCGGTGGAGAATTCTCGCTTGAGCCGCGGTTGAATTAAGAAATATGTTTGAGCATATGAAGAGGACCCATAATGTATTTCACACCAAACACCCTGTATTTCAGTTCATTCAATTGTCATCATAGAAGGGGGTAAATGGAGGGAGTAATAAAGATAAATCCTTATTTGTTCACTATTTTCATCTGATTTTGTTGATTTATAAACTTATTTTTTTGTTCGAAACTGGTTCTATTCTAGTTGTATAACAAACCTCAGAAATTTGCATTTTCTGTTACGAGGGGGTAATAGGCAATCCATTCGGCTCATACAGCTTATTCTGTCGATTTTCCTGATTCTTTTTTGCACGATTACGAACTTTGGTCTTGTTTTGAAACACATTACGTTTTTTAATTTAATTATGGAAGGGGGTGAATGGGGGTTGTAATACTGATTAATTGTTGTCTTCAGTTTTAGAAAAATAATTTGTTTTTTTAACAAATCTTTCTTGTGCATAAAAACTTGGGAATTTTGAATTTGATTTCGTTATTGGAAGGAGGAGGGGGATTATGGCCAATTCATTCTAGTCATCCTCATGTCTACTAAAATTCCCCAGGCTGTTTCCATGCTTTTGGTTTATTATTTTTGTTCGATTAGGAAGTTGGTCTAGTTTTTAATAACAATCATTACGTGTTTATTATGTTTATTAGCGTGATTGCATAAATACCGGACATAATGACGTCCCTGTAATGCATGCATTACTTACCAATAACTTTTACGCTCTCTTTACTCTCTAGTGCTAACTTTACTCTTTTTAATCAGTGGGTACTGATTCGCCTGCTTCTAACTAGCCGGCTAATAGCTAGTAATCTCGCCCGAGTCATTACACAAGGCTAGTTTACTAGTTATCCTTAGGTAGGTGGGTACCTACCATCTTAAAGATACTTGAGCTATATACTGATATACCCATTCCGATGAGATGCGACACAGTGCCCAGCTGTAACGACGAAATCTTTAGAGATCAATGAGCCGCCACAGAAAAAGAAGTCATCCAACATTAATTTCACCATCCAAGGGAATTGCTTTTGGTCGGCCTCCACACCGTTGATTATCCTACCAGAGTTCTCTTCCACGTAAGTTTGCCCGCAATCTGTTGACGAAATGTTATTATATTTATAACATAAAATTAGGTTACTGTACATTGCAATTGATCAACATAATAATTTGGATGAAAGACGATATTACCAACAAAGATGGATTGACGTCATCAACGTCGTAGTTACACTATTTCATCATGAAACGGCCTTTCAATAATAAACGTCATATATATACCTTTTTTTCGATATAAACGTCATAAATATCACAATTTTTATTCCGTACATTAATAATTAATACCACTTTGAGCTTGCGCAAATGTAAAATCCACCAACCAACCTTTTTCTCAGGTTGGCCGATTTTGCCAAAATTTAGAGGACGTGGGGAAAGTAAATTTAACTTACATAAATTTCAACTCAATTGAATCATAATTGAGTTTTAGAATTATCGTGTCAGACCTTCGGTTCGACTCATCAGAATTAACGCGTTAATGTTTACGGAAACGTGTCCTAGGGCATTTCCTCCCTTGAAATGTTGTAACAAGCTTTTATTCGACTTGATTTAAGATTAAGAATTTATTTAAGTTTCTATACAAAATGTGAACAATTTAAACATTTGTGTAACCGCCTTACGTTTATCCGCTCGCTCTTTCCGAAGGCTAGAAATGTGAAAGTAAACATGTTTGACCTTGGTAAAAAGCACCTAGTAAATGGTGACGATCGAATTAGTTGATGTAATTGATGTAGCATTATCTTTTACATATATATTTATACATATTAAATGGAGATCGTTGTTGAAACTCTCACTTCATCTCACCGAATATCTCCCACTCCAAGCAGAATGTCAGTCACGAATGTGTGTCTTCAGGGGATCTGCCGGTAGTGTGAAGAGGATCAGCAAGATTCAGCAGGGTTTTGCATGTTTGAAAAGCTTCTCAACTCAATGCGCGAATCAACAACCACAGAGCTTCGTTGGACCAAGCTCAGCCCCTACCTTTTAAACTGCACGCAACGTCACACGATCCTACGATCACATTCAACGACTGCTTTGGAGTAAAGGTGTTCAAGTGTCTTCAAGAAGCCTTCATCCGTGTGAGAATCGCCGCTTCAAGTCTTGTGAGTTGGTCATTTCAGACCCCGCTAAACAACACCAAATGTTTACAATGAAGTGAGTTCTGCGATATGCAACTCGAAGAACTGCGTCTACTAACCCTTACACAAATATCGCAATGCTGAGATAGTGGGAAAGCGTTAAACATCCAAGAAAAACCATAGTCCTTCCGTTAATAGAGGTGCCAATTTGCCCATCAGCCAGCATGAGCGTTCCCATGGGTCAAGCTTTTAGAGATTTTGGATTGAAGCTGCTCAAGTGTCTTCAACCCTAAGCCGCGTCCACACTATGCTGAATGAGGGTGGGCACCCTCGTAGGATCCGCAAAGGTGAACAAGTGTGCCGATCACCATCAGTCGGGTCAGCACGTCAGCAAGTCACAGCATTTCATCCGGAAAAAGTTTGCAAGCCCACTCGTACTTTAATGCGTCTAAAAGACTTTAATTTCATCTTTCATGAATTCGGTGGTGCTGTATTTTTTCCTTCCATTTTTTATGGATGGACGAACCCAAAATGTTCGAGGGCGGCTGCAACGACTTTCAGCAATAATTCCAATCAGAATTGCAGCGTCTGCTGCGAGAATTTGATCGTCCTCACTCATTATTAATTTAATAATTTAACACTTAATGACTACCTACTAATAATTTCACTAATTTGTCACCAAAATGAAAATCACGAGACTCTTTTTAGAGGCTACAAGCTGACTGTGCTTTCGCAGTGTGGACGCGATGCCGACCCGAAGAGGCCGAACCGAATGTGCCGACCCTTACAGGCCGATCAACCTCTTTCGGCATAGTGTGGGCGCGGCTCTATGCATCAAAGAGACTAGACATTCAGACGAAATATTAAGACACACGATTCAGCTGAATTTCTTACCTAATCGATCTAGAGCTGAAATATAAAGAGCTCAATTTCTGGTATCGAATACAATTGCGAGGCATGAAGGCGCAAAGCGACGAGTTTAGGTCATGTCTCACAATAAAGATGGATGAGTTGTTTACGTAAACGGGTTACCTAATACAGAAATAATAATCCAGCGTTTTGAATGAGTAGAGAATCGGATTCTGTTGTTTTTTCCCAACCATCGATTGTCTTTTATAAACTCCTTATAAAATCTAGCTGAAATTATATAGATAAAATATCAACTATTTCAACTAAATCGTAAGATGTTTATCACTGACAAATCTGAAAGTAAACGTGAGGCTTGACGTAAAAAAAAATCATAAAATTCCAATTTACGAGAACCAACAGTAATTAAATGAAGAAATATTGATTAAAAAGTCATAGTTTAAGGGTCATAAATTGAGAAATTAAAATTCGTGAAGTGCTCATTTCCGGTAATAATCTTCTTATACGGGTATCTATTGTATAATGAATGAGTTTCACATCGTTAAACCATTGCAGAGGTTTCAATGACTCTCAATGTAAGTAATTATGATGACCATACCTCCAGTATATACAGGTATGCTGCTTGAAAGTGAAAATGCCGCAAATGGATATATCAAGGTTTATTATTTACGTTTATCATAGGTAAGTCGATTAAGAAACATTTTGCCTCAGGAGTCCCTCTGTTGATAACTGCAACTCTTTATTGTGTCTCCTAGATGACTTTAAGGAGCTACGCTTAAAATTTTCACGCCGTTGGTTAATTAGGAAATATTTTAATTTTGTCGAACCGATTTTTGTATCACAGTTATGCGGTACAACCTACAACCCCCCCCCCCTAAAGTATAACTTACTCTCCTATACTGTGGGTGATTGAAGTTGACTTCTGAAGGTCACTGATGATTAAAAGAGTGATTCTCAAACTACGGGCAAATTCGTGTAAATGACACGCTGTGTCGTTCAAAATCATTTGACTTTCAACTTTTTCCCCTCATCTGCATACATTTATTCCATGTTTTTTAGGGTTGAGAAACCCTCATTTCTCATGGTCATGATCTGCAACTGGATCGAGGATCCCAATTCGAGTTAGTTTTTCGAACATTCTACCTGAGAGTCGTGCACGAACCTCCGAAGGAGAAACACTCTGCGCTCATCCCAGTAAACAGTCACTCGCGAACCGCGTTGTTTGTAAACATTCTATCTTCTGTATACACGTGATATACCTACCAATAACGACACAATAGTGGCAACTTTCGCCGATGATACAGCACTTCTAGCAGTAGGAGATACAGTAGAGGATGCAACTAGGAAACTACAGGAGACTATTAATAACGTCAGTACTTGGACAATGAAGTGGCGCCTCAAGCTTAATGAATAGGAATCGGCTCACATCAATTTCACGAACAAGCATATAACTAAAATACCAGTTATACTAAACGGAAGAGAAATTCCTTTTGCCAATACAGCAAAGTATCTTGGGATGACTCTTGATGCAAAACTAAGATGGAAAGAGCATGTCATTAAAAAAAAGAAGAATTAAACATCAAGTTCCGAAAAATGTATTGGTTGCTTGGAAGATACTCCAAACTATCCCTACATAACAAATTGCTTCTCTACAAGCAAATCCTAAGACCAGTTTTTACATATGGAATTCAACTCTGGGGCTGTACAAAAAAGACCAACATCAAAATAATCCAAACATTTCAAAACAAGGTGCTAAGGAGTATTGTCAACGCTCCTTGGTACGTACGTAATGACGACCTCCATCGGGACCTGAAGATAGAACCAGTCAGTGAGGTGATCAAACTATTTGCCGCTAAACACGAGCAGAGGCTTCATCAACATATGAACCCAGAAGCTCTACGATTATTAGACAACAGCAACGTCATCCAATGTCTGAATAGAACAAAACCTCTCGACCTTGTGGCGTGACAATGTGACAAATACTTGAAGTGATCATATATAGAGTAGTTGCCATTGGGCTATTACCTCTACAAACTGTAGTTATCGTATTAATGTAAATTAACTTGATGCGCTATGTTCAGTTGTTATGTTATGTTTCTAACAAAGAAATTTTTTGAAAAAAAAAATTCTACCTGAGATTTAAAATTACATGAAAATTCTCTCGTATTTAGTTACATCTGAAGAGCAGCTGTCAACGGTTTTTCAACCCGTGCTTCAAGTTTTTAATGTCCAAACACTGAACTTTATTCAGATCATTTTAGTCTAAGGTCATTGTCATGGCCCAAAAAGAATGTGTTCCTGAGGGAACAAAACGGGGATTTTCGAGGAAGCTCTTGTTTGGTGGTAGCAGAGACTCGCAAGCAAGCGACCACACCTTTGAGTCTCCCTAAACGGTAGGTGGTGTGTTTTCTGATCGAGCGAGAACATCTGTAAACAGGTAAGTATGTTTATTCAATGTCATTTTTAATGCCCCTAGTTGCTCACCTACTATGTTTGATCCCAAAATATTCTTTCTACCCACTTATCCTCTTGGAAGTCCGTATCACGACGCATTTTTAAAATCCACGAAAAGTCCAGTAGTATTGGAAGAATCTCTTTTGAAGGTCCGAATTGTCATTGTCATGTAGGTGAAAACATACCAAAATTGTCATTGTGGTGGCCGAAACCGCCACGCTATCGTTATGACTTTGTCAAATTTGAATTTCGCGCAGAATAATGGGATGTCTTGAAAGACTGTGCATCAGAAGACATCCAGGGAGGAAAATTAAGTGATGAACACCAAAAACCTAGCAAAAGAAACACTTGAATTTTTAAAATGTCCCATAGTTTGCCCTGAGCCCATAGTTTGAGAATCAACCAAAAAGTACGGACAGAGGAACAGATAGCTAACAACACCGCTCGCTGTTCAAAAGAACATGAAATGGAAAATGGCACGAAATTTTATGGGCGACATGATGGCAGACAGCTAAAGTTACACTTCTATTACTACAGGTAAAACTTACATTGAAATTTAATTTTCGGTGCTTGACGTTTCCTGACAGCTGTGCATGAACTGCCGCTGCAGCCCTTGGACTTTTGCTGCAAAATAATCAGATAATATTAAATTGCGAACCAAACATACATACATATTTCCGTAGTATGCCTTACTTTATACTACCTAAGCTTAACGACTAGCTGCACCTGCTTTGATCCCTCATTCAAGATTAAAGATTACAGGATAAATATCTCCATTTAGGGACCGTTTCCAGAGATACTTAGCTTTGCAGAAGCAACATAACGTAAGAAACAACTAGCTACCTAGTTTACTCAGCTGATTAGCGTGACAAGCCAAGTTGTCGTACACTACAGTAAATACGCTCCTAACTATACTATACATTCCTTCGAATGGAAGGGATAAAGGAAAAGCTTCAAGATTGAATGATGCATTCCGGGAAACAGAAAGTTGAATATCCTTGGAATTGTTACCTCTCCTTATAATGCCCCAATAATCATTCTTCAGGTGCCTGTCAGACCGTGCAAGTTTCTGCCGCCAATGATGATGAGGATACCGTTCTCTTTCTCATCAGTTCAAAATATCCATTGATGTTTCGTTGATTTTGGGGATCTGTTGTATATTCCTTGAACTCAGCCAACATTTTAAAATTTCGTTTAAGCCTAGATGTGTTTTTTAAAGCAATCGATTTTTGCACCATTCCTGTTTTCCTAAATAGGGGAAAGAAACTTACGGTCTACATAATGCATCGTTTTCCGTTTTTACAGTGTTACGGCTGATATAATTTTTATATCTGTCGTTTGGCCAATTTCGGTTTCATCTGAGAAAAAAAATTGCTTACCCTCTCAAAATCGTTTGGTTTACGTTCCAAAATGTGTACAATCCTTAAATAGAATAAAAAGGCTGCAAATTATCAACTAAGGTTAATTATTTCTGCATTCTAAAACCAGCCAACGCGGGTCAGCGTTAAGGATAAAATTAACGTTCAGGATAGAAGTGGGGGTTTATAAACTAAAATGTTCATGTGGGCTTGAGTACTGTGGTCAAACTGGTAGGAAATTTAGGGAACGAATAAAAGAGCATGAAAAGGATTTCAGGGACAACAAAGGTGATTCTGCCTTTTCAAGTCATCTGAATGAATCCAATCATAGCTTTAGTTTTGATCTGACAAACAGTTAATATGTAGAATTTCCTCTCTTTTGCCCAAAGGGTGGTATGTTGAATGTGCTAGAAAAATTCGACATTTTTAAGAGTGATAGGTCAGGAAAATGTTTAAATGATGTCATTCCTCAAAATATTTCACCATTATTGGGTTCTTTCTTGCAATAACTTTGGCCCCGCCTCTCCATAATGATACTTTTTGTGTCCCTTTCACTTTGTCTTGAGTGGCATTGGTTGGTCCTCCCCGCCCCTTTCACTTATTTGAGCCAATAGGATTCAATCTCCTCTCACTTGATCCTATATAAGGTATGCTTTCTGTGATGTACTTTCTGTTCATGTTTGTTACTGATGATGACCTAACCGTCGAAATCGATTTAACAGTGTAACTCTTTACTTTCGTGGAAATATAGACAACGTTCCATCTGACTCCGTTTTTATTTGAAATGGGTTTCCACAACTTCGTCGCGAGTGACTTAGTCCGTAGCGGGTCACCGGACTACCCGGGTAGTAGGTGTAAAAATGTTTTTCTTGGTCGATTACCGAGGTCAGTCCATCGCAATTCTCCGAAACTGCTGGATCAAAGTTGATGTCTTCAAAAAGTAGGCTGATCGTTGGAATCCTCCCTGGTTTTCAAGCGGGGTCAATCGAGCAGTTATAGTAGTTATGTCCCTCAAGAAAATCTGAATCCAAAATCCAGTCCTCATGGGATTTTGCCTCAACCACCTTGTGATTGTACAGGACACCCTCTCCTAAGTTCAACAGTACCACGGGATGTGCTCTTCAGAAACCGAGTGCGTAGACTTTTGCCCGGCTGAACCTTTAGGCACCTTAAGCTTTTCCATCAAATCTACATTCAAAATAGTTTCTGTAGCAACTGTATCGGCCGAAAACTGACTTGGCTCGCCACATACATTTCCTTTCAGAATTAGTTATAAATCTGCAGATATTCTGGAAATCTGTAGGTCAGGTAGTTTACCACTTCTTTCTTGAAAACGAGTCGATGGGTTGGGGGGACGTGTGCCCCTAAACTGGGCATCTTCACCTACGAAGACTGAAGTTTCCGGCAGGTAAGCATAACGACAACGAATCGCACTGTGAGTTTATTATTTATATTATTGCTATTATTATTATTACTATTATTATTATTCGATGCAAACTTTTTTGAATTTCTCATTTTATGATCGTCATTTCTTGAATTAATTTCAAGTTTTATTCAGCCCAGGCCAGCGCTTTATAAAGCACCAGTTCAACTCCTAACAGAAGTTTCTTTTAAATGGGATCCATTAAAAAATTCGACAACAATTATAGGAATCGGTTAGAGGGTATGGCTGGATTATTTAATATAGGATACAATTGCAATTTATGAAAGCGCCGAGTTTAGATTATGTACCACAAAGTCTAGTGGATATAGATAAGTGATTTACGTAGAAGCATTACCTGATACAGGAATAATGAACCTAGTAAGTATTTGCAGCATTTTTCAGTTATATGTCGAATCTATGCAATGTTATTTAAGAATAAAGGATGTAAATTTATTATCATGAGTCCTTCTCATTCCTCCTTCGATCCAGTATAATCCCGGAAGACTTTCAAGTGTTCGTTATCAGAATACACTATAAGTTCTCATGTTTCCAGTATTTTTGAAGAATTTTATAACGATTTCCTACTTTATTCTTCTTTTCTATCTTTCCTGTTCCGGTCAAGATTACGTTGTTCATTTTTAGTTCAAATACATTTTATGTCTGTAAACTTGGGACTGCTTAACTGACGTAGCCGAGTAGCTCGGGGGCCGCCAAGGTGGGTTTGGGATATCTCTGCCGGGCCATGGCCTCGCACACTTGTTACATTTCTTGGAGTTTATGCATATGCTAATTTTACCAATTCTTCCTGTGTTAAACAGCGCATTCACGTCTCCCTCCCCCCCCTCCCCTTTCAAATGATACGCAAATACCTACACATTTTTGTAAAATTTCTTCAAATTCTTAGAATTCAAGTGCTTAAATTTGTGCATGACCTCTTTTTGAAGTTTATGCATATAAAATTATTATATTTAATTTTGTGTGGGCTTATCCTGGAATATACAATAAAAAACCCCCTTCAGGGTTTGAACAAAACTGGTCGGTAGTTCACAAGGAATTGAAATCATATGGAATTGGTAAAAGAACCGAAATTTAATGTAATCGACGTCGTCTACGTTGTGCTATCTAAATTTAATTGTACATAAACGTAGGCACCTGCCAAACGAAATGAAATAAAAATCAACATTTCGGTAGGTGCTCCCGTTATACGTAACACGAGCTGATATCCAAGTACAATGGTGGATCAGAATCTAAATATTTAGATCGGGTGGGCACCGACTGACTGAAAACGAAATGAAATACCTACCCACGCTTTACTTTTCCGTCAATATAAAACCACAGTTATAAATTTTGATTTAATGAAACGACAATTTTATTGAAATCATATAAGCAGGTGTAACGTCGTAATAGTATTTAATAGGTTTCCAAGTGATATCAACCATAGTCATGGTTTTTTTTTTGGGTTTATTATTCAATAATAAACCATTATAATCGCTCTGGAAAAAAAAATTCTAACCCCCCTGAAAATTTTATGGTTTACGTTTCAAAGGGTGTAGAATCCGAATCCGCAATAAAAATTTTTCTGTATGTACGTCCGCCGTATGTGGTATTCAAGATTTCTCCCAAACGGCTAAAGCAAAAAAGCTGAAATTGTCAGGAAAAATCCATGTTGGTCCGGCGACGCCCCAATTCTTGAGCCAGCTCTCTCACTTAATTTAAAGTGCCCTTTAAGGGTTGTCGAAGTTTTGTAAAATCCCTAAAAACCTCAAAACAAGTCGAAGCGGCCTAAATTTGTATTCTTTTTGAAGAACACTCCACGAGGAATCGAATGAGCCCTTCCCCAGGTCAGTAGGTCAAACCATTCTCGATCTATGCCCCGATTTATGGTGCCAACATTCGCGTTATTTTGGTTTATTATTGTTTTTGTGTTGATATCAGTAACCTCGTGACTTAGTGATGTTGTGATGTGGATATTGGAGTGAACTCCTAAAAGGCTTTGTAGCCGATACACGGGTTGAAGCATTCTGATATGCATGAAACGCTGCAAATTCTTTCACTGGGGTTTATTATTCAATTGGCTTGCATTCATGATTTGAATTTCTACTACTAGCTTTGGAGTGTGCGTGTTTCACAAGTGATGGAACGATTATTGAATTTCAGGAGCCACACAAATATGATCAACTGATCAATCCAAATAGGTATTTTGGTTGAGAACAGATTTACGTGCTCTATGCATATCTCCTGAAATTCAATAATCGCTTTATCACCTGTGAAACACGCACACTCCAAAGCTTAGTAGGAATTCAAATCATGAACGCAAGCCAATTGAATAATAAACCCTAGTGACAGAATTTGCAGCGTTTTTTTTTTAAATAATATAGTTCCCCAAATAATAAAATTTCACTAGTCCTTTAGTGTGTAATACAAGTTGATATATAAAAACGTCTGCCAAGTTGGGTGTGACAGCTTCCCCGTCTAGATATCATGTTTTAAGCAATCACGAGCATTGTAAAATATGAGCTTCTTACAACAATTCAAGGAACATGGATGATGGAATAATTGATCCCCAAGACTCATTTATGACCCCAAATCAACTTGAAAGAAAACAAAAACAATCACTGAAACTCCGCGATTTGTGGTCATTTGAGATCATATGTAGTATCACAACCGTTTACATGCTCGAGCTCACTATCATCGCATAAAAAAAACACTCCCTCGGAGTCTGGAAAGGGTTTCTTAATTATGAATCCAGTAAAGTCGAAATGCAACGTCAAATCATTTAAGCTTGAAACAAAAACCATTTGTTCCGGTGTCGTTAAAGATGGTAGATGGGGTGATTAATTTTTTTTCAATTTTGGATGTTCCATCATATTGTGATCTACGAGTTCTTTAACGACACCAATTATGTCGTTAAAATCGGAGTCGTTTTTACAGAGTTCTTCTGATCTTGCCTTTTGTATGACCAGGTGAGAAATCGGCCACGGATAGTTCCCGGATCAACTGCCCCATGTTGTTCTGCATGCATTTTTCCAAGCAACAATCTCTTAATTTCTCTTTCATATTCTTTCTTCTGGAACCACTTAGTTGGAAGGACAATGCTTTTGTGTGTTTTTGCAGCATCATTGGAAAATACTTCAACTTTCAGGACTTTCCTTTAAACTGTCACAATACAAATTTAAATCTTTTTTGCCATGGGGGCTGTTTACACGGTGCATAATAAGTGACTCTCTCCGATCAAAAACTGATATGTTTGTTTAGTTCTTATTATTTGGAATTAAGAATATTACAGGACACGTTACTTATAATTATACCGTATTATCTTCTAATTTGTATTATCTTCATAAGAGATAAATAAATCATCCTTCACAGCATTGTGGGATAATTCAGAGTGAATTTTGTTTAATTCAGTTAAAAACACTTCTTCCAGCAGAATTTCACCACACATTTGACAAAAAGTGTTCTCGTTCACGAAACACATGTTTCCATTTGCCTCATGGCAGATCTGGAGCTGGTCATATGACGTTTCTCTGGACACAATTTGAAGAATATCACAAGTTTCTTCAGGAGACCGATTTTCAATTAACTCGTGAACAAGGTCAGCAAAACTACTAACATTATTGGTGAAATAAAGGCGTATTCAAGTTTTAATCAGTTTGGGTCTATATTTTTTACACCCGCATTAATCAACCCCTTTGTACCCTTTGTACTGCACTTTCCACGAAAAACACTGGTCTTTTTGACCCAAATATACAATGCCTGCCTGCGCCTGGGGTATTCTCCTGCAGCCTGGAGACATGCCATTGTAATCCTTGTACGGAAGCCGAGAAAACCAACCAATGACCCGCACAGCTATCGGCCCATCAGCCTCCTAACGCTATTCTCAAAGATATTCGAGAAGCTTCTGGCACCCAGACTTATGAGGGAGCTTGCAACCCTTATCCCATCAACGCAATTTGGATTCCAAAATCAGCATTCGTGCATTCACCATTTATTAATTTATTTATCTTTACTTATCAATTTATACTAATTAATAGTCGATTGTATTTCAAATAAGTTATATATCTAGTCAGTGGAGAGTACCAGAGGGCATCTACTCCACATCAAGTGCCATGTTCAATGGTTAAATTATGTTGGTACGCCTAACTATAATGTATTTATTATACAAATAAAGTTTCTATTTCAAAAAAAAAAAAAGAAGAAAAAATTAATCAAAATTTGATTTAAAATCGATTGAAGAATTCCACCGACCGATTCCAAGAAAAAAAGGGCCTGTGTGAGAAGGAGCTCTGGTAGTGTGGAGATGGGAATAGGGACTACGCCCCCCCCCCATCTGTCCATTTGATGCCAATTTGGATTCCAAATGAGTACAAACATATCTACCAGATAACTTAAACCGTTAGGTAGGAAAACATCCGTTGGCTCAACAAAGTTAAGCTAATAAAAGTTTTTATTGGATTCAGTCAATTAAAAACGTCAGCAACATAAATTTATTACTTGCTCTTTATTGCAATGATGGACCGTAATAAACTAACTTTTAGGAGAATGTAGATTTGCGTTAGCAGAATTTAACTAAAATCTTACAAATCACTACACAAAGGTTTATCATTTCCGTATTATAAACCCCTTCTAAGTCTACGGCAGCAAGAATATTTAAACTCAGTACTTGAGAACCTTGTTGTAAAAACAAACATGTCACCATGAATATTAGGAATTTCAAAAATTCATAAACGATTCCTTCTAGCTGTTTAGTTCGCCGGTTTGAAGAAACCAATTTTTGCTTCACCAGCGATACGGACTAAGTTCATGTTTGTTACTGATGATGACCTAACCGTCGAAATCGATTTAACAGTGTAACTCTTTACTTTCGTGGAAATATAGACAACATTCCATTTTACTCCGTTTTTATCTTCACCAGCGCTTCACAATTTGATTTTCCGTTGCCGCTATTTTGAAAATTTCGAAAACCATTCAAGGCCCCTCCTAGAGAACATTCTAATGAATAAATAAAATCAAAAAACAGAATATTCACGTATAATATATTCACATTTCTATTTGTTTATTTCTTAAATATTTTACAAAATACGGCCTTCTAGTAGGCTTATTCAAAGTTGATAATTGTGTCACATTTGGCCGTTGACCATCAATGTAGTTTTCTTTAAAATAGAGTGATTGACCTCTTCTAATTAACATAAATATAGTTCACCTATATTATCTAGCGCAGAAAAATAGTTTTGTCACGTCCTCCAATGACGACCGGCCAGTGCATGATGACAGATTATGTTCAAGAACCAAGACGAGATAAGAACTCGAACAAGAAGAAAGATATAGCGGCAAAAGATCAGCCAGAGGTGGAGGCAAGAAATAAGGTGAGAAAAGCTTTGTCTATTCACGAGACAAGGATCTGTGCAAGAGAAGCACAGGTCGAACAACCGAAAAGGAGCAAAGTTCTACCCCTGATCGGTCACATTTACGGCAGGGTGCTCAATCGTTCAAATCTTTTCCAAATAACGGAAAACTTCCCTGCTTCTTGAACATAGCCCAGGTCGTTCATGTAGCGGGCAATATCATGTGAGTATTTCCTCCCAAAAATTTTGATTTTAAATATCCACAAAATTGGAGTCGTTGGATTGGTAGGATTGAAAAACGGCTTTGGACACAAAACTTGGTCGATGAACAACCGTAAGAGAACTCTAACACACCATAACGGAAGGTACGAAATAGTTGTTGTAAACCTAGGGTAAGAGGTTACAAATGTAAGCCAAGAAATTAATGTGCTGGGTGGTCAGAATTTTTTCTTGGTAGATTTTAGAGGGTAGGTAATTATTGTAAAAAAAATAACCGAAAGCCAACTGGTCATTCTACGTGGCTAAATAACCACCATGGGAAATTGTGAAGGGGTAGGTCTACCCCCCCTTCAAGACCGCTCAGTCGTGCGGGTACTGTATACTCTTCGCGCCGTGTCAAGGGCTACTTCGAGCGCGATCCTCCGTCCCTGGACCTTCCTTTACACTTTTTCAATCTTCCCTTGCATTTCGTTTACGTTTTCTTGATCATGCGAGGTGGGAAACATCTGACAATGCAGACTGTCTCGAATTTACGTCCACCCCTCCAACCTAAAATGTTCTCCAGCCTTAAATTCGACCGTAGGGTTGAACCAACGAGCAAACGTTCTCCACCTGGAACCTCCGCTGTTTCCATATGCGACCTACCACTTGGTGCAGCCTAGTGGGTATTAACGGTGCAGCGAGCGCTTGGTGATCGTCGATGCTTTTTGCCCTTCAGCCGATACCTAATCTCAATAATCTTTAATAAGGACACATTTGTGCATTCAACAAAATGGAGGCCATTTTGAAAATTTACTGTAATTACGTATTAGAAAATGCTTGCACAAATTTAAAACTGCATCTTAAAAGATAAAACAGATTAATTTTGTTAGTAAAAATGCCTAGCTACTTATTTGAAACCCATTACCAAGCGTCAAAAACCTCGACTTGCTTCGCTGTTTTTTTTGCATTCAAACGAGTTTTTCTATTGATCAGTTGATCATATGAAATTCAATAATTGAATAGAAATTCTTTCACTGGGGTTTATTAGAATTGGCTTGCGTTCGACCAAATAAAATAGTGAAAATGGTTTTTGATATACCATTCAAAAGCTGACCTTTTGGCGCATTTTTTAATCTACAGGCATCTGATCAAATGCAGATTAGAGAGGAGTACTGAGCGTTTGAAAATGAATTTCTTGAAGTTTGCTTTGTAAAGTAATTTATCGCCAATTTGATGTGAGCAAAAAAAATCGGTTTGGCGCTTGAAAGATAGAAAATTTAACGCTCTTCCCAACGGTATCCTCAACTTTTACTTTACATAATACCGTATGTGAGTTACAGCAGTTCTGCTGAGACAAGATCGAAAATACGAAAAAATTCTCAGAAGTGAAATAACTCAAAAACTAAGCGAGATAAAAAAATCGCTTTAAGGCACTTTTTGTTGGGAATTGGTTGTAAAATACGTGAGTGAAGTACTGCGCACCTTATCTGATACACCTTGTATTTATAAATTACCATTTCAGACTACCCCCCTCTTGAGCCGAAATGCTGTGTTAAAGCTGGAACGTCTCTCATTCAACTAATTGATGAGGTAAGTATCTGAGAATTAATCTATCAAATATCAAAATTTCCGATCACCTGACGGTCAGGCTGCAGACCCATTCTGTAAATTGTGGCTGGCTACAGACCAAACAGCACGTTTGATATTATAGGATTATAATTTCCATAACGCCATCTCCCAAGCTTCAATTCAGTTGAAGAAATCATGCGGAAGCATTCTTTTTGCCTGTATATTTATTTCATTTAGCCAAATTTCAGTTGGATTTCCCTGTGTGTTTCCGAATGTTCTTAGGTAGCGTTTTCTCTGATTGTATAGTTCTATTCTGATCGTCCGGTGATCTGCCTAAGATTATTTAACACGGAAGTCATAAAAGTTTGTGTAATCATTGGCAGCTTTTTTTTTTTAATTTGATTTTAAGGTTTTACACTTTTTAAGACATGAAACAGCAAATTTTGTGGCACTTCCAAAGCGTGCTCAATCGGAAAAGTTCTTTGAGAACCTGTGGACTCGAAGCATGATCGTCGCAAACTTTCGTTAACCGACTGTTGGGCCTTTTTGTTGACGAGATAATCCGTGAGGGTCTCTTTTGAGGTATGCCGAGTTACCATTTGAGGCCAATCATTCGTTCCTTCTATATTCAAAACACCTTCTTACTAAACTAATCATTGAGCATAGTCATGAAGCATACCATCATGTTCCCAAAGCATCTCATGCTCAAATCCCCAGAAAACTCTGAATAGCGAATGGTGCGCACACTGTCCAAAAGGCTTCGGCAGAGTATCCACGCTGCTTCTCAACTCGCCCTAAACTATTCCAACCAAAAATGGGTTCCCAATTGAAAGAGTGTCTCTGGTATACTTTTTCAACCAAACTGGCATCAATTATTATTATTGTTATTTCATTGGCCGCCTTTAAAAATTGCCATAACCAGTCACAGATTATTGATGCTTACCTTGCTATTTTTACCTGTTTTTCGACTAAAGCAGAGCACCTGGAATGTGTCTTCGATATGAGCACATAAGGATTTCAACAGGAATAAGAGCGCTTTGTTAGCCAAGGAATTATGTTTTGAACAATTTGACACTCCATGAGAATTTTGTACCTTCCCTCTTATTCTTTGAACTACTTTGACCTCACTAGTACCAGAATTACCAGAATTCTTAGGGGCTGGCTACTCTCTAACACTTGAATGGAATAGAATGGAAGCTGTCAGGGTACAAAAGGTCCCGGGGTCATGATTACATGACACTATTAGAAACAAAAACTTTGAATTCGTGCTAGGTCGAGCCCCATACAAATTCCTCAGTTACTGTTAACTTAACTGTAAATAGTTTTACAACAAACCACTGCGTTCTAAAATCAACTTGTAACAATAAGCAACTACTTTTCCAACCTTTTTAGCTGAGCGTCTGTAGCGTTGTTTTGGCAGTAAAGAAGTTCACTGCATTAAAAAATGTTAATTTTTAGAAAATTTGAAACGTTTGAATTGGGCTGAATAAATTAATCGGTACCCTTCAGAAGCTCATTAAGGGGATGAACCCAAAATCATTAACCATAATCCATACAGAATTGTATTGCTCGAGGAATATCCTTCTACCTGATAAGTTGCTATGCAGGTAAACAGTTTTGGCAACGAAAGATGTTCACACAATGTGCATACAAACTACAGATATAACGGCTCAATCTTTTGGCGTTTTATTATGAATTTCAACTCAATAGGTGTAGACTTCAAAAATAAAGCTGTATTTGTAAATGCTCATCCAACAAAACTCGGGTCACACAATAACCTATGGAACAATTATTTTTAGTAAATCGGTCTGAAACTCAAATTCAAACGTGATTTTAGAGGATATTCTTCATTAACACATATTACGACCAGTACAAGATAAGGAAAATCTGGAGGGAAATGTGGTTCATATGCGTTTAATATCTGTCAAATTCGATTAAAAAATTTAAATAGATGCTTGAGAAGACAGATTAATATCATTACTCACCCAGGCAATGCAGGAACCTATGTACAAGACAAAAGCGAGGTAAAGAGGCAACAGCCTCTTGCACATCGTGGTTGTTCGCTACAAGAACTGAAAGAGGAAGAGTTGAATTGTTCAAAGAGCTATAAAACTCGGCAATGAAACTAGACATTATAAAACTATAATACGATACCTAATACAATCGGAAGAGTTTTATTTTTTTAGTTATAAAATAACAATAAACCATTAGAATGAAAATTTGTCTGTAAGTGTAGGTTCGTAATGACAAATTTACTTTGTATTTGTTGCTTTAAGGATCGAGTGCGTGACTCCGAAGAATCCTCCTATTGTTTGCCTTCTCTCGTCACCGAACCAGAGTTATTGCAGGTTTTCCTTCTTTTCCTCTCTTTCACCAACTACTCATCATGTTCTAAACCTGCAGGAAACCCTCTGTTACTGACTTTTCTTTACCTCATTAGTTGGTTTCTCGCCGTCTTTCGTAACGAATCGTCCAAAAAGCATTTAAAGTTGCAGGCTATATGTCCGTGCTCCACGTGGAGTTCATGTTTTGTCGTCTCCGGTAGCGTAAGTGGATATTTCTACTTTTGGAGAACCCCCCAGATTCCTTCGATTGCAATGTTCGGTTTGGGGTTCAACTTGAATATGTTGATGGGTGTAAGATTGTTTCAAATGGGTTAAATGGAAGTGGGGGTCCATTAGTGTTTGCGAAGGTTCCCTGTAACTAATTGGTGTGAGCTTATGGGGGAGGATGACCTGCCAAAAGTTCTCGGCGATAGTCAGACACCAGAACGGATATCCCCCTGGAGCTTACCAACTTCCTGGGACTGTCTAATCTGAAGATTCTGAGGAAATTTCAGGTCAGTTAAAAATGGTTACAATATATATAATACTGTACCTATATAATACTAATGCTGACGTTAATCACTCGTTACAGCTCTTAATTTGATGTATTAAAAACCCCTCCCCTGGTGGATTTAAGGTTTCCACCCAAATTCCACACCACAATGAGATAAATTCGGCCTTATTTCACATCACCACATCTGACGTCATGATGTTGACTGGGCGAGCAAGCGCTGAAAATTGCCTGGGAATGAGGTCCAACTCCCATTACGGGTTACACGCTTTTCAAATATTTTCCTTATTAGTAGGGTTTGATAAAGAGCGTCAAGCACCAACAACAGTACTAAACGGATGAAGGTGAGTTTTATTCGTAAGAAGGCAGTTATTAATATTCCTTTATTACGGCATTTCATCAAAGTGTGATGCATTACCTCAATTGTAATAGTTATTAGTTATATTTTTGAATAGTTGAGTTTCTAAATACAACGTAATGTCATTCGGATGTTATTTTTGAGGAAACCATAACAGTAGGTCTACCTTGTGAAATTAGGTAAGCATATATCAGTCATGTCCAAACCTCCCGACAGTGAACAAAGTTCCTTAATTAACGGTTGGTTCCTCGAGCGGTTTTTGGTATTATTCAATAATAAACCATTGTAAAAAAAAAAAAAATTCAACCCCCCCCCCCCCCCCCCCCTGAAAATTTCATGGTTTACGTTTCAAAGGGTGTAGAATCCGAATCTGCAATAAAAATTTTCCGCCCGTACGCCGTACGCGCGATTTCTCCCTAAACGGCTGAAGCAAAAAAGCTGAAATTTTCAGGAAAAATCCATGTTGGTCCGGCGACGCCCCAATTCTTGAGCCAGCTCTCTCACTTAATTTAAAGTGCCCTTTAAGGGTTGTCAAAGTTTTGTAAAATCCCTAAAAACCTCAAAAAAAGTCAAGGCGGCCTAAATGTGTACTCTTTTTGAAGAACACTCCACGAGGAATCGAATGAGCCCCTCCCCAGGTCCGTAGGTCAAACCATTCCCGATCTATGGCCCGATTTATGGTGCCAATATTCGCGTTATTTTGGTTTATTATTGTTTTTGTGTTGTTATCAGTAACCTAGTGATGTAGCGATGTAGTAATGTGGATACTGGAGTGAACTCCTAAAAGGCTTTGTAGCCGATACACGGGTTGAAGCATTCTAATAACCATAAAAAAACGCTGCAAATTCTTTCACTGGAGTTTATTATTCAATTGGCTTGCGTTCATGATTTGAATTTCTACTAAGCTTTGGAGTGTGCGTGTTTCACAGGTGATAGAGCGATTATTGAATTTCAGGAGATATGCATAGAGCACGTTCTCGACCAAAATACCTATTTGGATTGATCAGCTGATCATATTTGTGTGCCTCCTGAAATTCAATGATCGCTCTATCACCTGTGAAACACGCACAGTCCAAAGCTTAGTATAAATTCAAATCATGAACGCAAGCCAATTGAATAATAAACCCCAGTGAAAGAATTTGCAGAAAATTTGAAAGAAAATATCCTTTGGGCTCCCTCAACTGATAAGAAGTTTTGTTAGAAAATAGCAGAAAGAAAGAAGCATATTTTCCTCAACCTAGGTATTTTACAATTCATCAGTAAAATTTACATTTAATGTAGAAACGTTACGTAATTGTGGGTAGGCTACGGGATTCTGCTGGGGAATTCGCAACTTCTTATCAGGTGAATAATTACCCTTTCCCCCGTTGCCCGTGCTATGAAACCGCAGAGTCTAGAATTTTCATGGTTTGGGTTCTTACAGTGGCTCAGAAAATCGTAAATTCAAAATTTGTGCTATTTTCTTCATCAAAATCTTTGTTGGATTAAAAGAATATTGTTTGGAACAAGTTTTATCGCAATAGCATCGACTATCGATGGTTAACTATTAACCATTTCTTTGCACACAGATTACTCAAATTTCAAATCAATTTAACGTAAATGTAAAAAGAGGATCTTGGAAAATTAAAAATCGCCCTTACGATCATCCTGCAACACTGACATTTTTTTCTCGGTAAGATGAGAACACCTTTCATTTTAATTAAGACAGCAGCGGAAACAGTTTCCCAATGAATCATAAAGATGATTGATTGCCGTCGGTTTTCAGTCACAGTTGAGCGAAGAAAGGTAGCAAATAAAGAAAAAGGAAAAACACTGAAAAAAGATACAGCTAATGGAGGGCTAAGGAAAAAAGAACAGAGCGATAAAGCAAAAGAAGGAAAGTGAAATTAAAATAATAAACCAAAAATACGAGAAACGTAAAAGTTTTAAGGTTTCCATCTGAGAATTTGATTTCCAGTATCAAAGATACTGATTCAGATGAAAGTGCACAAGAGTTAAGCGACAGAAATGAACAGTTTTTCAACGTAAACTTTTTACAAGTCAAGAAACAAAACAATGAATACGTTATACTTGTCTATTCGTTTCATGCGGGATTGACCTTTTCGATTCCTACCTATCTCAAAATTCCTTGTATTACATTATTTTAAACTTTAAAAAATAATCTTTAGAGTTTAATGAATAATATAAAGATTGTGAACATTTCTTAATTGGTTACACCTACTTATTTATCAATCTCTTAGAATGGAAAATCAACTAAACTCCTGCAACGGCTTAGGTTCAACTTCTAGGGATTTCATTTTTTGAGTGATCAACTACTAGAGCACGAACATATTTAAAAAAATATGTATAATAATGGTATAATACTTTTTTCAAGGTAAAAAATGTCATTACCAGCAACGTAGGCTGCTGAATAACTTTTTTAACAGCGAGAACAATCAATACTTACCTGGTAATTCTTTTAGCTGGTAAACTAGTGATGTCTTTGCCTTAAGGCAGATAAAGTAGCAGCTACTATAATTATTATTGGTGCAGAAGCAGCTGCTGATAAGAGCATGTGCACTCCTGAACCAAAAAGATCAAGATATCCATCCATTGAAGCTGGTGAAACAAGAACGTCCTCACCATAGGTATTTAAACCAACTCGCGAACTATGCCTTTCCAGGGATCTGGAATGCAGTTTGGACGAATCGGGGGGACGTGAGCACATGCTCTAAAGGTGGCCATACACGACGGGTCCAAGAGGCCGAACGGCCCCGCGCCTATCCGATCTCGCCCATGTCTGGGGAAGTTCTAGCGGCTCGGGGAAGAACAGGTGGATTTTCGAAAGAGCCAAAATCCTCGGGGACCTTCCGTGAGTGTGGAATCTCGGGCCGGAACAGCCTAGGGCCGACTAGCGGCTCTGCCGTTTGTGCCGTATCTCGCGTCCAAACCCTTTTCAGTACCTGTTCAGACTTCGATGAGTACGAAAGTGCTATACTCTTGCCCACGTAGGAAGGACCCTGCGGTTTTCTGAAGACCTCTGGGTCTGGCAACGCTGCTCAAATCCAAGCCTCCAGGTAGTGGCCTGACGGCTCGCATCGGACCCTAATTACGGTGCGGTACTTACGCGTCTTATGCAATCCAAATGTGGTCTAATAGTTAATTCGATCATGCCATCACCAGAATCGTGATGTACATGAAAAAAGGGACACAACGAGTATAAATTTGAACTGGAAAAACATACCCAATGGGGGTTTTCGTCAAACTCATGTCATTTACCTATTATTGATTATTTGATGTCATCATTGTGAGTAAAAATTCAGCCACCCACACAGGAGAGAAGGTGAAAAGGAAGGAAAGAGGATTGGTAAGTGTAAAAAAGACCGAGAACAGATCAAAGAAGAGTCACATTTTCACAAAAATTTAATATGTTTTATTAGTGGTTATGTATTATATATGTAGAATGAGTAGTTGTTACTAGACTAGTTTTACAATTAGGTAATCAATGGCATAACACCCACGTCAGAAAAATCTCCATTGGGTACATATGGATCGTCGTAGTCCTCCTCCATTTCGCTGTCTCCTTCATTCCAGCTGTCATCAGAAGAGTCACCCGTCAAAGAAATGATGAAATTTTCCATCTCTTCATCAGCCAAACCCTCCTTCTCCCATGCTTCGTCAACGATCCCCCGAATATGTCGTACGTAAGACTTCCATTGATCAGAAGTATCGCATTATAGCCAAAAATGGCAAGTGATAGTGGCCTGGTATTGTTGTGGTCTGGGAGTAGTTTGATATGACGCACGTTGGATTCATATTGTTTGTTCTACGTGTTGTATTAACGTGCTCATTTCCTCCTTGTTGGTTGGTGCCTTTTGAAACGAAAAAGTGCTATACTATTGACATTTGCTAGCATCATTTGAATCAGTACCTCTGGTATTATGCCTAAATATGTCTTTACGTAATTTCGTAACGTTTAATTTTGGCCTTGGGGTCGATTTAGATGTTTCGATGTCAGCTCTCTTATTGCTATGCCTGACAACAATTCTCGTTTTAATCTACGTCGTATGTTATTAAAGGAGTGTCGTTCAGCATTGTCCTCAAGTAGCTGAACCTAGGTTTCAACACTAACCTTGTAACCACCTCATGGATTTGTATTAAGTCATTCTGACATCGCTATTAAAAACTTAATTGCCGATGTGGGATAGCACGGTGAGAAGAAAGGTATTTTATCAATCGCTGCTTCATAATGTTTTGCTGGTTTCTGGTTTTCTACCTAAGCGGGTACCTATCTTTTCACATTCTGTTCTTTCCCCTTAGTTTGAGGTGAGTTATCGACTTCCAGGGCTCGGTTTTGATATTTGATAAATTGATCAATTTGTGCTTGCTTCTCGTTATTTTCTTGATTTGCCGCTATTTGCGTTTGCATTAGCTGTATCATCTGCGTTACGCTTTCAGCCAAGGCGGTTATCGCCGGGTCGGAAGTCGGTTTGTGCGCTTTGCATAGTCGGCAGACGAATTTCGCCTTCCGAGACGCAGCCGCCTTCTTCCAGTTTCCATAGCTATACCCTGAGCGTTGTGAATGATAATGCTCTTGGCATTCTGTGCAAAAAATGTGGTTCGCTTCTTCCAGCGATTCTATGGGTGTACCGCATAGGCTCCCAAACTACTCCCAGACCAACAATATCAGAACTGGTTCGGTCACTAGAGTAGACTGGCTCTGCCGTGTGGGACCCTAGAATTTTGGCCCGAGGCGAAATGGACTCGAGCTAACGGCTTCGGGCCAAAAGGATCCGTCGTGTATGGCCGCCTTAAGGTCACCCAATATAGTAGGATACGAGGAAAAATCTTGAGTCATTTTAAATTTACGCTAGGCAGGAGTATGCGATTGACCAATAGAGAACTCGAAAAACCAAAACCCAAGCAGTCAGTTCTGCCCGCTTGGGGCGCCCCAGGCGTATCTTATAATTTCGTTATCAGCGTGTTATGACCGCTCATTGTAATAGTTTTTGAAATTATTTATGAGTGGTCTCTTTACAGCAAACGACCATTATTTGGGAACACGGGTTTCAAACGATCATTGGCAAGAGAACTCAATGCTGTTTGAACTGTCACTTGACAGAGTTGACTGCTCACAAACTTCACGAATGCTTGGGCATTCGTTCCTTGGACAGTGGCGTTCCGCCACTTATTGGTAAACCTAGTGGGCACTTTACTCTGTGGGGTAAACTGACGAATTGCCAAAAGGACTCTCAATCATTGTGCATCCATACTAAATGGTATATTGGCGAGAGAACCAATCGTTTTGGGTACTTACTGTGTTATTCAGGAGTTTTCAAGGTGAATCAGAGTTGGCCTTTTTATTATTTGTGATTAATGTATTTCTTATTCCCTGCAGTTTTAAACGGTCTGGGGCAACAAGACATATCACACTATATAAAAACGAACATATCAGAGTATATCCGCTTTTCAGGGGGTGGTAACGCTGGGCGGGTGGAATTGTACCCCCTCCCCCCCCGGCGGAGCGTTTCCCAGGGCAAGCGACCTGCTCCCCTCCTCCAGGATTTGGGGTATACGATTTTTTGACTTTGCATATTGTTATTATACTCCCTCATTGTGTTATTCACCTATTTCTTTTTAACCTGCGTAGCAGGGCCATTAAACTAGTACAAGTTGAAATTTGTATTTGGGTGAGAAAACCATTTCTTTCTTCACCTTTGTGACAGCCCCTGGTGATCTCTATGGGCCCCCGGGATTTCAGAGGAGGAGCCGCGGCCACTGCATCACTGCCAAATGCAATAAAATTAGCTGCATAGGACGAGGAAGTATTAATATTTGTAAAACACTCAAAAATAAAAAAAAACTTTCAGACTCGATACATAGTATAATTACACATTAGAAACACATAAAAGAGGTATAACATAATAAATATTTTCACTATAGTAATATATACTGTTCAGAATACAAAATATGTCAGATTGCAAGTACTGTTTTCAACTTCATCTGCAACATTATAAAATCCCATTGAGCGTTTGCAATTTTTTTTGGAAACTATTTTTCCATATGACAAGGGTTAGTTTCAGGCAGCAAACCTCCTAGTCCAATAACGTTAAAATGATAATAAATCACTAATTTACAACTAGGTATAAGATAGACAAGAAAAAAGCATTCTGAAAGGCTATTTTGAAGGAAAACAAAATAAAGATTCAATTTTCATTAATCGTGAGCTACTTCTGCAATCCAAATAGTCTCACACGTAAAAAATACAAAGTCAATTAACAACGGTATTAGCATAAGATGTCAAGGGGAATATTGATCAGCCACGTTATTTCCAACAGTTGCAATACGATGTATTGAATTTAGTACATTTAGTACATACCCCTTATAAACTTACCCCTTTTTTCTCTTAATTTAAAGAATCATTAAACCACCATAACCTACTAGTATTTTAGCTGCGAATTAAAAAAAAAAAAATCATGAAAACTTAGGTAGCAGATATAATAGTTTTTAATATACGTGCTGCAAGTTAATATCACATAACTGGGTACCAAACATTACTATGATTAATAAATTAGATTTGCTTAGAATTGTCTTACAATTATCATGCAGTGTTTCCACAAGGATATAAATAGGTATCAATATTGTCGTCAAAGCGTTACCTATAGTACAATCTGAGTGAGTATGCAAAACGCTTTTCCTTATAAATTAATAATTAAAGAAATTAATAGTTTCTAAATTGAAACTTTAATTTGAAAACCGTAGAGCTGAGGAAGTAAAAAAATCCAGTTTCCCCAAAAAATTGCATTTCTTTTCTTTTTTTTAATAATGTGATCGAGTTTAGAAGCGACGAGTCAGAATTACAGCTCCCCATCATGTGATAATAAAATACCAACAACGGAAGATGTGGCGATTGGTGTTCTACGGGGTAAGCTTTGATCGCGTAGTAGCGGCATTAACCTTTGCTTTCCACAGGGGTGGTCGAAAGAGATTTTCCAACGACCAGAGTCTTGTACTGTTCCGGTATGGGAAGTTCAGTCTGCAAAGTAAAAAAATAAACAATCTCACTAAATAATTCCAAAACGACGATTTTACCCAAACTGAAAGGAATAGAAAAACAAATTACTTCATGCACGCCAGAGTTGAGGGACTACTCTTGGCAGCCCGAATATCATAAATGAAAAGTTCATGACGGATCATCGGTGATTGCTTTGGCCACCCGGTGGAAGGGATAGCTGAAATACGGTCGTCGCTTCATGAAATTCCAACAAAAATTTGATGTTGAGGTGATTTTTGAAAACTTCAGTTTGTCTAATTTCATGTCTGGCGAACCTCAAAATACCAGAATTAGATAGTAATGGTGAATTATTCAATCGAAAAGAGTGGGGGGGGGGGGAGTATCGAAGTATTTGCCATGTCAAATTCTTGGGTACTCCCCCCCCCCCCCCCCCACGGTGAAAAAATTATTTTCGACTACCAATATCCCGTCTCAACCTCTTAACTTTCGATATAAGGATTTCATCGCTCTATAACTTAAACCTGTACGTCCCCTAACACCCCTTCCTGTGAATTCCTTTTTAGAGATAAGTTCTCACCAGAATTGCGACTTCCACCCCTTTAAAATTTCACAGAGAAAGGCTGATAAAATGTTAAGGATTTGTATAAAAATTAATTTATTGTACATGAAGGGTACCTATTCGATTATTTATGTAATAGAAGCATTGGCTTCATTAGGATTGTATATTGTATATTGAAAATATTAATAAACCTCGCCATTCGTTTAAGGTTCAAAACGCTTTCAAGCCCCGTGAAGGTAAACGGTAAATATCAACTAGTAAGCTTGCCTCTCTCTAAGCAGCAAATCACATGAACAGGGGTGTGAGGACGTGCAGGTATGAGATATAGAGCAATGAAATCATTTGATCGAAAGTTAAGAGGTTGAGACGCGATATTGGTAGTCGAAAATGCTGTTTTCACCGTGGGGGAGGAGAGTACCGAAGAATTTGACATAGCAAATACTTCGATACTCCCCCCCAATTTTTTTCATGGCGAATTTGGCTTTTACAAAGTTGTTGCTTCAAAATATGAACAACACATCAGACGAGCTGAAGTTTCAAAAATCACCTCAACATCAAATTTTTGTTAGAATTTCATGAAGCGAAGAGCGTTCAAAATGAAAATGGGGGGGGGTACAAGCTGACGAAGAACACCCAAATGTTCACCCCCTCCGCTCCTAATTGAAATTCCTTGTTTTTACGATTCAAGTGTGAAGAATCCTCAAACCAGTCTGCCTTACACTGTCCTGGCCTTCTAGAACATTGGAAACTTCAAAATCACGGTACTGGTTTTATATTCGTTAAAGACAGACATCCCATCAACGAATCGAACAAACCCATTTGAACCATGTTACTTAAATCCATTTACTCTCCTCAATTGATCAACTTTGACAGAATAAATAACATGAACATATGTGAATGTGTACATGAATGTGTCTGAACATGATGAAAACCGCTTAGTAAATTGATAGGGTCGAATCAGATGATATCAAGTTCCTATTGAAATTGAGTTCTTGACAACTTTTGTTATATATTTGCGGACAAGTAAAGGTGTTTTATTCGATCCCGTTAAACATTACTTGCACCTTGCTGAAATACAAATCAAGCTCTTTTTATAGCATGTTGAATGAAAGAAGTCGAGGCGCCGAGTTTAGATAACGCTCTACACACTACGACTAATTAATATACGTAGACGAGTGAGTACTAACAAAGAAATAACAAACCTTTGTGTAATAATTTGCAGAGATTTATTTCAACCGAATCATATAGCACAGTCGCACATCAGTACAGATAAATAATACGATTTGGAAAGAAGAGATGCAGTAAAATTCTCTATCGGGTAGCGACCATGCTTTTTCATAGGTCTGTTAAATAAAATCACGATCACAATAAACCTTTTCTTTTAGGTACTCTACATCATTCTTCAAGTCTTTAAATTCGAAATTCCCATAGCATTTTTTTCATCGCTTAAAATCCCACTTTTTCACATTCGAAACACTTTTTTCCACTCTCTTTGGCCTTATTTCATTAAAATTGTCATAAATCCCTTAATTTGTACTGAAAATTATAATTTGAGGGTACTTTGGAATGAGCAATGAAATTTCTGTCTCTTGAACGCCGAACAAAAATTAGTTTTTCAGGTCTCAGAATTGCGCCAAAAGGTCAGCTTTCTAACGGACAATTTGCTATTCCATAGAAGAAATAAGGTTTGAACGAGGAAAAACTTTCTTTTGCGATGATCAACGTTTTTAACTCGAAATCCTGCATGCGTCTTTTTTTGCTGAATCGAATTGTGAGTGACTCTCTCGGACCTCCTGGCCAAAAAAATGAGGGATTTTTTTGCATTCAAGTTCTGAGCACTGAATAGTCTTATTAGTTTAAACGTTCAACTGTTTTCAGCCTTGGAAATACCTTATTTTTTGAGCGAGCAGATACGAGAGTCAACATTCAATTCAGCGAAAAAAGGTAAATAAAATCCTATGCCTAACTCGATTCCAACCTCATTTCCTCGATGACGTAGATTCGGAAAAAAGAACTGGCGCAGTTTTAAGGGAACCTGCACAATCCTGATATGATTACAAATCGTTTGAAAAATGAGTAATTTTGGAGTGTTTTATAATTTGTGACAAATTCGCTCTTTGGATTCCATTTTTACGGCAAAATTCTGCTCGAAATATTTTTGTAAGGCATTCGGGAGACAGGAAATTTAATACTCGTTTCAACGGTATCCTCAAATTAGAATTTTTAGTGCGAATAAGGGAGTTATGGCTACTTACATTTTAGTGAAGTAAGTTCGAAAACACGAAAAAAATTGAATGTGGAAAGAAGAGGCATTTTGAGGGAATTGAAAGAAAAGTACCAGGAGGCACATTTCGTTGAAAATGAGTCGGAAAACGTAATAGAGAGATAAGGCACAACTCGCGTTACACCTCGTAGACGGTCAAACGTCTGGCCCTAGAGTATAACGATTTTATGACAATAAGCAATTTCGGGGACAAACACAGACAATGGTGAGATCCTCTTGTGAAGGACTTCACCTATTATATGTAAGGATTATTCCCAAATAAAGAAGGGCCAAGCCGACCAGGTAGCGTCGTCCCTTAAACCCTCCTCCGAAGGGAGTAGGTAGAAGGGGGTTCCAGTCTGTATAAAGCCGGGCCTGCAAGCGGGAAGGACACAGGTGGTGGAAGCCCTACCATACAAAAGGACACAGGTGGTATCGCCATTTCGTACAAAACCTCTACCATACATAGCCAACAACTTGGATGCTGCGGTCGCAAGCGACCGATATCATCAGCTTGTGCGCTACTTCCTCCTCTCTCTTTACCAAGCAAGAAATTGGGTGCTGCAATTGCGAGCGACTGGTATCGCCATTTTGCACGCTACACCTCTCTCGTTCCTTCACCTACGCAAACAAATTTGGTGCTGCGGTCGTGAGCGACCGGTATCGCCATTTTGTAAGCGAAATCCTCTCGCACATTATAAATTCTTCTCTGACCACAAGGGGTGTATAAAAGGGGTAAAAACATTAGTTAGTATCTCCCTTCAGGAGAGAAAGCCAAGCTAGTAGCGGAATCTCTCTTAACACTCTCGATGCTGGTGTCGTCTTAAGACGACACGCTGAGATACGCCCCATGTTGGTGTTGTCTAAAGACAACATCGCATCCTAAAAGCTTGAGTTCACTTCAGGAGCAAGCACATATTCCAGGAAGCGTTTTAGGGGCTAGGTGAGGTAATGTCTTTGGTTCCCCACCAACGCCAAAGAGTGCGCCGTTGTCGGATAGCTCATTTCTGTGAGTCACAAAGTAGTGTACAAAGTGGAAGGTGGTCCATTCCTTGGTTACAGACGGATATCGCTTTTCAAGTGAGTTTTTCATTATTTTCACTTCATTTCATTGTTGATACGTGATAGATTCATGATAAAGATGCTTACAGAAGTTCATTCTGAGCTCTCAGCATTTGAAGTAATTGAGCGAAGCCCCTACAGCCTACCTATGCACCTATCACTGTCACAAAAATTTCCAACATTGATAGTGTTAGCAAGAACGCGTCAGCCGACTTCAGGGCTAGCGTTGAGAGTGTTAAGGAATTCCCTAAACCTCTAATCTCACTACTCCTTCGGAAAATTGGCACGCCTAATCGTACAACAACAATATCGTACCTAGTGCAAACGGTACCGAGTAAGCCTTCCTAAACAAACATTTTTATAAACAATGTATCGTAGGATGAGCCAGTTAGGTTTTATATACCGCTAGAATTCGTAAAAATTATATGTCTAAGGGTAAGTTAAACCAGACGCGAAGTAAGACAAGATGAGCGTTTCGTAGGACATCCGCCCAAAGCTAGATCTATAAGAAGACGGACCTATTACAATAAATCCTCAAGGGTGTGGGACAACCCGAGCATGAGAGAAAAAGTACCCTAATGAAAATT
Organism: Creontiades dilutus; assembly: GCA_031894815.1. Lineage (NCBI taxonomy): Eukaryota > Metazoa > Arthropoda > Insecta > Hemiptera > Miridae > Creontiades > Creontiades dilutus. Next base: position 1,441,904 of record JAVIWC010009583.1, read on the forward strand.
AGAGTCAAGGGATATGTATCTTTATATCGGAGGGATGATATGAAGGTCTGAGGAAAACGGTGAGGAATCCAGCTTGACCTGAATTTCATTTTCCTTCAACTGCCTTCTCACAATTTTCCAAACGTTTGACAATGAATAGATGGAAGTGCAATTTTTTTAATAGCATTTCAATTTTAAAACTATTAAGCATTGAGATTAAGAGCGTTGTTCCATAATTTCCCCAATCAACTCACATGTAATGCTTATGGAACCAATTCGTAGGCTAGGGTTAAAATTGAATTTTGAATGGTATATCATTTAGGGTGATCTAAATAACAATAAAGAAATGTGCTCAGTTGCTTCCCAGGCTAATAGTGGTTGGCAAAGTTGTCTATTACTACAACTTCAAGCAGATTACCGTCAATGAAAGACGCAGTGTATTTACTTTTACTAAACTAGCAGTGAAAATTAATGCTACGATGAGATGTAATGATACTTTACGTGTCCGAGTTTCATAAAGTGGGCTTGCGCATAGTTCCTCCAAGATAATACTCTGTAAGACGAGTACCATCGATCTCTCTATATCCAAAATAATTCAGTCAATTTTAGAAAAGCATTATTTTTAGAAGTAAATAGCTGATGAGTAACTAGTTCTCATCTTCTCAAAAACCCGAAAAGTCAAAAGAAAAGTTTTGCAGTCAGCCTTAACTGTGTTAACTACCTCCCAATTATTATTATTATATTCAGCCAGTTTCCTCTCTGCCATACCAAAACTGTGACTTGTTGGGCGGAGTATTCTCCTCTTCTCCAACTTACGAGGTGTAGAGCCGAATCGATTCTACACGACATTGAGAATCCATCTTGGAAGATAGTCTACTGATGCAATCTCCTTCAGGTCGGGTGGCCAAAACAGTCTGGTTACGAGAGCGTTCAAAGAGCAGATGGGAGGTTTGTTTCTTTCTTTCTGAATCTGTACACTAGATCACCTATGTAGACTACAATCCAGTACCTACAACTCTTTCCAGAACACCATGTCCAGTCACGATCCCCATTCAAGAGTCTCATTTGTCTCCAAGGAGGAGGGCTGCACTCCTGGTTAGTGGCGGACATCACCAACTTTCTGTATATCTGTTCTAAGCTGTTTCCCCAGTGCCGTTAGTGTTCTTTCAGGTATTCAATCCCACAACAAAGTTTTTACAGAGCATCTTGAGCTATGCTTAAGACAGGTTTTGGCCCAGAAGCCCTCTGCTGATCTGTGGAGTTCGAACTAGTACGCAGTTCACAAGAGCTTCCTTAAAAAAGATCGGTCCCATAACCTGATTACCAAAACCATTTTCAAAGCTGTAACACGGGAGGCTGTAGTCCCGATGTAAGCCTATTTATTTTTACTGTTAATAAACCATCCTCATAATATTATCTCTACACTGATTGTGGACAAAAAAATCCATCCCCAAACGTGGTTTTACCCTTTCATAGGTGATGGTAGGGAAGAATGTTTCATTTGAAGGTGCAAAAGTTAAAAAATTGCACAACAGCCGTACTCCCTTGAATTTAGCCAGTCAGTTCCAGAGAAACAAAACACGAACAACAAAATAAAAACGATTTTTACACTTATATTGTTCTTGTGTTTATAATAACAGCGATATGGTTTGTGCTATCATCTCTCAATTGCCAACATTTTTTGTGGTCTCGTGAGCCTCCACCTTTATGAGAATTCACTGTATATCCCTCCTCTTTGGGTTCAGTAAAGTTAATTCATAATAATAAATTAAGTTGTTGATGTAAACCACATCCCCAAGCCTCAATTTAATTGCTTCATCTTTTAGCATATCTGTAGTTATAATGAGCTAAAATTTCGAAACTAGCTTGTTAATATCTATTAATAGAAAAGTTATAGTAGGAATATAATGAAAAATAGGAAAGTTATGGTTTTTGAATTTTCTCCATTTTAATTCCTCTTGCATTTTATTGATACTAGAATTTTTCGTTGGGTCAGTTGAAGTTATATTCTGTCAGTAATTATTATACTTCTCAATTTACTATTGTGAAGGCTTGCCTTTTACTAGCCATTAACCCTTTATTAAAAAGTTGATTGTCTGTCAATTATTGTCCATTCCTTCCTGATATAGTTTAAAAACGTTTATATGCTACCCATCAATTTTTTTACAGGTAGTTATTCTATTTGTAAACTGTCGTCATAAACAGAAGATGTACATGACGCTTGGAGGCGCCACGCTATCCCCGAAGACGGCGGTTTCTAGAATTGGGAAGGGGGAGCTAATCATACCTATCACACTCCCAGGATTCCAATAAAAATCGAGTCGGGGGGGAAAGGGGACTGAATGGGTGTGGGTTCTGATAGGCTCGCAATGAACAGTGGGGCAGTAATTAATAAATGGGTTTGTGGATCATAAACACGCTCTGTTACCAAGTATCTTGGGAAATGATGGAATGGTGTTGATGCCTGCCACACTCAGAAGTTGATCATGAAGCAATAAAGCGACAAGCTACTCCCGGAGGCGGCGCATAGTGGGGTAAAACATCAGAAAAACGATAAAAGACCTTCCAAATTACCTCATTAAAGTTACTGATATATATGTGGCACCATCTATCGGCTAGCAGCGGAACAATCGCGAGAGGAGAGGCGAGGAGTGACTGGGGGGAAGGAGAGATAACGAAAACTTGCGACAAGCCCCTCTCCTTACCACTCTCTATCCAGCTCTCATCCGACCAGGTAATCCGTTCTTTCAATTTCTGTATTTGAATCAAATTGATATTAATATCCCAGATCCATCCTATCAACCGAACTCCTTACCTCATACCACCTGCGGTGCTATTTATAAAAAATAAAAATATTAAAGGAATACCAAAACCTCTTCCACATCGTGGTTAATAAGAGCCCATAGTAATTCTTGGAGCAATAAATACATTTATTGAATAAATAACTATATCTATTTCCAAAACCTTGCGTATAATTATTTCTTGAACCTTATATATATCTATATATAAAATAACCTTAGTAATTAATAAGGTGAAAAAAGGGAATAATATCAAGAAATCGTAATCAAGTAAAGGTAGAATCGATATAACAATTCCTTTCAGTATTACAAGTTACTGATATATGTGTGGCGTCATCATAATTCAAAAGCGAATTTGACTGCCCTTACCTATAACCACACACAAGGGTTAAATTCAAAACGAACGAAAATGGAACAAACGACACCAAACGACCTTTCTATATGAAACCGTTCTCAAAATAGGATTTTTTAAAGATGTTCAAGGTGCAAACAAATAAACAGTTTTCTGCCATAATAGCCAACATTTCTCCGTTTTTTACTTTTGGGAACATTTTTGGATTCAGCGTTAAATTGTCTATACTCCTTCACATTCATCATCAAAACCCGACGTCGAAGGACCACAGCATTTCAAACATTGAAAACTGAAAACAATAATTTTGTAATAATACTTGTAACGTTAATTGCATTCGGGAAAAAAGTGACGGAACTTGACAAAATTTCAGGAAAACTTGCAAATGTAATCAGCTTTGGGCGGTAAAATCAAGTTTGTGATTGCACACGTTCTGAAATAGCTACCGGGGAACAAATGCGATTAATGGAGCAAAGTTCGAATGGTGTAAATGGGGAAAATGATTCAATCCGGAAAGTTGTTACTAAGGTATCAAATAAACAGTACAAAACATCAACTTTGCGATTCTAGGAGAAATTATAGTTTACAGGCAAAAAAACTTTAAGCACTCGTAGTTGGAACCTGCTGCTTTAAGGTAGCACATTTTTTCGTAATGCAGTTAACTTTAAGTTTCAGAAAACACATTTTTTTAGCATGGGACATGCTTTAGTCCTGGACTAACTAGACGAAAAATGTCACGCGGAAGTGGAATGCTTGAGGGTAACGCGAGAAGTTATAATTATAGTTTAATAAGTTAGTGGTGAGTCATCATAAGCGTTTTAATCCTTTATACTTCACCGAGAACTGAGCTGCGAGTCCTCATTTACGTAATCAGTCTAACAGCATTATTACGATCGATATATTTCAGTCTGGACCACGTGGATCAATAATATTAGGGCACATCCGTCACATAGGTAAGGTCGAAATAGCAGACACGAAAATAACAAATTGAAACCAGCAGAATAATAAGAAACTAACGAAAGGAAAACAGCAAAAATAGCTTGGCTAAAGCATGTTTCGTGCTTTTTGCAATCTCAGCCACAGGCTCTAAGCAGTCAGCATCCGGGGGTCCAGGGGTTATTCTTTAATTTTCAATGTTTGAATTGCAGTTGCGGTCCTTAGGAATTGGTTTTTGATGACAAATTTGCTTTTCGGAGTGTATTCAAAGATAAATACGAAAATACGGTCAAAAGTTGAGAAAAGTGGTTTTTAAGCGGAGGAATGTTTTAAGGCACAAAACCTATTTTTCTTTAACAATAGTTCAACAAATGTGATCAAAGAGTAAAGCACGCACACAAGATTGAATGTTTGGCTCTATCCTGGCAAGTTAAAGTAATGTCAACCAGGATTGAAGCAGTCCGAGCAAAATCATAGGAGGTAATTACATGAGCAACAAAGTTTTTAATGACAGAGTGGGTTACAGCAGGATATCGAGTAAACGATTTCTTCCAATTCCCAAAGATACCCCTTTCTGATCATAGTCATGTAGGATAATTAAGAAACAAAGACTTACATATTCTCCAGAGGCGGTCGGGATGAGCACATTCATCTCGGAGGACTTGGAGCTTACGATTTCCACGTCGAGAGAATCTTTGCTGAGGAACATTTGGCAGCCATCGGTTTTGTCAATGGTAATAGTGGGAACTTTACCCAATACCTGAAACACAAAAATTACAAAATGAACTTTTCTCCTCTAATCCTTGATTTTGTTCACGTGAAGTGGGCATTCAAACGTAAATACAGGGAAACAATTTTTAAAAAATGCAGTAAAGAGATAATAACCATAACGTGCCAATTTCCTAAGAATTCTGTCCATTAAAGGCTAATGAATAAGAGCTAATTTTCAAATAATACTTAGGTTAAAAAATATGCGCACTTGCAGTTTACCAAATCAACACATCGCCGAACAGAAACTGGCAACAAGAAAAGTAGCTGCCCAAACCGATAAATTACTTCAACTTCAAAGTAAAGTTTTGGCTCTATTGAGGTCAGTTTGGTACAAAAGTGAACCAAAAGACTTGGTTAAAAGGTTCCTCGTATCAGTAATGAGATAGCAGAGATTATTGCAATCCCATAAGGTTCCAAAGTTTGTATCAAACAAATGATCGCGGCGCTAACTCTATGGCAGGTTTGATAATTCATAAGAGACGATAAAACGTTCCTTCTCCGATAAAATCTTATTCTCTAAGAAATGGATACCTATTAGACAAATAGCAACTTTTGACTTTGCTATCGTGTATACTAGAAAATACAAAAAATCTACATGTCTACAAGTGGCAGCTCTTCTACGAAGTGCACAGGGATTAACAGCAGCTGCTTTCACTCTTCCTTAAATCTGATTTGTATGCTAATGGGTTAGGTGTGAATACACATGTCGTACAACAGACAGGACTTACAACACGAATCAGAATGAGTTTTCATTTTCAATGTTTCTGCAGCTCAGAAACTTACTTTGATAATGAGAATTATTATTCAGGAGATTCTTTTAGAAATTTTATCTTAATTTATTTTATAATCCAGTCTTTTTTATTTTATGGTTTATTGGTTTTATTAGCCCTTTTGTTTTATGGCTCTCAGGGGTGGCTCATTAGAATGAATTTTCCTAAAATATTGTATTTCGAGTACACCTGTTAAATTGATATTTGAGCATTTTGAGGACAATGATATGATTTACAATTTTGAATAGCGAATGAACTGTTCCTGAATAATATTCAGAATTATAAGTACCAACATAATTTTATGATGTCACTTTTTTTTTGTAGAGTTGATATAGAGTTTTTAGCTTATTTTATTGAAATTAATTAATTCCTATACCTCCTGTACACATGCGATTTACCAGAGTTACAAGGAAACATCACAGCAACGTTCGCTGACGACACTGCGATCCTGGCAGGTGGAGATAGCAATGAAGAATCAATCAGCAAGCTCAACAGATCTGTCTCCCAAATCAGTCATTGGACGTCCAAATGGAGGATTAGGTTAAAGAAGGCAAAGACGGTGCATGTTGATTTCACCAACCAGAAAATCAACTAAATCCCACTATACCTCAACAACGTGGCCATTCCCTACGCGAATGAATCAAAATACCAGGGCATGACGATTGACGCCAAGCTCAGGTGGAAAGAACACGTCAAGAAAAAAAGAAATCTGAACTCGTGTTAAAACTTAGACGAATGTACTGGCTAATCGGCCAAAGATCCACCATGACCATTGGCAACAAGCTGCTATTGCACAATCAACTACTAAAGCCAGTTTGGACGTATGGAGCACAGTTGTGGGGCTGTACAGCTCCAACCAATAGACTGATTATCCAGCGTTTTCAGAATACCGTACTGCGGTGCTTCACTGACGCGCCTTGGTACTTTCGAAACGATGCTCTTCACCGCGAACTCATGTCAATGAAGAAGCTGTGGAGCTACTTGATATGCAAGACCTAACTAGGCGCCTTAAGCGCACAAAACCACATGAACTTGTGTAGGAACTGAATGTGCCGAACCTCAGAAGGACATGGACTGGAGTAATGGATTTTGAAGTCAGAATAATATTGTTAATAAGTTGTTACTAAAAAGTGCAATAATTCTTTTTAAAAAAAATTGAAATTAAAATAAAATTTTTCAGTACATTTTTGCGCATACTATTTCACAAGACTTAGAAACTTTGATTAACTTGTACTCTGCTAAGAAATATAAATTCGTCACTTTTTAATCATTTCTCCCATTAATGATTTCATAAAGCATATTTTTCGAAATTCGACCAAAAGTGCTACACAACAAACTCATCTTTTTTTCGGAATGATCGATTTTTTTGGCGATTTTATATACCAAAATCGAAGAAAATCTTCGGAGTAATATTATTGCACTTGCCCTTTTTTTCAGAAAACTCGTGAAAAACATATTTCAACTGAAAATTATTTACCTGCATTTGCACAGACTGGCAGTTGACGAATTCGACAGAGGACACGAGTGAATCAAAGAGCACGGATGTTTTCTTGCACGAATCCAGGAAGACAGAGTTGATTTTTCCTTTCACCGTCAGAGTGGAGTCAGAGCATCCAAACATGTAAACCACATTATTCATCTCCGCACCTTCCACAACGAGGTTTTTGTTGCCCCTTTGATGCTCCTAAAATGAATCATTTTAATTATTATCAACATAATAATAATATAATAGATAATTTAATGGCTTTAGTTAGATTTTTGAGAATTTATGTTATTGAAGGTGGCAATACGGAGAGTCGCAACCGGTTGAATGACGGGAATAATAGATGGATGAAATCAGGGAATTGGATCAGTTGAATATTGATTTGGATAGTTGAACTAGGAATCAAAAGCAATACAAAATCTATCTTGGAATGTGTTTTCTGCATTCCTACTTATTTTTGAAAATACACCCAGGCAGTAACATTCTATAAATTCCAACATCCTGTCGGTCAACGGGTGGACGCTGATTTGCATAATGTCATATAAAGGAAGGAGAGCAAAGATAACTGCAACTTATTATGAAATTAAAAGAAACATTTATGAAGTATAGCTTCTTCTGAATTGTTAGAAATGAGAGAAAATGAACGAGCACGACAGTGCTTAGTTGGATGAAAAGTTACTTCAATCTTGATGAAAAATAATAAATTTGCACGGCATATTCAGGGATAAAAACCGGGGAACAGTAGCGAAAGGTTTACAAGCCACGACAAAGATTGTTTGTGTTGTGATAATGTACGCTATTATAGTGAACACAAGCTCGTAAAATTGTTAACAGAAAAAGTGATAATGAGTTCATAACCCTCAAAATCTTGGAACAACTAACTAGATAGAAAAAAATAAGAAAATAGTAATAAACTTTTTTATTTTAATTAAGTTTAATAATGACAAAACCTAATTCATTTAATGATGACCTAATGCATATTGTATGTTGTAAGGAAGGATAACTCCAGAAGAGAGCGACTGTAAACAAACAGAACGAAAACCTAAGGAAACAGTAATATTTACTCAACCTCCACAAACAACAATAGCAGATAAAACGCTGCAAATTCTTTCACTGGGGTTTATTATTGAATTGGCTTGCTTTCATGATTTGAATTTATACTAAGCTTTGGAGTGTGCGTGTTTCACAGGTGATAGAGTGATTATTGAATTAAATACGTCAGGAGGCACACAAATATGATCAACTGAACAATCCAAATAGGTATTTTGGTTGAGAACAGATTTACGTGCCCTATGCATATCTCCTGAAATCCAATAATCGCTCTATTACCTGTGAAACACGCACAATCCAAAGCTTAGTGGAAATTCAAATCATGAACGCGAGCCAATTGAATAATAAACCCCAGTGAAAGAATTTGCAGCGTTTTCCTGAAAAATTTCAGATTTTCTGATTTTTCCTGAAAATCAGAATGCTTCAACCCGTGTATCGGCTACAAAGCCTTTTAGGAGTTCACTCCAGTATCCACATTACTACCTCACTACGTCACTAGGTTACTGATAGCAACACAAAAACAATAATAAACCAAAATAACGCGAATGTTGGCACCATAAATCGGCCATACATCGGGAATGGTTTGACCTACGGACCTGGGGAGGGGCTCATTCGATTCCTCGTGGAGTGTTCTTCAAAAAGAGTACAAATTTAGGCCGCCTTGACTTTTTTTGAGGTTTTTAGGGTTTTTACAAAACTTTGACAACCCTTAAAGGGCACTTTAAATTAGGGAGAGAGCTGGCTCAAGAATTGGGGCATCGCCGGACCAATATTGATTTTTCCTGAAAATTTCAGCTTTTTTGCTTCAGCTGTTTGGGAGAAATCTTGCGTACGGCGGACGGACGGAAAATTTTTATTGCAGATTCGGATTCTACACCCTTTGAAACGTAAACCATGAAATTTTCAGGGGGGTTATAATTTTTTTTTTCAAGAGCGATTACAAAGGTTTATTATTGAATAATAAACCAAATCAATTTTTCTTATTTGCACATACGACCCGTGGAATTATCTAATTGCAAGAGATTTAATTGATTTCTCTAAGTGAAATACAATGCGATTCATCACAAAAGAAATAGACACACATTAGAAACGTATAGACGTATTGCAGTATCGTATCTGTTTATTTCTCACTTACTATGAGCCATTTTTTGCCATCACGCGTGAAGACCGGCGGTTTGACAGTTGTGGCTCCCCGTGGCGCAGAAGGAACACCAGGCTCAGTGGTGGGGGCTTTGAAAGGAGCCGGACCACTGCGCAACGCCGGATTCTTGTGAGTCTGCATGTCCGACGTGACTTTCTTCAGATCTAAACAATCACACAATCATATAATTCAGAATTCAAAATTGAACAACTCTGGATAATACCTATTAATTCGATAAAATGAAGGTTATTATACACTCCGAGGGAAGGGAAAACGCAGCAAATTATTACAGAAAGATTTATTATTGGGTGTAGGTAGTGGGGTGTCCACATTAATTTTGAATCCCTCATTTTGGAGCATGAGTTTTTATTTTTTGGCACATACGTTTCGTCCTTCACCGAGGACTTCATCAGTCCTATTATGTCATCATTACATGCGGAATTCTGGGTGAAGGACGAAACGTATCTGCCAAAAAATAAAAAATCATGCTCCAAAATAAGGGATTCAGAAAGATTTACATTTTCTGTATTTGGTTAACCCTTCTACGAAAATCACTGATATAGGTTTATTACATAATTACATTACATATAGGCCCGTGGTACATTATCTAAACTCGGCGCTTCCATAGCTTGTAATTGTATTTTAGATGTTCCAAAGACGGAAGGATGAATTCCTTGTAAATATAACTTCGTAAACTTTTACCGGTCTATCTGTACAAAACGAAAGCTGATATCAAAATATCTAGAATGGCGCAACCTATTGTACATCGACAAGACGCATAAATCCATGAAGGAAACAACTGAAATTTAACGAGATCGAATGAAACACCTACGCTTCACTTGTCCGCAAATAACAAAAAATTTGTGAAAAACTATTTCTAAATGAGTTTTTGACAACAAAATGCCGCTGCAATATATCGGGTCATCCGAGCGTCATTTACTAGGCGAAGTTTACTACGTTCAAGCAGGTTCGTGTTCACATTCACATTCGTGTAAACAATATTTTTTCTCTTCCAGCTTTCAGGGAGGACGAACGGATGAACGTAAAAGGGCCCGAATGGGTTTATTCGATTCATTGAAGGTGTGTCCATGAATAACGAGCATAAAACTATTAGTATTATATCAAATGATTTTGATATTCCAATTTTTAATATTCCAGCCCTTTGATTACACCTTTATGATTCACAAAAAGGGATGCCTCGACCCAACTAGACCCCATGATTGATTTCTGACCTAGTAGATTAGTTGATTTTCGGAGAATTAGTTTGGATTTCGCTAACTTTTGTACCTTTAATGGTTTGATCAGTTTCAATAATAAATGCCGATAAGTGCAACAACATACCTTAGGTTAGAGAGTTGCAAGATATTTTTGTAGCTAAAACTAACTTATTTTTAAATTATATTTATATCGTTGTGACTGTACACACCGTCGGAATAATAATTATTAGCTAATTATTAGCCTTATAGGTATAAAATCGAACAGCATGCAAATTACAAGAGTAAGTTGGCGCACAAAGTTTCACCAGAGAGTGGAACATACCCGTTTAAAGAATAAATCGGTTTTTCACACTCCAGAACGCACACATACGAGAAAAGTATTAAGTCGGATCAATAAAGTATGATATCTGGAAAATGAAGGAAATAAACACTGGGAATGCTGGTAATCAAATTAAAACCAGGAAACAAGGACCAGGAACCAGGAGAATCCCAAAGGATGAACACTTCAGATTCTCGAGTTACTAGCAAACGGAGCTATCGCTCAGAGAGGCTGAAATGTGATAGGAAGTTTGATAGGCAAGCGTATAAACTGATAAAGAGGATTGGAAAATGCATAAAGATAACTGATAAATTTCAACGAATGACGATTTCGCAATATCGTTACGGAGTAATATCCAAACGAGAAATATTTCTTCATACAGATAAGTAACGTACAATATTAAACGTCACAACACGCGTTTTCCTTCAATTTGAAGGGATATAATCAAAGTAACTACCTGCACCCAGCTAAAATTCGAATAAGTAAGCCATCAATTGCATGATAGAACAACTTAGGAATGGAATTGCACCCAAACTCCAACTCCGAACTCAATATATAATAAACCAATATGATGCTACAGCTACCAGCATTATGCAACACATTAAGGGGCCTATATTAACCCACATCTCAAAAACTACCTTAATACTTGTACCGTGTTACATACAAGTTTTCCAAAGTTAAGGACCTCCAAACTTCAAGAATCGTTTCTACAACTAATTTTACAACCAAAAGAAATATATGAAATCTTGAACAATTTAACATTTTTTTAAATATAATTTTTATTTTAGTCGAATTTTTCAGCCATCAAGACGCAGACAAACTTTTTAAATGGCAGTAGAGAAATTGGAAATTTAAAGCTCTTTCTAATGGTATTCTCAAATTTTGATTCAACATTTAATTTGAGGGAGTTATGGTCATTTTAGTGCAATAAGGTCTGCAACGCAAACAAAATACCTAGTACAATTTAAAAAAGAAGGTTCAAATCCTTTCACTGGGGTTTATTATTCAATTGGCTTGCGTTCATGATTTGGATTTCTACTAAGCTTTGGAGTGTACGTGTTTCACAGGTGATAGAGCGATTATTGAATTTCAGGAGATATGCATAGAGCACGTAGATCTGTTCTCAACCAAAATACCTTGGATTGATCAGTTGATCATATTTGTGTGCCTCCTGAAATTCAATAATCGCTCTATCACTTGTGAAACACGCACACTCCAAAGCTTAGTAGACATTCAAATCATGAACGCAAGCCAATAGAATAATATACCCCAGTGAAGGAATTTGCAGCGTTTTTTTCTTTTGTGGTTATCAGAATGCTTCAACCCGTGTATCGGCTGCAAAGCCTTTTAGGAGTTCACTCCAGTATCCACATTACTAAATCACTACGTCACTAGGTGACTGCTGTCAAAACAAAAACAGTTTTAAACCAAAACCCCAGTGAAAGAATTTGCAGCGTTTCATGCATTTCAGAATGCTTCAGCCCGTGTATCGGCTATAAACCCTTATAGGAGTTCACTCCAGTATCCACATTACTACATCACTAGGTTACTGATATCAAAACAAAAACAATAATAAACCAAAATAACGCAAATGTTGGCACCATAAATCGGGCCATATATCGGGAATGGTTTGACCTACGGACGTTTTTCTTCAATACGCTTCACTAATTTCATCGTATAATTGAAACATTTATGAAAAAGATCTTTAAAAAACTGCAGCTACTTTGGTACAAGTAGTTTTTATTGTATAATAAAAGCCTACGGTGCAATATACATACCACGGCCGCGCTTATTATTATTGTGACTTCTCGTTTTAATGCGACCAGTTTCATTAGATTTTGTATCTTCTCGGGTTTTTCGGACAGTAGGCGAACGTCTGTTTCCAAGTCTATCGACCGGTTTCTTGAGATCTGTACGCGAGGTTTAATAGTTTGATCATATCTCGGGGTGATATTATAGTACCTACTAAAATCATATCTATGGTAGGTACACGATTTCTAAGCAGATGACTTAGTTTAGCAAACAATTTTCAAGGCCTAGATCCAATTCTTGCATGTGTTAGTACATTATGAATAGATGTGTGCACGATTTTGATATAAACTGTTCTGACGATAGTATTTCCATAATTATGGTCTTAACAATAAGAAAAACGCAGCAAATTCTTTCACTGGGGTTTATTATTCAATTGGCTTGCGTTCAAGATTTGAATTTCTACTGAGCTTTGGTTTCACCTGTGAACACACACACTCCAAAGCTTAAAAGAAATTCAAATCATGAACGCAAGCCAATTGAATAATAAACCCCTGTGAAAGAATTTGCAGCGTTTTTTATGGTTATCAGAATGCTTCAACCCGTGTATCGCCTACAAAGCCTTTTAGGAGTTCACTCCAGTATCCACATTACTACATCTCTAGGTTACTGCGATGAAAACATTGAACACCGACAGAGAGAACAAACGAAAGTTATTGATGTTACTGTACATAACCTTATAAGGTCTAAATTAAATACATCGACGTTTAACTTTAGGAATTACAAAACTGAGGAGAGGTCACAACTTAGGCGATTTGCAGAAAAATAGAAAAAGTTAGATAACAAATGATAACATATAAGTTGGTCTTGGTCTTACCCATGTAGATGTAGATGTAGATGATAACTAAAACTCTCAGGGTGGGGGTTTGGGAGCCCCCAGCACAGAAGACTATTGGCTTATTGTACTTTCCTGGGAGTTTCGCTTCTAATCAAGGCCATTGATTAGTTGTTCGCTCTGAATGGACCTCATTGGGGTTTGTGCCCCATAGAGTTCAAATCTGCAAGATGCGAGTGCTGGGCACTCAAATATTATGTGGGATGCCGTTTCGTCAGTCTCCTCACAAAGCCTGCACAGGGTTGTACTTTGTGTGACCCCAATGCGGTGTAGGTGGAACCTTAGGGGTACAAAGCCGGTTATGAGGCCGACCATAGTTTTTAGTTCCCTACGGTTTTTACCAAGTAGCCAATCAGTAATTTTGGTGTTGGGTTTCGCCACCATGAGTTTACTGGTCTTACCCATGTTAAAGAACATGAAAATAATTTACTATTATCCATATGTATCTTACGTTTTGTGATTTTTTCACCCTGGTTGATCTCAGCAAAAAGAGCAGACCGTTCGTCAGATCCACCAGTCTCCAAAGACAAATCCTCAATGGGCGGCGGTGGAGGGGGCATGCCCCCCGGGGGTGGTGGTGGGGGCCCGCTGCCTCCCTTGGCCCACACCAAGCCTGTCGTATGATGGGCCTTCACGAATTTCTGAAGTTCAGTAAGAGTTTCAAGCCAGGCTTTCACCCAATCCACGTGTTTCTTGTCCCTAGAAGTACAAAAAAAAAAATTAATTTTATAAAAAGTGGGGAAGGAGCAAATTTCAAGTGCATGATGACTGCATCATGAGAGAATAATGAGAAAAGGATGTGGTATGTTTTCATGCTATTATAACCTGGTTAATAGAGAGTTCCTAGGAGATTCGGACACCGTGGTATCGTATCTAGTCCGTGGTGGTATCTAGGGCGAGCACAGCTCTGGTTAGCAAAAATGGTGGCGTTACCACCAACTCAGCTGAACTAGTGGTATCTCTGATCCTTATCTTAGAGTCAAGTACATTTAGCTTTCACATCACCATAGAAAACGAGCAGCCTTCTTGATGCTTTACAAGATCACTCGGATCACTCGTTCTTCCGTTTTTTTTTTTAATAAAAAAAGCCGGGGGTAGAAGACTTTTTCGAATATTATGTTAACGGATTCATTTCAACTGAGGAGTTGCTGGCAGATTCACTGCCGTCCTCAAGTTCGACCAGCCACGAAAATTCCAACATCTTCAATTACCAGAGATTAGCTGTGGACGAATAAATACTTGATAACTGGTTAAACTGTCTCCAGACAAGAGAAAATCTGAGTCTCAATTTTCTCATTGGCAGAAAAAGCGATTTATCACTTCTCTTTAAAAATTGACGAGTAATCCCATCATTTCTCCAGAAACGTCTAACGGTTTCAAAACACTCTTATTCTCGAGAAACCCCTTTGCATAATTGAAGCAACGGCGGTCATTTCCCGACCCTCGTTCTTCATAAAATTAAAGGATAGAATATTTATGACGCTCACAAAGCGGCAACACCACAGAAAATTGGAAAACTAACCAAGCTCGGCGGAGTGGAAATTAAATTACTATGAATTTAGAGGGAGAAGAAAATATGGATAAATAGGTGTCAATAACCAAAGTTATGTAAAAAAGAGTGGACAATTTATTGTGGTCGTTTTCACGATTGGAAAGGCCATTCTATGGTGGAGTCACAGCAGATTATTTATGGTGAAGGAATTCGGTCAGGAATAGAATTACATATTAATATAAACAATTGCTATTTGTTCTGTTTTGACATTGAAGCAGGTCATCAACAAATTGTAGTTGATTGTTTTATGTGTCCGTTTGATCTGAACCAACAAGCTAGAAATTTGTAAGAACAATGTACATTTTTCAGGGGAAAACGTCAGAAGCTACGTTGTGTTGGAAATAATTATTCCAATATTTCAATTAATAATCATTTAACCGACAGCAAGGATTAATATTCTTCAAGAAGTAATGAAAAGATGGAAAACTACAGCTACAATCTAGACTCACTTTTCTTTCCACTCTTTGAGAACTCTGTTGGTGTAAAATTGGCCGGCATCATTCATCTCTTTGACATACGGCGCTGGAGCAGGTTTCTGTGTAACAATTATGAAAATAAAATTAGTTCAATACATTACGCTCAGATATGCAATCAAATAAAATCAGTAGAACGGCATGACAAAACTGACATTGTGGAAACAAACCTCTTCTGATCCATATCAAGAGCAACAAAATTAATAAATTAACCTGGATTAAACTAAATACATTCTACATTTCATTGATAGTACGACTTGCTTGCCAGGCTGGCTCGATGGACCCCAAATTTCCAAGTGATTCACTTATCACCTGTTGCGTCTTTGATCACAACAGAGGTGAGAACACTGGCATTGGCTGTTCGACCCTTTGTTGAGGATTGTTGATTAATGCGATTAATTAACACCATTGTTTTCATAATGATTGTGATTGTGCCTAATGATGAGGTGGATAAATTATTTTTACGTAGGTGACGAGTAGTATTACGTATCCGTGGCAATGAGTCTGTTGATACTCTTGATACGAGAGCAAAAGTGGAAACCGATGATTTTTCGGATCTGGGAGCGATCTGATCCCCGGCTAGCGGGTATTGGCAACACGTTGCTCTCCGTTCAATGATTTCCATTCCCACCCTTCAAGAATTCACGCCCCTCTCAAGAATTTCGGTTCAAATAAATAGGTATGTAAACTCAATTGGTATATTTAAAAAATTATTTCCCCGCGTCATTGTTTTTCTTGTCAAACACTCGAACTCTTCAGAAGCAAGAACAGTTGATCCCTCCGGTGATCATACTCGATTTACTGGATTTCCATCTTAGTCTAAGGAAATAGTTCCAAGTTCAAGTTCAACTTCAACTTCAAGATTGAAGGTTCAAGGTGAGGGGATGATGATGATTTCAGGCATAAATCTTGCCGTTATATAATTTCTGAACTAAATTTCGGAAACAACAAGCCGAAAGTGAATGTACGCACAACATGTACCTACATCTACCACATAGGAAACACTTTTTTAGAATCTGGTACAATTTATACTTACTACTGCTACCCATCCAAGAGCCGGTATACTTTCGGATATGGCGCTAAGATGGTTGAAAAATTCCGAAGATCGGTTCGTCTCTCGCAACGCTTGGATGGCTTGAATCTTAGCAGATGTTGGTCCCAGTAGCGTTTCTTGTTCTGTTTGTGCTGGCTCGGGCCTACTGCCTGCCAGCTCTATGTACGAAAGCTGTGTGCTGTAACAAACATGCAACCACATTAATATTAAGCTTTGTAGTACTCTCCTATTTATTGGGAAAGTATTTTCGCCGCTAATAACATCTGCCTTAATTCGAACAAGTCGACGTATTTCTGTAATTACTTACATATATCCACGTCCATAATCAGGACATGGCGGAGGGAAATGGGTTTAGAAAAGAAGGGATAGATAAGTGACCATTAGGTACGGTTCAGTCAGCCCTACATCGACACGTACATCGGCAAGGAGAACGGTTCACGTAATACATTGTTTACAGTAGGTAACCGAGCGTGGTCTCAAGGGGCTATTTCTCACCTATGAAATAGCACGCAGCCCGCAGTCGGGTCAGGCTTACTATCTCAAGGTACTAGCTTGACGTTCGATTGGGAGCTCATCTCCCCATATCATGCTGTAATTTTTTTGAAGCCTTTCTTCAGAGGAATGTCCTAAAAAGCAGGCTGGAAGCAGGACGGAGTCAAAAAAGCAGGATGGTCGGTCACCTTAACCTACTGAGCTCAGAGGAGATTTCATACCGGGAATAGCTGAAGGTAAGCGATGCGAACAGGACAGGGGTGTAATGTGTCGCCCTGGGGAAGAGAAGGAAATGAAGTGATACCCCGTGGCCGTTCCCCTCGCTCCTCCCTCGAAACACTTGAGGCTGAAGACTCACCTATTTTCGAACTAACGGATCAACGTACCCTAGATACCCGGGCTTAGGGTCGGATTCGCCGGGCATTCAAACTTATATTAACGATCACCGAGACACAAATGCCCCCCCCCCCCCCAGTACATGATCGTGGTGTCCAACTCAAGTATTGTGCAGCACTACCTTGTGTTGCAGTTCATTAATTCGTAAATAAGTGAGGAATTCAACGGAAATCGGTACCTACCTAATTTCAGGATCACATTTCGTCCATATACTGAGATACACGTAATTACCAGCTGTGTTTATTGATTCAATAAGTCATTAAGATCTTACTATGCTAACCAAAAGCGCCAATTCCCCTGAATTAGTGTAGCATAAGTCCTTTCTGCTGGTGGTGTTTCCTTGGAGCGCCAGCCAACAGGGTTTTATCAATGGAGTTGAAGATCTCATAGTTCTGATCGGCCGATGTTTATTGTTTCCTGCCAGTGTTTTATCTCGTTCGATTGGGAGCTCATCTCCCCATATAGTGCTGTCATTTTCACGTATGACAAGCTTTTGACCGAAAAATGCAACTGCTTATTCTGTTGTACAATTTCGAGTCACAACTGCCCCCAGTACATGATCGTGGTGTCCAACTCAAGTACTGTGCAGCACTAGCTTGTGTTGCAGTTCATTAATTCGTAAATAAGTGAGGAATTCAACGGAAATCGGTACCTACCTAATTTCAGGGCCACATTTCGTCCATATATTGAGGTACCAGCTGTGTTTATTGATTCAATAAGTCATGAAGATCTTACTATGCTAACCAACATTTCTTGTAAGACAAGCTCTCTGCCGAAGAATCCACCTGCTCGGTCTGATGCAAGAGTACAATTCCAAGCCACACACCCAAACCGGATTATTTCTCAAACTGTTCTTCGGTTTTCCGTATTGATCTTCAGTTGAAGTCGAATATGCGACCTAGTGGTCTTTGCCTCAGTTTCCAATAACCTGAAAGTGGGCGATTTCATTGAATATCTCGCTAATACCTACATCGGCCCTCGCAGCCGCTTCGCACCGTCCTTACGGGCTGAACCTTCCATTCTCTCAAGAACAAAGACAACAAATGGTGACAAGACCAATTCAGCTCACCATATAAGCCAGTACATTTGGTGGTGAACGTGCTAGGCAAGCTGCACGCTGAAACTCTTGCATTAAAGTGAACCAAGGTTGTGAAGGGTTGAAACCTCGCCCGAATCAATATCTTCTCAACCTATGGGAAAAATTTGCCAACTCGAGAATCGATCGACTGGAGTACATCAGGCATGTTGGTTTCGTGATGATGGCTACCAAAAAACAATTTTTATGATATCTGAAACACAAAGTGGTCACTTATGAGTACTCGTCGTCATTACGTAGGTACTGAATATTTTGACTGCAAATGAAATGTGTTAAGTGAAGAAATGTAGATTGTCATACCTTATTTTCAAGATAGTTGGCGCTAGGATTTCTAGCAATAGCAAACTAGGATTTCTCTCCCTTCTCTCCTTCTAGAGGAGAACTACTCAAGTCTAGCATTATGACGAGAAAAAATGGTCTATTACTATGAATTATTAATGATACACATTTTCTGACAACCCATTGGTCATTTTCATGCTACGCTCATCTTAATTGTCCTGTAGAATCTAAATATGGCGTCTTTTCAGACTTCCCTAGACACTTCCTGATCACGGGAACTCATTGAGTTACCTCCCAGTTAGCCTTGGTGGTATTGAATCTGCCCTTTGGGCAAGGCTCATCATCACCAAATGCTGAGTACAGTTGGTATCTGTACCAGCCCTGCTACTTTACGAACTTCCACAGAAGTATCATCCGTGAGGGACTTGGGCGTGCTTCTCGATCGTGAGCTCTCGTTTTCTGGCCGGGTGTCTGCAGTATTCAGCCGAGCAATGCGTGCCCTGGGGTTCATTAAGCGAAACACGCGTGAGTTCAGCTTTGTGCCAGCAATTGTGTCACTTTACAGGGCTCTGGTTGTTCCCATCTTGGATTACGCCTCAGTCGTCTGGACCCCCCACTACAAATACCAGATGGAACAGCTGCAGAGGGTGCACCGCCGATTCTTGCGCTATGTGGCTTACAAATTCCGCATTCCTCGGGAAGAGGTGGACTTCGGCGCTCTGGAGAGGAATTGCAACGTGCGGAGTCCCGAGATCCGGCACTACCAGGCCGATGTCACCTATTTCTGCAGACTTGCGACTGGACTGTTGGACTCTCCTTCCCTCCTGGCCACGGTTGGCCTAGTTGTCCCTCGACTCAGTTCCCGATCAACATCCCTCTTCCTGGTTCCCTTCTCGCCGACTAACTACCTCTACAACAGGCCTTTATGCAGAATGCCTCGGCGTGTGAACTATGTTGTCGATGAATGCCCTGAGTTGGACATCTTTCTAAGTTCACCAGTGTTAGTTGGGAGAAATGCGGGGAATTGCTAAAATGAGTTGTCCTGTGTAGTTAGTTGCTCAGTCGATTTCCATTTGTTTTGTCTGACTCGATATAATTTAGCCTACCTATTTTTATAATTATTTTGTCTGATGTTTGAAAAATTCTCTGTATTGGGTTTTTTGCCCGTATTGTTTATAAATAAATAAATAAATAAGTAGCTAGGGCCACGTTGATACAAGAAACCGCTTCTGCAGTCCACGATATTTGGGAGGATGGTCTCAGTGGTAAGTGTCCTCAAGCCGTTTCCTACGTACCCAGGGACGCCTATACCTAGTCTTGCCTGAAGTTCGGTTACAAAGGAAAAATGATTGAAGACATGAATTAAGTTATGGATTTCTTAAACACTGATAGAGTGTCTCTTCAGGATTGGAATTACGTAGTTCAGCCAACAAGTAAATTCCACTTTAAAATATCCGTCAAGTTGTGGTCAAGTGTATCTTCCTCACTTTTTCCTATCGCTGAGCTATAAAAAAAACGCTGCAAATTCTTTCACTGAGGTCTATTATTCAATTGGCTTGCGTTCATGATTTGAATTTCTACTGAGCTTTGGAGTTTGCGTGTTTCACAAGTGATAGAGCGATTATCGAATTTCAGGAGGCACACAAATATGATCAACTGATCAATCCAAATAGGTATTTTGGTTAAGAACAGATTTACGTGCTCTATGCATATCTCCTGAAATTCAATAATCGCTCTATCACCTGTGAAGCACGCACACTCCAAAGCTTAGTAGAAATTCAAATCATGAACGCAAGCCAATTGAATTATAAACCCCCGTGAAGAAAGTTCTCATACGAACTAGGTACCTACCTACACGGAAATGCTCAGTGTTTATGTTTGTTCTTGACCTATCGCTTACCACCACCGCTGATTTGACCGGAAAATCAACTACCATCACGGACTGGTCCAATGTGTCCTGAAGTTTGTTCCTCAATCGTCCACAAACGTCCGCAAATGATAATCACTTGCGACCATCCTATTCAAATTGAAGAATCCCGGTTTGCTGGTAAGCGTAATCGGGGTAGAATGCTGCAGACCTGTTCGTCGCTTTCCTGAAGGACGTGAAAGAAGTATACCGACCCTGAACTGTGATAGAGCCTCGACGAACCACCTTTCAATGAGGATTTCTTGTAAGTACCTTCCATAAAGCTTCCCATGTACGAGTACCTTTTGTCGACATATATATTCTGCGTAGCACTGTGAGCAGCATACTACCATGAAAACCAAGGGTTGTGGGGCGCCGGAGGGATGTGGGGCGCGTACAAATATAGCACCCCTAGAAGTTAGTTGTTGATTATGAAAATGATGAACTAAGCATGATGATCATGAACCAGCATGTAGGACTTTAACGCCATTTCCAAAAATGCGGTCAACAGTTGAAAAAATTGGTTTTAAAAAAGGAATTGTAGGTTTTTAAGGTAAAAAACGTGGTTTTCTCGGAAAACCTTTTAAAAACATATCTAGAGAATGGGCTGAGTCAGAAAAGTGCGATTGGCGGCGTTTCGCTTCATTGGCCTAGATTTATGAAAGAAGCATACAAAGTATAAACAGCTTGGCTTTTATTACTTTTTAGGTGACATACAAACAAAGTATTCATCACAATACTATACAAGATATATTCGCATACATTTTTGTGATTTATGGGGTTGTATCTTTGAGTCCATCGCGCACATGCGTATGGATTTATGCCGAAGAAAATTGAAATAGTGGAATCTTAAGTTCGAAATAGATACTTACTTGAAGGCTTCGACAACAAGATTTGCATGCTGAGCCACGTGACCACCAATCTGCTGGGATATCTGGGAGTATCGGGCGAGCGGGCCCTGGACGATGTCTCGATATCCTTGACTACTCATATTGAACGGCGGGATGGGGGATACGGTCCTCGATATGTCTGCAAAAGAAAACAGGAAAATAGAGATTAAAAAATACAAAAGTAGGTACATAGGAGAGGATTGAAAGAAACGGCAATATAGTTCAAGAACGCTCTATAGATAAGTAGCTCCTACTCGATTTGAGTGAACTGCTAGCTCGTCTCTTCTTTCGAACGTTCACAAAGATCTGTCGGCGTTTCCCAAACCATAAATGTGTTTTGAGTGCATCACCCAACCGGTTAAAGTAATTCAAAAATGGATTTACGTCTTTCATCATTACAGAAAATTTTACTCTTTGAATCCGAAACTCAACTTCTTACACAACTAATAATGAAACAATCAATGACAAAGATTAAGCGCAAAAAGTATAAAGCCCGCATTTTATGTTTCTACGACACCAGTAATTTCAATGTAACTTGGATTGACTTCAAATCAGATATACAAATTAGAGGTGATCGATATGATCATTTTTTGAAACGATTGTGGTACCTTTCACTGATTAGAACTACATGACTTTGGGGATCTGCCAGAACCATTCAAATTTACAGAATCCATTTACGACAAAACAGAGTGCTCAGAGCGTGCTCAGCGTTCCATGGTGCGTAAGAAATTCCGTTCTTCACCGACACCTTGAAATACCCCAGATCATCGATGTCATAGAGCTGTCATACCGCCATCATTATAGCTCGATGTCCAATCATCCAAACTGCACAGAAAAACCTCTCCCTTCAAAGACCATTTCGACGCCGGAAAAGGAAGCACATTTGCAGATGGGGTAAAAGTTCGCTGTGCAAACCTTTACCCCGTAACACCTGCGAACTTATGCCCCATCACAGCAGGTTTCGTTGTACAATGGATCGTCGACATTGTTGTTGAGTGAACCGTGGAACCAATTACAGAATCTGAAAGCTTATTAACCGCTCTTGCACCCAAAAATAAGCCCAATGCGGTTTGCGCCTTTGGTTGCTGCTGAAAAATCCTCAAAAGTTCTGAAAAATTACATCAAAAATGACAAAAATACACTTACCTCATTTTCTTGGCGTGAGGAGTTCAGGCCGCCATGAGCTTTCACGAGGTGACTGACGGAAAGTAAACAAATGCGCTGCTTGCCCATTTCCCGCCAATACTCTTCCCGATCATTTTCAAACTTCATTGAGAACCTTTGCCCCATGCAAACCTTTGCCCCCACCTACCCTAGGCCTATCGCTTGATACCACCCTACCACATGTTACATTTACAAGACGATGTACTCATAACTATAATGTATTCATTTCGGTACGATAAAGTTATCGTTGATTGGAAAAAAAAGGTGCAAATTATTTCACTGGGTTTTATTATTCAATTGGCGTGCGTTCATGATTTGAATTTAAACTAAGCTTTGGAGTGTGCGTGTTTCACAGTTGATACAGCGATTATTGAATTTCAGGAGGTATGCATAGAGCACGTAAATCTGTTCTCAGCCAAAATACCTATTTGGATTGATCAGTTGATCATATTTGTGTGCCTTCTGAAATTCAATAATCGGTCTAACACCTGTGAAACACGCACACTCCAAAGCTTAGTATAAACTCAAATCATGAACGCAAGCCAATTGAATAATAAACCCCAGTGAAATAATTTGCAGCGTTTTAATTTTATTTTATGGTTATCAGAATGCTTCAACCCGTGTATCGGCTACAAAGCCTTTTAGGAGTTCACTCCAGTACCCACATTACTACACCGCTACATCACTACGTCACTAGGTTACTGATACCAACACAAAAACAATAATAAAAAATAACGCAAATGTTCGCACCATAAATCGGGCCATAGATTGGGAATGGTTTGTCCTACGGACCTGGGGAAGGGCTCATTCGATTCCTCATGGAAAGTTTTTCAAAAAAAGTCCAAATTTAGGCCGCCTTGTTTTTTTTTTTTTTTTTTTTTTTGAGGTTTTTACGGATTTTACAAAACTTTGACAACCCCTAAAGGGCACTTTAAATTAAGTGAGAGTGCTGGCTAAAGAATTGGGGCGTTGTCGGACCAATATAGATTTTTCCTGAAAATTTCAGATTTTTAGCTCCAGCCGTTTGGGAGAAACCGAAAGCGGCGGACGGACGGAGAAAAAAAAATTGAATAATAAACCAAAAGACAATGGGTAGGGAATATACCAGTCTGTATAAGTTTCTCAAAACACAGGAAAAGTAAGCGAATTAGGGGGATTATCTTAACATTTCTAGTATATTTCTAAGAACACAAAGACGCGCAGGCACTGACATGAATATTCGTGTATGTGTACACCTGTGAGGGAAAAATCTCCAAATAATGGATCATTAAATTTCGATCAGTACTTCCAACCTCCATTTCATCTGATCGAGTTTTCCTTTTTGTAGTAACAACCTTCTAACTTTGGTGATTTGTAAATTGACGATTATATAGTTTGTAGGGCAGAGGAGCCATGACCTTTTATTTGTCATACCTATCGTTCTGATTAAACGAACGATAAAAGCTACAGAATCTAAATCGAGCTGTTATTTGCTGATTAGAAATAACTTGGGAAATGAAAACAGAAAATCTCATACATGTAGCACAATTCGTTACAAATGCAGTCATTTGATTAGGCTTCAGCTTTCGAATGAATTTTTAGGCAATATATGATTTTGATGTTTTCGTAGTGTAGTATTCTACTTTATTAAATTGATTTAAAAAAGCGAGGTAATTATAATTTAGAGAAGACGGCTTTTTCACCCCCACTGTGTTAAGCGCAATCAATAAATAAGGAAAAAAAATCCTTGTAACAGAGTGGTATTTTCATTTAACGAAGATGAATAGTTTGGATCAGTTCCACTGTGTCCACGATACCTCTATTTTCTATTGCTTCACGTCTTCTACAATTTGCTTCGCTGCATCCTTTGTTCACTTTTTTCGCCGTTTAATCTGTGACACCAAAAACGTTATAGTATAGCCTCAAGCAACTATCTAGTCTTTCACGCAGCTTGCCCACCTCACGGTTTGTTGGTTTAACTTTCGACGGATCTCAGAGGAATTAGATTACTCTCGACAACGAATGACTTCATTTTGCTTCAAAGTCTACCAAGGTAGCGGAAGCATTGTTTTCACTTTCGGAATGTGAACATTTTTTTGTCTCCAAAATCAAAAATTCCACTCGCATTTTGCGTTTTAGACCTTTCTGAACAATTTTGGTTCCGTGTCTGTCTGTGTGTCTGTCCGTCAGCAAATCCTTGTTACGGGCGAAACTACATGAAGTTTTAGTCCGATTTTGATGAAATTTTCAGGGATTGTGCAGGTTGGGGTGTAGATGGTCCCCTAAAGGTTTCATGACCCCCGGATCAATAGTAGCCTCTGAGCTTGCGCAAACGTGAAATCCTTGTTACGCGCATAACTCCGGGAGTTCTCGACCAATTTCGACGACATTTTCAGGGATTGTTCGGTTTGATGTGTAGATGGTCCCCTTTAAGTTTCATGACCCCCTGACGATAACTTCACTAATATTTAACAAGGAATTAAAATATCACAATTTCGCGCGTTGCCCACGTGCTCAAATGCGCGATTTGCCCAACAACTTTGTTATTTCAAATGGGAACTCACATTTTTTATTGCAGATTCGGATTTTACTCAAGATTTCATGAAAATTTGACCCCTCAACCAATTTTTTGATTGCGCCTAACCGGTTCAGAAAGCACGCAAAGTTGCGCAACCCCGAATTTGTCAAATCGTTAATGACGGTGATCTGTAAAGTGTGGCATATGAATTTGCATTGTTTTTTAACGCTGATTCAAGTGATGCTATCCGTTTTTTGATTTGACTTAATTTTTGCGGAATAATGGCCGAAATATGTTTATTTCGCTTCCGTTTTTTTATTCTAGGCGCCTGTTTTCAGATTGTTACGGGGATTAATTTTCAAGGTCTGGTTGAAAAATGTAAAAATAGGAGATTGAAACCTTCTTCAGTGATCAAGTGAAAAGCCATCTTAATCTGAGTGTTGAAAGTAGAAATAAATCAGCGTGAATCATCACGTGAATCAGAGTTCAAAAACAATAAAAATTCATATGCCACACTTCACAGATCAATTTCATTCTATTTGACAAATTCGGGGTTGCGCAACTTTGCGTGCTCGCTGAACCGGTTACGAGCAATAAAAAAAATTGGTTCAGGGGTCAAATTTTCATGCAATTATGAGCAGAATCCGAATCTGCAATAAAAAATGGGGGTTCCCATTTCTAATAACAAAGTTGTTGCGCAAATCGCGCATCTGCTCAACGCGCGAAATTGTGATATTTGAATTCCTCGTTAAAAATTAGTGAAGTTATCGTTTGAAATTTATTTTTAGGCTCGGAAATTACGGAGATAAATGCCTGGTCCATTAAATTTTGGCCACCCTGTATAGGTTGTCAATGTTGATTTTTTGCACACAAACTCCAAATTAATTCGTTATTATACCTGAATGAATAGTACGCATATCAACAGAGACAAAACCACACATTCAACTATTTCGAGTCAAAGGTACGATGGAGTTGGCTTAAGATAACAGGGAGGGAACGGCAACGTCACGAGGAGGAGTTGCAGAAGCTCTTAACAGGAGGACAAACTCCTTTGAGTCTAGACGAACTACAGGTTGGTTCAACTTACAACGCATCTGATCATAGAGCAAGCCACTGCATAAATCAATTGGAGGCAACTCGAACATCCTTCAACATTTCTACTGTTGCATATAAAGGGGTGTCAGGATTGGAATTGGTTGACGTAATTGAGATATTTATTATCAACTGACGACGGAATCGACCAATGATGACACTGTACTAGGAGTATTTGCTTGCAACGCACTTGAACGGGAACATAGAAAACAATCATGTACCAAATAAAAACGGAGTACGATGGAACGTTGTCTATATTTCCACGAAAGTAAAGAGTTACACTGTTAAATCGATTTCGACGGTTAGGCCATCATCAGTAACAAACATGAACTGAAAGTACATCACAGAAAGCGTATCTTATATAGGATCAAGTGAGAGGAGATTGAATCCTATTGGACCATCCAATGCCACTCAAGGCTTACAAAGTGAAAGGGGCTGAAGATGACATAAGGACCGAACCAATGCCAACTCAACTCTTTACTTTTGTGGAAATTACAAAGTGAAAAACTTCGTCGCGAGCACAAATCCCACAAATGTACCATTTATTCTGTTTGGATAATACCGACACTACTAACTCTAATAATGGATATCGGGTTTTCATGCTTGGTGCTTTATTTAAAAGTAATAAAGGTGAATATCAAATGCTATTCATTTGATACTTCAATCGAAATATTGATTAGGTTGAAAAACGTCCGTCAAGTTGGGGGGGCGAAATTGCTTCTTCACTTATTGCACAATCAAAATCCCTGACTACCAAAAATCCGTGTGCTAACCTGCCCAATTCTAGAACATTCATCAACATTGGAGATCAAACTGATTAGAGAGACTTGTAAAACGCTGCAAATTCTTTCACTGGGGTTTATTATTCAATTGTCTTGAGTTCATGATTTGAATTTCTACTAAGCTTTGGAGTGTGCGTGTCTCGCAGGTGATAGAGCGATTATTGAATTTCAGGAGGCATGCATAGAGCACGTAAATCTGTTCTCAACCAAGATACCTATTTGGATTGATCAGTTGATCATA
This sequence comes from Creontiades dilutus, assembly GCA_031894815.1. Lineage (NCBI taxonomy): Eukaryota > Metazoa > Arthropoda > Insecta > Hemiptera > Miridae > Creontiades > Creontiades dilutus. The sequence goes on from JAVIWC010009583.1 coordinate 1,469,275, forward strand.
TTTGTGTGCCTCCTGAAATTCAATAACCGCTCTATCACTGTGTAACACGCACACTCCAAAGCTTAATAGAAATTCAAATCATGAACGCAAGCCAATTGAATAATAAACCCCAGTAAAAGAATTTGCAGCGTTTTTTCTTTTTTTTTTGTCTTATTCAATTTTTCTCATTCATCCCTTACTTTTCTGATACGTAAAGAGAAACAAAAAATATTTAAATCAAATTAGTTTATTTTCTTCAATTGCACTTGACTCTAATTTTTACATTTTTTTGTATTGGAAGTAAGAACTTGCTGCCTCTTCTCCATCATTACCATAGACAAGCATTAACCAAACGTACTTTTTGGTTAAGAGAGTTTATTTACATCATTGAAGGAACAACTGCCGCCTTTGGGCTTTGCAATCTTCTAATTCAATTTCGCCAGTTTCATTTTGCTTTCTCATCTCTTTCTGAATTTCATTAAGTAATGCGGAGAGAAACAGGTTGTCCGGTCATTCAGACTAGAAGGGTTTTAACGTTTTAGGAAGGTGGATTTTCTACTCTACCTACTCCGGAACTCTACCAGACTAGCCCATAGCAGACAGAGTTAAAGATTCACTCAGTGCTTTCGATCCAGTTTTTCCTCAGTGAACCATCTAAGTTTTGGTAACCTATTTGTTAGGTTGAGGAATAGGTCAAGGCAGCCGTCGTTTTTCCCAACAGTGGGTAGACATGATAAGTTGATGTAATATAAGTACCTAAGTGATAATTAAGAAACAACTGCTGAAGTGGGTCTGAATCTGAATAGTCGAACCTTCAGCGAGATGAAGTACTTCAAGTGCATATGATTAAAATTCATATTGATTCAAGTTTGAAATGGACTCGATTACAAGTTTTTGGCAAAACAGTTGTAAGTAGAAGAAGCCAAGCGGCTCATAACCTCCACTTAAAATATGTGCAAATGATTTCCTGTCGCTGATATTTTTGGTTGGTAGAATCCATAGTAATCACGGGAATTATTATCAACTTTAAATGTTATTACGGAGTTGTTTGTGCGTTCGAAATCCTCATTGGGTGACCATTGTTCATTGTTAGGGGGTAATGACCTGTGATTCGAAATAGAGTGAAGTCTGGAGCATTCAAACATGGCACAATGCTGGGAACCTGCTGATGTTTTATGGTATTAAAAAAACGGTCTAGCCAGTATTAAGTGATTGTAGAACAAACGGGCACGTCTAACGTTATCAAAATCATTGGACGAAGCTCTGCTCTGCGCTTGTAGCGAAGCTTTCTGTTCGTGCTATAAGTTCATTTTTGCCCTCTAAAATCGAATTGTCCATTTGCTTTGTATTGGTTTATTATTCAATAGCAAACCATTGTAATCGCTCTGGAAAAAAAGTCCAACCCCCCCAAATTTTTCCGTCCGTCCGCCGTACGCCGACGGATGAAGCAAAAAAAGCTGAAATTTTCAGGAAAAATCCATGTTGGTCCGGCGACGCCCCAATTCTTGAGCCAGCTTTCTCACTTAATTTAAAGTGCCCTTTAAGGATTGTCAAAGTTTTGTAAAATCCCTAAACACCTCAAAAAAAGTCAAGGCGGCCTAAATTTGAACTTTTTTTGAAGAACTTTCCATGAGGAATCGAATGAGCCCCTCCAAAGGTCCGTAGGTCAAACCATTCCCGATGTGCCAACATTTGCGTTATTTTGGTTTATTATTGTTTTTGTTTTGATAGCAGTAACCTAGTGACGTAGTGATGTAGAGATGTAGTAATGTGGATACTGTAGTGAACTCCTAAAAGGCTTTGCAGCCGATACATGGGTTGAAGCATTCTGATAACCATTAAAAAACGCTGCAAATTCTTTCACTGGGGTTTATTATTCAATTGGCTTGTGTTCATGATTTGAATTTCTACTAAGCTTCGGAGTGTGCGTGTTTCACAGGTGATAGAGTGATTATTGAATTTCCGGAGGCACACAAATATGATCAACTGATCAATCCAAATAGGTATTTTGGTTGAGAACAGATTTACGTGCTCTATGCATATCTCCTGAAATTCAATAATCGCTCTATCACCTGTGAAACACGCACACTCCAAAGCTTTGTAGTAATTCAAATCATGAACGCAAGCCAATTGAAAAATAAACCCCAGTGAAAGAATTTGCAGCGTTTTCCTGACAATTTCAGATTTTCTGATTTTTCCTGAAAATTATCAGAATGCTTCAACCCGTGTATCGGCTACAAAGCCTTTTACGAGTTCACTCCAGTATCCACATTACTACATCACTAGGTTACTGATTTCAATACAAAACCAATAATAAACCAAAATAACGCGAATGTTGGCACCATAAATCGGGCCAAATCGGAATGGTTTGACCTACGGACCTGGGGAGGGGCTCATTGAAGCATTCCTCGTGGAGTGTTCTTGAAAAAGAGAACACATTTAGGCCGCCTTGACACTTTTTGAGGTTTTTAGGGATTTTACAAAACTTTGACAACCCTTAAAGGGCACTTTAAATTAAGTGAGAGAGCTGGCTCAAGAATTGGGGCGTCGTCGGACCAACATGGATTTTTCCTGCATTTCAGCTTTTTTGCTTCAGCCGTTTGGGAGAAATCGTGCGTACGGCGGCGGACGGACGGAAAATTTTTATTGCAGATTCGGATTCTACACCCTTTGAAACGTAAACCTTGAAATTTTCAGGGGGGGGGGGGGGGGGTTAGATTTTTTTTTTCAAAGCGATTATAATGGTTTATTATTGAATAATAAACCAAAAGTGACCGGATAGTGGCTGTGGATTACGAAGAATATCATCAGATGAATGATACCCCTGGAAACCCTAGTTATAGGGAACTTCAATCATCATCATCAGATCATCAATATTTTCCATGTTATTGAATCCTAAAATGATCACACACACTATAAAGGGGGGAGGTAAATTTTGAATCTCAAACAGGTTTCATTGTTCGGAATAGAGAATGATTTGGAATGTACCGTTCTGGGAGGAACTGCTCGGTGATAGAAATTCTCATAGTTCTAATCGAACGAGGATCGTGTATTTTCGTTCATTAGATACACTTCTTTCGACTGCAAATCGCACAACAGTTTCCGTTAGTCAGGGTCCTTCAAAATGGATCATGATATTGCTGGACACACAGCTTTATAATAATGAAAACTGAACTGCTTCTACATTGCAATACCGAACAAAGGCAGAGTCACGAGTTTAATTGAGAATGGTTTCATAAGAAGAAAAGGCACCTATTTCAAGCAATCGATCAAAAAAGGGCTAACGCACATACGAACACAGAGATTTTAGAAGGATTCAGTCTTGAAATGGTCTGAAATGGATTCGTATTCAGTTATTGTTCTGTCAAGGTAGGGTTGTCCCACAACCCCTTAATCAATTCTATCAAGGGATCCCTCTTTTGAAGGAGGCTTGCATCAAAGAAACAAGAAGTTCTAAAAAAATGAGAACTTACCGGTAAATTAAACCGGCATAATCGACTTACCTAAGTTGATCTCGTGTAAACCAAGAACGTTGGCTTGTGAGAGGACCTCTTCAAGCCTATTTGTAACTGCCTCTAATCTTCCTACGAGCGCTTCGAGATCGTAGCGATGACTAGTGATGGCGTCCTCAGATTCTCCTGAAAAGAGCAGACGAACAAATCAGCGATCGAGGGGAATAGATGAACGTCAAGAAAACAAACAACTATATTCAAACGCAATAATAGTGAAAACAAGTATCATCAACATATAACTGCACAATTAGTTAAACATTTCGACAATGACTAACATTTAAATTGAATCGATGTGAATTAACTTTCAAAGATTATATTGTCAAATAGGAGTGATGGATATGGTTAGTTGGCCCCTTCCCGAATTGTGGCTTTGGAAACCATCATCAAAAACGTCTACTGGGCTACCATTTCTTGGATAATGTTGGGTTGTCAACAATATAAGAGGTATTATTTGTATGTGTGCTCAAACTACTGAGGTAAAATATCATTGCGAAAACGAGCATTGCTTTGCAAATGCATGAAGTGATGAGCGACCTTATTTTATGAAATACTTATGGGTAATTGCTAATACCAAAGGACTAGGATATTTTAACGCATCCAGCTAGATATTAACTAATGATAACAACAGCGTCAACTCTCTTGTATACGAAAATAACGTAATTATATCAGACCGGAACGAAACAGGTGAATAAATAATTAACAGGGCTACATAATTTCGGAATGAGGGCGGTAGGACGGCTCCTGTCTGGACTACCGGTTCGCCTTCTTTCTGAAACGCTCGGCGAGACTAAACCGGATAGGATGAACAGGTGAGATCACATGCAACGGATTCCTTGAGGCAAACGTCAAAAGATAGAGATGAACTGAGTGGGAAAGGTCAAGATTATTCACGATCCGGCGAGGCTCAAGGAAAATGCAAATTACTAGGAATGGAGTGAAGTCACAATAGTGATGACGAATAAAGGGCCAACAACAATTAAAAGCTCTGGGAAGAACAATTGAGATTGTAGGCAAAAATATTACACTTCGAAAGGGATAGAGAACGTCTCAGGTCCGGATGACACCGATGGACTCCATTAGTCTCGGAAAAACTGTAGTTTCAAACAGAGATGGGCATCCCTGATTTGAATGGGATGGGTTAACGAATACTTTTACGATTGCATTTCCGATTACAAAAGTATTCGTAAAAGTAATCGAATAACGAGATTAATCGATTACTTTTGTATTCGCGCGAAGCGATTCTTTTTCCGAATACTTTTTTAACCGCCAAAAGTAATCGAATACAATGGCCCATGCCGTTGATATTTATTTTTGATGTTCCTCGCAGACGGTCTTCTGCCTGAATTTAATTAATAAAAATTGACTTTTATTATAAACCCTGAAAAAAATCTGCATATTACACAAAGTCAGAAGCTGGCATAGCTAATAAATGAACAATATAATAGACAATAATTTTATGAAAAATGACATTTTTAGATTAGTACAAATTAAGATTTGAAATCAAACGATGTTTCCATATTTTAACTTCTCGGTTTTAAATTAGTAGGTACTTTTGGTTCCAATTTTATGTGATCACAAGTAGGTACTATTATTATTGAATGTTCAATTTGCTATGTTATCTCAACCGACTACCTATGGGAAAAGATATTATTGAACGTAGTTCACAACTAATTTAAGCGAATTCGCAAGAAAAAAAAGAAGATATTCAAGAAAAGAAAAGTATTGGAAGAATTAGGGGAACCAAAACTCTTTTCGATAGGTAATCGTGTGGGCATTACCTAGTAGTTTTTCTTTGTAAAATCGACCCAAATGGCAACTTGTGAAGTTTGACCATTCTAGCCTAATGGAAAAGTGTGGTGTGCCATAAGGTTACAATTTTGAAGAATATGGTAGGTATTTCTACATTTTCCAAATTTTTGGTAAATTGAAAAAAGACTTTATACATAAAATTATGATAATGATTATGATGATTACGGAAACTTAACGGTTTTGTCAAAGTTTCGAAGTGAAAAAATTGGGATTTTGAGAAAAAGTTGTTTTCGATGTATGTTGTAAATTTGGACGCCTGATTGATTGGAATGTGTCCTGGATTGGACATTCCAATTTCAAGAGCGAATTATGGTTAAACTGTCAAATTTACTTATCTCAGCCCGGGGACATTCGTTAATCTTATCATGATTACTTTTGTAATCGTTAATCGTTTTGCCAACGAATAACGATTACTTCAAAAGTAATCGTTATTCACGAATACTTTCCACGATTACATTTGTAATCGCAAAAGTATTCGTTAATCGATTAACGCCCATCTCTGGTTTCAAATCAGCAATGCTTTACGCAGTAGTTTATTTCAAGTTGCACACAAAACACTATCGTATTGATGAACGAATATAGTGAAATTGCTTTTTTTGAGTGCCTTCAGAAGTAAAACGTCGACACTATTGCGGAAATAAAAAGCGTCCTGTTGTAAAAGGAAATCTCTGAGACGGACAGAGTGGAAAGGAACAACGATTGCGATGAAACGAGGGCAAGTGAGTCAGCGCGATGAAAGAAATGGATGGGCACCATCAAACTTCGGGACCTAACATCTGAACAGTGTGTAATAACTTAGTCTTTCATAACCCTACAATTATTGCAAGAATGAAAGAACATTGATATAATTCTATTGAAAAAATGGATAGATCAGCTTCCGAAATGGAGGTCAACATAACGGAAATGTGTGAGTAAGGATGTAAGACTCGCAGTTGTGTAGAGCGAAAGAGAGATGAGGAGGAACTGAACACTAATGCAAAAACGCTGCAAATTCTTCCACTGGGGTTTATTATTCAACTGGCTTGCGTTCATGATTTGAAGTTCTACTAAGCTTTGGAGTGTGCGAGTTTCACAGGTGATAGAGTGATTATTGAATTTCAGGAGGCACACAAATATGATCAACTGATCAATCCAAATAGGTATTTTGGTTGAGAACAGATTTACGTGCTCTATGCATATCTCCTGAAATTCAATAATCGCTCTATCACCTGTGAAACACGCACACTCCAAAGCTTAGTAGAAATTCAAATCATTAACGCAAGCCAATTGAATAATAAACCCCACTGGAAGAATTTGCAGCGTTTTTTATGGTTATCAGAATGCTTCAACCCGTGTATCGGCTACAAAGCCTTTTAGGAGTTCACTCCAGTATCCACATTACTACATCACTACGTCACTAGGTTACTGATAGCAACACAATAACAATAATAAACCAAAATAACGCGAATTTTGGCACCATAAATCGGGCCATAGATCGAGAATGGTTTGACCTACGGACCTGGGGAGGGGCTCATTCGATTCCTCATGGAGTGTTCTTCAAAAAGAGTACACATTTAGGCCGCCTTGAACTTTTTGAGGTTTTTAGGGATTTTACAAAACTTTGACAACCCTTAAAGGGCACTTTAAATTAAATTGGCTTTGGGCGTCGCCGGACCAACATGGATTTTTCCTGAATAATTTCAGCTTTTACGCGGACGGAAGAAGTATGATTGATGGAAAAACACTAGTTGTTTACACAAGCTGTACAAATTAAAATAATACGTTCGATATTGCCCCTAAAAAGAGCAAGATGACACCAAATCTCAAATGTAGAATCAGTCAGAAAGGTTAAATGTCAATAAGCCATAAATGTCATCAATATCGATGAAACGTGGAAGTGAAGTGTGTTGAAAGAAAGTCAAGGGATTTTGCGAGGTTGTTGCAAGCACTGTTCCGCATCCACAAAGGCTTAAATGATCCTTTCTGTGGAATAGTTCAGCAGACATTCCAAAAATTGCAAGCGTGAAACCCTAACAAGACGCCACCAACTTTTTTGAAGGTCAGCACTAAAGCTTTTGTTGTCGATCTGCGCTCGACGCATTTAAGCATATTTTGTAGAAAATTGAATCCTATGAATTATTATATTTGGATTCACAACCAAATTTAATTAAATATTAACAATATGGTTAAAATTAAAGGAATATCTCATGCTTCATAAACTCTAAATCAGCAATTCAGTGACGATGTTGAGTTTTAAAAATAAACGAGCAATTCACTGAGGAACCTCTGAAACTTATTCAGTTTGGCTCTGTAATTATATCAAGCTCTCCTCCAAGGTTAGAATGTTGAATCTAAGGACGAGTGAATTTTCCGCCTTAATTTCCATCTTCCGGAGAGAACCATAGACTATAATTAAAACCCACTACGCCCCCTCCATCATCCTAAACCAGACATTCCCCAACAATTTTGCTTGGGTCGACAACCTTGAGCTGAAGGAACGAAAAAGACAGTGTAATGGAAGCAGATGAATTAAACAATTGTTCTTTTCTTCGGAAATCTGAGGTGTAAACATACAAGTTGAGTGAAATTAATAACACATTGTGTTGCCGTACCTCATACTTATTGTCTATTAGGCTCAAACGTGCTTTTTTGCAGAAGCTTTTGGTTTATTATTCAGTAATAAACCATTGTAATCGCTCTCGGAAAAAAATTCTAACCCCCCCTGAAAATTTCATGGTTCACGTTTCAAAGGGTGTAGAATACAAATCTGCAATAAAAATTTGTCCGTCCGTCCGCCGTATGCACGATTTCTCCCAAACGGCTGAAGCAAAAAAGCTGAAATTTTCAGGAAAAATCCATGTTGGTCCGGCGACGCCCCAATTCTTGAGCCAGCTCTCTCAATTAATTTAAAGTGCCCTTTACGGGTTGTCAAAGTTTTGTAAAATCCCTAAAAACCTCAAAAATGACAAGGCGGCCTAAATTTGTACTCTTTTTGAAGAACACTCCACGAGGAAGCGAATGAGCCCCTCCCGAGGTCCGTAGGTCAAACCATTCCCATTCATGGTGCCAACATTCGCGTTATTTTGGTTTATTATTGTTTTTGTGTTGATATCAGTAACCTAGTGACGTAGTGATACTGGAGTGAACTCCTAAAAGGCTTTGTAGCCGATACACGGGTTGAGGCATTCTGATAACCATAAAAAAATGTTGCAAATTCTTTCACTGGGGTTTATTATTCAATTGGCTTGCGATCATGATTTGAATTTCTACTAAGCTTCGGAGTGTGCGTGTTTCACAGGTGATAGAGCGATTATTGAATTTCAGGAGGCACCCAAATATGATCAACTGATCAATCCAAATAGGTATTTTGGTTGAGTACAGATTACGTGCTCTATACATATCTCCTGAAATTCAATAATCGCTCTATCACTTGTGAAACATGCACACTCCAAAGCTTAGTAGATATTCAAATCATGAACGCAAGCCAATTAAATAATAAACTCCAGTGATTTAAAAAGGAAGTTTTTACAATTACGACTAGAATAGTAAGAATATTGTTCAATCATGAACCAATAACATTACAAAGGCAGTCCATTGGACGGGTCCAATTAATAGGATTTTGAAGCCTCAAGCAATCCTGTTGTACTTTTCTGAGAGTTTTTGGTTTTATAAAAAGGTTCAGCCATCTGGTAAGGATTGTGAGTTCCTAGATTAATTGTTCCCTTTGAATATATCTCATTGGGGTTTGTGCTCCGAAGAATTCAAATCTGCGATGGGTGAGAACAGAACACTGAAAGATTTTGTGGGGTCGTTTCGTATGACTCCTCATACTGGAATGAAATTTGTTTGACCGATATGCGATGTAGATGAAATCGTAGGGCTGCGAAGCCGGCCGAGGCCAATAATTGTTTTTTAGATCCCTACGGTTTGTTGATAGAAGGAGTTGAGCGAATTTATCAAGGTAGTTATAACGCTAAAGGATCAAGGAACCTAATACAAAATTGTTTCACAAAGATGTATTATTTTTAACCCCCCCCCCCCCTCCCCCAACCCAAACTTTCTTGACTACCGAAAAGTGAGATTTGAAAAACTGAAATTTCTACCCGCTTTAACATTTTTTACCTAAATACGCGATTTTTTAAGTTAGATGAGCTCGGCCTGGTCTGTGAACTATCTGAATTCTGTGCAAAAAATTACTGGCCGACGCCCCTTTAGCCCACGTTAGTAAAACCTCGAAAATACCACGTTTTTGAGCAGTTTTTGGCGCATTGCGTCGATGCTTGTGAGAAGCGGAGCGAGAATTAGAAGTTAGGACCAACTAAACCCTAAATGGAGTCCATGTGCAAAAGAACGTATTTTTTACATCAATTCCAAGGCCTTTCATGGGCCGGTCGGCGGACGGACATTGCTGTTAGCTATACGATAGGCTTATTATTGGAAATAATAAACCAAAAATGGTTAGTAACTTGTGCTCACTGTATCGATGATTTAAACTCGGCACAGTACAAAATCATTTTAAGAAAATATACCACATTGGAAAAAGTGACTCACTAAACGTAACGCCCAACGGAACAACAGGACGTAAACACTTATGAATCACTTCTTATCACAGTCACAGATAATAACAACACATCCTCAATCGCGACACGGCTGTCAGTACTCCCCGAAACTCGACACGAATCCTCGACGTAAACTAAACAGATTCGAGAGAGCGGAGGCCTGAAGGTTTCTAGACCTGCAGATCAGCCGAAGAGGGGGGCCGGCCCGAGCTTCGAGTAGGGAGTTTTCTGATTCACCCGAGTGACTATCATTACGAGGCCGGTTTGCGACGTCACCATCATTCGCTTACCTTTCTATTTATAAGCCGTGACGGCCAACTCGGTCCGTCCGGGGTGTTGGGTCAGATTTGTGTCGGTTTTTAGCACACATTGATTTACACGATACAAAAAACAGCACATACATTGTTCGTTTCAATATTTAACAGAGTAGATATAGTGATATGTGGATATGACATGATACAGGGAGCGGCAAAAAGATCTGACGGTTTTAAAATGTAAATAACTCAACCGTTTTAAGTGATACAAAATGTTTTATTGCATATTACAGATTGGTATTTATGAACATTTATAAAAATAACAACAAAAATGTTGATTTGATCTATTTAAAATTTGAAGATGACATCTTTCAAATGATGTCCATCTTGGGCCATGCATTCTTCCAATCTTGCGCTGAAATTTTCAAACACTTTTCCGTGTATAACATTAGTTCACAGGTTTGCAGCAGGAAGGTTGGCAGTACCAATATTGAAAAAATTGCTGGGAGATGGCGTCTACACCCTTTGTAAACAATGAAATTTTCAAGGGGGTTATGCTTCAATTACAACGGTAAACCCCAATTTTTCGAAATTGACAAACAACGTAACGCGCTTCATTTTTGTGCTCTCAGATAGTAAATTAGATGATATCAGCACAAAAAATCTGAATAGCACGGCGCACAAAATCTTTCCAGGCTCATAAACATGAAAATTGTGGGAAATCTTACAAAAAATTACGTGGTGCTGGGACACTTCCTGTGTGAAAGTATAACGAAAAACTTTGTCAACTGCCAAAATTTTCCTATTCTCCAATATTCTCCTATTCTCGGCGGACTTGAAAAAGGGGGAGGACATTTTTTTTCTTGTTTAGAAGGGAAAATACACCGATATTTTACGTCAATATTCGCAAAAAAAAACACATAGTTTGAAGTTCACTGGAGGAGAAGAATAACTGCGAAGCCGTGCGACGGTTTCATTCTTGTTTATAAACGTCTAGAGGGATCCCAACTTGAGTATGAAATCGATTCCAGCTGCTCTTAGGTGCTCTACGCCCCGATAATAAGTAATAAGTGTAACAGATTCATACGGCTCGTTAGATTACTGCGACCGCCTTGCAGTAAAGGTGAGCTTTTTGTAAACATTGGGATGGCACAATCAGAGATGATTCTAGTTCGGTTGCTCAGTTCTGTTAAACTGAGGGTGATGGAGCGCTTCACTTGCTCATACCGCGACCTTTTTGAATTTTTTTTTAAAGAACGGGAGGGATAGAGAGAAATTTTGGGAGGACCTAAAAGGTGATTACGCTGCCGTTCCCAATCCAGAACACTTGGTCGATTTTCGCAGATTCTTGATTCAGACGTGGATACCTCAATTTAATAAAAGGTGGGTGGAGTCAGCTCGAGGTAAGGAGAAGTTTTTACAGAAAAATGGACAGTGGCTCGAAAATACGTGTTTTTTGAAAAATATCGGTGACAGTGTTCGTCCTTGTGGTGGTGGTGGGGGTCGTCCAACAAAACCAATCGAGGAGTGTGCTGAAAGGACTCGAAGAACTAAAGTTCATCAGCTCCTCACCGAAGCCTATTCGCCTCCAGTCGAGTTCATTGAATTCTTATTGAAACAAGTTCCTGGGTGAAAGGTATGTATGTGCGAGAGAAAATAGTTTACATTGGACGAAGCAAGAAGAAAGTTTGCTGCTGCATCAGCAGTCTAATGACCCAAGTTTGATCCAGAATAGCGATATAATAGTAATCGTACTTAGGGAAAAATAAGTTCAAAAGCTAGGATTTCAGAGGTAAGATGAATGTTGTTATGGATCAAAATTGATTGAAACTATTATAAAAGTGCAAGGTTTGTTGAAAAAAAAAGTTTTCTGAACATTTCCCAACTTATCACGTCACTCTGCATGATTATAACTTTTGCAGAACTGATATAGGCCTTTTTTTCTGGAAAATCGGTTCGAAATATTGGTTTTGAGCAGAAGGTACTGCTTTTTCACAAAAATTAACTCGAAATGTGAAATCAGCACCCAAAAAAACGGGGGTATAGCAAGTTTTAGCCATTTTTTCCAAGGCAAGAGGTTTTGGCCATTTTTAGGGGATTCTGGACCACGTTCTATCTTACTCCGTTTTAATTGAAATGGGTTTCGACAACCTCGTCGCGAGTGACTTAGTCCGTATATGATACATGATCATTTCCGAAGCATCAACAACGACCTGGAATGCTGCCAGAATATCGCCAAACGACTGAATTAAGCGTAATTCTACGAATTTCACCCCTGGAGGCTACCAATAAACGAATGATCGACCATAGAAAACCACCTAAAAGACTCCCTAACCAACTCTAGAAAATAAGGGAACTCGAGGAAGAAAAAACATTGTATTCTTCAAGTAAGGGATGAGATTAGGGAAAAGAAAAGGGTAAAAGGTTCCTTTCCTATTTACATGCATACGGGACGATGCAGCCAAGTGGTCCTCCAGCAAAAAGTTCGAGTGACTTACTTTCCAAGAGTTTTAACCATTGTTCTGCCCAAGGAAAGTTTGCCGGATCCTAACTTACATTTCAGAAGTGGTAATATTTCAATCTTTCGGATGTTCCTTTACAAGAAGCCTCCACTTTACGTCTAACTCTCTCGGAAAATCAATATCATAATTGATGAGCTTACTTTTTTTTTCGTTGAAAAAACTGTTCGTTTTATCCCACTGAGATAGCATCACTGTACAATCATTTCTACATAATGTTTCATTTTTAGCGATTGATGATGGAACAAAATATAAAAAACGCTGCAAATTCTTTCACTGGGGTTTATTATTCAATTGGCTTGCGTTCATGATTTGAATTTCTACTAAGCTTTGGAGTGTGCATGTTTCACAGGTGATAGAGCGATTATTGAATTTCAGGAGATATGCATAGAGCACGTAAATCTGTTCTCAACCAAAATACCTATTTGGATTGATCAGTTGATCATATTTGTGTGCCTCCTGAAATTCAATAATCGCTCTATCACTTGTGAAACACGCACACTCCAAAGCTTAGTAGAAATTCAAATCATGAACGCAAGCCAATTGAATAATAAACCCCAGTGAAAGAATTTGCAGCGTTTTTTATGGTTATCAGAATGCATCAACCCGTGTATCGGCTATAAAGCCTTTTAGGAGTTCACTCCAGTATCCACATTACTATACCACTACATCACTACGTCACTAGGTTACTGCAATTAACACAAAAACAATAATAAACCAAAATAACGCGAATTTTGGCACCATAAATCGGGCCATACATCGGGAATGGTTTGACCTACGGAACTGGGGAGGGGCTCATTCGATTCCTCGTGGAAAGTTCTTCAAAAAGAGTACAAATTTAGGCCGCCTTGACTTTTTTTTAGGTTTTTAGGGATTTTACAAAACTTTGACAACCCTTAAAGGGCACTTTAAATTAATTGAGAGAGCTGGCTCAAGAATTGGGTCGTTGTCGGACCAACATGGATTTTTCCTGAAAATTTCAGATCTTTTGCTCCAGCCATTTGGGAGAAATCGTGCGTACGTACGGCAGACGGACGGGAAAATGTTTATTGCAGATTCGGATTCTACGCCCTTTGAAACGTAAACCATGAAATTTTCGGGGGGGGGGGGGGGGGTTAGTATTTTTTTTTTTTCAAGAGCGATTACAATGGTTTATTATTGAATAATAAACCAAAATCAGCCGAATGAATCTCGTAGAGTTATTTTGTCTGTATTCCATTACTCCGGTTGGAATATTGGAAATACTGTTCAAGAATGCTTAAATTGATTTGGTATTCATTCACCTAATGCCGAGGATGGGAAAAACGATATTCAACTTACCCCCTCTAATTTCAAGAGAAATTAACATTTGATGAGGTTACAACGACTGAACCGGGAGCTGAAGCGTTAAATCTAATTAAGGAATCATGCAAACACTCAGATTATCTTTTAAGCTCGGAGATCCTTCGACCATTAAACGAAGACGGGCGGAAATCGTTACAACCACCGTAACAAATGGAAGCTACGGTCATAAAACTAAATGACTACACACAGAAAAAAATTATAGTTCAAGAAGCTAAAAACCTTTACCAAAATATTTATTTGTTTTGCCTATTGACAACGACCAAGAAAATCAATTTTCAATATCTTTGCGGCATCATCATTTTTCTACAGTTCCTTCTGAAATCGAGTTTTCATAAGATTTTTCAGTATAATACATAACAAATTGCACAAGTGATCATACTTGTGTATTACCAAAGTGAAACGTAGTTATTTTTTAAATTTCATCTTGGTAAAAGTCAGTCTTTCTATTCCATTTGGGTTCATTATTCAATAATAACTCTTGAAAAAAAAAAAAAAAAAAAAAAAAAAAAAAAAAAAAAAATTCGAACCCCCCCTGAAAATTTCATGGTTTACGTTTCAAAGGGTGTAAGGATTCGGATCTGCAATAAAAATGTTTCCGTACGCCGTACGCACGATTTCTCCCAAACGGCTGAAGCAAATAAGCTGAAATTTTCAGGAAAAATCCATGTTGGTCCGGCGACGCCTCAATTCTTGAGCCAGCTTTCTCACTTAATTTAAAGCGTCCTTTAAGGGTTGTCAAAGTTTTGTAAATTTTCTTAAAAACATCAGAAAAAGTTAAATTCCTAAATCCTAAAGGCCTAAATTTGGATTCATTTTAAAGAACTTTCCATGAGGAATCGAATGAGCCCCTCCCCAGGTCCGTAGCTCGAACCATTAACGATCTATGGCCCGATTTTTGGTGCCAACATTTGCATCCACATTCAGTACATCACTAGGTTACTGCAATCAAAACAAACACAAGAGTTTTTTTTTTTGTTTTGATCGCAGTAACCTAGTGATGCAGTGAATGTGGATACTGGAGTGAACTCCTAAAAGGGTTTATAGCCGATACACGTAATCACTCTTGAAAAAACGCGGCAAATTCTTTCACTGGGGTTAATAAACATCATTGAATAATAATTCAATGATTCATAATTTGAATTTCTACTAAGCTGTGGAGTGTGCGTGTTTCACAGGTGATAGAGCGATTATTAAATTTCAGGAGATATGCATAGAGCACTTGAATCGGTTCTCAACCAAAATATCTGTTTGGATTGATCAGTTGATCATATTTGTGTGCCTCCTGAAATCCAATAATCGGTCTATCACCTGTGAAACACGCACATTCCAAAGCTTAGTAGAAATTCAAATCATGAACCACAGAATAATAAACCCCAATGACGGAATTTGCAGTGTTTTTTAATCACTAACTTGAAAAACCGCGGTCACAACTTGAATACTTTTGGTCCAAGTTGTTCATTAAAGTGAAAATTTCAACATTTTGACAATAATTGGGGGAGAAAGTTGGTTTATTACGCACAGCCGTTCAGTCACTCATTCGCTTGTGAGCAGCTGTCAATCTCCGCTCTCATTTTCTTCTAGTATTGCTTCTGTTAAGCTCGAATGTTGAGAGGAGAATTATGGATTTCATAGGGCTTTACGCATAACCTATGTAAAGAGATTTCCCAATGTATACTAAGTGTACTGATGTACGAATTTGTCAGATTCTTTGCAAGGACAGGTTGCTTGGTACGAATAGTTGGCGTGTGAATGGTCATCGATGTATTCATTTCTTGAATGTGCCACCTCTCACTAACCATATTTCATGAAACGGAATTTACAATATGAACTGTAAATGATGGATAAAAAGAATGTAGCACATCAACGTTTTTAAGATTTCTTGTCATCAGGATTCATAATATTTCTAAAAATTAAAATCTTTTCCTATTTAAAATATAGAAGATGAAACCTAAAAATCTGTATACAACGTTTCCTGGGTAGAACCTATGCGACGAAGAGTGATCTCACTGTGGCAACGGCAAAGGTTGAACGCGAGTTGAATAGGTATTTAAGGTGCGCATAATCGTTGACGTGAAAGAAGGTTGTTCTACCGGGTTTTAAGATTCCGCCTGCTGCGAGGTGAACTGTCTTGTGAGTTTCCTCCCGTTTTATTTATCCCATCCCTCGACACCGAAACATCTTTCACGGGTGAACAATAGAAAAGAAAACTCAATGTTTGTGCGCAGCGTTGTCGTATTGATGAAGTTTACCACAAAACCTGAATCAATACCCTATTCTTGTATCCATTGCAATATTTTCATCTCATCCCCATTTCGAAGAGAAATTCTCAAGAGCAAGAATATTAATTTAAAAAAATGACATTGGAATTGAAAATTGAAGACTGAAAAAACAGTTATCCTTGAATTTCAGCAGAGACGTTTATATTTGTATCTATATGTGTGTATGAAGATTCTAAGTAAAATTTTGTTTTAAAGATAAGTTCTGATCGGCATTTTTCATTACTTTAAAAATCTTAAATTAGGAAGGCCAGCGATTTGATTTCTTACAGGACCAGGACCGGGAGGCCCGATACACAATGTTGTCTTATTATCTTTATTTACATCGATATGAAGCCCAAAGCCTTTTGCCTAGATCTACGTCAGTGGTTGAGAGAGTGGTTATTATGACATACAATCACGCCAGGAACATAGTGGTACCAAACTAATGTTGAAACTTTGAAATGAAGGGAAAAATTATTTCTGTTTTACGAACCGCCTTTGATATAAAAATAGGTAGTCTTTATTGGAGGCGAAACCAAAATTGGGACAGGTGGAAAAAAGATTGTAGATGTTGATAAGATCAGTTCGATATTGAATACAAGTATATTTTATTGTGTGTCTTGATTTAAAAAACAAAGAAAAAAAATCGTCTTTGTGAACAAATCTCAATTATCCGTCTCGCTGTCATCAGATAATAGAATACCAATCCAACTAACCCATAGCCAACCCAATCTAGCAGATAGTAATGGTTCTCCTTTGAAATGTGATTGGGTCATCTACAGATTGGTTTAGGAATGAAACTCCAACAAAAGGCCACAATACCAAGTAAGTAGATCCAATTTGATGAAAATGGAATGAGAATGGCGGTTTTAGAAAATGTTAATTAGCAAAATGTTTGAAGTAATCGTAAAACAAAACGCGTATATGAGGTCGAGTTGGGGAACAAGAACCTCAATGAATAGTTTCTCTATTCAGATTGGAAAATCCTGATCTTTATGGGAACACAACGTTACAGTAGGAAATATCATTCAATTCTTGAATAAAATGATGAAAAAGCGAACGAGATGAGTCAGAATTATTTTCGGGTGCGAAATGTCAGAGAATCTCAAACCTGGCAGACATCCCGAGGAACGAGCTAATATCAGCTACGAAAACGGATTTGCTCGCAGGGCCAATAATAACGCACGCTAAAAAATAGATACTGAAGCCATTCAGAACAGGTACTATAATTAATTAATTGTTATAATCGATACCAATTTGGCATGGTGCAACATCATTTCAATTACTAAACATAGGTATTGCAAATTAAAATAGAATGGTCAATGAATAAACTCGAAAAGGTTGGATATTGTAACTGAAATATTCAGAAATATTAAATAATTATTAATGATGAATGGGGTAAAGATAACATCGTTTGGTGAACATTGTAGGCAGTTTTTGCCCGATCCAATCCAAACCTTTTTTTCGTTGCCTGAGCACATTAAGAACTCGCACTATGTTTCTCCTTCAATATCAATGGTGTGGTTTAACTTTTGGAAAGTAAGATGGAAGTCGACCACAATAACCATAATGCAACGAACATCCTTATATGATTTAAATACACCATGTGTTTCGCTTGTACACTCATTTGTTTGCAGATGAACTACTTGTTTCGCTTGTAGACGCAAAGACGAGTTCCTGGTATCACTTATAAAGATTCCTAAAAAACCGATTCCCATTCGCTGAAAAATACATAACTAGAAAAAACCCTGGTATTTACAAAGATTTTCTGAGATATTAGTATTTGAAAATGCAAACCTTCAATTTTATATGCTAAGATTAAAAATGATGCAGAGGCATATCGAGTAGTTTCAGAGAAAGGCTTCGGATGCACGGTTCATTTCTTTTAAATATGATTTCGAAATAAAAGTATCTTGAAACAAAAACAAACAAATTTCGAGGTGGGGATGAAATTACAAAAACGCACATCAACAAATATAACAAACCCGTGATTGTCCACGCCCGGGACTTTCAACATGTGTTCCGACTCATTTTTCCCCAATTTTACTGCGTTTTTAGCAGTGATTTCCCTTTGGGTAGAAGGGAAACCAAAATACGAAACAGGAATTTGTTGATATAGTTCCTGGAGGTCGCAACAGTTATGGACAATGTACCTTTTTCTGATTTATAAGGGAATATTTTTAGATTCAGTACGGACCCACCGGGGGATTTCCATCAGAAAAGATTGTATCGGACCTATTACATAAATTGGGAGGAAGCAAAAGGTTTGGGAACCACTCAATAACCGAACTTGGCAACTGTTCGGAACCAGAATCAGAGTGAACGAGTGGGAGGAGATGCAGCATCTATATCGACTCCCCCAACTAGATAAGCCAAGTCCAAGCTCTCATTCATAATAACAATGTCCCGCGTCTAAATTCACCTAGACGGGCTGCCAGCAGAGAAAAGGCCATAAAATCATTGATAAACGAAATTAGCCCAAGAATTTCTTGAAAGACGCTAAACACATCGCAGTTCGTCCGGCTCAGTGCTCGCCTCGGGAAAGAAAGGCTACCAGTAGTTGCTATCGATATAAGACCAAGGATGATCGCTGCTGCTGCGGTTCTAGCAATGAATCGTCTTTTTTTGACACTAAATCTCCTGACATTCAATAATCGCTCGATCACTTGTGAAACACGCACACTCCAAAGCTTAGTAGAAATTCAAATCATGAACGCAAGCCAATTGAATAATAAACCCCAGTGAAAGAATTTGCAGCGTTTTGTTATTGAACGTATTTGGCATCATAACAGTAATGTTTTCTCAATCCCCCCACAATAAAAACATCTATAATTTGTCAAGTCCCTTAGCATTCGTATTGCGTTAAAACTTCCCCAAATCCAAATTTAAACGATGTAGCCAATGGTAGACTGATGTAGAGGAGGCATACAAATATCATCAACTGATCAATCCAAATAGGTGTTTTGTTTGAGAACCGATTTACGTGGTCTATACATATCTCCTGAAATTCAATAATCGCTCTTATCACCTGTAAAACACGCACATTAAACTGCTTAGTAAGATTCAAATCATGAACGCAAGCCAATTGAATAATAAAAATGTGAAAGAATTTTATCTACACCAGTAATAATATTGAATAATAAACCCCAGTAATAACATTGAATAATATTTACCATGGTTTATTGAATTTCAGGAGATATGCATAGAGCACGTAGAATCTGTTCTCAACCTAAAGTTTACCTATTCGGATTGATAGTTGATCATATTTGTGTGCCTCCTGAAATTCAATAATCGCTCTATCACCTGTGAAACATGCACACTCCAAAGCTTAGGATAAATTCAAATCATGAACGCAAGCCAATTGAATAATAAACCCCAGTGAAAGAATTTGCAGCGTTTTTAATATTACTTTTATACGCCCCGACCCATTAAATAATACCATACCTAATAATTGATGAAGCTAAACCAAAAAGTATTTTTTCATATTATCTTAAGTTAAAAAACATTGGATTTGTTTAAGCACACAAAATAATTTACCAAGCCTAGAAATTAAGTTACCAATATGTAATTTATAGCTCAGATGGCAGTAAATTATTATTCCCAAATATTTACATTAATCACTGAAAGGCAACAAAAAGCAGGCGCAAGAACCTCCTATACTGCAGGAAAAATATTGGTCATGAATTTTAACCTTAGGAAAAGCTCTTTTCCCGATGGAAAATCGAACAACAAAGGTCTTAAACCCAATTCTGTGAACTTAACACACTAACTGTAGCTGTCACCCAGTATGGATAACCCATCCGGTAATTAGTACCTATATAAAAGTTCTGAGTTCAAGCTGATTAAAAGACTTCCAAGACTTGGTTTGACAAAAAGATTTATTGGGGAAAATTGTTCGACAAAACTTTCTTTGCGATTTTCCAATCCTTTTCCCTGGAGGTTGATCCGCTTGATTTGTCCGTCATATTGACGCACACAGTAATTTTCATTTTAATTTATCATTACAATTCTACCATTACTTAGCATTACAATAACTGTACTGTATTCTTTTAACTCTTGGGTCCGTAAACCGTCTGCTATACACAATTTTCCATTCATTGAAATTCCTTTTACTTCCACTATACTTGCATAACTTTTCTTATTGATTCTAGACTTACTGGAGCTGCTCCAGCACATGACCACAAAAAGGAAAGAACAACTCCGTGATGCAGTGAACGGAAGTGACGATGGAATTATATGTTAGTAATCACCGGTAATTATGCATATCATTCACATTTAAAAAAAGCCTCT
Organism: Creontiades dilutus; assembly: GCA_031894815.1. Lineage (NCBI taxonomy): Eukaryota > Metazoa > Arthropoda > Insecta > Hemiptera > Miridae > Creontiades > Creontiades dilutus. The sequence continues at coordinate 1,489,778 of JAVIWC010009583.1, forward strand.
GGGAGAAAACATTTTCCGCATTTAGACATGAAGGAAGAAAGTGAGACTGCCCGAGAGTCCACAACCGTTGTGTTACTTCTTCAAAGAATCGTAATGTACGGGGAGAGCGATTACCATATTTTTGCATTTGCCGGCTGAGCAAAAAAGAAAGGTCTGAGAACGAAAGGACTTCCTTTACCTCCGTCTATATATGAGAAAACGTCCGCACGCTTGGAAGAAGGTAATATTTGAGAATAACGGATTCTGGTGTATTGTGGCTGGACGCCCAGACGTGATTCAAACAGAACTTAGATGCACAACACAAACCAAACAACACACACTTACAATTTAAGTGCAAAACACCTAAACTTATGAAACACTTATGAAAAATCATCAAATAACGTACGCTTATTCAGCCGATCCTGAATCCTAAACCAACGGTAGATTGGATTTGACAATTAAGAAGTAAGAATTTTCCTAGGATCGTACCAGTTCAAGGGAAATTAAAAACGGCGAACTGTTCAAACAAGCACTTAATAACCATTACCATACATAGTAACAAATCTGTGGCTAGTAAGGAATGGAGTCCTTTGAACCAGTTCTTTACCACTTAACCCTTTTATTTTATTATTCAATAATAAACCATTGTAATCGCTCTGGAAAAAAAATTCTAACCCCCTCTGAAAATTTCATGGTTTACGTTTCAAAGGGTAAAGAATCCGAATCTGCAAAAACAATTTTTCCGTCCATTGCCCGTACGTCTTACGCCGTACGCAAGATTTCTCCCAAACGGCTGGAACAAAAGATCTGAAATTTTCCGGAAAAATCCATGTTGGTCCGACAATGCCCCAATTCTTGAGCCAGCTCTCTCACTTAATTTAAAGTGCCCTTTAAGGGTTGTCGAAGTTTTGTAAAAAAGTCGATTTTTTTTAAGACTTTATTTTATATCACAATCTAGTTTTTTACATAACTAATAAGTGATATTATTCTGACATGATGTTATCTTGATCCAAATATGCAAACGTGAGCAATTTTGTTTATATACTAATATAGTTTGGCGTCCCTACATAATCACTGGACACTGTTACACTCTAACTATTTTCACAACACTAATTCGTGTGGTTTTTTCCTCTTCAACCTTCTAACGAGGTGTTCAACGTCGAGAAGATGGACGGCCTCTTCGTTGACATGCCCCTGTAGCCTCTGTTGATGGGCTGCAGCAAAACGGTGTATTTCGGTTTGCACCAAATCCAATCCAAGATCACGATGGAGGTTCTCATTTTTTACGTACCAGGGAGCATTAACTACGTCCCTGAGTACTTTATTTTGGAATTTTTGTATTATTGCGATATTACTCTTGGCTGCGCAGCCCCATAGCTGGCATCCATAAGTCCATCCAGGCTTGAGGACTTGTTTGTAGAGCATAAGTTTGCTCTCTATTGGCAAGACTGAGCGTCGTCCCATGAGCCAGTAAAGTTTCCTGTATTTCAGGCAAAGTTCGTTTTTCTTTTTCTTCACGTGTGATTTCCACCGCAACTTTGCATCGAGGGTCATCCCCAAGTATTTTGCCTCGTTGGCGTACGGGATGATTTTACCATTGAGAAAAGTCGGAATGTACTGTAGCCTTCGGTTAGTGAAGTCCACATGTATCGACTTTAGCTCATTCATTTTGATCCTCCATTTTGCAGTCCATCTTTCTATTTTGGAGATAGAGTGATTCAATTTAGTAACAGATTCATTGTTGTCTTGCCCGATGGCTAGGATGGCAGTGTCATCAGCAAAGGTAGCTGTTATGTTATTTTCGACTTCTGGAAGGTCAGCAGTGTATATGAGGTATAGCAGTGGTCCCAAAACACTGCCTTGTGGCACCCCTGCATTAATTTCTTTAAGCTCGGAATAGGCATCATCTTGTTTGATTCTGAAAAATCTGTTCGAGAGGTACGAAAACAGTATTTCTGCGTATTGTAACGGCAGCGCTTGGCTGATTTTGTGTTTTAATCCTTCATGCCATACTTTGTCGAAGGCTTGGGTTACATCGAGGAAAATAGCTGAGCAAACTTTTTTATTTTCCAAACTTTCTTCTATGATATTCACCAGTCTATGCACTTGGTCAATAGTTGAATGCTTCTGTCTAAATCCGAATTGATGGTTGGGTATCACATTATTTTGTTCGATGATCGGGATTATTCTCTTGTGTAACAGTTTTTCAAATAACTTCGATAATACTGGCAACAATGAAATTGGCCTGTACGATGTCCTCTCGGTGGCTGATTTTCCTGGCTTAGGTATCATGATTACCTCGGCAATTTTCCACAGTTGTGGCACGTACCGTAGCTTGAATGAAGAGTTAATTATTTGTACAATTTTTACAAGCGCCTTACGCGGTAGATTTCTCAACACTTGGCCGGTGATGAGATCATAGCCGGGTGCTTTTTTTGGGTTTATTTCTGTTTTGATGATTTTTGTTATCTCTCTTACTGTACATCGGGGTATATCAAGATGTTCCTCTGAGGGAGAAGTTGTTTCTAGTGGGGAACTATAGTGGTCAGCAGGATTTGGAGTGAATATATCAGCGAGATAGTCAGCAAATACGACTGCTTTTCTTTGGTTGTCCTTAGCCCAAGCTCCGTTAGCATCCTTTATTGGTTGTGCTTGGATAATGGGTCTTTTTATTGATTTGGTGGCTTTCCATAGGGAATAGTTAGTGTAGTGGTCGTAAGTCAGATGACTCACATAGTCATTGATTGACTCAATATTGAGTTTTTGAATTTGTGCACTGAGTTTAGTATTAAGTTGATTCCATTTATTTTTATGAGCTGGGGCTCGCGTTCTATGCCACTTGTCCCGTGCTCTACGTTTTTCTCGTACTAAATCGACTATTTCACGAGGGTAATTAACACCCTGTAGTTTTCTTTTGATTTCCGGTGTATTTTCCCATGCTGATTCTTGGATATCTGACACAAGTTGTTGCAGCTCATCATCGATCTGTTCCTGCGATTCCATTAATGAGCTTAGTTGTATACGCCTTGCAAGTTCTACTTTGAAGCTTTCCCAGTCGGTGCTTTTATTGACGAGAATAGGATTATGTATTTTTTGAATAATGTGTTCGCTGATTGTCATGAGAATCGGTGTGTGGTCTGAGCTCAATTCGTTGCACTCTTCTATGATGGCATAGTTAGCCGAAATATTTCTGGTTATAAAGAAATCTATAAGGTCAGGAGTTTTTTCAGTGTCCGACGGCCAGTAAGTTGGTTTTCCTGTAGACATGAAGTCACAATTTTTTGCAAGCATCGATTTATATAATTCTTTCCCCTTAGTTGTGGTTAATCTCGATCCCCAGTGCGTATGCTTTGCATTGAAGTCCCCGCCTAGGATAAAGCGACCACCTAGCAGTTCAAAGATATTTTGGAATACCCCTGATAATATTTTATGTCGTGGAGGGCAATAAATGCTCGCTACTGTAATAGGAAAACTACTTGTTTTTATCGATATAGCCATGATCTGAGCATAGTCAGTTTCTATTTTGTCTTTATTGTGATGATTTATAGTTTCCTTTATTAATATACCGCTTCCCCCTCTAGCCTGATTGCTAGGATGGTCAGCGTGATAGAATATATAGCCTTTGATCTTGAACATTGTTTGTTTGGTAGCAATATTAGACATACATCTATGTTATTCAAGTTCAATACAACTTGAAGTTCGTCTTTTCGGTTCGAAAGCCCGTTGGCGTTCCAGCATAGGATGGAAAGGCTCTTCATGTGTTTCGAAACCGTTCTTGTCTTTTGTTTTCTATGGCTCCCACACGTTTGTTAATGGTGGCAATAGTGGTTTTCATTTCAGCTTGAGCTGTCTCAATTAGGCTCATTTTGCTCAGAAGCAGTTGGAGCGTTTCATACACTCCTAGATTTTAAATTCAAATCATGAACGCAAGCCAATTGAGTAATAAACCCAAGTGAGAGAATTTGCAGCGTTTTAACAACAATAAACGAGGAAGATGAAACATCAACATCCATAATATTTTAATCGTTTCTGCCAGAAAAAATTGTAATATTATTCATTTTAGGGCTGTTTTGTCGGTGTTACTTATAAACTAACACTGACAAGAACCAAATTACAAAAATTAAGGTCAGAAACCATTAAAATCTTGACATAATGTGAAAATCCCTCAAAACGGGTTTCCATGGAGAAAATTTGGAGCAATACCAGCCGCCTCATTTTCTAGAAAATTCTGTAATCATATGGGAAACTTCACAGAGCCTCAACGCCTCAATTTCATCGCGTTTGTAAAGCGCTTTTAATATCGGACAATATTGGCACCGGAATCCGCACAATTAACCTTTTCGGAGATTCTGGCCACAGTTCAAAATAAAGGGCAATGCCTTAAGATCATATGAAAATAGCTGTGGTGCCGTTAGCAGGTATTTTTATCGCAGCGTTTTTAATAGAACAAATTCAATAATTGTTCGATGCACTCCATTGTTTACAAAATCGTTGACAAGCTCGTAAAATTGATCAATAGTGCCATAACCAACTATTTACTTAGAACATTTAGAGCTATCTGATAGAGAACTCAAGGAAAATGGCCTTCCTCGATAGGAACTTGTATATATTGATATAGGATTTTTTAAACAGCTTGTAAAAAACGTCCGCCAAGTGGGTGTGGCACATAGCTTCCTCGTATCCATAACATGACTGTATAGATCATTGACAATTATTATTGACTAAAGAAGTTCGTTCAATTAGGCGATGTAAATATTGAATTAGGGTAAATTTATTGTTATGCAGGAGCATAACTTGAGAAAATAAAGGTAGGCATGTTCAACTACTGAACAAACTATAAAATATACCTAATAATAAAAATTGACATAAAATGTATACATCGTTCAATGATGGTTCATTATAGTTCGATCGAAGCTCGAGGCTAAAACTTTATTTCCTCTTCTATTACTCACGAGGACCATCTTTACATCAGTCCGAACAATCCCTGAAAATTTCATCAAAATCAGTCATGAACTCCCGGAGTTATGCATGTAACAAGG